>OX638404.1:30753243-32133743 GCA_951813805.1 Limnephilus auricula
AACTCCTGACATTTCCTCTTACAGTCACACTTGCGACCCTGAGAGGTCGGGCTATCGGCACCAGGAAGATAAACTTCCATATACCCGTAAAAAATAACAGCATGTTATAATTATTGTGGGGTTGATAATTGCACGTTGGCCAAAAAGCATGGATCCGTGAAAAATCACGGGAAGTTTGAATTCTCGACAAATCAGCTCCGATTTGGAAAATTTTCTTTATTACAGATGAATAAAAGTATTTCGCTTTAGGTACGTAATACCAGCTTTTTTATAACTTTTGCTCCACACTATGCTGCTACGAGGTTTCCTAAGGGCCGATGTCATCTTTGGAAACGCTGTGTGCAAGTTGTGTTCTTAGGGAAAGGAAGGTGAGGAAGTACTGGTGTGTGAGATATCAACTCATTTTTTATTTATTTATTTGAAAGTATATTTTATGGCAATGAGTGTAGAATATAACGTGGTTCAAATTTCGGCCGCGGCTTAGGTTGGTGGTGCAATTTGAGGGCGGCGCACAGTGGGCTGAAAATCGCCTTTCATAGACATAGAAACTTAAATTTTCATCGGTCTTTTTTTGGCTAGAAATGGATTCTGCTGATCATTACTATGCTATAATATGTCATTTGAAGCAATTTCGTGTACAAATGAAGGAGTTATAATTTTTTAAAGAAAAAATTGTATGGCACTGACATTAAAAATGAGGCTATCTCTGGAATCATAAGGTTGGCCATTACATCCTTACACACAGATATACTACTATTTATTTGTATTTTTTTGACATACTTCGTATTGTGGCGCAACGTGCGCGTTTTTTTTAAATCCTCAATGTTGAAAAAAAAACTTTTTTTATGTTGATGATTCATTTTAATGCAAAAATGCTTAAATGCTTTACATATGAGTATGCTTTGTCTAGTTTACAATATTTTATTGACACTATAAACCAAAATTTTGCATTAAAATGAATCATCAACATAAAAAAAGTTTTTTTTTCAACAGTACCCAGTTAGTAGAGAAATAATCTCGGGTCTAATTGGGGAGCTGATTTTTAAAATCTTTAGACTTCTTCCTTTAGGCTATCTTAAGTGGCTGGTTAAGGTAGCGACAGACTCGCAGCTCACATCAAAAAGTTATTTATAAGACAATAGCGCTCGCCATACAATCCCATGAGACCCGCCAGACGTAAAAAGATGATGCGCTGTGATCGCGGTTTGAATCTTCGCTAATCGGAATTATTTTTCGTATTAGCTACAGTGGCGATATCAGAAATGTTATGCGACCCCCTCTCTATCGTAAACAGGAGAGGGGGTCATTTTTAATACACGGAGCACGCACGGAGCTGTCAAGTTAACATATCCAGTACAAAGAAATGATATTCTCTCGACCGCTTCCGATTTCAACTGACCCCTTCTCCTGCCGTAGGAAGGAATATTTTATAACGTGGTGTGTCGGTAGAAAAGATACTTATAACGCAGTATCTTTTTGATGTGAACTTCGCGTTTGTCGCCCGCTTTATGCAAATAAACCACACACATTTGACTCCCTCAAAGTCAACGTAACAAACGCCATCCAGCCAGTGCCGGATTAGCCCCTAAGCAAATTAAGCAATTGCTTAGGGCATCACGCCTTGGGGGGCACCAGAAACAGCACTAACAGATATATATTTGCTAGCGCATGCAAGGTAAGACTGTTTGAAAATCTATGTGTTCAGAATACAGTGAGCATTGTAGAAATTTTGTAAATACTTATCCACAAGACCTTAATACTGATTTAGGAACAGAAATTCAACAGTTTCATTCATGTCTTAAAAAAAATGTATTCCAGTGATTTGCCTCGCACAAGTTCACATCAAACTCATGCACAATTGTACAAAATAATTACACGATGATAAAATTGAATCACAGCCCTGCGTATATGTTTATACCTTATGATATCAAACTGCACAGCGGAACGATCTTTTTCGAAATTGAAAATAATAAAAAATGAAAAAATAATGACGATACTGCAGGGAAGCCTCGATGCTTTATCAATAGAATAATATATAGAGTCAGATATGCTAAAAACGTTGGACTTGAACACTATTTTCCGCAACTTTAATGCCCAAAAAGGTCGCATTTAATTTTTTTTTTAAATTGGGTTTATTCCTACTCCACGTATCTCTTTCTTCCAACATACATACTTTAAGGTACGTAATGATCTATCTCGTTCTATTAAATACGTATTTTTTTTTAAAGACCGATACTAGTATACTTATAGATAGGGGACTTACAGGCGTGGATTGCTTGGGGCATCAAGTCGTCTTAATCCGGCACTGCATCCAGCAAATTCAGCCAGATTTAAGCGGGCGACAAACGCAAAGTTCACATCAAAAAGATACTGCGTTATAAGTATCTTTTCTACCGACACACTACGTTATAAAATATTCCTTCTTACGGCAGGAGAAGGGGTCAGTTGAAATCGGAAGCGGTCGAGAGAATATCATTTCTTTGTACTGGATATGTTAACTTGACAGCTCCGTGCATGCTCCGTGTATTAAAAATAACCCCCTCTCCTGTTTACGGTAGAGAGGGGGTCGCATTACTTTTCTGATATCGCCACTGTAGCGAATACGAAAAATAATTCCAATTAGCGAAGATCTGGCGGGTCTCATGTTATTGTATGGCGAGCGCTATTGTGTTATAAATAACTTTTTGATGTGAACTGCGAGTCTGTCGCTACCTTTATGCGACAATTGAAAATCGGACCTCCCGAATACGTGCTACTAAGCTATGCCGCGGCGGACATAAATGAAGTACGTTATATCCCACACTTATTCCATAAAATAGACATTCAAATAAATTTAAAAGTGGAGTGGATAACTCACACACAACTTGTTTCAATTAAATTTTAAAATCGAGCATCCTCATTGAAAGACTCTATCCCAAAGTAGCCTCAATTTTTTTTAAACCGAAAACAAACAGTTTAAGAGGCTAGTTTTTGCACTATACGCGGAAAGTTAAGGTATTTCATTGTCTGTCATTATGTCCCGCTCAAAACAAGCTCTCACACACTTACGATACATGTGAATGCGAAACATGCGAATGGGACAACTGCCGTAAACTCTCAGAAATCCTACAAAAATCGCTCGAAAGGGGTTTCGGGAGAAACATTTTTCTACATCCTACAAACTTTCACGAAATTGTAATTTAAAAACAAAAATTTATTCTCGAAATAATGTGTTATGTGCTATGTCGGTTTGTTTTTATAATTTGATAATTCTTTATGAAAATTGAATTAGAAGCACTTTTTTCATAAATAATATTTTCCGATAAATTATACATGTTTGACGATGAATGTTTACGTTAATACGAAAATTTAAAAACATTCCGACATAGCTTTCACCTTCTAGAAAGTGTCATATAAAAATATAAAAAATTCAGTTCATGCAATTTTCGATGTAGAAAAGTGTTTTTTCCCGGGCGTCCTTTTGTATGGGCCGAAAGCGAAGTCTAACAACCTTAGGTCGTGCGGCGAAACTCGAATAAAAGCAACCGATCAACTAATGAACTAATTAATCTGACTTTGGGGCTTTGCTATTAGTCTACCGGTACACTCATTAACCCAATAAATGCATTTGTCACAATGATGTCATAGTTGTAATGGTAATGATGTCATAGTTCAATAATTCCAAAGTAGTTTATTTCCTTCTAGCCTGTATAGGACAGTAGGCAAGGGCGGATCCAGGTTCCATCTTCTTGTGAGTTGGTAATGATGTCATAGTTCAATAATTCCAAAGTAGTTTATTTCCTTCTAGCCTGTATAGGACAGTAGGCAAGGGCGGAACCAGGTTCCATCTTCTTGTGAGTTGACCACGACTAAGTGACCCCCTCCCCCCTGGCGCCAAAACTCGATCCGCCCTTGACGGTAGGCACGTAGGCAGTGTATCGCCCCTTAAATTCGCTTTAGCTATGAATAATAAACATACATCTTTCCAATCTCTTTCCCCTCCCCAGATCCTTTAGCCTCATAACATTTTCGTAATCGGTCTTACGCCGTTCTTCCATGGAGCTACCTTCAAGCGACCCGATCGCCGCTCGTCTGTGTTTTCCATACTATTATCAGTGTTTGAAAACGCCGCTAGGTGCTACACTAGCAAATTTGTTTGACAGGTAGCGGTAGCGTCGCTTGTGAATAGCTACGTGGAAGAACGGCGTTATACTCTCACTGTCAACAGGGTCCGAGAAATGGGACCACAGAAATATTGACACATTTTTAGAAAGCAAATGAAACCATTGGTGTGTTTCAGATGGTGAACTTCCCGGTGATAGCGGGACTGGCGGCTGCTTGGTTTGCGGTAACTGTTAGCGCCCAATGTACCGGCACCGACTTCCGTTCTTGCTTCAGCGGGTCGTGTTCTTCTTCGGCATGCGCCACCAACCCTGCCCTCTGCAGCAGGTGTCCCCTTATCAACCCTCCGGTCCAACCCACTTGTCCACTTGGCACGATTTACAGAAATGGACAGTGTGAAACCCTCTCCACCTCTTGCCCAGCAGGTTCGACTTATCAAAATGGAGTTTGTGTAAACATTCAGACAACTTGTCCACCAAATACAGTTTACAAAAACGGGCAGTGTGAATCTATCATTATCACTTGCCCAGCAGGGTCAATTAATCAAAACGGAGTTTGCGTTAATAGTCAGACAACTTGTCCAGAAAATACAGTATACAGAAATGGACAATGTGAATCCATCATCATCACTTGCCCAGCAGGGTCAATTAATCAAAATGGAGTTTGTGTCAATACACAGACATCTTGTCCTGAAAATACAGTATACAGAAACGGACAATGTGAATCCATCATCATCATTTGCCCAGCAGGGTCAATTAATCAAAACGGAGTTTGCGTTAATAGTCAGACAACTTG
Source organism: Limnephilus auricula (assembly GCA_951813805.1). Lineage (NCBI taxonomy): Eukaryota > Metazoa > Arthropoda > Insecta > Trichoptera > Limnephilidae > Limnephilus > Limnephilus auricula. The sequence goes on from OX638404.1 coordinate 30,758,140, forward strand.
TCCAGAAAATACAGTATACAGAAATGGACAATGTGAATCCATCATCATCACTTGCCCAGCAGGGTCAATTAATCAAAATGGAGTTTGTGTCAATACACAGACATCTTGTCCTGAAAATACAGTATACAGAAACGGACAATGTGAATCCATCATCATTTCTTGCCCAGCAGGGTCAATTAATCAAAATGGAGTTTGTGTCAATACACAGACATCTTGTCCTGAAAATACAGTATACAGAAACGGACAATGTGAATCCATCATCATCATTTGCCCAGCAGGGTCAATTAATCAAAATGGAGTTTGCGTCAATAGACAAACATCTTGTCCAGAAAATACAGTATACAGAAATGGACAATGTGAATCCATCATCATCATTTGCCCAGCAGGGTCAATTAATCAAAATGGAGTTTGCGTCAATAGACAAACATCTTGTCCAGAAAATACAGTATACAGAAATGGACAATGTGAATCCATCATCATTTCTTGCCCAGCAGGGTCGACTAATCAAAATGGAGTTTGTGTAAACATAAAGACAACTTGTCCTCCAAATACAGTTTACAAAAACGGGCAGTGTGAATCTATCATTATCACTTGCCCAGCAGGGTCAATTAATCAAAACGGAGTTTGCGTTAATAGTCAGACAACTTGTCCAGAAAATACAGTATACAGAAATGGACAATGTGAATCCATCATCATTTCTTGCCCAGCAGGGTCGACTAATCAAAGTGGAGTTTGTGTAAACATAAAGACAACTTGTCCACCAAATACAGTTTATAAAAACGGGCAGTGCGAATCTATCATCATCACTTGCCCACCAGGGTCAATTAATCAAAATGGAGTTTGCGTCAATAGTCATACAACTTGTCCAGAAAATACAGTATACAAAAATGGACAATGTGAATCCATCATCATCACTTGCCCAGCAGGGTCAATTAATCAAAATGGAGTTTGTGTCAATAGGCAGACAACTTGTCCAGAGAATACAGTAAACAGAAATGGACAATGTGAATCGATTATCATCTCTTGCCCAGCAGGGTCGACTAATCAAAATGGAGTTTGTGTAAATATTCAGACAACTTGTCCTCCAAATACAGTTTATAAAAACGGGCAGTGCGAATCTATCATCATCACTTGCCCACCAGGGTCAATTAATCAAAATGGAGTTTGCGTCAATAGTCATACAACTTGTCCAGAAAATACAGTATACAAAAATGGACAATGTGAATCCATCATCATCACTTGCCCAGCAGGGTCAATTAATCAAAATGGAGTTTGTGTAAACATTCAGACAACTTGTCCACCAAATACAGTTTATAAAAACGGGCAGTGCGAATCTATCATCATCACTTGCCCACCAGGGGCAATTAATCAAAATGGAGTTTGCGTTAATAGGCAGACAACTTGTCCAGAGAATACAGTATACAGAAATGGACAATGTGAATCGATCATCATCTCTTGCCCAGCAGGTTCGACTAATCAAAATGGAGTTTGTGTAAACATTCAAACCACTTGTCCACCAAATACAGTTTACAAAAACGGCATGTGCGAATCTATCATCATCACTTGCCCAGCAGGGTCAATGAATCAAAATGGAGTTTGCGTCAATAGACAGACATCTTGTCCAGAGAATACAGTATACAGAAATGGACAATGTGAATCGATCATCATCTCTTGCCCAGCAGGTTCGACTAATCAAAATGGAGTTTGTGTAAACATTCAAACCACTTGTCCACCAAATACAGTTTACAAAAACGGCATGTGCGAATCTATCATCATCACTTGCCCAGCAGGGTCAATGAATCAAAATGGAGTTTGCGTCAATAGACAGACATCTTGTCCAGAAAATACAGTATACAGAAATGGGCAATGTGAATCCATCATTATCTCGTGCCCACCAGGCTCATCTAACGTGAATGGAAGATGTATAACGGACGTTGTAAATTGCCCATTTGGATCATCTGACCAAAATGGAAGATGTGTGACGGATTTGCGAGTTCCGATGCCGTCTCCCTGTTCTTCCTTCCAAGGGTGTGGGCAGTCACCTCCGATGATGTTGCCCCCCGTGATGCAGCTTGCAATGTCTTCAACGCAACCTATGTCTTCAACGCAAGGAGGTTGACCCTTTCACCAACTCAACCAACCAGCAATAGGTAAGACTGAACCGACTGACCTTATAAATATATTAGCTCTCATAACATAGGCAAAACTACATTTTTTTGGCCCGGTATGTCAGTTGGTATTAAGCTCGGTTTGGTTGGAATGTCGAGCTTAACACAACTTGGAACATAATCCGTATATAGGTCGTAAACCTACTAGATGTCACCAATATTATAAGTATTGTCTATTAATTTAATAAAGGAATGTGTTTTCTTTTGGCTTTAACAAAAATATTTTTTTATTTATTGAAATCTCTTCCTTTCCCTGCGGATTAACCACTCGAGCGATCACCCGAAATAAATAAATTTGCCTCGATTTCTCGCCACGTTTGAAAATTAATTCTGAAAATTTTCCGCCCACATTAAAAAAATCATTACTCCACATTTGTATATGTAAACATGTAAACAAATTATAGTGCTATACCGTCAATGAATTCACTTATATTTAAATAATCATCCTAAACATATAGGATTTATAAAAAAATATTAAATCATAAACATTGCAAAAGGATATATTTTCTGGGTTTTCTAGTTAAAATCTGCCGTGGAAAATTCAATTTTGCGTCCACATAAAATATTTTCTACGGAGTTTCTTGTAAATGGTTTAATTAATAATCCCATATAGAAATATCTACAAGAAAACCGAATTTTGGTAAGTTCTCAAGAGTTGAAATGATTCCTAAGAAATAATATTCGAAAGAAATATTGTTTGTGAAGTGCAAAAATATGATTACAATAAAACATGATTTTTAATGCATGCATGCACTTACCAAAAAAACTGCATTAAACCAGATATGTACAGTGAAACCCTCTTAAGAAGTTCTCGCTTAAGATGTTTTCCTGCTTAAGAAGTTTGGTTTTTTCGGTCCCTTGAAGACAAAATGGCCCAATTTTTCCCATTTATAAGTTTTTCGCCTAAGAAGTTTTTTTTCCCGGTCCCTCGGAAAACTTCTTAAGAGGGTTTCACTGTAGATACATTAATTATCTTTATTCTAGCATAACTCGGTTAATGCTTTACTTATTGAAAATAATCCATCTGCAAACATCGCCATTTCGAACATTATATTGCGACGTAGAAACAAAAATCCACTATTTTTAAGATAACTCACTTTATTTTTAATAATTAGGAGGCAAACGGGTTAAAAACATTGATAATTCAATCATTATTATACTGGTCTACAAATATATTAGAAAAAGCGACCAAAAAACACATAAATACGACATTTCATAGGACAAGGTTTTGACAGTTAGCGGTTTGAAAAAAATGTTTACCAACTCGATATTAAAAGGTATCTAATGCGAAGTAGACTTTCAGTTCTAAAATAACGATAACTGCAAAACGCGGGAAGATTTGAAAAAAAAATATATGTTTTACGAATGGTAGGAAAATGTGGTCCATTTTTGGATCGATATCAATCGCAGAGAAATAAAAGTGGTCCTAATTTGGACCGATTTCACTCCAAAAATTTTAACCAGTGATTTTTAAACGATTTAAAAAAAAAATTTGAAGGCCAAAGACGGCCCCTTCTCGCACAATGTAAATGATTTTTTTGCAGTGTATGAAAATAAGGGGGTTTCTCACCATCCTCCCAATAGCTTATCTACCCTAATAACGAATATTTTAAAAAATAAAAATAAAATACTCGCAGTGGTTAGAAAACTCGGCCAACTTATCCAATATATAGCCACTATTGATAGCTTCGAGTACCGAATTATAAACTCCAACTTAATAAATAAATAAACCGTAAATCGTAAATCGAAAATATTCGTTATTAGGATAGATAAGCTATTGGGAGGATGGTGAGAAACCCCCTAAATGTCGTAATTGTCCCCCCCCCCAATGTCTGTCCTCTTTGCCATCCACTATACACTCACGTATGTTATGTACCTATTTTAAAATAAAAACCTATCTAATAACACTTATTTTTTTACAGACTCCGGATTCAGTACATGCGGTTGAAAAAGTTTTATTATTTAAAACCAATGTCTTCTTATCTACCGAGGATATTTATAATTCAACAGCCATTGCATCAATTTGAGGTTAATTATATTGAATTGATTACTCTTAGGACAAAAAATATAATATGATGATAATTATTTAAACATGTTGTTTGCTGTCTGCTAATTTAGTAAATTAATAAAATGTTATTATGTTAGGCATATGCATAGAAAAGTATGAATAAAATAATTTTAAGGTGATTGTTAAAAGAATTCATATTCTACACTTTTGTAGATAGGTGCACAGTATTTTTAATTATAAACGCTTTTTACAAGTTATGCATTGAAATATTAAGACAAAAATATTGTTCACGCAAGTACACTAGCAATATAAAAATTAACAAATAGTTTTGTCAATTAAAGAACTCAAATCTTTCAAGAAAGGCTAACAAATACAATATTTCATCAGTGAATCAAACCCAGTTTAAATAAATAAATAAAGTTCCAGAGTGGAAGATACTCTCAGTATCGCCCTGGTGTAAGACCACCATTCAGAATTGAATCGCTGCTCGAAATGGCTTTAGCCGTGTTTTGTGACTAGATCTGAATAGCAGGGTACTTCCTCACCTACCTCTTCCTCATCTCCTTCCCATCTCCATTTACCTTTAGCCTCACAACATATCCCAGTAGGGAAGTTGAGTGAAAAATATTTTGACTTATAAAAAATATGTTCATGTAGATGACATGCTAACTTAAACTTTTTTTAAAGTTCGTTTTCATAATTAAATAAATTCTACAAGTTTGAATTTTATTAAAGCCCGCGAAAACGCCGGCAAGAGCATAATACCATGCGGCAGAGTTAGTGACGTAACCCAGTCCTTGATTGTGTGAAATATAAGGGTAAATATTTACAAAACCGGGACACGCTTAATATGGACGAAAAAAATAAATTTAAAAAGTTGTAGTAGTTAGATATTAACTAGTACTAATCAATTCATTTACCGGGCTTAATAAAATTCTAACTTGTAGAGTTAATTTAATTATGAAAACGAACTTAAAAAAAAAAAAAAAATACTAGAATTTAAGTTTGCATGTGAACATTGATAAAAAAAGAAAAAAAAGTACTCAACCTCCTTATTTCACTGGCTCCAAACGGAACCAGTTGGGACTATTGTGATGTATTCACATAAAAAAGGAGTGGCGGACGTATAAATCCATCCCTCCCACAACGGGGCAAGACGACGAGTCGAGAGATCAAATAAATTTTGAATAATTTGTACACAAGCGGCTAATAAGAAGAAACAGCCTCGGGAGCACATGTTCTGCACTAATTATTTAGGATCGTCTACCGCGATGGTATCGACCATTATTGTTGAGGTTTACAAATTCCGTACAGCTAACATTGTTTACACAAGTACACAAGTACAAAAGATAAAATTAATAGCCTTCTAAAATTCACAAATCTCGGCATTCTTGTAGGATATTATGCTGAATACATGAAAAAATATGTGTTTGTATACCAAGATAACATTTAGATTTTATATTCTACTTTTTGTTTATCTAAGCTAATTTTTTTTAATTTGTTTTTTTTTTTTTTTTTTAAAAAGAAAGACAAACATTCCCAGGTTACGAATAACCCAACAACATTTGAAAATCTCCTACTACCACCACACTAAGCGGAAGATGTTGCTTGTGTTGTGATGGAGGACTTAGCCAGCCGAGGAATCGAACACGGAACGCCTGGGTGGGACCCAAACGCGATGCCCATTGAACCACTGATCGGTCTATATTGTGAAACATTATTTCTTGAGTATGAAAAAAATTCGTCTAAATAAACTTTCAAAAACAAAACTACCTTTTGTCATTTCTGTACACATATTTAAAAAATATTTGTCAAAACTTTATTTTACAATCTCCATTATTTATTCATACCCATTGTTTTCTGGTAATATTATAAATACATTATACAAACCATACAATCAAATATATAATATGAAACGGAAATATTTTCCACATCAAAACACCGATTCTATAACAGTAAAAAACTGAGACGTCAAAAAAGGTCGGCGTAAAAGATGTGTCTACGTATCCATTATTTGGTAAATAAATTTAAATTTTATAAAGCAAGTGTTTTTTTTTATTTCGTATTTTATAAAAATGCTGACTGGTTTATCAAAACATCTACTCCACACAGACGGTTGAAAGTGCAGGTGTTCTAGCGGCCGATAAATTCGTTTACAAGTACCAAAAATACCTAACTGCAGTGCAGCCGAGTTTTGATACTTAAGCCTTAAGGTCTTACAAGCTAAAACATTTAAAAAAATTTTACACACTTATTTTGCCAAGACATTATTGAAAAATCATAAATATCTATGATCAAAAAATACAATATAAAAAAATGTATCATCACGCGTTTGAGCATTTTTATTGCTTACTTGAATGTAGGTATATATTAAAGCAAATTTTTAATGAAATACAGACAATATTGAGTTATTAGTTAAACTTTTGGGTACGGAGAATAATAAATCTTTCTCATTGTAACTGCCCTGTATAGTTGCAAGGGCAAGATCACAAGTTGTAATTTGAATTCTTGGCCGTTGGTTAATGGGCCTTAATAAATAAAAATAAATATTTAACAAAGTAAATGCAAAATTCTAATTTCTCAATGTGACGCCGGTTGGTTCATTTCACAATGATTTGGAATTGGACAAACAATCTGCAATATATTACAATATCTCTTCTCTAAAATAATTGTTCTAGATGTCATAAGCATAAAAAAATTCATTTAGGAAAGCTTAAAAATGTAGGTAAAAATTAAATAATAAAATATATATATTTTTAATTGTGTTCCCATCTTATCAGCACGCACTTCTTAGAAATTCTTTCACTGTTGCATCCGAATTAGAGCTTCAGATGCACTTGGTAAATTTTTTATTTTTACGTTAGCTCCACACAGGAGACCTTGAGGGAAAAATTCCCTCAGGGCCTATGTTATCTGGTAAAGATGCTGTGTGGAGGGTTTTATAAGGGAAAGGAAGGAGAGGAAGTCCTGGGAAGGAAAAAGGTTTGAGGAGTGGGTAGGAATCTGGGGATAAATATATATTGACGCGTGAAGCCATCCCTCCCACTGCGGTGCAAGGCGATGGGTCGAGAGGGTCCGGCTGGAGAGATCAAAAGGTCTCCCTCAACCAGTCTCTCCCGATCTGGCCTGCCACGCAGATGGTCGGCAGACGCATCCGCCCCCAAGTCCCGGACAAACCTAACCCCATGAACCTGGGCACCCCTGCTAAGTCACCAAACGTAACGAATCACCAGGGGTGACCTGTGGCAGAGGTGTTAGTCATCCAATAAATGGTTCCCGGGACGGCAGTACCCATACCCGCCTCCCAAATTGAAAATAAACATAAATGGACTGTAAATAAACAAAACGAGGACTAAACAAAAACGTGTCTGCTGGAATTAAGTGATAATATGTGTTGGGAACTGTAGGGATACAAGGGAGAAGGAAAACCAATCACTTACCACTAGAACACAACACAATCACAAACACAGTTTATTCCACTGCGATACCTCGAGGTATTATTGCCACAAAAACACAAATAAGTATAACATGATATTGTTTACTTTGATAAGATCATACACCCTCTTTTTAGTTAATAAACAAAATTATCAACACGATAAACACCAAACTTGTTTCCAACGTATTCCTAGTTCTTCCTTCTCTGTGCTTCCAGAACAAATGCACTCCAATTTTCCAGTCATCGTTCCAAGTTCAAAAAATGCTCTTCTAGCAAGTTTATATGGTTAGGGATGGGGACAGGTAGGTACTGGGAAAAATGACATCCCGGTAGGAACTATGCATATTTTCATTTTAAAACCAAACATTTATTGTAAAAGGATTAGGTACATCAATCTGTAATACACATTATTAAAAAAAATAAAAATAAATAGTAAAAAAGGGATGTCCCACCTTTCATTAGTTTCATTTATTGGTCCTGCCAATCTGTACTATCGAAATAAAAATACAATATATAATTGTTTTTCTAAAATAATTTCATTTATTTATTGCACTGAACCAATTTAGATTTAATTACATCAGGTAAAGATTCCAAATTATCTCTGGCGCACGGCAGGCAAAATGTCTTAGTGTAGAACACACTGCACTCCTTCGCCAGGCAGACCATCCGGCCACACGCACCGCAGTCACTTCCCAGCACCAGGACCTGGCCGCGCCCCGCCTCGCTGAAGGGGTCCTTCATGATGTAGCCCGGCTCCTTCAGCATCACCTCCCGGCCAAATGGAGGCTTTGTCCCTTTATAGTCCACATTCTCACGTAACTTGCAATTAAAACAGTCAAACACTATCAAAGTCTTCTCGTCGCTTTCTTTTTTTGTGGCGGAATCCATGGTTATGTTATCTGAAACAATCAAAATTGATTAATTAGGTCTGGAAAGATGTAAGTTAATAATAAATACGTAATATTACATCATCCGTGTTTTGGTAGAAAGTTTTAAAGGTCTGCTTGCACACAATGTCAAAAAAAAAACTATTTACATAAGTTTTAACCAAACACCTGATTACCCTACTGACCAAAATACCTACACTAACTAACTATAAGGACAAAAACCAGAAATTTGTTTTTTTTTTGAAAAAGAGGAAGTTCAGTAAAGGAAAAAGGTATGGGGGTGGGTAGAAATCTGGCGGTCAGTGTGTCCAGGAGTGACAGAAGTTTTAATTCATCCCTCCCACTGCGGTGCAAGGCGATGGGTCGCAAAAGTCCTGCTGGAGAGGTAAAACGGTCTCCCTCAACCGGTCTCCCCAAATCCGGCCCGCCACACAGCAGGAAGACAGAGCATCCACCGCCAAGACCTAGACAATCCTCACACCATGAACACGGGCATCCCTGCAGTCACTAAACATAGCGAACCAAATCTACTTAATATCCCAAAACTAAATAAATCTTTTGGCCAGAAAAACCATAATTCCATGCTACAAAATTATATAATGCACTTACAAATTATATTAAAAATACCAGGGAGACAAGAGAAGAAGTTTAAAAACATTAAAATATTTTTCAATCTTTGCAAATTCACCTTGTGGCATCATTTCAATTACATTACAATATGGATAAGTAAACATAAAGTTTAAGAAATCAACAAACACGAAGATGAAGAATTCAACAAATACTATGATGAGGAAATCAACAAACATGAAGACGAAGATGTCAACAAACAAGAATATGATGATATTATGATGTAGCACTAACACAACCACCTGCAGTCAACCTCAGAAAAAGAGTCCCTAATGAGGAAACTGTGAAACTACTACATAAACTATGTATTTTAATAGTCATTAATAAAAATAAATTATCACTGTGGTCCATAGAAAAACAGACAGTGTGAATACTTGGATGAAAGCATGGATATTGTAATGTCCTTGATATAAGAGCTCCCCCATAGATGATACTAAATAGTAGTCTACTGGGTTACCCATAGATGGCGTTTAGCTGACGGTATTGCAGAGACTGCGTGTATAATAAATAAGGTGGGCACCTCAAGGTCAGGGTCCAAATTATTTTAACCACCTGCTGAATAAGGGATCAGGACCTATTGTCAATTTGTTGACCCCGGAGTTTTTATTAAGAGTTTGAACGATACCTAAAAAAGTCTTTAAAATTCATTTTTGACATTATATAAGCATACCTTTGACGTTTCCGCCAAAATAGGACGAACATAATAGACATTTTGGTAATTATTTCCCTAACTTCCGCACTTTCAGGCACAGATTATTGAAATTAAACTATACTTTAAGAAACAACTATTTTTAATCTTAAAATAGGTTATTAGGTTCAAAGTTTGTGTTAACTAAGTAATTCATGCATATTTAGATTCAAACAAAACTCACGCAAACGTCAATCCATAGAGAAAAAAAAAATTTATGGTGTAAAAGGAATTGTTTTATACGGGAAATTTTGAACTTTGAATAAAAATGGAGTTTTAATGCACCTTTTACCATCTCGACCCTTTGGAATAATAAGGTTCCATCTGTTGCGGAAACGTCACGCAATTATGGGATCTATGGTAAGCTACCTTAGAGTTCATTAACGCATGACGTTAAAGCAACAGATGGAATCTTGTCATTCAAAAGGGTCGATCTATCAAAACGTAGTTAGTTATTTCTTATAGTAATTAAGTTGAAACGTAGTGTAATTTCCAAAATCTGCGCCTAATAAAAGTGTGATTGTTAGTGGAATATATATAGACATTTTTGAAATCATTAAGTATGTAGGTACCTGATTTACATGAAATAAAGAAAAACATCTCATTTAATTGTAGTCTAAAGTGAAATCCAAATGACTAGTTTTTTTATTGAGAACATTTAACTATTGTCCTGATGGGGGAGTCTTTTCTTTTGGCGCTTCAGCCGGCCACCATTTTGGGCGGTAAGTTTTAACATTATTTCCTGATATACTGAGCTGAGCCGCCTCCAGCGCTTGGTTCACTCTAAGCAGCCCGAGGCCAGCTTGTTCAGTGACTCCTCTGACTTTTCCGATTGATGTTTTACTATCCTTTGGACCGTACACGCCAGTATCGTTTGGGATTTCACCGTCCAATTTCTTTTCAAACAGTAAAGGCATCAGTCGCTTTCTAACCACCCCTGTATGGTGAGTTCTAGCTGTCAGTTCCTGACCGATGTAGCAGCCTTTCTGGAAGCTGACTCCGTGGAGGAAGTCTGCATTGGCTTCAAGCGGGAAACAGTTCCCAGGGGGGAGGTCATGAACGCCTTCCGCCACCCCCAGATGATAGCGGAATATCCTGTATAGATCTAGATCGTTCTTTTCTACATCCCTGATGTTCATATTATTGGTAATAGTTTCACTACTAACTGAAGGATCACACAGAATTCTCATACCGAGGAGATTGATGCGGGGATCTTTATAAATCAGCATGTTTTCTTTTGCTTCAAATTTAGGACTTGGATTGCTATTCGTCATTGATATTAATTCACTATCACCTTTGATGTAATCCACACTATTCATGATATCCTTGTCAAACAAAACCCAAACGTTATGCGGGTATTCTTCTATGTCAACCTTCCGTTTAACCTTAAACATTTTCAAATGTTTTTGAAATAGATTTATCACAGTACTGTCACATTCGATGATAAAAGCTTTAGGGTCTTCAGTTCTATAAATGATAGAGTCGTAAATTACTCTTCCTTTAGTGTTCAGAAACATTGTGTACATACTGCCAGCTCCGTCTTCCAGATGCCTCATGTCGTTGGTTATTAGTCCTTGTAAGTACGGGACCACCTCTTCACCGGCCACTCTGACAAGTCCTCGATTCTCCAACCGTTGTAATACATTTTTGCTCCAGATCGAGGAGCTAACAGATACAAATCGTTTGCAGTAATTTTTGTAACTAAAGTTAGCTTTCAAATTATTTATTACCTTCAGAGAAAAAGACATTGCGGGAGATTCAACGGAAATTTGTTAAATATACACTAAACTACGTAAGTCCTAGACAATTAAAATAATGTAATCTTCATGAAGGACCTATTATTTTCACGATTTCGATTATGAATTATGACATTTAAAATAAAGTGTTGCCATAATGTAGACTCAATGTTGCAATGCAAAAAATCGCTTTCGAATATTTCGAAATAAGTCACCAACACACGGAAAAACACGAAATAAATTCAAAGCGGTACTTGTCTGGAATAATCATTTTATTATTTGTATGAAAATCTCTAAACGTCACATGACGTCATGACTTGATATCAGCTGGATATTTTTGAATACTTTGACATTTCCCGGACTGTATTTTTGTTATATAAAATCGACGATAATATGTGATTTTATAGAACGCACGAAAAGGAAAAATGGCGCAATTAATGTTGTTGATTGCCGGCGTGCATTTAATATACTGTCCTTTCACAAAAGTAGAGGAGAGTTTTAATATTCAGGCAATGCATGACATTTTGTATCACAGACATAACCTTTCTCAGGTATACACGTATCTATTTATAACACTATCATCTGTTGAATGCCTCAACAAAGCGCTAATTATATGTTTTTCCTGACAGTACGACCACTATGAGTTCCCCGGAGTGGTTCCGAGGACTTTTCTCGGGCCTCTGGTGGTAGCAGCACTTTCATCGCCAGTTGTTTTCATTGTCCAACTTCTTGAAATAAACAAGTTTTGGGCCCAGTACACAGGTAATCCAAATTACACATATTTGATCGCTCTCTCGATAGCCAGCATTCAGTCATCATTAAACTTGTCTTACTCCGCCTCACGGTTAACCCGGAATATTTCTTATTTATATATATTTTTTTTACGCACCAGACTTTTAGGTCCGGGTTTAGTTTTTTCCATAGGAAAAATTAAACCCTTTCACACACTTTTCCATAAAAATGATCATCTAGTAAATCCACTCTATGCAAGTGTATTATATAAGTATAATTAATACAAAACAATACAAGAACAACATGTTAACCTACCAGACTATTAAATGGGAAAATAATTCACCGACTCCAGATATTTTCATATCAGAGGGTTCGGCTCGGTGGAATTCTTAATTTGACCGATAAATCCTACTGATCCCTCAATATAAATATTTAAAAAATCTTTCGTAATCCTGCATGTATTTAAAATGACTGATTTTTGCATTTTTATATACAAATTCTTTGACAAATCTAATATGCTTAAATTTTTAATGAGAGAGCTAGTAGCCGAAATAACAAACAAATAACAAATTTAGTTTTATTATTATCTAAAGTGAATATTTATGTCGGGGGGGGGACGAAAAAATTTGCATTTTATATTTTTATTTTGTTAAGATTGGTTCACTTACGCGAAGTGTTCGACGCCATGTTCGTCCAAATGAAGCGGACTTATACAACTTTACCCAGTAATCTGCTATCAAATTCTAAGGCTCTCCGCTCACCGCAGAAACTGAAACCAAACTAAAACTGGCGGGTTGCTATGATTTCCAACCTTTATAAACTATGCAGCTACTGCTGTATTGTACATTTATGTATAATAAATATGTAGATATACTCTCATTTTACTCATTGATTAATTTAAGAAATAAATATTATAATTGTTTGAAAACAAATATTTTCCAATCCGATGACATTACAATACATCTAGACTCGTTAGTGCCTCCGCTCTCGAGGCAACTGAAAAAAAAAACTGTTTGCAACTAAACTCGCTATACTGTGTGAGACGATTATTTACCATACGATTCGCGTAGCATTGTGTACGGACATCAGCAAAATAGTATGGCGGCTACTCACAATCGGCGCGGGTATGAAGCTCGTGTCGCTTGTAAGTAGCTCCGTGAAAGAATTGCCTATCTCAAAGTGATGGTCCAACCCCAACACAACTTCTCAAAAACCCGTTGTCAATGGCAACGCAAGCAGTGACTCGAAACTCGCCGTGCTAGTTGCTACGATGACAGCTGATTGTTCTTTGTCTATGGTTAAACAAGCTGAGATAATTATTGAAATCGTAAAATTGAGTAGCGCGTACCATAGCGTAGCATAATGGTTTCAGTTTCTTTAGTGAGCAGAGCACCATAATTCACAAAATTAAAACAAAATGTGGCAAATAACAAACACACTTTTAAGTTGAAATTATTTTCCTCAGGGCCTCCCGTGTGGAGCTAATGTAAAAAAAAAAAACACTCATTTCCAGTAAATTCTTAATTCAAACTTTGTGTGTCGTTACAACGATGTACATTTAGAATATGTGTGTATTGTGTATGAACAAAATAAATATTGGACCGGGCGGCGTTTTCGTATTTAAAAGTTGCGTTACATTTTACATCACGGGTGTTAATGAGATGACCCTATGCTTACTTGCTTACACTAAAACGAATATGGAACACTACATGAGACAACCTACTGCCAATACTTTTAACGCCCTTCGTTCACGCAGCTATTTACAAGCGACTAAATCGCCGCTACCCGCTATCTGTCATACTATTTTGCTAGTGTAGCGCCTAGCGGCGTTTACAAACACTAATAATGGTATGGAAGGTACAGACAAGCGGCGATCGCGTCGCTTGAAAGTAGCTACATGGAAGAACGGTGTTAGGCCAAGCATACGAGCTATGTGACTGTGAAGTAGCCTACCAATATACTACTCTTTGATGCTGGTTTCCGTACACGGCGCTATCCGAAATATACTGAACTTGAGGCACGAGTACGATTTCCGTGGCGCCACCATTTGACAATGGATTTTGATAAATCAACCCAAAAGTCGAAAGTAAAGAATAAAAATTTTCTATATATCACTTCGTTTTCGAGATATCGTTTAAGTTCTAAATGTTTTTAATTAGATAAGGATTTATAAATAAATAAACAATTAATTAATTAAATATTTTTTTGCACTTTGGGCACTTTCTTTTGTATCACAAGCCATGTTACACAAACATCCCACTTTTCAAATAGTTTAGCGGCTACGCTAGGTTTGTGCAACATGGTTTGTGATACAAAAGAAAGTGCCCCCTTTACAGCGCCTGCTCGCGTCAAGGCAAGAAAAAACCCAGTTTTCCCCCAGTGATACAAAAGTGAAAGTATTATTTATAAAAAATGATTAAGTACTAAAACTTTAAAGTGTTGATATCTCGAAAACGAAGCGACATATCGCAAATTTTTATTCTTCATTTTTGATTTATTTTGGGTTGATTTATCGAAATCCATCGTCAAATGGCGGCGCCACGGAAATCGTACTTTCCCAATAAAATTTTTCAGTGTATTTCATCACCTTTATAAAACAGTTTTTAATGTTCGGATACATTCCGTTTATTTGGATTTTATTGCAAAGTGGAAAAATTTTGACCTTCTGACAGAATATGCCCGAGGGTTTATACGATATGGAAAAAATCGAAAGTACGACAATTAGCGCATCTTTCACTTCATCTTTTGAGATCTCTACGTGTCTATAGTTTGTAATGTCATTGTTCCAAAATAACAAAAAACACAACCTTAGTTTTTAAAATGGTTTTATAATGTTGAATAGTGCGGTTCTGTCTGGCGGCATGCGTGATTGTGTCGTGGTGCCGTCTGCGGGATAGCCTCAAGGTCATATTCGGGGGCACCTTCAGTTGGTGGTTCACGGCGCTCACCGTCACGCAATACCACTTCATGTTCTACCTCAGTCGGACCCTGCCAAACATCATGGTCCTGCCGCTAGGTAAATATATTACTTTATGTCATTTCAGAGATCAATTTCACGACAAAAAACTAAAGAAAACTTATGAAAATGTACAAACAAACAAATGTAACCTAACCTTATCGTAATTCATTTTTGAGTTATTATGCCATGTTGCACTTCCTGCTTCTTTCTGATGAAGGACATTGTAACGCTGTCCGAAATGTTGGCTAAAGAAGGAGAGAGCGCAACACGGCGTAATAAACCAATAATACCTTTGACAGTGTAATAAACCATTAAACACTTCTTCAATCTTCGCAAATTCACTTTGTGGCATCATTTTGAATTAAATCAAAACAAATAACTTTAACTTTTTTATTCATGTTTTTATTATCCTGACGAAGAAACCTCTGGTTTCGAAACATGTCGATAATAGGGTATTTCCACATTTTTTTTGTTGCTTAAAAAAATTAAGCAAAATATTACGATTATTATGGCATTTTTATTTTATTTTTATGTTGACGAATAAATTTTCTACAGCGAGTCTAAGTTGCCCATTTTTGTAATCCTGCCAAAATGGCATTTTCGACATGTGACGTCACAAGTGTCGCTTGTTCTTGAAAAGTTTCCGACAGTTCTACTTTGTTTGTTTGATGACGTGCGTACGAAGCGTCGTTTGCAATCACGGGCCGTTTTAGTTTTGTAAGTTTTTGAGCGTTTTTAAAATGAATAAATTTGAATGAAAACATAAAAAAACAAACATTTTTAGTACTACGATTAAAACAGAAAATGTGAAAATACCCTATTGTGAATATATAAGTGGTGTACACAAAGTTATTTGTTTTGATTTCTTAAATTCTTATTTTATTTCAAAACATACAACAAACTCTCAACAATTATTACAAATTTGAAAACATGATTTATTTTGTATGATTTGAGATTTTCACGGCCAAAAGTATTATTGTGATTTATTTGTGGGGTGTTACTCTTTGTTGGACTACCTCCTTCTTTAGTCAATGATTCAGACAGCATTGCAGTATCCATCCTCTCAGCTGTATCAATCCTCTACAGCTGGTATTACAGTATATTTTAAAATGGTTTTCTGCATTTAGTTTTGGTGTAGCCCTCAGTCCAATCCTCTGAATTACAGCTCGTAGAGGATTGGAGCTGACGACACAGTATCGCTTTTACAGTAGGCGCCAAACTTAAATGCCATTCTGAACTTGATACGATTCATTCTCGCGCAGATACAGTCACTTTACTGGGACTGTAAGCGAAAGAGAAAGCTGTGTAAAAACAAACATTATACAGAGAAAGGAGTTAAGAAACATTATACTGGGAGGGGAGGCATGCCTCTTTAATGCCACGCCACCTTAAACTTGCCTACTGCGACGATTTCTCTATCAACGTCAGGTCAGTAGTAAGGTTTGGCGTGTTCTATACATACATAAGCACACACTTCACCACAATCTTCGAATACACGGTAAGGCTCTCGACTCCCGATCTGAAGGTCGCGGGTTGGAACGCGGTGTGCGCAAATAAATTGTAATTGATTAATTTGTGTTATTTCACAATTTATTGATTTAAAATAATATGTAGTATATTGCGGCACGTTCCAAAGCGGAAGATACTCTCAGTATCAACCTGGTATAAGACCACCATTCAGAATTGAAAGCCACAGCCAGGTACTTCCCCACCTACCTCTTCCCTATCTCCTTCCCCTCCCCACTACCTTCAGCCTCACAACATACCCCGATCGGGGATGCCGTAGTATCACTGGCTCCAGACGGGAACAGTTAGGACTCTTGTGCGGTATTCATACAAAAAAAATGCTCTCTGAAATTTTGGCTAAGGAAGGAGGTAACGCAGCACGACGTAATACCCGAAAAATAATTCACGAAAATGATTTATTTTGTTTTTATAGTCCTTTTAGCGCTAGAAAGTTGGGTGAACGGAAAGCACACGGCATTTATTTGTCTCTCGGGAGCGGCCATAATAATATTTAGAGCGGAACTGGCTTTACTGTTGGGACAATTCCTGCTCTATGACCTTTATCTGAAACGCATCACTTTCCTAAGGTAAACATTTCTCTATTGCATGGATTATGTTTTGATGTGAGGATGTGAAACTTGCTTTGTCTAATACAAAGGTCTCCAAACTACGGACCGTGGGCCAAATCCGGCCCGCCAGTGTCATCAATCAGACCCGCGAGGGTCTCCAAACTATGGCAGTGTCATCAATCCGGCCGGCAAATAGCGAATTTAGCACTTACTTGACCCTTGGAACTTACTGGAGTAATCAGTATGGCCCTAAGGCTGGAAAGTTTGGAGACCCCTGGTCTAATAAGTAACCCACTTTTTATTTTTAACCACTTGAGCAATAGCGTATTTAATAACGCTGGAGATCGTTTGGTTTTTACCCTCTTTTCGGTTATGGTTTTATTGTATAAAGTGGAAAATTAAATTCTTTAGAAAATGATTGTAAAACATATAAATATTTGTGCCTGAGCTTCGCAAAATAAAATAAAATACGCCTTTTGGTGATGTTTTTTTCGTGACTAAATTAAAACAGGTGGCTGGTGTTAAACAGGAATTTAAACCTTATCGCTATCTACATTAGGAGTGGTATTGTTAGCGGCCTGATTATGAATTTTACACGACGTGGTGCATCTCTTAACGTTTATTTTATGTAATGTACATAGTGTGCTACATTTTGAAAGGTGGTTGCGGGTACCGCCGCCCCGGGAACCATTTATTGGATAACCAACACCCCTGCCGTAGGTAACTCCAAGTGGTTCGCTAATTTGGTCCCGGGTTAATGCGTTTGCCCACCTACTGTGTGTCTAGTCGGATCAGGAGAGACTGGTTGAGGGAGACCTAACCTAGACCTCTCCAGCCGGGCTCTCGTGACCCATCGCCTTGCACCGCAGTGGTAGAGACAGATTCATACGTCCTTCATTCCCGTAACAAAACGACCCCCAGATTCCTACACACCCCTCATACCTTTTTCCTTCCCAGAACTTCCTCTCCTTCGTTTCCCTAAAAAAACACATAGCATCCCCAAAGATCACATAGGCCATGAGGGATTTTTTTTCCTCGGGACGTCCTGTGTGGAGCTAATGTAAAACAAATATATTGTAAATAACATGAAATATCTTTGTAGGAGACAATCACATTGATTAGTCGTAAGGGATTTCACCATTTATGTACATAAAAATTCATGCAATATTCCCCAAAAGTAAATTCCTCAGAATTTAACCGTTTCTATACATGTGCGTGTCTGTGCATTAAAAATATGTATGTTTTTTACAATAAATAAATAATTCGTAGGTTATTGAAGATAGCTGTTCCGGCTGCAGTCGGGTTGATTCTGTTGACTGTGTTGGTGGATTCCTTCTTCTGGTCCCGCTGGACTTGGCCGGAAGCCGAGGTCTTCTGGTTCAATACGGTGCTGAACAAGAGCTCCGACTGGGGAGTATCCTTTCCAATTCGTTATCTAAATGGGCCACTTTCATATTTTTCAATCTTAGCACTCTAGCTCTAGAAAAGTAGTGTAGTAGTGGTACACAAGGAACTTACGACCACCACTAGGAACCAGTGGCAGCTTGTTACATTTTAATGTATAATAAAATAAATAAAAAACATTATTAAGGCCCATTAACCAGCGGCCGAGAACTCAATTTCGTCGAAGGATGGTCTTGCGATCATACCCTTGCAACTATACAGGACGGTTCCGATGAGAAAGATTGATTAATCTGCGTATTTAAATTTGCTTTAAAATATATCTACTTTCAACTTGGCAATAAAAATGCTCAAACACGAGATGATATAATTATTAAAATTATATTTTTTGTAATTATTTTTTGATTATGAGTATTTAATAATATTTCTGTAATGTCTAAGCAAAATAAGTGTGTAAAAAATATCTGAAATATTTTAAGTTTGTAAGGCCGTAAATAAATAGACAAACTGTAAAGTATTTTCGTCACAAAACACGTGCGTGGATTTTTTTTTTAATGATTTTTTTTTTAACTAAAATTAAAATTCTGTAAAATAGCTTTCCTAGATAATTTATTGATTTATTTTACTGTTTGATTACATGATTTGAAATGACAATGTGTGTTGTATAATACAATATTTTGTTTGAAAAATTAACAAATCTGCCAATGACCAGCGGTA
Organism: Limnephilus auricula; assembly: GCA_951813805.1. Lineage (NCBI taxonomy): Eukaryota > Metazoa > Arthropoda > Insecta > Trichoptera > Limnephilidae > Limnephilus > Limnephilus auricula. Next base: position 30,777,574 of record OX638404.1, read on the forward strand.
TAATCCTGTTATAACAAACATATTTTTCAAAATTTAAAACGTAACTTTAATTAAATTACAATCTTTCGAAATCAATTTATATTTTTTTGTGGAAAAGAGTGAATACGTCTAGAATTTGATTTAAAAATGACATATTTCCGGTTGTGCCTGGTTATTCCCTCTTCGATTTTTAACTTAACCTAACAATTATGTCATTATTTGTGTAATTATTTGACATAAAAATAGTATTCCTTAAAAAGTGATTCAGACGTCCCCCTTCCTGTGGTATTGGTACTCCGCCCTGCCACGGGGGCTGGGCCCCGGTTTGCTGCTCGTCCCCGTGGGGGCCTACTTCGACAAGAGGACCCTCGCCTTCCTCATCCCCGCCACCATCTTCGTCTTGCTGTTCTCCATCTTACCGCACAAGGAACTGAGGTTCATCATATACGTGTTCCCACTTTTCAACATTGCCGCTGCGGCTGCCTGTAATTACATGTAAGTTGTAACAAGCATAGAATATCTAGTATGAAAAAAATATATATATTAAAATTTACTGCGCCCTTGAGGTGATTTCTCACAAAAACGGCGAACAAATCATCCAATTATTATTATTTTGAGTATTTTTATAGTGGAATAACTTACATGATTAAAATCTCAAATTTTAATATTTAATCATGTGAAGACTGTATTATTTGTGAATATGTATGTAGCTTCAATGTCTCTCAATAGAGGTCAGTAAAGTTGTACTACATGATAGAGACAACTGTTGCCTGTTTGGGTCTAATACCCCAACGGTTAGCCAATAATATCCGATCGACAGCCGGGCACCTTCAATGACCATTTCCCCTGCTGCAGATTAACACAGAGCATAATTTAGAATGGACGTTAAATCTAGTTAACTATTCATTGTAAATAAGGCGATAATAAACTCGATTCGTAAATTGTTCACCAGAGAAAGTACAAAAGTAATTTATACCACAAAGACGAAAGTACAAAAGTAATTTAGAGTTGAGGGCCAATTTTTTAGCTCAACGGATCGGAGCTCAATGGGTTAATGACTAAAATTGTGAACTAGAAAAGACAGAAAAAAGATTCAGCCGTATCTAGGAATTGAACCAATTGAATACATAAAGTTAACAGCCAAAAAGTGTGCGTCAAGAAAATGAAGATACTATTTTTAGCTTTTAACTCTCAGTCAAAATTGGCATAAGTTGATATTGCAAATATGCATTTGCATATAATTCGGTCTCTACTTATTACATACATAATTTTTACACTTTTTTTATTTTTCTTATACTAGGTTAATTTTTAATTTCACTAGGAACTAAGCTATACATTTGGATTCCTTTATACAGTAACAATTCTGTGTTTTTGTTTTGTCCATTTTGTCTGATGTATTCTTTCTTCTTTTATAGTGTGTGTGTGCAAGTCTTTATGGTATTGTAGTTTGTCTCTAATTCATGTCTTTTTCATCACTTTTCATGATGTTATATCACTTTTCAAAAGTGTAAAGTGTATTGATTTGTCGTTGTATTCAGTTGTTCGATTACCCTACAATACCAGCTTCTTTTCCGTGCCCTCTGGTGTACCTCAAGGTTCTCATTTAGAGCCATTATTATTTAATGTATATATAAATATATGATATTCACAAAAGTTTTTTATTTAAATAAATAAATACTTATATCAATCATTCAGTTGATTAGTCAGACATCTCTGAAAAATCGAAATTTAAGTTGGGTATGCATTTATATATGTAAAAGTGAACCCCTCTATCTGGTACGATACCGATTACTCATAAACACTACCAAATCACTTATAATCCACAAAAACTTGTAGTGAATTGAACAAAATGTTTTCTGGGTCACTATTAGGATATTTCAAAATGTGATACTAATTTACAGAACCGTTATGCCTCCCGGTGTAATCTTATAGCATATTTAATATGTAAAACATAGACTTGTGTAAATAATAATAAATTGTTGGATGAGGACTGGATGATCAATAATATATTTTGTGTCATATCACATCTCCTCTAAAACGACGTTAATAGATATTGTGTCCGTGAATGTGTTAATGATATGATGTGAATATAATGTTTATATACAGATGGGAGCGTAGAGGGAAGAGTATGATATTTGGGTCCCTGGCGTGGGGGGCGGGCGGCTGCTTGCTAGGGAACCTGGTCCTGCTGCTGGCCTTCATCAGTGTGGCGGGCGTCAACTATCCCGGAGGAACTGCCATATCCAGGTGACTGCATTTTACACCTACCTTATGCACAGGGAAACAAATCGTCAGTTAAATATAAGAATTTAACAAAAGTGGGGTTATTAAAAAATAACAAATTTTACAATACATGCGTAAGTTTTTAGTTTTATAATTTATTGTTTATTTTTTTAAATTGCATATTAAAATATAAGTGTTATATATCATTTTAAAGGTATTTACATAAGGATTAAGATAATGTGATTATTTAAAATAATTTATTAAAAAAGGGGGCATTTTCAACAAGAAATGTCATTTTTCTACATAAAAAAAAAAAAATATTGCGACATATTTCTCTTTAAATATTTCTTAACTTTTACAATCGTATCCAAACACCATTTTGAGAGATGTCACTTTTCTATAAAAAAGCAGTCAGTTTCGTGGCTGGGTTGCAAATGTCAGAGCGATGTTTTTCTACAATCAAAATGGAGGATTAGAGAGTAGGAAATAGAGTATAGAAATTACACTTGCGACATTCGGTGATCTTGACGTGTAATTTTATAAATCGTCTTTTATCCATATATTAGGTCATTACATATGAAATTGGTGTTTTGCCGTACTGGCAACTTTGATCTCAAATATCTTCTCTTTGGTTAGGAATTCCAAATTCAAATTTATTTTCATTTATATTATAAATTCTATTTACTCATGTATTTGTGTTTCGAAAATTATAATTCATTTGTTTTTTCCTTAATTGTTTTTTTTCTTTGCGTCACTTAGTTTACAAAATGGAAAACTTGAAATTTATTTATTTTTTTTTTAAAAGAAAGACTAACATTCTCGGGTTACGAATAACCCAACAACATTTGAAAATCTCCTACTACCACCACACTAAGCGGAAGATGTTGCTTGTGTTGTGATGGAGGACTTAGCCAGCCGAGGAATCGAACACGGAACGCCTGGGTGCGACCCAAACGCGGTGCCCACTCAACCACTGAAATATCGCGTTATTTACGAGTACGAGTTCCACCGTGGCACCGGTGCTGCAGAAACGGCTCGAAGGATTAATAATGTGTATGGCGACGGTGCCGCAAAAGAAACAGTGCGTTTTTGGTTCCAACATTTTCGTTCTGGAAATTTCGACCTGCAGAACAAGCCCCGTGGACGGCCGGAGACCAAAGTTGATAATGAAAAATTGAAGGCTGTTGTGGAAGCAAATCCATCGCAAACCACGTCTGAGTTAGCTGCAGGCTGCGGTGTTAGAGATAAAACTATTTTAATCCACTTGAAGCAAATTGGGAAGGTGAAAAAGCTTGAAAGGTGGGTACCTCACGAATTGAGTGAAGCAAATCAACAAATGTGCGTTGACTGCTGCGTTGCATTACTCAACCGGCACAATAATGAAGGGATTTTAAATCGAATCATTACCTGTGATGAAAAGTGGATCCTGTACGATAATCGAAAGCGCTCATCGCAATGGTTGAACCCTGCCGAACCAGCAAAACCATGCCCCAAGCGAAAATTGACTCCAAAAAAGGTACTTGTGAGCGTTTGGTGATGCAAAGAAAAAAACAAATGAATTATATTTTTCGAAACACAAATACATGAGTAAATAGCTGTATAAATTTGAATTTGGAATTCATAACCAAAGAGAAGATATTTGAGATCAAAGTTGCCAGTACGGCAAAACACCAATTTCATATGTAATGGACCTAATAAAATAATGTTGATATAAGACTTGTTTTAACTAATAACCTTATTTTCAAATTTTTCTGTAAAAGATAAGTCACTAGTGGATCGATAAAGGCTAAAACTTTATTATTCTTATGTTTTCAGGTTCCATCGATTGTTGAAAGATGCCACATTTATAAATGTCCATATTGACAATTTGGCGGCTCAGACGGGAGTGACAAGGTTCACCCAGTTAAATCCAAACTGGGTTTATAACAAGAGTGAATTTCTTCAACCGGAAGATCTGCATGTCTTCACGCATTTAATAATCGAAGGGAAGAGCAAATACTCCTCCAAACTGAAACCTTTTATTCAAACCCACGCCGTCCTCGACACCATTGAAGGATTCTCTCACATAAACTTCAATTACCAGAGTCTTCTGCCGTTTAAAGTGAGAACCAAACCTTATCTGTTTCTTCTGGAACGAAAGTCATGGAGAAATGAATCGTTTAATATGAACTTATTGGTCCCTGATTATACCAATATTCTAGAGGACTATCCAGAAACAGAATTGATTGATACATCTATAGAAGAGATTACCGAAGATTTAGAAAAACAAATAATAGAAGAAGCAAAACCAATAGCTGTTCCCATTGCACCAGAACCAACTGTCCATGTCCGTGACAATATCAAGAATATTATCCATAAATACAAAGAAGATGATGAAATTATTGTTATTGAAGGAAAAGACGAAAAATTACATGGCATATTGACAACAGATGCAAATGAAACTCAAAGTACCCACAGCAACGAACAATCTAGGAAACAACTACGAAAGAAATTAGCCACCGAAAAGATTAGAGATACAAAACTAAAAGCTTCAGCTAAACAAAAACTCAAAGAACTCATTATAAAACACAAACAGCAGCATATACATCAGCATATTTTAAGTGGAATGAAAGAAAAGGTGCCGGTAAAGAAGGCTAGAGGAACGCTGAAAGAGGTAGTTAGCGATGATAGAGATAGCATCGCAGCCGAGAAAGACCTAGAAAAAGAAACTCAGACAAGCGCCCAAGAACCGGAGAGTTTGGGAGAGTCTGTCAAAGAATATGATATTAAAAACTATCTTCAAAACACTTCAATACAAGAAATTGTTGACGAAGTATTGAAGAAATTGTTAGAGAAGAAGCAAGAAAGCGAAGATGTTTTGGACATCAAAAACTTGGAGATTGCCGAGCAGAGATCCGCAATACAACAAATTGTAGAAGAGATTATCAATGAAAAGTTCCAAACATTTACATCGGCAAACTATCAAAGAGACAGTCAAGAAGTTGAAGAACCACCAGAACTATTCGACATTGAAGTCAACGATGAAATGGCGCCTGAGGTTCAAACAGTCGAGGAACCATATGAAAATGAACAATTTGAGTCTAACTTCTTGGAGGAATGAAAACAGTCAAATTATGTTAAGGCTGTATAGTTTCTAAACTGAACCAACTTTAACAATGAATATTGTAGTTGGACTTTATGATAATAATTGGTGTTCTTAGACATGGTAACATGAAAGTCTGCAATAATAATTTCTAACTTGAAAGTTATTGTCATATTGCAATCTTTTATTGTCTTTAAAATATAACCGTCCTATCAGAAATCCTGCCCAGTGAAAAGACAAATTCCTCACTACAAGCTAGTTCCTCTTGGAACCCTTTGTCATGACAATGTTTGCTTTTACAAGTCATATCCAAGGAAACTAGTGAGATGCTAACCGTATTTTGATAACCAAATCTCATTTACTATGTAGGTATTACGTATTTTAACACTTTCCATGCACTTTTTTGTAAAATATTCAGGGTGCTTGCATTTTATCTGCATTTAGTGTGTTGTTTGTATTTCTAATTGGGAGGTGTGTCCACCTCGGGAAGTATTTATAGGATAACCAACACCTCTGCCATAGGTCACGCCAAGTGGACTGCTACGTTTGGTGATTTTATCAGGGATGCTCCATTGGGTGAAGTTTGTCTAGGTCTTGGCGGCAGATGCATCTGCCCACTAACTGATACTGCATGGCGGGGAGCTATTTTTGAGGCAGATCTTTGTTGGACCTCCAACGTTGGCTAAACGTTGGAGGTAGCGCAACACGGCATAACACCCCAAAAAATAAATAACAAAAATACTATTGGCCGTGAAAATCTTAAATCATATCTGCAAATGGGTTGTATGGAAAGCCAAATTTGGTGCCTTGTGAATAATAGAATGAGACAAAAAGTACCAATCAGATATATTGCTCAACTCATTTTACATAATATATTAATTACCCTTTCAAAGTTTCTATAACGCCCTTCGTTCACGTAGCTACTTACAAGCGACTAAATCGCAGTGCAGTGCGTAGCGGCGTTTACAAACACTAATAATAGTATGGAAGAACGGCGTGAAAGCTTAAAATACCTCTAAAGGACATTTTAAAAACCTAAGCTTACTATTTTTTTATTAATACTTTTATTATATCTGTACTCTATACTTAAAACAAATATTATAACTTTTACTAACATTATTTAATATTTGTGTTTTGAGAAATATCTTTATTCCTAAAATAAAAACCCCTTTTCGTAAGTTTCATAAAATTATATTTTGTTATGAATTATTGTTGTTGATGTGTTGTTATATTGTAGTTTTGTTTAAATAAATCGAAAACTTCATAATTTTTTTGTGTTTTACTATTTTATTATTTTGTCTCTCTGCAGGGAACTTTTATGGTGTGGGTCACAGGTTCGCAAACTTATTTCGACCACCGCCCACTGAGATTTAAAAAGATCTAATGCCCTCCATATTTTTTAGCTTAACTTTTTACATTACCATCTGTTACGTATCCTTAACCTGTTGAAAGCCAGCATATGAAAAATATTTTTTTTCAATACGAACTCAATTTTTATAACATTTCTTTTGTGATATATTACAAAAATTACATCAAAATAATGTAGATAAAACGATCTTCCTTAAGGTTCGATTCCGTGCCACGCGGCAGTCGGCAGACGGCAGCAGCAGACGTCGACTGCATTGCCGCCGACGGCAGATGGCACTTCTTAACTGTATGAATTTGTATTGGACCGTTTCCGACACAGCACTGCAAGTGCCGCGCGGCACTTGCAGTCGACGACTGACGCGTAGCGGCAGACGGCACTCGAGTGCAAGCATGATACTGCCGTCGACTTCAGACATAATGGACGTGTTGACAGACGGAGAAAGCGAAAGTCTTATTAATGTAGTGTCCAAAAATCCGTGCTTATTTAATTGCAAGAATATTAATTTTAAAGATCAAAGAATAAGAGAAAATGTTTGGAAAGAGATCGCTCCAGATCTCAATAAAACCAATCGGTTTTTATTTTATTTTTATTTATTTTAAACTTTTACTAACTATTGTGCACGATTTACAACCCTTCTTTGCCAAGATACTTCATCTACTAGGGAATAAAAATATTCTTTTAGTGTGTCTCGGATAGCTAAGCCTCCAACATTAGCAAAACCTCTTGAACGCGCCATTCTGATCATATTATCAGATGGTGTTTCTTCCTCATTGCGGTGGTATCTTGGAATCTGTAGCTTTTCAAGAAAACCATCTCGTAATATATTGTGCAAGCAACAGGCAGACATTATTAAGTCGTCACAAGTTTCAGGCAAAATCGTTTTTTTTATTTATTTTTATTTATGTATTTAGTAAAAGTTTACACATATATTGTACATTATTTATGAAATGTTTTAACTGCCCAACTAGGAGAAATCCCGTTTTAGGACAGTCGAATTAGGATGATAGATAGATAGATGAAAGATAGAGCATGTTTTGTACAAACAAAAAGAAATGGAGGAAATAAAAAGAATAGAAAGAATAATAACAACAACAAAACATAAAAAGTAAGAATAAGAAAAAGTAAAAGTTTATAGCATAATAACCGTTGTGTGTTTAGCACAGATGTTAAAATAATATAAAAAATTAACAGGATTAAAACAAATTATGACAGACAAACATTAAAACAAACTAATATGTGTATTGCCTATTATAGTCCTAATAATTTTTTAAACGGCAATAACTTCTGAAAATGTGTTCACTCTCATTTAGGTGTCTTTTTATCAAAGTTTCATCAGCGCCTTCTTCCAGTCTATTTAAGTACATTGGCATTTCTACTTGAGTAATAATACAATAATAAATCTTCATCGTCTTCTTATTCTTGCAATAATACTTGCAGCATTTTATTATTCATAATTTTGTGTGGAAGACACAATTGTCGGCAGTAATGCAGCGAAGCAACTGCTGTACCGACTGTCGTCACTGCCGTCGACTTTGGAATCTATGCGACAGCATTAATTAGTGCCGTCTACCGTCGGCGTCACTGCAGTCGATGTCTGCTGCTGCCGTCTGCCGCGTGGTACGGAATCGCACCTTAATAATCACTCAAATCTATGCTTTCCAGAATAGATTTATATCAAAAACAATGAAAAAATATAGACTTCGAATACGACTCCGCTCATATTATCAAACGGCAGCCATTTTGTCCGCCATCTTTGATGCCCGGCGCGTCGTTCGTCAATTATTCGGAGAGGCTAGACGCTATCTATCCAGTATTTCGTTACGTCAAGAACGAGAATGGCCCAAGCGATTCTGACCTTGTTCTTCATACAATTTCTTTATACATAAGGGACAAAATCGCTTCCAAAATCGATGGTATACCGGAGATATAAAAACAGTTATTGCAAATATAATTTTTTAACATGCATTATTATATGGATAGGATATTAATAATAACATAGTGTGTTGATAATAACATGTCTAGATATAAGGAAAATAAAAAGTACAGTTTGAATACAGTAAGTATATTTCAATAAATAATAAAGCATGGTAAATATTGTGACAAACTTAGGAGATTCAGTTTACAAGTCTATAAATTAAGCCAACATCAGGTATTTATAATATATTCACGAAACAAATGCTGGAACTTAATAATATCATACTGATTTAAAAAAAAAACATAATATATTATGTAACTATATTATTATTGAAAGGCATTTCATAGAAAGCACTCTACATACGTACAACTTCACAATAGTTCATCAAAATAATATAGCGCCTCTTAATCAGTAGATTAAGACTTGTACCCTAAGAGTATGGATATTAGAGAGACGGCATGTGAAGTGTGCCCCCGCGCTCCAAGTGTGCCTTTTCGAGAATTTTACCCAAACGGCCTTTACATTGCTGCTGGTTTTTGGCCGTTTAATACGTTCCGACATTTTTACAACAGCAACCATTTTACATGGTGACAGCCAATGTCAGCCGTGTGGGTAAAATTCTCGAAAAGGCACACTTGGAGCGCGCGGACACACTTCACATGCCGTCTCTCTAATATCCATACTCTTAGCTTGTACCTAAACATCATTTGATCAATTCCCCTAACGTTACAACAAATTTAAAATGTACAGTATCTATTTTATTTAAGAGGAATATTTAACTTAACCTGTTAAAGATCAAAGCAATGCAATAAATTGGCAACTGGGGGGAGACTCTGGTTCTAATCATGGATTAGAAATTGTTCTTAACCTTCCAGCGGGCGCGTTGTCGTAAAATTTACGACAAATGCGCCTTATCAATTCCCCCAGTTTTACCTCTTAGTCGCAAGCATTGAGCTCCGAAACATTCAAGGGTCAGTGTCTCTCTAAACTGCAGACGTACCGGGTGTGCTTAGAAGTTTTTGTTATTCATTGATATTTGTAAATTTCCATTGAGCGTAAATTTTACGACACGTGCCTGAAAGTGAGGAAACACCAGAAAGCCTCAGGTAATACTGGACTACAACGAAACCAAAGGCAAAGAGGAAACAGTCGACAAAATGTGTGCCGCTTACTCGGTCTCTAGAATAACAAAGAGACGTAGTTTTCTGTACTCTAATGAATGTCGGCGGCATAAATGCTCAAATTTTATACAAATTTGCCTGTCCAGGAAAGGTTCCAAAGCATTGAAGAATCTTCCTAAACAAATTTTGCATTGACCATGGTAAAAGAGCGTCTTATCTTCTAATCAAATGTCAAACCTTTACCTAACATTTACATAAAGAAAACACCATTTAAATGGAGAAAACTTGATTATGTAAAATTTACGACATGCGCCCGCTCAAGGGAAATTACTTGGCGCGCTCGCTGGAAGGTTAACCTAAAAATTATTACTGACTTTTATGTTAACTGTGATTTGAGTTCTCTCAGATGACAGCAGAATAAAAAGTCTAAAAGTTGTTAATTTTAAGGTGAAGGACAATTCCTTATCCTTAAATAGAACCGGAAATGTCCCTCCCAGTGCTTCAGCATGGTACATCTTAATTATAATCTTTATGTATTAAGCAAAGTGTAATATGTTGAGCTCTGATGTCATCTAATTTGCACAGGTTTTTCTGTCCGATATTTGTAGGTTATTACAATTACTTTCAGTTGGTAACGTCCCGTCATCATGGAACTAAGGAGAAAAATTCAATCGAATGATTTTGACTTATTTATTACTACAGTCAGTCTCGGAGGAAAATCATATTTCATGTAGAAACTAAATATGTAACAATATAAGATTATTTATTTTAAATGCACAAGGAATCAATTAGGAATACATATATTTTCTACATAAATTACTCCACATTATATAATAATTACTTTATAAAAAGGAAGACATGTATTTTTATAAGCTGGAAATTATTAATTTATTTAACAATAAATTATTAATTTTCATTACACAATATAAATCCAGATTGACCGCTTGGACACATAAGCTTGTTTTCACGATAATTTAACGTAGGTAGACATAGGAATGACGTATGCCCGATACCTGAGTTATTAAATTATTTCTTTTTATATGCATAGGTTTGAGCCTAAGCCTAGCACTTTTATTAATTATATACTTTAATTGATTTATTATTTAAGAAGCACTCTGTATCAGTGGCAGTTCGTGCTATGAGGCAGGGGAGGATTTGCCTCCCCAAAAAATAGAGGAGAAAAAGATACAAGGTACATACTATTAATTTAATTGTTACCAATTTACAAAGTGTATAAGTCTTAAGAGCGATTGACCAGCGGCTAAAAATAAAAGTTTAAAAATGCTTGCAACTGTACAGGGAGGTTCCAATGAGAAAGATCGATTATTCCTTGTATCAAATTTTTAAAATTAAAAATTTAATATAGATTTATTTCATTCAAAAGATGCTTTAATATATAGCTACATTCAAGTAAGCAATAAAAATGCTCAAAATGCACGACGATAAATTACTAAATATCGTGTACTTCTTGTAAGTATTTTTTGATCATAAGTATTTATGATTTTACAATAATGTCTAAACAAAATAAGTGTGTAAAAAAATTTGAAATATTTTAGTTTGTAAGACCTCAAATAAATAGAAAAAACTGAGGTATTTTTGTTGCAAAACACTTTCTCGGATTAATTTTTTAATGAAAAATTAAAATTTTGAAAACTGTGTTGACTAGATTATATATTGATTTATTTTGTTGTATGATTATATGATTTGAAATTTGTGTTGTTTAATAGAATCTATCGTTTGAAAATTGAACAAATCTGCCAACGGTATAACCTTAGTATATTCAAAATAAACTTAGTCTTTCAAAATTTTAAAACTGCGTGCACCAGATAAAATAACAATCTTTCAAAATCAATTTATGTTTTTTTGTAAAAAAGAGTCAATACGTCTAGAATTTGATTAAAAAAGGAATAATTTCCGGTATTCTCTGGTAATACCCTCTTAAAGTTATTTCACATTAAATATAATCCATGAATATTTTCGTATTTCACTAGGACTAGTTGTCTTTATATTATGTAACTAATTTCCCCTCACTGTGCCGAGCTACTACTAAACAACACAAATATAATAATATGCTAGGGAGGCAGAGATAGGTCTCGCCACCGAGAGCCGCTGATTCATGTGGGCAGAGGGGAGTGGCGTAGTCACATAGAAACGAAATGAGTGGTAGCCGCTGCGTGGTCGCGTTTCATTCAGTTAAAAATTAATAATAAATCAATTTGAAAAAGAAATTCGTAACTTAAAACGCTGATATCTCAAACTATACCTTTTGACTTAATACACTAAAGTACTCATGGTGCGGTATAAATGTAATCGTGATGGCATAATACAAAGTCTGAGTCTTGAATCTCGTGATAATTTCAAATTGACATTTAATATTGTAGTAATAAAGCAAAATTAAAGTAGAATACCTATTAAACATTGTAAATCAAATAAAAACAAAGGTCATTTTCAAATTTGTAATGAATTTGCTCTACTCAGTTTTGCTACAAAATTAATCTATAATAATAAAATCTTTTACCACAGCAAAATAACTCTTAGACCCTTCTTCCATAGGGATATGCAGGTATTTGATATTCAACTTTATTTTTATTTTTACAGTGAATACCTCACAAGAGTCCCAACTGTTCCCGTCTGGAGCCAGTGAGACTATGGTATCCCCAATTGGGGTATGTTATGAGGCTGAAGGTAAGTGGTGAAGGGAAGGAGACGAGGAAGAGGAAGGTGGGGAAGTACCTGGTTATTCAGATCTAGTCACTAAACATGGCTAAAGCCATTTCAAGCAACGTTTCAATTCTGAATGGTGGTCTTACACCAGGACGATACTAAGAGTATCTTCCACTCTGGAACGTGCCGCAAAATATACTATATATTATTTTAAATAATTAATTTTGAAATAATACAAATCAATTAAATAAAATTTATTTGCGCACGCCGGGTTCGAACCCGCGGCATTCAGAATGGGAGTCTTACGCCCTACCGCTGGAATACGCCGGTCGTCCTGGTATCTGCCCGGAGGTTTGTATGCAGGCACAAGTTGCCGACATTTTGTAAACTCACGATATTTCTATATCTAGCGACACCAGTCTCTTGTGACCAGCCAGGCCTGGCCGTCGAAACTTTAAGCATGGCGTCACTTGTGTCAGACATTTATAAAAATGTATATGCTTTATATCAAAGCAAGGAACAAAACACTAAAGAATGACAGGATATAAAAATAACAGTTGTAGCAACTGATCTATTTTGAGTGAGGTTCTGAAAGTATTCTAGTTTAATGATTGGTGGTGACGCGAGTCTAGTGATTTCAGCAGTGCCCTGTCCGGACTGTGTGCGATAAGTAGTCGATGTGTATTGAATACTTGCGTGTATCCCTGCAAAACAAGGGCCTCAAAATCATATATTGTAACATCAATTACTTGCCAATCAATTATTTATGAATGAATAAAAATATAAATCATTCGCACATAATTTAAAATTCTATGCTACAATTAAACTATACTAAAATTCTATGCTACAAACCTAATCAACTTTATTACATATTAAGTAGTTGCCATTACGCTATTGATTAATTTATAGATAATAATAATTGGGCGGGTGTTTCTCATATGGTATAACAACATTATATAGCATTATTTAAATAGTATCTAAATTAAGTCTAGTATGCGTTTATGTAATTTTAGACTCAATTTCCTTGGCAGTAATAATAATAAACACAAAGCTAATTTTTGTTACAAAATGTTATAATTATGTTTAAGTACATAATATACATAGGCCTCACAGGATTGAACACAATATATAACCGTTTTAGTGCTATGTTCATTTTGCAAGTATGTATGTAGATTGCTACAGATATTCTGTGTTTTTAAATAAACAAAGTATGGCATTCAATAAAAAAAGCAATAACTTTGACAAGTATCAATCAATTTTAAAGATTTTTTAAAAATTATACAAGTAAAGAATGAATATTAGTTCTAATAAAAGACTACACATTTACAACTACAAAAATATGAGATTAGTTCACTTCACAATAGGGAAGTTGAGTGAAAAATATTTTGACTTATAAAAAATATGTTCATGTAGATGACATTCAAACTTAAATACTGGTTTTTTTTTTTTTTTAAAGTCCGTTTTCATAATTAAATTAATTCTACAAGTTTGAATTTTATTAAAGCCCGCGAAAACGGCGGCAAGAGTATAATACCGTATGGCAGAGTTCGTGACGTAAACCGGCCCTTGCTTGTGTGAAATATAAGGTAAAATATTTACAAAACCGTTTCACGCTTAATATGGACGAAAAAAATAAATTTAAAAAGTTTTAGTAGTTAGATATTAACTAAAAAAAAAAATACTGGTATTTAAGTTTGCCTGTGAACATTGATACAAATAAATTAAAAAAAGGACTCAACTTCCTTATTGTGTTTTCCTGAGCAAAGTCCATGTAGTTCCTTTTTACAGTGAGCGCATATGAGATTCGATCGCCTTATCTCATTTGCTTTCCTACAAACTATACACCGGTGTAAATTGCGGCCGGGCAATCGATTTTTCTTTTAAATTGGAGGAATAATAAATAATAATCGGTTAATATAGGTGGGAAACTTCAAATAATAGATGTAACGATGCGTAGACTAGAAAATAAAAAAAAGCTTGAGGTAAAATTGGGTGTCGAAATAGAAATTTCTCTGTTATATTATACAATATTCTCTCACTAATCCGCCACTCCAAAAACAGTGCAAGTCCAATTAGTGAAAGCGGCGGATTATAGTACATACATACAAAATACGCAAAAAATTAAAATAGATATTGCGTAAAAAAAAAAACACGTTTATCAATCTTTTGTAAGTATTAATTTTTTTTTCGTTAAAGGTGCTATATTTACGCTTGCGAGAAGATTACAATATGTATACCTATTCAAACAAAAAACCTGTTACTAGACCGTTACTAGAATACAGAAGACTAACCGAAATGTCCTAAAACAACAATAATGAACCCTGATGACTGGCAAAATGATCAGCAAGAGCAAGCTAGACGGCGGAATAGTAACTTAGTGTGTAAGAGTAAGATAACATCTCATCGGTGTACAAAGTTTGGCGCTCGTGCACTAGGTGCATTCTGGGCACGTGGCGGACGACTCAATTTGACATATGAATACCGGCGAATTATAGAGCTTGATTTTGTGCTTTCAACCTGTAAAAATAACGGCGGATTACTGAGAGAATATATTATGTAATAACTAAATTATAGTTGTGTTATAAAACAAAGTCACAAAGAATTTCATTATATTTGCACAAACAGTAGTTGCCGATTTCCATTGAAATAAAATGCTATCACTTTTAGACTAGTAATATACAATATTTCTAAGTTCTAATAAGCTATGTACTGAGCTGTTGCTAGGTGGGGCTTGAGTATCGAGTATTTCTACATATCTACAAGACATATTATATATTATGATTATTGACAACCTTCGAGAGAGCCTGTACAATTACAGATTGATGTCAACTTACTATTTAATACCGTAAAATGGGGTTACTTTGAAACAAAATAACCTTTTCATAAAAACTTATGACCGAACATTTTACCATCATATTTATTGTACATCATTAAATCATCACAATCTGTATTTAAAAAACAGTATATGAGTTTGAGTCAATTTTTTTTTTTTAAATGGTGATCAAAATCACGTTTATGAGTGAGGCAACATTGATCTACCATTTTTAATTTTTTGCTTTTTTTTCAAAAAGAAATAAACATTCCTGGATTACTACACTAAGCGGAAAATGTTCTTTGTGTCGTGATGGGCGATTTAACCAGCCAAGAAATTGAACATACGACGCCTGGGTGGGACCCAAACGCAATGCCAACTCAGCGACTCACTGGTGTATTACAACGACATGTCAATCTAAAAAAAAGCGAGTTCAATTATTCAAGTAGTTATAAATATATATTGACAGTCACTGATATATTTCACAATATAATGACACAAAACTATTATCGTCTCTGAGAAATTGATAATTTACTCATAGCTTCACAAAACAACTGACAATATGCCTGAATATAATTAGAAACCAACTAATTTGATACATTTTCGATGTGTCATCCACGTCGGCTGAAAAAAAAATCATTAAAAAGAAGTTAGCAGATTCCGAGTGGTACCGAGAATTATGCAGATACAAAAGTCACCCCATTTGACGGTACCAAAAAAAAATCGGCTCTATTTTCACCACAGTCAATCTCTCGGTGGCCGGAGCACAACTATAATATTATACAATAATTTAGCGAAGGCAAATTATGACTATTCGTCCTTGAGGAGTTTCCAGTCGAAGCGCTTGTTGGAGGTATTCATAAGGGGCGGACAGGGGGGCGGTGCCAGATGCCAGGGAGGCCCCCGGAAGCAGGCGAGGCTGCAGTAGGGCACGCCTTGCATGAGGCGGGACAGGGAAGCCCCGGCACGAGCCCCCAGCCCCGCCACGCCCCGCCAGGATGTGTCCAGGGTGCTTGCATGACCCACTAACATTATTGTACCACCTGGAAGTGAAAACAATGTTTTTAGAATCAATTTTCAGAGTTCATAAAACATCTCATGGTCATAAAACGAAACTGTGGCACTGTTAGCAATCTAAAAACCTTAATTTCCTGAATCCAAAATTTTCAGGATAATTGAAATTGCTTTGTTTCTAATAGATCAATTACCATTACTTAGACAACTCAGATATCGTTGTTAAACGAGCTTTCGTTTTAGAGAAAATCAAGTCGGAAAGTTGGAATTTCTTTTAGGTAAAACTGTTTGATGTCTTTTAAAATGCTTTTAAGGGTAAACCCAGCTCTAAAAGTTTTTTTTTAGTTGCTGAAAAAATTTAAATGCTCAGATCCGTTTTTGTTTGTAGAAATAAGTAATAAAAACTAATGTAATTATTTTCCATAGTGTGAATATGTATCTATTCATCTGGTGAAGAAACGGGACCAACTCCTAAACCACCAAATCTACTTCAAACGAAGACAGAATTGAACAAGAGTCAAAAGGCTGCCCTTTCTTACCCTATGTTCACAATGTCACGGAAAGAATTGCCATGATACAGAGAAAAGAAAGCATCAAGACTGTCTTCGGAACCTACTTGAGGCCTGCAAAAATTAAATTTCCTCTTGAGTCTATAAGACTTGAGTTTATATACTCAGCTGTTATGCCCCATTCTGACTGGGCGAGTATTTTAGTCGAGTAGCAATTATATTAGTAACTAAACATGTCCGAACACCACAATTTCAGTAGAGTAAGCTTGTCAGCTCTTTAGTAGATTGAATCCATTTGGTTCTATTTTTTCGGCAAGTAGAGTCCCCCTCCACACGTCTGCACACTGACATGCGCAGTTCATTCGTAGACGCAGACACATGCGATATGTGTTCCCGTTGGAGCGAAGATGCTACTCTAAAATTCTTTATTTTTGCGGCTATTAATCTATGTTTGTGTCCATAGTTTATTTATTTTCATCTCACTAATTTATTCTTCCACCTCTTTTAAAATAAGAATTACAATCAGCTTATTTAGCGTACTTACTTTATTGCGTTGCAGGCCGTCATGTCGCGACGCGCCGCTCACTAATGAACTCTACTTGACAGCAGTGCGAACACTTTTTGGTGAGTCAAGTAGCGAGTTACTCGCCACTCGACTTGCTACTTGTCAGGTCCGAACAAGGCATTAGGGATGTGACAAGGTTTATGTAGGCCAGACAGAACGGACGATCTCCAAAAGGATCAGATCACTTTTGATCATGTAAACTCGGCCATCCTGACAAATCGGCAATTGCCGAGCATTTAATTGAAACCGGCCATTACTTTGGAATTGTTCCTAAAGTCCTAGGAAGACTTAAAACCCATAGAGCACGCCTAATTTGCAGGCCATTGAAATTCACAAAAATCTCATTAATAAGAATGACGGGGCAAAGCTCAATAATTCTCGGTATCCGGTAATTGACATCTACACCAAAACTATATACAGAAAACCATTTTAAATTATACTGTAATAGCAGCCCTTAAAATATGAAATAAACTCACTGTAGGTATTAATACATTTTTATCAAAATATAAAAAATTTAGAGAAAACCTCATTGTAATGGTCATTATCTTCTTGTTTACCTTGTAGCAGCCCTTAAAATATGAAATAAACTCACTGTAGGTATTAATACATTTTTATCAAAATATAAAAAATTTAGAGACAACCTCATTGTAATGGTCATTATCTTCTTGTTTACCTTGTCCTTTATGAATTGGGGACTGCAATTATTTTACGGGGACAATATTATAATTAACTTACCAACTTCCTCGGTAGTCTGCAAAATATGTTTCACCAGATTGGCGCTCCTCTCGTAGAACTGATCGCAGTCCTCCAGACACTGTGCGTCCTCGGCGCGCGCGGGTACGAATGGCGGAGTGCCGAGCCGGGCGAAGGGGCGGTAGTCGGGGTCCACGGGACAGCCCGCCTGCCGCAGCTCAGTCACCGTCATCCAGTTGGGCGGCCCGGACGGGTACCACACCAGCCATTCAAACAGGCCCGGCTCGATGCGGATCTTGGGGGGCGAGGGGGAATTCAGACCTGGTGACATTATGGAAGACAAAGACGGTAAATTTGGACTAATTCGAGCAGACAGAATGGCCAAATAATTGTTACACAGGGTGAGAATGACGCAATAAAAATATTGTATTTTTACACGAAATCAACAACATATCTAGAGTAAAATTTGTGGTAAGCCTTTTTATGATTGGCATTCTCCATCTGATCTATGAGTCTCTATGGTGAATTTATAGAACGAAAGTTGAAGTCCACTCAACTTTGTGTTTCTATTCCATAGAGAAGCTGGTTCGTATGGATTTATTCCATAGATTTTATGAAATAGATATATTTATTCATATAACAAAGAATAGATCAAAATGATATTGCGACTTAATAAGTTTCTTTTTCTTCTGTAAACTATTTAACCTTTTTTTGGTTGTCCATATATCCTCTCTTCTATCAATCCTTATCTAAAATTGCCTCCCCGCCTTTCAACATCTCTTCTCTTTCTCTGTGTGTCCGCTTCCAATCTTCCATATAATTTTGAAATTTGCCCATTTAAATAAAATTAATACAAGGTGTCCAAAAAGGATATCGGGTGTTTGATGGTTGAATAAAATAAAAAATATAAATAATCAAATATGTTGTTTATGTTTTATTAACTGGAAACTCTAACCTTAAACGAAGATTTGGTAATTTTTGACACATTTTGATAATTTTTGGGTTTTTTTTTTTTGTGACATCATAAGTGAATGGTGCGGGGTCGTGGGGCATGGATAGCGTTGTGCACTACTTTGTGGAGATTCAGTAGCAATTTAGTCGGACCCGGGGATGCATCGCGTTTTTTGCGTGTGAGCCTATTTCTTACTTTGGCCCAAGTAATTTTTGGGTTTTTTTTTTTTGTGACATCATAAGTGAATGGTGCGGGGTCGTGGGGCATGGATAGCGTTGTGCACTACTTTGTGGAGATTCAGTAGCAATTTAGTCGGACCCGGGGATGCATCGCGTTTTTTGCGTGTGAGCCTATTTCTTACTTTGGCCCAAGAATTTCAAGACTTAGCAATTGCT
This sequence comes from Limnephilus auricula, assembly GCA_951813805.1. NCBI lineage: Eukaryota > Metazoa > Arthropoda > Insecta > Trichoptera > Limnephilidae > Limnephilus > Limnephilus auricula. Next base: position 30,796,867 of record OX638404.1, read on the forward strand.
GCGGTAAACGAATTATTCCCGAAAAAAGTGATTTCTCATAGAGGCATCATTAACTGGCCTGCCAAGAGTCCCGATCTCAGTCCTCTTGACTATTTTCTGTGGGTATATCTGAAGGGTAGGGTATATGAAAATAAACCGACGTATCTGCCGCAATTGAAACACAATATCACATCAGAAATGGCAGCAGTCTCGCGAGTAAAGTGTTAAAAATTACCAAATCTTCATTTGAGGTTAGCAGCGTAAGGGTCGACATCTATACACCATTATTTTTTCTAAATAAATTTCCAGTTCAGTGTCTGTAAATAAAACATAAACAACCTGATTATTTTCGTTGTTTGTTTTTGGGGTATTATGCCGTGTTGTGCTACCTCCTTCTTTAGCCGACGTTGACGTTCACATCAACGGATCTGCCCTGATGATGGACACTGCAACGCTGTCCGAAACGTCGGCTAAAGAAGGAGGTAGCACAACACGGCATAACACCCCAAAAACAAACAACGAAAATGCTTTTGGCCGTGAAAATCTAAAAACGAACCTGATTATTTTTATTTTATTCAACCATCAAACACCCCGATACCCTTTTTGGACATCTTGTACATAAATTCACCTTTCCTCTCTCCATAATTTCAAATGATGGCCTAGAAATATTAGAAGAAAGAAAAACCATTTAGAAATAGTTGAGAATGGTAGTGAACTCTCTTTTTTATATCATATTTTTTTACATACATATACGTATATTAATAAAAAAGTTATTTGTATTACAAAATCGACTCCAAATGTGATGTAGATTCACCAGTTTTCCGCTTGTACAAGTTTCTGGACACCCTTGTATATTGATCATCTAGTAGATTAGTCAGAAATCTCTGAAATATCGAAATTTATCTTTATCGTGTACTTGAAATTATCTTTACATGTGTGTTTTCCACCGTAAAAACAATTTCCGATTGTTAATGGTCTCAATCACTACGGCTGATTTAGCCTAGATCTAGATGCATTCTATTGATAGATGTGCATGCTAAAGCTAGAGCGTGCATGGAAGCTAACCTTCGAGCATGGCCATGGCAGTCTGCACACAGCGGTAGGAGGGGGAGGAGTAGACGTGTGAGAGGGAGACGCCGGCCAGCCGCAGCCCCTCCCCGACCAAGCGCGCCTGCAGCAGGCCCACCATCGTCAGGGGGCAGTCCGCTGTGTACGCCGCACTGCCGCCAGTTCTGGAAACAGTCATGAAGATTAAAAAATTTTGTTTTTAATGCGGAATGCCACAAAAGAGTCAATGAATAATAATAATAATATTTGGCTAATTTATATAGCGCCGTTTTTGTAAAAAAATCATTTCAAGGGCGCTGTATTACAATATTCACCTTCTAATTTAAATACCAGTATTTTTTTTATAAATGTCATTTTCATACTACCTAGTGGGCACTTCATTACTGTTTTGTGTGAATACCGCATAAGAATCCCAGCTGCTCACAACAGCCTGGAGCCAGTCAGACTATGGCATCCTCAATTGGGGTATGACGCAATGTGGACATGCCGAGTCTGTTCCACAGGTATTTTAATGGAGCCTGCTCTAAGAAGCTAGCAGCATTGATTCCTGGTGTACATGTTTGAAAGTCGACGACTTCGTCGAGCAGAACTCCCGCACACAGTAGTTAATGTTGGCTTCATGAGAACGATCGTTTCTTCGACTCGTTTTTGTGAAAGTCGGCTCATATGTGGAACGAGCTACCGGCGTCTGTTTTACTTCATTCGTAAAATCTCTTAGTTATTATTTCTCTTAACCAACCTTTTAGGCAGCGAAGGGGGCATATTCATATCTTTCCTAATGTAGTTGTCCTGCTCGTCGAAGCAATAAGGTGCCCACGCCCCGTACGTGAAGTCCACTCTCTCTCCGTGCCTCATCACCAGCACATCTCTGGTACTGCTGCTGACTTGGGGAACAGTGTCGGTTTCCTCCTGGAAACAATTAACAGTCACACGGTATCCATGATGTAACGATAGTCTACTATGCTCTTTAAATCTTCCATATCATTAAAAATATACAAATATAAAATCAATATTTTAGGTATTCTTAAAAAACACCTTTTAGTAACCATATAAACATATTCAGAACAATATTTTTACACAGGTATGGGTAATAAGATCCAAGACTCTTACCGTAACGCTGCGTTACCTCATGGGAACAAGACATTTTTTTGCACGATAAAGGTGTTTTTCCACCGCCGCCGTCACCGACAATGGATTGATGTTACCGAAGTAACGATACATACATTATTACAGTCTGGTGTCCACCGTACGTTCGACATTTGTCGAACGTGCGGTGGGATCCGCCGAGATTGCGAGTAGTTCGGCACTACCGCTAGAACTCGGCCTGAGATCGTGACAGGCCGAAATGCCGGCAATTCAAAACATGTCTGAACTTGTTCACCACACCCGAAATTGCTGGCATCAGACATATACATCAAAACCACCGAGAGCGGTCACGGTGGACTTACAATCGCCTTTGTGTTATTCCAAACTGTCTGAAATAATCTCGTTTCTCGGTGACAGCAGCGGTGGACAAACACTCTAACCACTGGAGCGACAGAGCAATTTAAATATTTTTTCTCGGATTGTTAAAGGAAATTTTTCCACCCACATTAAAAAAAACATACCTCTGAATTTGAATATGGAGACATACAAACTGATTATAGTTCTATGTAGCTAATGAATTCCCCTATCTTTTGTCTATTATCATGTATTTGTAGGATTTATAAAAAAAAATATAATTAAATCTTTAACCTTAAAACATTTTAAAGCACGTAGAGAATAGTTATTTTGTTATATTTTGAATGTACAATTTATTATATAGTCGTCTTAATAAAATAAAAATTTTCTAAATTTGTCACATTTTGGCAACAAAGCAATCCATGGCCATAATGTGGCAAGAAGCGCTACTGGCTAAGGGGAACGTTAAGAATTAGAGAAAAATAACTTGTAGTAATAAAGTACAAACTCACTTTGCTAGATCCATTAGATATAATTCCATTAGAGCTGATAGATTTCTCTTTGTCCTGTTTATTTGAAGATTCTTCATCTAAAAACAAGATAATACAAATTAATTCAAACATTTTAACATAATACAAGTGAATTCAGACTTTCAAAATTAATTTCTACCTATAATAATAGTGGGATGATTTATACAGTGCCGAATGGTAAATTTTGGTTAAATATTCGCTTATTAGGGTCTTTCAATAAAGATACCCAATTTTAAAATGTAAATAAAACAAGTTGTGTGTGAAGTACGCACTCAATTTTTTAATTATTTGAAAATATATTTAATGGCAATAAGTGTGAAATATAATGTCGTTATAATGTCCGGCGCGGCTTTGCTTAATGGTACGTATTCGGGAGGTCCATAAATCTGGCTGCATTTGCTAGATGGTGCATGTTATGTTGACTTTGAGGGTGTCAATTATTTGCGGTTTTTTTGCATAGACCTGCGGTTTAAGATAGACCCAAAGAAGATACGTTTTTAGATTTTCACGGCCAAAAGCAATTTTGTTGTTTGTTTTTGGGGTGTTATGCCGTGTTGCGCTACCTCCTTCTTTAGCCGACGTTTCGAACAGCGTTGCAGTGTCCATCATCAGGGCAGCTCCGGCAGACACATCGTCTGATCTGCCGGATCTGCCCTGATGATGGACACTGCAACGCTGTCCGAAACGTCGGCTAAAGAAGGAAGTAGCGCAACACGGCATAACACCCCAAAAACAAACAACAAAAAAGACTCAAAGAAGTCTAAAGGCATTAAATCGCACGATTTCGGTGGCCGTCGCCGAACACGTCGTGTTAAGTTCACGTTCGGGCCACGATATTATTGCGTACCCCCAATTTTTGCTTCATGCGTACCACAGATTGAAAACCGCTGAAATAGATGATTCTATTATGGACATAGAAAATTTCCTTCTACCTCTATTGGGGCTGACACTAGACTTGGATAGCACACTGTCCACGTCTGAATTGCTATAGGTCAGCTTCAGGTCCCACTCGTTCATACCAAGGTCAGCCGCCCTCTGCAGGGCTTCAGGGCTCGGGGGGCCCCCAGGCCCCTCTGCTCCCTCCGCACCCTCTCCGCCCTCCGTCTCGCCATCCGCTGCCCCCACCCTCTCCAGGTACTGCTGGGCGCAGAGGGACTCGTCTGTCGAGGAAACTGCCTTCGAGGAGAACTTGGTGTCGTATACTGGAGCTATCATAAATAATATAAAAAGTTTAAATTATAATACAGTAAAATCTCGATGGATCATTTCTCAAATAATCATTTCACGGCATGCGACGTTTGTTTCTTTCAGTCCCAAAATGATTTCATTCATAGTTCTAAAAATAGATTGCATCATAAACTGTATTAATCGTTTGAATCACGCATTTTTTTACTATTTTACTTTATTGTACAAAAAAATGTTTGGAATATTCCGTGAGAAGGACATTTGAGAAATTTTTTGGTATTCGATAGAAGCATAGTCAAGCTAGCGACTAAACATATTAGTTGATTGCGTTAAGTTCAAAATAAATGAATTTTAATTAGTAAAAATCATCTACCTACTTTTACCCAAATTTGGGTAGTTATCGCTCAAGAGCATTAAGGCCCGTTCGGACTAGACTAGTAGTTTAGTCGAGTAGCGAGTAATTTAGTAACTAAACGTATCCGAATACCATAAATTTAGTAGAGTAGTTCAGTCAGTGGTTTAGTAGAGTCAATTCATGTTGTTCTATTTTTACAGGCGAGTAGCGTCCCCCATCACGTGTCGCTGCTCACTGGTTCAACGACCAAGTTCATCAGTATCCGCACAGAAGTGTCATCTCGTTGGAGCGGAAGATGCTACTCTAAAATCTTTTATTTTTTCTACTAATAATCCATTTTTGTATCCATAGTACTTTCATCACAGTAATTTCTTCTTCCACCTCTTCTAAAATATCCAATACAATCAGCTTAAATAGCCTATATACTTTGTTGTGTTGCAACCCATTAATCTTCCAACGCGCCACTCATTTATGTACTCGACCGTAACGTGAACGCATTTTGGTCACTTAACTAAAATACTATCCTGGTCCGAATAAGACTTTGGAGATACTACCCAAATTTGGATAGCTAGTGGTTAAAACACATAGATTAAAGAATATAACACTAGAGGTGTCTTCCATACACATATGAATGAAAACAGATGTTCCATTTAGCCCAAATCCCAGCAGTCCGTCTCACTCACACTCGCCTGAAATCGTAGATCACCATCCCATTTGAATTCCGGAGCACAGTTTTGTTTGGTATTTATTATAGGCCCAAATTGGACTAATAATGATTTAATTTAGCTTACAGTTGTGAAGTCCCAGGGGGATAGCTCTATGTAAAGTCCAAGCGTCAGATTCAGCCGTTCTCTCCGTGTAGATAGCAGGCAAATATCCCGTTACACCTGAAACAATACGGGAATCATTACTACATATTCATATTCTACATAGCAGTGATGTTGAAACACGGCATTATATTTTTCTTCTTAAGTCACTAAATAATAATGACGTATACCTGTTAACCAGGATATCCCTTGAACCCAGCCATCGGGGGAGTTGTGCAGAGCTTTCTCCTCAATGTAAATATAGTCCCCGATCCTCAGCTCCAGTTCATCGCTTTCTCGGGAAGTGTACACGTGCTTTACCTTGTGCACCTGTTGACGACAGAAGGACATAATAAAATAATAAGACCAAAAGCACAAATCGTGTAGCGAATATGTAATTTACAATTAACATTATAATAGGAGAAAACGAGGTTTGAAGATTAAAAAATTCTAGTTTTGTTTCCTATACTTCAAACAATTGTTATAAATAATAATAAAAAATACAAGTGTTAATCTGGCTATAAGTAAAAGAACAACATTTATTTATTTATTTGTAAGAGAGAAACAGCTTATAAACAACAACAAAAATAGAGATACATAATATACAAAGTTAAATTGAGTCAAGCCAAAAAGGTCTCCTATATTAGTTACATTGGAGATGGAGTTTTATTATATCTTAATTTTTTTTTTTGTTAAGGAGGGGAAGAGGAATATGGGATAAGGATGGGTGATGCTCCCGATGCATTCCACACTCTTGTATTAATTTTCTATTGTACGCTTTACTTCTATTCGGTATTTCTGAAGGGTATTGTTGAAAATGTCTAGATTGTAAAATTTTGTATTATACTGTGCACATATACGGGGAATTGGGGAATTTTTTCTAATGTTAATTCCTGGGTCAACATATGTTTGTGAAGCAGCATTTTCCAAGATGAACTTCATTAAAGATAAATTCCGGAGCAGACTTACCGATGAACATCTTCAAGATTTAATGACAATAGCCTGCACAAACTTCGGATGGATAGTCCAAGTCAAAAAATGTAATTTTTCTCTTGTTCCGGAACCCATTCGTTTTATTTGTTTCTTGATATTCTATCTACACACAATTAAATAGTACAGTTTATTATTTCAATTGTTAAGCTGGGGAGGGGGAGGGGGAAGGGAGTTAGGCTTTTTCCTTTCCGGACAGCGACGGTCATGTCATTTAAAAAACGGACTAATGAAAGTAATTGGTGACCCCTGGTTTATACCATGTCCATACTCAATGTTGGTTTATACTATATCCACACCCTCAGTGGAGATAGACCAAACCAAGAGTAAGTTCATCCTATGGCACAATGTGGTTATAAAGATAAAATGTATGCATTAATCAAACTGACCTGATGCGTCGCAAGTCGAGGGTCTCTGGAATAGAGGCGGAGTTCCCAGGAGGCCCGCTTCAGGGGCTGGAGGTTCTCGGCAAGGGTCTTGAGGGTGGGGTACACGGAGGAGGGAAACTGGTAGGCCAGCGTTATGTGCAGCGACTTCACGTGGGGCTCCAGGCAAATGGCTATAAATAACACATCACACTGAATTATATTACAGAATTGATGATTTATTATTGTATTTCAAGTAAAACGACAACAAACAGAATCGATTATAAAGGTAAACTAACTAGAAGTAAGCAGAGAAGATGGAATTAACGTCACACTTCTTTCCTGACTCACCTTTGTCGCTTATTCTGCATTCGTACATCTTGTCATAATGTAAATTATTCTTTATTCAATCTTTGATTGGGTCGTAAGTACCCAATCTTCGTCCAAGGTACCGAAAGGTCCAAATTACCCAAACTTTCATCGGGTTGAATGTACCCAATCTTTAATCAGGTCAAAAGTACCCAATTTTTGATCAGGTCGAAAGTACCTAATCTTTGATCGGTGCGAAAGAACTCAATCGTTGATCGGATAGAAAGTACCCAATCTTTGATCGGATAGAAAGTACTCAATCTTTGATTGGGTCCAAAGTACCCAAACTTTGGTCGAGTTGAATGTACCCAATCTTTAATCAGGTCAAAAAAAGTACCCAATTTTTGATCAGGTCGAAAGTACCCAATTTTTGATCAGGTCGAAAGTACCTAATCCTTGATCGGGTCGAAAGAACTCAATCGTTGATCGAATAGAAAGTACCCAATCTTTGATCGGATAGAAAGTACCCAATCTTTGATCGGATAGAAAGTACCTAATCTTTGATCGGGTAGAAAGTACCCAATCTTTGATAGGATAGAAAGTACCCAATCTTTGATTGGGTACTTAGCGGGAAAAAATGTCAGACTGATTGAAAACCCATCACACGTTTCATCCACACAAATAAAATATAAGCTCAACAAACTTTGTGTTGACAATTGGACTAGTTGGAGTTCCCATTGCCATTTTTTTCTCAAAAAGTCAGGGAAGTAATACCAAAAATTTTTTTTTTTTCAAAAATATGATTAGTAATTAATGATTTGCTCATTGCCCTCAAAACCATTCAACTTACACCCCGCTTTGAGGAACACTCATCTTCAATGTCTAGTAAGAATATCAAATTATTTTCTATTATGTAAAGTATTTAAGATAGATAAGTGACTAATTATTGCACAGAGATAATTTAGATGAAAATGGGGTTTTGTGTGCATGCCTAATAAGAAAAACATAACATACAGCTCGACAAAAATAATAAACTCAAATTTGCAGCACAAACACACATTTTAAAAATAAAGCATGCCAGACAAAAATAAAAATTCAAACCAACATTATTATTATATGCAAGAGAATCCACCTACCTTGCTCCTTGTTCCAGAGAAACCGCCATTCAGAATCTAAGCAATGCTTAAAATGACTTAAGACGATGGACTTCGCTTTTCAGCCCTCACAAAAAGGACGCCCGGAAAAAACACTTTTCTACATCGAAAATTGCACAAAATGAATGTCGGTATGTTTTTAAATTTTTGATGCGTTTCGTATTAACGTAAACATTCACTGTCAAACATGTATAATTTACCGGAAAATATTATTTAAGGAAAAAGTGCTGCTAACTCAATTCTCGTAAACTTCTTCTTTCGAGAACATATTTTTGTTTTAAAAATACAATTTCATGAAAGTTTGGGTGTAGAAAAATGTTTTCTCTCGAAACCCTTTTTCGAGCGATTTCTGTACGTAAATATGAGAAATTACGGCAGTTGTCCCATTCGCACGTTTCGCATTCGCATGTATCGTAAGTGTGTGTGAGCTTATTGTGAGCGGGACAGAATGATAGACGCGTGTGTTCCGCGCGTGGTGCAAAGTCTAGCCTCTTAAGATATTAAGCGATTAGATCTGAATGGCCTGGTACATCCCAACCAGCTAATTCAAAAGCCAAAACATCTGCTAATTAAAAAACCTGACTAAAATAAAAGTGCTCTTTTCAATAAATTATTTAATCACTGAAGACAATATTAGTGACTCTCAATTGAAAATATGAAATAGAAAAATAAGAAAAAAATATGCTTGCATCTAGGAATTGAATCCAGGACCTTGCCTTGCCGGAGCGCTGCACTACCACTGAGCTAATGAAGATAATGTTGGTACATAGTTGGTTAAAATTCATAATGCCGTCATAGGTAGGTACTATTTTATATCATATTTTTAAGGTACCTACCTATGGCTAGTAGTAAGTCGAGTAAGAAAGTACTTCCAATATTTATCATTCAATTCAAATATTCAAATGATTCCAAAACAAAAGAAGTCTACAGACTTGATTTTGATAAGAAAAAACGTTCTAGAAAAAACCTGCAATTGTAAAGCATGTCAATGGAAATTGTTATTGAATTAAAATAAAAAGTACGACTATATACATATTTAAAGCGTGTTTAATCGCAAAGGCGAGTAGCAGAGAAAACCTCCACCTGTAATAACACATAATAGGCGTCAAAAATCGCCAATAGTTCTTAGACAAAGTATGATACAGTTAAATATGACCAAAGGATATAGATCCTATTAGCTCAGTGGTAGAGCAGCGCCCCGGCAAGGCTAAGGTCCTGGGTTCAGTTCCTAGATGTGAATGTATCTTTTTATGATTTTTCTGTTTCAAATTTTCGATTGAGAGTCGCTAATATTGTCTTGAATGGTTAAATATTACAATTTGAGGTTTTACTCAACAAGTTAAAATAAATAAACAATAAATTATTAATTTATCTGTTGCTATAACCAACGTCATAAATGAATAAAAGCATCAATATGTTCAAACGATGAGAATTTTCATTCCTAAAAACACAGAAACAAAACAGATGCACAGAAATTTACCAAAAACAAAAGAAATACATTGAAAAATCAGCAACACAATCAAACAAATGCTCGGATAAAGCAGCTAATGTGGCAAGTTACATTGGGGAGATGGGGGACATACAGGGCTGCGGGGGCTCCTGGGGTACGGCACACCACGGGAAACAGGTGGCCAGCGCGTCCAGCTGCTCGTACGTGTCCACAGTGAGGCCGACTAACGGGGGAAAGAGGGGCAATAACATATGTATCTATTTATATTGGGATATATCAGAACACATTTTAATTCAAGATGATCTGTCGGTATTTAAATGATGTTTAATATCAAATGCATAGTCGTCATTTGTCACATGAGAGTGGGTCGATTTTATGACTCGTGTGTTCAACAGTCCAGCCGTGGAATGATTTGCCAATCAATTTAAGAGGCGGATATGGATACCGCCGCCCCGGAACTCTCTCGGAACATCGCCTTTCACCTCAGTGGGAGGGATGGATTCATACGATTCAATTGTTAGTTTTCGGTTTTCAATTATTATTTTTCCTGTCATTAAAAAATTGAAAGGATTCAAGATACAAAATTCTTCTTTCACAATATAATTTATTGATAAATAATCTGACCGCCCATATAACATGGATAAACGAGACCTATACTACTGAAGGAAGGCATCTTCTTCAGGTTAATGCACATTTTCATTATACATTTAGGCAATTCTTGACCATAAGTTTTGAGATGAGAATGCCGCATACATCATTAATTATGTGTAATATTTCTTAGCGTATAAAGCCCATCTTTGTTGGGGCTATTTAACGAATTACTTACTTACTACTTTATACCTACTTTGGCCCCTACTTTATCCACTCGAGCAATTGGTGTTCAGTTTGTTGATTTGGCCATTTGATTTAATTAATATCATTTCTCAAAATATTAATATGGAAACATATAAACTGTTTACTGCGGTTTAAAGCTAATGAATCCACCTAGATTTCACCGTTCATCCCATATTTATTGTAGATTCGTTAAATGTGGTCCTATTTTGGACCGATATCAATCGCAGAAAAATTAAAGCTGTCCAAATTTGGACCTAAATCGCTCCAGTGGTTATAGGAGTTCACTGTACATACTAGGCTTGTTGAAAAAGTATCGATATATCGATATTTTCAATGAAATATATCGATATTTTTGGCCGATATATTTTGGACCGATATATTGATATAAAATAATCCAATATCGAAAATTGTATCAAAAACGATATTTTTTCAATTTCGGGGGGGGAGGCGCCTGATTAAAATAATGTACATTGTGTAAATATACACTTTCATTTTTACACATTGTTTAGATATACACTTTGATTTTAAAAACCTACAATCTAAACATTTGACCGATATATCGATTTATTTTCCTCGATATATCGACGTCGATATTGATATTTTAAAAAATATCGATATATCGATACTTTTTTCCACTTTCGACATCCCTAGTACATACAATCTTTAGAGAAAACCGCCTCTGCTTTCAAGAAAAAGTTTTCCATGTAAAAAATAATTAAATTTGAGCGATTTTAATGATATAATTTCTGAATACCAACAGTGCAGGTTGTACGGATCCCTGGTGACATTTTTGTCAGTGTTAGAAGATAAAATTTTTGACGATCTTGATTAAAAAAGCCAGAAAAATTAAAATTATTTGTACTTACTAGACGAAGAGACGTGTTTGACGTATTGAACGGCTATCTTCTTGAGATATTCTGCATGCTCCTCGGACACGAAGAGCCCCATGAAGTTGGGGCTGACGTAGGGCTCCAGCGTCAGGAAGCTGTCGGATGGCTGGCCCAGCATCTCCATCACGTGCTTCAGAGCTTTGGACAGCTGGAGGGAACATTCGTCCGGGGCCTAACCAATAAAAAACAGATTATTTAAAACGTGAGACAAAAGGTGTATATGTAATGCAGAGCCGCTGTAAGCATAATGGCTATAATAAGGAAAAGGATGTTTGGATTGTTTGGACAGCATACATTTCACGGGGTGAGGATTTTCTATGTCTTATCGGCGGATGAGTCCGCTCTCCTACTATATGGATTGCTGGATTTGGAGAGACTGGTTGAGGGAGATCTTTTAACCTCTCCAACTGGACTCACTCGATACATTGCCTTGCACCGCAGTGGGAGGGATAGATTCAAACGTCTATCACACCTGAACACACTGACCCCCCAGATTCCTATCCATATCTCATATTTTTTTCCTTCCCAGATTTTCCTCTATTTCCTTTCCTTAAAAAAAACCTCCACACAGCATCCCTAAGGATGACATAGGCCCTGAGAGAATTTTTTTCCTTAGGACCTCCTGTGTGAGGCTAATGAAAAAAAAATGTTTTCTCTCTCGTTTATTTTTATAAATATATGTATTGTATAAAATATTCAAATTTGTATCTAAAAGTCTCCATAACCGGAGTAAAATGATAAATTAATAAATTTACACACTTGTTGAACTCCTTTGTCGAATTTTCTACAATAATGTAACTACAAAGTAACATAAAAAATATTTATCATACATACTGATATTTATTATATGTACTGATATATACATATTACATTTCAGCATTATTTATTTATTTATTTACGCCTATTAAGGCTTTTACATACATATAACATTTTTTACAAAATTATCCAAATAAATAGTGCAGGAAACGACACTTGCACAAAAATAAATATGAAGTAAAAATATTTTTGAATTTGATCCACTGAATATTCATATGTCTGTCCACAGAGTATGTAGGTACCCATAAAATATAAAAATAAAAAAATCCAAATTATGTAAAATTTTGACTTGCATTATGTTTGTAAAAGCCCTACGGGTGTTAAATCAGACGACCTGTCAGTGGCTGAGTTGGCATCACTTTTGGTTCCTACCAAACGCGATTCCCACTCAATTAATTCCTTGGCTGGCAAGTCCTCGATCACAACACAAGAAACATTTTCCCTTTAATGTGTGGGAGTGAGAGATGTAAGATAGAAACCTGGGAATGTTAGTGTCTTAAATATAAAATAAACTAACTCAATAATTTTGAACCACTGCTACTCTTCATAGAAAAATCGTAACTGAGGTGGCTCGGGCATGTACTAAGAATGTCTGATGACTGAATTTAGAAGGTAGAAGTCCAGTGGGGCGCCCCAGACTCAGTTGGGTGAGGCAACTCCAGAAACTGTGCGAGGAGAGGATGGGTCTGCCATGGACGGAGGCCGAACAATCGGAGCAAGACAGGGACGTATGGAGGAGCCTTGTCAATGCAGTGGGTCCCCGACACGAATAGGACAAGGGGAAGAAGAAGAAGAAGAATAATTTTTAAAGCCATAAGCAGTAATGCGACATCCCATAATGCGTAATGACTGTATTACCTTAAAGAAGGACACAAGCGTGACATGCGGCGTGAAGTTGTGGGCGCCATTCCAGCCACACAGTTCCTTGGAGCGCGCCCAGTGTTCATGCAGCTGCTGCAGCAGCGGGCCCGTGGGGCAGGCATACAGGATGTACTCGCGTGGCACGTCCTCGTCGATGGTACCATCGCCCACATGCGTCAGGAGCCAGTCCGATGCCAGCTGCACACTGCGGTTCCCCGTGGCCGCTAGTGCCTTTATTCTGGAAATGACATTTAACCTGTTGACAGCCAGCATAGGAAAAATATTTTTTTTAATATGACGTAAAATATTTGACATTTCTTACGAACTCAATTTTTATAACATTTCTTTTGTGATATATTACAAAAATTACATCAAAATAATGTAGATAAAACGAACTTCCTAATAATCACTCAAATCTATGCTTTCCACAATAGATTTATATCAAAAACAATGAAAAAATATAGACTTCGAATACGACTCCGTTCATATTATCAAGCGACAGCCATTTTGTCGGCCATCTTTGATGCCCGGCGCGTCATTGTGAATTAATTTGAATTATTCGGAGTGGCTAGACGCTATCCAGTATTTCGTTACATCAAGAACGAGAATGGCCCAAGCGATTCTGACATTGTTCTTCATACAATTTCTTTATACATAAGGGACAAAATCGCTTCCAAAATCGATGGTACACCGGAGTACGTATGGCCAATGATAGGTTAAATGTTAAATGATTTAACTCCATAGATAATAGAAGCAAGAACAACGGGCCACGAATCAGGCTGGGCATATGATGAGACGCAGATCTTGCAGCTTGTGCAGAGCAGGGCGATGCAGATTTTGTATTGTATGAACGAGTATAACCTGCCGTAATAATTGGAGGGTCTTTTTAGTTTTCACACTAAATAAAAATAATTAATGTGTTGTTTTCTCTTTCTAAAACCGTTTAGATCATATTTTTCACCATTGGTAAGTAAGGGACAAAGAACGATTTCTATTAGACCTATATGATATGTTCCCAAAAGCGAAAGAACTAGCCAGGGGGTTAATATAGCTTAAGTCATTTTTAATCATTGTTTAGATTAATAAAATAAAATAAAATAAAAATAAAATAAATTCTGAACGATGGTCTTTCTCAAATAAGGTGCATGTATGAAAAAAGTCATAAATTAAATTCTTTAGTGGCCTACTTTTCAACTCTACCTCGAGGATAGGGGTCGTTTACACTCAAAGTTGCCAATGCTTATGTTCTAAAATACCCGCAACAAATATCCAAAATCCCCAGGGGAGAGCAAAATAACAATTTCCCCACAAGTTCCTTTAAAATTCTGCCTTCAAAATAATACAATATTCTATAGAAATTAGCATTTTTTATTGATTTATTTTATTTTATTTGGAATACTAACATGATTTATTATTACAAACATAATATAAGATTAAAAAATAGGTTAATATAAACTTTGGGAGTTGCAGATTCCAAATCATCATTTATGGATTTTCTCTTTCGTTCACCCTTAAAAAATAGATATGTATTTGTTAGTTATCAACATACCTGCAAACTGCCTTGCTGCTTTGTAACTTCACACTTTTTTAACCTATCCATTTTAAAAAAACGACTCACACAAAGCTCACGTTATTACTTATTGTAAAACAAACTTTCCAACAACAACTCACCAATTCATCAAAACAACAAGACGTATGTCAGAAAAGAACTTCTATCATAGAAATTCTATCCATATATATAAAAACTTCAGGAATCCCCCCAACATTATCGTTTAGAAATAAATGCTACATTGCTGCAATAAAATATACTACAATTCTTCCACCGAATGTGCTTATTTTTCAATATGGTTGGATAATCAAGAAATGCCCAGAATCCTCGCATTTTCCCTGCAAAATACCCAATTCTTGTAAAATCTGACAATTTCCCCGCAGTTTGGGGAATTCCCCGCAAATCGGCAACCCCTGTTTACACTATGCTTTTTTTGTCTAACTTCCATATGAATTCAGAAAGGGAAATACCGATTTTCGTCCAGTTTAAGATAGCAGACATTATTTGACATTTTCGTTGTTAGTTTTTGGGGTGTTATGCCGTGTTGTGCTACCTCCTTCTTTAGCCGACGTTTCGGACAGCGTTGCAGTGTCCATCATCAGGGCAGATCCGACGATGTGAAATTGTGCGGATCTGCCCTGATGATGGACACTGCAACGCTGTCCGAAACGTCGGCTAAAGAAGGAGGTAGCACAACACGGCATAACACCCCAAAAACAAACAACGAAAATGCTTTTGCCCGTGAAAATCTAAAGACGTATCAAACAATATTTGACATCTTTGTCATTTGTCATTGTCTTAATCTTTGTTTTACATAACTTTTTGCGTGAATACCATACAAGAGTCCCAACTGCTCCCAACCGTCTGGAGCCAGTGAAACCATGGCATCCCTAATTGAGGTATGTTGTAAGGCTGAAGGTAGCAGGAAGGGAAGGAGATGGGGAAAATTATGGTGGGGAAATACCTGGCTATTCAGAACTGGTCACCAAACACGGATAAAGCCATTTCAAGCAACATTTCAATTCTGAATGGTGGTCTTACACTAGGGCGGTACTGAGAGTAACCTTTACTCTGGAACTTGCCACATATATACTAAATATTATTTGAAAAAAAAAAACTTGTGAAATAACACAAATTGTGAAATAATGTGTCCTCCGAATCGTCGAGAGCCTTGCCCCTCGACCACGGAGGCTGTCAAACATGATTAATTATCAAATTTAATACGATATATTAAATAGTTCTGCAAGTTTGTGCATAGCTCGTAGCATTGCTATATGCAAACAAGCAGAACTAATAATTTTTAATTTAAAATACGGAATGGTTCCGCCGTTCTTATATACGCATTCCATAAAACAAAAATTTGCAACTATCGGCTCTTAGATCTGCAAATTCATCTGCTATCGGAATTGTAGAATGGCTGTAAACTGTCACATGCTTTAACATTACTTGCATAGTTGGAAAAGGCTAATAAATAAGGATTACACCTTTAATTCCTGAATTTAGTGAACTAAAATGTAAAGTTAATAATTTCATTAAAATTAACAAAGTTAACAATTCAAGTACACTTGACATGCCAATTGGACAACACAGAATCATGCAACTTCAACATCTCAACCATTAACCTCTCGCAGGCTGCAGTCCCCCCGGCGGGTCTTGATTTTTGAAGCGATTTTTCCCCTTATGCATAAAGAAATTGTATGAAGAACAAGGTCAGAATCGCTTGGGCCACTCTCGTTCTTGACATAACAAAATACTGGATAGCATTTAGCCACTCGGAAATATTCAAATTAATTGCCAATGACGCGCTGGGCACCAAAGATGCCGGACAAAATGGCTGCCGCTTGATAATATGAACGCTGTCATATTCGAAGTCTAAATTTATTCATTGTTTTTGATATGAATCCATTGTGGAAAGCGAAGATTTGAGTGATTATTAGGAAGTTCGTTTTATCTACATTATTTTGAAGTAATTTTTGTAATATATCACAAAAGAAATGTTATAAAAATCGAATTCGTAAGAAAGGTGAGAACTGTCAAATATTTTACGTCGTATTGAAAATTTTTTTTTTTTATATGCTGGCTTTTGACAAGTTAAACCTTAGTTAGGCGCATAGGATCAAAACCATTTCAAATTGAAAACAAAATATGTGTTTGGAATGCGACAGCGCTCTTTCTAGCTTCCTACCTTCCCCCCGGGGAAAACTAACATGTACGCACATGTCGCTGCTCTCTTGGGTGCTGACCCCATGCGACCAATTATGTAACAATTTTTGGCGAAAAGTACCAAAAAAAAACAAATCAGTTTGTTCAAATTTATTTGTCAGCAACACTTCAGGGCTTACTGGATTGGATGCAGAATTGATGAATCTGCTGATGAGTCAGAATAATATTTTAAAGTTCAACTCGGCTATACCAAAAATTAGTAGTTTTAGAGAGATTAGAAGCTTTCATTTGTAACTTAATGAGTTAAACCTCAAATTATAATATTTAAAAAAAAATATATATCATTGATGTAGCTATTCCAAATTCCTGTATTATTTAAAAATCTGTTTCTGAAAAAATAAGAAAGTATACAGATTTAGGAAATGAAATAAGAATTTGGCATTCTCAGACTATAAAAATATTACCATTTGTTATTTCGGCTACTGGCATTATACCTAGCTCTCTCATTAAAAAGTTAGGCGTATTAGATTTGTCAAAGAATTTGTAAATAAAAATGCAAAAATCAGTCATTTTAAATACATGTAGGATTACGAAAGACATTTTAAATATTTATATTGAGTGATCAGTAGGATTTATCGGTCAAATTAGGAATTCCACCGAGCCGAACCCTTTGATATGAAAATATCTGGAGTCGGTGAATTATTTTCCCATTTAATAGTCTGGTAGGTTAACATGTTGTTCTTGTATTGTTTTATATTAATTATACTTATATGATACACTTGCATAGCGTGGATTTACTAGATGATCATTTTTATGGAAAAGTGTGTGAAAGGGTTTAGTTTTTCCTATGGGGAAAACTAAACCTGGACCTAAAAATCTGTTGCGTAAAACAAATGAAGATAATATGAAATCAATCACCATCACAACACGGGCATGTGCCTAGCGTGGTGGTCGTAAAATTCTCAAAATATGTAACCAGCAGTTTAATGAATAAAGAAAAATTAAAAAAAAAAAAAAAAAAATCGAAAATCTGAAACAGACATCTGGTACTCGATCCAGGACCTTCGGCTTTCGGGGCCTGCGCTTAGCCACTGCGCCAATGTATCCCCATGTTATTATTTCCGATTCGGTCATATTTAACCTTCATGGTTTGAATCGACAAACAAATGTTTTGACCAATCACCGCTCCTTTTATACAAAGTTTAGTAACAAAATAATTGGTACTGGTCTACCAATAACACTAAAGTTTATACAAAAGTGTTATTTAGTAATAAGAATAAAATAATTACAATTTTTAAAGTTTTTATAATTATTTTTGTTTTATTATTTCAAGAGAGTTGAATAGAATATCGAAAATTTCAGTACAAAATGTCATAGAATATGGACATAAATTATTGTAAATGGCTGTTATCTCATACAACGAAAGTAAATTTTCATTTTACGTAACTGAAATTTTAAATGCAGTATTTTCCATCGCCCGAATGCAAATAGTTGTATTTTATAGTAATGATGAATCTAAAGTTTTTTTTCTAAAAAATATTCGTATTAAGCATGTCCAGAATCCCGAAAGTATACCAAGACTGTAATTACCAGTTTTTCCATTCATAGTACGAAAATAATAATATTAATAGCATTTCAATGAACCTATGCGCAATTCAAATAAATACATAACGTGTTGATCATATAAAGTAGTAAAGAGGAAAACTCACGCCCTATGCTTTGGAAATCCCATCTGCAGGAGAATTTGAAGCGGTGTGACATTTTGTTTGGATATTTTACTCGGCGTAGAAATTTTCCGCGGTGGCAGCGCCGTCATGTTCAAATAAATATTAAATCGCACAATTTGTTTACGTATTCGTTGTCAAGTATTTTGACTTATGAAGTGTTGCCATTTGAAAAATAAATACACTTATTACATTTTTCGAACATGGGTAATTTTTTTTATAGAAAGTACCTATGTTATTATTTAAGAGGTCGGAATCTAAGAGTATGGATATTAGAGAGACGGCATGTGAAGTGTGCCCGCGCGCTCCAAGTGTGCCTTTTCGAGAATTTTACCCAAACGGCTTACATTGGCTGCTGGTTTTTGGTCGTTTAATACGTTCCGACAGCAGCCATTTTACATGGTGACAGCCAATGTCAACCGTGTGGGTAGAATTCTCGAAAAGGCACACTTGGAGCGCACGGGCACACTTCACATGCCGTCTCTCTAATATCAATACTCTTAGGTCGGAATACATTAATTTATATAAACCATCTATCTACATCGATTAAGTTGGTGAAAATAATATTTTGAACATGCTCTTAATAAATCTCTAACATAAAATTGAACTAAATGAACAGTGAGTATTAAACATGTTAACATCAACTTCGTTTTAAAATATAACGAAACAATATTTCTACTTGAAGCAAAATAAAGGATTATGAGACAGGAACAAAGACTTCATTAATGCAGTTAAACTTTTGTTTTAGGCACAATAACATAAATAGAAGAATTTAACTTCAAACGCACAAAAAACACTTGATATTGTAGGTCTTTTGTGTCCTAGCTTATGTCACGGCCGATCCCAATGGTCGAAAATATTTTTACTCAATTTTTCCATTGTCAATTGATCTCCTCAGGCTTGGTAAAAAAATGTTAAATATAACTATCCAAAATCTAGAAAAAATATTTCGCTCTTCGTAATAGTTAGGCGATCCGCTCACTGAGGCAAGTGAAAACTGTCAACTGGCAACTGTCTTTGTATGACAATCTGATGGCCCGCACAGTACACAATCACTCAAAAACCCGTTGTCAATATAACGCAAGCGGTGACTCGCGACTCGCACTGCTGATTGCCGTGGCCGGCCGTTGCCAGTTGCCAGCTGTCAGCTGATTGTTCTTCGTCTATGATTAAACAGCTTTAATTAAAAAGTTTTTTGACAGCTTTAATTAAAAAGCTTTTTGACCAATCAAGACATAGAAACCAGCCGGTTTTAGTTTGGTTTCATTTGCGTCGTCAGCGGAGCGCCATAGTTCCTCCGCTCATGGAGAAACTGAAACCAAACTAAAACTGGTTGTTACCTATGGCAACAACCATAAATAAACAAGTTGCAACCGGGCGTTGCTCTGCTCTCACGGCGTATTTCAGTAATTATCTCAGCTTGTTTAACTTCAACTGTCATCTCGAAAATTGACAACAAAGCTGGCGTATCCTTGGCAACTAGGAACTGGCGCGTCACCGTCCGTGGCAACTAGCAGTACTAGCACGGCGAGTTTCGAGTCACTGCATGCGTTGCGGGTTTTTGAGAAGTTGTGTAGTGTGCAGACCATTATATTTACATACCCAGGATAGCAAATTGAGTTGAAAACTGTTTTTTTTTTTAGTTGCCGTGAGGAAGCACTTATAAAATCATGCGGAAGCACTTA
Source organism: Limnephilus auricula (assembly GCA_951813805.1). Lineage (NCBI taxonomy): Eukaryota > Metazoa > Arthropoda > Insecta > Trichoptera > Limnephilidae > Limnephilus > Limnephilus auricula. Next base: position 30,817,020 of record OX638404.1, read on the forward strand.
TAAAATCCTTTTCGGTGATCACTATTTGAGATGAAGGGTAAATTCTTATAAAATTAGGAATATCCAATAATTTGTTGACAGTGGCAATACTTTAATTTTTGTTCAAGTTCAAAAGGGATTTAAAGTTTTTTATGTGTTGCACACCGAATATTCAAACGTCAAATTAACGTCAAAATATGAAGCGCCGGTACAGCGTTGAAAATATTTAACAATAATTTAAATATCTTGTCTCACCTTAGCTATTGTTTCAAACGATTAATCAAAATGACTACCCAAACAAAAAACCAATACGCTTGGGCCAAAGTACGTCGTGCATTTCCTATACTGGAAAATACTTTATACAGTGATTGCTCTCCTACAGAATTTGAAGAAGTTTTGAAAATATTGGTCGATATGAAAATGGAGTTGAGCATAAAAGATGCTATATTGTCCAGCATAGAGGTGTACTTGAGGCAGCGAGTTGTCCCGGAATTTTGGAGAAAATTTACGACGTTTTGTGATGATATGGAGGGATTTCAACGGTTTAAAAATGCTGTCAAAGAGTTGTTCGATGATCTGTATTGTTTCATTCCGATGCTCGAAAGATTGGACAAATTGAACGAAATATGTTTGCCGAAGAAGTGTATTTACGGAGAAAGTTACGTGATGGCGGGTTTTAAGCAGATTGTCCGGGCGACACTCTTTTCACAGTTGCCTCTGGACTTCCAGCATATTGTGTACAATTTCTATAAAATATCTTTTAATGTTTTCTGCTTTGCTGATGAGCAAGCTCAGAGAGATTCGGATCCGAGTGACTCTGCAGATAATGATGTGTCTCCGTGCGGAGGGTGCAACGAGCTCAAGAACGAGTGTCAGTGTCAATACATCGCGCGCGTGTTCCGGGAGACCAACAAGAAGCTGATGGACCTCCAGCTGCTGGAGAGACTGACCGGACAGGTCCTCACTAACTTGATCCAGTTGCGAATTGAGAATTACGTCCAGACTTCTTGCAAGGGAACCTTTGATGTTTCTCACATAGCTACTCTTGAGTCTTGGCTGGACACCACGGTGATGTCCTGGCTGACAAAGATCTATTGCGCCGGCTCTAATCGACCCCCTCCGCTAGATGACCAAACTATCAACGAAGCCATTGAAAAGTTCAAACATAAACTTAGTTACTACCTCTACGAAACATACACTCGCATTATGATAGACCAGATATTTGAGATTGTTATAGAATATCCGGATTCGCAACCAGCTATAGAAGATATTAAAGTATGCCTCAATAAAACGGAGCTACGCAGTGTTTTAAGTAAGAAGTTGCAGACGGCTTTAGAAAACAGATTGCTTCATCCAGCCGTCAACACTCCTGACATCCTCACCGGTTACATCTCCGCCATCCGAGCTCTCCAGCACCTCGATCCTTCGGGAGTTCTGCTTGTGACCGTCACTCAGCCTGTGAGGAACTACCTGCGCACTCGCGATGACACGGTGCGCAGCGTGGTGAGCAGCCTGACGGAGGAGGGGCCGGGCAGCGAGTTGGCCGAGGAGCTGGCCAGAGTGAGGGAAGATCCGGGCACTCCGGCGGCAACCAAGATTGACGAGGATGTCCACTGGAAGCAGTGGAACCCCGACCCGGTGGATGCCGACCCCGCTACGCCCACTAAGTACCGCACCAGCAATGATATCATCTCTATGCTCGTCAACGTGTACGGAAGTAAAGAGCTCTTTGTGAATGAATACCGAACCCTCCTGGCTGACAGACTGTTAGCTCAGTCCGTATTTAATGCCGAGAAAGAGATTCGTTATTTAGAGTTACTAAAGATACGATTCGGTGAGTCTCAGTTACATTTCTGCGAGGTGATGCTAAAAGATATATCCGACTCTAAGAGAATCAACGGACGCATTCAGCAAGACCCTATTTATGAAAAAGCAACGCAACGATTCTCCACAAACGCGATGATTCTATCCGCCCAGTTTTGGCCGCCTTTTAAAGATGAAACCTTGGAGTTGCCGGCCGAAGTGAAAGAGAATTTCGAAGTTTATACCAAAGCTTTTGAAGCTCTAAAAGGAAACCGTACTCTCTCGTGGAAACCTCACTTGGGCACGGTCAACATTGAGGTAGAAATAAACGATAAAGTATTAGAATTGCAAGTATCACCGATGCTCGCCACCATTATAATGCATTTCCAAGAGAAAACTGAATGGGTTCTCGAAGACTTGAGCCAAGCGATGAAAGTACCAGCCACAGTTCTGAGAAGAAAGATGACTTATTGGCAATCAATAGGAATCATAGCCGAGACTGTTACAGATAAGTATGTCCTCATCGAAGGGGACGAACATAAACCTTCGTCGAGAACTTCGATGACGCCATCCTCGGCACAGAACCAAGAGATGGTGTGCGAGGAAGAAGAAGAAAGCGCAATGGCATCTACCCACGACCAGAGAGAAGTGGAGCTGCACGTCTTCTGGTCCTACATTGTGGGGATGCTGACTAATCTGGATTCCTTGCCACTGGAGCGCATCCACCAGATGCTGAAGATGTTTGCGTCGCAGGGCACAGGGACGGAGTGCAGTTTGCAAGAACTACGCCATTTTTTAGATAAGAAGGTGAGAAGCCACGAGCTGATCCTGCAAGGAGGACTGTACCGATTACCAAAGGCGTGATAATCTTGAAAATCATTTTCCTACCGTATACAATAATACTAACGCAAATAACAATATTATATACATTTTGGTTAATTTTGTGTTTTTATTTAATAAAAGGTAAAAGATCCGAAACATTGCTTGAAGTAGCCACTAGTTATGGTTAGTGATTCGATCTGAATAACCAAAATTCCTCTCCCCTAGTTCTTTCGGTATCAGAATGATAATATTTCCCAAATTAGGGATTTTACAGTCCACTTCTTCTTCATTAATGGCGCTACAGCCCATTTCGAGCCTTGGCCTACTTCAACATAAGCCTCCACCGCCCTCTGTCCTCGTCTGTCGTCTTTCAATCTGCAACATGGAGTAGTCCTATGGCATCCTTCCTGACATCATCCTCCCATCTCAGCTAAGATCTGCCCACCTTTCGTTTACCTCCCGGGTGTCCCAGTAGCACCTTCTTCAGTACTCGTGTGTTTGGTATTCGGTGCACACGTCCGGCCCATCTTAGTCTTTGGAGCCTTAAATGTGTAGATAGTCTGAGAGCTTCGTAGATATCAAAGAGCTCATTGTAGTGGCGCATTCACCATGCCTCTCCCTCTCGCACCGCTCCTAAGATTCTTCAAAGTACCTTTCTTTCGAGGGTGTCCAGCCATTCTGCAGATTTTGCTGTCAGTGTCCCCACCTCACACCCATAGGCCAAGACCATTCTAATAATTTTTTTTGTATAGGGTTATTTTGGTTTTCTATGGACGTTTCGGATTTGAACACTGGCAGCAATGTGAAGTAAGTGTTGTTAGCAGCTGTGATGTGCTTTCTTACTTCTGCTGGGTCTTCGTTGTCCTGCGTTATGATGGAGCCCAGGTAGGTAAACTCTTCGACCATTTCGAAGTTATTAGTGTCTTTAAATTTCACTTTTGTCTTTTATTCTGTGGTGTGGGGTTCTGGTTTGCAGCATGATATCAGTTTTATTCTCATTGATTTGCAAACCCACCTCTCATGCCGCAGTCTCCAAAGGGTCAAAAGCCCCTCTTACAGCCTGTAGAGATCTACCGTCAAGACAATGTTAAGGTCGTCTGCGTAGCCAACTATTTGATTGCTTCTGTAGCAAATGTTTGAGTCGGTAGTGATCGTTGTCTTCCTCACGATGTGCTGAAAAGAATGGGTGCTAAGCCACCACCTTGTTTCAGCCTCTAGGAGACGTTAAAATCCTCTGTTGTTTCACCTCCTATCCTTACTCGACACCGTGAGCCGACCATTGTTGCTCTTACAAGCTTTACTATTTTGGGCGGTATTCCAAAATTTAGGACTATTTCATATATTTTCTCTCTATCTATACTGTCATATGCCTGTTTGAAGTCAACTAATAGTTGACTAACTTACTAACCATCACGCCATTTCTTCGCAGGGGTAGGCAGAGAGGACGGACCGCCAAACACCTCGGTCTTGGCACACACTCTTTGCCTCATTCACATTCATACATCGTCTCATACATACTCTTCTATTTTTCTGACTCTTGACATGGCCCGACTCAAGTATCTGATTCACTTGATCGTCTCATGTCTTCCTCGGACGTCCCCTACTTCTTATACCATTCACACTTGCATCATATATTCTCCTTACGCTCCTTTCTTCGTTCATTCGCTCTACATGCCCCAACCATCTGAGGGTTCCTTTCTTAATTTTACTCATTACGCTTACATCAGCCTTGCATTCTTTTCAAATCTCCACATTTCTCACACGATCATACATGGTTTTACCACACATAATAGTTGATATATGTCTATATCGAATTCCCAGCATTTTGACAGGATTTGTTGAGTAGTGAAGAGTTGTTCAGTGGTGGATCTCCCTCTCCTGAAACCTGCCTGATACTCTCCCAGCAAGTTCTCTGAATGACGTTCTAATCTTAGATTTTACAGTCCACTAGCTACGGGTATTTGGGATAAATGTAACAGAACTAGTTAGGTAGCTAATTTATTTTATCCTGTTGTTTGCCGATTTGCAAATTCTTTTGAAACTATTGTACTATTATAGATTATTTTTATATATTAGAGGTAAATTCACAAGGAAGAAATCCAGCCCGCTCTCCCGATTTGTCCCCTTGTGATTTTTTTCTATGGGGTTTTTTTGAAATCCCGTGTTTATGTGAACCGTTCAAGGACCCTACAAGATTTGAAGACCGACATCCAGAAAGAAATTGCCAGGATAACGCCTGATATGCTGGCAAGAGTCTTGACAAATGCCGGAAATCGGTTTAATCAGTGTATGGAGAATGGGGGACGTCACCTACCTGATTTGATCTTCAAAAATAAGTAAAACAAAACATTAGGTATGTGCCTACATTATAAAAAACAAATAAAAAATTCTGATTCATACAATGAGTTTTATTAAGTTTTGAAAAAAGGAAGTTATGCTGCCGCACCCTGTATTACTCACAATTTACTTAAGCTCATACCAAAAAAAATGTATGGCAGCTGCCACTTTCTTTAATTGTAGCTATGAATCATACTTTTCTGATTAATATAAGCTATACAATGTATTCATACATAAATCACAAATTGGTAAATTACGATAAGGAAGTTGAGTCCTTTTTTTATTTTTTTTTTGTCAATGTTCACATGCAAACTTAAATACATACCAGTATTTTTTTTTAAGTTCGTTTTCATAATTAAATTAATTCTACAAGTTGAAATTTCACGTTGAGAAGTCAAGAGAAGAAGAAGTTGAGAAGTCACCTTAGCACATCTGACAATTGATTAAATATTTTTCATTTGGATAAAATTGTTTACATATTCGTAATAAGCAATAACTTTGTGGCTCGCCATAATTTACAATAAAATATATAAATTTGTTTTAGACGATTTTAAATTTTAATTAAACTCTACCGGTTTCGGAAGAACCCTTCCTTCCTCAGGAGAATATTAAAACTAACCTATAATCCAAAATATTGTCTAAAACAAATTTATATATTTTATTGTAAAATTGTTTACTGTTTTACCCGCCATGCAAAAACGCCCAAAATTGAATTATTATGGTTTACAGGATTGTTGTCCATCTGTTGTTCGAATTTCAAAACCATATATGTATTGCATGGTAAATTGAATAATTCCAAAAGTATACTATATCACCACATTACCCTATTTATAATAGACGTGGGCAAAATTGAATGACTGAAATAAATTAATTGATTCATTCTTGTGACACACTTGATCTGATTCTCAATTTCAAAAGGAATTTATTCTTCGTTCCTTACACCCTAAATAATAAATTTTTAATTTGCATTTATTTTACTGTTAAATTATTTTAATGAATGTTGTGTACCGTAAACGATTTAAATATTATAATATTTCCTAGGTATTTAAATATTATTCTATAAGCGCGGTGTATATTCGTTTGTTGTCGTATAATATAATTTGTACTGAAAACATGTTTTTTAAATCAGTGAAAATAATCATCATCGCAAAAATTTATTACACATTCTAGTTATAACACTTAAAAAAAAAAATCATATATATTATTGTATACATAAATTATATCTAATATTGTAAATTTTAATGTAGTTTCTCTTTCTCTGTGTAGGTATTATCAGTTCACACTTCTAAACATATAACCTAACATAATTTCATATCGTTATGTTGTAAATCATATTGTAATTCCTCCTTCTTATTATCAGGTACCTGGTTTACACATTAAATACTGCCAACTTATATCATACTCTGTAAATCTGAATATAGTATATGTTACCAGGCTAATTCGGTAAATCCGAATAGAATATATGCTACCATATTACTTTTTCTACATTGTCACAAAAAAATGTATGTATGTATATATTTCTTCATTACACAACTTGGTTTCAGAGAAAAATAATATTTTTTTTGTTTTTTATGGTTTTCAGTTTTTTGTTATGTAATTATGTACATTTCTTAAGGACTAATAATATGAACTAAAACCTGTCAATTTGTCTGTCCTGGAACGGGAAACTTTCCTAGTTGGACAGGCAAAGCTTTCTTATATGTAAATTGTACTTTTTTTGTATCCATCTATAATAAATAATTAAATAAATAAAAAAAGGATGCGAAGTTACCGAAGTATTGTGCATGACTCCGAAGGTATTGTAAATCACGTAAAGAATCCCGCCCCCGCGCTGTAATTCATAAAATAAAAACCTGTGTTCCCGGCCCAAGCGAAAACAGCCTAAACGCGAGATCTCTGTTTCACTTATTCAGGAATCAAAACAATATTGTCTTCTTCAGTTGTGACGTCATGCGTCCCAAGTCCGAGATCTATATCACACGCTCTCACTCCCGATTACGTTCCGAACTCACTTCTCAGTCATACACAGTCCCATATTTAGCTTCCTGTTCGTACTAGGTCCGCAGCTCGCGAGTTAATAAGTCACTGCAAGGCAAGACACAAGACACTGCTCAAAAGTTACAATTCATTCCCAATGCCTGCTGCAAATCCGTTTGGGAGTGCAGTGCGATAACCCCGTGGGCCGAGCCGTCAATTTCAATACACCGTAGGTCGAAAACTTCCGAATTCGAGCCCTGCGTAAGTTAGGTAGAATGCGCTTTATATTTGATCACACTAACGCCGTTCTTCCACGTAGCTACTCACAAGCAACGCTACCGCTACCTGTCATACTATTTTGCTAGTGTAGCGCCTAGCGGCGTTTTCAAACACTAATAATAGTATGGAAAACACAGACGGGCGGCGATCGCGTCGCTTGAACGCAGCTCCATGGAAGAACGGCGTAAGCGGAACTATTTTAAGTTTAATAAATAAAATAAAATTAGTAAAACTGTTTAATTTGATGATTTATTTGCTAGCCTAATAAAAATACATTTTTTCTATCGGTTTTGTTGTCATAATATCACACTTAAAAAAATTAAAAACCCCCTTTGTCGTCGTTTTCGTCGATCAGTACAGTTTTTCAGGTAGAAAATTAAAATTTAGGGCTACTTTTATGAATGTCTAAATTTTTTATTTTTTTATTATTATTATATATATTTTTTTTTGGGAATTATATGAATTAAAGGATCGAATGAAAGGAACCAGTTCACAAGGCCAAGGGAATCAGACTGAATCGATTCACTACTGGGAATAAATCTGCCCATGTCTAATGTGTACTAATCTGGTAGGTACTTACCCGAATGCACAGCAAATGGCAAGTTAAGGTAAGTACATACTGGGCGACTTACGTACGCTACGCTACGCTATGCATTACAATATCTCGACCAGGGTTGTTGCGGATGCAAATATTTTGACATCCGCGGATGCGGATTTCATGATTTTTAAAATATATTTTAATTTTAAGTACACATAAATAAATGAAAATCGATTGAATTTTAATATGTTTTATTTAATCACATTTTGAGAACAAAACTAAAACAGTTTTTAGTCTTACTTATTAGCATTTTAAGCCTAGAGTTTTATAATGAAAACCTCTGTTTAATAATTAAATTTAAAAATAAAATAATTAATTATTAAATTTAATTATTAATTTAACAATTAAATTTAAATCCCAATGCTGCCAAAATTAATTTCATTCTCAGACTATAAAAATATTACCATTTGGTATTTTGGCTACTGGCATTATACCTAGCTCTCTCATTAAAAATTTAGGCATATTAGATTTGTCAAAGAATTTGTATATAAAAATGCAAAAATTAGTCATTTTAAATACATGTAGGATTACAAAAGATTTTTGAAATATTTATATTGAGGGATCAGTAGGATTTATCGGTCAAATTAGGAATTCTACCGAGCCGAACCCTCTGATATGAAAATATCTGGAGTCGGAGAATTATTTTCCCATTTAATAGTCTGGTAGGTTAACATGTTGTTCTTGTATTGTTTTGTATTAATTATACTTATATAATACACTTGCATAGTGTGGATTTACTAGATGATCATTTATATGGAAAAGTGTGTGAAAGGGTTTAGTTTTTCCTATGGCAAAAACTAAACTCGGACCTAAAAGTAATACTGCAACCTTCTCAGCCTCCAACCTGTTTCTTAACCCATTAATCGCCGGTCAACTATTTTATGGTATTAAAGTACCAAGCCTGCGAAACGCCGGTCTGTCTTTGCGTAATCATTTTATACTTGGTGGCTCTCCACATGTCAGAATGTTTCAAAATAAATATCCAAATAACAAAAAAAAATTATAGTTCTATGTGGTCCGTTTTAATTTTATGTGAAGTTTAGTGTTAAGGTTTCTTTGAAATAAAAGTTGTAATAATTAAATAGTGTTTTTAAGTAATATTATTTGTGGCGGAATGGGTTAATGGATGATATAATATTAACCCAGCTCGCTGGTGGAGGTGATAAACATCTGCATGCAAATCTGGAGTGTTTTAAGTTCACCATGATTAACTTTCCACCAATTAATTGGATTTTTGTAACACCCCTGAGCTGGACTACTTAGTACGTTAGCAACTATACATTTTCCACGGAAATATATTATATGCTTAGAATCACACTGGCCACACGCATCGCAACATGTGGTAGTCCAGGTATCGTTTTGTGTAGCCAGCGAGTCGCACCACACTTCACTCCAAATTGTTAGCAGAAATGTATATGTATTTGCATTCGACCCGCAGGCCAAACGCTCACGTCACTCGCCAGTTCCCCACCAGTTCATATCAGCATTTGTCCCGTTGAGTAAAAACACACCTAAGGGTTTTAAGTGAGAGCCGCGCATCAGATGTCTTTGACTTTTTTTGTTTTTTTATGGCTTTTTACATACTGATTTTATTCAAGAATTAATATATGTATACCATTCAGTGATACCAGATACATGGTTTTTACCTTTTTGTTTTTTGGGTCATTTATACGGTGATGACCAAGTAAGTTTACTTTTACTGCTTCCCAGAGGAAATAGACAGTCTAAAAACTCACATAACTGAATGTCTAGAAGCAATCACCCGCTGGTTGACCTCAAATACTGAATTTCTCCAGACCACCACAAGCAGACGTCAGCATAACATTGATAACTCCCCAATATCCATTTCAGGAAGTGATATCACTCCAAAGAAATGTTTTAAACTACTGGGTGTTAATCTGGATGCTGATTTTTTCCCTTAAAAACTCAAGTGAATAGAACTGTGAGCACCAGGTTCTTTCAATTAAGGCAAATTAAAGCAATGCAGAGAAACCTGCCAACAGAGGCGACTAAATTACTAGTTAATTCGAATGTTAATTCGAATATATGCAAGTCTTCTAAAATATCAAATCAACAAATTAGATCCCATTTTCAATGCTGTGGCAAGGCTTATCACCGGCGTATCTAAATATTCCCATATTTCAGAGCATCTCAAAAATCTTCACTGGCTCAAATGCCCTGAAAGAATCCAGTTCAAGCTCTGCTGGATGATATTTTAGTCCCTTAATGGAATGGCTCTTGCTTACTTATCAGAAATGTTTATTCCAGAAAATTCCAATTCCCGACAGTCAAACCTTAGGTCAGCGGCGTCATCAGCTATCGGAAGGTTGAAGGAGCCAATATACTAAGTTCGGTAAGCGTGCTTTCGGAGTGTCAGGACATAAGGTCTGGAATGGACTGCCACACGATTTAAGAATGATCACAGACACGGCGGAATTTAGAGCTAAACTTAAAAATCACCTTTTCAGACAGTCGTATCCATAAAGCACAAAACTAAATCCTTTACAGCCCTTTACATTGTAAATAACTAATTGTAAATAAATTCTTATTTGTGAGTTATATGTGTAAAGGAAAAAGAGTACCTACCTAGTATTTAAGTGCCTACCTAGAAATATCTAGGATTCCTTTATATTTGAATTATGAATTTTATGAATTTTTGAATTTTATTGTTTTTTTTCAAGTGTCATTACTTTGGTTACACTATGTTATGTGGCTGATATTTTTTAAACATTATAAAAACAACCTGTATATGACAAATAAACTTAAATTGTCGTTTCTTTATACTCCAGAGCAACACATTGTTTTATTTGTCATTTAAAACCTAAAGCCAACAAACAGTCTTATATATGTACATGTAATTTCATAGAAATTCTCCAGTCCTAAAGAATCCTAAACTCTCCAGTCTTTCAAAAATAACTTATTAACTCCATTTTTGGCAGTAATGTTCTTATAATGCTGGGGCCGCATCTGCGCTTATCGTCACGAAGCTTCGCGTAAAGGTCTTATTTTTTTCAAATTTTTCGCATTACTTCGGGACTATAGGCGCAGATGCGGCCCCAGCATAAATGTAATATGAAAAGTGATGGGGTAGCAAATGTAAAATTATGCAATGTTCAATGTTTTAAATATAGTGTCCTCCAAGTGCAAAGTCGTATCTTTTCCAAACATAAACTTTCTAATTAAAGTGTGTTTATCGGAAGTGACCTGCTAGGTAAGTATGTATTCTGTATCTATTTGTAAATAATAGATTTAGATAGAGCCTAAGAATTCGTAATAAAATGTTCAGTGCCCTTGAGGAGATTTCTCACAAAAACGGCGCTCTCCAAATTTGTCATACTATATGTCATATCATCTATAGTTTTCTCAAAAAACCACGTCAAACAAGACATTTTCAGGCAGTCGCCAAGTGTATGCGCTCTTTATTCTCCCTATTAAAAGTGCGGCAGTTGTGGAGTATTTACCAAAACCGATATAGCCTAGACTAGAATATGTTAGTTTCTCCAGTATTTTGGTTTTTTTTTACTCTTATTGTTTGATCTGAAAAACCATTTTGCATTTTGAAAATAGGTAGATTGCGTTTAAAATGCTTTTCTAAAAACCATTTGCATTTTCAAACGGAAAAGTTTTGACCTATTTCCACTATGGATTTCAAATAGGTACCCATTTTGCACGTATCTGGTTATTATAACAAACAGTGCCAGGACACATTTTGCATTGAAAAATTGAAAATTGACCGCCAGCGTGGTCCAGGGACAAGGCTCTGGACTCTCAATCCGAAGGTCGCGGGTTCAAACCCGGAGTGCGCAAATACATTTTATTTGATTAATTTATGTTATTTCACAACTAATTAATTAAAAATATAAAAATATTATATTTGCGATACGTTCCAGAGTGGAAGGTACTTTCAATATCGCCCTGGGGTAAGACATTGAAACATTGCTTGAAATGGTTTTAGCCGTGTTTGGTGACCAGATCTGAACAGCCAGGTACTTCCCACCTTCCTCTTCCCTATCTCCTTCCCCTCTCCACTACCTTCAGCCTTACACCATACCCTAATTGAGGATGCCATAGTCTCACTGGCTCCAGACGGGAGCAGTTGGGACTCTTGTGGGGTATTATAAAGAAAATATATATATAAGAAAAAACCTTCAGTGCCTGGGACTGGGACTCTTGTGGGGTATTATAAAGAAAATATATATATAAGAAAAAACCAGAAACCAAAATTCAAGAAATAATATCATCATCATATGTAGGGTAAGTGGTCAGTTCCCACACTTTATGGTACTGACACATATACTCATCATCTGTACAGATTTGCTCATAAATGAGCATGCTTGGTTCGAGCATTAGGCGTAAATAAAAATTTTAATAAAGTATTTCAAGTAGTTCGAGGGAAATATGTTATAAATAGGTAGTATTGGCAGAGGATATAAATATAATTTCCAAAATTGCTGATTGTAGAAACAATACAGGGCATTGACTGGAATGCACCACTTTCCCAATGGTTGTGCGGGGAAACTGATTGTCCAACGTCCTTAGCCGCACATGTCAGGACTCAAATTTTTTGTTGTTGTTGTAAAAACGAAGCTGAACATTTTTAAAACGATTCTTGATTTTCCAATGTTCTTGCATTCATGACTTTATTTATCAAACACTTTCACGATTAATTAACCAACCAGTAAATACATATTATAATACATGTCAAGAAAGAAAAATGTATGCATGCTTACATTTATTGTAGGCACTCCTAACGTTATATTCATTATTACATGTACTCACCTCTGATAAGCGCCCTAGCTTTTCCAAGTGACCAGTTACTAATGTGGTAGCTAGGACACTCGTTTTTTTTTTAGAGAGAGAATCGCCAGTAGCCCTATACTCTCTGAATTAGCGATAAAAAAAGTTCAAAGATAAGTTCAGTAAGATGTACAATAATATTTTAAATTAACTAGTTGTTAGTATGTTGTTAGTATGTTAGTCACCCCATGCAAGTTAGTTTAAAACAGTATTGTAGAACTTACTAAGTACTCGTCTGAACTAAAAATTAAACCGAACCACTTAAAGTGGTTTCCCGGCGGAAACTTAAAACTAACTTAAAAGTAAACCTGAAAAGACATTGTTTGCTGGCCACTGGTCCGGGCCATTGGCTTAAGGGGACCACTTGCCCGCCAGAAACTTAAGACTAACTTAAGAGTAAACCTGAAAAGACATTGTTTGCTGGCCACTGGTCCGGGCCATTGGCTTAAGGGGACCACTTGCCCGCCAGAAACTTAAGACTAACTTAAAAGTAAACCTGAAAAGACATTGTTTGCTGGCCACTGGTCCGGGCCACTGGCTTTAGGGAACCACTTGCCCGCCAGAAACTTAAGACTAGCTTAGAAATAAACCTGAAAAGACATTGTTTGCTGGCCACTGGTCCGGGCCACTGGCTTAAGGGGACCACTTGCCCGCCAGAAACTTAAGACTAACTTAAAAGTAAACCTGAAAAGACATTGTTTGTTGGCCACTGGTCCGGGCCACTGGCTTTAGGGAACCACTTGCCCGCCAGAAACTTAACTAGCTTAGAAATAAACCTGAAAAGACAATGTTTGCTGGCCACTGGTCCGGGCCACTGGCTTAAGGGGACCACTTGCCTGCCAGAAACTTAAGACTAACTTAAAAGTAAACCTGAAAAGACATTGTTTGCTGGCCACTGGTCCGGGCCACTGGCTTTAGGGAACCACTTGCCCGCCAGAAACTTAAGACTAGCTTAGAAATAAACCTGAAAAGACAAGTAGTAATAATGACAACCTAGCGACAACGGAACGACAACCTAGTGACAACGGAGAGACAGCAGGGCGACAACAGCATCCTTCCTATGACAACGGAAGGAGAACGACAACCTAGCGACAACCTAGCGACAACGGAACGAAAACCTAGCGACAACGGAACGACAACCTAGTGACAATGGAGAGACAACGGAAGGAGAACGACAACCTAACGACAACCTAGCGACAACGGAACGACAACCTAGTGACAACGGAGAGACAACAGAGCGACAACAGCATCCTTCCTATGACAACGGAAGGAGAACGACAACCTAGCGACAACGGAACGACAACCTAGTGACAACAGAGAGACAACAGAGCGACAACAGCATCCTTCCTAGCGACAAAAGCAGAGCGGCAACAGCAGAACGACAATCTAACGACAAAAGCAGACAACATAGCAACAACAGAGCAACAACAGCATCCCTAAAAACCAAAAATCCGAAAGACACCTAAAACCACAATGCAAAGTTAAATTTGTGCTGGCAAGTTCAAAATAGAAAGGTCATAACCACGGCGCAGTTTTGTAGAAGGTCTCACCAGTCATCCAGTCATCCGGCTTCATGCCCACAGCAGTACTCCACGACGCATTCTGAAAAGCAAAATGCACCGTTAAATCTTGAAGGGAAAAAAAATTTAGGTCTCAAAAAATTTTTTTTTTCTACATAAACATACAAAAATAGTAACATACAAAGACAGTTGGGGCGGGTTAAGAGGGTGGCGGTTATTCGGCTGACTGACCAGCGACGAGATGCGGAAGAATTTTTTGTTTGATTTTAAAGAGAAAAAGTCACCGGAGACCAAAATTTCATTAACATTTTTTACTCCAAATAATGTAAGGAATCACTGGTTTTTAAAGTGAGTCAAGTACTATCCTTAACACCCTGTATATATAACATACATCCCTCTATCATATCTAGGTATTTTCATCAGATTGACATTACCGCATTCATCTTAAAGACTTATATAATCTTTACAAATATTACCAAAATTGGAATCTTCTACATATTCTCTTAAACACCTCCCACAATATCAAATTAATATTTAAAAAAATACTTTTATGGTAATTTGAAAACAAAAAAAATGAAAAAACAAAAAATGTTTTGGAGCTATCTGGGTTAATCTGCATTTAGAAAGACCGCCATACACAACGCACGCGGGTGGCACTCTCAAAGGACAGCGATCTCGCTTGTTCAAACGCATACTCATTTCAATATCAGAACATTGGGCCTACAAATAAAAAAGTGTCAATAATTTTCACAACACATTAAAATAGCTTGGCACAGGAAGGTTTATTTATCGCTAAGTGGTCGGTCACACAAAAGGTTCTATATTTCAGTACAATTCTAATGCTCATAACGGTTACACTATCTTCGTATTGGCCTTGCGCTTGCTCACACCATTAAATTTATTTATTCAAAACAATAAAATAAACTAAGAGAAAATTATAGTATGTTATAAATTTAGTGAGCTGCTTATGATTGATGATTTCAAGTTACAGTTGAAAATGTCTACATCTCGTAAGGGGCTGTGAGTTTTACATATACGTCCTAATAAAGAGATTTGCGCTTACTTGAATTTACAGTGTGGTATTGTAAATTAGTCGTTCGACCTAGTGTTGTGTTGTGTTGTGTTCGGGAATGCGATCTTTTCTATCAGATAATCAATTAACAAGACAGTTCAGGATTTTGTATAAGAATTTAAAGCTTCAGAGATTTTTCTGCGTTTATATAAAGCGGTAAGGTCAAACCAATGATAAAAAAATAACTAAAGTGAGACGATAGGTCGGAACTCTTTTCAGATTTACTGTGTCATTCAATTATATATGTATATAATTTCATTTTGCGGACAAACTGCCAAGTCTGTTGCCTCTAATTTTTTCAATTTTTTGTTTCAACGATTTACTAGTACGTTCTGAATATGAAGGTGTCCATTGTAAAGCGCTAAGATTTTATAAATTTGTTTTGGATATTTTCATTGCGATCAATGTATGGGGCGAATTCGAGTCGTGACTTTACATATGACATGTATAGCAGAATGAGTGTGTTATTCAGTGAAAGGCTTTGCGATGCATCAAAAATGACTAGAATATATTATACAAACAAAATTCTATTTTCCAAATCGACAAAGACTTCATTAAAAAAATCCATCTATTTAATTTGAATTGCGATAATTTCAAAATAAAGGATTAGATTAATATTCATCCCAACGTTGAGAAACACTACAGCTGAAATTCTTTTTTTTTTTTTTTTGACCTAATTTTTTTATATTATCATTTTGTCAAATAATCGAGTCATTCTTGATGTTGGTTTGAAAAAGCTTGTATTAAATGCTTCATTTCAGATTACTCCTAAAATAATATCTCATTACTTTATATGTATATATCAAAACATTTTGCAGCCCTGCATATGCGATAGTATTGAATTGGTAAATGAATATGTTTATTTGGGAGTGACTGTAGATTGTAATTTCAAATGGGACATACAAATAAACAAAATTTGTAAAAGGCTGAGGGCGATAGTTAGTAGGCTGTACAAACTGAAATGTTTTATAGCAGTGAATGTTTTGAAAATTATTTACTTATCACTCGCAGAATCAACTTTACGGTATGGAATAACCACATGGGGACACTCTTGCAAACTAATTTAAACCATCTACAATCAGTACAAAATTCTATGGTTAAATTACTACATAGTTCAAAAACATATTTTTTCACAGAGACGAAATATATATCATTGTTGTATCGGAATTTAACTATCTTACCGGTGCAGGCC
Source organism: Limnephilus auricula (assembly GCA_951813805.1). Classification (NCBI taxonomy): domain Eukaryota; kingdom Metazoa; phylum Arthropoda; class Insecta; order Trichoptera; family Limnephilidae; genus Limnephilus; species Limnephilus auricula. Next base: position 30,833,396 of record OX638404.1, read on the forward strand.
TTATTATGGTACAAAATATTGATTCAGCATATATCTGACTATATATAAGAGAACAGTGAAACATGAACATAATACTAGGCTCACAAGGAATGAAAGAATGCTTGTTCCAAAATATAACAATGACTACGGACAGCAAACTCTGGATTATAATGTGCCGAAAATATTTAACATGTTACTAAGTAATATAACAAATTGCGACTCACCGCTGAAAACATTGTTATTAAATAGAGATGCTTTATACTAAGTCATGTATGTTAATTGTGACAATCTGTATAGTAATATTATAATTGGTAATAATATTATGTATGTATATTTAAATTGTAAATGAACATTAACATCCTGTTGACAAATTGATTAATTGAAGCTTAACGGGACTGCAACAAAAAATTAAAATTGTATTTATAGTATGTATTATTAAAAAATTAAACTTTGTTAAAAAAATACCTATCTAATTAATAACAAAAAAATATGTATTATTACTAAAAATTAATATTATTAACAAAAGAATTTCTACTAATACCGCTGCACCGTTGGCGTCCATACTCCTTAATGCATTTTTTTACGGACGTAAACCGATATGTACATACATACTACCACACCCCAACTATAAAACTATTGTCGAAAATTATAGCCTACTTTGTAATATGACTCCATAAACAGAAGTAAAAATCAGGATTGGCCATTTAGTGTCGTTTTATATGTAAAAAATGTACTTATATTATTACATTACAAAAAAATTATTTTCACTTTAAAACAAATTATTTAAAAAAAAAATTAATTTCATCTCCAGTGTCAAAGTGTTAGTCTTCTTTTTGATAAAATATTCTTCCATACAAAAGACAAGGAGATAATGACCATCTCACTATTGCCAACAAACATCTACAAATCTCTATCTTGAACCAATAATACAAAGCCAACTTTAATTGAATCGTATTTACGCGTGGGATGCCAAAGAAAAAGTGTTGCCAGTGGCTTCCTGGAAGCTGTTTAATTTATAATTTATTTAAATTGAAGAAAGATGAGTGTGACTTGTTCTGTACTTATAAAGTTTAAATTAAATCTGAAGATAATTAAATTAGACTAGATGATCCGTTGCTTTGGCTAACGAAACACAAAGCCATGACTTGGAATACACTGATGTGAAATCGAAAAACAACGCCAATACACCGCCATCCGTCAGAAGCTATGGAACTTATAATTCGCAATAATAAATATTGAGTTCAATAATCGAGATTAAAACTATCCTATCTTTTAAGTTGGACCAAATTACACACAGTAAGCTAAATTTCGTCAAAATCGGTTAAGTAGTTTTGGAGTTTATCTAGAACAAACATCGTGATGCGAGATTTTTATATATCTAATATATGTATATTTATGGTAATAATGATTATTCTTATTTGCATGAAATTGCCTCTGGCCCTTCGTTATGTTATGTCACCTCAGCGTCAAATATTTTCAAAACATCGAACCAAAAATTGTTTTTTTGCTTTCTATCGACCATGGAAAACCAAAACATTGTGACCCTGCCCCCATGTTTGATGTTTGCACCAACATTTAGTTCAGTGTCACATTTAGTTATTTCCTTCAAAGCCCGGGACATTGTAAATAATTGTGTAAAAATGTAAGCAAATTCTTATTCGGTAAGCTTTTGTAATCAAGTCAATTCATAAAAATTCTCCAGTCCCAAATAGCCCTAAAATCCAGTCTTTCGAAATAAATATTAACTCCACTTTTGGCACTAATCTTCTTATTAATGTAATATATAGTGATGGGGTAGAAAATGTAAAATCATGCAATGTCCAGTGTTTTAAATATAATGTCCTCCGCGTGCAAAGTCGTATCTTCTCCAAGCATAAACTTTCTAATTAAAGTGTGTTTATCAGAAGTGACCAGCCAAGTGACCTGCCAAGCTTTCTGTATATATTTGTAAATAATACATTTAGAAAGAGCCTAAGAATTCATAACAAATTTTACAGCACCCTTGAGTTGATTTCTCACAAAAACGGTGCTCTAAAAATTATCCAATTATTATTATTATGTTGGAGACCCAGCTTTAACCACTCGAGCGCTTTTTGCCACATTTTTGGCACTATTTCCAAAACCCACGGATTGCTTTATTGCCAAAATGTGGCAAATTTTATTTATTAAAGCGACTATATAATATATTGTACATTCAAAATATAACAAAATAAATATTTTCTAGATTCTTTAAAATGTTTTAAAGTTAAAGAGTTAATAATATTTTTTTATTAATCCTACGAATATGTGATAATAGACAAAAGATAGGTGAATTCATTGGCTATATAGAACTATAATCAGTGGGCATGTCTCCATATTCAAATTCGGAGGTATGATTTTTTTATTGTGGGTGGAAAAATTTCCTTTAGCAATCATTGAAAAAAGATTTAAATTGATCGGTCGCTCTAGTGGTTAAAGTATCAGGATTACCAACATACTAAAAGTCAGATACTGACAAATAATTGCATACATTTTAAAATAATAAATACGGCAGTGAGCCTATTGGCTTGTTCACACTTTAGCAAGTAGTAAGTGGAGTAGCAAGTAAACTAGCTACTTGACTCACCAAACAGTGTTTGCACTACAGTCAAGTGGAATACATTAGTAAGCGGCACATTGCAAGATGAACAGGCTGCAATGCACCTACGCTAATTAAGCTGATTGTAATGCTTATTTTAGAAGAGGTGGAAGAATAAATTAGTGAGATGAAAATAAATAAACTATGGTCACGAAAAGAGATTAATAGCTGCAAAAATAAAGAGTTTAGAGTATCATCTTCGCTCCAACGGGACGACATATTGCGCGTGTTTGCGTCTACTAATGAACTGCACATGTTAGTGTGAAGGGACGCGTGGTGAGGGACGCAACTCTCCCAAAATAATAGAACTAAATAGATTCACTCTACTAAAAAGCTGACTTACCTACTCTACTAAAATTGTGGTGTTTGGATGTGTTTAGTTACTAACATACTCGCCACTCAACTAAAATACTAATTATAATTAAATTTCCCATAGCGCCGCCCACCGACGATAGAATCGAAGTGTTATTTCAAAAAAATATTACAATACATCTATAATAGTATTAGCATATCCAGCGGTTCTGAAAAGTTACCAAATAATGTACCTAAGTAATGCTTACTAAAGTGTCAGTATTTTTATATTTTGTTTTTAATATCGCAATTTGTGAAAACATAAAATTTTAAGGACGGGTTGTTTCACAGAATCAGAATAATTCATCATATTTTAAAGTTAATATTCATTCAGTATTGAGATAATAAGGAAAACAATATTCAAATGTTCATCATAAATCAAAATTTGATAATATATTCACTTGTATAATATTATATATGATATACACTTGTCTGTGTTTTACACATTAAATATGCAATATAATAAAACCAGGAAGCGTAACGGTCTGGTACATTTTTAACAATGGTATGATATATTTCTAATATATCCTCTAGTGACTGAGAAAAAATCAACATTTTGTTTAAGGTGAATGTCAAAAGAATTCATATTCTACGCTTTTGTAGATGGCGCGCATATGATATTTTTTTACTTATCCACAGAAGCGACAGAGCAATTTAAATATTTTTTCTCGGATTTATTAAAAAAAAAATTTCTGCCCACATTAAAAACGAATTTGAATATGGAGATATACAAACTGATATATATTTCTATGTAGCCAATGAATTCCCCTATCTTTTGTCTATTATCACATATTTGTAGAATTTATAAAAAAAATATAATTAAATCTTTGACCTTAAAACATTTTAAAGAATCTAGATAATATTTATTTTGTTATATTTTGAATGTACAATATATTAATTAGTCGTTTTAATAAAAATAAAAAAATTATTTGCCACATTTTGGCAACAAAGCAATCCGTGGTTGTGGAAATAGTGCCGTAATGTGGCAAAAAGCGCTCGAGTGGTTATAAACGCTTTTTACAAGTTATGCTTTGAAATATTAAGAAAAATTTATTGTTCGCGAAGTATACAAGCAATATGAATATTAACAAACAGTTTTGTCAATTAATTAAAAAACTCATTTCTTTCAAGAAAGGCTAACAAATACAATATTTCACCTGTGATTCAATCCAATATTGTATTAGCTAGCCTTTCTTGAAAGATTAGAGTTTTTTAATTGACAAAACTATTTGTTAATATTCATATTGCTTGTGTACTTCCGCGAACAATAAATTTTCTTAAAATTTAAAGCATAACTTGTAAAAGGCTTTTATAAGTAAGAATACTATATGCGCGCGCCATCTACGAAAGCGTGGAATATGAATTCTTTTGACATTCACCTTAACCTCTTGAATGCCAGGTGTTTTTGGAAAAAATCGCGCGAAATTATCTTCCCGGCTTTTGCTTAAATATCGTATAAAAACAAAGGAATTGTTTTTTTTGTGATTGTTTTCTGTTTGCCAGATAATGTACCTTATTATTCATATATATTTCATGATAATATCGTTACAAGTTTTCCCAGAATAGCTATTTTTAACAAAAAAATGTGAAAATATTTCCCATTCGACAAAAAAATGTAAATAAAATATATTTATACGAAAATGATAATTTTTTTTTTATTTCTCTACAAACCTGAATAGACACCCTACATGAAAAAAACCAATTCAAAGGTGTTTTCGAAGAAGTAATGACATAAATACTTGTTTGAAAATGAAATGACAGTTGAAAACCGTTTGTAAAAGTGACGCCAAGTTGACCATAGATATTTATTATAAATTATTCAGATGGGTTGGCGCTATGCGGATTTTTGCTATGTCAAGACCGAGAACGGCGCAAGCGATTCTGACCTTGTTCTTCATACAACTTCTTTATACATAAGGAACAAAATCGCTTCAAAAAAATTTTTTTTTTAAATTTCGACCCGCGGCCACCGGTGGGCGAACGGCAGTCGAGAGGTTTTCACTACAAGTTTTTAATTGATTTGCTGTTGTTTATGAGTAATCTATTATATTAATATTGTATTAGATACTCAACTCAAATTTCGATTTTCAGAGAAATCTGACTAATAAACTGGACGATCAATGTATTTCATTTGTAGTATTGTAGTAATTACAGTCACCTCACATAAACAAATGTATACACCTCATACAAACGTAAATATTAACTGTTTGCGAATAGTTATCTGACTAATAAAAACCCTGACTGCCTTGAAAAATAACCAACCTTTCCACCCCACCTACCACAATCAATTTGGTAGGCGGGTATGGGTACCGCCGCCCTGGGAACCATTTATTGGATAACCAACACCTCTGCCATAGGTCACCCCAAGTGGTTCGCTACGTTTGGTGACTTAGCAGGGGTGCCCGGGTTCATGGGGTAAGGTTTATCCGGGTCTTGGTGGCGGATGCGTCGACCCACCTTCTGCGTGGCGGGCCGGATCGGGAGATGCCGGTTGAGGGAGACCCTTTACAACTGGTTAACGCTGTCCGGGCCGCTCGGTAGTACAGGGGCCCGACCCTCAGGCTCACGACTGAGGGTGGGCTGCCCCATCAACGAGTGAAAAAACCCCGCCGCTGCTGTTGTGCCGGTTCGTGACCGGAGGGGACCCAGCAGCAGCGTTTGGGGCGCATTGGGCGACCTCTCCAGCCGGACTCTCCCGGCCCATCGCCTTGCACCGCAGTGGGTGGGATGGATTCATACGCCTATCACTCCTGGACACTCTGGTCCCCAGCTTCCTACCCATCCCTCATACCTTTTCCTTTCCCAGACCTCCCTCTCCCATCATAACCTTTACATAAAAATACTTAAAATCATGAATATTACAACCACAACTACTAACATCCTTACAGCGGCGGGTAGCAGGCGTCCCCGGTGCAGGCCAAGACTGTTGGTGAATTTTGCCAACATTCGCGGCCTGCACACAAATATAAACTCCGTCCATCACCACCTCCATTCTCAACGTCCCAACCTTCTTTTCCTCTCTGAAACACAGATAGCTCAGCCTCTAGATGCCTCCTATCTGGACTGCCCGGGCTACGCCCTCGTCGGCAAGTTCAGACCCAAAGGAGGTATCTGTCTCTATAGCCGATCTGACGTCAACTGTGTGCGACTGTTGAATCTGGAAAACTCCAGATTTGACGTAATGTGGGTGCGCGTCAATCTTGCCAGTACGGTAAGGTTCTATGCGTGTCTATACCGCTCACCGAACCTTAGCGAATCAGACACGTCCGAGCTCTTCAAACATTTAAGCGAAACTATTGATGATCTCTTGCCCCGCTACCCCTCGGCCGAGTTTGTGGTTCTGGGGGACTTCAATGTTCATAACGAACCATGGTTGAAGTTCTCGGGATCAACAGACTCGGCTGGCCGACAGGCGGAATCCTTTGCCCTTTGTCACGGATTGGAGCAAATGGTTCAGGAGCCTACAAGGGTTCCTGATGTCCAGACTCACCGCTCCAATCTGTTAGACCTATTTCTAACCACTGTGCCACACGGTTACAAGATTGAGGTCACAGCGCCTTTAGGATCGTCCGACCACTGCCTGGTGACGACCTCAATCCCCGTCAACTTCAGACCACCAAACGAGAGGCTGAAGAGAAAAGTATGGCACTATAGGTCAGCAGATTGGTTCGGTCTGCGGGCACATTTCAATGCTTTCCCGTGGTCAGCTGTCTGTTTTCGGACTTCGGATCCCTCAAGATGTGCCCAGGAAATTGGTGAAGTCATCACATCCGCAATGGATGGCTTCATTCAATCCACTGTCAAGGAAACTGGTGTGGGCTCAAAGCCGTGGTTCAGTCGACAATGCTCCGAAGCAGTTCGGCGAAAAAACGCGGCTTACCGAGCCTACAACACATCTAGAACATCCGAAAACAGAGCAGCATATAACAAATTGGCAAAGGAATGCAAGAGGATCATAAATAGGTCAAAGTTCGAGCACGACCTGCAGATCAGCAAAAAGCTGGCTGCATGCCCGCATGGCAGCAGAGCCTTCTGGTCGCTTGCGGGCTCAATAGGTCGCAATTTCTGCAAATCCAGTCTGCCACCTCTTACCAGACCTGACGGCTCACTAGCAAACACCGCCACCGAAAAGGCAAACCTATTAGGTAAAATGTTTGCGGATAACTCAACCCTCGATGATCAAGGTGCAGTCCCGACGTCGGTTCCTCACTGCGGTTTCTATATGAAAAAGCTGAGGATCCGGCATCGGGATGTGCTCCAGGTTTTACGAGGGCTTGATGTTAATAAAGCTAGTGGGCCTGACGGAATCCCCGCCCTGGTATTGCGGAGGTGCGCTGCAGAAATAGCTCCGATTTTGACGAAGCTTTTCAAAATGTCCCTGAATTCTGGCTCTGTACCCTCTGGTTGGAAAAAAGCGGTTATCCATCCTATCCCAAAGAAGGGTGACCGCTCCAACCCGGCCAACTACCGCCCCATAGCGATCACATCAGTTCTATCCAAGGTGATGGAACGGGTGATCAACGACAAACTGCTCACATACCTCGAGAAGAACAAAATTATTAACGACCGTCAATACGGATTCCGGCGGAACCGCTCGTGCGGTGATCTTCTCGCGTATGTGACGCATGTTTGGGGGCGGTGCCTGGAACGTTTCGGTGAGACCCAAACGGTCGCACTGGATATTTCCAAGGCTTTTGACCGGGTCTGGCACCGAGGACTTGTCAACAAACTGCCTTCTTACGGACTTCCCGCATCCTTGTGTACGTGGATTGCCGACTTTTTGAGGGAGAGGTCGATTCAGACGGTTGCTGATGGCTTCACCTCTTCCTCGCACTCGATAAATGCTGGCGTCCCACAGGGATCGGTTCTGTCTCCGACTTTGTTTTTGTTGCACATCAATGACCTTTTGACATGTGCACCAATTCATTGCTACGCGGATGACAGTACAGTCCATGATAGCTTTTTGTTTGACAAGCCCCCAAAGGGTGCACAAATTCCAACGGCTCGGAGGGCTTTGAAGCAAAGAATGGACGGCTACCTCGAGAGTGTTTTCTCTTGGGGTAAGAATAATCTCGTCGAATTCAATGTTTCAAAGACCCAATCATGTCTGATTACGTCTAAAAGGGATCGAAATGACAATCTAGTCTCCTTCAACGGTAGCATTCTTCCAAACAGGTCCTCCATTGATATGCTCGGTGTAACTCTAAGTGACCAGCTCAGGTACGGGGGCTCCATCGAGGCCAGAGTTAAGTTGGCCTCTCAGAAACTGGGCGTACTGTACAGGGCCCGCAGATACTTTAATTGTACACAACTGCTAACCCTGTACAAATCGCAAGTGCGCCCCACTGTTGAATTTGGCAGCCATCTCTGGTCTGGAGCCCCGATGTACCTGAAAAACGCCCTCGACTCTGTGCAGAAACGGGCGATCCGCTTGATAGATTCTCCTGTCTTAACAAACGGATTGCAATCTTTAGAGCACAGGCGTCGGGTGGGAATGCTATCCTTGTTCTACCGGTATTTCAATGGAAGATGCTCCGAGGAGCTAGCGTCATTGATCCCCTCGGCACCGGTGCATAGTCGGGAAACACGCCAAACGCGCGCCCAACATATGTACACAGTTGACATTTGTCACATGAGAACGGGACGCTTCTACGACTCGTTTTTGTGTTCAACAGCTCGGCTGTGGAACGATTTGCCGGCCTCTGTGTTTCCTCCTTCCTATAACATGGGTCTCTTCAAGACCCACGTTCACTCCTTCCTCTCCTCAAAAAGACCCTCCTCACAGCATCTTCAAAGATGACATAGGCCCTGAGGGAAATTATTTTCCTCAGGGCCTCCTGTGTGGAGTTAATATAAAAAAAAAAAAAAACAATAAGGTTTTCAATAAAACAATATGAATTTCGAAAATGAAATTATTACTCACCAAGTCCTCCGAAGCGTGTTGGTGATCACATCAAGTCCCCCAGAACCCCGGCAACCAAGTCCCCCACATTCCTAGAGCTGGTGCGGGGCGCAGAGATGAAATGCGAAGCTCAACCTGAAAGACACAAAAAGAGGATGTTATTATTATGTAAAATCAACTTTTTTTTTTACATTAACTCCACACAGGAGGCCCTGAGGAAAATAATATCCTCAGAGCCTATGTCATCTTAGTGTGGAGGGTCTTTTAAAGGAAAGGAAGGAGAGGAAGTTCTGGGAAGGAAAAGGTACGAAGGGTGGGTAGGAATCTGGGGGTCAGTGTGTCCAGGAGTGACGGAGCATAAATTATACAATGCAAAGGTGATGGGTTAAGAGAGTCTGGTTGGAGAGGTCAAAAGGCATCCTCTTTCGATCCGGCCTGCTATGCATCATATATATGTCAGCATATGCATCCGCAGCCAAAACCCGGACACACCTCACCTCATGACATGAACCCGGGCACCCCTGCTAAAGTCACCAAACGTAGCGAACCACTTGGGGTGACTTATGGCAGAGGTATTGGTTATCCAAGAAATGGTTCCCGGGGCGGCGGTACCCATACCCGTCTCCCAAATTGAAATGTTAAATTATTAAAATGAATGAAAATGAAAGGCGAGGTTAACCCCTCAATCGTTGTGTCTCCCTTACTATCATGGTTAGAAATATAATGAAAACAGTGTTAGAAAGAGAAAAAACCATGCTTTTTATTCAAATCTAAAAGTTAACCACAAAAATTATTAAATTGTACATATTAAAAGTTTCCGACCGCAATTTAACATCTGTACTACATTTCCCAAATAAAATATGTGTGTTTTTAATTTTTTCACTATCAGTAATTTTAATTAGAAAAAAAGTAATCTTTTTTCTATGGTTAACTTGACAAGTCTCTAAGTAATTGCTCTAACAAAAACAGTCATTACTAATAATATAAACAAACCCATTCTTACTAATCTACAACTGAGAATATAGTGCATAAAAAACTGTGTTTAAGTGTTGTTAATTTACACATTTACGAGCCAATTAACTATATAATCAACAACAAAAACCATTGCAACAACAATAATATTTTCATACTGTAAAATACCTTCAATCTAATTTGAAAATGCCTCTTTTCGATAAAAATCACTGTTCCCAGTGCAAAAAGGGCATAAATAGTGAAAAGGACATCCAATGTAGCAAATGTAACATGTATTTTCACAGTACGTGTAGTGGCCTAACTCGCGCCGAATTACAATCAATCATGTCGAAGTCAGCACATAACCTATCGTTTATATGCGACTATTGCTACTCTCCCAAAACGGGAAATAACCAGGATGAAAAACTAATAGAGAAGCTGAGCTTTGAAATGAAAAAACTGCTTAAGTGTGAATTAACTGATACAAGCAAAGCAATTGATTTCTTCTCAAAAAAAATTGATGACTACGAGGAAGAAAAGAAAAACATGTACCAAAAAATAAAAGAAATTCAAACTGAAAACAAAAATTTAAAATTCATTGTAAACCAATCTCTTCAAAACTGTCTAGAAACATCGCTGGAAATAAATGGAATAGTAACTAAAAAAGAAGAAAATCCGAAAATACCGGTAGAATGTATCTTCAAAAAAATTGGGTGTGAAGAGTTACTAAATAATAATTCTATAATTAATGTATATACCAACCCCCTAAAGAAAACTATTACTCTAAAAATGGCAACAAAAGATTTAAAAGACAAGATAATTTTACAAAAAAAGAAAGCAGGATATTTTTCCGCCAAAGATATCAACCACTCCAATTCAGTAAACCCAATCTATATTAACGAAAAACTGACGCCACAAAGCAAGCAATTGCTCTGGCTTGCGAGATCAACAAAATCGATGGGATACCAATATGCGTGGACGAAGAACGGGAACGTCCTTCTCCGCAAGAACAAGGATTCGCCAATAATATTTGTTAGAGACGCGAGTGACATACCTCTTCAATAGTCTCACTTTGGAAATTCAAAGAAAATCACCCGGATTTAATCAAAATGGCCCCGTCAGAAGAATACTGCATCCCTGAAACTCATGAATGTGATAATATTGAAGATGTAAACACATTTTTTCACGAAACATCTTTTAATATATTAAACATGAACATCAGAAGCATCAGGAAACATTTTGATGAATTCTGTATCCTTTTAAATTCGTTATCTTTCCAAATTGATTTTATAGCACTCACTGAAACGCAAATGCGCGAATGTATCCCGTTCAACTTACCAAACTATATTTCTTTTTCAATTCCGGCTAAACATACCTCTCATGATGGCATCACCATATTTTACAATAAACACTCATTATCTAACATAAACATTGAAAACCCAAACTTCAAATATTCAAATGCTGTCCATGTAACTTTCACCTCCAAAGGAAAAAAATACTCTATTTTGACAGTATACCGCTCTCCTTCTCTATCCACAATTCCGTTTGCAAACGAAATTAAAACTTTTATTAACAATAATAGCTCAAACCATTTTGATTTTTCATTTTTTATGGGTGACATTAATATAAATATACAAAACGCCATACTAAATCCGATCGCGAACGAATATCTAAATGTTTTGTATTCCTCGGGATACCTATCCTACATAAACAATACCACCAGACCTAACCATCCTAACGATACATGTCTCGATCACATATTTATAAAAACAAATAAAAATTACCAACATAAATCCGCTACACTAAAAATTGACATAACTGACCACTATCCCACTTTCTACGGACATCATACTCCAATTTCACCCATCTCTACTGACCCAAATAACTCTAACAAAATAATTACTAAAATCAATTATTCTACTTTAAATAACTTACTTTCCGAAGAATCGTGGATCGCAGTTCTATCTAATGATAATCCGGATTCAGCTTTGAATACCTTCTACAAACTACTCCATGAATATATTCTTAAAAGTCAAGAACAAATAGCACCACCAAAAAGTAAACATAAACACATAAAACCATGGATCACGCGCGGACTAATAATCTCAATTCAGCATAGAAACAAACTTTTTAAAATCTATAAAAATCAGGAAAAACATTGCACATTAAACAACGAAACGCAGACTCACACCAAACGGCAAGAATACATCTTATTTAGAAACTACTTAAACACAATCATAAAAAAACGAAAACAGGAATACTACTCTACACAACTACTTAATGCTCAAAACGACTCAAAAAAAACATGGCATGTCATAAATGAAATTTCAAATAGAAATCAAAAGGTTAACAAAATTCCTCAAAAAATCATCACTGACAACAATACAACTATAGAAGACGCTGAGAGCATTGCAAACAATTTCAATAACTTCTTTACAAACATCGCCTCAACCCTCATAGATAATAATCCCAGTCTTTCTATTCACTCAAATCAAATACTTCCCGGCCTTCCAGAGTCTAATGACCCCACCCCTGAGCTATCTACATTCAAAGAAATAACAGAACTTGAAATTTCTAAACAAATTGAAAACCTTAAAGAGAAATCTGCAAATGGCCCCGATAACTTAAGCAACATCACAATTAAATCAATTAAAAAACATATAATCATCCCATTATGTCACATCTTCAACAACTCCATCAGGCTCGGTATTTACCCTTATTATTTTAAACTCGCTCACATTATTCCAATACATAAATCCGGATCCCAAAGTAAAACAGACAACTACAGACCAATAACCTTAACTTCACAATTATCCAAGATCTTTGAAAAGTGCTTAAAGGGACAAATTATGAACTTTCTAGATTCTAATTCAATACTCTCAGCTAATCAATATGGGTTTAGAAGTAACCTGTCCACCGACGATGCTGTCTTTAGTTTAACTAAAAACATATACTCAAATCTAGACCATAGCACTAAAACTCTAACCATTTTCTTGGACTTAAAGAAAGCGTTTGACACAGTCAACCATAGAATCCTATTAAAGAAAATATCAAACGTTGGTATTAAAAACAAAAGTCTCATGCTATTAAAAAGCTATATATTAAATCGCCAACAATGCACAAAAATAGGGTTAAGCTTAAGCACTTATGATCTAGCAAAACATGGCATTCCTCAAGGAACTGTCTTAGGGCCAATTCTCTTTCTAATCTACATCAATGACCTATGCAATATTGCAATACCCGGTAAAATTCTCTCCTTTGCAGATGATACTGCAATAACAGTACAAGGTAAAACGTGGGAAGAAACAACCACTAAAGCCAACAAATGCATTGCAATAGTCAAAGATTGGCTGGATAGAAACCTTCTCAGTCTAAATTTTGATAAAACCATTTGTATTCCCTTCTATAATTCCCTAAAGTCATCCCCTAAAAATAATCTTAACCTGAAGTTCCATAATATAAATTGTAACCCTGCTACATGCCCAAACTGCGAAGATGTGAAATTAGGAAAATATACTAAGTACTTAGGTGTAACTATAGACTGCCAACTCAAATGGACCTACCATTTAGAGAAAACAGTCAATAAACTGAGATACCTAAGTTACATATTCAAACGGATGAGCAATATTGTCAATATAAGAACCATGAAAATTGTTTATGATGCATTGGTGCTTTCATCCATTACCTATGGAATAATCGCCTGGGGAGGAACATACAATAACCATGTGAAACCTCTAGAAACTGCCCAGAAGTCCATCATTAAAATAATGTACCAGAAGACCAAAACTTATCCCACTAATCAGTTATTTCAGGAAACTGAAATTATGGAACTAAGGCAGATCTACTGTTTACAATGTCTCAAATTTATATTTACTCGTCCTAACAATTTCGATAAAAACCCAAATCGCTCTAGTCAAAGACTCACCACTTGCATGTACACAGTGCCTCATTGCAAAACCAGGCTGGCCCAAAGGCACATTAACTGTATTGCCCCAAAATTGTTCAATTCCTTACCCAATTCCATCAACACATGCCAAAACTTGAACTTATATAAAAAATATACTAAAAGTTGGTTAAAAAATAAGGAAGTAAATAATTTTTTCCTATAATTTTGTACTGTTTACATTTTAAATAACTAAAATATGCCATGTCTTTCCGAATCGTTAGATTTAAAAAAAATATATATATAAAATTGCGTGTATGTGTATGTATACATGTGTGTGAGTATGTATACATGTATGTGAGTATGTATACATGTGTATATATGTATGAGTATGAGTATGTATTCATGTGTATATGTGTATGTACATGTGTGTACATATATATATATGTATATATATGTATATATATCCACATCTAAATATAAAAATACAATCACAGAAATTCCTGCAACATCAATTACCTCTGCACATATATGTACTACATTTTTAATTCTTAATCTTTTTATTTTAACCACCACTGTTTTATACCCACATATTATAATGCCCACGCACAGGCTTCGCCTTTGTGGGATTTTTTTGTTACCTTTTCATTTATGTTATTATGTATGTATCTACTTGTAAATGTATGTATCAAAAAATTTTGCCAATAAAAAAAAAAAAAAAAAAAAAAAAAAACCATTTTAAAAACTTTTTATGTTTGCATTAAAAAAAATTATATTTCAAAAAATTAAGTTTATTTGAATTATAAAAATTAAAAGTACACTTTTCTAATTCATAATACAATTTTATTCATAGGTTGACAAAGAACTCCAAAAAAAAGGAATTTAAAAAAGGATCTTTATTTAAATAAAAATTCTTACCAATTCTCAGAAGAGTAGACATATGTTTCTTGGATGTGCAAGTTGGCCATTTCCCTCGGAGTGCAGGAGAACTAGAAGAGAAGGCATTAAGACAACCATTCAACCTGAAAACAAACTAAAAGAGATGTTATTATGATGAAATGAAAAGGGAAACAAAACACAAAAAATACATAAAATTCCAAGTATAGTAGAAAAACACACAAAATTCAAAGCATAGTTAAATAAATATACATATAAAAAAAACTGTGTTCCTCTTCCGCATCTCGAACTCTACTAGATGGCTTAAATTTAAACGACCGACGCGGCTTACAGCTAGACGGACTTACGAGTTACGACGGACTTACGAGCTACGACGGACTTACGAGCTACGACGGACTTACGAGCTACGACGGACTTACGAGCTACGACGGAC
Source organism: Limnephilus auricula (assembly GCA_951813805.1). Lineage (NCBI taxonomy): Eukaryota > Metazoa > Arthropoda > Insecta > Trichoptera > Limnephilidae > Limnephilus > Limnephilus auricula. The sequence continues at coordinate 30,848,409 of OX638404.1, forward strand.
TTACAAGCTACGACCGACTTACGAGCTACGATTGACTTACGAGCTACGACAAGAACTACGACAGACTTACGAGCTACAACGGACTTACGAGCTACGTCGAACTTACAATATACGACGGACTTACGATATACGACGGACTTACGGGCTACGACAAGAACTACAACAGACTTACGAGCTACAACGGACTTACGAGCTACGTCGAACTTACGAGCTACGACGAACTTACGATATACGACGGACTTATGAGCTACAACGGACTTACGATAAACGACGATCTTACGAGCTATGACGGACTTACGAGCTACGTCGAACTTACGAGCTACGACGAACTTACGATATACGACGGACTTATGAGCTACAACGGACTTACGATATACGACGATCTTACGAGCTATGACGGACTTACGAGCTACGACGGACTTACGAGCTAACACGGACGGCTTAGAGTTAAATGAGACGGCTTAGAGCTACACATGCTTAAAGCTAAACAGGTTAAAGTTAAAACCGGCTTAAAGCTAAAACAGCAAACATTTTTAAACTGCTTTACAAGTTACGAATATACTCAGGGGGGCCCCCCTTGTTAATGGTGATCAACAAAATACAATAGAAAATAAAAAAAATAAAGTATAATAAATAAAATTTCACTTCCCAACAGCCAGACAGGAGATGGTACGCCAGCAATACATCTGTGGTTGTGAAGCGGGTTTTGGTTCAGCGGTGCATCTGCTGAACCAAATTACAGCTTGGTGATGTCACATTCTTCGCTGATACACCTAGAAATGAAAAAAATAAAATTAGTAAAAATTGCATTGATAGATACATAAATTCGAATTCATGAACGTTTTTGTGCACACCCTGCCCCCCTCCCCCATATCCCACCCTCTTCGTAACTCCTCTTAACACAACACACGATTAAAAATAAAAACCATGACTACCTTGAAAAAACATCTTTAAAAAAAAATTGATACACGAGTATGAATTGGAACACACCTACATACATACTCGTATATGGAAAATTCATACATTTTTAATAAGAACTAAGTACCCGTCACGCCGTTTTTTATGCACTGGTAGGCAGAGAGGACAGATCGCCTACAAAACTCTATCTTAGCGCACATTTATTGCTTCACTTACATTCATACATTGCACAGTGAATCGATTAAAACAAGCTCGCTAGACAAAATTCCAAAATATCACACTGGCTTTTTTTAATATGAGTACCGCAACTGCTCCCATTTGAATTCTGTGAGACAATGGCATCCCCAACGAAATGAATAGATCAAATGCTAAATAAAAAGAATAAACAGAAATTCTTAAAACTATATATCTACCCTTTTTCTAAACATATAAATAATCAATGACGTAGAATTCTTTTTTTTGATATGTCAAAAATTAGTAAAAACATTCCCGGTACTATACAACCAGCATTTTATACAAATAATAAATTTCAAAAATTCATCCTTAACAACAAAGATAGAGACATTAAAACAAAAAAAAAAATCAAGCATTTATAATCTCAATTGTAAAGATTGTAATTACTTTTATATAGGTAGAACAAATAGAAACTTTGAAGTAAGGGATAAAGAACATCTCAGGGCATTAAATGGCAATAGCGAATCTGAGTTTGCAGATCATTTATTAAAAAATTATCATAATTATGACAAAAACCATAAACTTGAAATATTACATACGGGTTATAAGGCATCACAGATAAATAATTTAGAAATTTTAGAAATTAGAAAAAATGTTAATAATAAAGCAGACATAACAGCATAAACAGCAAATTTTTATAAACCCTGTTTTGAACCTTATCCCACTTAACCGGTCTTCCCCTGCTAATGACATTGAAATTCCTAATTTTAATAAACTTTCATTCCTACCCCTTCCTACCTTTCCTACTTCTACCCTTTCCTCCCATATGTGATCTCTATTTAGTTTTTAGGTTTAGTGTACATTTAATCCTGATGATGTGAACATCGTTCATGAAACATACTGATTGTGTATAAATAAAAATGATGTAAACAAAGTTATTTGTCTTTTTATTAAAATCTGTTATTTTGTTATTATGAACCAGTTGCTTCACAGAATTGAAATACTAACAGACTTGAATATAACTTCAAAATTAAGTTTGAAATTTGAAGAATTGTTCAAATTCTAAGAAACAACTGGCCCTAAGTATCAAAGATACTGTAGAGTGGAAGATACCCTCAGTATCGCCCTGGTGTAAGACCACCACTCAGAATTGAAACGTTGCTGGAAATGGCTTTAGTCGTGTTTGGTGAATAAATCTGAATATCCCGGTACTTCCCCATCTCCTTCCCCTCCCACAATACCCCAATTGGGGATGCCACTGTCTTGGATTCAGACGGGAGCAGTTGGGACTCTTGTGCGGTACTCATATAAAAAAAAGCCGGTGTGATTTTTTGGAATTAACATCTACATCAGGCTTGTTTAATACGCATGCCACTTTCAGAGAAATATTATGGAATTGAACTATCTACTAATTTATGAATGAAGAAAGGGGTGTAAAGAGAATTTATGACGTGAATGAGAATGCGAAAGGAAGACGTGGCACGATCAAGTAAATCAGATACTTGAGTCGGGCCATGTCAAGAGTCAGAATAAAAGAAGAGTATGTATGAGAAGATGTGTGAATGTGAATGAGGCAAGGAGTGTGTGCCAAGACCGAGTTGTTTGGCGGTCCATCCTCTCTGCCTACCCTTGCGGAGAAACGGCGTGATGGTTAGTTACTAATTTAAAACAAATACCTAGCTACCCTTATTATAAGCAAAGTTTCGATGAATAAAATTATGATAACTTAATAGAATGGTAGATACTTTCATATCAACCCGGTGAAAGACAACCATTCAAATACGAAACATGGCTTGATATGGCTTTAACTGTGTATATTTGGTGACCGAATAACTCAGAATGAATTTAATCTCCTTTGAAAAGTCATTAATAACTCAGGTACGGGACATACGTCATTCCTATGTCCACCTACGTTAAATTATCCTATGTCTAAATTATCGTGAAAACAAGCTTATGTGCCCAAGCGGTTAAAAGTTATGAAAAAAATATACAAAAAATTGGTTAATTAGGTTATCTTAGGTTATGTTAGGTTAGGGTATGGGCCATTCCCCGATAGTTTATTCCCTGACAGACTTTAACGATTGACGATCATCGATGACACTTAAATTAAAAGCAAATCTGAGTTTTAGAGTTCATTGAATCGGAGTTACAAAGACATTAGACTTCATCGATTGTCTGAATTTTTCACACCAATTTCCAATTTTGAAAATTGACACTTAAATTCATGCAAATCCGAGTTGATCGATTGTCTGAATTTTTCACACCATCAGTTCCAATCTTGAAAATGAAACTTAAAATAAAATCAAATCTGAGTTATAGAAATGAAATTGAGTTACAGACAAGACAGCGAGTAGACCTACTTGATTGTCTATATTTTTCACATAGTCAGACAGTAAGAAGACTTATTCATTGTATGAATTTTTCAGAGAATCAGTTTTAATTTTGAAAATGACACGTAAACTCAAAGCAAATCCGAGTTGTAGAAATGAAATCGAGTTACATACAAGACAGTAAGTAGACTTAATTGATTGTTTATTTTTCACACAATCAGTTACAATTTTGAAAATGACACTTAAATTCAAAGCAAATCCGAGTTGTAGAAATGAAATCGAGTTACATACAGACAAGACAGTAAGTAGACTTAATCGATTGTCTATAATTTTCACACAATCAGTTCCAATTTTAAAAATGACACTTAAATTCAAAGCGAATCCTATGTGTAGATATGAAATTGAGTTACAGACGGACAGTAGGTAGACTTAATTGGTTGTCTGACTTGTTTACACAATCAGTTCCAATCTTGAAAATGACACTTACATTCAAAGCAAATCCTATGTGTAGATAAGAAATTGAGTTACAGACAGACAGTAGGTAGACTTAATTGATTGTCTGACTTGTTTACACAATCAGTTCCAATCTTGAAAATGACACTTAAATTAAAAGCAAATCCGAGTTGTAGAGTTCAATGTTTATGACTTAACGTTAGACTTTATTGATTGTCTGAATTTTTCACACAATCAGTTTCAATCTTTAAATCTGATGACCCGACAGTTGATCCCTTGACAGTTTATTTCACGACAGTTTATCCCCCAAAAGTTTATCCCTAGACAGTTTATTCCCCAAAAGTTTATCCCTAGACAGTTTATTCCCCAAAAGTTTATCCGTAGACAGTTTATTCCCCAAAAGTTTATCCCTAGACAGTTTATTCCCCAAAAGTTTATCCCTAGACAGTTTATTCCCCAAAAGTTTATCCCTAGACAGTTTATTCCCCAAAAGTTTATCCCTAGACAGTATCCCTTGACAGTTTATCCCTTGACAGCCTAGCCCCTCGAAATTTAAATATAATTATTTGTGCAATTTTTACCAATCGACCCTTTGAATAACAAGGTCCAATCTGTTGCGGTAAAGTTATGCAATAATGAACTCTAAAGTAGCTTACTTTAGATCCTACTATCGCATGACGCTACCGCACAGATGGAACCTTGTTATTCCAAAGGGTCGCAATGTCAAACCCAAAATCGACTTCAAAAATACCTTTAAGGTGAATGTCAAAAGGATTCATATTCTATGCGTTCGTAGATGGCGTGCGTATAGTATTTTTACTTATAAACGCTTTTTACAGTTATGCTTTGAAATATTAAGACAAATTTATTGTTCACGAAAAAAGTACACAAGCAATATGAATATTAACAAATAGTTGTGTTAATTAAAAAACTTTAATCTTCCAAGAAAGGCTAACAAATACAATATTTCATCGGTGATTCAATCTAATATTGTATTTTTTAGCCTTTCTTGAAAGATTAAGTTTTTTAATTAACAAAACTATTTGTTAATACACATATTGCTTGTGTACTTTCGCAGACAATAAATTTGTCTTAATATTTCAAAGCATACTTAATATATAAAAATACTATAAGCGCGCCATCTACGAAAGCGTAGAATATGAATTCTTTTGACATTTACCTAAATAATATCAAACGAATTTATTTACAGTGTCGATTTTTGTACTTATAAGCTGGTATTATAGAGAAGTAGTTTATCCTAGATGAATTTAAATGAAAATATGTTATTAGTCGGTACAGCCTCTCTGGACACACCTTCGGAGAGACTTAAGTTATGTTTTATTAAGTAGATATACCATTTTTTTCCCCGACTTTGTATTATATATTATAAAAATGCTAAGAGGTCAACTGTAAGGGGCTGTCAAATACAGTTTTGAGATATCAGCGTTTGAAGTTATTTAAAATATTTTTTTTATTGAACAACAGATCAAATCAAATATGAGTTGTAGAAATGAAATTGAGTTACAGACAGTAAGGACCAGTTGTTTCGGAAAATTTCACGTTTGAATTTCCTTCAAATCGACATTCACCGAAAAATTGGGTTGTTTCAACCTCCGTCAGAAGAAATTTCAAGGAAAATTCAAACGTGAAATTTTCCGAAACAACTGGTCCTAAGTAGACTTAATTCATTGTGTGATTTTTTCAGACAATCAGTTCCAATTTTGAAAATGACACATAAATTCAAAGCAAATCCGTGTTGTAGAAATGAAATCGAGTTACAGACAAGACAGTGAGTAGACTTAATTGATAGTCTATATTTTTCACACAATCAGTTCCAATTTTGAAAATGACACTTAAAATCAAATCAAATCTGTGTGTAGAAATGAAATCGAGTCAGTAAGTAGACTTATTCATTGTCTGAATTTTTCAGACAATCAGTTCCCATTTTGAAAATGACATGTAAACTCAAAGCAAATCCAATGTGTAGATATGAAATTGAGTTACGGACAGACAGTAGGTAGACTTAATTGATTGTCTGATTGTTCACACAATCAGTTCCAATCTTGAAAATGACACTTAAATTAAAAGCAAATCCGAGTTGTACAGTTTAATGTTTACGACGTAGCGTTAGACTTTATCGTTTTACTTTATCCATCTTTAACGTTAGACTTTATCCAATTACTGTACATGTAGATTTTAGATTTTTTCCTCACTTTCTATAAGCAAATAAAAATTGACAGTTTACGTTTTCGTATTGAAAAAAAATTATCAATAATTTTCAAATAACCCAACGAATTGCTATCAAGCAACAAATCACTACCAGTTTTAATTCAGATATGACAGGGTTAAAACTGTGTTTGGTGACTAGATCTGAATAGCGAGGTACCCACTTTTAAAACTCCTGTTTCCCCATTTCTCACCACCTTTAACCTCACAACACACCACATACCTATCCAATTAGGGAACGAAAACAATAATTGAGGATTTCAAAGTTCCGCTGGCTCTGAACGGTTGGGACCTTGTGCGGTATTCACATTTTTTTAAATACGGTGCTCTGGATATTTTTTTCTCTTTCTCTATGTTTCTATGTTTGCAAACTACCATAAACAAATTACGGTGCATTTACTCTCATTATAAAATTACATAATCGCTGATAAAACAGAAGAAATTTTTTCTATTCATATACAAATGAGGCGTGTCGAAACAAAGATGGCAATCTCCACTATTGGTCTAAAATGAGTTAGACATGGCGACGTATATAGGAACAAAAATATTATCCACAGCTACAAAGGGTTTGGAGCATAAATGACAGTAACACATAATCTTTCTTACTAATATTATAAACGCGAAAGTTTGTATGGACGTATGTGTGTTTGTTACTTTTTCACGCAAAAACCACTGAATGGATTTTAATGAAACTTTACAATAATATTTCTCATACATCAGAATAATATATAGGCAATGTTTTTTAAAGCTAGCTATTTTCCATATACATATTACAAATAATAATTATTGCTTATTAGAAAATGTCAAAATTTGAGAATGACATTTCGCAAAACAATGATTGTTAAATCAAAATTCTATTTTAGAAAATATTTAAATTAGTGAATTTATTTGAAGTACTCGCCTAACATTTTGAATCGAATCAAGAATTATAGATATTTTAAATTTAAATAAGGTATAAACATAGAAAGGAACTAGGAAAACAAAATAGGCTACTCGAAGTACTAATCCTGCGCAGACGAAGTTACGGGCGTAAGCTAGTATTTTTAATAAATTGTATGTTATTAAGTTTTTTTTTTCAATTATTTTTGACTTTCCCCCTTCAAGGGTGTTCTACGCCATCATTTAAAATTGTGGAGAAAAGAAAGGTGAATTTAAATATTAATTTTATTTAAATAGACAAATTACAAATTTATAATGAGGATGGAGTCGAGTTCAGACTTACAAGACTACAAAAAATTGCAGGGTACGGAACAAAAATGGCAGTATTCCTTTGGGCCAATCAGAGAGACAGAACAAAAGCGGAAACCTCTATCTATTTATTGAAAATAACTAAATAATTTACCATTTAATAGCAATAAAAAAAATTATGCTTTATTGTTCATAGCACGGCAAAAGAACTAAAACGACATTTTATGCGTATTACTGAGAGTACAAACACAGTGCAATGTAGTTGAAAATGGTAAATACTTGGAGCAGGTGGATGAGTTTGTATATTTGGGAAGTATGTTTATAAGAGATGGGAAGGCTGATAAGAATATTAAAAGAAGGGTGAATGGTAACTCCATTAATGGTGGACTGAACGCTGTTGGCGCCAACAAAAAGCTGTCCAAAGAAGCAAAGCTAGCAGTCCACAATGGAGTGCTGGTACCTATCCTGATGTATGGTAGTGAAGCATGGAACTGGCAAAGGAAGGATGAAAGTAGACTGAATGCTGTAGAGATGAGATTTCTGAGGCATAAGTGTGGTAAAAACATGTATGATCGTGTGAGAAATGTGGATATCCGCAAAGAATGCAAGGCTGATGTAAGCGTAATGAATAAGATTGAGAAAGGGACCCTCAGATGGTTTGGGCATGTAGAGCGAATGAACGAAGAAGGAGTGTAAGGAGGATATATGACGCAAAAGTGAATGGAAGAAGAAGTTGTGGACGCCGAGGAAGACATGGCAAAATCAAGTGATCAGATACTTGAGTCGGGCCATGTCAGGAGTCGGAATAACAGAAGAGCATGTATGAGAATTTGTATGTATGTGAATGAAGCGAGGAGTGTGAAAATAATTGGAGATTGCCATATTTGTTTTAAGACGCCTGATAGTAAAAATAAATTTAATTTACCCAATTACATTATTATGCTAACATGTTTTTGAACAGATACAATAACTAAACACTCATATATATAAACCATCCGAAACTACAATGTACCTTTTTTTACGTGAATACCGCTGTCCCAACTGCTCTCACCTGGAGCCATAATATCCCATATTGGGGTATGCTGTGTATGCTGTGAGTTGTGAGGCTGAAGATAGTTGGGAGGGAATTTATTTGCGCATGCTTTATTTTGAACCCGCGACGGATTGTTAATCGAGAGCCTTACCCCTTGACCAAAGAGCCCGTCACCTGCACTGCTTACTACGACAGCACAAAAACAATTTATCTACCTAGCTCCTAAAATCTTCAACCTTCTCAATGATAACCTAAAGCCGAATTCAAACTCCATATTTCTCACAATACTCATCCACTTTACACTCTAACCACCCAATCTCCCTGCATACGTTTCCCACGTTCCCTAATCAGTTTAATGAGGATATAAAATGTTAATTAACAGAGTTACATTAAAGGTTAATGCACGCAAATCAATCCGGCATAAGATCCGCATTGCATCAGCTCGAATTCTTTGTACGAAACTCCATAGAGAGAGAGAGTGAAGATCCGATACCAAACTGATTTGTGTGCGCTAACTGGACTATATCTGTAATGTTCCTACCTTGAATCCTTTGGGCATCATCTGGTAGGGCTGACAGGAGGACATGGCATGGTTGGGGCCTGGTGCTCCGCCTGGCTGCCCATCGCGGAGCCACCATGATAGGGCGAGGCGGCAACATCCTCTTATCTGGAAAAATAATTATTCTTATTTGTCAATCATAAGGTTTATTAGACGCGTGGTTCAAAATGAATATTTCCAGAAAAACAAAATTAATATTTTTTTTAAAATCAAAGCTTATAACTCATAGTCATAAGGGGGCGTACATTAATTAGGTAAGCAAAAAATAGGGGGGGTGTCCAGTAAAATCTCACCAAATCTCATTATACGGAGGGGGGTCAATAAAAATCTCAATTCAATTTTTGCCATAGCAAAGAGAGGTATTGCAAATAAATTAGTAAAAAGTATACAAATGGAGCCTTGAAGTCATGTTGCTTCAAGGCTCCATTTGATTCTGAGGTGGCAAGATGGGACTCTTGTGATCCACAGTCGAACAATACTCAGAATTTTGCCAAAATTAGTCCAGAACGAAAAAAACACACTCACATATATTAGGCAATTGAATTAAAAACGTAATTGTGACCTCACTTTTGTTATTTTATGCACACATCCATGTATTAGATAATTGAATTAACAACGTAGCTGTGACCTCACTTTTTGTCATTTTATATACACATTCACACACACATTGTTTTAGGCAATTTAATTAAAAAGGTAATTGTGACCTCACTTTTTTGTTATTTTATACACACACATGTATTAGATAATAGTATTAAAAACGTAATTGTGACCTCACTTTTTTGCTATTTTATACACACACGTATTAGATAATAGTATTAAAACGTAATTTTGACCTCACTTTTTTGTTATTTTATACACACACATGTATTAGATAATAGTATTAAAAACGTAATTGTGACCTCACTTTTTTGCTATTTTATACACACACGTATTAGATAATAGTATTAAAACGTAATTTTGACCTCACTTTTTTGTTATATTATACACACACATGTATTAGATAATAGTATTAAAAACGTAATTGTGACCTCACTTTTTTTGTTATTTTATACACACATGTATTAGATAATAGTATTAAAAACGTAATTCTGACCTCACTTTTTTGTTATTTTATATATATTATAGACATACACACACACACACACACACACACACACACACACACACACACACACACACACACACACACACACACACACACACACACACAAGTTGTATTAGCGCCCTTGAGGTGATTTCTCACAAAAACGGTGCTATACAAATTATCCAATTATTATTATTAGGCAATTGAATTAAAAACGTAATAGTGACCAAACTTTTTTGTCATTTTATATAAAACTAATTAATAAAAAATACACAAGTTTGATAAATTTTACTCTTGGTTTCATTTTTGGACGACATTTATATTATTCCGTGGCTAAAATGCCCTATTCACTTTCCGATTTGCAAAACTGTTTTGCGAAAGAGTATGCTAGGTTTCTGCAAATTGAATGGTTAGCAAAATCTTCCGCTGCATTATTGTTATTCCCTTTTTCGGGCCGCTGGAATAATAATAATTCGGTTGGCGGTTCGACATGCTGTCCTGCAAGCAGTTCTGCAAATCGGATGGTGAGTAGGGCCCATAACTTCTAGATTAATAAAAAAACGTGTTTTCTCTTTCTGACACCGTTTAGATCATATTTATAACCACGACAGTAAGAGAGACAATGATTTATATGATACCTATATGAGCTTTTCCCAAAAGCGAACCCTTGAATCACAGGAGACCATATTTGTCCCAGCTCACATAAATCGTTGTATCTTCCTCTGCCATAGTGAGAAATATGATTTTTAACGGTGTTAGAAAAAGAATAATCCACGTTTTATATTCAAATCTAGAAATTAACCATAGAAATTTTTTAATATGAAATGAAAAAAAATGTATATATAAAATATGAAACTCAAGTTTCGGACCGGAATAATTTTTTTTATGGAACTTTAGGAATTTTTTATTAATTATTTTTACATGGAATGACAAAAATGAGGTGACAGTATATACATAATACATTTGTCTAATAAAATGTGTATGTGTTTTTATTTTGTTTAGTTATCATATCAGTAATTTTGGTTAGAAAAAACATAAGGTAAACCATTTTTCAAACTTTTTATGGTTGTATTAAAAATTTGAATACTTCAAAAACCATGTTTTTATTTTTAATAATAACATTTGATTGCGTATTTCATCATCTTTCAAAAACAGTTTTTAGTTTTCGGGTATGTTTAGAAATATTCAATTTATTTGGATTTTATTGCAAAGCCGAAATATTGTTACCTACTGACAAAATACGCCCGATTTATTTTTAAATTTTACGTAATATTTAATCTTGATAATTATTAACATGCACTTCGCACTCGAATTCAAGGTACAGGCATGCGTGACCATACACTGCAAAAGACACTGCACAAGCACACTTGTACGTACATACAAAAGGGCAAAACTCTACAACTCTACTATCAGGGAACTTGAAAAGCCGCCTTCAGGGCCCAGCAGTAAAACATTGTTTCTTACATGTTTTTTTCCCTTCAAAACTATAATACAACCCGAAACGTTGGCGAAAGGAAGGGGCGTAATTACGGCATAATAACCCAAAAGAAAATCACGATAAATCAAGTGTTCCGTTCCACTTTTAGGCACAGATTATGGAAATTACACTTCATTTCAACTATTATTACAAGAAACAACCATTTACGTGCACAAAATAGGTTATGTTCTTAGTTAGGGTATACTGAGTAATTAATGCGCAATTAGTGAAACGAAACATCACATAAGTTAAATTCATAATACAAAATAAATTTAAATGGCGGCAAAGGAAACATTTTATACTTTGATTGAATAAAAATTGAATTCATCTTACCAGATATGAAAAATTCATGTTATTATCTTGACGAAAAAACCATCGATATATGTAGGTATATTTACTAGTATATATATGATATAATTTTATATAAAATTTCATGTAATTTAAAAATGACGCCATAAAGTGATTTTGCGAAGACTGAAGAAACAATATATGATATCTAATTAATGCAATTGTGAAATTATTGCGCAATCAATTAATATAGTTGTGAAATTAAATAAATGTTTTAATTTGGATTTTATTTTCTATAAGGCACCGCTTTCAGGCATAGATACAAAAAAATGGCGGTCAAGGGATCGTATTATACGGGAAATTTCAATTAAATAAAAATGTAATTTTTATGCATCTTTTACCATCTATCCTAACGTAATTAGTTGTTTCTTAGGACGAGTTGTTTGATATAATATTTGAAGAATTCATCAAATAGTTGCTGTTAAGTTTCACGTTCTTTGTAAGTTCTTTTCAAGTTCTGTTAGATCCCGGCTAGACGAGCAGTTCTTCCACCGCGGGAAACCGCATGTAAACGGTAGCAGAAACAATTTACTATGAATGTTGTACGACACAATCTACACTGCGCGGTTTCCCGCCGCGGCCGCTCGCTGTTTACAGGCGGGATAAATTCGACCGCCGCATGCAGCGGTTCTCTCGCAGCGGATAACCGCCACGTGCATTTTACACGAGCGGTTTCCTGCGAGAACTCTATTAAAATAAGCGCTGCAAGAGCAGTGATCATTGGCGGATCCATTTTGAAGAAGGAACAAAAGATAGCGGGAAACCGCCACCCGTGTAGTATGATGGCCTGCGACTTTTCTTGCCTAGCCAGGGCCTTATTATATTATTAAAGGCAGTTGCTTCATAAAATTTATATTATCGCAGAACTTGAATATAACCTACGCAGAACGTGAAAATTAACGTCAAATATTTGATGAATTATTGTAAATTTTGTTCACAACCCATTCCGAGAAAACCGCTCGTGTAGCCAGAACCGTATTATATTATTATAGGCCAGTTGCTTCTTAAAATTGAAATTATCGCAGAACTTGAATATAACCTATGCAGAACGTGAAAACTAACTTCAAATATTTGATGAATCGTAAATTTTTTGAACCCATTCTTATAAGTTGAAACGTAGTGTAATTTAAAAAATCTGTGCTTATTAAAAGCATTGCTTGGAATATTTACCGCATTTTATTCGATTGAAGTTAAACTGATGATCACTAATAAAATCACGTAAATTTATTTATAATAACATCTTTATTTAATAATGGTTATAAAATCAACTTCATTTAATTAGCAATGTACAATTTACATGAATTACTCAACGACGTAGTTTAAAAAATGTTTGAAGTATATGTTTTAGCTTATAGAATTAATTATAAGGTTTATAAAAATATAAACTCACTTGCGCTCAAGGGAGCAGGCTCGTCCAACTTCACCCGGCGGGAGATCGGCAGCGAACATAAATGAACCAATCTAGCAGCGAATGTGAGCGCCTCAAGGCCAAGACAACGGTGGCGCGTAGAAACGTAGCCCCCCTCCACTCGACCACTCCAAACTAGCGATGAGTAGGCTTCGCAGTAATCGCAGATTTCGCAGTGCTCATTGGTACCAATTGCTTCGTTGTTTATTTATGGCTACATTTACAGTGATGGTATGTCTGGGGAAATTTCCCTAGATCTGGGGGAGAATAATATTTTTTAGGGAAAAGGGAAATCAGCACAAAATCTGGGGAAATTTCGAACTCTGGCAATTTTTTTATTCATATGACAATATTACTGGTATTGCTAGTCACAATTTTTATTTTTTTGGAATTCCCCTGAATCTTTTCAAGTATCCACAAATAAATGAAGCAATGTTGTTTTCTTTGACATCTCAAAATGATATTATTGCTTAATGGCAACACTTAATTTTCTGTAGTTGGCAGCAGCGAATATGAACATTTTTTTTCTATACAAATTGTGTCAAAAATGTATTGCGGATTTGTTCGTGTGTACGAAACAGAAACTTTAAAGTCCTGTCGGCTAAGAGGTCTAAAAAAAATTGGGGGTAAAGTTCGGTACTTGGGAAGCACTCCGAAAAAATAAGTTGAATTATTTTTATACTAACTTTGGGCTGGAAAATCCGAATCTGAAGGAATTAGGTTGGGGAGGTCAATATCAACTGAGTTACAGGACTTTAAAGTTTCGTACACAGGAACAAATCCGCAATGCATTTTTGACATATTGTACTGAAAAGTCAAAGTGATTCAATGATGCCAACCTCAGAAAATTGCAAAGTGTTGCCATTAAGCAATAATATCAATGTTATTATGTGAATAGAATGTGTCAATCACTTTTTTATCACAAACCATGTTACACAAACCTAGCGTAGCCGCTTAACTACTTGAAAACTGGGATGTTTTTCTTGCCTTGACGTGAGCAGGCGCTATAAAGGGGGAACATCCTTTTGTATCACAAACCATGTTACACAAACCTAGCATATTATTGCTTAATGGCAACACTTTGCAATTTTCTGAGGTTGGCATCATTGAATCACTTTGACTTTTCAGTACAATATGTCAAAAATGCATTGCGGATTTGTTCCTGTGTACGAAACTTTAAAGTCCTGTAACTCAGTTGATATTGACCTCCCCAACCTAATTCCTTCAGATTCGGATTTTCCAGCCCAAAGTTAGTATAAAAATAATTCAACTTATTTTTTCGGAGTGCTTCCCAAGTACCGAATTTTTTCCAAAATTGGTAAATGTTTACTACTCCGCTTACCGGATAATACGGAATTCGAAGTTCGATACACGGATAATACGGAGCAGAACATTTCCTTTGCCGCCATTTCTTTGGATTTGATATTTGCGATTTTTTTTCAATCTAAATACCCATGAATTACTTAGTTTACCCAGCCTAAGAACCTCTTAACCTATTTTGGGCACGTAAATAGTTGTATGTTGTAGTAAATGAAGTTGTATAAGTCCTGTTTCACTTGGCCAAACGTGGCTGCCAAACATTTCGCGTAAGTGAAATAATCTTATAAAATTGAAATATAAAATGCTTGTTTTTTCGTCTCCCCCGACATAAATACTCAATTTTTGTAATAATAAAGCAAAATCCAACTGTTTGAATAAAAAATATTCCGTATTAACCAGTAGGCGGAGTACGAAACTATTAATAAAAAATTATGCGCAAAAATACCAAGAAAAATGGGAGAGCGAGGAGAGTTTTAAAGGTTGGCTAAAAAAATAGCAAGAAAGGCCCTACATTTTTTTTGCCATGCCTGCAGCAAGGATTTTGTTTGTGGAAAATCCGAAATACAAAAACATTCACAGGGAGTGAAACATGTTGCCAATATTAGAGCTGCCGCTTCCCAGCCTACACTGTTTTCCATGCCTACAGTGCAACAAAGAACAACAGAAGACTCAAAAATAAAAGAAGCTGAGATAAGGTAAGGTACATCATTCCACTACTGATTTTAAACTTTTCTTTTTTCTTTAGACAAACATTCCCAGGTTACGAATAACCCAACAATGTTTGAAAATCTCCTACCACCACGATAATCGGAAAATATGGCTTGTGTCGTGATGGATGACTTAGCCAGTCGAGGAATCGAACATGCGACGTCCGGATGGGACCCAAATGCGATACCCACTCAGCCACTGACCGATCATATTTATATTATAAACTATATTTATAATTTATTTTACATTATGATAAGGTTTAATCTCTAGGACATTATTATGAAGTAAATCTTCCCAATTCTTATTACATATTTCTAAATTTATTGTATCTACTATATTGTTAATTATTTATTTATAATTTCAGGTTGGCCACCTTTGCTGTAGAGCACAATATTCCATTTAGAGTGATGGAACATCTGAGCAAGTTAGGCCAAGCTCTGTTTCCAGATTCAGAAATTGCCAAAAAGGTGATATGTGGCAGAAAGAAATGCACAGCAATTGTCAACAACGTCACGGGGAGCGTTGGATTTGAAAATGTCTGTAAATTGTTAAGGGACAATAAATTTTCTTTAATTGTTGACGAGTCCAGCAGTATTAAGCATTAAGCATTTAGCCTTAATAACTTAGTAACTAGAGTTTTTGATAGTAGTATAAACCAAATAGTAGATTTATTTTTGAATTTAGTTCCTGTGCCTTCTGCAACTGCTGATAGATAGTATGTGTAGTGAAATTAAAGATTTTTTTAGTAAAAATAATATCCCTTATGCTGCTAATATGGTGGGCTTTGCTGCAGATGGTGTCAATGTGATGATGGGTTCGAGGCATTCGCTTTCTGCTCTTTTAAAAAATGATATTCCAGGTCTTTTTATTATGAAATGTGTGTGTCACTCTTTTCACTTGTGTGCTAGCAATGCATGTGTAAAAATTCCACCAGGTGTGGAAGATTTAGCAAGGGACATATATTCCTATTTAGAAAACAGTTATAAGCGACAGTCTGAGTTAGTCGACTTTCAGGAATTTCTATCGCTCAAACCACACAAACTTCTTCACCCATCTCAAACCAGGTGGTCATCCTTAATCGCAGTTGCGAAAAGGCTGATAGAGCAATACGAAGCACTCGTTTTATATTTTACACATGCTCATTTTCAGGAAAACATTCCAGCGGCCGCATCTATCTTGGACAAACTCAGAGATCCCATATTCAAAATGTTTTTTTTTTTTTTTTTTTATTATTTATTAACCAAAAAATACATGTTATGTACATTCTTTTAGGTATATGCCACCTCACTAGGCTGAGCCTGTTCCGAGGTGGCAGTGATTTAATATTTTTTATATAATTTTCAAAAGAAAGAATAAAATAAATTATTAATTAATAAATAGAACTTTGAAAAATAATGTATTTATATTTTTTAGAATTTGCATTACCTTTTTTTAATGATCTCAATTTAGAGATGCAGTCCGAAAAAATTTAAATCCATCTTCTATATAGCCACGTAGAATCAACTCTAAAAACTATTTTAGGTTGTTATATTAAAAAACATAACTTTCAAAATATTTTGTTATTAAACATGACATTTTTAAAACAATTTCTCCTTTGTACTTACTGCCACAAGTCAATTTTCTGATAAAAAAGAGCATCCGCAAAAACGTTTTTTGACGCTGTTGCGCAAAAAATTAAAAATTAAATTAAAAAAAAAAAATTAAAAAATTAATTGTTCGTCTTTTTTATTTACAAGTTTCTTCTTATAGGAACGAACCTCTAACGCCGTTCTTCCATGTAGCTACTTTCAAGCGACGCGATCGCCGCTCGTCTGTACATTCCATACTATTATTAGTGTTTGTAAACGCCGCTAGGCGCTGCTCTAGCAACATAGTATGACAGATTTAGGTAGCGGCGATTTAGTCGCTTGTAAGTAGCTGCGTGAACGAAGGGCGTAAAAATCGTTAAAATTGCCTGTTTTTAACACCATCAACAGACGATCACTATACAAACTAGACAATGTATTAAAATAAGCAAAACATACAAACATGGAATATTGTTTCTCCCTGCGTGTCCTTTCCCGTGCGCCCCCGTTTCAGCCCCCGTTCCCCTCCCTCGTACCCTCTAGCTTCCGCCCTCCTGTTCCGCAAACCACCCACCACTCACGTTCCCCTCCCCCTACTTCGTTCCTCTCGCCCTTCATGGATTTCCCCCTCCCTCCTGCCATCAATCCCTACAGCTAAGCTGTATGAAATACGCTCCTTTTTCAAACAACCCCGCCACTTATTGCAAAAATTTTGCACAATTTTCAGCTCACCATTTTTTTTTTTTTAAAGTAAGATAAACATTCCCGGGTTACGAATAACCCAACAACATTTGAAAATCTCCTACTATCACCACACTAAGCGGAAGATGTAGCTTGTGTTGTGATGGAGGACTTAGCCAGCCAAGGAATCGAACACGAAACGCCTGGGTGGGACCCAAGTGTGATGCCCACTCAATCACTGACCTGTCAATATTATAATAAAAACTTTCGCAGGCATGCGCACTATAACTCACCAAAGTTTCATCGCAATCGGATGAATGGTTTAGGAAGGTTTAAGGGAAAAACAAAGAAAACATTCATTTGTACATATTAACCTTTTGAAAGCCAGCGTAGGAAAAATATATTTTTTCATTACGACGTAAGAAATTTGACATTTCTTGCGAATACAATATTTATAACATTTCTTTTGTGGTATATTACAAAAATTACATGAAAATAATGAAGATAAAACGATATTTCTGATAATACCTGAAATCTATTCTCTCCACAGTGAATTTATATAAAAAAAAAATTAAAGAATATAGAGTTTCTAAACCGTCCATATTTTGATGCGGCGGCCATTTTGTCTGCCATCTTTCATGCCCGCCGCATCATAGACAATTTATTAAAATTATTCCGAGAGGCTAGACGCTATGCAGTATTTCGTTACGTCAAGAACAAGAATGGGCCAAGCGATTCTGACCTTGTTCTTGATACAATTTCTTTATACATAAGGAACAAAATCGATGGTACACTATTTTTGGGGTTATTAAAACAACAGTTACAGCAACAGTTGGGTAAAATACTCATTATTCAAATTTCTGCATGACCGGGTTTCCGCTTAAGCGGGTCCAGTTCATTGATGTATTATATTTAAATGAGATATATGAAGCGAAAAAGCGGTTCGTTTGATAGATTCTCCTATCTTAACTAACGTATTGCAATCTTTAGAGCACAGGCATCAGGTGGGGATGCTATGCTTGATTTGCCGGTATTTCAGTGGAAGAAGCTCTGAGAAACTGGTGTTATTGATTCCTTCAACACACCAAACGCGCGCCCAACATTTGAACACTGTTGACATTTTTCACATGTGAAAAGGTTGTTTCTGCGACTCGTTGAGTTCAACGGCTCAGCTGTGAAACGATTGGCCGGCCTCTGTGCATCCTACCTCCCGCAATCCGGGTCTCTTCAAGACCAATGTTCACGCCTTAATTTCCACAAAAAGACTCTCCACACAGCATCCCCGAAGATGACATAGACCCTGAAGGAAATTATTGCTCCTGTGTGGAAAAACACTATTTTAGCAATGAAAACACACTGCATTAAATTGAAATGTTAAATAAAAAATAAAACACAGTTAGGTTTGTATATATAAACAGAATTTATTATTCGGAAGTCATCAAAGAAACTTACAATTAACAGAATAAATATTAAAATATTGCCGACTTTTAATCTTAGCTTAAGTTATCTAGTTATTCAAGATGTAAGATGAAATTAATACAATACACAAAGTAAAGGTGAATACAAGTGTGCTTAACAAAACTATTCCACTCAGTCTCTGCTGGAAATACTGGAAAATCCAATGCATAATAAATGACCTCCCCGTCACATAGATGTCACTTTTGCTAACACTTATTGAGTTTGCAGTCACTAAAGAAATTCAGTGTCTCACTTACAAAACATTGGTTCCGTTTGGTTGAGATATTTTGTTTCGAAAATTATGATCTGTTTTCATTGGCATTCTCATAGCATACTAACTATAAATCAAACTGTATGAAGCTAAACCTCTGAAACATTAAGTTTTGGCATCATGAAATTTGAAAACGAGCTTTGAAAATGTATTGTATGTAACTGTGTCCTGAATACTGAATTGTTTGCAGACTTACTCACTTAAGCATTAGAGAAAATGACACCACCCGTGACTTCAGATTTATAATTTTTGAGAAATATATATCGGTTTTTATAATTTATTATTGCAGACTAACAATTATTACTGGTATTCTAAAAAAAATCACAATTTTGGCAGTAATGTTGGGAATGATTTAACATTATTTTTCAACAAAGGTAAATGCATAAAAATACATGGTTTTTCTAATAGTTCAGCTTTCAAATGTTAAAGCAAATCAATTTAAAGAGGACAAGTTTGAAAGTATTTGTGAACACAGATAGTATCAAAGATCTCAAAAAAGTTTTTTGAACACCTGCTCGTAGTCCCTTCTTACCCCGCAAATGCCCAAATGGGTGTGTAGCGACGCT
Organism: Limnephilus auricula; assembly: GCA_951813805.1. NCBI lineage: Eukaryota > Metazoa > Arthropoda > Insecta > Trichoptera > Limnephilidae > Limnephilus > Limnephilus auricula. Next base: position 30,868,176 of record OX638404.1, read on the forward strand.
TATCAATCAATCAGGTTAAATTTAGACTCGTGATTCAATTAGACAGTGTTTATTTTTGTTTCATTCTTCAGTTTTCTAACAAAAACAACATTAGTATTAGAATAAATGATTTTTTATCCTTTTCGTTGTTTGTTTTTGGGGTGTTATGCCGTGTTGCGCTACCTCCTTTTTTAGCCGACGTTTCGGACAGCGTTGCAGTGTCCATCATCAGGGCAGATCCGGCAGATCCGACGATGTGTACAAACAACGAAAATGCTTTTGGCTGTGAAAATCTAAAAACCTATTTTTTATCCATCCAGTACAGAACTACACAAGCAAGGGTCTCTTTAAAATGATTTACCGGTACATGATTATTTCTTTAATAATTAGTTTAGCGGCAATTTTAGATATACAAAGGCAATTATTTTCGTTGTTTGTTTTTGGGGTGTTATGCCGCGTTGCGCTACCTCCTTCTTTAGCTGACGTTTCGGACAGCGTTGCAGTGTCCATCATCAGGGCAGATCCGACGATGTGTAACACGGCATAACACCCCAAAAACAAACAACGAAAATGCTTTTGGCCGTGAAAATCTAAAAACGTATCAAAGGCAATTATTGTTTAGCTAAAGCATAGAATAAAAAAAACACAATAAATGCGATGTGGGGATGCTCCGTGATCCAAAAGTCTGACCATTTTTTGCTTAAGTTTCATATGCAGAACTGGTTTTCGACATCATCATGAAATTCAAATGGGATGGCGATATACAATGTCAGGCAAGAGTCAGAGCGCATTTCAAATATGGTCTAGAACCAAGAGTCATTGGCGACATTGGTTCTTATTCAAATCTACATGGAAGGCATTTATATTGTTCTTTTTTATTCTACGTGCTAAGGTCCAACAATAGATTTAACAGTCTACATTAATTTTAATTAGTTTAACCGAGAAGAAATTATTTTGAAAAACAAACTTTAAAGAAGGAACTAACAAAATGTAATGAGAATACAATTTAAATTTCCAAGTATCTAGAACGTGGTAGAATTCATTTTATCATCCATCTTTTATGATTCAAATAATTTAACAAAAAGTACAGAATTCTAGTAATAGATTTACATAATTCCAATGGGACATTAGTGATAGAAAATGAATATGGGATTATGTTAATTGCAAATTGCAGGGTGTGTACTAGAAATGAAACAAGACATAATGGTGTTTGCTGGAAGATAATATGTGAAGGAAAAACAAGGTATGCAAGGAAGAGGGATGACCAAACGCTTACAAATTCCTTCTTTTTACTTAAAAGTGAGACAACCAAAAACTTGTTTTCAAGGTGGTGCCAAATCAGGGGGGTATAACTCCGAACAAAATGGCAACCGAATGAATGTTTGAATGCCAACGTCATTATGATGTCAAATCTTCGCATCCCACAGAGAACTCAGAATGTCCGTGGGAGAACTGAGTAGCATTTTGAATTTCCTCTATCCTCGTCTATGGTGTGTGACGTCAAATACAGCTTTTGTTGCCATAACCACGGTAAAATAGTGTCGAAAGTTGCCCAATAGAAAAAGCCCAAAGATATCAATCTAATGAGTGGTTTATTTATGTGCCAAATCTTCTTCTGTTTTCAAAACAAATGCACTCGAATTTTTCTTGCCATTGTTCTAAATTTCAAATACTTTTCCATGAAGGTGACGGTTAGGGGGAGGTAGGAACTGGGTAAATGACATTCTGGTAGGAACTATGCATATTCTCATTTCAAAACCAAACAGGGTGCAAAGTGAACTCCTTTAAGTTTGTAAGGCACTTTGTGTCTAATGTATTGTTTGTTTTAAAAAACGATTTCTTCTCGGTGAATTGAATTCATGAATAATAATTTTAGTAGGTATCATAAAGAAGTGTTTGTTTTGGTGTTTTATCAAACATTTATTTTGTTAATTCAAATAAGCTTGAAGATCTATTAATAAATTATTATTTTTAGTCATCGATTGAATAGATTAGGTTTCTTTTGCTTAGCTTGAAAACATTTTTGTAATTCAATAAGGTTTTAACCCCTAGCGGCCAGACCCCTGCATTTGCAGTGTTAAAGGATAGTGTCCATGCACGGAACGAAGCACTGCAATTGCAGTGCCGATCTTATGCAATTACATGAATATAACAAGAATGTAATAATTATTTATAAGAGTGGAAAACAGTAAACTTAAAAGCTGTGATGAACAATACAACAAGCAAAATGTAACTAAATTATAAATACTGATGAAACACAAGGAATAATAATTTAGTTTTGTCAGAGAAAAACAAATATTCACCCGACTTCAATACAATAAAATAAAGCTTAACCCTTTCACAAATTCCGTCATAAATTACATACATAATTCATGTGTGGTGTAAAATGCCTTTGGGTAAATTCGTACGTGATTATTTTGTTCTTGACTATCTTACAAACAAAGTTAAACAAATTGTGATCAATTTTTGGGAGAGTTACGCTTCCTCCTGATTTAGCCAAGGTTTCGGATAGCATTACAGAGTCCATAATCAGTGCAGATATGATGTGATGATGGACAATGCAAAGTTGGCTAAAGAAGGAGAAAGAGAAAAAATTAATCACAATAATACTTTTGGCCGTGAAAATCGCAAATCATACCAAAGATTTATTAAATAAATATTCAAATATTCTCCAACATAAAGCACCTCCGTAAATCCACACATGCCTTTATAATTAATTTAATACAAAATTCATATATGTATATAATATACATACATCCTAATGTAATATACTGATAAATAAAATTTTCAGCTCGAAATTAAGTTTTTTTTAATACATATTGTATGTATATTTTTGAATTTTAAAGTACAAACATCAAAATTTTCACAAAAAAATTTACTTCTATTAAGCACCGTTACTGTAACTTTTTCGTACGGTCAGGTATGCAGCATATTCATGTACGGAACCTGGCCTTTATGTCAGCCCGACTCTTCTAGAAAAAAAAACAAAATACTATCAAAATGCGCTGATTTGAAAATCTTTCAATACAATTTGGTCCCACAACAAAAATTTCTTTTTGACATTACCCATTCCGAATTATCCAAATATTTTCTAATGCTCTGCAATATATTGTGAAAATACAAGAATTTTAACAAGAAAATCCAAAACAATCACATATCATCGATTCGAATCCATCTCCACGTAAATATATTCGGTTTTAAAAATATATTTTTTTTACAGTTCACTCGAACGTCATTTTTTAGGGGATGCTGGGTAGAGGATCTCTTTAAACATAATAATCCTTGGTCTTAAAGATACCAAAGTTATACAATGTCACAAAACATTAAAATTTCAAACAAGCGCCCTTGAGGTGATTTTCTCACGAAAATGGCGCTATAAAAATCATTCAAACATTATTATTATTATTATTATTTAGAAATGTTGGTCCTAAGTTCGGCGTATCTCCTGGGGCTGTGCAACGGAGCCTAAGGGATCAATGTCGCCAGAATTCCAGAAAGAACAGAAGAACAAATCCAGAATTTTGATATATAAATAAAGAGAAAGGTAACATGGATTGCCTGTTTTGCCAGTAAAGAAGTTCTTTAACCCCTAGGTTCCGGACAACTGCATTTGCAGTATTGAAGAATAGTGTCCACACAGAGTATGAAGCACTGCAATTCGATTTCTTGCAGTGTCGATTTTATACATTCATTTTCCTTTGGATATTACTTCTACTGAGTTAGGTAAGGACAAAAATAAAAATGTCACTTTATCAAGCATGGTATTATTTACGTGTTGGCTTTAAAAAAAAAGTCTTTTTATTTATTGTAGTTTCTTGTCAGCCTCCACGGGTTAAAAAAAAGCTTTCTAAGAGAGACAAAAAATAATAGCAAATTAGTGAATTTGTTATGTAATTTGGGATTAAACAATTTTTATTGTACAATTGATAAATTGATGATTTATGCAGTGACAGATTCTCATTGGACGATATGCATATTGTTATTATATGTCATTTTTAATTATTTCATTTTATTTAACCTCTCGTTTGTCGTAAGCCCTCCGGCGGGTGGGTGACAGCTGTCAGATTAAAAAAATAAAATGCGAATTTTAACCCTTTTGTATAAAGAAACTGTACAAGGACAAGGTCAGAATCGCTTGCGCCAATATCATTCCAGACTTTGCTTTGTATTAGAGCACTCTAGCTTCTCAGAATGCTCTGATATTAATTTTCTGTGAAATACGGCCTTGACATCTTAACTGTCATCCGACATTCAAGAGGTTAAAAGATTATAGTTTGTTGAAGTTTAACTAACATACAGATTTAAATGCATGGTTTAGAAGAATGCCCTATGACTCTTAGGCTGCCTTTACACTCATAAGTAAAATTTAGGACTATAATGTAAGTTTTTGATAAGTTACTCGCAGGAGCAATTACATGTATGCATTCAACTTATGGTAAACAGAAACATTGAGATTAGAAAGAATCGGATAATTAAAAAGAAGAATGTTAACTTTCAGAAAGTTTTTTCCTATCTGAAAAATAAATGATATCTCTTTGGTTTTTGGAATCAGAAAATTTTCTTTCCAATTACATTTGATTTCGTAGGTAGTGCTAATTTTAGTTTTATCTAAGTAGTGTTTTTTTTTTACGTAGTTTTCAGGAGATAATAACGTATTATCCATCTTATCCTAATCAGATTTTAGTTTATATAATAAACATACTAGTGTTTATAGGGAAAAAAGCCATAAATGCCTGTTTTTTAATTTTTGACATCTTGCATACACTCATTTTTGTACCATTTCTTATGGTAAGCGACTCAACTTACCAAACTGATTTAATAAGCTGTGAAAAGGCGGTAAGTTCGCACGGAAGTATTTTTTACATTATTTTAGGATGCCCTAAAGAAAAAAAGTCCCTAAAGGCATGTGTCATCAAGCGATTAGATTTGTCAGAGATTTATATAATAATGACTTCTGTAACTTGCTATAATTTACTGCAAGTGACTTACAGTGTTGTTTATATTTGTAATCTTGCCATTAATTGCTTACGGAAAAAAACTTACGTATGTGAAGGCAGCCTTACAGTGACGGAAAACCCCAATTTTAAGCAGCGTATTTATTACAATATTATAAATAAGATAATTTTTCACATGCATTTTTATTGATTTGTAAGTACGCCAGCCCTTTGACTAAAAGATCTTACAATATCTACTCAACAAGAGAAAAAAAAATGTTGAAAGTGTTACCCTCTACAAATTATTATGTGTAATACTTGTTTCAAACAGTGATGAAAAGATTTCATTTTAAACACAAAGAATTAATTACAAAATATAAATTGCAATAAAATCATCACAATCTAGTATAAAAATAAATTATTATTTTACAATTCTTACCTACATATGAAATTAACGATGACTAACCTATTATTCAAAATTTTCTTATATACATTTCAAAGCACTTTTAAATGGAAAATAATCAGGTTAATTAATTACAAAAGTGGTAACATTTAAAGGATTAATTCATTATAAATTGTACTCGAGGTAAAATAAGTTAGTAAATGTGATGTTAGAGGGCGGTAGTGTCTTTACAACAAATGATATTTCTTACTTTTTTTGTTAAACAGAGCATATATACATGTAAGCAAAATTTACATCAACCAATTTCATGATCCCACCGTACCAACTTAATATATAATTATAAAGGTATTGAAAATATCGTGAGGGTTGACGGACTAGCAAGGAAAGGGTGGAAATACCGCTAAAGTGGCAGCTAGCTACACCTAACTACTTATTGAAAGGTGGGTCGAATAGTAGAGGGCACCCTGAATGAGACAATCCAAAGTACTCATAAACGGACCCTAAATGAACTCGGCAACTACACTATATGGATAGAAACTCACTATAGGACTATTAACGGGACACTGCCACCTCAGGGAACACAGGCAGCTGTTGGGAGTGGGAAACACCAATAGATGCAGAAAATGTGAAAAGAATGAAGAGACTCCTATTTACCTATGGGAATAGGCTTAGATGAGACGTAGCCAAATATCCAATGACAAACTCTGGTGAACTTCATCGAAGGGATTAGGTTGCTGTTAACCTTTTCGTACCGGAAAGAAAAAAAAATCACACATAATCCGAAGGGGGGTCACTCGGGGCCCCAATTTGTTTTGCTTATTAATGGGTGTTAATGACAAAAATTGTTTTTTTTTTTGTAATAAGTATATTCAACACATTCTAGTGATAATTATGTAAATCTTTTGATAAATAAAGTTATCATTAATATTCTAATGAATATTTAAAAAAAAAAAAAGAAAAACAAACATTCCCGGGTTACGAATAACCCAAAAACATTTGAAAATTTCCTATTACCACCACACTAAAAGCGGAAGATGTTGCTTGTGTTGTGATGGAGAACTTAGCCAGCCGAGGAATCGAACACGGAACGCCTGGGTGGGACCCAGGCGCGATGCCCACTCAACCACTGACCGGTCCGCATATTTTTTCATAAAGCGGGCCGATAGCGAGCATCACTCTTTATTTCCGATTCTCGACTGGCGAGTGGCTGGTTTGTTGCGCAAACTGGTAAGGCAAAATGCTAAAAGCGATAATAAGGAAGCTAACGTCACTCACTTATTACGATACAGCCCTTTCTATTAAAATGCAACATTTACCGATCGGCTACAAGCGCGGGTTAGTTACCTGAAGTCCGGTATATGGTGGGGATAGGAACGAGGAAATTGCAGGCGTCCCACAATATGAGGTGGGGCGGGGGAATTCAATATTTCGCCAGAATTCGACATAATTTATTTAATATCTAAAAAAGTAATTTTAAATGCAGAACGATAACTGAATAGTGTTTCTAGAATTACCTAAATTATTGAGTACGCGGTTTAAAAAATCACTCAGATACAGGGTAAAACTCTAGTTAGTGTAGATGTGTAACCCCGGTCCGGTGTGGAAGTGTTAAAGGAATAAGGTAAAATGAGAGTTTTAAAAGCACTGGCTTGGTGGGCACTCAATTGGTTGGTTGATTAATGACAGCCAACCTCTGATCGAAGACGACTCCAGAAGATTGTATTTGCAGACAGTCCCTTAAAAACTTTGTACAACTGCCATAAATCTCATTCGGAAACATATAATTGCTACATTGTTTAAGTCAAGATAAATAAAATGTATTTATAAATATGTAGACTAAATTAATGAATACTTTTCGATTTTAGTCACTAACTTACTGCCAAAGACGAGAAGAAAGATCTAACGTTAGAATGGAAGCTTTTGGAATAGTTTTTGTACGGAATTTGCTAAATTTATCAGAACAGGATCAAAACGAAGAATAAATTATCATTGCACTAAGAAATAAATAATAAGATGAGATTCAAAGAATGGAAAGCATTGGAAAGAAATAAAATATAAATTATGAGAAAAATTATAATTAACTTTAAATAGATTCTAGGTAAGAAAGTAGTTAATTTATATTATATTTAATCAATCTATAAATTAAAATAATATTTTTATTAATAAGATATAATTTGATTATTAATGATATATACACCATCTGATCTGTTTATGTTGTAGGTACAATTATTAAACATTGAATTTGATTGTACAGCAGATATTTAAGCTACAATTTTTTAATTACATTTTAAAATATGTACAAAGAAAACAAATGGCAATTTAATGAAACATGAAAAATCGAAAAAAAACTAGCTTGTGCCAAAAAAAAGATTATTTTAAACATAGTATGTGCATTTATTTTATCATATATTTTTTAACCCTCGTTTAAAAAGTAAACACGGCCAAAAGAAAAAAATTTGCATAGTCATGATAGATACCTATTTTAAATATTTACAAATTTATTAATATTTTCAATACTATAAATAAAAAGTTTTGATGCCGAAGAACTCATTTTATCTACATACATAATCTATATTTTAATAATATGTGTTAATGGAATGTTTTAAAAATACATTAAATCTATAACTGTACATTTAAAGTGTCTAAATGATAAATAATGTCAAATTATTATTATTTAATATTTTATATCCACACTTCTAATAATGTGTATATTTATTAATAATTAATGCCTTATTAGAATAGGGTACAGTAGAATATTAAATAAGAACTGTGTATTAAGTAGATTGATAAATAGTTTGTATATATTAAGGTGCTTCTTGACAGCAAAAAAGTGGACATTATTCTTTAATTTGGATCTTCACACTTTATTATAATATGCTGTTTTCTCTGCTCATTTGAAAAACACATTCATGAAATACATCATACAATCAGCAAAGCATGAGGACTAATTTTCCAATAACATGTTATTAAATAATTCATTAAACATACCACATAAAAAAAATTATGCAAATAGTTTGAAGTTCGTAGCTTTTTTATAATTAAACTATTGAAGTTAGACATTTTAGTATCATCTATAATATAAAAATTAATGTTTGTTTGTTTGTTCGTACCTTTTGCGCGGATATACCGTTCATCCGATTGCTATGAAACTTTGGGAATATGATGTGCGCATACCCGGAATGGTTATAGGAGAGTGAGCTCTGGCATTATGAAATTATTTCCTCTACTATTCATACGATTGCGATTAAAATTTCATCCGATTGCTATTAAATTTTTTTGAATTGTTGTGAACATGTCCGTGAATACTTCTATATCTACACTGGTGGGCTCTGGCATTATGAAATTTGCATAAAAAATTAAAAAGGGTCACGCAAGTTGTTGGAAAAATGGGTGTATTTTATGAAGTTAAGCGGCAGGGAAAAAGGCTGGGGGGAGGTTGTGCAGGAGGGTCGGTTGGGGAATTACGGAGGGGTCTTTACGGGAGGGGGGAAGAGGGAGAAGGGAAGGCGGAGAAGGTGGAAGCAGAATGCATGAGGGGGGGTGGGGGGGAGAGAGCAGGAGAGGGGAGGGGGAACGTGGGAAGCAAAAAAGGGAACGCGGGAGGGGAAGGAGACGTGGGAGGGGAAGAGGAAGAGGAGTCAGAAGGGGAACGGCAACAAATGGGAAATGACATGAAGGGAGAAACAATTTATTTATTTAATTGGTATTTCAAAGCATGCCGGGTATCAGCTAGTGTTAGATTAAAAAACACCTGTAAATTAGAAATTTATTTTGAAATATTCCTGCTTGACTTTCAATAATTTTTTTTTAAAGATATTATGGGGGTATATTTTAAATGAAAAAGCTAGGCGTTCTCACTTTATAATATATTTAATTTAGATATCTTACTATTATCTTCTTCTTCAATGAAAAGAAAATAGATCGGGTTTAATGAAGATGTGTCATTTGGTGGCACAAATGGCAAAATGTGACCCGACGACTATCTATGCTACTATGCTAATGTCACCAGATGGGTAAAAAAAAAACTATAATCTAATGAATAATAATATTTTCTCCTGCGTTTTAAAGATTGATTTTCAATTTTATGGCAGTTTTTAGATTCTACACCTGAAGAAATTTGTTTATTTGGAGGTGAAATCGTCTTCAAGCAAGAATCGTTGTCTTCAACAATAATACTCGCAGTCACAAACGTTCATGTTTACGCTTTGCTCTTGTGAAAATTCATAAAAAAACTCAAAATTCAAATTCATAAAAAAACCACCAAATAAATTATAACTTTATATATAAGTTATAACTTTGCAGAAAAAATTATAGTGAATAAAAAATAAAATTGAGGTTTTCAGGGTATTTCAAAAAATTTCATTATGCTGTTATTTTATAGCATATTTAATGTGTAAAACACCGACACGAGTAAATAATATTAGATTTATGGTGAGCATTCGAATATTGCTTTCCTCATTGTCTCAAAACTTAGTATTTGGAGATGTCTAACTAATCAACTGGATGATCTAAATGTTTTTATTCAATGTTTATAATTAACATAAAATTAGCTAATAACTTTATCCAAAAATTAGTCCTTTTAATAATAGTATAATTTAAGAAGATCCAAATAAAAAATGTTTAAATAAGGAATAATACACATATCGTGCATATAAATAAATAATAACTAACAAAATAAACATATCACCGACGGATGAAACACAACCACAATAATAATATTCTCATCTCTCTAATCTCAGTTTTGAACAAATCACCATTCAGTTTATAAAAGTAAGTGATGAATCAACAATTTGTTCTTGCAAAACGGGACGCAATCACATAGATGAGCAAAAGCATTACATATAAATTAAAAACAATAATACATGTGATTTATTAATTAACATTCTTTATGTTAGTTAGCAAAGCTATTCTTGTAAGGTTTATTAAACTTAACAATCATTATCATAAATATCACCCAAACACGTCGCACATGAAATGATTTAAAATCATTTTAATAAGTTTTTGTTCTGCTAAAAAAATGGAACCCGCAACCTTCCGACTCAAAGTCAAACACATACATACATATATCATTATTCTACGGAGTTTAACATATTATTATTGTAAGGTTTAGATGCTTTTCTTATTAAATTGGATATTGGTTGCCAATTTCTTCAAATACTAACATGTTTTATGTACTATGTTATTCTAATTGGTGAAAGATACTCGAATCCATATGTTTTTGAATATCCACAGATAAACGGTACATAAGACTTTTGTCTGGCGGCCATCTTTTGGAATGAGTCATAGACAAAATAAAGGGTAGAAAAGCAGATTCTCAATTCAAAAAATGCCACTCAATTTTACATAACATTAAGTAGAAAATGTGGTTTCCGATGCAGCGAAAAGTCTCAAATTATGAGATCTGGTAAGATAAAAAATTAGTTTGGTTTCTTTAGAAAACTTTTAAGAGAGTTTCAATATGGATAAGATCCCAGACAACAGTTTATATTGCCAGTCAGGAAACATAAAGAGATATTTTCGACGTTAAAAGTTACGAATTGATTCGTCACTTAATTTGTTTTACTATCGATGCCGTCTGGTTGCGGGCAGCGTGGGGCTATGCGGCGGCGTTATACTTCCCGAATTCTGTCCGCTCTGTCTGTCGAGGTTGATCGCGGTGAGCTGCTGCTTGTCGGAGGCGTGCGACGGTCTCTTGAACGGGCCCAGCCGCTTGTGCGGGCGCGGCGAGAAGCCGTGCTGGGCCGCGGTCTGCTGGGAGACCTCCTGAGCCGTGGCGGTCACCACCGAGTGGTTGATCCAGTTGGCGATGTTGCGGTTTTGGACGGAGCTGCCACCGTGGTCTAAAAGCGCTGCAGCTAGACTGGATTCTGTATTCAAGAAATGGTATAATTAATGTTAGACAGTTTATATGGCAGCATCAAGAAACAGGAATTCCTCAGAAGCACTTTTGGCAACAAGCACTTGTTATAAAATATGTTTTTAGAATAGACATTTTTTTAACTCTTTCAATCATACTACAATTCCAAGTATTGTGAAAGTCAATACGCATACAAAAAACTCCATTGGTTGACACAACCACCTACATAACCACTAGAGCGTTTTTGGTCATATTTTTTCTAATCTGGCCAAAATGTGGCCAATTTAAAGAGATATTTTTGTCAGAGTCTAAAAATATTCCCGCTTTGCAATAAAATCCAAATAAATGGAATATTTGTTAATGTATCTGAAAACTGTTTTCTAAAGGTGATGAAATAGGCTTTCAAATTATTTCAATTATTAGAAATAACCATCTAATTCTTTGAATATATAAATTTTGGATGAAAACGTTTTAAAAATGGCTCACTTTACGTTTTTTCTAACTAAAATTACTGATAATGAAAAAAAATAAAAACACATACATATTTCATTAGACAAATGAATTATAAACGTTACAGTCACCTCACTTTTTTGTCATTTCATGTAAAAAAAATTCGTAAAAAATTCACAAAGTTTCATAATTTTTTTTCGAATTGCGAAGGGAAACTTTGGTTTTAAAAAGGTGTATTGTTTACTTTTAGATTTGAATATATAGCGTGTTGTATTCTCTTTACAATACCGTTTAATATATATTATACTTCTCACTATGATAGTAAGGGAGACACAACGATTTCCATGAGACCTATGTGAGCTGGGACAAATATGGTCTCCTGTGATTAAACAGGTTAAGAGAGAACTTTCACTGTATTTGTTATTTAAAATACGGGAATCGAAATTATAGAAATTATATTTCTTACAAATCATTGATAATGATATATTACATTGATGGGAATAACCTTCAAAAGTTGGAAGAAAGAGACTTATTCTAATAAACATTGAATCATGGTCTTCATTGTTTGGAGAAAAGTAAAATAAAAATGGAGAGAATGCAAGAGATTGACAGATTGACCGCAACCTTAGAAATCATAGGAAGCATTAGTGGGCTGAAGATATTAGCAGACAGTCAGGAGAATCATAATGAAATATCGCCATTAAAAAAACACTGTTTGCCTACCGGCGGGATCCCGTTTTTGTTGCTTCCTACACCCCAAATGCATAACTCTCATTGGTTCCACTGCTCTGATAATTTGTACAGTTTGGTAAGTCTCTCGACTATGACTCTGGAAGTCTAGAGTTCAAATCTCCACATGCGCAAGTAAATTTAATTAAATTAACCCTTTGAAAGCCAGCATAGGAAAAATATATTTTTTCAATATGACGTAAAATATTTGACATTTCTCACCTTTCTTACGAACTCAATTTTTGTAACATTTCTTTTGTGATATATTACAAAAATTACATCAAAATAATGTAGATAAAACGATCTTCCTAATAATCACTCAAATCTATGCTTTCCACAATGGATTTATATAAAAAACAATGAAAAAAACGTTCATATTATCACGCGGCGGCCATTTTGTCGGCCATCTTTGATGATGACAAAATCGCTTCCAAAATCGATGGTACACCAGAGTACGTACGGCCAATGACAGGTTAAATTGTGAAGTCTACAACATTATTAATTTTAAACAATATCCAGTATATTTGCTGCACGTTCCAGAATGGAAGATAATCTCAGTATCACCCTGATGAAAGACCTCCATTCAAAATTTGATCCTTTTTTTACGTTACACATCTTAAGGGAGACCCTGTGTCTGCACAGCGTAAAAACAGGAGAACTATATCGCCACACGGTTGGCCAGTGTTGTGAGGCGGGTTCAGATAGGAGATGTAGAAAGGGATTTATTAATGCGGGTCTTGAAGAGGACCCAATTATGTGAAGGACGAAAAACAGATGCCGGTGAAAATGAATAGCTAGATACTTCACAAATCTTCCTATTTTTCATTAAATTTAGCATCACCAAATACCTCAATTGAGAATACCATAGTCTCAATGTCTTCAGACATTTAAAGCAGTTAGGACTCTAATATAAAAAAAGCTCGACGAATCGGCATGCTTCCACACCATATCTTCCTTTATTTCTGTTATTTATGCAAAAATCAGTCACCTAAAGGGGAAAGAGCCACGATATTGTCCGGCCTCCAATAGGAGAAGCACAGAGAAAAGTAGACAGAACAACCAACCACCAACAGAGGCCTTAAAATGTTCAGGCTTAACAGACAGGTCCCATAGTTTTATGCAGACATAAGACATGTAAGACGCAGCAAGCACAGTCATAAGTTTTCCAGATAAATTCAATATCCCTCTTTAACCAGACCAAGCAAAGTAATGAATTAAAAGACATGCCAGAATGGGTACTTGAACTGGGGACAGTTTGTTTGCTATCCGGACGTCGGCTCTACCATCCGAGTTACGGGCTTGTCTGTTTTCTCTGGCGATTTTCTAATGGATACACACAATAAGAATAATTTTATTTATTTACACAATTAAAGAATACAGTATTCTCTCACTAATCCGCCACCCTAAAAACCGGGCAAGTGTCAAATTAGTGAAAGCGGAGCATTATAGTGCGTTCATAATAATTATAACATGTACAATAAAACCCCGTTAATTTAAAATCTGTGGGAATACAAAAATTAAATTTCAAATTTACAAATTTCCACAAATTCGAAATTTTAAGAAAAAATAAAATAAATTGCTGAAAATCGAGTTTCTCGGCCACCCCTTCACATTTGGAAAGGTTCTTGGGAGTAAATTTGTAATAATACGACTTTTCCACGGGTAAATCGAACTTTTACAGCTGATTATAGTCGCGGCTTGCCCTTCAAGTTCAGTTATTCAAAGTAAATCAGTAAAATACGATATTTCACAATAAATCGAAAATTTGCATCCCATTACCGTCGCAGCCGGCCCTTCAAATTCAGATATTAGAAGTAAATTCGTAAAAATATCACATATTTCCGAGTCAATCTTATTTTCGCGGCCGATTATCATCACAGCTGGCCCTTCACTAAATTCATAAAAATTTGACATATTACCACACAAATCGAAATTTGGCACTCAATCACCATTGCAACCGAGCCTCGAAATTCAGACATTTTACATAAATTCGTAAAAATACTACATATTTCCGTGTAAATCAGATTTTCTCAGCCTATTACAACTCTATCAGTCAGAATCAGATTTACGAATTATACAATTTTTTTTTGCAAAACACAAATTTTTTCGAATTACACAAATAAATTTTTGTGCACGGAGAAAATTAAATTTCAAATGACGAATTGAAAAATTTGGAATAAAAAAAATTGTTTGAAGTTGTTTATTTTTTTTAAATTTCAAAATGTGCTATTTTAATTATTGGGGTTCGAATTAACGGGATTCTACTGCATTTCTTAAAAACAAATACTGATATCAAACTTTCGTGAAATTTCCATTTCCAAACTAGAATACACATATAGGGATAATAATACAGGACTAACCGAAATGTCCTAAAACAACAATAAAGAACCCTGGTGACTGGTGGCTGAGAGCAAGCTAGACGGCAATATGGTAAGCGAGTGTAAGATAACAGATAAATCAACCCGTCAGTGTATAAAGCTTGGCGAACGAGTCTAGGCATGCGGCGGACTACTGAAATTGACATACGAACACCAGCAAATTATAGAGCTTGATTTTGTGCTTTTAATCGGTAAAAATAACGACAAGTAGTCGATTAGTAGTAGTAGTAGATTAGAGTAGTTTTCGGATAAGCGAGCTGCGGATTACTGAGAAGGTACTGTACATTTAAATTTAATTTCTGGATGTGTTAAACCTGTTGCAAGTTTACCTTTAGCTTGTCGCAGCGCTGTTGCAGGAAGCGGCGAGTACACCTTGCCAATAAACTGCTCAAATGTGGTGGGTTCTTTGTGCTGGGCCACGACGGCGTCCAGACTTCTAGCACGCTCCGAGTAGGCGTGCTGGTAGAAGGTCATGGTGGCACGGACGGCACGGCTCGCGTTGAACGCCGTAGCACGCACTAACCCGGCAGCTGTACGCAGGGGCAGGACGCATTCGTCGAATAGCGGCCCGAACATAGGAACCTTGGGAGATAGAAAAATTGATTAATAAGCTATCAAAAAAAATATATATATTACACTTCTTTTGCTGTGTAGTACAAAATAAGAGATTAATTACCATGCTGAGACTATTTTTTTTAGAAGTATCTAAACACAGATCACAAATAATAAAACAAAATACCAAGAAATTTGAAAGATCGGCAATATGAAGATAGACTGACCGAACTAAAATTACCAATGTTAAAAGAAAGAAGAGAAAGGGTAAATTGAGAGGCTTGTACACAATCTCGTTTTTAAATAAAAGGAAGGAATTTTACCATCTCGGAAATACGTAATATCTTTTTGTTGTAGCGATAATTATCTCGAGGTATTGCAGTGGAATTATATAACTATATTGTGGTTGTGTCATGTGCTCTTTTGCAGAGATACAATGGTAACTGCTTGGTCATCCCTTTTCCTTGAATACCTTGTTTTTCCTACACATATTATCACGCAATTCCAGCAAACACCATTTCGTCTCATTTCATTTTTAGTATTTACAGTCCATTACAATCGCATCTGAAGCTGTAATTGTAAGCAGTTTTGGATGCAACAAAGTTTTTGTATGGTATCCAGACTATGCGACGGGTCTATATGATGGTATTGTTTGTTTGCTTACGTCCTGCTTCCTGGTGAGCGTGCACCTCACCAGCTGGCCAGGCAGCGGGTACAGGACTATCAGCACGTCGCAAAACTGAGTGGGCAGAGTATCGCGTCGATACGGGCGCCAGTGCTCACTCCAGACTATGTGCACTTCATCATTGCCGAGGTGGCGGGTCTGAAACATAGAAAGCGTTATTACGTTATGTAAGTTATTATGCGGAATGTAAAGTCAATAGCTAATATTATGACAAGGAGAGTGCCACGGACATTTTTTAGAAGTCACCTTATTACATTTTGGTGGGAGGAAATATTAACCATTCAAGTGATTGTGTATTTAAAAAAACACCTCAAGCGATAAGCTTAAAAAATAAGTGTCTAATTAGTTGATATCTAGTTATATTCAAACATACTGAAGGTTTTAAGATTTTCACGGCCAAAAGTATTTTTGTTGTTTATTTTTGAAAGTGCAACACATCTGCCCTGATGATGGACAGTGTAATGTTGTCCGAAACATCGGCTAAAGAAGGAGTTAGCGTAACACGGCATAATATTCCAAAAATAAACAACAAAAATACTGAAGGTTTAATTGTGAAGCTGACATTTGCAGATAGAGAAAAATATAGATAAAAACATTTTATAAAATTTGATTTATCTCTTCAGTGACTGTTACGTATAATTCTTAGTGCTAGTGATTAGTGGAACCACTAATACGAATATTATAATGGTGCCCATTAGATACCTGAAAATCAGTGAGGATATATAAGACCCACCTTATTGTGGATGGCTTCGGAAGTATTGGACGGCATCCTGGTGGCCACGTGGAACAGGGCCTCCAGGGTGAGCGTGGCGATGTAGGGGGCGCTAACACCACCGGAGCCCCCCTTCTGCAGGCCCCCTAAGAAGCCATTGTGGGATTCCAGCTCCACCTGAGGGCAGAAAAATAAAAATAAAATTACAGTTCTCTTTCACTAATGTGCCACTGCAAAAACCGGGCAAGTATCCTACTGGTGAAAGCGGAAAATTATAGTGCGTACATACAAATTATGCTAAAAATTAAAACAGGTATTTCGTAAAAACAAACAAACACCACAATCAATCTTTTTTAAATTTCCATTTTTGATTTAACCTGTTGAAAGCCAGCATAGAAAAAATATTTTTTTTCAATACGATGTAAAATATTTGACAGTTCTCACCTTTCTTACGAATTCAATTTTTATAACATTTCTTTTGTGATATATTACAAAAATTACATCAAAATAATGTAGATAAAACGAACTCCCTAATAACCACTCAAATCTATGCTTTCCACAATGGATTTATATAAAAAACAATGAAAAAATATAGACTTCGAATATGACAGCATTTAGTCCGCCATCTTTGATGCCCCGCACGTCATTGGGAATTGATATGAATTATTCGGAGTGGCTAAATGCTATCCAGTATTTTGTTATGTCAAGAACGAGAATGGCCCAAGCGATTCTGACCTTGTTCTTCATACAATTTCTTTATACATAGGGGGCAAAATCGCTTCAAAAATCCGGACCCGCCGGGGAGACTGAGGCCAATTAGAGGTTAAAGTTAAGGTGTCATGTTTACTCTTGTGAGGAGACTCCATTTTGTAAATTTATTCAAACAAAAAACGTGGCTGAATGAAACAAACAGAAACGCATTCGACAGTTGCTAAAATACACAGGCTAACCGAAATGTCCTAAAACAACAATAATGAACCCTGGTGACTGGTAAAATGGACAATGAGAGTAAGCTAGACGACAGTATAGTAATTAAGTGTATAAGAGTAAGATAACCCAACTTATAATTGACTACTGAATTTGACATACGAATACCAGAAAATTATAGAGCTTGATTTTGTGCTCAACTAGAAAACATAACAGCAAATTATAGTAGTTGTCGGATAATCGAGAGCCTTCAATGAAATACCGGAGTATTTCATTGAAGGCGATAGGTGCAGCCAACTAAAAGAGAGTGATAAATGGATAACATACCTCCCAGGCCAGAGCAGCGAGGAAGGTTTCGTAGGCCGGACTGCCACTGCGGTTGGACAGGATGGCGTGCCGATCTTCCTGACCGCGTGCCACGTATATCACTGCCACCTTGTGGGTCTCTCGACACCTACAATAAAAACAGACAAAATGATTCATTTACATAAATTAAAACAGTGGTATATGGCAGACGTAGTATAACCTAACCACAAGCTATACCAAAAGAAACTCCAGTCCATTTTTTTTAATATTTATAATGACCTTCTATCAGTTCAAATGTGGACACTGTAGACTGGGTCTGAGAGAATGAGCAGATTCAGTCGTACCAACCAAACAGTGTGTTTTAATGTGATGATGTTTTATTCGTTTTTGATTTATAAATTATACTTATAATAATTTATAATAAAACTTTCAGAATCAGCGTTGGTTGATCTATATGAAAAAATAAATATTTAAGCCAATATATTTGTCCCTGGAGTTCATTATTATTTGAAGAGCCATCAATAACAATATTTAAAAAACTGGACTTCATTGGGCAGGATACATAGCAAGATTGGAAAATAGCTTACCACCAATGATACTTTTTGATAATCGACTTTAGTAAAGCTTTCAACAAAGTCTCATACATGGTTTAAAAGTTAAACAAAAGAAAAAAATCAGATAAAATCAGTTCATACCTTTTACACCAGTATGAAATATTCAGCGGTGTTCCACAGGGGTCTTTTCTGGGACCAGTATTGTTTTCCTTGTTTATCAACGAAATAATGAACTTTCTGATGATCTTACAATAAAGAAAACTATTATTTGTATTGCTAATCTAAACAAATGTTAAGGTAAGCATAAACATATGAGGTTAAACAATGTGGGGAAGAGCACAGCATTCTTAGGCCAAATATTGTAACTATGGTTTAGGTTTCAGTATTACCTTTGGGCGTCCAGGTTCCTCAGCTCCCTCAGTAGGCGGTCGGAGCGCTTGAGCAGGTGCACGGCTCCGCGGCCCCAGCAGCCCACAAAGCCCAGCTGGCTGAGCAGCAGGCGGCACTGCCGGAACACGGGGCTGTAGTCCGGCAGCTCCGTCGACTCGGGCGTCAGAGACGACTCTTCATCGGGATTGTCCAGGCTGCAATTACAAACATTGTTTAGTTTAGATTCGTACCTGAATAGCGGGTACTTTTCAACATCATAATCATTTCCAAATGGGGATGTCATTGTTCCACTGTCTCTGGACAGTTGGGATGATAAATAATAGAAACAAAAAAAAGATATGGCATGGAAGCGTGCCGCTTGCATTATTGGGTGTGGAAAACACCAGTCGATGCAGGAAATTTTAAGAGGATGAAAATTCACATTCACCATTCAACATTCACCTATCGTGCCAATGTCCCGCCCTGTTGGAAACAAGACTCGGCTATCTGAAAAGACACACTGTGGAAGCAGGAGACATAGTCAAATATCCAATGACAACCCTGGTGAACTTTATCAAAGGGACTGGGTTACTGTCAAAGGAATGAGGTGAAATGGGAGAAAGCACAACGGGCCTATGGTTCAGGGCCAATCTTTTTTTGTTTCTTTTAACTGTGGTTGGGACATAGCATGATGTGCTTACCTCATAAAGAAGGTGTTCTTAGCGAGGTAGTCCGTCTCGTTGTTCCGGTGCGACAGTATGACGGAGATGGTGTCATCCTCCATGTTCCCGGGCAGCGGGGTGGGCGCCGGTTGGTTCAGACACTGCCCGTTGTGCTGCAGCACCTCCGGACTTGTGTGGCTGATGTACTGGAGTAACTACGCAAACAGATCCCAGGAAATGGTTAATAATTGTCTGTCATATTAAGCGCATAAAGTTTCTTACTGACTTTATTGGCAATTGATTGAATAAGAGCTTTTGAATGCCAATTGGTTTTATTGATATTTCACATATATTTTAGTAAACATAAACGATATACACAGCGAGAATAAATAAGAAATCGTCACACGCTGGCAACACTGAAGGTGTTTTCTATGAATTAACATTCCGAAAATGTTCTAAAACGTCAAATCCAAACAATTATGTAAAAATATTAATAAATTGGCAATGATTGAAATCTACATATTATACATTGGCAGTCCGCATTTACTTTTTAACTTTGGAAAGATATAATCAATATTATATTGATTTAGGGTTTTATTGATTGTCCGTGCTAGACAGACCTCCTGATTACTGTATTTTTATTTCATGTATATATTTTTTATCTACTGTAATATTATTTCTTTCTCAAAATTATTTATCATGTTAATGATATTCATACATATTACCTATATTTATGTAAGCCATCTGGGTGCAAAATAAAATTAATTTTAGGACTGTACTAAATTCTTTGAGCACAATTTTTGATTTAGAATAAAATCTCACATGATCAAGTTGGTGCTGATCCGGGGGGGATGTCCTGAAGTCAGGCAGCTGATCGGGGGGGAAGGGAGGGGGCAGCGAAGAAAGGTGGATGCCCCCTGTTGTCACAGTCGTGGTACTAGAACACAAAACATTCATCAGTTGCTTGTCTAGAACTATCACATTGCTCGATATGTCAAGTATTCAACACAGTGTCGGTGACTCACTTGATGATGGAGGGCATGGGCTGAAGGGGCTGCGGGGTGCAGCTGATCTGAGGGTCGCAGTACAGCGCCGAGGCGTCCCAGCAGGACTTGCCCGCGAGGTCCCTCAGGATCACCCGGACTTGTTTGTCTGCTGTCACCAGACCTGGAAAACAAAATTGTGATATTTATGTCTATCTTATTGTCCTACAACTGAGAGCTCTGTTTAACCACACATCTGGCGCTCGGACACCGGTGTCCGAGTGGCAGATGAGAGGTTAAAAAATAAAATGCGATGTCTTATATTTAAAGAAACTGTACAAGGACAAGGTCAGAATCCATTGCATTAATATCATTCCAGATGTTGCTTTTTATTTAAAAACTCTAGCCTCTCAGAATGCTCTGATATTAATTTTTTATGAAATACGGCCATAATACCATATGTGGCCAAATTTCATCCGACATTCAAGAGGTTAAAGAAAGATGAAGTGACTTGAGCATGCAATGTCAATACACTAAAACACTATTTTTACATAACCCCTAGTTCATGTTTTCTTACTTTTTACGCCAAGGTTTTTTAAAATTTATCACATACATTCTCATAAAATTTTCCCTGAATTTACAATTTAAAAAAATTACAAGCTTGCTTTCCTGCCAAAAAACATTTTTCAAACACCTTGTGCATTTTTTATACAAATTTCATAACATCAGAGCGCACCATCATATATATATATATAAACTTTTGCGGGCATGCGCACAACGAATCACCAAAGTTTCATCGCAATCGGATGAATGGTGTAGGAAGGCGAACGGGACAAACAAAGAAACATCAATTTTTATGTATAAAGAAGATTGAGTAGGTTCTTGGAAATTAGATTTTTCTATACATTTTTCCTATGAGATATATAAAAAAAAGATTTACCGTAGATTTAAATTTTTTGAAAAAATCTGTATCAGAAGCAAGGTACCCGGACAACTGGTAAACGTAAAGAGAGGCTTGCAATTACTCAATAAAGCGATAGCAAACATAGAAAGAAGCTTGCAATTAGCCTAGAAAGCGATAGTAAACATAGAGAGAAGCTTGCAATTAGCCTAGAAAGCGATAGTAAACATAGAGAGAAGCTTGCAATTACCCAAGAAAGCAAAAGTAAACACAGAGAAAAGCTTGCAATTACCCAAGAAAGCGATAGTAAACATAGAGAGAAGCTTGCATTTACCCAAGAAAGCGATAGTAAACATGGAGAGAGGCTTGCAATTACCCAAGAAAGCGATAGTTTAGCCTATATACCTAGAGGATTCTAACCAAGAGAGAGGTCCAAGATAAGACCAGGATGTTTATGTACTGATCTGTTATAGCTGCTACTTCTACTAAATAAAATGACCACAATGTTGCCAGCAAGGTATGTTTGTTAGTTAGCTACCTGGAGCCACTCCTCCGCCCGGCATCTCCAGCGCGGGCAACTCCACCAGGGAGGCCAGCACGGACTCGCTAAGTCGGAACATCTGGATGTGCGGAGCCGTGAGGACGGGCGTGCCCAGCTCAGCACCCAGCCCAGGAGAGTCGTCATTCTCGCTCACCATGGACGACAGTTGGCAGCCGCCGTTCAGCGGGAAGTGGCCGAGGAATAGGACCAGCTGCGTGCAGATCTGTGGAGAATCCAATGTGTTCAAATATCATGATATATGTAAATAAATTGTTATTTATATGTTGGAGATGGTCTACATATCTGCTGTAAGTCAATCCCCAGGCCTATTGAGCTATCTAGCACGTTTCACCTTATTCCTTACAAGAGTTTTCACTTCTGTAATTTAGGTTATCCTAGATAAAAATCATTCAGTAATCAAGTTGCATTTAAGAAAATATTTTTTCCATGACTGTTTTTTAAGATATTAACCGCTTGGGCACATAAGCTTGTTTTCGATAATTTAACATAGGTAGACATAGGAATGACGTATGCCCGGACCTGAGTTATTAAATAATATCTACCCAATTCTGACGAAATTACTTCCACCTACAGCGTGGCGGGCCAGATCGGGAGAGTCTGGTTAAAGGAGACCTTTTGACTCTAGTGGGAGGGATGGATTGCCCCATTGCCCCCAGATTCCTACCCACCCCTCATATATTTTTCCTTCCCAGAACTTCCTATCATTCCTTTCCCTAAAAAGACCCTCCTCACAGCATCTCCAAAGATGACAGACCCTCAGGATTTTTTTTCTTCAGGACCTCCTGTGTGGAGATAATGTTAAAAAAAGGATGTCTGGCGATGTCTTCTGATTCCCTGGTTTTTACTCTTCCACTTTTTCCGATAAAGATGTTTCACTAGTAACAGCTGATGCTCCCGGCGGTAACAATGTCCTGTTAACAGTCCCACTACCTCATTCAGTGGGCTCATAATTTAATTTTTCTACAACAAATATAGGGGTGGATATTTCTCAATCACCTGAAAGTATTAATTTATTGAAAAATAATTATTATTTGGGAAGTATGTTTTCGAGAAATGGGAAGGCTGATAGGGATATTGAAAGAAAGGTGAACGCAAGTAACTCCATTAATGGTGGGCTGAGTGCCGTTGGCGCTAACAAAAAGCTGTCCAAAGAAGCAAAGCTAGCAGTCCACAAAGGAGTGCTGGTACCTACCCTGATGTATGGCAGAAGCATGGAACTGGCAGAGGAAGGATAAAAGTAATGCTGTAGAGATGAGATCCCTGAGGCGTATGTTGGTAAAACCATGTATGACCGTGTGAGAAATGTGGATATCCGCAAAGAATGCAAGGCTGATGTAAGCGTAATGAGTAAGATCAAGAAAGGAACCCTCAGATGGTTTGGACATGTAGAGCGAATGCACGAAGAAAGGAGTTTAAGGAGAATATATGACGCAAATGTGAATGGAAGAAGAAGTTGTGGACGCAAGAGGAAGACATGGCACGATCAAGTGAACCAGATACTTGAGTCGGGCCATGTCAGGAGTCGGAATAATAGAAGAGCATGTATGAGAAGATGTATGAACGTGAATGAAGCAAGGAGTGTATGCCAAGACCAAGTTGTTTGGCGGTCCGTCCTCTCTGCCTACCCCTGCAGTAAAATGGAGTGATGGTTAGTTAGTTAGTTATTTAGTTAATAATATTCACCATTCTGGCCCAAAGTTTAACATCAGTGGAAGAAGCCATGGGTGTTTTGATGCCCATGTTGTCAAGTTGGATGTTCGGATCGAAATCCTCGTCCAAGGGAGACGAGAGGCCCTCCAGGTCCGAGGCATCTTTTCCCTTCATCACCACGTACAACACCTGCAAATAAACAAACAAATCTCACATTACAAAAGGTTCTCTAGTCAATGATGGTACAATATATATATATATAGCCGTGTTGAAGAGCTCTCATAGCAGTGAGCAAAAGAAACGCTAATTTTCGTGCATTCGATTTCATATCTTTAGTACTGAACTGTCACGCATCGCCTAAGGTCGTGTGCTACCTTTAATTATGCATAAAAAGTGCCAAACTGCCCTCGAGCGTGATGAGAAAGTATTTGCATTACTCGGCAAACACTAGAAAAAGCAAAGAAATTACATTTATTATTAGAAATTGATTTTTAATGCCATCGCAAAAGAGAAAACGTAGCAACATTTTGTAGGAGGCAGGAAACACAGAGGCCGGCCAATAGTTTCACAACCGAGCTGTTGAACTTAAAAACGAGTGGTAACGACGAACCATTCTTATGACTGTGATGTCAATGTGTGTCAATGAGAATCTTAAAAAAAATAACGGTAGAACATGGATAGCAGACACCTATGCTTTAAAGATTGCAATTCGTTTGTTAGATAGGAGATTTTATAAAACAGAGTGCCCATTTCTGCACATTCAAGTATTTTGGGGCTCCAGACCAGAGGAGGCTGCCAAATTCAACCGTGGGGCCCACTTGTGATTTGTACAGGGTCCGCAGTTGTGTACTAGTAAAGAATCTGTGAACCCTGCACAGTATACCCAGCTTCTGAGCTGGTCACTTAGAGTTACAAAGGCATGTTGAGAAGATTGCTTCCGTTGAAGGAGACTAGATTGTCATTTTGATCCCTTTTAGTGGTAATCAGATATGATTGGGTCTTTGAAACATTAAATTCTTACCCTTTGAGGTTATTTTTAACTCAAGAGGAAACACTCTCGAGGTAACCGTCCATTCTCTGCTTCAAAGGCCTCCGAGCCGTTGGTGATGTGACGATGACAGTGCCCTTTGGCTTGGCTTTGGGGCTTGTCAAACAAAAAGCTACCATGGACTGTACTGTCATCCGCGTAACCATGATTTGGTGCACATGACAAAAGGTCATGGATGTACAATAAAAACAAGGTCAGAGACGGAACCGATCCTTGTGGAACTCCAGCATTTATTGAATGTGAAGATGAAGTCAAACCATCAGCAACCATTTGAATCGACCTCTCCCAAAATGCAATCCACGTACACAGGGATGTGGGAGGTCCGGCGGTTAGAGTTAGACCAAGCATTTCAATGGAAGACATATTGAGAAGAAGGTGGTGGTAGGGAGAGTCATATTTATAATATCCTCACCTTGAACACAATCAGCATGAGCGATTGCTTCCCAGTTTTGGGCACTTTGAGCAGTGCCTGCACGCCCATACGGATGCAGTACTCGGCCAGACACAGCAGCAGACAGCCCACCAGGGTCTTCACCGAGTCTCGTCCGGCCAGCGGAGACAGTTGCGCCAGGCATGCACAGATGGTGCACACTATGCTTTCTGGAATGGCAAAGGAAAAGGCAGAATGTAGTCAACATCCTGGCAACTCTGATGCGTATAATACAAGATTAGCCAACTATTCAGTAGAGGAAAACACCGCTCTTCGTGGATTCCAAACCTGACTGGCACCAGTTACCCTTTACACAAACAATATTACATATCATAAAATAGGTGAAAATTCAAGGGATATTATAATTGTAGGATTATAAAAGCTGAAAGTATTTATAAAATATTTTCCTTTAAATATATGCCTTTCGACAACAAATATTGTCAATTTTCTTTATATATAACTAGCTGACCCGCCCACGTGTTGCTGTGGCTAACGAAACACAACGCCACCTGCTGAATGGTTACCTAATCTAGATAACCAAGTGTTGTATCAAAAAATTAACTCACACCGCCATCTGTCAGAAACTTTCGCAATAATAAATATTGAGGTCAATAATCGAGATAAAAACTATCCTATCTTTTAAGTTGGACCAAATTACACACATTAAGCCAAATTTCATCAAAATCGGTTAAGTAGTTTCGGAGTTTACCGCGGACGAACATTGTGACACGAGATTTTTATATATAAAGATATTATTTTGAAATTTAAATAAATATCATCATGAAAGAAGAAGATACTACTGATAAAACTAAATAAAAATATGAAAAAGAATAAGACACAGAAAAATAAAAAGGTAACATTCGTAGCTGGGACTCGAACCCAGGATCTTTGGTCTTACCGAGACAAACGCCTTAACCAACTCATTGGGACCTCTTATTTTTAAGTTATTTTTATCGATCTCATATTTCAAATTCAGAACTAACAATACCACCTTAATAACTCAGGTACGGGACATATGTCATTCCTATGTCTACCTACGTTAAATTATCGTGAAAATAAGCTTATGTGTCCAAGCGGTTAAACAATTTTTTTTTTAAATGATAACATAATTCGTTAGAATTGGTTTGCAACCTAGAAAGTGTCTTGTAAAAACAATTTTTGAAATATGAGAAGTGAATGTTTTAAATTTAATACAAATCCGAGTTTATTGAACCAGAGTTCAATGTCACAAACAGACAGAATCACAGACAGACCCACAACCGTTAGTATGGTTGATACTTACCAGGTAGTTC
Source organism: Limnephilus auricula (assembly GCA_951813805.1). Taxonomy (NCBI): domain Eukaryota; kingdom Metazoa; phylum Arthropoda; class Insecta; order Trichoptera; family Limnephilidae; genus Limnephilus; species Limnephilus auricula. The sequence continues at coordinate 30,894,539 of OX638404.1, forward strand.
AGGGTAGAGTTCCATCATTCTGTCAGTATAATCAGCCAGCAAGAGCAGGATATCACTAGCCACCTTTGCGATACTCTTATTTCGCATCTGGAAATAAAAACACCATTTAGATTACCACTTAGTTACAGTTACCAGTTACAATTATTACCACTCCACTTGGTTACAGTTCCAGAGAAGAGACTAAACCCACAAACTCTAAACAAAACTCTAGAGACTATAGTGCTCTGCAATGGAACTTACCATATGTAATGGGTAGATTAAATAAAGAAAAAACAAGTTATGCAAATGAAAAGAAAGATACTCACGGTTAACGCCTGCAGTATGTTCCTCACGCAGTCGGGTAGACGGTGACAGATCCGTCTCCCGGCCAGGATCTGGTGGCAGTGTGCTCCGAGGGCGGCGAGAGCCTCGCAGCGAGCCAGGGCCTGCGGTTCTCTGCGACACGCTCTCACCAGGATGTTCAACACATGCTCCTGGAGTGAGGACAAGATAAATGGTTAGAACACCTGGCTATGAATACTTAAGATAGGGTATTTAAAGAAAAAATTCAACTGGCCTAACTTATGGATTAGTTTTTGCTCTAGGCATTTATTTATTATGCTTCCCACAAAAAAAATCTTTCTTGTACTTAAGGCGCATAAATAAAAACATGCGGCAAGTGTGGAGCAGGAATTTCAAACTTATCGCCATCTGCGTGAGGAGTGCATAAATTCTTATCACGATTAAGTCAAGAATAACAAACCTTAAGGTCAGGACAGAAGACGGTGGTGTACTCGAGGGCGTATGGCTGAAGCATGGGGGCGTTCATGAGGCTGTCAGGCAGACTGAGAATGGAAGCCAAGAAGGTCACGGCCTCTGTTCTGGGACACTGGAAAGAGAAACAATTATGATTATACATTCACATTATTTTTTAATTCGAAAACTGCGCGCTGTGGCACCACCTTTCAGGGGGTTAGAGTGGCAAATGAATGACTACTCTATGCGCACAATGCCTGTGGATCTCGATGTGGTATGTCTACATAAACCAACCAGCACGGTACATCACAAAAGGTACTTACGGTAGGTTATGTAGCTTCTGGTAAGTTGGGATAATTCTTGTTGACACTTGCATATTTCAATTATGACCACAGGCACTCGTAATAGATTTTGTTATGATGTACTCATACAACGACAATATAATGGATTGGTGAGTCAGGTAGTTTAGAACGATCTCATGATAAGAAAATAACATTAGCAAACGGTGATAAGGTAGCGATAGAGTAATTTGCATAATGTAACGTTAACGTTTGTAATGATTCAAATGTCCAAAACCAACTGTTGTCGGCTAGCTCGTAAGCACCCAAAGTGTGCGGAGACAATTTACTTATCGGACTCCTCGCCTTACTATTAGTGAAGCAGAACAAACCTGTAAGGATCCCATTCGGCGTCACGAAACAGCAGTTAAGCTTTGAAAAAGTATTTGTATATCAATTTCCCAACCCAAATTTCCCGGCGTTATAAGGAAACATATGGTTTCCTCCTTCACCGCACACGTTAAGACTTGAAATTTTTTGAACGAAGCTACATTTATTTTGACATATCATGGAGGACTGAATTCCGTTGGCGCTAACAAAAAGCTGTCCAAAGAAGCGAAGTTAGCAGTCTACAATGGAGTGCTTGTACCTACCCTGATGTATGGCAGTGAGGCATGGAACTGGCAGAGGAAGGATGAAAGTAGACTGAATGCTGTTGAAATGAGATCCCTGAGGCGTATGTGTGGTAAAACCATGTATAATCGTGTGAGAAATGTGGAGATTCGAAAGGAATGCAAGGCTGATGTAAGCGTAATGAGTAAAATTAAGAAAGGAACCCTCAGATGGTTTGGGCATGTAGAGCGAATGAACAAAGAAAGGAGCGTAAGGAGAATATACGATGCAAGTGTGAATGGTATAAGAAGTAGGGGACGTCCGAGAAAGACATGGCACGATCAAGTGAATCAGATACTTGAGTCGGGCCATGTCAAGAGTCAAAAAAATAGAAGGGAATGTATGAGACGATGTATGAATGTGAATGAGGCAAAGAGTGTGTTCCAAGACCAAGGTGTTTGGCGGTCCGTCCTCTCTGCCTACCCCTGCGGTTAGTTAGTTACATTTATTTTGAACGACTCTAAACCCTCCAATGTCCATTTTCACAGGGTTAGTAAGCAGTATGCAAGTACTTACATTAACATAATACAAAAGAGAAATAAAAGTAGCTGCTCATGAAAGAATTTTTCTGAAATAATAAATAAAAATAGATATAAAAGTGTTGAAAAAAAATAGATTGAAAATGTATTCATTGAACTTACATTAGGCCCGATGTCTGTGGAGTTAAGTACAATGGTTGAGGCATGAACGAAGTCCAGCAGGAGCAAGGAATAGCCGTCCAGAGCCAGGGACAGGTAGCGGGGGGCAGCATGCTTTATCAGGACGTCCACCACGCTGCGGTCTTCTCCCGTCAGACCTGAGAATGGGAAAATATAAATTAGCAGGTGACCAAAAACCACATAATACCCTATAAAAGATCTGGTACTTCCGGCATCGACCAACACATCGATTTATCTATGACATTTTTTCTATGTGTAAAAGTACCCGATCAATGATCGTGTAACTTTGCCTCAATCACTTCACCAATGTGCAAATAGACCCAGGTCATGTAAAATGATCAAACCACCCAACTTTACAACGGCTAGATACAGTTTTTGGAAGGATTTATGTCTGTTGATATGTCTGCTGATACACTGTAATTTTTTTTTTATTTATTTACAGAGCAATTTAACACTTTTTTCTCAGATTGCTAAAGGAAATTTTTCCGCCCACATTAAAAAAATCATATCTCTGAATTTGAATATGGAGACATACAAACTAATTATAGTTCTATATAGCCTTGAATTCACCTATCTTTTTATCTATTATCACATATTCGTAAAAAAAATATTTTATAAAAACGTTAACTTTAAAACATTTTAAAGAATATTTGCCATATTTTGGCAACAAAGCAATCTGTGGTTTTGGAAATAGTGCCATATTGTGGCAAAAAGCGCTTGAGTGGTTAAGAAGTTCCCTTTAAGACTAAAGGGCCTTATTAATCCCACATAGGTATAAGATTTTCCCGCCTAAGAAGTTTTTTCCAATCCCTTGGAAAACTTCTTAAGAGAGTTTCACTGTACAAGCTTGTTAGGTTGTAGTTTCTTAGTTAGGTTCCAAAATTGTATCTATATTCTTCCTTCCCGTGTTCATCATCCATATCACAATGCTTCTTTTGAAGTTGGTTGTTTTATGGTTTTTATTGCAAGAGGAAGGATATTAAATAATTTTATAGAGAAATGTTGCATATTGTCCAAAAGTCGTTTTAGTCATATCTGAGGGAAATCAAATGTTAGAGGGATTGACGCATTCACATTTTGCATTGTCTAGACTTTGAATCGTCCCGTGTCGGGTTTTTGTGCCTGAGTCCAAAGAATAAGAGGCCATGATGGATACCAAATGGTAGCAGCAATCTAAAAACAGTATCTGAAGAGGTTGCATTCAGGCTCTTTTGCTAAGAATGTCTTGACGTGACATCTCATTGAGTTGTGGTTAATAAAAAAGGTATCATTATATTCACAAACCATCTGCATCAGAAATCGTCAGGGAGATACTAACCATGATGCAGCGCTCTATGATACAGCGGCAGATGGGGGCGAGGAGGCGCGGGGTGCAGGGGGGCCCGGGTGGTGAGCAGACACAGTAGGCGCAGCGCCGCCAGTCGGCCGGGCCGGTGCGAGGGGGCCAGGGGCTCCGCGCCTAGACACCACCCCGCCACCACTCCCAGGGGCACGTGCGTCTCCGCATTACCCGTCTGCGACTGGTTGGCGGCAATCTGGACAATACATTAATATTGTAATCTATGAATGATTCTACAGAAGTACAAGTAAATAAATGGGTATTTTCGTTCGTTACAGCTGTGATTTCGTTGTGAGTGGACTGGGTTTAATCCTTTCAGCACGGCTTGATACAATTGATGCGGAAAAACAGCGTGATGTTAAAAAAAGACTTCTGAGATATGGGCTGTTAAAATTTAATTTGACTGTAGTGTGTACACTTTTAACGTCAAATAAATTTATTTGTAATAAGATATTTTAACTAAACAAATTTGTGTGTTAAGTTTTGAGTACAAGAAAGTTTTTTAGTAAAATAAAAAACAAAATAACATAATTTTCCATAAATCTGCGCTGTATACCGCAAGCCTGCCCTACTTAACTAAAATTCGTTTACTGAGACACGTTTTGCATCAACTTTAGGTGGGAATTTGTTCTACGGAGACTATTGATGCGTATTGTAATGAAGATAAGAAAGATGCTTTACTTACAAAGTTTATTAAAAAATAATTGAACAATAATTAACATTTTATATAAGATTATTTATTAAGAAGTGGAGAGGGAACACAAATTTATTCGCGAGCTGTTGGATCGGCGGCAATCGGCAACAGAATGAATCTTCTTATTTAGAGCTGCCCCCTTCGTCGGGTGCTGAAGAAGATCCGTGTTCACTATTGGAGTACAAGCAGCCAATAGGAGGTAATAACGTCACAAATTGTAGCGTTGCTAGCTGGTCACAGTCGCAATGAAACGGAATGGAGTCCCAGACAACCGAAGTAAATAAGTATTATTTTCTTTATTTGGTTTGTTTCTCGGGTTTTGTCCCAAATAACCGTCTATCTGGATAAACCGGTGTACCAATTAAACGGAATTGTCTGTATTAGGGAATGATGTGTAACATACTTTAAGTAGGGTATCATTGAGGTGAAGCAGGTACTGGAAGACCTGGCTGTGCAGACTGGGATCGGGCAGCAGGTTGGGGTCCCCCAGTGCGCCCAGCATGCGTCTCCACATCACCGCAGCCACGTCGGGTAGCCAACCGCGCGCCCCACCGCCCAGCACCACCCCCCGCCCCGCCTCCGCACCCACCAGACCCATGCTGCTGCCGCCCACACACCATTCTGAAACAAACAGACTTTAATTAAACCAATCTGCAATTATTTCTCTAGTCATGTTGTCGTGCTGGGCTAAAAATCGGCATTAAACCTTTCTTTTCCGGTGCTGTCAACTGATTAAACATGTCTATAATTATTTTAATATCTCTCTAAATAAGCTAAATACCTTACCAACACATTTATGTAGAGTGAAACTCTCAAGAAACTTTCCAAGGGACTGGAAAAATCTTCTTAACCTCTCAAAGGCCAGGTATATTTGCAAAAATTACAAGTTTTTTCAGAATAGCTATTTTTAACAAAAAAATGTATAAAAATATTTCCCTTTCGAAAAAAAAATGTAAATAATATATTCATACGAAAATGATCAATATTTTTTATTTCTCTACAAACCTGAATAGACACCCTACATGAAAAAACCAATTCAAAGGTGTTTTCGAAGAAGTAATGACATAAATACTTGTTTGAAAATGAAATGACACTTGAAAACCGTTTGTAAAAGTGACGCCAAGTTGATCATAGATATTTATTATAAATTATTCAGATGGGTTGGCGCTATGCGGATTTTTGCTATGTCAAGACCGAGAACGGCGCAAGCGATTCTGACCTTGTTCTTCATACAATTTCTTTATACATAAGGGACAAAATCGCTTCAAAAAATTTTTTTTTTTTATTTCGACCCGCGGCCACTGGTGGGTGAACGGCAGTCGAGAGGTTAAGCGGGAAAACCTTACACGTGGGAAAAATTGGGCCATTCAGTCTCCAAGGGACCGAAAAAACCAAACTTCGTAAGCATGAAAACTTCTTGAGAGGGTATCACTAAATTGGATTAAATAATTCGCAAAGTTCGAGCGAATGTTTTGCGAATATGAACATCAGAAAAAAACAACCAATCGGCTTTTTTCGGATCAACTCGGAAATTCTCGGAACAAGAAGCAAACGGAACGCACCGAGTACTAGTAGATACATGTGCCTGCTTGCGTTCATAACTAGCCAAGTAGTCCGTTTTAATTATGTAACCAATGTTTTTTTTTCATGCTTTCAGCACTAATACATAATGTTTTACTACATCCATACGTAATTTTAATCCCTCTGGCCATTTTGCCCACCATGATAGTAAGGAAGATACAATGATTTCTATGAGACCTATATGAGCTGTTCACAAAAGTGAACAAATTAGTTAGGGTTAATAAAAATTCTGGGGTCAACAAAACACTTTGGATTTTATTTGTGATAGATAACAATTAGCTCGGATGGCTTATTTAGCAGGCGGTAGAAATGATTTTGCACCTCGATCTTGAAGTTGCAATCGAATTTATTCATGTCTCAATCCCTACATTATCGAAAGCTATGTAACATCTACGGGTAACCTCTTAAACTAACATCCAAGATGTCACAAAAATAGTAACTAACATCTGAGCGTTACTGGAAAAGGAATATTATTGTAGTGTTTATGAATATGTACGTAGTTTCAATGTCTGTCAACAGATGTCGGCAGTGTAGGAAGTTAGATGTAGTTTTGATGTGTCTCAATAGAGGTCAGTAAAGTTGTACTATATGAGAGTTGGGTGTAATACTCGAACAGTCACGGCGATAGCCGATGATATCTGATTGAAAGGTGGGAACCTTCAGTGATCAGTTTTGCTGCCGCAGATAATCTCAGAGCATACATTAGAATGTAAGATTGGTCCAGTTAAATAATTATTGCAAATAAGACAATAATAAACACGACTCGTAACCTGACGAACCCGAAGTATTATTGAATCTCCCAGAAAGATCAACAGTACATCACAATTATGATACGCGATTTTTACCTTCAGGTACATAAAGTGTAATTGTTGATTGATTGTGGGAAACTCACCAACATTGGAGCTCTCCGAAGCCAGGTCTAACTGCAACGGGGAATCCTTTATGGAACTACTCTCAACTCCACTAGACGGGGCCGGTGACGGAGATCGGGAATCTAAAAAGAAAACACAATATTTGTTACCCAAAGTAATAAACTGTGAACATATTTCATTTGCATTTAATGACCTAGTGAAAAACATCAAAGTAACCGCTTAACCTCTGGAGGGCCAGGTTTTTTTTCAAAAAAAATCAAACGCCAAAACGTCACTTCAGAATTTTTTTGTGTCGCACTTTATAAGTTTACAGTAACAATTCTTTCAGATTTTGGTGGTTTATACAACTGTTGTTACTAATAATATTATTTTGTAATAGAAACCCGTAAACAAATAATGCTAAAAATATATAATATAATAAAATTATTCATTACAACGTAAAAAGTTTGACATTTCTTATGGACTCAATTTTTATAACATTTCTTTTGTGGTATATTACAAAAAATACATCAAAATAATGTAGATAAAGCGAACTTCCTAATAATCACTCAAATCTATGCTTTCCACAATGGATTTATATAAAAAAACAATGAAAAAATATAGGCTTCGAATATGACCATATCAAGCGGCAAATAGTGCCAGCCATAAAAAGTGTCAGGCGCATGGCTGCACCACAATTCACAATCAATTCCAACCAGCATATTTTTTCCGCACATTTCTCAGGTCTAATGCAACTGACCAGTTTTATTAAGTGGATGATATAAGCATGTGTATAGTCAGTTTATGCCTTCTAGAGGTTGCGGTTTCACAATAGGATTTAACGGCATATATTACCAGTAATAGGTATACACCGTTTACCCCTCTACTCCCTATAACTCTAGGGGTTGAACAGCCTCCCTAACTGGTTAGATTAGGTTAGGTTATGTTGTGATGGTGATGAGTTGCATTTTCAATAGTAGAACAGCACAAACATTTACCACTTTCTGAGTCCCGGTCCTCGTTGCTCTGCCCGTTTCTCAGCGAGTCCAGCGAGTGGCATCTCCTCGGCTTGGACGGCAGCTCCTTTGGTTCGTCTACTGAAAATAGACAATATTAAACAGGATTAGTTAGTAATTCACAAGATAAGTTATATTTATTACAATAAAATTTATTTGTGAGGAACAAACAGCTTATGCATAGAATACATAGATAAATACATGTATTAATTCAACTGAAGTCAAGCCAAAAAAAGTCTCTTATGCTAGTGTTGCTTGGAGATGAAGTTTTATGCACAAAAAGATGATTGAGGTCCTCTTGAAGTTTAATGCAGTCTTCGAATGATTTGACAACTAGGAATTTTTTTATTGTCTGCATATGCTAGGTAATTAGCGGGTAAAAAACATTTGTGAATATCGTATATACACACATTAAATAATAATGGCCCTAAATGAGAACCTTGAGGTAAGCTGGAGGGATGGAAAAGCAAATGGACTAAAAGGTATAAAATGCTCCCATCGAAGTGTTGACATCTATAGATGTCTTAACCAGTAGAGGCCGACAAGAAACATCAATAAATTAAAAGATATTTTTATTAACCTATCTATATTTCGCCCCATTGAGGCCGCTAAAATTCCTCCCGTAGTTTACAATAAAATTATAACTTTTATGACATCTATATAAAAGCGCTTCGTTTGGGGTTCAATACTGAACACTAATGCCATTCGTACATGGAAATACTTAACCGCCCTAGGCCTACGAACATACGTGATACGTTCATGTTGATTGTACCATTCTGCACTATACCGTAAAAAAAAAGCATTTTTTTAAATTTTTTTTTTATTTTATGTTAAAAAACTTTTATTTTAATAAACCTATTATAAATGCATATATTTTGACAAAATCTTATCAGATATGAGTATTTTGCGGAAATAACCCGAAGGTGGGGCGGTTAAAAGCTATGTGAATTGACGCAACCACAAGTAGCCTACCGTTATGCTACTCTTTAATGCTGGTTTCCGTACACGGCGCTATCCGAACCTGATAATTTTTTCTCGTGCAGCCGTGTAATTAATATAATGTCAAGTGCAGGGCATTTGTCGCCGCCAAGGAACGACGTAAAAAAAAAAAATACGCTTTCTCCACTAAATTCTTTCTTACGTATTCCGGTAAATTATAGCTATATGAACATGGATATTTTCCCTCATCCAGAACAAATTTGACACTTAACCCTTAAAAAAATTGGCGTATTTTGTCAGTGGCTAAAAATATTCCCGCTTTGCAATAAAATCCAAATAAATGGAACATTTGTTAACGTATTCGAAAACTAAAAACTGTTTTCGAAAGGTGATGAAATAGGCTTTCAAATTTTTATATTAAAAATTACTTTGTATTTTTTTAAATAATTTTTTTTTTGCGAAAACTTTAAAAAGTGTTAAAAATGGCTCACTTTACTTTTTTTTCTAACTAAAATTACTGATAATGAAAATAAAAATAAAACACATACTTATTTCATTAGATAAATGAATTATAAACCTCACTGTCACCTCACTTTTTTTCGTTTCAAGTAAAAAAAATTCTTAAAAAATTCACAAAGTTCCATAATTTTTTTTTCAAATAGCTATCGGCAACTTTGGTTTCAGAAAGGGGTAAATTTTAATTTTTTTGTGGTTTTCTTTTAGATTTGAATATATAGTTAGTTGTATTCTCTTTCCAATACCGTTTAGATCACATTTCTGACTATGATAGTAAGGGAGAAACAACGATTTCTGTGAGACCTATATGAGCTGGGACAAATATGGTCTCCTGTGATTAAACGGGTTAAATTATGTTCGGATGCCATTTCTGTCAAACGAGTGATAGATGCGAATGTCAGTAGCGTGCACTGAAGTCAAAGCTGTAGTCGACATTGAAAAAAAAAAAATGGCGGGTAATCATAATCGCTGGTAAATCAGTATGTCGATGGGTTAAAGCTGACATGTAGATACCATACTTGATAATGTAATTTTTGTCTTTCACTAACTTAGTAGAGATAAAATCTGAAGGCAAAATAAATGTACATGTTTCGACACTGCAATTGTAGCGTTTCGTACCGTGCGCAGGCATGATTCTCTAACACTGAAAAAGGAGGGGTCCAGCCCCTAGCATTATTACACACGGCAAGACAATATTTCGTTTGTAATATAATTTTACTTGAACATTTGTTTGTAACGAGATGGGACTGTATTGAATACCTTCAATTTGAGTAGGCGGCAAGGCCAGCCTGCGCAGAGTGAGATGAGGATCACTTCTGCATCTCGTCAGCGTTCCTTGCCCGGAGGGTCCTTCTCTTCTTACTTCATTGGCACCGACTTTGGATGATTTTCCTACAACAAAACATAATTCATAAATACATCATAAAAACATACATCATGTTGTAAAGCCTATCTCCTTTTGCCACCCGTTAAAGCAGAATTTTGATATGTCTTGAAGAAATTTTGCACACTTGACATTCAAAATAAGAATAATTACTAGGAATTAATGTCTAAGCCCACCACTGGCTCAATAACGATACCGATTCGACATAAACTAGAAACCCAGAGCACAAAAGTCCCACAATAGCTGCGCTGCAAACCGTAGCGAACTTGTTTTCTGTGCAGGGTCTCCGGTTTTTTGTCGATCCGCTAGGAACTTTGGCAAGTAGTAGAGATAAAAATCCTATTTCCATTGCATTCAGTCTACTTTCATTCAGATTCATGCCTCACTGCCAAAGATCAGGGTTGATTTCAGAACTCCGCTATAGACCGCTAGTAATGCTTGCAGTGACAACCACTAAAACCCCCAGAACCAGAATCACAACTACAATCTCTATCTTACAACCATGATGTGAAAACATATCAGTTTTTACGACATCTTAAAAAAAAAAGAAATATATAGGACATTTAAAATACCTTGGAAAAATTCAGAAATTTGTTGAAAAATTACAAATAAAACAAGTATGTATGTAGAGCAGATAAACTACCCTCTTCGGCTGGATAATCAATGTATATATTTTTCCATAAACAATTTTTTGTCTTTTTTTTAATTAGTAATGTTTTTACATCCACAGTTGTTTATCAATTGAATAAAATTTTCACAAAATTTTTTAGTAAGGCTAAATGTACTTCGAAAAAATATTACTCATTTACATGACTTGTATTATAGACGATTCATTCGGTGGATCCAGCAGACAAGCTGTCTTGTGACAGATTTGTGGGCCTACCCATCTGATAAAAAATAACCCGTAATAAATATTTTTCACGTGTAAATAATTTTTTTTTTTTTTTTTAAGTGCTTAATAACAAACCGGCGTGTGGAGTGGCGGGGGCATGGCTGACGGCTGTGGATTTGGCGGTGCTGGCAGGACGGCGGGCGCCCCGCTTTCCCGGCTGCTCGGACGCACGCTCCAGCGGCAAGTCGGACAGATCCAGCCCGTATACGTAACGCGCCAGCACACGGGTTAGAGTCTCCATTGTTTTCTGAAACGTAAAAAAAGATTCAATTGATGTTGTTTTATCTAAGTGACTTGACTTCATGGCTTAGAAACCTAATAGTTCAGGTAAACAAGGGTTTGATAAATGATACAATTGGTGCATTTGTGAAACTTTGGTCATATATTCATCTTGGGAGTTGAAGAACTGTAGAGACTGCCCAAAAAAAGTGGTAGAATCGTCCTGTGTATTTTAGCAACTGTTACACGTATTTCTATTCGTTTCGTTTGCCAACATTTTTATTTGAATAAGTTTACAAAATGAAGTCTTTTTCAAGCATTAACATGACACCTTATCTTTAACCTTTAGCAAGCCAGGTATTTTTGGAAAAAACTGCGCGAAATTAGCTTTCCGGATTTTGCTCAAATATCGTATAAAAACAAAGGAATTGGTTTTTTTTTGTGATTGTTTTCTATTTGCCAGATAATGTACCTTATTATTCATATATATTTCATAATAATATCGTTACAAGTTTTCCCAGAATAGCTATTTTTAACAAAAAAATGTATGAAAATATTTCCCATTGGACAAAAAAATGTAAATAAAATATATTCATACGAAAATGATCAATTTTTTTTATTTCTCTACAAACCTGAATAGACACCCTACATGAAAAAAACCAGTTCAACGGTTTTTTCGAAGAAGTAATGACAGAAATACTTGTTTGAAGATGAAATGACAGTTGAGAACCGTTTGTAAAAGTGACGCCAAGTTGACCATAGATAATTATTATAAATTATTCAGATGGGTTGGCGCTATACGGATTTTTGCTATGTCAAGACCGAGAACGGCGCAAGCGATTCTGACCTTGTTCTTCAGACAATTTCTTTATACATAAGGGACAAAATCGCTTAAAATTATTTTTTTTTTTAATTACGACCCGCGGCCATTGGTGGGCGAACGGCCATTGAGAGGTTAAACCACAAAATGGTAATTTTACAAAAAATCGATGGTGGTGATGGTTTGTTTTTACAAAATACCTGTTATAATTTTTAACGTAGTTTGTATATATGCATTATAATCAGACTTATAAGTATATAGTGATACAAGTCTTCCCCATCTTTTCATCTTCTTGCCGTCTGTGTAGAAGAATATTTTATCAAAACGAAGATGTGCAAATTGTTTATTTTTGTAATGATTTGTAGCAAAGTGAAAACCATTTGTAATGTACGCACGCAAATTTACGCACGCTTGACTTGGGGGGTAAGCTGGCGAATGCGTGACGAGAGTGTGTTGAAAAGTGTAGTCGGGCGAGGTGAACGGGCTGTATCACACTGTAGGAGCAAGAGAGAGCAGTGCGCGTGCACATTTTCTTTCTCTCTTCCTCTCATAGGCAGTGCATGAAGATTATTCGTATTTTCATTTCGTTCTTGAACAATTTTATAAATACTGTAGGAGCAAGAGAGAGCAGTGCGCGTGCACATTTTTTTTCTCTCTAGAAGTTTTACTTCAGACGTGTGCTCTAAAGCACACTTGTATTTTTTTTTTACTCATAAAATGTCACTCAATGGCCCAACACTGACTTTAACTTCTGTTTACGGAGTCCAATTACAAATTAGGTCAAAATTTTTGACAATACTTGTGTAGTTGGGTTGTGGTGAGTACTATATAAAAAAAAAAATTAATGTACATATTATTTTCAAAGATATATATCGGTTTAAAATAAAAATCCCTTTTTTTCTAACAGGTTCCTTGTTTTCGCCCGCAGTAAGTATGTTAAAGGTATCTAATGTATGTGTTATAACCAACCGCCCACTCCTTGATGAGGTCCTCCCAGTGCGTAAGGCGTGCCAGCACGTCCATGAAGCTTTGCCACAGCTCCGATCGCACCGACACGTTGAGATTGGCTTTGATCCACGTCACTATCAGAGTCTGGAAGATGGCGGGGGCTAGAGAACCACCTGGAGACAATTATTAAGTGAGGTTAGGTTAGGTTTACAAAGAATGGAATGGCATACAAACATTCTACTTTACTTATTTAAACATGCACAGTGCGAAAGCTGAAATAAAGCAAGCAATTAATATCTACAAACTGTAAAATTGATGAAGTTTTTAGCATAGTTAAGGCGTAATATTGTCTTTGAGTCGGAAGGTTACATAAAGACTCAATAATGATAGATTCAGACTGGGTCGACGTACGTTTGCATCGCTACGCCTAACAGTATCTGAGCTACTTAGCAACCATAGATTTTCAATGAAAATTTATGTTTTAGAATCACATTGGCCACACGCATCGCGACGTGCGATGTCTGTGGCCATTTTCATAGAAAATGTATGGTTGCTAAGCATTGTTTGGCGTAACGATGCGTACGTACGTCGACCCAGTCTGAATCTACCTTTACTCTTGCAGTATTTAAGATTTGTTCGGACTAGGCTAGTAGTTTAGCCCCTAAAAGATGGGTAATATTTTGTAAATATCTCAAAACTAAATACAATATTGAAAATTATATTTGAAATAATTGACAGGCTTCTACAATATCAACTTTTTTACTTTGAATTATGATGGACAGCAACAAAATGCATTTAAAACTTCTAAAACATAGCTCTACATGCGCACATTGCCGTGCGCCTGTAGGTATAGTCATGATTTCACTTGTAGTTGGTCGTCTCCTAGGGGTTAGTAGAGTGAATAGTAAGTCGCTCCTCGCCCGAAAAACTAGAACAAAATATATTGACTCTACTAAACTACTGACAAAACTACTCTACTAAATCTATGGTGTTGTGGCATGTTTAGTTATTAAATAACTCTCCAGTCGACTACAGTACTAGCCTAGTCCGGATGGGCCTTTATTAATAATATGGATTTAGTTGTTTTAATTGCAATAATGTATAAATAATGTATTTCGTCAGTGTAAGTGTAATACCTTGGTAGATCCATTTGGAAAAAATATTCAGAAGGAACGAAAACTATTTAGGTATATACGCTCACTTGCTTGCTTATGTAGATGGTTCATCTTAGGGGATGGTTCATATGCGGTATTGACTTTCTATTGGAAATACTCTCTATTGTCTATTGGAAATGTTTGGATATCTTCGTAATCGTTCGGGTCTAAAATCGGGTCAGGTTGGCAGACACCTTAAAACTACATATTACTACCTATTATAATGACATCTGTTGAGAGACATTGAAACTATATACTATTAACGACATCTGTTGAGGGACTTTGTAACTACGTACATACAGTGAAAACCTCTTAAGAAGTTCTCGCTTAAGATGTTTTCCTGCTTAAGAAGTTTGGTATTTTCGGTCCCTTGAAGACCAAATGGCCCAATTTTTCCCATTTATAAGGTTTTCCCGCCTAAGAAGTTTTTTTTCCGGTCCCTTGGAAAACTTCTTAAGAGGGTTTCACAGTATTCACCTACACTACAGTAACAGTTGGAAATAAAAAAAAAAAATAAAAAAAAGTTTTAAATTTTTCAATAATAAGAAAGTAGGAATTTGAAATAATCGTAACAAGAATTTATTGCTTAATCCATTTTTACATGTAATAAAAAAATCAATAAGGTATTTAGTCTACCGGTATTTAAAGTGGCAATACTTCTGAAGATCGCTATTTTTAGGATTAATATGTCATAATAAAAGATAAATGATTGCTTACTGTCAATATTTGTCTAAGATATAATCTATAAATAATAAATAATGATAGCCCTCAGACTTATAGTGTGTATCGTAAATTCATTGCATAGTAAAACACTTCAGATGATTGCTAATATCTGGATTAACAGATCTTTTTTAATGGTAGATTAGTGAAATAAGCTAATCTATATTATGTAATAAAATTTGAAACAATATTAAGTATAAAGTTTTAGAAAAACACATGTGAAAAAAAGATTTTGTAAGCGATTTAGAGTTTAATCCAAAGACATACAAATTAATAGACTAGCTAATCAGGAAAAAGGAAACAAAACAAGTTTCACAGAGAGCGGGAGGCAGCGTGACCGTCTGTCTCCCTTTCAGTGATTTGTCAATAAATGAATCTTTACTTTTCTGTGCAAGATAAGGTTACATATTTCAATGCGCGCTCTTGGGTGGTCAATGTTAGACGGATTTGTGATTTATTCAATGTATTCTCGAACCCTCTTGGAGCAAAAAAATATGGTCAAGCGGTTTCCCTCGAGCTCGTCCAAATGATACCCAGATTTTATGTTAAGGCAAGTCTATAAATTTGGATGTCGACGGTTTAATTGCTAACTTCTCTAAACAGAACTATTTAGGTGACTCACAATAATTAACTAATATATTTATAATCATGATTAATTTCAGAATTTCATGATCAGTGTTCATCTTCAAGGCAAATGTGTAGATTGTGGTGAAGTGTGGGTTTATAATGTGTAGAAGAAATATGTATTCGACATGTTATGGTGACTTTGCAATAACATTTTTCAACAAATATTTTTGTGATGCTTGAAAATTGATAGTAATAATGGTATCAATACTATTTGAATATTACAATGGTGCGCCACGCATTATAAATCTTGTCAGGTTATTCATAAACCGGGAATGTTTGTCTTTCTTAAAAAAAAAAAAAACTTTTTCCCGCATAAGAAGTTTTTTTTTCCAGTCCCTTAGAAAACTTATTAATAGAGTTTTACTGTATTTCAAAACCTTCTAACAGAGTTTAACTGTAATTTTAATATAAAGTATGCGGGACAGTATTGTTAATAAATAAAGCAGTGTTTTATGACTTTTAATATTTTCCGATACTTTGAAAAACTCCTTGACAGGGTTTCAGTGTAATTTTAAATATATAGTGTGCACTGATTTTTGTATTGTCTGAATCCTTAAAAACTTATTAACAGGGTTTCACTGTATATAATTTTAAATATTTAGTGTGCAGGTTAGTACTATTACTATTTACAAAGTTACAGGGTTTTACTATAATTGTAAATATTTAGTATGCAGGACAGTACTGTTAATGAATATAGCAGTGCTTTATGAGTTTTTCGACTTGATTTTCATATTTTCTGATACCTTGAAAACTTATTAACAGGGTTTCACTGTAATTATAAATATTTAGGACAGGACAGCAAGCAGTGCTTTATGAGTTTTACCACTTAAGATATTCATATTTACAGTGATCTTGAGAACTTCTTTAGGGTTTCACTGTAATTTTAATACATTAGTATTGTTATTAAATAAAGCAGTGCATTGTGGTGCAGGCGGTTGGTGGTGTTAGACTTAACAGCTAGAAACAATCACAGCTAACATACATAGTAAACGTTGTTTCGTACCGAGAGATTCGTGCTTTCTTTTTGGGGGTACTTTGGTAAGGACTAGAGAAGTTATTTGTAGAAGCACTAGCAGCAACTGTTCCCTGGAAATGGCAAAATAAACACGGATTAATAATGCAAATTAGTAGCTTCATCTGCCTGTTCTGTAAATATGTCCACAGCATAAAATATTATAAAAAGCAATGCACACATATAAAACAAGAAAAAAAAATTATGTACAGGATCTAATCCTCATCTTTTCGATTTTCTGCCTTTTGTTTTAGCCACTCGAGCGCTTTTTGCCACAATATGGCACTATTTCCACAACCACAGATTGCTTTATTGTCAAAATGTGGCAATTTTTTAATTTTTTTTTATTAAAGCGACTATATAATATGTTGTACATTCAAAATATAACAAAATAAATATTCTGTAGATTCTTAAAAATGTTTTTAAGTTAACGATTTAATAATATGTTTTTTATAAATCCTACATATATTTGATAATAGACAAAATATAGGTGAATTCATTGGTTATATTTAATTATAATCAGTTTGTATGTCTCCATATTCAAATTCGGAGGCATGATTTTTTTTAATGTGGGCAGAAAAATTTCCTTTGGCAATCTGAGGAAAAGATTTAAATTGCGCTGTCGCTCCAGTGGATAATTTGTCCAGTTTTCATTATAATTTTTCTACTACAACTTTTCCAAATTTCCGCATGTTTGTATATTTAATCCATATGTTTACACTGTACTTCACAAAGTAACTATATTCCATTGGTCACCGTGAAACAGGCAGCCGCCTAGTATGGTGATTTAATGTATCATATACATATATGTAAATGTTTTAATGTAATATCATGTATTTGGCTCCAACCAGGAGGCCCTGAGGAAAACAATTTCTGACGTTGATCCTCAAACAGATGCCGTGTGGAGGCATTCGCATTTCACCCTTAAGCAGACCAATGTCACCCTCAAACAGACTCTGGTGACCAGATCCGAAAAGCCAGATACTCCACTTTCCTCTTTCCCGTCTCCTTCCCTTCCCCACTACTTTCAACCTGACCAAATACTCCAATTGGGGATGCCATAGTCTCACTGGCTCCAGACGGTTGAGAGCAGTTGGGACTCTTGTGCAGTATTCAGAATAATAATAACGATCACAGAAATTTAAAATGCTGTAAAGAACAAAATGTTACTTGTTTAGGAGAGCAAAAAGAAAGTTTTTTTATTATCGAAGATGGGTTTTTTATTTTTTCAGAAAATCATATCTCCTGTTTTTGTAGACCAATAATTATGAAATTTTATTATAAAAAAACATTGCATATGTAGTACTTCTTACAGAATTCATTTTTTGGAAATTTTTTAATAACAGTATTTAATTTATTTTTAATATTTAAGAAAAAAATCTTTTAAAATGCACATTGTAAAAGATGCACTTATTTTCCCAGAAATATTTCGATAAAAAAAAAAACTGAGAAAAATGCCATATTTAACTCATTTTTGGATTTATTGTCCCATTTCAATTTTTCGCTGTCGATAATAAAATTTTTTTACTTCAGAACGGTATCGCATAAAAATTCCAGAATTGCAAGCGATAAAAAAACATTACAGAACTAGCAAATTAATTATAATAATGTAAGAACACGATGCAAGTGGTCTTACCACGTGTGCGTGTCCATGGTGGTATGCATGACCATGTATCTGTAGATGTTGAGTACGCGTTTGCACGTGTCTGTCTGCTCCTCTAGAAGATGCTGCTGGGACATACCACCCGTGGCTGGGCTGGGCCCGTGGAGCGCCAGAAACACATTGGCCGCTTGCGTCATAAACAGCTGTAGGACATTCTGGAAGAAAATAAACAAATTTGAAAGTGGGCTCATTTTTGGTGCAATTAACCATCAATGCAGAAATGTGGTTTTCAAGTCCTACTAAAAACTCTTGAGATCCGATGTCTTGAAATTACTGAAGCTTTTTTCAGATCATTTTCAATGATTATTTTCATGAGCTATGAAAGCTAGCTCACAATCTTTGTATACAGTAAAAGCCTCTTAAGAAGTTTTCCTGCTTAAAAAGTTTGGTTTTTTCGGTCCCTTGAAGACCAAATGGCCCAATTAATCCCATTTATACGGTTTTCCCGTCTAAGAAGTTTTTTCCGGTCCCTTGGAAAACTTTTTAAGAGGGTTTCACTGTATTGGATATTGGCCAAATAAGCTTTTCTTATTGAACAACTGAAAAAACCGATAAGCAAATATTAATGATATTGCCTCATTTTTGCCATTTAAATAAAAACTTCTTAGACAGAAAAACCTTATAAATGGGAAAAATTGGACCATTTGGTCTTCAAGGGACCGAAAAAACCAAACTTTATAAGCGAGAACTTCTTTAGAGGATTTCACTGTACATAGTACATAATATTAATTCCACACAATAAAATAAAAAAATTCCCTCAGGGTCTATGTCATCTTTGGGGATGCTGTAGCGAATGAATCCGTCCCTCCCACTGCGGTGTAAGGTGATGGGTCGAGAGAGTCCGGCTGAAGAGGTCAAATGGTTTCCTTCAACTGGCCTCTCCCGATCCGGTCCGTCACGCAGCTGGTGGGCAAACGCATTCGCCGCCAAGATCTGAACAAACCTAAATTCATGAACCCAGGCACCACTGCTAAATATCCAAAAATGGATATTTCAAAACTCCATAGCTCATGATGGAAATGACATTGCAAGGCGAATGAAAATGTCAAAGCACACATAAACTTCCTGCTTTATAGTCTAATACAAGAAAGGTAATGACTCTACAATGATGTTTTTTTTTGCATTTACCTGCAGGCCAGCGCGAACCAGTATGTTGTCCTTGTGTATGGCGCCAAGGTAGGAATCGTTGCGCAAACGGCGTGGCGGGACCGACACCTCGTGGTTGCTGGTGATGGAGCCGTGTGTATGCTCCAGGAGGAAGGGGGGGATCTCTACCACCTGAAAGACATGTTATGTGGATAAGATAATGATGTTATAAAAACATGTTATACAGTGAAACCCTCTTAAGAAGTTCTCGCTTAAGATGTTTTCCTGCTTAAGAAGTTTGGTTGTTTCGATCCCTTGAAGACCAAATGGCCCAATTTATCCCACTTATAAGGTTTTCCCGCCTAAGAAGTTTTTTTTTTCTGGTCCCTTGGAAAACTTCTTAAGAGGGTTTCACTGTATTCAAAATGTTATTTTTTTCCGTTGTATTTCAACGTGTTCATAATTTGACAACATTTCTACTTAACCTGTCACATGCCAGGCGTATTTGGAAAAACCGCGCAGAAATTACCTTTCTGACTTTTGGTCAAATATCCGTATAAAAACAATGGAATTTTTTTTTTTTGCGGTTGTTTTCTGTTTATCAGATAATGTATCTTATTATTCATATATATTAATTACATGATAATTTCGTTACAAGTTTGCCCAGAATAGCTAACTAACAACAACAAAAACAAAAGAAAAAAATTCTCCCATTCGGCAAACAAAAATAAAAAATAAAATATATTTATACGAATATGAACTGATTTTATTGTTTCTACACAAACCTAAACATACACCCTACAGGAGTACCACGCGTACAAGTCTACAGTTTGATTCCGAGATTGATAAATTTTGCACACTTGAATTTCAAAACAAGAGAAGGTGACTGTCTACAGGAAATTTCGAAAAACCGACCCATCCCTTAAAGCAGAATAAAGCCCAAACAATGTAAAGCTAGGTGCTTCAGCAAGTTTATTATAAAAATATGTATCAAATAATTCTTACATTCATCTGAATCCAGTCCTTGTAAACGGCGATGACCCTCCGGATGGCGGCAGACTGGGAGAAGGGCAGGAGGAAGGCCTGGCGCAGGACCTCGTGGGTGAAGTTCACATGGTCACGTGAGCAGTTCAACACGTCACGCACCACCGCCACGCTGGAGAGCTCTTCGCTGCTGGATTCAGCTGTGAATTTAAGTGTATTGTTAGATAAATAAAAGCGTGAAATTATTTCATGTATGTTAAAAGGACATTTACATCATTATAATTAACCCAACAGGCATAATAATACATAGGTCTATATATGGACTCATATAGGTCTTATAATCCTGGCCGCCATAGGCCGGCGTAGTCCAGCGGTAAGGCTTTGGCATTCCATTCCGAAGGTCGCGGGTTCGAACACGGCGTGCGCAAATAAATTTAATTTGATTAATTTGTGTAATTTCACAATTAATTAATTAAAATTAATATATACTGTATTTGCGGCACGTTCCAGAGTGGAAGATACTCTCAGTGTCGCCCTGGTGTAATTGTATTCAGAATTGAAACGTTGCTTGAAATGGCTTTAGCCGTGTTTAGTGACTAGATCTGAATAGCCAGGTACTTCCCCACCTTCCTCTTCCCAATCTTCTCCCCTTCCCCACTTACCTTCAGCCTCACAACATACCCCAATTGGGGATGCCATAGTCTCACTGGCTCCAGATGGGAGCAGTTGGGACTCTTGTGAGCTATTCGCTAAAAAAAATATATTGTTTCTCCCTTACTATCATACTTAGAAATATGATATAAACGGTGTTAGAAAGAGATATCACCACGCATTATATTCAAATATTTAAGTTAACCACAAAAAATTAAAATGTAGTAGACCTTTACAAACCAAAGTTTCAGATCGCAATTTGAGAAAAAATTATGAAACCTTGGGAATTAAAAAAATTTTTTTTTACAAGGAACGACAAAATAGTGAGGTGACAATAATGTTTAAAATATATTTGTCTCATAAAATGTGCATGTATTTTTATTTTTTACCTTATCAGTAATTTTAGATAGAAAAAACGTAAGTTGAGCCATTTTTAATTATTTTTAATATTTGCAAGTCTAATTATTTATTATCCTTTTTAGAAACAGTTTATTGTTTTTGGAAATGTCAAATATTCCATTTATTTGGATTTTATTGTGCAGTGGAAACATTTTGACTCTCTGATACAATATGGTCGAGACCTGAAGGATTAAGGAAAATGGTTACCATGGTAAAACAGGAATCTATACACAATATTTGATAAATAAATGGAACCACAGAGACAATATTAGTTGCTGGTATCATTGAGCTAAAATCTGGATAATATATTTATTATTTTGTTTAGACCTGACACCTCTTTTTAAGACGGTTTAGACCTCTTGTAGGCCGCAGTCCCCCCGGCGGGTCTGGATGTTTGAAGCAATTTTGCCCCTTATGTATAAAGAAATTGTATGAAGAACAAGGTCAGAATCGCTTGGGCCATTCTCGTTCTTGACATTACGAATTACTGGATAGCATTTAGCCACTCCGAATAATTCATATTAATTGCTAATGACACGCCGGGCACCAAAGATGGCGGACAAAATGGCGGACAAATGAATGCTGTCATATTCGAAGTCTATATTTATTCATTGTTTTTTATATAAATCCATTGTCGAAAGCTTAGATTTGAGTGATTATTAGGAAGTTCGTTTTATCTACATTATTTTGATGTAATTTTTGTATTATATCACAAAAGAAATTTTATAAAAATTGAATTCCTAAGAAAGGTGAGAACTGTCAAATATTTTACGTCGTATTGAAAAAATATATTTTTGTATGCTGGCCTTCAACAAGTTAAACAATGAGATAAAGAGAAAAGAGGGTCAATACTTAAAAATTCTAATGCCGGTGCATTTAAATAAAAAAATAAACTCACTTGAATCTAAGCTGGGATGCGCCACGCTCTGCTCGAGCGGCGAACTCCTGTATATATCGCCGGCCGTGCTAACGGTAAACGATTGCTCGCCTTCTTCGCTGTGGCTCGCCAGCGAGGTGAGCATGAGCGGCGTGGTGCTGTTGGCAAGCGAGGGAGCCGGAGTGTTGGTGCTGCTGTGCGACTGCTCCGACGAAAGCGACGACGGCTGGGCCGAGCCGTCGCCCGCCCGCTTGGTGACGTGCGCGTAGTTCGCCACCCATTTTATCAGTATGACGCGGCATTGGATGTATTCGTCTTCCAGCACGGGATGCTGCGCGGGGAGATCTGAAACAAGAAAGAATAGAAGAAATATCGCCGCTGAAGTGATTTCTCACAAAAATGCTGCTCTACGAATCTTTAATTATTATTATTATTAAGAGTAAAAAAGATGCTTCTGAGAGGATCTTTTCAAAGGAATGAAAGGAGCGAACCAAGGTGGAATGGAGAAACACAAAAGCCGATTGCGTCAACAATACCTTAATTACGAAGTGGAATATTTGTGTGTTGAAGCAGTGAAGAGTCTCAAAAAGTGAGCAAAGGTGCTATGAAATATCCGTTTAACAGAAAATAAATGAGACAGTCCAATCGTTTGGTCTGAGCATTTTTTAAATGTTTGAACAAAGGAAAAAAATTCCTTAGGGCCTGTGTTTCTTTAGGGATGCTGTGTAGAGTCTTTTTAATGAAAGGAAGGAGTCCGACGGGAGATGTCAAAAGGTCTCCCTCAACCAGTCACTCCCAATCCGGCCCGCCATGCAGCAGGTGGGGAGACGAATCCACCGCCAAGAACTTGAGAAATCACATCCCATGAACACGGGCACCCCTGCTAAGTCACCAAATGTAGAGAACGACTTGGGGTGACCTATGGCAGAGGCGTTGACTATCTTCTAAACGGTTCCAGGGTCGGCAGCTACCAAACTGATGGTAATAAATTTTTACCACTCACCTAGATTTGGATTATACAGCGAACTATTATAATCAAACTGCGGACAGATGTACGGCAGATAATACTGTTTGAACTTCTCCAGAAGAAAGGCAAAAGTCTTCATCGCCTTCACGTGCGACCGGTCCCTCCACTGAATCTTAGTCACGGTAGCGGCCATACCCTCCAGCAACACCTCGAGAAAATACTTGGACTCGTTCTCCACCACCTTCTCGTGGCCGCTCGCTGGCAATAAGGGGAAAATCTCAACATTCTGCACCGGGTTTAACACATTCGTATCGTGGAAGATTGAAGCTGAGACGCTGGCAAGTTTTCCGAGCAATCCCGTTGAGACTGGTTGTTCCGGGGAAACGGATATTCGTTTGCTCGGCGTTGATTCGCTGGACGAGAAGTTGGGGTGTTGGAGGATATTGGCAATGTTGTACTCGGCAGTTTCCTGCGGGATATCTTTGAGGGCGGTGCCGATGGCCGAGGTGGCCACAGAGCCGGAAGACGATATCTTCGGTTCCGGGAAACCGGGGACGAGCGTGGCGAACATGTAGTGCACTTCGGCCGGCGCATTGTCGCCTAGCGCTTGGTACCATAGCAGGAAATATCTGAAAAAAAAAAAAATTATTAATTGATTTGGCAAAATGTAGCAATCAAATATACCTTCTTTAGCCAACGTTTCGGACAACGTTACAGTGTCCTTCATCAGGGCAGATGTGTTATTATTAGTGGTAAAAACCGAAGCTAAATGCAAAAAACCATTTTGAAAAATAAAATACTGTAATACCAGCTTGTAGAGGATTGGAGCTGGCAACACGGTATCGTTTAGAAGTACTTCAGCGTACACTTTTACCATTAGCAATAACACATCTGCCCTGATTATGGACACTGTAGCGTTGTCTGAAATGTTGGCTAAAGAAGGAGGTAGCGTAAAACGGCATAACATCCCAAAAATAAATAACAAAAATACTTTTGGCCGTGAAAATCTTAAAACAATATCTCAGTTATAAATTATAATATTATATTACGCATTCTAATCTGAGCAATAACTTTTATCTTTCTGTCTGTAGCAACTCTGTTGATTGATATTAGAAAAGGTTTCTTTGGGTTTGATCATAGACAAAGTTCTAGATATTTCCAAATCTGGTGAAAGACCACATTCTGAAATGAAAAGTTACCAAAAATGTCTATGGCTATTTTCAGTGATAAATTCTGAAAAGTCGGGTTCTGACATCCATCTCGTCTCTATTCTCAAATATTCTCCACATCACACTATTCTCAAATATTGAGAGTGCCATAGTCCCGCTGTCTCTGGGTCAGTTGAGACTCTTTTGTATTCATTTCGACTTTAATATTAGGATCTTCAAACATATTAGGACCAAAAATTTTTTTTTTTTACATTATGCACTTCTGTGAATGGTCTGATGGGCATTCTATGTGAAAGGTTTTTTTGAGAAGAGACTCTTGTCGCATGTGGCAATGACAATGACAACCATGAACAAATGTTGGGTAAAAGTTTAACGTGTTTCCCGACTAAGTCTCTTAGGAGCATCTTCCATTGAAATACCTGTGCTCTAAAGAGAGCCTGACCCCTCGACTACGGCCAGCGTGGTAGAGGGGTAAGACTCTTGACTCCCAATTCCAAAGGTCGCGGGTTTGAATCCGGCGTGCGCAAATAAATTTTATTTTGTTATTTCACAATTAATTAAATAATATATAGTATATTTGCAGCACGTTCCAGAGTGGAACATACTATCAGTATCGCCCTGGTGTGAGACCACCATTCAGAATTGAAACATTGCTTGAAATGGCTTAGCCGTGTTTGGCGACTAGATCGGAATAGCCAGGTATTTCCTCCACCTTCCTCTTCCCCGTCTCCTTCCCCCCCCACTATCTTCAGCCTCACAACATACCCCAATTGGGGATGCCATAGTCTCACTGGATTCAGACGGGAGCAGTTGGGACTCTTGTGCGGTATTCATATAAAAAAAAAATTATAAATCTAAAGATTGCGATCCGTTTTTTAAGATAGGGGAATCTATCAAACTGACTGCGAAGAATCATGGGTTATTTTATCAAGCATTTGGACCAGTGGTAGCTGTCAAATCAAACAGTGAGGCGCACTTGCGATTTGTACAAATGTGAAGAGTGGTCTTTTGAAGTCAGAAAGACCAGCGTATGGAGATCTCACCTGACAGCTTCCGCCCTCAATCGCTGACTATTTCCCTTGTGCAGAAGTTTGGAGAAGATCCTGGTGAGGGAGTGCAGCTGCCACCTCCTTCCCAGCAGCTCCGGGAGCAAGCAGAGCACCTTCTCCAGCAGCACCAACACCCCCTCCAACTCCTCGCGCCCTGCTTTGTGGACTGGATCGGACATTACAACTTCATATTAGCCAACTTGTTAAATATAATTTCATATTATAGTGCCTAAATTTTGAACATGAAACTTTACAGTTCATATTAGCCAACTTATGCAAATAAATGTAGCGTATTAATTGCTCAAATTTTGAACATGGTACATTACAAGTTCATATTAGAAAACTTATATGAGTAAATATAACTTCTTTGAACATGGAACATTAAAAGTTCGTATGAGGCAAGCTATATAAATAACTTCATATTATATTGCCGAAATTTTGAACATGGAACATTACAAATCCATATAAATATAAGTTCATATTATTTTGAACATGGAACGTGACGAGTTCATATGGCAAGTTATAAATATAACTTCACATTATAGTGCCTAAATTTTGAAAGTGGAACATTACGAGTTCATATTAGGCCAATTTAAATTTAACTTCATATTATGGTGCCTAAAATTTTAAACATGGAACATAACAATTTCATATTAGGTAAGTTATAAATGTAACCTCATATTATGTTGCCTAAATTTTGAACATGGAACATTACAAGTTCATATAAAAGTTATACATATAACTTCATATTATAGCGCCTAAATTTAAAAGAAGGAACATTATAAATTCATATATTAGCACAAATCTTTGAACATGGAATATTACAAGTTCATATTAGACAAATTTATTTAAACACGGAACTTACAAATCCATGGATATTATTTACACATTCATATTGGGAAATTTATTTAAATATGGAACAATACAAGTTCACAATAGGCAAAATATTTAAACATGGAATATTACATTCAGATTTCAGATCAGTTTAAGAATGCATTTTTAAAATGAAATAAGAAAAGCAATTTGACTGGAAAATAATAAATTACGAGATTATTGTGAATTTGCTATTACGTGTTATTAAATTACGTACATTTTCAAGTCGAGTCATAAATATATTTTTCAAGAGAATTTAAAGTTTTTTAAAACTACATCAATCTTTATTGTAAAAATCTAAAATATTGTATGGATGATTTTCTAACTTTCAGAAAACCAATCACACATCCCATAGAAAAAGGTCATAAGTCAAAAAGTAAATTTTCCAGGAAAGCGAAAACAAATCATGATTGATGAAACAAGCAGTCCTGTCGAAAAGAGACACTAGCGACATCTCACAGAGATAGAGTGATCTAACTTAAATACGGTTTTAATGGGGCATAGATAAATTAATTACTATTTAGAGATAAAAATAGGATTTTATAAAACAGTAAATTTTGACTTATGACCCTTTTCTACAATATGTGCGAAATGTCTTAAAAATAAAAAGCAGAAGATTTTTAAGAAGCTGGAAAACTTCTAAAATGGCATTACAAAATTTGCAAAACTTGAAATTTCTAGGTCAATGTTACCTTTTTCAACATTAAAATGGAACTCTAAAAAGTTTTTAAATCAACTGAAAAAATATTAGTAAATCAATAAAAAATATTACATTATTTAATAATAATATTGTTATTATGACACAAATGGCTTTTAGTATTCAAACACTTCATTAAACAAATAATCATTAAAAATAAACACTGAGGCATAAAAGAAAAATAAAGAATGATTGCTTTGAATTTTCACATAAACCAAAACAAACTGCGTAAATAAAGCATTATCAACAAAGTGTGAAAATTTGATTTGAGCGCAGAGCAGTTATTTTAATTTCATTCACACGTGCGTGATAAATTAGCGTACATAATAAAGATTAGACGTTATTCTAAATGACAAAAGAACAAACGAAAACATTAAAAAACAAAACTTTATAGCTTTGTTCCACTTTTTATAATATTTTTTTATAGTCGGGCACCAAAACAATCTCAGAACATTTTAGAGAATGCAAATTCAGGAAATCCAGAAATGCAAAATCCGGACAAATCAGCAATTATCGAACACTTAAATGAAACCGGCTATTATTTTGGATTTGTTCCTGAAGTCCCTTGTGCCACTTATTTATATGTTATAGTCAGGTACCAAAAATGATCTCAGAACACTTTCGCACTTTCGAATATTTACTGAGCAATTTAATCAGCAATTCTGAGCATTTAACCTCTCATTTGTCGTAAGCACGCTAGCGGGCAGGTGACAGATTAAAAAATAAAATGCGATTTTAATCCTTATGTATAAAGAAACTGTACAAGGACAAGGTCAGAATTGCTTGTGCCAATATCATTTCAGACTTTGCTTTTTATTAGAGCACTCTAGCTTCTCAGAATGCTTGAATGCTCTGATATTAATTTTCTGTGATACGATTTTGACATCGTAACTGTACATCCGACATTCAAAAGTTTAATTGAAACCCGTTTATTTTGGATATGTTCCTGAAGTCTAGGGAACACCCAAAACGCATCAAACATGCATAATTACAGAAGCAACTGATATCCACGAGAAATACATTAATATTAATAGAGACGACGGTAGCTTAATAGTTCTTGGTAAACGGTAGGTACCTGACAGCCACACAAAACAAACGGTAGGTACCTGACAGCCACACAAAACAAACGGTAGGTACCTGACGGCCACACAAAACAAACGGTAGGTACCTGACGGCCACACAAAACAAACGGTAGATACCTGACGGCCATACAAAACAAACGGTAGGTACCTGACGGCCACACAAAACAAACGGTAGGTACCTGACGGCCACACAAAACAAACGGTAGGTACCTGACGGCCACACAAAACAAACGGTAGGTACCTGACGGCCACACAAAACAAACGGTAGGTACCTGACGGCCATACAAAACAAACGGTAGGTACCTGACGGCCACACAAAACAAACGGTAGGTACCTGACGGCCACACAAAACAAACGGTAGGTACCTGACGGCCACACAAAACAAACGGTAGGTACCTGACGGCCACACAAAACAAACGGTAGGTACCTGACGGCCACACAAAACAAACGGTAGGTACCTGACAGCCACACAAAACTAAACGACGAAAATCAAATTAGTTTAATTAAATGAAACAAATAACTTTGTGTACACCACTATATAATCACAATTATCGACATGATTCGAAACCAAAGGTTTCTTCATCAGGATAATAAGAACATGACTTAGTTTAGTTCATTATTATGTTGAAATATCTGTTCTGAGAGGAATATAAATATACAACTCATCACAATCTACACATCTGCCCTGATGATGGACACTGTAACTCTGTCCGAAATGTCAGCAAAAGAAGGACGAAGCGCAATATCTCAAAAATGCAGTGGCAAAAATCCTGATGGCCGTGAAAATCTACAAGTGGAACAAAGTTTTTTAATCAAAATAATATTATGCAATCATAGAGGAATTTTAACATGAATTAACACTTTAAAAAATACGAATATTAAAAAAATAAATTACAAAATATTATAGTGGATGAATAGCGAAAGAAATAGGTGAAATTCTTGAAGGTAAACACGGTTTATACTAGCGATGAGTAGGTTCTGCGTTTTGCCGGAGGCCTCCTTTGGAGTGCTTCCTTTTAAAAGAACTCGAGTTCTAGGGCCGACTCCAGGTTCCGAGTTCTTGGTGCAAATGGGCTACTGGGAGCCGCGGCAGGTGCTGAGACGCACGGATCTGGCCCGAATTCAGACTCGGATACGGACTACTGAGCGCTGGGTAAAGGTATTCGGGTCCGAGTTCTCTGGAAGTAGTTAATTATAGGCATTCGGGTTCGAGTCAAGTTCCGAATTTTGTGGGGGTAGTTGATTTGAAAAAGGTCTCGGGTTTAAGAACTCATTCCGGCTGCACCTACACATCGCTAGTTTATACATGGTATTGATATGATTATATCTATTCCTTATAGAAATTATGTTTTAGAGAACAGGGGATGATTAGAAGAAGGATGAAACATATATTATTAAAATGATTGATGGATGTATGAATTGTTGCTTACACAACTCTCAAATTCTATGTAAAGAATGTTATCTGCAAATTTGTTACTTCACAAGAACATTGAAGTTATTTTTCCTAGCTATCTAAGGAATACTGCAAAACTCTTTCCTGACACACACTCATTAATTACTTCATTGACATTTATGGGTCATCTCATAGTAAAGGTACAGAACTCAAGTACATACGGGGAAATAATAATTGTTTTAACGCATGTGTCTTTCATTTCTTCCAGTTCCAGCCGCCCTGGGAACCATTTATTGGCTAGCCAACACTCCTGTCATAGGTTCACTACGTTTGGTGCTTTAGCGTGGGGTGAGGTCTTGGCGACGGATGCATTTACCCTCCTACTGTGTGGCAGGCCGAATCGGGAGAGACTGGTTGAGGCAGATATTTTGATCTCTCCAGCAAGACTCTCTCGAAACAGCCTTGTACAGCAGTGCGAGGATTGGATTCATACGTCTGTTACTCCTGAATACACTGACCCTCATACCTTTTCCTTCCCCATACTTTTTTTCTTCCCAGAACTTCCTCTCCTTCCTTCACTAAAAATACCCTCCACACAGCATACCCAAAGATGACATAAGTCCTGAGTGGAATTAATATTCTTAGGGCCTCCTGTGTGGAGCCAATGAAAAAAAAAAATTGTAAGAAAAAATTGTGAACCTTCGAGAAAGATTAAAAATTGTCAAATGGAAAAAAATTCTGCTAAAAAAGTTGATATAAACGAATGTTTATGAATCAGGGAATATTTATTTAAACATATTCATTTATATATCATGTAATATATATATTTTTTATATAATATATATATTGTAGTATATTTTTTATGTATGAATGTACCTTTTTTCTATATTCTTGTATCCACTGTTTTTCTGGGTTTATTTCAATAGGACCCTTTAAACGATACATTGAGGTTTCATTGTATTCGATTCCCTTGATCTTGCCATGTCTTTCTGGGTGTTCCCAACTTCTTACATCCAAACGTATGTCACATTTAAAATCTTCCCACAATGTTTCTTTTCCGTCATATCCAAACAATCGCGTCGCACCATTTTTAATCTCGTTTATTACATTTACAGCCCTTTCGATGCTTTTCGAATCTCATACACAAAATCTTTCGCTACACCAAGGCTTCACGCTAATCATTTCTACTGCAACCAGTCCGTTCAGTTTCATTTCTTGATTTACAATCTATCCCATTTCGCAGAATAATTAATGACAAATAATTAAACTTCAATGTTTACTTTTGTAAAGCAACACACCTTTAAATAACTTACTTCACATGGGGCAATGATTGCCGTAGAAATAAAATGATATTTCATGCATTTTTGATATAATAACAACAATGCACTCACCTAAATGAAAGGACAGCTCTGTTTGGTCAGAATAAACAGAAAATTTGATAAGAAATTGAAGAGGATCAATGAAAATAAATTTTATTAGTAAGTACAGATTTCATTTGTTGGGGTAATTACTATAACTAGGTAACTCCGAAATCAGCGTTTTTAAGTTACACATAAAAATCATAACTCTGTTTCCTTGTCTGCGAATGCTACAAATAGAATGTAACGCATTGGAACCATCAATTTGAAAATGTTTCTTGTGGGTATCTCCAAAAAACGGCATCTTGTAATTCTTCATTAATGTCTTCCATGTTTCAATTAAGCAACTGGGTTAGTTTTATTTTCCAAATATTTCTGGCTTTCACCCTTCAAGGATGTTCTAGGCCATCATTTAAAATTATGGAGAAATGAAAGGTGAATTTAAATATTAATTTTATTCAAATGGGCAAATTTCAAAATTATAATGAAGCTTGGAGTCGAGTTCAGACTTAGAAGAGATATATTGAATGTAGGGGAGGCAATTTTTGATAAGGCTTGATGGAAGAGAGGATATTTGTTTAGAGAGGGACAACCAAAAAATATGTGATCTAAAGTTCCCACTTCTAGACCACAGAATGTACAATCTGGGGAGTCAGGGACGCGAATTTTAAAAAGGTGAGAAGGAACAGAACAATGTCCGATTCTCATCAGAATAAGTGAGGAAATTTATTTTTTGGAAAAATGGGGGATTTGTTGAAACAATGGTTTTGATGGGATAGTCCTTTTTATTGAGGCATAGCAGGCTCCCTTGGATTGACTAGCAATATGCCAATAGTTGTAGCATTAAAATTTGTGGAATTGCTTAAGTTGCTTTTGTTGCATTTTTGTATCTAACAAATAGGTGTATGTCAATCCATTTTTGTAAATGAATACATAAAAAAATGATCAGCAATTTTTGTATTTCTAAAGTAGAAGTATTACGGTTCCCAACACATTAATCTAAGATTTAACAATCCTTATCAGTATAAACATACAACAATCAATTTATCAGATTCAATTTCCCAACAAAGGTGATTTCAGAGTTACCTGGTTGTAGTAATATTATCCCACGATATTACGGAAGAGATAAAATATTTGGAGTAGATACTTATGTATGTCTTTTTTTAAATTATAGATTTTTTTTTAAATGACAGCACAAAAGTCTTAACTGTACCCACTCTTTGGATCCAGTGAAATTATGTATCCACAATCATTGGGATATGTTGTGAGGCTGAAGGCGTGGTCTATAGGCAAGGCACTCAAATCCCAATCCGAAGATTGCGGGTTCGAGCCCGGCGTGTGCAGATAAATTTTATTTAATTAATTCGTGTTGTTTCACAATTAATTGATTAAAAATAATATATAGTATATTTGTGGGACGTTCCAGAATGGAAGATACTCTCAGTATCGGCCTGGTGTAAGACCATTATTCAGAATTGTAGCCGTGTTTGGTGACCAGATCTGAATAGCCAGGTACTTCCCCATTTTCCTCCTCCCCATCTCCTTCCCATCCCCAATACTTTCAGCCTCACAACATACCCCGATTGGGGATGTCATAGTCTTACTGGCTCCAGACGGGAGCAGTTGGGACTCTTGTGCGTTATTCATATAAAAAATATAAAAATATTCCAGTTTAATAAGGGATAACAAGTTATATTAATGTATTTTATGAATTCAAAACATGCAAAACAAGGGGAAGTTTGATAAATGCACATTCCTAGAGATAAAACTATGCCACTCACCCAAATGAAATGACAGCTCTGGTTGGTAAAAATGAAACAAATAAATCATTAGAAATTTTGAAAACCACAAAAATATTTTCAAAAACATAAATACATAAAATGAATTTGAAAGTATGTTAGCGGGAAATTATCCAAACAGCTGCATGGAATTCCAAGGACAACATTATTAATTGAGGCGATGCACCACGTTATGTAAAATTAGCAAACGGGCCGCTAACAATAACACTCCTTATGTAGATGATGATGAGGATTAAATTTATGTCTAAAACCAACTGCCCGTTTTGATTAAGCAAGAAAAAAAAGTGTGTTTGATTTTATTTTGCGGAAGTTCAGACATAAAAATTTAAATGCTTTAGGATCACTTTCTAAAAAACTTAATTTGACACATTATACAATAAAACCATAACGGAAAAGGTGTTCATAAGTACGAGATTGTGATCTTTAAAACAGTTTTTATAGGCCGGATATTATCAACAAAAAAAAAACTTGATTATCTCAAAGGCCAAGATGTGTTCTACTCGCAGTATTTAATTAAAGCATCTAAAGTATTTTTAAGCGATCTAATTTTCAAACCAAAAACACATGATTTTGCATTGTTTCGTAGTGCTACGCCTTAACAACAAAATTAAATGTCATCAATGAATTATTTATTATTTATAAACAAAATAACCTTGTCCCTGATTTGAATAACTGGCGTTCTACTAAAAAGGTAAATAATATAATAATTGCAATAACAACATAAACATGGCTTGACTCATCCTCTATTGAAAAGTAATCTCCATGTGTGGGTTATTAAATATTATTAGTCATGCCCTCAAATATAATACATAACATGAATACATAGATAATTATGTTATTTAAATGTTTACAAAATATCAAATAACGCAGAATGCTATTATTATACAACCAATAAATACATAAACAGAGTTTAAAAATACAATTGAAAAAATATATTTTATCAGTGATATGCTATAAACGGCAGACAGAGACATATTGGCATTTTTATATCAGACAAGGTTTATATCATATTATTTTTCTAAATTAACACACTTCAGGCGGGTGAAAACAAGGAACCCATTTATTTGAAAATAATATTTACTATTTGAATGATTTTTTAATATATAGGCTGTCCGGGGGTAAAGTGCATTAACTTCAGGAGATGATTATACGTGGTAGTGTAAGTAAAAACGATAATTAATTTTTTTGAAATTCCAATTTTTAGGAGTTACTACTTCTTTCGTAAAAAGATAAAATTAGTCGGCGTGTGCGGCTAGCACTATTAGGTATTTTCCGCTATTACGATACGCGCCAATCAAAATCAACATCGCCACAATCGCGCCTGGCAGGCTCGCAGCAAATTTATTGAGTAAGTTTGTACCTTACACTAAGGATTTTTAATAGGTAGGTCTTTTTTATATAGGAAAAAAAGGTGGAATTTCGAAAAAAGTTGTTAATCTTTTTTACTCCTATAATAATGAAGAATCACCTCCCGAAGTTAATGCACTTTACCCCCGAACACCCTGTATAGTACTCACCACACCCAAATATAAAATATTATCCAAAATTATAGCCTGCTTTGTAATAGGACTCCACAAACAGAAGTTAAAGTCAGTCAGTGGCGGGCCATTTAGTGTAAAAAATTTATGCATTTTATTACATTCCAAAAAAAAAATATTTTTACTTTGGCACAAACCCTTACAAAAAAAAACAATTTGCACATCTCCAGTGCCAAAGTGTAAGTTTCCTTTTTAATAAAATATTATTCTGCACAAAAGACAAGTATATAAGGGGATGGGGAAGACTTGAATCACATATACATATAGTTGGGACTCTTAAAGAGATTGGTGTACAGTATTCATATAAAAATATTTGACAGCAATGCCTTTCCAGAGGCCCTAGCACGCTTGCTCTATAACGATCGATAGTATAACTATCGGTAACTTCTCATCGTTCCCTAGGACAACTGCAGATCGCAAACGAATAGGTGACAGTTCACAATGACTAAGTGTCCTTAATATATTCGATATCAACTGTCGTTTGTACGTTGGAGATCTGCAGTTGTCCTAGGGAACGATGAGAAGTTACCGACAATCGGTCGGTAACTTCATATCGAGCGACCGTGCTAGCACACCAGGTATTCAAGTTGGACCGGTATAAAGGGTATAAATACCCTTCCCGATCAAAGTGTGTTAATATAAAAAATAAACAACTTTAATTATAATAACTTTTGAAGGTTATACCCATAAATGTAATAATTCCTTGAAGAAGAAGATAATACTAATAAATCTAAATATAATATGACAAAGAACAAAACGCAGAAAAAAAGTAGCAACTGGGAATCCAATATTGTTAATTCTGAATTTGAAATATGAGGTCGACAAAAATGATTTAAAAATAAAAATTCAAGTTGGTTAAGGCAGTTGTCTGTGTCTTGTCCTTTTTCATATTTTGTTCAGATTTATTATTATTATCGTCTTCTTCTCCAATAAAAAATAAACATTTTCGGAAATAAAAATACCAACTTTAATCTTAACTTCACGCCTAAACCGCAAAATCAATTTTGATGAATTTTAGTATAAACATAGATGGGACCAAGAAAAAGAAAATAGGCTACTCGAAGTACTAATCCGGTGCAGACGAAGTCGCGGGCAGAAGCTAGTGTACAATAACAATATGTATGATTTTGTGATAAGGTTTGGCCTGCAGTCGAATGCTGATAAGGAAATCCATTATTGATACGGAATTATTTATCAACATTCGGCTGTTAACCAGTCCTATGCCGTATACACGCTGGCGCGCGAGGTACAAATTTTCAAATTTTATTTTGTTTAAATGCGATTTTAACCCTAATGTATAAAAAAACTATATGAAGAACAAGGTCAGAATCGCTTGCGCCAATATCTTTCTTGACATAACAGTTAATTTATAACCAGTGATTCCCAAAGTGTTCCAGGTGGACCCCCAGGGGTCCACGGCAGACTTGATGGGGGTCTACATTGGCGTGATAAATGGTCTACGTTGGAGTAAATATGGTAGAAATGTAGCAGCAGGGGGTCCACCGAAACTAGTAAATTTTTTAAAGTGGTCTGTGAGAAAAAAAAGTTTAGGAACCTCTGATCTAGACCCTCTGAATATTTTTTAAAGTAATTATCTATGACATTCAGTTTCCTATTTTTTTCCTGCTTTACCAGCTGTCAACTTTTTAAAGAAGTATAAATGTAATTAATTTTTTCGAAAACACCTTTGAATTGTTGGTTTTCATGTAGGATATATATTCAGATTCGTGTAGAAATAATAAAATCAGTTCATATTCGTGTAAATATATATTTTTTTGATATTTGTTTGTCGAATGGGAGAATTTTTTTTTCGCTAAATTAGCTATTCTGACAAAAGTTTATTATGTACCTAATGGATATGAATAATAAGATACATTATCTGATAAACAAAAAACAATCGCAAAAAAAAACAATTCCTTTGTTTTTATACGGATATTTGACAAAAAGTCGGGAAGGTAATTTCTGCGGGATTTTTCCAAATACGCCTGGCACTTGACAGGTTAAACCATGTCCGTTACCTGTTCATTCTTGCTGGCAGGTAAAGGTTTATGAGTGACCTATAAATGCCTATTTAAAAACTTAACCTTTATAAGCTGATCGAGTTAAAGGTTTGCATAATATACTTATATAATAATAATAATGAAGGAGAAAATATGCAATATCTGTAGAGCAATGTAGGGTTGAAATTTAAAAAAATATCTGTTCAGGCCATCAAAAAAAGTATTCTTTTATACCTTGTGCCTCGAGGATAATATTCTGCCTGAAGGTTGGAATATTTCTTCTTTTCTTTCTGCGTATATCCGAAAAATAAAAACTGTTTTTGGACGGTGATATAAAATAAGCTTTCAAATTTTATTATTAGAAATAAACATATAATCTTTGTATTATTGAAATTTTGAATGCAAATATATAAATAAAAAAATAGAAATGGCTCAACTTACGTTTTTTCTAACTAAAATTACTGATAATGAAAAAATACATAAACAAATACACATTTTCTTAGACAAATGTATTATAAGCGTTACTATCTTACTTTTTTGTAGTTTCATGTAAAAATAATTAATAAAAAATTTCATAAATTTTTCTCAAATTGCGATTGGAAAATTTGGTTTCATATATGTGTACAGTTTAAGCTCTTGAATGTCGGATGACATTTCCCCACATATGGTCAAATTCCGTAGAAAATTATTATCCGAGCATTAAGAGAGGCTAGAGTGCTCAAATAAAAAGAAACACCTGGAATGATTGGCGCAAGCGATTCTGACCTTGTCCTTACACAGTTTCTTTATACATAAGGGTTAAAATCACATTTTATTTTTTAATCTGTCATCTGTCACCCGCCCGCCGGCGGGCTTACGACAAATGAGACGATAATTCTTCTGTGTAACTATAAGATTTGAATACAAAGCGTGGTGTTTTCTTTTTCCAACGGAGGAAAATAACTATATCTATTCAATGGACATCTTCAATTTGTCGCTAAACCAATACAAAATGTTGTTACTAAAGCAGTTCAGTTTTGTACAATAAATACTGTATAGGTATTTTACTACCCATAATATGAAAAAACCCCTAAAAAGGGCGTTAATAATAAATAAATAAATAAAATAAACATTTAGATCATATTTCTCAACATGACAATAAGGGAGACACAACGTTTTCTATGAGACCTATACGAGCTAGTCCTAAAAGCGAACAAATTAACCTGAGGGATTAATCAAATTATTTGTATACATAAAATCTTCAGCCTCCAACTGCAGATAGGTTTGTAGATGATTTCATCAGGTGGCAACCTTGCTGTCAAGCTGATCAGTTTAGTCATCAAAATAAAAATTGATTAATCACCTTTCGAAATCTGTAGTGTCAAGTAGAAACTGACAGATTAAAAATGACACACGATAAAAAGTAGTGATTGCGTAACATGAGTTCACGCTGATATGAAATACTACATGGGCTAATTCCAAAATATGACTGACTGGAAATATTTATAATACACATGAGTTATTGGTAGGTTATAAGATATTTGAATGAGTCACTTAATTTATAATATCGATTTTAAAGTGGGAGGAGTCAAAATAACAGGGGAACATTGACAATAATGGTGTTTTACAGGGCGCTATTATTTTGTTAACAAAATTAATTTAATTTTTTTTTTCTAAGGTTTACCGTTTACCCCACTCCACCGTTCGCCCCCTCCCCAAAATCACCCCTTCCACTACCCTCACCTAATAAAATATATGTAATCATTTCTGTATAATTTTAAAGTTAGTTTTAAAATTGCTAGTTAATGACACGGATGTGTCGAAACCGGTAGCAGATAAATAAAAATTATGTAACAAATAATGTACATGTGAAATAAAACTCTTCAAAAACAAAAGGTCAATTTCAATTTTAAAGTACCAACCAATGCAGTTTGTGCTGTTTTTGAAATTATTGACGATATAATATTTTTTTTTATTCAGTTACTATATTTTAATTTTTACATTTGTAGAAGATACATGAATCGTTGAGTTCCAATAGCCTCAAGAATTTTTGTTGAAAATGACTTGTGAATGCCATATTTTGTGTTTTCTAACCAGGAATGTAATGCTAACTAACTAACTAACTACCTAACCATCACGCCGTTTCCCCGCAGGGGTAGGCAGAGAGGACGGACCGCCAAACACCTCGGTCTTGGCACACACTCTTTGCCTCATCCACATTCATACATCGTCTCATACATACTCTTCTATTTTTCTGACTCTTGACATGGCCCGACTCAAGTATCTGATTCACTTGATCGTGCCATGTCTTTCTCGGACGTCCCCTACTTCTTATACCATTCACACTTGCATCATATATTCTCCTTACGCTCCTTTCTTTGTTCATTCGCTCTACATGCCCAAACCATCTGAGGGTTCCTTTCTTAATTTTACTCATTACGCTTACATCAGCCTTGCATTCTTTTCGAATCTCCACATTTCTCACACGATCATACATGGTTTTACCACACATACGCCTCAGGGATCTCATTTCAACTGCATTCAGTCTACATTCATCCTTCCTCTGCCAGTTCCATGCCTCACTGCCATACATCAGGGTAGGTACAAGCACTCCATTGTGAACTGCTAACTTCGCTTCTTTGGACAGCTTTTTGTTAGCGCTAACAGCATTCAGTCCTCCATTAATGGAGTTACCTGCATTTACCCTCCTTTCAATGTCTCTATCAGCCTTCCCATCTCTCGTAAACATACTACCCAAATACACAAACTCATCCACCTGCTCCGATTATTCATCATTCACAACTATATTGCACACCGTTTTTGGACTCTCTCTTTCAAACACCATGACTTTAGACTTACTTACATTCATCATTAACTCATTCTTCATACATACTTCGTTCATTCTAGACACGAGCGACTGCAGATCTTCCATACTGTTAGAAATCAGCACCGCATCATCAGCATACAACAGGCAACATACTTTCAGATTACTGAATTTCGCGCCTAACCCTACCTCTTTCAATTCTTGCATACAATTATCCATGTATAGATTGAATAACCACGGTGACATTACGCAGCCTTGCTTAACACCTTTTGTGATGTCAAACCACCCCGTAAAACCACCGTTCACTCTCACACATGCAACGCTTCCCTCATATAGAGCCGCAATTGTGCCGCAATTGAGCCGCAATGTAATGCTGCTGTTATTATTTCAAAATTCTTCCTAGTTTCTTTATAAATCGTGTTTAAATATCGACCTTCCAAAGTTTTCAGTATTTTGAATCAGAAGATCGATATTTAAACACGAATATTTAGTATTTTGAATCAGTATTTATTTGTGTATTTTGAATCAGAAGTCAGTAATTTAATAACTCAGGTACGGGCCATACGTCATTCCTATGTCTACCTACGTTAAATTATCGTGAAAACAAGCTTATGTGTCCAAGCGGTTAAGAAACTCAAAATGATCACCAGTTTCTTTCATACACATTTTGGTCATTTGGTTGATTTTTGTCATGCTTATTCTATTAATTTCTCAATAAAACAAAAAAACTGGAATCTTGAAAACACACCTACCCACACCTTTTTCTTGATTTACTCAAAAGTATGAAAATCCATTAGCCACTGGAGCGACAGAGCGATTAAAATATTTTTTCTCGGATTGCTAAAGGAAATTTTTTCGCCCACATTAAAAAAATCATACGTCCGAATGTGAATATGGAGACATACAAACTGATAATAGTTCTATGTAGCCAATGAATTCCCCTAACTTTTGTTTATTATCACATATTTGTAGGATTTATAAAAAATATATAATTAAATCTTTAATCTTAAAACGTTTTAAACAATCAGATCGAGAATATTTATTTTGTTATATTTTGAATGTACAATATATTATATAGTCGTTTTAATTTTATAAAAATAATAATTTGCACCTTTGGGAAACAAAGCAATCCGAGGTTTTGGAAATAGTGCCATAATGTGGCAAAAAGCGCTCGAGTGGTTAGGGAGGGTTTTGGAACTCAACGATTCACATGTTAAATATAAAATGGATGTAGAATATTTTCATAGTTGTTTTAAATAAGTTGTCAGCGACTTCTATGGTACAACTTCATGGTTTGGGTAAGGTTTATTCAGAAACTTTTTATACAATGTTTTTAATTAAACATTAAGCCGAGATTTGATGTTCTTAATGTAGTTATTTTTTATTTTTATTTGTTTGATACTGTGTAGGAGTTTGTTGTATAACTTTACTGCTAAAAATTCAGAGCTTCTTTGTCCAAAGGTAGAATTACACTTTGGTATATTTAGTATATCTGTTTGTTTGACTCTGGTTTTATGACTCTGTGAGGTGTTTGTACCTGAGTATTTTTGAGGTGATGAACCAAAATGTTTTATTTTTATATTTTAACTTTCCTGAGTTACAGATAAATTGACAAAATTTGAAGAATTCCTCCAATAAATTCGCTTATTAAGATAGAAATGTACCTTTTTGTAGGTGATGTTAAAAATCTTATAAATACAATTTAACATTTTAGAATTAATTCATTTTAGCAGTAATATTTGGAATAATGGTTACCTCTCTGGCGAAGGTTAGTCTCCGCCTGCACGAAGTTGTCGTAGAGGATGAAGTAGACATGGCTGAAGTTTGTTTCAAAGTAGGACTTGGCTTCCTCCGTGTCAAAGTGATCTGCGGAACAAACAATATACATCAACTTTTTAAGCGCGTGATGTTTCAATACTAGGCGTCATTGATTCCCTCAGCACCGGTGCATAGTCGGGAAGCGCGCCCAACATATGTACACGGTTGACATTTGTCACATGAGAACGGGTCGCTTCTACAACTTGTTCTTGAGTTCAACAGCTCGGCTGTGGAACGATTTGCCGGCCACTGTGTTTCCTCCTTCCTAAAACATGAGTCTCTTCAAGACCCATGTTCACTCCTTCCTCTCCTAAAATAGACCCTCCATACAGCATCTTCGTAGATGGCATAGGCCCTGAGGGAAATTATTTTCCTCAGGGCCTCCTATGTGGAGTTAATGTAAAAAAAAAAGTTTGCTCTGTATGTGGCACTTTTTGATGACCCATTTTTTTTTCACATTTGTAAGCCCTGTGGAAAATATTTTCCTTCAGAGCCCATGTCATCTTTGAGGATGCTAGGTGGAAGGTTTTTTTGAGGAAAGGAAGGAGAGGAAATTCTGAGAAGGAAAAAGTATGAGGGTTGGGTAGGAAGCTGGAGCCAGTGTGTCCAGGAGTGACAAACGTATGAATCCAACCCTCTCACTGCGAGGCAAGGCGATGGGTCGAGAGAGTCCTGCTGGAGAGAACAATAGGTCTCCCTAAAGCAGTCTCCCCCGATCAGGCCAGCCACGCAGTTGGTGGGCAGATGGACAAATCTCACCCCATGAACTCGGGCACCCCTGATAGGTCGGCAAATGTAGCAAACCATTTGGGGTGACCTGTGGCACAGGTGTTGCTTATTCATTTGTGACATCGGCATATGGGGCATGACCATTCGCAACCCAATAGCTACGACAAAAATCGGAGGAGAAAAGAGGAAGCTCGGGATGTACCTGGCTAATCAGATGTAGTCACTGAAGACAACAAACTCGATTTCAAGCAACAATTCAATCCCGATGAAACCGAATAAAATATGGAAAAATTATGGTATTCCATAGACAAATTATGTATAGACCTGCCCTAAGTGATAAAAGCGTATTATTTCCCCCTCCTTAATTCTGGGTTCCATGGAATGGCTGGGCCGGCGTATAGGTACGCATGAATCTAGAAAATGTGACGTCATCATTCTTGTGCGGACTAGCGTCAAGCTCTCATCGGTACATTTTACGAAATAACACGGCAAAAATGGTAACTTGTGCTATTAAAGCGTGTAAAAATAGAAGTGAAAAAAAGTATAAACCCAATTGTAGTATTACCCTCCATAGGTAGGCATTATTTGTTTTTATTTTAAGCTTATTCACATCATATAATATGATCAGTTTTATCACACCGAGAAACATGAAGCATTGGCAACCGAAATTCCCGGTCCCGCCGTGTGCACGTTGCTGTTTACTGGGGAAAGTAAATTAAGAAACATTTGTAAAAGTG
The DNA here is from genome assembly GCA_951813805.1 of Limnephilus auricula. NCBI lineage: Eukaryota > Metazoa > Arthropoda > Insecta > Trichoptera > Limnephilidae > Limnephilus > Limnephilus auricula. Next base: position 30,936,766 of record OX638404.1, read on the forward strand.
TCTTAACTGAACACGGTAACAAAATATTCGACTCTCAAAACAAGAGAACCTTTCTTCGCTTTATATGGATTACACAAGTTTGTTCAAACCGGGCAAACAATTCGCGCTCCCATGTAAAATGGTCTATTCATTCAAAAGCAGATTTTACTTTTAAGAACTAAATGGTGATATTATAATGCGAGATGCCTATATACTGTCAGATTGAATTATTAACGAATCACATATCGTTACAGTCAACTCACCCCTCTGCGCCCCGCTACAGTTGGTCTTTACCCTCTCCCTGATTCTCTGGTCTATGAATATTCATATGTCTATGTGGTATTCTTATTTAGTACTTGAAAACATTAGAATCTAGAGTTTCCACACAATATATTTTGTTTTATTTACATGAAAATCTGTTTCGATATAAAAGTAGATAATATATAATTTGCACTTCGAATTAAACATAATTCACATAAAAATCAATACAAATTGTACACATTAAAAACTGGTTCTGCATATTAAGAGAGTTAACCTTGATTTATTAACCTCTCGACTGCCGTTCGCCCACCGGTGGCCGCGGGTCAAAATTAAAAAAAAAAAATTTTTTGAAGCGATTTTGTTCCTTATGTATAAAGAAGTTGTATGAAGAACAAGGTCAGAATCGCTTGCGCCGTTCTCGGTCTTGACATAGCAAAAATCCGCATAGCGCCAACCCATCTGAATAATTTATAATAAATATCTATGGTCAACTTGGCGTCACTTTTACAAACGGTTTTCAACTGTCATTTCATTTTCAAACAAGTATTTATGTCATTACTTCTTCGAAAACACCTTTGAATTGGTTTTTTTCATGTAGGGTGTCTATTCAGGTTTGTAGAGAAATAAAAAAAAATTATCATTTTCGTATGAATATATTTTATTTACATTTTTTTGTCGAATGGGAAATATTTTCACATTTTTTTGTTAAAAATAGCTATTCTGGGAAAACTTGTAACGATATTATCATGAAATATATATGAATAATAAGGTACATTATCTGGCAAACAGAAAACAATCACAAAAAAAAACAATTCCTTTGTTTTTATACGATATTTGAGCAAAAGCCGGGAAGATAATTTCGCGCGATTTTTTCCAAAAACACCTGGCATTCAAGAGGTTAACAAATTTAATTTATGTATAATTACTTTAAAATATTAACTTAAAATATAAATCTAAACTTATTAAATTCTTGTCCATTGTAAGATTATGTCGAGTTTATGTGGAACATTGAAAGACCATAGAATTATCATGTCAAGTCAACATATTTTCAGCTAGGCTTATTTTTGTTTACAATTTTTGACAATCGTAAAACTTGACAGCTAAATTAATATGTAAGCAGTTTATCTGCAAATAGTACTGTATTGATGTACCGAAGCATACGAGTGAGGAATAATGATATTATGAGTGCTTATGAAAGAACAGTTATGATTTTGTAAAGGTAAGAAAAGTGGGTGACTAATGGGAACCATGTGAACTAGGTGACTTCCTATATGAAAACGCCCACTTGGGTCAATATACCAAAATTAAAAATGTATGAACTAATTCTATATAACATGAGTTAACCGATCAAACATACCTAAGACGATCTTCAAATGCTTTAATCTTGTAGCGGAGTCTTTTTTGGAATCTTGTATTTTCACTGACGACTTTTTGACGTCTTGGTGAGACTTTTTGGTAAACATTTCGGCGTCGCTTTATTCACTCGCGAACAAACCACTATTTATCATTTTAACAATATAACCCGACAGTTCCTTACACTTCTATTACAATTTTGCACAATACGTTGGGAATTCATTGCAAAAATTGCATTAAAGATTTTAGGTTGACGTAAACAGTGCAATGAACTTCGCCATATTTAAATTGACAATAGAAGTGTTGCCAAGTGAGGTAACAAAGTTGCGGTGTTTCAGTCTAAAAAAACATTTTTCCCGATATCTTCATATTCTGGGTAGGCCTAATTTTAAAAATATCAAAATAGCAGTAATAAATATTTATGAACACCTTTAAAAAAATCGTTTCAGCTTCGGTTTCAACCCGATTCAATATTTCAATTTAATTAGCGTCAGTTATATAACTTTTCATGGAGTAAATTTACGAAGGTGAAAATTTTAATTGAAAAAGGTTGTTAAAATCTGAAACTATATACATATTTTTAATAATAAAAATTTCGATTACACACAAATTAATACTGCCTTTATTTCAGTTATAACCTAGTAAGTGCATGTTTGAGTATGGGTAGAGTATATGTATACCGCAGTGCATATCGTACTCATTGTATTTTTTTATTTTTTTTTTTTATTTATTTAACATTCTTTTTTTACATATTTGAACATTAAGTCCCGTTAAACTGATTTATATCAGTTTGTCAACGGGTTCTTTTACAAATAATTTTTAGAGAATTTATAAAATATACATTATATATACATACATTCACATATTTTTACATATATAAAATAAAGAGCAGAGGAAAAACGAAAGAAAGAAGAAGAAAAAAGATTATAAAAATGGAAAAAACATTAAAAACGAAAATTAGAAATACGGACGTTAGTACAAAAAAATTCTTTCACATAACCATTTTTTTAGCATACATTTTCTTCTGAAAGTCAATTCACAGTTTTTTATTGAAATTGGTAACATGTTGTAAATTATTGGTACGAGGTATTCTAGAGTTCTTTGACCGTATTTATTTAGGTATCTGGGAATAACAAGTCCATTGTTTGCAGTTAGTCTTGTATTATGAACATGAACCACTATTTTATTATACTCAGATTGAGATGTATGCTGATTCGCAATTTTGAACCACAATATAGCACGAACAGATAATAAATTCACAGAGTTATATAGTAATGATTTTGATACATCATGTCTTTGTTCGTATTCAGCTTTGTTTAATAATAATTGTACTAAGGAATATGCATGAAAGGGTATTTTTTTGATTTTTTTTTGTATTGCGATAATAAGGAAGGATCCAAGAATCCAAGCCCGAGGATGACAGTAGTACCTACCTATCTTCGGAATTTACATTACGCAACTAGTTACATGCATGATACCAAAAAGACGGTGTAAAATTACGCAAATTTAGTGTCGGGCATCCATCAGTATCACGACAACCATGGCACCATCACCATTGAAGCCTTTTCTGCAATGCACAATGCTGTTGTACACATTACGATAATATATATACAAAATAAAGAAAAGATTGCCAAGAAAGAAAAGACGGTATTGGATTTGAGGGTGGTTATCAAAAAAGCGTCTGGGTGCAATCCAGTTAAGGTGATTGTCAAAATAATTAATATTCTACTCTTTCGTGGATGGCTCGCGTAGGTATAAGTATTTTTACTTATAAACGCTTTTTACAAGTTATGCTTTGAAATATTAAGAAAAAATATAGTTCGCGCAAGTACACTAGCAATATGAATAATAAAAAAATAGTTTTGTCGATTAAAAAACTCAAATCTTTCAAGAAAGGCTAACAAATACAATATTTCATCGGCGATTCAATCCAACATTGTAATTGTTAGCCTCTCTTGAAAGATTAGAGTTTTTGAAGTAAAACTTCTTTACGCACGCTTGACTTGGGGAGTAAGCTGACGAATACGTGACGAGAGCGTTACGAAAAGTGTAATAGGGCGAGGCGAACGATAATAAATTTAAATAAATATTTGTAGAAAATTAATATACGGATATACATGTATATATTATGCATATAAACATATATATACACATACATAAAATGCAGCTAAATAAGTTTTACTTCAGTCGTGTGGTCTAAAGCAGTGCTCCGCAACCGGTGTGCCGCGGCACACTGGTGTGCCGTGAGCCGGATGCAGGTATGTAATGAAAAATTATTTTGTTATAATATTGTCTATTCTTCAAAATATAGTATAGATAAGTAGGATAACTAAATTATTTTTCAACGAACTCCCAGCGCCTGGTGCCAACTGGTGACAACTGCGTAGTATGCTTTGTACACGCCCACATCAATACCGAAGTCCTTTTACAACTAATGTTACAAATAAATTCTAGGGAAGCACTGTCTTGTCAAATTCGAGAGGAAATAATGACAGGACGTTAAAACTTCACTTCGCCGAATTTCCTTCAGATATTTTCTGTATTTACGTTAAGAAAGAATATCCTCGCATTTCCGAGAAAGTCATCTTAACACTACTTCCATTTTCGATGACATAATCACTTGAGCAAAGCTTTTCAACTCTTGTATTAAATAAAAATGATAAGACCAAGAACTTTTGGTTGCGCTCTCAAATATCGATCCGAATATAAATTGTTTGTGTTCATTGAAACAAGCGTAGTTATAACATTAATTAGTCATTATTTTATAATAATTATTAAGATTGCATAAAAATAAATACCATATAGTTTTATGTATTTATTTTATTTGAAAAGTATACTTTTCAAATAAAAAACAAAAATTAGTTGTAAAATTTGTGTATCTACTTAATATCTATTTATTTAAGCTTTTGATGTGCCGCGGAATTCTAGGATGAACTGTTATGTGTCGTAGGTGAGAAAAGGTTGCGGAGCACTGGTCTAAAGCACACTCGTTTTTTTTTGTTAATTGACAAAACTATTTATTAATCTTCATATTGCTTGTGTACTTGCGCGAACAATAATTTTTTCTTAATATTTCAAAGCATAACCTATATCTAGTGTGTCTTAAAATCTATGTTCTTTTCATTGAACTCCCCTTTAAATTCGTGTTCTTGTGTAATATTAATTTTCTTATAATTGAATAAAGTTGTTCTTCCCGAAATGAGTTTTATTAAACTCACTTAGAATAATGTATTATAAATATTATGTTATAATCTTGTAATATATTATCACAAATAAATCAAAATAAATAAATAACTTGTAAAAAGCGTTTATAAGTAATAATACTATACGCCCGCCATCTATGAAAACGTAGAATATGAATTCTTTTGACATTCACCTTAACCTCTGAATTATCAGACGAAGACCCTGAAGGCTATAAAAACAATTTTCGAATGAATGTACATCCTTTCAATACTTTATTAAGCAGTGTCCGGCAACCATAAACAGGATATAAATGTCGGGAAGCACCACTACCACCGAAATTGAATCTCCAAATTAAGCTAATTTATTTAGCAACTGAAAATAGTTTCCAGTCATTACCTTTAATTCATTATCTCTATTTTTGTATCGGGGTTGTTTCGGATACCAGAAACTGTTTCAGTCGTTTCTCTGGTTCTTAATGACTTTTCAAATTGTTTATTTTTATCTTTATTCCAGCATCGATTTGTCACTTTCGACGTTAAAGCTCTCAAGCAGTTACAAGGAACACACACATCTGAGGCCCTAGCACACTCGCTCTTTAACGATCGATAGGATAACTATCGGTAACTTCTTATCTTTCCCTAGGACAACTGCTCATCGCTAACGTACAAACAACAGTTGATGTCGAATATGTTAAGGACACTTAGTCATTGTGAACTGTTACTTTTTTGTTGGGGATCTGTAGTCATGCTAGGGAACGATGAGAAGTTACCGATAGTTATCCTACCGATCGTTATCGAGCGAGCATGCTAGGGCTTCTGGGGTGCTAGCATGGTCGATCGATATGAAGTTACCGACCGATTGTTGGTAACTTCTCATCGTTCCCTAGGACAACTGCTCATCGCTAACGTACAAACAACAGTTGATGTCGAATATGTTAAGGACACTTAGTCATTGTGAAATGTTACTTTTTTGTTAGGGATCTGTAGTCATGCTAGGGAACGATGAGAAGTTACCGATAGTTATCCTACCGATCGTTATCGAGCGAGCATGCTAGGGCTTCTGGGGTGCTAGCATGGTCGATCGATATGAAGTTACCGACCGATTGTCAGTAACTTCTCATCGTTCCCTAGGACAACTGCAGATTGCAAACGAATAGGTGACAGTTCACAATGACTAAGTGTCCTTAATATATTCGATATCAACTGTCGTTTGTACGTTTGCAATCTGCAGTTGTCCTAGGGAACGATGAGAAGTTACCGACAGTCGGTCGGTAACTTAATATCGATCGACCATGCTGAAATGTTTTCGCGACACTAGTTGCGACTCTTTTTTGTGGCATACAACTAATGCATGCATGATGAAACTATATGTTAACATGTGAAACTAGCAATGCAACTAACGTCGTGAAATAACTTGTACGCAACGCGTGGTCGAGTGGCAAGGCTCTCGACACCCAATCCGAAGGTTGCGGGTTCGAATCCAGCATGCGCAAATAAATTTTATTTGATAAATTTGTGTAATTACAAAATTAATTAAATAAAAATAATATATAGTATATTTGCGGCACTTTCCAGATTATATTACACTTTCTAGATTATATTTCCAGATACTTTCAGTATCGCCCTGGTGTACCACCATTCAGAATTGAAACGTTGCTTTAAATGGCTTTAGCCGTGTTTTGTGACCAGATCTGAATATCCAGGTACTTTTTCACCTTCCTCTTCCCCGCCCCCTTTCCCTCATCAAAACCTTCCTCCTCACAATGGGGGATGCCATAGTCTCACTGGCTCCAGACGGGAGTCATGTAACATGGTGTCCATGTTTCCACACCGTACATAAACATGGAGAAAATCAACCCCCGAGCAAATATCATCTTGCTGGTCTTCATTATGCCTCCGTCGCCCCATATCTTTTGCATTTTGCTCATGGCGTCTGTTGTCATGCAAATTCTTCTTTTCACTTCAGTTTCACATCCTCCTTCATCACTAACTTATAGATGAGCCTAGGTCAGTGGCGGATACAGATAGAAGGCGCGGGGGGCGGAGGGCCCCCCTTGCGGGTCCGCCAGCCCGCAAGCGAATCGTTCGTTTCTTTCATCAGTCGACTCGAGTCGAGTTATCGAGTAGTCGTACTTTCTTAATTTTTTTTTTTTTTAAGGGAAGCAGAGTCGCTGCCGGCCAGTCGGTTTTTTTGCGCCCCCCCTTGAGTTTTTCTGTATCCGCCACTGGCCTAGATATAGAAAGTCGTTCACCATTTATTTGTCTGTGAGCGTATTATTTGTTCTACGTGATATAATTTAGAGCTTATTTTAGTGCCTATCTACCATATTATCCTTGTATATAAAAAAAATGTTTCTTTGTTTGTCCTGTGTGCATTTCTATACCATTCATCCGATTGCGACGAGACTAGAGATTTTTTGTGCACACGCCGCGAACGTTTCCATATGTAATGGTGAGCTCTAGCCTTATGAATAATTTCCTATTGCATTCATCCAATTGCGATGATTTGTTCTGCGCATGTCCGTGAAGGTTTCCATATATACTGGTGAGTTCTGGAGTTATGAATTTTGTATAAAAAAATTACGATATGTGGCGTGCGAGTATTTTGAAAAACGGATGTATTTCATATAGTTTAGCGACAGGGAGGGGAAGAGGAACAAGGGAAGGGGAGGGGAATGAAGGAGAAGGGAGGTTTTCGGGATGGGAAAAAGAGAGGGGAAACCTTCTGATATATGCGTGTAAACCAACAAAAATATTGAGTAAGTATCCAAAAACATTTCAATAAATAGAATTAAAACACAATTATTTATTTGTGTGACATTGCTACGCATACCGGGTACTCGCTATTTATTACATATATATTTTTATCTGCTTTTCCGGCGGAACACTAACAATGCATTGTTAGAATAGTCAGCTCAATTATGATGGAACAACTGGTCTAACAATCTGCCGGGATTTCCCAGTGGGTTGAAGTTATAAGAATGTACCTATCTATTACAGTGGTTCTTAACCAGGGTTCTATCGAACTCCAGGGGTTCGGTGAGTCAGTCTCGCGGGTTCGGCGGAGGTCAATATGATTCGATTTCGACACCCCCGACTCATCCTGTCATAACCACACTGTCCAAAAACTAATTTTGAGAATTATATTTAAATGCCAACCTACCCATCCCTCGAATGAACTCTTTGCTGAAATCAGGGTCTTAGATATTTGACAGTTATTTACTAAGATAAGCTTATGTTATATACGGAAAAATAACCTACTGGTGGCTCCACAACATCAAGCACACACCCGCTTTTCATCAAACCTTGGTTGCGTGGTCCCTAAAACTAAAACCTCATTCGCACGACGACAATTCTGGTTCATCGCTCCTAAAATATAGAATGCATTGAGTAACGACATAAAGTCAAATAATTCTGAATCCACCTTTACTGCCCGTCTACCTCGTCCCTTTTCAAGATGTAGACTCTACATCATTGGATATTTGAAAAGGGACGAGCTTTCTTTAAATAATACACGAGTTCTTAACACTATTAAAAAAAAAAAAATATATATATATATATATATATAACATTTATCCTCTCACAGCTTTATTCCTACTTGTTTCAAACCATATTGTTTCATATATTCATATCCTTAAATATGTTTTTTTTCTTTTCTGCTTTCTTATTTCTTAGTTTTTATTATTTATTATATTAACATAGTTTTTATTATCTGTTTTCTATAAAAAAGTATTTTTTAGTTCATATATTTATTATGTATGACTACCACAATACGGGCATTAGCCTAGTATGGTAGTTAAAAAAATGTCAAAAACTGTAACATTTAAAAATTTATTAAATAAAAAAAATATGATTCGTGATGACAAGCCGCGCTTGTCTATAATTGGTTTTGTTCTTTGTTCTTAATGGTTTTGTTCATTTTGTGCACCTATGTATAAATACTCGTATATACCTATGTTTTGAATTAGAAATATTATATTTTATTTTTCCAATTAAGAAGGGTTCGGTGAATGCGCATATGAAACTGGTGGGGGTCCGTAGGTACCTCCAACAAGGTTAAGAACCACTGACCTATTATAAACTCTAAAGAGCAGGGGCGTGCACGTGCGGTTCATGGATACATGCGTACGTTTGGTGACTTATCGGGGGTGCCCGGGTTCACGGGTTAAGGTTTGTCTGGGTCTTGGTGGCGAATGCTTTTGCCCACATACCGCGTGGCGGTCCGGATCGGGAGGAAATGGTTGAGGTAGACCTTTTTACCTCTCCAGCTGTACTCTTTCGACTCATCGCCTTGCTCATCAGTGAGAAGGATGGATTCGAACGTCTGTCTCTCCTGGACACATTGAACTCCAGATTCCTACAAACCCTTAATACCCCTTTTCTTCCCAAAACTTCCCCTCCTTCCTTTCCCTAAAAAGACCTTCCACGCAGCATCCCCTAAAACGACAAAGGCCCTAAGGGATTTTTTCCTCATTATTGGTACCTATTATCTTCTTATATAATGATAAATGTTACATTGATGGGTTATAAGATAAGTTATAACCTCCAAAAGATATTCCAATAAAATTGGAAACAAATCTCGTTCCGCCAAAAACTGAAATCCAAATGGCTCGATAATACAGCAATTTAACGAACAATTGTCAATCGCGCAGCCGAATGATTATTCTGACGCGTCAATCGTGCTTATCTGAGATGTCAATGCGCTAAATCAAAATACTCATAATCATTCATCATTGTCAATGGGATGTCTCAATTTGTTATTGTCAATCACTTCAATTGCCTCAATTAACGTTCAATGAGTAATTGTCAATCGCATCAATTATAGCACGACACTGCTTCGCATCAATGCAACCATGATATAGATACCCTCACTACACTTCCGTTGCGATATTGTTGTTATCTTGGTGAATATGTCGAGACGTAGCAAACTGGTATTTCTGTTTGTATTCAATCTGCAATCCGCGTGGACCGAACGGCCGATGATATTTTATTTCAAATGATTCTGTGATCGATCAGTCAGTGTGTGTTTTAAAATCAACGGAATATGTCGTCCTCACGCGTGGTGCTGGTAGCGTTGATGGTTGTCGCGAGTGCATTCGCTCAGGGTGTTAAAGACAGCAAAGATACCATAGGATTCCCTGAAGCCTTCGGGGATGAATCCTTGAGACCTGCTAACAGTGAGGACGTAAGTCTCTGAGATTATATTCAATTATTGAATTATAAAAATCGACAGTGCGATCAAAGTCCAATTTGTGTTTTAATAAGCAGTGGATACAATAATGTAAACATTTGATTAATTTGGAAGCCGATTCTTATTGGATTCAAACTGGAAAACATCTTACTATCTTTCTTACTAATATTATAAACGCGAAAGTTTGTATGGATATATGTATGTTTGTTACTCTATAAATCGAAATTTAATGAATGGATTTTAATGAAACTTTACAATAATATAGCTCATACATCATAACATATAAACTATAATTAATAAAGCTAGCTATTTATTTTTAATATATTGAAAATAATAATTATAATTTAATAGAAAACCTCAAAATTTGAGAATGACATTTTGCAAAACAATGATTGTTAAATCAAAATTCTATTTTGGAAAATATTTAAATTAGTGAATTTATTTGAAGTACTCGCCTAATACTTTGAATCGAATCAAGAATTATACATATTTTAAATAAATAGGTTAAGAATTTTGGTATAAACGTAGATGGGACCTAGGAAAAGAAAATAGATTACTCGAAGTACTAATCCCACGCAGACGAAGTCGCGGGCAGAAGCTTGTATTTAATAATTAATCTGAGTTCACGAAGAAAACGTGTTTGGTAGTCAAGGTTCAACTTGCGTTTTTTTTTAACTTATTTTTACATTTAAACTAATAATGGTATAAACAAAGTTATTTACACATATTTTAATTTGATTCAAGCTAATACAGGGTGACGTAAAAGTTATCACTTGATTGTTCTTTGGCTGTAATTTTTTTTATTTTGGTTCATATGTTGGATTGTGTTTATTTGATGTGTTAATTTTTTTTCGTACTGTACATTTTTTTCATACGGACCGATTTATGGCATTTTCCATCACCCTTCCGGCGATAAGTTCTCGGATTCTTGACGGATATTCTCTTTGAGGGCTTCAAGAGTCTGAATATTGTTGACATAGACTCGTGATTTCAAGAAACCCCACAAAAGGGTGTCTGGAACGGTTAAATCGGGCGATCTTGCCGGCTAGTGCAACTCACCAAACGGTGATTTGCAATGACCGGTGTCAATCAAAAAAAAATAATTCCGCGTTCTTGGGGGGTATAGCGATTCATGTCTTATTGACGTGTATTTTGTATCTGTTTACTTCACAATTGTCAAAGCAAAACTGAAATTTGTCCCCATTTGCAAAAAATATGGCATCCTCCGATAAGGTGATGACTTTGCTAATGATGCGCCACTTAGTTAGCATGTTAAGACGATAGATTTCGCTTTTCGGCCCATACAAAAAGGACGCCCAGGAAAAAACACTTTTCTACATCGAAAATTGCACAAAATGAATATATTTCTTTTATACTGCCTTCTAGATTTAAAAAGGGGTTACCTAGGGTTAAAACTATGTCGGTATGTTTTCGAATTTTCGATGCGTTTCGTATTAACGTAAACATTCACTGTCAAACATGTACGATTTATCAAAAAATATTATTTAAGGAAAAAGTGCTGCTAACTCAACTCTCATAAAGAATTATAAAATTATAAAAAGCTACCAACGTAGCTTCTTCTTTCTAAAAAATATATATTTTTTAAAATTTCAATTTCGTGAAAGTTTCGGTGTAGAAAAGTGTATTCTCCATAAACCCCTTTTCGAGCGATTTCTGTAGGTAAATTTGAGCGTTGTCTCATTCGCACATTTCGCATTCGCATGTATTGTAAGTGTGCGTGAGCTTATTGTGAGCGGGACAGAATGACAGACGCGGGTTTTCCGCGTGTGGTTCAAAGTCTAGCCTCTTAAGGGGATACTTGGCGGTGATTTTTCCATACAAACGTATTCCCTATTTGTATCTTTGCATTTTAACCCTTGAGAAAATATTGTTTTTACATAAAATAGATATCAACTACTAGCGAGTCGGTACTTTTTGTTTTTTTTTGATAAGTTACTTTTTATACCTTATTATTATTTATTACCTTCCAAAAATCCATAAAATTGACAATTGACAAACCAGACAATGTTTTTTTAAAAAAAGCAAAACGTACAGACATAGAATAATTTTTTCTTATGTAGTTGGTAAAAAAAAATTGAAAATCAGTCCACTTTTGGAGGAGAAAAGTGGGGAATACAAAACCTCGATTTTAGTTAGGTATTAGTAGCCCGAGGTGCATTGTCCCTTTCGCTCAATATCCGGTGTAGTAAGAGCAACAGTGACAGCAACAATTTAGTAAAATCTATTTTTCAAATTTCTCCACCACCGGGTTTATAATATTAGAGATTTTCACAGCCAGTGTTATCGCGTGTTGAGCTTTCTCCTTATTTGGCCAATCTTCGAATAGCGTTACAATTTACAGTGTTCATCATCAGGGCAGAAACGTTGGCTAAAGGAGGAAACGATACGGCATAATACCCCAAAAATAAATGCTTATTTGAAGATGCAAGTTTGGTGATCAAATTAAAATTTATTTGTAAGGTAATATAAATAATTTATAAATAAGTCTTATTAAAAGTTGCGAAAGTTTTGGTAAAATTTTTGATTGCACGCAAAAACAAAACAGGTTTGATGGTCAAAGTTCAATGGTTTACAGTCAGTTGAGATTTGTACGGAAATATAACAAAAATTATCATATAGTCATTCCTGAATAATGTCGCATACTTCAATTCTGATGATCTTATTGCATTCAACATAGAAATAACTTTTCAATCATCATTGTCAAATTGTAAATTTTTTGAGATCAACAACATAAAACGCGATTTTAGATTTTCACGGTCAAAAGTATTTATTTTTATGCCTAGCGCACCACGGCATAACACCCCAAAAATAAATAACAAAAAAACAAAAAACACTGTTTAAAAGTTGAATTAGTAGAAAAATCAGGATTCTTTGTGGAAACCATTTTATATTATTATAAAACTTATTACTGATTACTCAATTACCAATTTATATTATTATAAATTTGTATTACTGATTACTCGTGTCAAATTTAGAGACTAGAACGTACCTAAGTAAGAGTTCAAAAATTTAATGTTGTGATAACAAACCGGAAATATCAATCTTTTAAAACACTGTGTTGTAACTACTAATGAGTCTATTAGAAAACATGTTTTCAAATTTGATTTACCTAGCATCAAAAATCTGTTCATGTCGGAGGTGTACCTATACTTATTTATGTAAAAATAAAACTTTATAAAAAATCATCTAAAAAAATACATGAATTTTCATTATTTAAAATACAAGTTTTTGTAAGAACCCGGAATGCGGAAAAATGCCGTTATCATCGTGTAGGTATATATTATAATTATTAACAAAACCGGTTTGTGAAGAATTCACTGCACGATTGGCTTTGTGATTTTAATCTGTTTTAATCCTTGGTTTTTCCGGGACCAAAAAAACGTATTTATTCGTTTGATTCATAGATTAGGTAACATGTGTTTTTTTTTTCTCTCTGGATGACGCAGCTAAAAAATAATGCATTAAGAGATAGGTAGGTACTTGCTTTATTATGCTTTACAGGTAAGTACTTACTTAATTAAATAGGATGGTTGTTAAGCGCCTCCGCCCACTGAGGCAACTGAAAACCCTCAACTGCCAACTGTCTTTGTATGACAATGTGATGGCCCGCGCACTTCACAATCACACAAAACCCCGTTGTCAGTGGTCTGTGGTAGACCGCAACTTCAATAGATTAATTAACTTGTAGAGAAATATGCCATTATTTTGCAGGATTAAGGTTATTGGTTTATTTATGGGATTAAGTAGGCACCTACCTTTTTCTACTAACCAGTCACTTGTCATCTTATCTATCTTGTACTATGTAGATATTTAAAGAAGAGTGTCTGGCGGGGAGCGCCGTGGATTTGATTTGTATACAAATCTACAGTTTTTTTAGTTATTGATAAATTTTTTGCAAATTTTACAAACCAATTCCATTTTTTACTCACTCCTTAAAATAAAATTTGGTTACTTATTGATGTTTTTTTGCACACTTGACGTTAGAAAAAGAAGAAAATTACTGTCTACATCCGATTTCGAAAAGCTCTGCCTAAATACTGGGGTGTTATTTTAAGTGAGACAAAATGGAGGTGATTTTTCGAAATCGCATGCAGGGAAGGTTTATAATACACTATTAGTTAAAGTCCCCGCCGTTGCCCCAGGCTTTACCAAAGTTATTTTATTAGTTACATGTTACATTATTCAAAAACTACCAAAATCACAAGCAGTTCAGTCGAAATCTTTAGGAAAATCTGCGTTTTGGACATTAGGCAACTTTATGCTAAAAACATACTAGCATACCTCTTCATATACAGAGCTGCTTTTGAAAATGTCCACACTTGTCTTAGATCATTTTATCAACACCAATTTATAAGTATGCATATCAAAAGGTACAATGCTGTTGTCTTTTATTTTAAACGTAATATTGTGTAGTTATTTGTATTTTTGTTATAAACTTCGCCTCCACTTAATAGAATAGAATAGAATAATTTACAATGATACGATGCTGATTGCCTTTTATTTTAAACGTAATATTGTGCTGTTATTTGTATTTTTGTTACAAACTGCGCCTGCTCTCAACACATGAGTTCCTAGTGAGACAGGCAAAGCACATCACCACTATTGTAGTGGAATTAAAAAAAAATCTTCTAAATCAGATGTGGACAGGACTTCTTCTAGTTTTTAAAGTCAATGACTCTGGGGCCAGAGTCAAATATACAATTCTGCCACTGCTGTCTTCGTCATAATAATAAAATAATAAGTGATAAAATAACATTTTCTGAACCTGAACAACTGATGATATCTCAATTCTCAATTCTCAGTGCCAAAGAGTGACGTTGTTTGAATTTTGAACCTCTCATTTGTTTGAATCTCTCATTTTTAACAAGATGGCCTTCTGCTGAAATAAATATGTGTTTGAATTTAAATTGTAATGATAACCCCGTGACAAGTTATTAACTTTTTATCTGAAAAATAATAAACACCTACTCAGTTAGATAATATACGCATTACAAGTAAATTATTTACAGTACCTACTTAATTATAAAATTTTATGTACACTGTCTATAGTGTCTATGGACTATATTTATTATAATGTGGTGGTGGTTATTGGTTTATTTGGTCGTGATAAATACTGTGCAGATAAAAAAGACCATTGTATTTGCACAAACATACAGATATATATGAATCAAGCATCTACATTAAGGTACTTTCATAATTTAGATACGAGGCCTATCTAAATTAAAAACTTGTGACATATTTTACTTATAAATAGAAAACAAGTGGGTATCACTTTTTTTTGAGTGGCATGTGACTCAAACAAATTAAGTATTTGTATTTTAATTCAGTTTATTGAAATGTTTTAGGATAGACATCTTTGGTGCACGTTTTTATCTTTGCGTAGACGAATATTTTTTTATAGGTGAGTACACGAATAAATCAGAAGCTTTCCGACCCGTGAGTAGACCACTTACAGCCTGTCCGTGTGAGAAGTATGGATTTTCGAAATTTACCTCCCCTGCTTTCCCCTACCGCTACTATGTCTCCTGTGCAATCCCTCCCTCTGCACCTGCCTCGTCCCCTACCCTACCCTGTCACCTTTTGTTACCATCCCGCGTTTCCCTTCCACCTTCCCCGCCTTCCCCCTTTCCGCTTCCCTTCCCTCAGGCCTCGGGCATATTCTGTCAGGTCAGAATATTTCCACTTTTCAGTAAAATCCAAATAAATTGAATATTTCTGAATATGTCCGAAACGTCGGCTAAAGAAGGAAGTAGCGCAACACGGCATAACACCCCAAAAACAAACAACGAAAATGCTTTCGGCCGTGAAAATCTAAAAACATATCATTTCTGAACGTGTCCAAAACTAAAAAGGAAAAGAAAGGTGATGAAATGCGCTTTCAAAATTTACTGTAAGATATAACTTAGTAATTTTTTAAATATAATGGAATGCAAACAAAAAAGTTTTAGAAAATGGCTAACCTTACGTTTTTTCTAACTAAAATTACTGGTAATGAAAAATATAAAATCACACAAATGTATTTATTCTAAGGCGATCCGCCCACTGAGGCAACTGAAAACTCTCAACTGCCAACTGTCTTTGTATGACAATGTGATGGCCCGCACACCACACAATCACTCAAAAACCCGTTGTCAATGGTAACGTAAGCAGTGACTCGCGACTTGCGCTGCTGATTGCCGTGGTCGGCCGTTGCTAGTTGCCAGCTGTCAGCTGATTGTTCTTCGTCTATGGTTAAAAAAGCTTTTTGACCAATCAAGACATAGAAACTAGCCAGTTTTAGTTTGGTTTCAGTTGCCTCGTCAGCGGAGCGCCTTAACGTTATCATTTCATGTAACCGCATCACCTTTTTATCGTTTCATGTAAAAATATTTAATAAAAAAATTTATAAAGTTAAATGGTCGGTAACTTTGGTTTCATAAAGGTGTACATTTTGTACGGTTAACTTTTAGATTTGAATATATAGTGTGGATTGTTTTCTGTTCCCAACGCTATTTAGATCATAAGTCTCACTATGACAGTGAGGGAGACATAACGATTTCTATGAGAACTATGAAATAAAACAACTCTCAAAAGCGAACAAATTAATCTGAGGGGTTAGAAAATATAACTGTAATTATTGGTACCGCGGTGACTTTATATAAATAAAAATAATGTAAATTGGTGTCTTTCTTTCCTGCAAAAGAAATCATCAGTTTTCAGTGAAATATTTCGGAATATAAAATATACATACAATAATTAAAATCAAGGGCAAAACCGGATTAAGATGATAGACTTCGCTTTTCGGCCCATACAAAAAGGACGCCCGGGAAAAAACACTTTTCTACATCGAAAATTGCACAAAATGAATATATTTTTTTATACTGCCTTCTAGAGGGTGAAAACTATGTCGGTATGTTTTCGAATTTTCGATGCGTTTCGTATTAAAGTAAACATTCACTGTCAAACATGTACGATTTATCAAAAAATATTATTTAAGGAAAAAGTGCTGCTAACTCAACTCTCATAAAGAATTATAAAATTATAAAAAGCTACCGACGTAGCTTCTTCTTTCTAAAAAATATATTTTTTTTTAAATTTCAATTTCGTGAAAGTTTCGGTGTAGAAAAGTGTATTCTCCATAAACCCCTTTTCGAGCGATTTCTGTAGGTAAATTTGAGCGTTGTCTCATTCGCACATTTCGCATTCGCATGTATTGTAAGTGTGCGTGAGCTTATTGTGAGCGGGACAGAATGACAGACGCGGGTGTTCCGCGTGTCGTTCAAAGTCTAGCCTCTTAAGTCATTGTGTCATAGATATATTTTGATAAACAATCGTGACCTGTTCAAAATAACATAGGTATATGGGCGTTTTTCAAAAAAAGTGTACATAGATAAAAGTCAGTGTCCCATCACTTTCAGGATCAGTAACTTTTGTTGTGTCGGTTTTAATGACCAACCATATATTTTACCAATATAATAACAAATAAATACCTTTATGGACTAAAAATAATGAATAAATCTATTAAATTTCGATATTATTTTAAAATAAGTAAGACTACAGGTCACTGTTTCTGGTATGTCCTACACCTACCACTACCAGTAAGAGTTCAAAAATTAATGTTATTTAATGTTATCCCAGTATTTATTTCTAATTCTACTAATAGTAAATGATAATATTTTCGATTTGCAACCATAATATAGATTAATTATCGTGCAAAATAATTTAAATACCAGATATTGAGTTGTCCTACGAAATAGCGTATGGTGGAATTTCCGCCTACGCCACCACATTATTGACGTCTTCCAATAAAAATATTACCAAATTGATGAATATTTTCGAAAATAGCAACCCTATTTAGTCTATGAAGGGCGGCCATGCTTGGTTTTTTACAGCCAGTTTGCCAAGAAATCGTAACAAAAGTGGTCGTTCTCGGCTGTACTAAAAAAGTGTTCCACCAACGCTTCCGTATTTCTCCAGGTAATTTACCAGAATGTATTAGACTCTACTTTGTATTAAATTGATTCATTTATTGTTTTATGAAATGTTTAGTTAGAACAAACAAAAGTTTCATAATTTATTGATAAATACATTTCGAAAAAATATTGACGCGATTACGCTACTTCTCTTACGCAACGGTGTCGTGAATGGAACTTAAAAGTGACGTAATGGAATTCTAAAGGTCGGTTCACTCTGTCCGTCTTTTAGGGTATTTGGGTGTGTTACAATTTTCTAATTAAATTTATATTTTGCATGTATCTTCAAAATGTAACTATTACATGTAGATATGTGGGTTGAGTGATATATGTAGCATTGAAAAAAAAGAACAGCATAGCTAAAAAGAAAAAATTATTTGATTTTTATGTGTATAATTTTTTTTCTTTTTTTTATTAATTAAGATTATTAAAGATTAATTCTGAAAGAGTCGAAATAGTGTCGAAGTACTAATATAGACAGCAATATGAGCAACTATTACTGTAGAGGCAACTCTGAAATTCAGTATAAAATCAGCTGGTTCATACAATTTTGATTAAGTAAGTATAAAATGTAGCATGATTTATGTTCCTGTGTGTTTTAGTTAATCCTGTACCTAATTAAAGTTGTGTACATTAACAAGTACTTTAATACCCTTTCAGCTTAGTTACCTATTTCAGGCTATACACGGTATGCACGTGTAGCCCATTATTACCTATCTAATTATTTGTGCATTTTTATAAATAATTTATTTTAATTTTATGTTCAAATATGCCGTTGAAAGCTGCAGAAAAATCAAAAAGGTACAGAGACAAAATTAAAAACGACCCTGAAAAATATGAAGCCTTTATGAAAAAAGAGTTACAAAGACAAAAATAACATCAAAATATAATCAGAGAGCTAACCAAAGAAGAATAGAAAAAAGAAGACGTTGGAGAGAACAGAAACGAAAAAAAAAAAAAAAGAAAAAAGAACAAGTGGAAGAAAAAGTACTTGCGCGGGGGGCCTTCCACGGTGGCGGTAGTACGTAAAATCGTCCTTTTTTTATAGAGAATACCTCACATGAGTCTTAACTGCTCCCATCTGGAGCCAGTGAGACTATGGAATCCCCAATTGGGGTACGTTTGAGGCTGAAGGTAAGTGGGGACAGGAAGGAGATGGGGAAGAGGAAGGTGGGGAAGAGGAAGGTGGGGAAGTACCTGGCTATTCAGATCTAGTCACTAAACAGGTTAAAGTCATTATTAAGCAACGTTTCAATTCTGAATGGTGGTCTTACACCAGGGTGATACTGAGAGTATCTTCCACTCTTCCCATACCAGTCGCTTGTCGCGCTTTCAGCAGTGTAGCCACAACGTGCGTACACATACGACTGATATTTCGCGCCCGCTGTCGCTACCGGGCAAGCCTCTCAGTCTGGCCGAGGCCTTAGAATTCCTAAACGTTACCAAATTTTTCCCCTTACGCCACTGTCCTGTTATTGCTGTGATTTATTTTCTAAGATCAATTATTATATCTCAAAGAAATTTGTTCTTTTTTTTATTGATATAGTTCATGATTAATTTTAAATTTGTTATAATTAAACATTCGTAAAACAAAAACTTATATTCGTCTTTCTAGAACGCAAAATATACAGTACAAAGTATCCAAAAGTAGCGTAAAAGAATATTTTTATTGAAAAACTTAATATTTAATTCAATAAGCTTGATTATTCATATTTTTTAGGAGACTGATTGTGTTTTCAATTCGTAAATAAAAATCTGAAATAATGAATTTCTTTTAATTTTCTTTATAAACTTTATGATAAAAGTGACGTAAAAGAATTTCTTACCAATAGTATTAAACTTAAATTGCAATTATTTTCGAAGTTTATTGACATTTTCTATTTAAATACTTTTTGTCATGAAGTTCATTCTTTCTTTAATAAATTTACGTATATTTTTAATCGAAATGCAGCATCTCACTTAAGTGGAATTCCTATTACGTCACCGACATCTTTTTTGGAAAACGCCCATATGTTATGCGAATCGTTTTACGAATGAGGTAAGTGTGATTTAAAGCCCTATAAAAGGCAATAATCCCTTTGTTCTCAATTCAAAAAATATATTTGACCACGCGAGGCTCTGTTTCCTCTGTAGAGGTAAGTACTTACTGTTAACCCTATACATACAAAAGTACCTAAGCCATAACAAAAAATAATCGTGACTGCGCTACTTTGCAAGTTGTCAATCTCTATGGTTTAGATTCATTGGAAATTTTTTTTTTTTTTTAAAGTTGGTTTTCGCTTGATACCGAGAGATGACCGAGAGTTCATAGGTAGGCAAAGGCATTATATGGCGATCCGATCACTGAGGCGCTGAGTGATTGTATAGTGTATACAGTTTTTTTTTTTTTTTTTTTTTTTTATTCCAGAAAAAAAGAAAATAACATTTTCACTTACTTAACTAGAATTTGCATAACATTATATTATCATACAACATATTATCATACAATAAATTACAATACTATTCATTCACTTTCAATATTATTCATTTTCACTACATTGTTTTTTGTAAATAAAAATGAATAATTTTTTTTTAAATTTACATACACTTTTTTCGTTTTTAATATCAACTGGAAGGCAATTATATAAATTGCCCCCCTCACAGATAGATTGCTTACCGTAGTTAGTATGAATAGTGTTTAAATGTATGTTATCGTGTTGTCGTGTAAAATGTTTGTGTACTTGGGACGTTTTAATGAATTCTGTGTTTGTATGAATGAGTTTATTATTTATTTTGTATATAAGGAGACATATATTGTATTCATATAGTTTTCTTAATGTTAACAGTTTGGTTTCCAAATATAGTTTTTTTGTTGATGTTTTGGATTCGTAGTGAAATAGTTTTTTGATTAGTTTATTTTGAATTATCTGTAATTCATTAATGTATGTTTCATACGCATTTCCCCAGATTTCAATTAAGTAATTTAAATGTGAGTGTACGAGACTATAATATAAACTTTTTTTTAATTTAATTGGTAATAGATAAGATAATCGGCTAAAAACGTTGATTAAGGGTGTGATTTTATTTTTAACATCTTGGATATGGTTTTTAAAAGTTAGATGCTTATCGATGCACAGCCCAAGATATTTTTCCTTTATCAGGATTTGCAAATCATCCTTTGCCAGTTGGCAGTTTTCAGTTGCCTCAGTAAGCGGATTGCCTGAACTGAAAACTGTCAACTGGCTTTGTATGACAATGCACACTTCACAATCACTTTCAATATCCCATATATAATATTTCCATCTCTCGTAAACATACTTCCCAACTACACAAACTCATCCACATGCAAAGGAAGGATGAAAGTAGACTGAATGCTATAGACATGAGATGTGTAGGTATGTGTGATAAAACCATGTATGATCGTGCAAGAAATGTGAAGATTAGCAACGAGTGCAAGGCTGATGTAAACCTAATAATAATAATAATTTGGACAGCGCCCTTTTTTTGAGAAATCACCTCAAGAAGGTAATGAGTAAAATTAAAAATGGGACGGCTAGATGGTTTGGGCATGTAGAACGAATTAATTGAGTGTAAAGATAATAATATTAGGCGAATGTGAATGGTCGAAGTAGTCGGGAACGCCCGAGAAAGACATGGCATGATCAAGTTAAAAAAAAAAATTATAGTGAATACCTCACAAGAGTCCCAACTGCACCCGTCTGGAGCCAGTGAGACTATGGCATCCCCAATTAAGGTATGTTATGAGGCTGAAGGTAAGTGGGAAAGGGAAGGAAACGACGGAGAGGAAGGTGGGGAAGTACCTGGCTATTCAGATCTAGTCATTATACACGGCTAAAGCCATTTCAAGCAACGTTTCAATTCTGAATGGTGGTCTTACACCAGGGCGATACTAAGAGTATCTTCCACTCCGGAACGTGCCGCAAATATACTATATATTATTTTTAATAATTAATTGTGAAATAACACAAATCAATTTAAAAAAAATTATTTGTGCACGCCGGGTTCGAACCCGCGACCTTTGGAATGGCAGTCCAACGCCTACCGCTGGACTACGCCAGCTGTATATATATATATAAATAATAAAAAATAGCAAATCGACAGCATTACGTTGTATCAAAATAATATCAAACCCATTAAAACGGGATATTAACGAGATCATTATTTTGATTAGAAGGCAGAATTAGGAGGTACATAAAACATAGGTTTCCAGCTACCTTATTATTAACACGCGTACATTTTAATGTAGGCCACTTTTTTCGTGTTGATTTCAGCTGGCCGCCAAATATCACGAACTGACCCTAATTCAAGAGGTCAACATGAAAATAAATCCCTTCAATTAGGTTTAGTTTAAAAAATATTTGACCCACACTACCACTTCTAAAAGTCTAAAATCAATGGAAAGTTAACGTATTTAGGGGTGTCTAAATTTGTAGAATGCAACACCAAAAACTGACGAAAATTGTGTTAAGAGCGATTGACCAGCAGCTGAGAATAAAAGTTTAAAAATGCTTGCAACTGTACAGGGAGGTTCCAATGAGACAGATCAATTATTCCCAGTATCAAATTTTTAAAATTAAAAATTTAATATCGATTTATTTCATTCAAAACTTGCTTTAATATATACCTACATTCAAGTAAGCAATAAAAATGCTCAAAACGCACGATGATAAATTATTAAATATCGTGTACTTCTTGTAAGTATTTTTTGATTAAGTATTTATGGTTTTTCAATAATGTCTAAACAAAATAAGTGTGTAAAAAAATTTAAATATTTTAGTTTGTAAGACCTTAAAAAAACAGAAAAATTGGGGTATTTTTGTCACAAAACACGTTCTCTGATTTATTTTTTAATGATTTTAATTGAACCAAACTAAAATTCTGAAAAGTGTGTTTACTAGATTATGTATTGATTTATTTTTCTGTATGATAAAATTATCATTTATTTCTAATAATAACATTTGAAGGCTTATTTCTTCACCTTTAAAAAAGTAGTCAATAGGTTTTTTATAAGTTATTTTTTAATGATTTTAATTTACCTGAAATTAAAATTATGAAAACTGTGTTGATTAGATTATGTATTGATTTATTTTGTTGTATGATTATATGATTTGAAATGTGTGTTGTTTAATAGAATCTATCGTTAAATCTGCCAACGACCAACGGTATAACATTAGTACATTAAAAATTCACTTAGTTTTTCAAAATTTTAAAACTGCGTTTACCGGACAAAATAACAATCTTTCAAAATCAATTTATGTTTTTTTGTAAAAAAGAGTCAATACGTTTAGAATTTGATTTAAAAAGGACTAATTTTTGGCATTCTCTAGTAATCCCCTCTTAAATGATATGTGATTTTTTGACATAGTACATGGTATGTGCCTACCTAGAGCTACCTGCGAAGAAATCAATATTATTGTTAGCAAAGCGAACAACTCAAAGTCATCAGGGATTGCAAAACATTAGAATGTTTGATATAAAGAAACATATTAATGACAATAAAATAAGTTTGTTTTAATTCCACTTTATTATATATCTTTAACTAACCGGTCTCGGTTCGATCTGAACCTTCATCAAACCCCCTAGCACACTCGATCGATAAGGATAGATGGGATTCCCTAGGACAACTGCATATCGCTAACATACTACAAACAACAGTTGATGCCGAACAACTGTTGTTTGTACGTTAGCGATCTGCAGTTGACCTTAGGAACGATGAGAAGTTACCGAAAGCTATCATATCAATCCTTATCGATCGAGTGTGCTAGGGGGCCAGGGGCGATTAAAATTTACCCCCTCTTAAGTACCTCCCCCTTGCCCATAAGTCAATGTTCTCTCTTCCTCTTCTACTTGTCATTTAAATACTCTGTAACTCTGTATTTTATCACCACTGATGCAGGTTCAGGTCGAACCTAAACTGGTTAGATAAAGATAAAGTGGAATTAAAACAAAGATATATTTTATTGTAACAATTATTATAAGCAATAATTATTAACCTGAAACACTCATCCACATTGAAAAAATCTCCCGAGAAAAGATACATGGTTCCGACGGGACTCGAACCCGTGTCCTTCTGATTTCCGGTCAAATGCTCTACCACTGAGCGACGTCGGCTTCTCTGGAGCTTTTTTCAATGTGGATGAGTGTTTCAGGTTAATTGCTTATAATTTTTTTTTGTGCTATGCATATAAATATTGTCTTAAACATTAGTTTATTAATTAAAAATTAAAACATTTGTCGGGTAAGAGATAAGACGACGTAGCTCAGTAGTAGAGCATTTGACCGGAAATCAGAAGGACACGGGTTCGACTCCCGTCGGCGTCATGTATCTTTTCTCGGGCGATTTTTTCAATGTGGATGAGTGTTTCAGGTTAATAATTATTATTGCTTATAATAATTGTTACCCTTTGTGCTATGCATAAAAATCTTGTCTTAAACATTAGTTTATCAATTAAATAATAATAATAATTAATTTTCATTATTATAATTATGTATACCTAGCCAGAAAGTGTTTGCTACATCTGAAAAACATATTAATGTTTTAGGACCTTTTACAACTTTAGGACCTATTATACTTTGAAAGTAGCATCATTAGACCAATTAACAAAGGTGGCAAACATACAGATGTACAAAATTATAGGCCAATTAGCAAATTGCCAACCCCAGAAAAAATACTATTTTGTACCCGAAATATTGAATAAGCTACCAATAACAATTAAAATTAAAATAATTTATACTGCTAAAGTCAAATAGAATCTAAGAAATTGGCTATTAGGTATAGATGATTTATATTGATGTCCCACTGAAACCCTTGGATTGCTAACGGTAGATTCAGACTGGGTCGACGTACGTATGCATCGCTACGCCTAACAATATCTGGGCTACTTAGCAACCATAGATTTTCAATGAAAATTTATGTTTTAGAATCACATTGGCCACACGCATCGCGACGTGCGATGTCTGTGGCCATTTTCATAGAAAATGTATGGGTTGCTAAGCATTGTTTGGCGTAGCGATGCGTACGTACGTCGTCCAGTCTGAATCTACCTTAATTCACTTTAGGACTTGTAACTTTATAATATCTCATAAACTTACATATTATAGCTATATTCTGTAGTGACTGTTCATTTCTCCCTGTTTGTTATACAACGTTTTTACTGCTATTTATATATTTATACTGTACTATTGCAATTTAACCATGTTATAACAATAAATATTGTCACCGTGTGCCTGTTGACAAACTACAAAAGTAGTTTAATAAGCGTTTAAAACGTAAAGTTTAGTTTAGTAAACGTTTAGTGAAAAAGTAATTTTGTTTGAATGAAAATAAAGGAAAAATAAAAGTAAACTTTGAACTAATCACCACTTGACAGAAAGCACGAAACAAAAATAAAAATACGTAACAATTAACCTACATTTTTAGAAGTAATTTATCCCTTTCCACTTAAATTTAATGTCAGGTTGGTTGGCATCAGTCGAACGTGGCAATTGTGTGATTGAATTTCTATTTACTGCTTTAGAATATTTTTTTTCTTTCCCATTTCCTTCCCCTCCCCATTATCTACAGTTTCACAATATTTCCCAAATAGGAATGCCACACAGCGGGTTCAGACGATTCGATTATAGTTCTTTGATTGAACGCCAAAAATTGTTTGAAAAAACTTGTTCAAATTTGTTAATACGTGTCAATACGAGTATGCTTTCAACGTACCAACACAATAAAAATATAGATAATTCTTAACCTCTGGGGTCATTTGAGATATTGTCGTCGAGTTAGGCGATTCGTTCACGGAGCTACATACAAGCAACTCGAGCTTCATGCTCGTAGCACCCGCGCCGCTCGTGAGTACCCGCTATATTATTTACCATACGGTGCGCGTAGCATTGTGTACGAACATCACCAAAATAGTATGCATCAGCACAATAGTACTACGCGCATGAAGCTCGAGTCGCTTGTAAGTAACTCCGTGAACTAATTGCCTACATCATTTGGCAGATCCATTGACAACAGAAGAGTCTCTTCCTTATTCTGGGGTCAGATCCATGATTTATTTGGAAATATTTCCGGTTATTTTTTAACCGCTTGGGCACATAAGCTTGTTTTCACGACGATTTAACGTAGTTAGACATAGGAATGACGAATGCCCCGTACCTGAGTTAATTTATAGATTCTCAGTTTTTTATCCCAAAATAAAATACTGTTTTTGAAAGCAGATGATCTTTCAGACTTTAATATTACCAATGGACACATTCAAAATTGTAAAAAATGTTGGATTCAAAAACGAAGGTAGATAGAAGATAGATATTGTTATTTTTTTAATTCGGTTCCTCATTGCTAAGGATCGGGACACCAGCTCCAATTTCCATGATGGAGAAGGGTCCTCCGTTTCTCGCGGTTTTGCACAGCGCGGAGAGCCAAGAACACCCTAGTACCGGACCACATTGGTACTTGATCACTCCAGCGTATTGGTGACCTTCCTCTGCTGCTTCTGCCAAACACTTTGCCAGCTACTATGAATTTCTCCTAGTTGAAGTCCTCAGTTTGACGATAAACGTGTTCAAAGTATCTTAAAATACGTTGTAGGCAGATAGTTGATGCCTAGCTCTTCCAGAATAGACACATTAGTGCACGGAGAAAAATGTTATTCTAAAATACGATCATTTTATTCGTAAAAACGGTTAAAAACGGGACTGAAGTTCTTACGAACAAATAAACAGGGTTTCAATTTTTATTGGCGGGAACATGTAAGAATAATTTGTTGGTATACGTAATTTCGTACTTATACCAACAAATTATTCTTACGCTTTCCTGCCAATAAACATTGAAACACTGTTAATTTGTTAACATGTAAGAATAGTTTGTTGGTATACGTAATTTCGTACTTATATCAACAAATTATTCTTACACTTTCCCGCCAATAAACATTGAAACACTGTAAATTTGTTCGTAAGAACTTCAGTCCCGTTTTTAACTGTTTTTACGAATAAAATGATCGTTTTTTTCGAATAATATTTTTCTCTGTGTGGCAGATTTGTGCGTCTGGCTGTCCATGCAATCCTGACCATTTTCTCCAGGAAGATAATTTAAACATATATATATATTATTGCTGTGATTTTTTAATTTTTTGATTTTCACTAATTCCGTTAAAGAAACACAAAACTATTCCGGGTATAAAAACGTTGACCTCAATTTTATTTATTTCCGAGAAAATCGGAAACAAAACCACGGCCCGATGATTTGCAAATTTCATTGACATTGAATTCCCAGCGACTGTCACAACGTAACAACAGTGGAGCAACCGATTTATTTTATTTGATTACGTAAAGTCAGGCCCGAATTGGTCTTTTTTAACATTAACTCCACAAAGAAGGCTCAGAGGAAAATTATTTACCTCAGTCGGGACGAGTCGTAGAAACGACCCGTTCTTGAGTTCTCATGTGACAATTTTGTCAATCGTGTACATATGTTGGGCGCGCGTTTAATATGTTTCCCGACTGCACTGGCGATGCCGAGGGGATTACTTGATTGTCATTTCCATCCCTTTTAGACGTAATCAGGCATATTAAGTCTTTGAAACATTAAATTCGACGAGATTGTTCTTCCCCCAAGAGAAAACACTCTCGAGGTAACCGTTCATTATTTGCTTCAAAGCCCTCAGAGCCGTTGGAGTTTGTGCAGCCTTTGGGGGCTTATCAAACAAAAAGCTATCATAGACTGGTCTGTCATCCGCGTAACAATTAATTGGTGCACACGACAAAAGGTTATTGATGTGCAACAAAAACAAAGTCGGAGGCGGAACCGATCCCTGTGGGACGCAAGCATTTATCAATTTCGAAGAAGAGCTGACACCATCAGCAACCGTCTGAATCATTACTATAAAGTGTTTGTTTCCCAGGGCTCCCGAATTTAAAGAGACGCTAAAATAAATTGTTAAAATCAATGATTAATGTGTACTTAAGTACCTAGGGTCAGTCAAAAAGTAATGCCTTCAATTTTTATCTCCTTTTAATTGTCAAGAAATTAAAATGCAATTATACAAGTTGAAAACCACCTATTGACGATTAATTTGTTTTATTTCAACATAATCTCCGTCCATTTTTACAGTTTTGGTCCATCTTTTAACAATGGCATGTTTTCCAATGCGGTAAAAAGCACAGCCTTGCTTCCTACATAAGCCATTGATGCACGGACGTTTTCACGGCCTCCGCATTTTCAAAGTGAATCTCACCATGAGCTTCACATCACACTGCCCTTACTGACGGAGAATGCATCACAATTCATCTGTAGTTATCCGGCGGTCACCACAAATGATGTCATCAACTCGCTGAATATTGCATGGAGACACTGCAGTGAACTGCCTGCCGCTACGCTCTTCGTCAGCCAACGGCGTTTGTCCTTGTTAAAACAGTGCTGACATCCATTGTTGCATCACCGTATACATTTTTCAGTCTTTCATGATTGCGAATGGGTGTTTCACCTTCTGCATTCCCGAATTCAAGCACAGAACGCTGTCTGATACGAACCTCGATGTCGGCCATTTTGCAAACGACTGCAGTGCTGCCACTACTACTGCAGTAGATTGTATAAGGTTGGAGGAATAGCGCCAAATTAAAAAATTTCACATAACTAACGTTATTTAAGTAGAAAAAATTAGGAGGCACTTTTTGACTGACCCTAGTACAACAACACTTTTAACACAAATTGCCTAATGACTAATGATCTTGTAAATTCCTATGTTTGTTCTTCACGTTTCTCCAGACGTAAAGATAAATTTAGTAGACTTGAGTCTGAATATGTGTTTTTGTTTACAGGGGAGAGAACCACTGTACATGCCTTTGGCTTGCCCGGAGAACGAGATTCTGTACCCTGGGGATCAGCCTGGAGTGTGGAGTTGCGACTGCAGAGCAAGTACGTACATCAAATAATACATAAAACTTACAGCTAACATTTACTACTAGTGACTTCCAATTAAGTCAAACAGCCAGCAACCAAGTACTGAGACATATTACTAGTATAAGAGTCCCAACTGCTCCCGTCTGGAGCCAGTGAGACTATGACATTCCCAATTGGGAGGCTAAATGTAATGGGGAGGGGAGAAGATGGGAAGATAAAGGTGTGGAAGTACGTGAAAAGACAAAAAGTTGAGGTGATAATAACATTCACAATACACTTGACTTTAAAATTTGTCTGTAATTTACTTTTTTGTTATCGTATTTGATTTTGTTTTAGATTATGTTGTTGATTTTGTTTTAGATTCAGTTTTATAATTTTATTTTTTTGCTTTTGTGTGAATTGTTTATAATGTTGATTTAGATGTACTTTGTTAATAAAAAAAAATAACATGTAAAAGCCCAGCAGGGCGTGAAATACAAATAAATCAGTAATTTTACATAGAAAAAACGTAAAATGAGCCATTAATAAAAACTTTTTTTATGTGTTTTAAGAATTTTAAAATTTAAGTAATTGTTGATTATTAATTTAATGTTTATTTCTGACAATAACATTTTTTCACGGTTTTTAGTTTTCGGATACACGCAGAGAAGTGTTGAATTTATTTTGATTTTTATGCAAAGCGGAAATTTTCTGACCTCCTGACAGACTATGCTGATGGGTTAACGTTGTCTAAACACTTTTCTCTTTTACAGCGTACATCTACCATCCAGAGGACGAGAAGTGCTACGCGACGTACGAGCAAGGCCCTTGCAGTGCTGGCGACATCCTGATCCTGCCCGCCGGCAAGGTGATCCCCGTCTGCGTGCCCAACGTGTGCTACAACACGGGACAGGTGCAGCTGGCGCACCAGCCCGGCGTGCGCAGGTCCTGCGTCACCCTCGGCAAGCCCTGCGACTCCAACACGCAGCGGGTATATGGAGTCAACGCCACAACTCTCAAGGTTGAATGCCTCGCTGCGCCAAAACGTGAAGAATACAAACCTCCACCGAGAGTTGCGCCAGTACCTGAAGGCTTAGCGACTCGAATCCAACTGGAAGAAATACCACCCACAACTCCATCCTATGTTAATATCAAGGGAGCTCGGCCTAGTTCTGTCCTCGTTGCGACTGCTCTTGACAATGAATGCACCCCTGGATGTAAAAGAGCTCAGAACAACCAATGTCCCCCAGAAATGAAATATAGATGAAATATTAATAATATTAAAACTATTTAAAGTTTCCAGAACATCTAAAGACAGCAGCGTCGAATTATTATACAATTTTTTTTAATGTTCGATTATATCGATTAGCATATTTGCTGGTATGCCCATCACTAATTTGAACTGTTGTGATTTTTTTTTCAAGAAGTGTTGAGAGCTCTATAATAATGTGTTGTTGAAAAAGATGGACAAGTCAACGGAGCTACCAAATATTACTAAGAAAAACATTTATCTGTTTCTTCTTAACGATGAAAAAAGTTTAGAAAAACTTGCATTTTTGAGTTGAATAATAAATAATTTGTACTCTGTTATCATGTTTTTCCTACTCATCTAAACAAATTGTAGGAATAATTATTTTCATATCTGATTATTATGTTATTTAAAGTACCTAGTTAGTTTAATAAATTAATATTACATAACTATAAGCATATAATATTTTATTTTTTTACCATTTCAACCTTTCTTCAACTTGTTGAGGGCCAACTTTTAAAATATTTGACAGTTTTCACCTTTCTTACGAATTCAATTTTTATAACATTTCTTTTGTGATATATATATTACAAAAATTACATCAAAATAATGTATATAAAACGAACTTTCTATGCTTTCCACAATGGATTTATATAAAAAAACAATGAATAAATATAGACTTCGAATGTGACAGCTATCATATTATCAAGCAGCAGCCATTTTGTCCGCCATCTTTGGTGCCCGGCATGTCTTTCGCAATTAATATGAATTATTCGGAGTGGCTAAATGCTATTCAGTAAATCGTAATGTCAAGAACGAGAATGGCCCAAGCGATTCTGACCTTGTTCTTCATACAATTTCTTTATACATAAGGGGCAAAATCGCTTCAAACATCCGGACCCGCCAGGGGGACTGCGGCCTACGAGAGGTTTTAAGTCGATTCCTTATTGCGCTGCATGGAGAGCCAAGGATACCGTCCTACCGGACGCCAGTGATACTTGGTCATTCCAACACATTAGTGACCTTCCTCAGCTTCTTCTGCCAAACACTTATTAGTTTCTCCAAGTTCGAGTCCTCAGTTTAGCGAGCAAAGTGTCTAAAGTATCTTAAAAAAACGTTATAGGCAGATAGTTAATGCCTATTGCTTTGGATGCCTGGCACTTTCAGAATCGACACGTTTGTACGTCTGTCTTCCAAGGGATCCAACCTTTTTCAACTTTAAAACAATATGGAATATGTTCAGTCTTCAGTCCCACAAACTCTGAAAAGATATCAAAAAGAAATTTGATCCATAACAATTTGAAAGAAAATTAATATCTTTTTAGAGGCAAGATGCGTGTCTCCTGAGTGAGGAGATTTGTGGGCCTCCGGTTGATTGAGGAGATATCGGTGGGTCGAGATATCTCCGCATGCTGAAGGTCGGAATAATAAATACGGAATGATGATGAGATGATGATGATGATATATTTACAATATTTACAAATGAACAGTATTTACAATCGTAGTAATATTATCCCGACCGAACCGCAGATTGCGAAGTTGGTGTTACTAGGCCGCTGGCTTGTCGCCGTGAAGACTGAGTAACAACGACTCACTGGATTTGGCTTGCTCGAGCCCTTATATAGGGCCGAGCCTGGTTCGAGAACGGCAGGCGAAATCGTGCACACGCGGGAAGATTCCCGAAATTTCGGCGCAGCGCTAAGTGTAATGTGCCGCAGGTCCGAGCTCTTTCCAGAAGGTGGTCAAAATTAAATTGCCTAGCGAAAAAGCAGGTAGAGGCGGCCGTGCAGTAACTAGGTAGGCCGCTACCTAATTAGGTGGAACCGCTACATCTTAATTAATGAAGACAATATTAGCGAAACTCAATCTAAATCTGAAACAGAAAAATCAGAAAAAGATCGGGTCACGTCTGGAATACATTAAGATAGCTGCCAATAAAATATGCGTTAAGAAAATGAAGATAATGTTGGTGGTTCTCAGTCGAAGTATGATACAGTTAAACATGACCGATAGGGATAATTATCGGATAGGGACAATTATCGGATAGGATAAACATTATCGGATAGGGACACATTAGCTCAGTGGTTAGGTTAGGTTACATCTGCCCGGGAAGCCGAAGGTCCTGGGTTCGAGTCCCAGATGTGGCCCGATCTTTTTCTGATTTTTCTGTTTCAGATTTAGATCGAGTTTCGCTAATATTGTCTTCATTAATTAAAATGATATAATTTGAGGTTTTACCTATTAAGTTAAAAATAAAAATCCTGTAGGCACCAGATTTGTGTCCCTCCTCTCAACCACCTGGAGCCAGTGAGACTATGGCATCCACAATAGGGTATTTCCGCATTTTTTATTGCTTAAAAAAATTTAGCAAAGAATTATGATTATTACAGCATTTTTATTTTATTTTTTGACGAATAAATTTTCTACAGCGAGTCAAAGTTTCCCATTTTTGTAATACTGCCAAAACGACATTTTTCAGATGTGACGTCATAAAAGTTACCCGGCTTTGAAAAAATTCTGATAGAAGGTACTTTGTTTATTTGTTGACGTGCGCATGTAGCGTCGTTGCCAATCACAGGCCGTTTTGGTTTTGTCACTTTTTAATCGTTTTTAAAACCAATAAATTTGAATGAAAAATACAAAACCAACATTTTTAGTATGATGATTAAAATCAGAAATTTAAAAAAATAAAATGAAAAATCAGATCTTTAAATATTCCAAACAATTTCAAAAAAATCCCTCGTTTGTGAAATACCCAATTCGAGTATGTTGTGCGGCTGAAGGTAATTGGGGAGGGAAAGGCGAGGGAAGAGAAGAATCACCTTTCTAGGTGCGGAAGTTCATGGGTATTCGGATTTGGTCACCAAACACGGCCAAAGCCACTTCTAGCAACGCTTCAATTCTGAATGTTGGTCTTAAACCAGGGCCATACTGAGAGTGCCTTCCACTCTGGAACGTGCACTCTGAAAACTGCAAATAAACAAAATATTCTTTTTTTATTTTATATTACAGAAACAAACAGTATCTACATTGGTTACAGTGACGAGACAGTTTACAGATATTAAATGATATTTCATGGTGGGTACCTATGATATGTTTCTTTGAATGTCTTATTTGTGATTACCGGGTTTTATCTACCACTGAAGTATTTACGCATACTGTCTTCAATGTACTGACTCATACTCATACGTTTTGAGATTTTACTCATAAAGTTACAAAAAAAAAAAAACCTTGTTCACGCCGGGATTCGAACCCGTCACCTTCGTATTGCTACTCGAGAGCTTTACCCCTCGTCTACAGAGGCTGTCGTATGCGTTTAGTTTTAAAAAGCCATTTAGAGCCCAACTTCTTTGGACATTAGACCAGAAGCTCTGCCTCGAAGTTCGAAGGTCGACAAGCCTAGAATTAATAATAGTTTTCTTGAAATTATCCCGGGAGCATGTCCAATTATTGTAGCAGATATTATAACCAAGATTACAGCGGACACGACCAAGTAAATAAATATATCTACTAATTAGCCGAACACGCGCTATGAGAATTATAATGCCGATTACTTTTTCAGTCATTGCAAAAAACGTACCTAGGTACTCGTATGAGTTAAAGGCCAAAGAGAAATTGAACATTGACATTTGCACAAATTAGGAATATAATATTATGGAGCAGTAATGGTAAATCTTTTATTTTATTTATTTATTCAGTATAAAATACATTTGTACACAACAAGGATAGTCCCACAAAGATGTCATATGGCAGCTTGTCTGTAGGTTCTACAATTTATCACTATTAATATTATATATAAGGAAATATTTATAGTTTTTAGGAAAATATACATTTATAGTTTTAAGGAAACATTAGGATAGATCACATAATAATATTAGATTATTTGAATTACAACTACAAGATATTTCAATGTACATGCCTAATAAGGTAACATGAAGTATAAAGTGTGTACTTAGGTTGGAATGTTTCAAATTCTACCACATTAATTTATTTGGAATGAATTGGAGAATCATTTATCGGATAACTAACACCCCTGTCATAGGTCACCTCACGTGGTTCGCTACGTTTGATGACTTAGAAGATGTGTCCGGGTTCATGGGGTGAGGTTTGTCTGACGGCGGCGGATGTGTTTGCCCGCCTACTCCATGGCGGATCGGATTGGTAGAAACTCGTTAAGGGAGACCTTTTGACCTCTCGACCAATCGCCTTGCACCGTGGTGGGAGAGATGGATTCATAAGTCCTCCACTCCTGGATACATTAACCACCAGATCACCATCCCCCAAACCCTTTTCTTTCACAGAATTTCCTCCCTTTCCTTTCCCTAAAAATACCCTCCACACAGAATCCTCAAAGATGCAATAGGCCTTAAGGGATTTTTTGACTGGAGCTAATAAAAAATAATAATATAAATAAATAATAGTACCCGAAAAGCTTGTGACATCACGGTACTGCTATTCGAATTATGAATTTTACTTAATTGTGACTCGTGTGACGTCACAAGACACGATTGCATACGTTTTACCCAAGTTCTCTTTGAAGGTTTATAACTTCGTCAATTTAGGAGGTATCGAAAAACTAATTTTACATACGTAATTATTTCTTTAAATATTATACATTTTCATCAGACTTCAGTGGCTGGTTTGTGTCTAGATAATGACCGAACAGCAAGCATTAAAGTCTCTGCTGAACTTAAGACCGATAGGGCGAAGGAACCTGGGAAGGCCAAGATTAAGATGGAGCGACAACATCCTCAAAGACATATCTACCTTGGAGCTTCTAAACTAGAGAGAGCTGACACAAAACCGAGATGAGTGGAGGAAGACTCCTGAGGAGGCTAAGACCCACCAGGGGTTGTAGAGCCAAGAGTGATGATTTATTTTTATTTTTATAGAGATACCTCACAAGAGTCCCAACTACTCCCTTCTGGAGGCAGTGAGACTATGGCATCCCCAATTGGAGTATGTTGTGAGGCTGAAGGTAAGTGGGGAAGGGAAGGAGATGGGGAAGGGGAAGGTGGGAATGTACCTGGCTATTCAGATCTAGTCACTAAACACGGCTAAAGCCATTATTAAGCAACGTTTCTATTCTGAATGGTGGTCTTACATCAGGGCGATACTGAGAGTATCTTCCACTCTGGAACGTGCCTCAAATATAACATATATTATTTTTATTAATTAATTGTGAAATAACACAAATTAATCAAATAAAATTTATTTGCGCACGCCGGGTTCGAACCCGCGACCTTCCGAATGGGAGTCAAGTTTCTTACCACTCGACCACGGACGGTCGGTGATGACGTATTAAGAAAGGAGTAGATCCCATTGTTATTATTAAAACAATTCAGCTTTCATTTTCCAGTTGCAGAACTACTCAGTAATTCTGCAACACGCGACTAGCAAGAATTTGCAGTTTTTATATTTTTGAAACTTTTCAACCAATTTACAATTATTCCGCAAACAAAAATCAAAATTTTTCCTACCGGAAAATCACCAGAAATGTTCCAAACATACGATATAGGTTATAGAAGTTGGGCACCTCTGAAATGTGGAACACTTGAACAAAAAAAATACGATTGAAAATGGATTGTTCATAGAAATGGAACGAATCAAATGCTTAAAGCTTAAGTTCGGCGGTTATCGGCGAAATTAATCGTATTTCTCGGGGATTGGCGGTCATTTGTCACCGGATTTACTTCTCGATAAAGCCTGGGCGGGAGCCAACCTTGAGCCAATGGCCGCCTTACACCATTTTCAGATTTATAATTCACAAGTTCGAAAAGCGCGCCGCCCTGTTGCCTAGGCAACCGCCCAAGTTTTCCACAATAAACCCCTCCAGAAGCAGTATATGACCAAAGCCACGAGTTGGACTATTCAGTGTTCTGGAACACCCCTAAGAGAAAGCTGTGCGAGTCGAATTTGTGTTAAATTCAAGTGTTTCTTTTAAGATTGTCAAAGTATTAATAAGTCCAAGTAAGGATGATTTGTTTTTATCGATCTTGGACATGTTGTTGACGTTTGTATCCAGGCGGAACTGTTGTTTACGTTGTTTCTTCTTACCAACGGTTCATCTCCGTAGCGTCGCGTTGTTTACAAATTGAATGTCAAGTTGACAATGAAAGGTATTTATTATATCGATTCTCACAGCCATAGTGACAATGTTTTGGTATTGTCTCGCGAGCCGGCAGACGGGCCAGTCGGTGTACCTAATGTATGTAATGTAATTACAATAATTGCCTCTTTTGGGTTATTGTACTTCAAGTCGATTGTTTCTGTAATGGAGTTTCTGCTGCAATTGCGTGGAGTTGTTATGGCGTTAGTTTATTGGCGTTATATAGGTTCAAGTGGGATTTGAGGTAAGTTTACACATTTAAAGATTGATTGTTAATGAGTCTCAAACTTCGTGTTGTTGGGGAGATAAATGATTCAAATAACAAATCATTTTCTTAAATTTTTCTATTTTATAATAATTGTAAATACATACTACATTTTTCTATCTTTTATTTTTCTTCCAAGTTAATTATTTTAGCAAATGCTTTATATATTACTAGCTTCTGCCTGCGACTTCGTCTGCGTAGGATTAGTACTTCGATTAGCCTATTTTCTTTTCGTAGGTCCCGCCTATGTTTATACCAAAATTTATTTAAAATATCTATAATTCTTGATTCGATTCAAGGGTGAGTACTTCAAATAAATTCTCTAATTTAAATATTTTCTGAAATAGAATTTTGGTTTTACAATCATTGTTTTTCAAAATGTCATTCTCAAATTTTGACATTTTCTATTAAACAATAATTATTATTTGTAATAAATACATGGAGAATAGCAAACTTTTGGTATAAATTATATCCTATATGTTATTCTGATGTATGAGCTATATTATTGTAAAGTTTCATTCAAGTCCATTCAGTGGTTTTTGCGTGAAAGAGTAACAAACATACATACATCCATACAAACTTTCGCGTTTATAATATTAGTAAGATTATTTTATATTCACGTCGTCAATTTATATCCATTGTTAAGTCGGATTTTGTGGATGGTGGAAAATAATTAAATGTGTTAAGGGGTATTACCAGAGAATACCGGAAATTAGTCCTTTTTAAATCAAATTCTAGAAGTATTGAATCTTTTTTACAAAAAAACATAAATTGATTTTGAAAGATTTGTTATTTTATCTGGTATACACATTTTTTAAATTTTGAAACATTAAGTTTATTTTTAATATACTAAGGGCAGATTTGTTCAATTTTCAAACGACATATTGTATTTTACAAGACAAATTTCAAATCACATAATCATACAACAAAATAAATCAATACATAATCTAGTAAACACATTTGTCCGAATTTTAATTTTTCATTAAAAAATAAATACGAGAACGTGGTTTGTGACGAAAATATCTCAGTTTTTCTATTTATTTAAGGTCTTAAAAACTAAAATATTTCAGTTTTTTTAACAGACTTATTTTGTTTAGATATTATTGAAAAATCTTGCAAGAAGTGCACCATATTTAATAATTTATCATCGTGCGTGTTTAGCATTTTTATTGCTTACTTGAATGTAGGTATATATTAAAGCAAGTTTTTAATTAAAAAAATCGATAGTAAATTTTTAATTTAAAAAATTTGATAGGTGGAATAATCGATCTTTCTCACCGAAACCTCCCTGTACAGTTGCAAGCGTTTTTAAACTTTTATTCTCAGGCGCTGGCAATGGCTCTTAAGAGGACCCTTTTCATACAAAACTTAAATTTGGATTTGAAGCCAAAATACTCAACCAATCTGAAATTTTTTTTTTTTATCATACCGTATATCAAATATCTAAAACGCTCATGATGTATTACTTTATTTATTTATGTTTTAATTTACACAATATAGGCCATTAAACAAATAAAATTTTCTTGATATTGAAGACATATAAATATATATATTTTTTTTTTTAAATATAATGACAAATAAAATAAACCATCGTTTAAAAGGCGTTTTTTGGGTAGAAATTTAAATTTGCATACGACAAACTTGTATTTCAACGTAAATCACTATTTTGTAATTTAAGTTTATGAGCAATAAAATGCTTTTACTTTTAAGTTTATTTGTTACATAACATTGCATCATTATTTTCATAGTAAACAGAGTAAAATTATTTCTTAAATCCAAACATGGCAAGGTTCCCTCTCTAAGTTCATGAAGAATTGAATTCTTCTCTGGCGTATATTTTATTATTTAAAATGCAAATAAATAAAGTAACACACATCTGTTCTAAACTGTAATAATATTTTGTATTAAAAAAAAATCAGTTTGATTTGGTATTTTGACCTCAAATCCAAATTTAAGTTTTCTACGAAAAATCTCAACGGCAGGAAAACCAAAAAAACACAGATATTATCAAAAGTGATTAGTGATTAGTCAGACATTACCAAATACTATGTTTTTAGATAAGGAGGAAAGCAATATTCGAATGCTCACCACAAATCAAATACTATTTATACTTGTCTGTTTTCATTTTAAATATGCTATAAAATAACACCGGGAGTCATAACATTACGTTAATATGACGTTTTGAAATATCCTACTAGTGACTCAGAAAACATTAACATTTTTTTTAATTCACTACAATTTTTTTCTACATTATAATTGATTTGGTGGTGTTTATGGGTAATCTGAGTATTATACCAGATAGATGATCCATCGTCACATATAACTGCATACTCAACAAAAATTTTCGGAGATGTCTGACTAATCAAGTGGACGATCAATATACTATTAGTGAAAGTGAAAATGCGTTCGTCAAAAGTAAAAAACCAACCTGACCATCTAACTTTTTTCTTAAAAGTAAAAATTCCGAATATTTTGAGGAAGTTGTGATGACACGATACGATATAACATATTATTTAGTTCTGGAACTGAGGGGTTATTGTGCTGCTGAAATATGAATAATAAAAGTTATATTGTATTGTTTGTCAATAAAAGTAGAAAATATTAAAAATGGTACTAAAAAAATTTATAGATTGGCAACATTAATTTAACTATTAAATATGAACCATATTTTCCTTACAGTTTGATTAATGTGCAATGACACTGAATATGTACAACACTGTAGGTAATATTTTAAAAACTTTATTAACATTATTTGAATAATAACAATTTTAACGCGCTTTGATTTTATTTTATTTACATAGATGTACAATTGATAATTCAGAAAGTACCATCAGGCGAATTGTCACGGAGGGCGAAACAAATGAGGGTAAATTCAAAACTCCAGCCAAAATACGAAAGAGTCGCCCTTCCCAAAGCTATATACAGTTTTGACACCAGTTATTCGTCAGAAGGTACATTTTTTTAGGGAGATGATCTAAAGGCAAGTTAGTCCTGAACAGTCTTATGGCGTTTATGCTGTCGGTGATAGAGATAGCCACCGGGAACAGAAAAATAATGCTCTTTATGATAGCCGAGTTTTCAAAACGTCCACGAATTAGTCTGAAGAAATGTATAGCAATGTGTACATCCCATATGACCCTTTAATGGTTCATTCCGAACATACCAAAAGAAAGTCTGTAGGATAGAGCTCCCTCATTTCGAGAAATCTCAGAAATTTGAACCCGCGACACACAGATTCGTATTCGAGAGCCTAAAGCCATTCGCACGTGGATATACTTACAAGCGACTCGAGTTTAGTCTGCCGCGCATACGCGCCGTACTATTTTGCTTTTTTTCCGACATGTTTTTTTCGACTACGGTTTAACGCCAATGGGTCTAAACACGTAGAAAGCGTGTTTCGGCTTTCGGACTACCCGCGCACAGCTCCCGAGCGCGCCGGCGGTATTTTGTACCGAGTTGCGGACATCTGAATCTGGCTTCACTGTGTGCGCTTTAGTACGTTTACATACAAAAAATTGTTGTCGGCCGTCGGCTGCCCATGCGCCGACTGCTTTACCCGCGTTCTACGTGTTTAGACCCAATAATAAGCTACTGACAGTGCTGGTAGCGCGCTACGCGAGTTGCATTCGCGTCTACTACTCGTTTGGCATGATTTGAATGTTAGATTTTTTCTGAAGGTGGGAAAATATCCCTATATATGTATGACTATAATTTACCGGAATACGTATAAAGGGATTTAGCGGAAAAGGCGTGAATTGAGGTTAGAAAAAAAGTCATGTAGTTCCTCCTCAGCGACGATGAATAAATACCCTACAATAAAATTATTATTTGATTGCATGAGTGAAAACAAAATCTTCTTTTAGAACTTTTTTATGCTTATAAATATAAAGGAGAACAATATTGTCTTCGTCGCTAGAATCACTTGACATCGTATTCACTCCTCACCTGCACGCCAAAAAATGATCAAGTTCAGTATATTTCGGAAACTAGCAATAAAGAGTAGCATATCGGTAGACTATTTGTGGTTGCGTCACAGCCACGTAGCTTGTGAGTACCTCTATGTACGAAGGGCCTTACCTCTCGAACACAGAGGCCGTAGGAATTATCAAATAAGTAATATTAATTAAGTGTACACATGAAAATATTTATTCATATTAGCATATGACGTGACTAAAGCAAGTATATTTTTAGAAAATAATTATTCATATTTCTATATTAGCTACATTCAATATCCGATAGAATCGCTGATGGTTGAAAAACTATTCCACGATCGGAAGGAATTGATTTACTTTCTTATCAATACAAATTATTTATACCTGAGATCTTTGTGATTCTATATGAATCACCTGGAGAAATAACTCACCTGACGTGACTAGCTAACATCAATAAACAGCTTTATTCATTCCTACTGCTCATAATTCACTTTTTTCTGTCACTTTCAAGAGGCTTAGGAAATAGGCATAGTATAATGAAGCAGAACACAAGGAATACTATGTGGGCGTGATTCGTGATTCAAAAGTATGGGAGATTTTCCTCACGATTAGCGTTCGCGTTAATAATTGAAAAAGAATTGAAATTGAAAGCGTCCGGTATTTCTAAGCGTTCGATTTGGAAATATCCTCCCCTCATTAAAAAAACTGTTGGGGACAGAGATCGGTTTCCGCAAGGCGGAAGGAAAATGGATAAGAGAGGATGCCGACTTATCGCTTTTCTTCCTTCCGCTGGTTCTTACTACCAAATTGAGCTCACTAGCTAACGATTGATTTTCACTTTCATAAGTTTCCGACACGCTCCGTATTCAACACTAATGTTGACAGGATCAAATGGTAATTTTAACTGATAAATACTGTGACATTTTATTATATTCAGTCGGCAATGTGGGTAAGGTATAAAAGGATTTTGTGGGTAGAATTTAATTTGGGAAAGGTACCTATATAAGGAATGAATGCAAGGCAGCAACAAAAACATACCTCCGAAGTTTAATATGGAGAGATAAAAACTGCTTATGTAGTATAAGAGATCCATTGCATCCATCCATGCCCTTATATTTAACCAGTGGCGGTTTTCTCTAAAGTGCGGTTGTGCGGTGAACCCCCATTAAAAATATGATAAAATAAAACAACCTTGTTGTACAGTAATATAACCACATCACAGATAGCTCGACATTAAAATTCCGTCTTTAAAACTCGCGCCACAAATACGGTACCTATCTATTCCCATTTTGTGCGCGTTGCGATCCGCACACATTTGTCCATACAAAAAATCATAGCCGATACGAATCGCTGTGACGGTAGAATGGACAAAACTACGCAGCTTGGTGCGCTGCTCACGAGTCAAGATGTCACGTGACCTCCGAACTTTGACGAGTCTCGCCGAAACGAAGCCCAAGATTGTCGCATTATGACCGGCTGACGGTCGACTTTTACACCGACGGATGCAAGTTAAATGTTATATATTATGGTCATTTTTTATAGTCATTTATGTACATTTTTTATTTTCTTGTTTGTGCATTTCTCCATCCGTTTACTAATGGCATTTGTAAATCTACTATTGAAGTGGACCGATTTTGACTTCTGTTTTCGTTTTTTTTATAGATAAGTTGTTATATCCCTAAGGTACGAGTACATTTACTAAAGTTTCGGCAAACAACGTCGCTAGTTATGCAATTTTGTGTTGAGCTTTCCTAGTATTGTTTCGGCTTTCAAATTGAAAGTGGTTGCGTTTATCGGTAGTCGCGAATATTCTGTCCTAATTTTTTCACACAATGACGGAATACAGTGTTATATTAAAAAAATAACGCTAATGCTAATAAAAAAAGTTTGGAAATTAAATATTATTATTTTTTGTATACGTATATATTGGATTTTTAGTGTAAGTGAACAAAGCTAATTTTATTTCGTGGCCACCTTTATTTGTGTTTCTTGTTTTTTTATGTTTTAAAATATCAATTATATTATATTCTACATTCTACGCAATTATTCTTCTTAAAAAAAAACAATAATAATTAGCAACGTACATTGAGTGTTGTAAAAACCATTAAACAATTTAAATCCTCTAAAATCATTTTGGTTGTTTAATAATTGTGTCGAGGAGTATCAAGTTATTTAAAAACAATAGTACCTATTTAGGTACCCCCCCCCCCCCCCCACTAACTTTATTTAATTTGTGTGACAAGAGTAAATTTTGATTAGACAATATAGATATCATTCTTCTCTTGAATTTCTGAACCCCCCGTTAAAAAGACCACGAACCGCCACTGTATTTAACTGTACTATACTAGCCGAATTCTTAAAAAAATTATAAAATATCGCTAAATTTATAAACGCGTGAATTCTGCGTATTGTTTTTTTATTTTTTATTATTATTTAAACCAAGATACATGTACACTTTTAGGTATACGCCATCTCACTAGGCTGAGCCTATAACGAAATAGCAGGAATTTAATCTACAATAAAATATATAAATTTGTTTTAGACCACTTTAATTTTAATTACACTCTACCGGTTTCGGAAGAACCCTTCCTTCGTCAGGAGTATATTAAAACTAACCTATGATACAAAATATTGATAGATATATACCAAACATTTAGGTGCTGGAGTGGGAGGTCAAATGGGGAGGGGGGTAGTTACGGGAAATCCAGCAATAACAGAGCGGTTTATTGGAAAAATATCTAGAATGGGACTAAACGATAAATTAATTTGGTTATTCAATATATTAGCGTTATTATTTAGGGATTTTTTAATTTCAAGTGCTTCCAGGTTATCTAACTTTTTGCTTTTATTATTACGGTGAAGAGTTTTAACCCCTGTGTCCTTATTAAAAGTGTGATTGGTGGAAATAAGATGATTGGCAAAATCCGAAAAATTATTATTATTTAAACATCTTAAATGTTCCGTGATTCTAATATTTACATTTCTGGTTGTCTTTCCTATGTAGAATGATGGACAATCATTGCAACATAATTGGTAAATGCCTGAGTGGCTTAATTTATGATCTCTATCTTTAGTGTTTTTTAATAATTTACCTAAGTTATTGTCAGTATAGAACGCGGGTTTAATACAAGGAGGCAATTTTTTTGTACTAAGTGAAGAAAAATTAGATAAATAATAAACCGCTCTGTTATTGCTGGATTTCCCGCAACTACCCCCCTCCCCCTTTGACCTCCCACTCCAGCACCTAAATGTTTGGTATATATCTATCAATATTTTGTATCATAGGTTAGCTTTAATATTCTCCTGACGAAAGAAGGGTTCTTCCGAAACCGGTAGAGTGTAATTAAAATTAAAGTGGTCTAAAACAAATTTATATATTTTATTGTAAATTATGGCGAGCCACAAAGTTAATGCTTATTACGAACATGGAATTTAATCTCTTTATATACTTTTCTTAAAAGAAAGAATAAAGTTAAACAATAAATAGAATCAGAAAAATAAACAGAAAATGAAAATTAATAAGAGAAATAGAAAAGAAAAAAATGGAGAAGAGATGAAATAAAGAA
This sequence comes from Limnephilus auricula, assembly GCA_951813805.1. Lineage (NCBI taxonomy): Eukaryota > Metazoa > Arthropoda > Insecta > Trichoptera > Limnephilidae > Limnephilus > Limnephilus auricula. The sequence continues at coordinate 30,980,696 of OX638404.1, forward strand.
AGTTCTATTATTTGAAAATAAGAGAGATAAAATACAGGTGTATTGCTATTATATTGGTTAGTTTAAAATTGGCGAACTTAGTACCTATTTAGAGAACATTAAATATGATGACTTCTATGTGTTGTCTATAGTCTAGTTGGTAAATATGAAAACGCATGTTTTAATAATTTTGGTTGGAGAAATGTCAATAACAAATAATTCGCAAAAGATACGAAACATCACTTGTTGAAAAGTAATAATACTATGTTATCTTTGTGATCAATCGAAGTTATACAACCATGGGAAATTTGAAATAATTCCAATAAATGTTTTAAAAGATCTCTTCAGCCAGTCTTTGGTCAGCAAATTGGCCAAAATGTAGAAATAGGCCAAATTTAGACATTAGATATCTCAGTACAAATTGAAAATCAAATGGTACAGCGATATACAATGTCAAGTGGTGTAAGACAAACAGAGGTGAGTAATGTTAAAAAGTCAAAAGGTACTAAGTCAATAATTATGGTATTAGTTTCCTTTCAAATGTACGTGGAAGGCATTTCTATTTGAAGGTGTGTGTACGGTGTACGTATTATCAGATCTTTTTCTATTTTTAAGTTGACATTTTACACACAAAACCAGTTTTACTGACCGGTTTCGCACGTCATTTTGATGTATGTTAATATTTATTTCATAAAACCCTTGCATTTTGAGGTGAACCATAATATTGTGATTGTATGAATGAAAAAAAAAACTATTATTTACCGACAATTAAGCATTTAAAGCTACGTAGAGTACAAGAAGATTTATATTGCTGCGTTTTCCTAAAAATCCAGCCGAAAAATTTGTACAAATTTCTAAAGCTATTACGCTCAAATTTCCTGTGTTGGCAGAGAAACGGCGTAATGGTAAAAAAATCAATATTTAAGATTAATCTTTACTACGAATCGGCTTACATTATTAACAAAATATATATATTTTGGAAAAAGCGTTTTTCCTACCGTTTTCCATTAAGTAGAATCAAAATAAAATTGTTAAAAATATAAGCGTAAAGCACTAAAAATGTATTTTTTCGTTAGAAATACAATTTTGGGGCTAAAATTATCTGTGACATTTTCCATTGATAAACTTTTTTCTTTAAAAATTATTTACAAATAAAAAAAAAACACTTTTGCGTTTGAAATCGTGACATTTAAACCCCGTTTGCCAAGCGATTTTTATGCAAATTACCTATATTTGTGGCGACATAAGGCACACTAAGAATATATACATTTTTGGCTTATGGCTTCCTCTTAACTAGTTTCGTTTTAATAACAACAAATAGTATATATATAGCTAATATTAACTGTTATTTGTACGATAGCGATCTGCAGTTGTCCTAGGGAACGACGAGAAGTTACCGAAAGTTATCCTATCAATCCTTATCGATCGAGAGCTCACGGGATGGCTTTTATCCGTGAAATCTTTCCCCTGCAGACTGTAGTATAAGTATCTTTAGTGACATTGAGAATCCATTCTGATAAATAAATCTTCTTTCTTATTTTTCTATTTGTTCAGATTGACATTTTATATGGCTCCCGGTGACATTGACTGACTGTCAAACTTTTAGCCAAGAATTTATAAAAAAATGAGATAAAGAGTCCAATATTTTGGCAATGCGTGATCAGATATTATATTTGTTAAACATTTATTCAATTCTAGCGATGTTGGCTAAGGTCATTCCGCTATCACTAAATAAACAGTAGTTTTAATAAAGTTGACAGCTACGTCGGCTGTATTTCATACAGGAATTATTTTAATAAAATTGTCAAATAAATACATAATACAGGGTGGCGTAAAACTTGTCACCTGGTGTTCTTTGCCTGTAATATGTATGAAAAAATTTGGTTCTGCTTTTGGATTGTGTTTATTAGATTGACTTAATTTTTTTCCATTAAGTCAAGAAAATGATATCAGCCAAGTGGCCGCCGCACAGTGGGCTGAAAATCGCCTTTCATAGGCATAGAGACTTGAATTTTCAAGGGTCTTTTTTTGGCTAGAAATGGATTCTGCTGATCATTACTATGCTATAAAATTTCGTATGAAGCAATTGCGTGTACAAATGAAGGAGTTATAATTTTTTAAAGAAAAAATTGTATGGCACTGACATTAAAAATGAGGCTATCTCTGGAATCATAAGGTTGGCCATTACATTCTTACACACAGATACTACTATTTATTTGTATTTTTTTGACATACTTCGTATTGTGGCGCAACTTGCGCGTTTTTTTTAATCCTCAAAGTTGAAAAAAAAACTTTTTTATGTTGATGATTCATTTTAATGCTTAAATGCTTTACATATGATATTTACGAGTATCTATGCTTTGTCTAGTTTACAATATTTTATTGACACTATAAACCAAAATTTTGCATCATTTTCTTGACTTAATGGAAAAAAAATTAAGTCAATCGAATAAACACAATCCAAAAGCAGAACCAAATTTTTTCATACATATTACAGGCAAAGAACATCAGGTGATAAGTTTTACGCCACCCTGTATTATGTATTTATTTGACGATTTTATTAAAATAATTCCTGTATGTCTCTATGTCTATGAAAGTAGTGTTGAGTACCTCATACAAGATGCACTACAAATGTCCCATACAAAGGCGTAAAATGTCCCGTCACCTCACAAAATGTGTTTGTACCAACTCTTTTTCTTTGTACCACTTCAAATATGAGGTGGTGAGGTAGTTGGCACTACATTGCATGGGACATATTTGAGGTCCAACTCTTTTTCTTTGTACCACTTCAAATATGAGGTGGTGAGGTAGTTGGTGTAGTATTACTACATTGCATGGGACGTATTTGAGGTCCAACTCTTTTTTGTATTACTACAAATGTATGAGGTGATGAGGTAGTTGGTGTATGGGACTTATTTGAGGTCCAGCTCTTTTTTGTATTACTACAAATGTATGAGGTGATGAGGTAGTTGGTGTATGGTAGTTGGTGTATTTGAGGTCCAACTCTTTTTTGTATTACTACAAATGTATGAGGTGATGAGGTAGTTGGTGTATGGGACTTATTTGTGGTCCAACTCTTTTTTGTATTACTACAATGTTGGTGTAGTAGCACTACATCGTACGGGACGTATTTGAGGTCCAACTCTTTTTCTTTGTATTACTACAAGGTGGTGAGGTCGTTGGTATACTAGCATTACATCGTAGGCGACGTATTTGTATTAGATCCGCGAGCTAGAGCTACTATATTACAGCGCCTTTGAGGGGTTTTCTCACAAAAACGGTGCTATACAAATTATCTAATTATTATGATTATTTTTTTAAATTTTTTTTTTTTTAATATGTTAATAAATACGTACATTTAAAAAAAAATTGTAGTATGTGAATACCGCACAAGAGTCCCAACTGCTCCCAAGGGAGGGGGACTAAGAAAGAGTCGCGATGGTAAGGGGTTTAGGGGGATGGGGGAGGGGGGGGCTAAAAGTTGCGAGGATGGTGGTGAGGAGGGGGTGAGAAGGGTGGTGATGAGGGGGAATGAGAGGAGGGGGAAGGGGGGGGGGGGTAAAAGTTGTGAGGATGGTGGTGAGAAGGGTGGTGATGAGGGGAGGGGGGGGGGGGTAAAGTTGCGAGGAGGGAGGTGAGGAGGGGGTGAGGAGGGTGGGGAGGAGGGGGGGGGGGTGGGGGTGGCGAGGAGGGGGGAGAAAAGTGCGGAGGGGGGTGAACAGTAGGGAGGGGTGAGGAAGAAGTGGTGAGGAGGGGGGTGGGGGTGAGGGGGGGGATAAGAAGGGGAAGGGGTGAGGATGGGAGGGGGGTAGGCGAGTTTTTATGCTGGACAAGAGAAGAGTCCCAACTGCTCTCAATAGTCTGGAGCCAGTTAGGAACATAGACAACAGTAATACGTACATTTGTTTGTCCAATTCGGTGCTACCTACTGCGTTTGGATTAGAGTTTTTAATGATCAAATTTATCCCACGTCCAAGATATCAGTTGAGTTAGAATACTCGCTAGCGGGGACCATTGCCTGCAACGTTAATTTAAAATAAGCTTCAAAAACGTTCATTTTACCCGATTTTAAGACACCCCCCCCCCCCCCCCCCCGACGGATGTGAAAATATTGCTACACCTCACCTCATATGAGGTGGTACACCTCAACACCTCATTTCAGTATTTGAGTACCTCATACAAACTCACCCTGATATCGTGTCCTACCCAACACTATATGAAAGGCGATTTTCAGCCCACTGTGCGCCGCCAGAATTGTGACCATACGGGCCCGTTTACGGCATTTTCCATCACGTTTCCGGCGATGGGTTCTCGCATTCTTGACGGATATTCTCTTTGAGGGCTTTAAGAGTCTGGGGCTTGTTGATATAGACTCGTGATTTCAAGAAACCCCACAAAAATAAATCTGGGCCGGTTAAATCGGGTGGTCTTGCGGGCTAGTGCAACTCACCAAAAGAGTGTTTTGTTGATTTGCACTGTTCGGTCTCAATCAAAAACATTTTTTCCGCGTTCTGAGGGGTATAGCGATTCATGTCTTATTGATGTATATTTTGTATCTGTTTACTTCACAAATATCAAAGCAAAATTGACATTTGCGCCGTTCGCAAAAATTATAGCATCTTCCGATAGGGTGATAACTTTTGCGCCACATTGTACTTCCTATTGATTTGAAAAGACCTTCAGACAATATCTAATAGACTAAATATTTAGAAAAAAATAGCAATTTTATTTGATTAACCCATCAGATCTCGGGCATATTCTGTCAGAAGGTCAGAAAATTTCCGCTTCGCAATAAAATCCAAATAAATGGACTATTTCTGAATGTTTCTGAAAATCAAAAACTGTTTTTGAAAGGTTATAGAATATGAACTGAAATTTTATTATTAGAAATAAGCATATTATAAATACTGAAATATTCATTTTTTAATACAAAATTAAGAAGTTTTAAAAAATGGCTCACCTTACGTTTTTTCTGTCTAAAACTTCTTCTTTTTCTTCTTCGGTGGCGCTACAGCCCAAATCAAGCTTTGGCCTCCCGCAACATTCGCCTCCAACTCCTCCTGTCCTCAGCAGCTGACTTCCAGTTTGTTACCTGGAGAAGCTGTGCTGCGCATCCCCTGTTACCTCGTCTTCCCACCCCAGTCTGGGTCTTCCCACTTTTCTCTTTCCACCTGGGTGTCCAGTCATAATTCTTTTTGGGACACGTGTGTCCCGCATTCTCTGTACATGTCCAGCCCATCTCAACCTGAGTAGTCTCATATAGGCTGAGATGTTAAGGGCCTGATATATATATAGAGTTAGAGTTAGTCAGCTTTCTAAACGATAAAAGTAAAGAGTTTAAACATTCTTGAAAGCTATTTAAATATAAAAAAAAGTGTTCATACAATTTAACACAAGTTTGTGCTCATTCATTCCCCAATAAAAAACCGTTTGTCTGATGATGAATTCAAGAGCTAGTGTTCGTAAAAGGAAATTCTTATTTTACTGATAAATAGGCTGGGCTAGATTAGCTTCTAATTACATTACCTGACATTACCTGGGTGCTATACCACAAAACTTTACAAGTCTACGAAGTGGAGCGGAGATGAGACGGTTCTTTTGAGAAATATGATTAGTCAATTCTTGCACGTCTCTGATTCGCTCTGATCAACTTTGCTTTTATGGAAACGCACTCTTAGATAAGGGCACTTGCGACAGTTTATTGCAATCAAAGGTTATGAAATTATTTTGTAATTTTTATTTATTTATTTTCAATAAAAATGTTTAAAATACTGTATTTTCTATTTCAAATACACTACTTGATAGTATTTCGTATTTTAAATACACGACTTGAAAGTATTTTGTAATTTGCATTTTAATTACAGCAAAGCATGTATTTTGCCATATTTTGACTATATAGAATATCAAAGAAAATTGTAACTGAAAAAACATGACTCATAACTCAACCGCAGACCAAATGTTAACAAAATTTTAAGCATTCCGAATTTTTACCGATTTATAACATATTTCTCTGGAAAACTTTAAGTTTTTAAGTTCCTAAATAATATATATATACATCTATATGTTATTTTTTAAGACAATATCTATACATTATTGTAGAGCCGAAACGGTAACTGTATGAAATTCCCTCCATAGAGAAAAATGGGAAAGGACGTTCCAAAAATAATTTAATTTTTGTTTTTAATTTGATATTTTATTTATTTTTTTCTTGAACATACGTTTTACAAATGATTACAGTGGTTTACATAGTAGTACAATAAATGTTAATTCAGTAACAGGATGTAAAAAGATATCTAAAAATGTTTTTTATTTTTTATTAATTTTATTTTTTACAAATTAAAATTAAAGTACAATATTAAGTAAATTAAGAATACAAAGTGAAGTATTTTATCCTCAGTCCTCCTCACTAGGTATTCCTATTCCGAGGTGGACTGCAGGTTGTTGTATGGTGTTGACCACGATTTCCCCATCATTGTTGTTGGTTTTTGTTGGTTTCCACGAAATATAAATAAATAAAGCAAAAAGTGTTTATGTTTATTACCTGTAGGTTGCGTTGGGGTTACTTAATAATTTTAATTATCTAGTTCCTCATCTTCGTGTTTAGTTTAGCCATAATTTGATGTCCTTTTTAAACTTTTGTATATCCATGGTATTTTTAATTTCAATCGGAAGGGCATTATATAATTTTGTAGCATGGAAATAATGGTTTTTCTGGCCGAAAGCTGTATTTGATTTTGGAGTATTTAGTAGATTTGAAGATTTTGTCCTTGTAGTATAGGTGTGTTGGTCAGCAGGGTATGCATATTTTTCTTTAAATTTGAGTAGTGGATTTTTTTAGTACAGTTTTATAATGCTGAACACATTACATTTTTTAAAAACTTCTTTTGATGGAGTTCTTATAGGTACTTTCAGGATTATTTTTATTATTGCTTTTTGTGTTTTAACAAGCTGCTTCATGTGAATGTTTGAGGCAGATCCCCATCCAATAATCCCATATTCTATGCGTGATTGGCAAAGAGCATAGTAGACTCTATATAGATCAGTAGTAGTTAGTAGTAGCATTTTGTGAACACCTTACAGGGAGAACACATTTTGTTTTCTTATGGGTATAAAAAATTTCACAATGTATCTTAAAACGCAACTTAGGCATTTGTCGAGAGATTTTTGCTCTATTTTAAACGAGTCGTGTTAAGCCTTAAACAATTTACCGGGCAATTAACTAATCGGCTAAATTCCCGCGGTAAAAATAGTCCTGGAAATGGGGCAAAAAGCGCGCGAAAAGTGAAATTTCCATGCCTACCCTCTATCCGCTGACCCAACGGGGGTATATTGGCAAGGGGCAACACTGACCTATTGGGGGGCGGAAGTGACCTAGTTCCGCCGGACATTGCGTGATCACGTGGGGGCTAAATGTGGCCGAATGCAGGTACCCGAAACAGGTACAATCCTATGTTGTTTTGTTGGCACTACTTTTTCTACTTCCTAGGTACTTTTTTACTTTGTTTTTATAGGCGATTACCGCACAAAACTCCCAGCTGCTTCCGTCTGGAGCCAGTTGAGACTGGCATCTCCAATGGTACGTTGTGAGACTGAAGGTAGTAGAGAGGGGAAGGAAGTGGAAGTACCTGGCTATTCAGATCTGGTCATCAAATACTGCTAAAACCATTTCAAGCAAAGTTTAAATTCTGAATGGTACACGGAGAAAAACGTTATTCTAAAATACGATAATTTTATTCGTTAAACGGTTAAAAACGGAACTGAAGTTCTTACGAACAAATTAACAGGGTTTCAATGTTTATTGGCGGGAAAATGTAAGAATAAATTATTATTATTAACTTTTAGAACAAATTTCGTACGTATACCAAAAAATTATTCTTACATTTTCCCGCCAATAAACATTGAAACCCTGTTAATTTGTTCGTAAGAACTTCAGTCCCGTTTTTAACCGTTTTACTAATAAAATGATCATATTCTAAAGAATAACATTTTTCTCCGTGTAGGCTTACACCAGGGCGATACTGAAAGTATACACTCTTAAATACTTGCAGAACTTATTTTCTGAATAGTATATGCCTCATACCCAAAAAATTATATCTGTAATTTTCTCTTATTTAATAAATCTTCTTCTTACCCTTGTCCTATTCGTGTCGGGGACCCACTGCATCGACAAGGCTCCTCCATACGTCCCTGTCTTGCGCCGATTGTCCGGCCTCCGTCCATGGCAGACCCATCCTCTCCTCGCACAGTTTCTGGAGTTCTGTGTCTGGAGCGGCACAATTTTGAAAAACTAAATTTATTTTTAATATACTAATCTTGGTTGATCGTTGGCAATTTGTTAAATTTTCAAACGAAATATCGTATTATACAACACAAATTTAAAATCAAATAATCATACAGCAAATTAAATCAATACATAATCTGGTAAACACACTTTTCAGAATTTTATGTTTAGTTAAATTGAAATCATTAAAAAATAAATCCGAGAACGTGTTTTGTGACGAAAATATCTTAGTTTGTCTATTTTTTTAACCGCTTGGGCACATAAGCTTGTTTTCACGACAATTTAACGTAGGTAGACATAGGAATGACGTATGCCCCGTACCTGAGTTATAAGGTCTTAAAAACTAAAATATTTCAGATTTTTTTACACACTTATTTTGTTTAGACATTATTGAAAAATCATTAATACTTATGATCAAAAATACTTACAAGAGATACACAATATTTAAAAATTTATCATCATGCGTTTTGAGCATTTCTATTGCTTACTTGAATGTAGATATATATTAAAGCAAGTTTTGAATGAAATAAATCGATCGTAAATTTTTAGTTTAATAAATTTGATACGGGGAATAATTGATCTTTCTCATCGGAACCTCCCTGTACAATTGCAAGCATTTTGGAATTTTAATTCTCAGCCGCTAATCAATGGGTCTTGACCTTATTTATTTATAACCTTCAAAAGTTAAAAAGTGAGTTTTTCTTATAATTTTTTTTTTTTTATAAGACCTATGCGAGTAGTTCCCAGAAGCAAACAAATTAGACTGAGGAGTTAAAAAGGCGGCCATTTATTTGACAAAATAATAATGTCCCGATTCTGATTTGTGCCTTTGTTCCTTTGTTGGTTCTGGTCTAATTCATGACTTGAAATTGGGTTATCTTGCCCAGACCATTTAGGGATTCATTACCCCTTGGGTCAGATTTTATGGGAATATTTCCTCTAGCCTTGAAGCGGTTGGAAATAAAAATAATGTCACTACTTTGGTTTGTGAATTCGGGCTTTTTTACCAGTCCTAGAACAAACACACAAAGTCGGCCACATCAATAATTATTTTCTGTCGTACGTGTCGTCTGTACCTAGTACTATTTAAAAATCTGACTGCATAGATATATAGATATCTATGGAAACAGTCCCGCATATTATTTAAAAAATCAAATTAGTAATATACTAAAATGTATGTAATGTCATTGAGAATCTTTAAAATTGAATGTTAATAGATATTATTTACTCTATTTGTTATTCTCTTTTTCAACATATTTCAATCTTTATATTCTATTTCAGTATATATCTTGTTATTTATAATTATTGTGTACATCTATCTCTACATAAAGAAAAACAAATCTTAAACTGTGCATTCTGTGAACATTTTTAAAAGGATTATCAACATTTACACACTTTACAGTGTTAGTCTTATAGCATTTAAAATTTTCTCTTAAATAACCTTGTAAATGTTCCCAAACAATAAATACATCTGACGTTATTAGTGCCCTAATGCCTGTACGGTTCAAATTTAAGAACCCGACTCCGAGTAAATCTCTGACGCCACACTGTATGGAATCCGTTCTGACCCGTCCGTGTACGTGTAATTTTCAAAAGGAGCTACTGCCTTGATATTCACACTAATCACTCGCTCAACGTGCCATACGCAAATGGAAGTGGCGCCATCTAGGTATAGTTTAGCGCCATACAGGGTGTTAAGGTACGTACTTGAGTTACTTTAACCAATTATTCCTGACATTATTTGGAGTAAAAAATTTAAATAAAATTTTGGTCTCCGGTGACTTTTTTTATGAATTTTTTTTTTTTTCAAAATTTTTTTTCTTCAAAATCAAACAAAATAAAAATTCTTTCACATGACCTTATTGGTCACTCAGCCGAGTTACCGGCCCACCTCTTACCCCGCCCTCAACTATCCAACACCTACTATTTTTTATGTTTTTGTAGAAAAAAAAAAAAAAAAAACATCAAAAATGTCACCGGAGACCAAAATTTTATTTACATTTTTTACTCCAAATAATGTCAGGAATCACTGGTTAAAGTAACTCAAGTACGTACCTTAACACCCTGTATAGATATAGAAGTTTTCATATTATTATTTTTCCCGTGGATCAAATTTGATATCTATTTTATTACTCTAACGTCTGTCGGAGAAAAACCTCACCCCATGAACCCGGGCACCCTTGCTAAGTCACCAAACTAATATTATAATATCTAACTATTAAATGTAAGTGTTCTGTAGTTTTACGTTGATAGTTGTTAGTTTTGCTAAAAGGCGAAGCCTTATAAATGGTCACCAACGCTTAAACTTGGCGAAGCAGAACCAAAAGCCATGTTATGAATAATACACTTACTAGAAATTCTAGAAAGAAAACTCTGCGCAAGTTTCAGAGCTTATCGTAAGAGAATTAGATTATTCTATCCTGAAATTCTAAATATTAGTAAGATGAGTAAATATTACGTTGGCATCCTTGTACTAATATCATTAAATTTAACATCATCATGGGGTACTATGAATGATTGAATCTCGGTGCATGGATGGGTAGTACATTAGCATCATATTACGATCCAAATAATCATTAGAAATAAGAAATAGCCAAGTAGGTACACATCTGTATTTGATAACTGAAAGCACGAGTAGCGAGGATACTATATTCCTGATTCATTTTTGGGATATTATGACGTACGTAATAGCAATAGATTAGCCCTTTCCAATCTAATTTTAATCTTAAAATAACACCAAAAACCACCTAAGAGTGGGTTTTTCATAATACAACTCCCCACCTTGATGTAAACTTTTTGTACATACATGCTTCTAAAACGTACGCGAAACCAGCGACGATCATTCATTTTGTGACAAAAGTGTTGTCATAATTTGTTGTATGACCTAGTAGTTTTGCTAGAAATAAATACGTGTGTGTGTGTGTGGATATATTCATTTTTTAATTTACTCATGTTCTCGGTTATACACCATTATATCACGGAGAAGATTATATTTTCGCGCTTATACATACATGTACACATATACAACTAGAAAAAAGAGTTACGTATATGGTCTAATCCTGCGTAATAGCATGTCTTATTCTTTTTTATGTTCGTTTTTCGGTTTTCTATTTTATATATTCTATTTCCATTACAATTTTTCTACAATTTTTTTTATATATTTAATCCATATTATGTTTACACTAGACCTCACGAAGTAACCATATTCCATTGGTCACCATGAAACAGGCAGTCGCCTAGTATGATGAATGTTTTATTGTATTATCATGCATTTAATAAAAAAAAAATAATAATAATAATTTTTCATCAATTAGTACTTAAATCGATACGCTGCTGCCTCGAACCTATTTATGATGTACTCGTATGTAGTTTTTTTCGTTGATATTAATATATATTAATATAGTCCGTGAGAGCTCCTATCTAGAAAAAAATAAAATAAAAATAAAATATTTGAAATAAATAGGTACATTTATTTACAAAAGAAAATCATGGGTCTTAAAAGCTAATTAAAATAAAATAGTTTGTTAACGAATCTACCCAATTCAATAAAGAAAATATTTCTCGTGTTTGAATTGGGGAAAAAGTAAAAAATCAGGTAAGAAGCGATGCATCTTCCGATCTTTCGACTGCGAGTTAATGCACTTTCTTTTTGATACATGTTGTCTTAGTAAAGAATTTAATTTTCCAGTTTATACAATAAAACCTTAAGACAGTATTACCAGAGAATACCGGAAATTAGTCATTTTTAAATCAAATTCTAGACGAATTAACTGTTTTTTACAAAAAAACATAAATTGATTTTGACAGATTGTTATTTTATCTGGTACACGCAGTTTTAAAATTTTGAAAAACTAGGTGTATTTTGAATATACTAAGGTTATACCGTTGGTCGTTGGCAGATTTGTTCAATTTTTAAACGATAGATTCTATTAAACAACACAAATTTCAAATCATATAATACAACAAAATAAATCAATACATAATCTGGTCAACACAGTATTCAAGATTTAAATTTTAGTTAAATTAAAATCATTATCAATATAAATTTAAAAATAAATCCGAGAACGTGTTTTGTGAAAAAAATACTTCAGTTTTTCTATTTATATAAAATCTTACAAACTAAAATATTTCAAAATTTTTTTACACACTTATTTTGTTTAGACATTATTGAAATACTTACAAGAAGTACACTATATATAATTTATCATCGTGCGTTTTGAACATTTTTATTGCTTACTTGAATGTAGACATATATTAAAGCAAATTTTGAATGAAATAAATCGATATTAAATTTTTTATTTAAAAATTTTGATACGGGGAATAATCGATCTTTCTCATTGGAACCTCCGTGTATAGTTGCAAGCATTTTTAAACTTTTATTCTCAGCTGCTGGGCAATCGCTCTTAAAAAAAGAGGTTCGTAAGAATCGTAAGTAAGATATTTTGAACTTTAAAGCAGTTTTTATAGATTTGATATTTTATTATTTGGCTTACAAAAAGACAAATCAAAGAAATACTTGATTATTTCATGCAAGGCATTTAAACATCTAAATTATTTCTATGCGATCTAATTATCAAACCAAAATCACATGCTTTTGCAACGCTTAGTGGTGTACATCACCTTAAATAAATAAAAAAGTGTTAATTTTGTAATTCTTTCATATTTATGGACGCATTGTTTCATCAACATATTTCCCTAAATCAAATAGCAACCCTTCAACTTCGACCCTCGCGTTGTTTTGACGTCTGCTTATTTTTACGTCTTAAAAGAATGTTTGACCCAGTTTTGGAGGGGCCAGCGATAACAACATTGCCCGACTTTACTGTAGGAACCTACCATTACCTGTATTATACTATATGTACACACCACACACCTGCCAGGCAAAAATCTATTAGCCAGGTAACCTGTGTATTGTACAGTGTTATATGGCTGGGTTTTTATGCCTTGTAGATCGAATGCTGATGTTGGTTGCAGTCGGCGATGTCCCACTTAGATAAGAACTATATTAAGGTGTTTTAAAAACAATGGACCCACTTGGGTTGACACTTGGGCGATTGTGGGACGGTGGGATAATAGGAAATGTACCTACCCACATTTTTAACTTTACGACAATAGCTAACAAGTTTATAAATTAAATGAAATACAAAGTTTGATCATAATTTTAGATATTCGATAACGATAAACAAGAAAATTCATATTTTAAGTTGGTGGTGTAACCATTAGTTAGTTGATAATATTATTATCTTAAGAGGCTAGACTTTGAACCACACGCGGAACACCCGCGTCTGTCATTCTGTCCCGCTCACAATAAGCTCATGCGAATGCGAAATGTGCGAATGAGACAACGCTCAAATTTACCTACAGAAATCGCTCGAAAAGGGGTTTATGGAGAATACACTTTTCTACACCGAAACTTTCACGAAATTGAAATTTTAAAAAATATATATTTTTTAGAAAGAAGAAGTTACGTTGGTAGCTTTTTATAATTTTATAATTCTTTATGAGAGTTGAGTTAGCAGCACTTTTTCCTTAAATAATATTTTTTGATAAAACGTACATGTTTGACAGTGAATGTTTACGTTAATACGAAACGCATCGAAAATTCGAAAACATACCGACATAGTTTTCACCCTCTAAAAGGCAGTATAAAAAAATATATTCATTTTGTGCAATTTTCGATGTAGAAAAGTGTTTTTTCCCGGGCGTCCGTTTTGTATGGGCCGAAAAGCGAAGTCTATCATCTTAATGACTGTACAGTTTGGATTGTTGTAAACGGAAGTGGCGCCCTCTGTTATTTTCAAAAAATACCTGTCCTGTTTTCAAACAGAATCTCCGATGGGTAAAATATCATAAAGAAAAATACAAAACTTGAAATTTCTCAGATTCAAAAACTATCATACAATTCTCCTGTCTATTTTCCGATTATTTTTGAGAACAATTTTTTTTCCATTTTTCAATAGTTTTTTTTTCGTATTTCTTGGGCATTAACTATGTAACAATTTCTAGACATTTTGTTTTGAAGAGTTTTAATTTTCAATGTACTATCGTTACTTAAATATTAATTTTTCTGCTACTAGTTTCGTTCGACACATCCGTGCCATATAACATCAGTATCCCACTATAATTTCTACCAACTACCTCGCACTATATACAAAGAAGAAGAACGGAGGCAATCTTCTATTCTATTCTTTATAGCATTGTAAATATTTAATACACGGTGCCTACGTATAACGGTTATTATTCAGATAAATTATTTTACATTAATCGTCGTAAATCTGGCAATCGCGGTCAACCGCAGGTTAAAGAAGTTGTTGAACATACTTAAAAGAATGTCACCTCTCAAACCTTACATTCATGACCGCGCGTTAAACTCCCGTTGTGGTACCTGCGTACATAGGTACTTTCATCAATTATGGGAAGATGTACGATGATGTGTCTGAGTGATAAACAAAGGTAATACGTACAACGTTTGACAACCGGTTCCGTCGCAAACACAATGGACTTCGGTAGCTCAAAGACTATTATGTCTGCACAATGATAATTGTGTCGCGATCAGGAGGTCAATTCTCCAATAGCGATGAATGCGTCATAAAATATTTCTAATTTTATGTAAATAAATTTTTAGTACCTAACTTGTGAAATAGAATGAAATTAAATAAATAAATTCTGACGAGCTCCGTGGTCGAGGGGTAATACTCGATTAGCAATCCGGAGGTCGTGGGTTCAAATTCCAACAAAGTAAACTTTATTCAATTGAAGTGTGTTATTTCACGATTTAATAATTTAATATACCATAATCATAAGGTACCTACCTATATTTGAGCACGGAGAAAAGTGTTATTCTAAAATACGATCATTTTATTCGTAAAAACGGTTAACAACGTAGAATTAAACTAAAATGGTTAATTGTTTTATAAAAAAGGTAAATTGTATTATTATTAAGTGTAAACTACCAAAAATAATATTTTAATTAGAAATGTATGAACGTAGGTATACAAAAAAAAACAGCTTTTAAAAAATATAATTTTGTGTCAAAAATTATTTGTGACAGTTTCCTTTGATTAACTTTTTTCTTTCATAAAAAATCATTTACAAAATAATTAAAAACAAACACTTTTACTTTCAAATCGTGACCTCTAGACTGCGTTTGCCAAGCGATTTTTATACATATTCGTGGCGATATACATAAGGCACACTAAGAAAATGTATATTTTTGGCTTGTGGCTTCCTCCTAATAAAATCAGTGAAGTCGAAGAATAAATAATATTTATCCCGATTCCCGGTAACAAGTCAAAAATGATTACCTTTTAATTTATTTATTGAATGTTTATTGTAACAAAAAATACCTAATTGACAATGACCTAGCGCACATAAATGTCTATCAGCTCTGCATAATGCATTCAACTGGGCTAATGTCTGATCTACGGGGCAAGTTGTATAATTGCATCAAGTTTCCCATCACTACGTTTAGTTAGGTACCTACTTTATTAGTCTGTGTGTGTGACAGTACTCGGTGACCTGATTGCAGAATTACTGCATGAATGGTGTTCCACTGCGAAGACATCACTAATCGAAGTCACTATTATGACATGTCAAAATACTGTCAGGTAAATTTACATGATTAGTTTGGACTTTAATTAAATTAAATTACCTAATACGATGTTTTCCCGTCAACTGCATTACTATTGCAATTCAAAATCATGGTTTGAATATTAGATCGTTTGAATATTGTACCTAGATGCTTTAATTAAGTACTGCAAATAGAACACTGTCTTTGAAATAATCGAGTATTTTTTGTTAAATGAAACAAATTACTTTGTGTAAACCACTAATCACATGTTATATTATCTACATGTTTCAAAACCGATGGTTTCTTCGTCAGGATAATATTAATATTATTATTAATAATATTATCCTGACGAAGAAACCATCGGTTTTGAAACATATAGATATTATAACATGTGATTAGTGGTTTACACAAAGTAATTTGTTTAATTTAATTAAAATGATGCCACAAAGTAATTTTGCAAAGATTGAAGAAATAAGAGTATTTTTTGGATTAGTCTTTTATACGCCCAGAAAAAATAAAGAATCAGGCCTATAAAACCTGCTTTTCTCCTACTTACGAACCCCTTTTCGGTTATGGTTTTATTGTATATACATGGTGATACAGGATGTTGGTACTTGACTTACTTTAACCGGTGATTCCTGACCTTCTTTGAGGTAAGAAAGGTAAATGAAATTTTGGTCTCCGGTGACTTTTTTCCTTGTTTTCATTTCATGTTTTTTCTTCTAAAATAAACTTTCCTCCACATGTCATCACTGGTCACACCACCGAGTAATCGCCCAACCACTCACCCTGCCCCTAACTGTCAAACACCTAGATATTTTTTTAATGTTTTAGGTTGAAAAAAAAACAAGACCAAAATTGCATTTACATTTTTTATTCAAAATAACGTCAGGAATCACTGGTTAAAGTACGTCGTGTAACACTGTGTATAATATTAAGCAGAAAAAGAATTAGAAGTCGAGAAAACCATAAAAAAATGTATCCCTCAGATTGGTCAAAACTTAGTTAAATTGGTGAAAACCATCACCTTTGGCCTCTTCAGCCACGACGTTTTTCATCTATGGGACTTTCATCCTCATTGGTTTGTAATAATTTACATTATTGCATGCTCTGTTTAAAATCTTATTTAATTAAAGTGTATAACTAAATTGTTTTTTGTTAATTATCGTGATGTCATCTGTTTGAACGATTTAAACAGTAAAAACATCTAAAGTATTTGCGTGCACGATTTCTTCATTGTTTGCAATCTTTTACAATCCTTATTTTGCATTTCTCTTCCTGTAATTTATATGTATTTTACTTGTACTTTCCTTTAGCACCGTGCTTCTGAGGATTAATGTGAAGTTGTATTATTTAACAATATAAATTCGGATGCAATTAACAATTAACATAACTTTCTGAAATTCAAAAATCATAAATCATAATATTCAGCTACTGTAACAAAATTATTAAATAATTGAAAAATTTGAACGGGGATCACAGTTACTTTTTATTTTGGGTACAACCAATTCGCAAGTATGACACGTATTTATAGCAGTTCAACAACTGCAAGACAGTGTAATAAACTTTATGGATTCACTGAAAAACAGGTTACACTTGTGTCGGTCCTCCCAAATGAAACTTGATTTTCGGGAAAGGTCTTTGCAACTCTCTCGCCCTAAATTTGAACTTGTTTGAACCAAATGCATCAATGTCTGTTTCGATGGAAGTGGTTGCAATTTTCAGTGATTTCTCAAGGTAACTAACTAACTAACTAACCATCACGCCGTTTCCCTGCAGGGGTAGGCAGAAAGGACGGGCCGCCAAACAACTCGGTCTTGGCATACACCCCTTGCTTCATTCACATTCATACATCCTCTCATACATGCACTTCTATTATTCCGACTCCTGACATGGCCCGATTCAAGTATCTGGTTCACTTGATCGTGCCATGTCTTCCTCAGGCATCCACAACTTCTTCTTCCATTCACATTTGCGTCATATATTCTCCTTACACTCCTTTCTTCGTTCATTCGCTCTACATGTCCAAACCATCTTCCCCTTTCCCGGTCCCTTTCGTGATCTTACTCATAACGCTTACATCAGCCTTGCGTTCTTTGCGGATATCCGCATTTCTTACACGATCATAAATGGTTTTACCCCACATACGCCTCTGGGATCTCATCTCTACAGCATTCAGTCTACTTTCATCCTTCCTCTGCCAGTTCCATGCTTCACTACCATACATCAGGGTAGGTACCATCACTCCATTGTGGATTGCTAGCTTCGCTTCGTTGGACAGCTTTTTGTTGGCGCCAACGGCATTCAGCCCACCATTAATGGAGTTACCTGCATTCACCCTTCTTTCAATATCCCCATCTCTTGTAAACATACTTCCCAAATAAACAAACTCAACCACCTGCTCCAACTATATTACACACTGTTTTCGTACTCTCTCTTTCAAACACCATGACTTTAGCGCGTCATAAACTTTATTTTACATTATTCTCTTGAAAACACATTGAAAATAGTTGCTTAAAACCCGTTTAATCACACGAGACCATATTTGTCCCAGCTCACATAGGTCTCAAAGAAATCGTTGTTTTTCCTTTACTATCATAGTCAGAAATGTGATCTAAACGGCATTGGAAAGAGAATACAACAAACTATATATTTAAATCTAAAAGAAAACCACAAAAAAATTAAAATTTACCCCTTTCTGAAACCAAAGTTTCCGATAGCAATTTGAAAAAAAATTATGGTACTTTGTGATTTTTTTTTTACATGAATCGAAAAAAAGTGAGGTGACAGTAAGGTTTATAATTTATTTATCTACTGAAATAAGTATGTGTTTTGTTTTTTTTCATTATCAGTAATTTTAGTCTGAAAAAAAAGTAAACTGAGCAATTTTTAAAAGTTTTAAAAGTTTTCGCAAAAAAAAATTATATTTACAAAAATACATAGTAATTTTTAATATAGAAATTTGAAAGCCTATTTCATCACCTTTCGAAAACAGTTTTTAGTTTTCGAATACGTTAACAAATGTTCCATTTATTTGGATTTTATTGCAAAGCGGGAATATTTTTAGCCTCTGACAAAATACGCCAATTTTTTTAGGGGTTAAAAATGAACGTGGGGCCAAAAAGCGATGACATGAATCATTATTATGAAGATAGGCATGTTTTCCCGTGAAAGATAAAAGATAAACTTTCCAGGGTTATGAATAACCTCACAATATTTAAATTGTTCCTACTACCATTACTATTAGCGTTTATTTGCTTGGTTAATGATTGAGGACTTAGCTAGCATAGGATTGAACACGCAACGCTTGGCTGGGAATCTGACGCTTTTGTCCTAGCGGCTACTAACTAGTCACTAATTACTAAGCTGATTTTGTAGACTGCATGATTACAATATGATCAAGCCCAAGCGTTTGATTTATTTCTTAGTTAGTTTTTCTACCGGAAATATTTTTTTAATAGAACCGTAATTTTTCATATTAGGTACTATTGTATGGCCAAGTACGTAAGGACCACGTGCGTGCGTATTTAAAAATCCCATTTGAATAAAATTATTTGTGGAATCGAGAGATCCTCGGTTTCTTTTAGATTTCGAAATTTAGGTCATTTATTATGGAAAAATCACGGTCAAATAATTATTTACTGAAAGTCAAATAAAATGTATGGGACACATTTCAAGTAACTATTCATTTCTGAATGTTGGTCTTGCACCAGAATAATATGTACTACATTTGTTTCAAATGAATAAATTGTGAAATGGCACAAATTAATCAATTAAAATTTCCTAGAGGAGAGAATTACATCTACTGGAATTACAAACGTCAAAATATAAGCATAGAGTGACGAAATTACACAGGTCAACGATTTTTAGAGTGATAACCGTTTGCTAAATAAATTTCATGAAAGTTAGGTTAGGTTCAAACGGTTATCACTCTATGCTTATATTTTGACGTTTGTAATTCCAGTAGGTGTAATTCTCTCCTCTAGGAAATTTTTAGGTCAAGTTTTGAAAAAAATCGTTGACTGGGTAATTTCGTCACTCTATGCTTATATTTTGACGTTTGTAATTCCAGTAGGTGTAATTCTCTCCTCTAGGAAATTTTTAGGTCAAGTTTTGAAAAAAATCGTTGACCTGTGTAATTTCGTCACTCTATGCTTATATTTTGACGTTTGTAATTCCAGTAGGTGTAATTCTCTCCTCTAGGAAATTTTTAGGTCAAATTTTGGAAAAAATCTTTGACCTGTGTAATTTCGTCAGGTAACACTTTCAAAAAACTTTTTTCGTTTTTGAACATTTTGATTTTCTTAAACTTTTTGAAGTAAAACTTCTTAACGCACGCTTCACTTTGGAAGTAAGCTGGCGAATGCGTGACGAGAGCGTTACGAAAAGTGTGATCGGGCGAGGCGAACGATCATAAATTTAAATAAATAAATATTTGTAGAAAATTAATATCCGTATTTGACGACCGCCCGTGGTCGAGTGGTAAGACACTTAACTCCCATTCGGAAGGTCGCGGGTTCGAACCCGGCGTGCGCAAATAAATTTTATTTGATTAATTTGTATTATTTCACAATTAATTAATAAAAATAATATATGTTATATTTGCGGCACGTTCCAGAGTGGAAGATACTCTCAGTATCGCCCTGGTGTAAGACCACCATTCAGAATTGAAACGTTGCTTAATAATGGCTTTAGCCGTGTTTAGTGACTAGATCTGAATAGCCAGATACTTTCCCACCTTCCTCTTCCCCATCTCCTTCCCTTCCCCACTTACCTTCAGCCTCACAACAGGGAGCAGTTGGGACTCTTGTGAGGTGTTCACTATAAAAAAAATAAAAAAATAATATAAACATAAATATATAGGTACATACATACATATAGATGGAGCTAAAGAAGTTATACTTCAGTCGTGTGGTCTAAAGCCACCTTATTTTTCTTTTTTCTAAAACAGGAAAAAAAAACAGCCGATAGCGGTTTATTGTATAAGGTGGCAAATTAAGTTAGGAAATAAATCTGAAAATATTTTTATATTTTTGTCTGAACTTCACAAAATAAAATAAAACATGCATTTTGGCGATGTTTTTTTTTGCATCAATCAAAACAGAGGGAATTTCCACCTTTACGCAATCCGCGTGAAGAGAGAGTGATTTTGCCGGTAGGGTCCTCACAGAATAATAAATAATAACATACTTTGGCCACTAATCAACTTTATACGTAGGTTGCTAATATTATAAAGTCCCATGGAAAATAGACTAATTGTCATCGATTTCCGGCAGCCCTTTACCTTGTCAGAAATATGGATTGTTTTATAAATAGACCGGCGCGACAAGTCGGAAACTTGGCTCAGTCGAATAGGCAAACTCAATAGGCAATAGGCAATAGGCAATAGGCATGTCAAACTGTTAACTTTAGGCGATACAAAACACGTTAAAATCTGTTTTATTATGAATACTTTCGAAACCATTTAACCTATTCATAGTTTGAAGTTTTCTATTAACTTGTGACGCGAGATTCGTGTTCTTATTTTAAAACTTTTGTAAACATTGTTATATCATTGGCAGTAAATCGTTGTTTCTAAAATACATTGTTTTGACGGTTAAAAAAAACAATGATTTGCCAAAAATTTCACTACGAGCAATGACGTTACCACAGGGTGTTAAGAGACGTACTACTTGACTTATTTTAACCAGTGATTCCCTATATACAATTTGGAGTAAAAAATGTTAATGAAGATTTTTGTCTCTGGTGACTTGTTAGATGTTTTTTTTTTTTTTAATTAAACCAAAAAAAATCTTCTAAATATGCACACTGGTCTTTCAGCCGAGTAACCAACCAACCCCTCACCCTAACTGTCCTATACCTAATGATTTTTTTATGTTTTTGGAGGATATTTTTGAAGGCCCCCTGTTGAAAGAGGAGATATCGGTGAGTCGTGATATCGGAATAATAAACACTGAATGATGATGTGTATTTACATAATTCACTATTTACAAATGTGGAGTATTTACAATCGTAGTAAGATTATTCCTACACGCGAACTGCAGACATGCGAGTAGGTGCGCGACCGGCTGTTCATCGCCGTATGGAAGCGAGTTGTTGACTGTAAGACTGACTGAAAGACTAACTTGGCTAACTGGAGCCCTTTATATAGCCCGACCTGGTAGATACTTGAACGGTAGACTAAAATGCACACTCGCTGGAAACTTATATTTCGATATTTCGGCGCAGCGCTATGTATTGCGCAGCAGCGAGACCTTTTGAGAAGGTGATCAAAATAATAACTCGACGTAGCGAGGTTGGTAGTAGCGGCGCCAGGCAATGCTAATTAGTGCGACGTAGATGAAGGTAGGTCCTGCTATGCAAGTATGTAGTGCTGCTATATGTTTTTAGTTATAAAAAAAAGAAAAACATCACCAATGTCACCGAAAACCAAAATTTCATTTACATTTTTTATTTCAAATGTCAGGTATTACTGGCGTCCTTTAACACCCGTATATCTCGCTCAAAATTATAGTAATTTCATAAAAAATACACCCGGAGATGAGACGTTTAAAGAAGAAACAACAAGAAAATAGTTCCAACAAATTAATTAATAATCAAAATTATTTTATCAGTGCTTTAAATACTGTCATCAAAAATTGTTAAAATACAAATAGTTCAAACAAAGGTACAGCTAGTGAAAACGGCTAGACGCGATACGATGCCGTAGGGTACGACAATAGTGTTATGGAGAGAAAGGGGCCCCGGGTGGACCCCAAGCCCCGTCTCGCCAACGGAATCCTCAGGAAGCCCCTGCCCCTCAACAACAACAACCTCGCACGCAACCTGAATGAGCGCGCCGAGAGGAAGCGCCAGGGAGAAGCAGGCTCCGGAGTCAAGGCGGGCTCCAAGGGGGCGCCCGCTGTGCTGCCGCAAGGGTGCACGCCGCTCATGTATGCCTGTCAGCAAGCCGATCACAGACAAGTAGCAGATATTCTGAAGAAAGATGTAAGTTGTTCTTATTCACCCCTTTCTAGTAGTGCATCTCCTCTGTCAGTACGCCAATCACAGGGTAGCGGAATTAATTGAGAAAGACGTAAATTATTCACCTAATTTCCATAGCATATTATCTCCTCTGCAAACAAAGATCCCAGATAATGCAGCGGAATTACGAGATACGTAAGTTATTCTTATTTACCCCTTTCCCAGAAGATATCTCTTCTCCACATGCCTGCCAGCAAGCCGATTACAGAAAAGGTAGTGGAATTAATTAAGAAAGGTGTAAGTTCTTCTTATGTATCCCTTTTTCATAGCATTTCTTCTCTACACACGCATTTCAGCAAGTTAATCACAGACAACAGCAGAATTACTCATGATATGATCTATATAGTCCTTCCAAGAGGCCTAAGTTTTTCTAATTTACTCCTTTCTCATGGTATATCCCTTTTCCACGCGCATGTCAGTAGGCCGATCACAGACAAGGTAGCGGAAGGTAAGTTCTTCTTTTTTACCCTTTTCTTATAGTATATCTCATCTCCATACACCTCTCAGTAGGCCGATCACAAACGAGGTAGATATGAAAGTTCTTCTTATAGCATACCTTATCTACGCATTTCAGCAAGCCAATCATATACAGCTAGCAGAATTACTTATGACATGACCTAAGTTATTTTTTAGTCTTACTTACCCCCTTTCCTACACACGGTTTTTTTGATAGGTACGCTGATCATAGTATGTGTAAAAGAGCTGCTCAAAGAAAAAGTGAATTTTATTTTCACCCCCTCTTGTCCGAACGCCTGAGTATAGGTCTCGGGTTTGTTTTGAATTTTCAAAATTGATACTGATTATGACAATAATTCAGACAAATTTCCTACAACTACCTAACATTGGAAAAAAATATTTGTCATTTTCAAATTTGGAACTGATGTCGCAAGAATTCAGACATAATTAAGTCATGTCTGATTTCTGAAATCAGATTTTAACCTTTAAGGGGGTCACTCTTGTGCCCAATTAGTTTTGCTTATTAAAGGGTGTTAATGACGTAATTTTATGTTTTTTTTTGTAATAATTAAAGAAAACTATATTCATCATATTCTAGTGATCATTATGTAAATCGTTCGATAAATAAAGTCATAATTAATATTCTAATGAATGTAGACCATAACGCATATTTTTTCATAGAAAACAGAGAAGGCGGGCCGATAGCGAGCATCATTCCTCGTTTCTGCTCGAAACTGGCGATTGGCGATGACAGCGTCCGCGAACGTGGGTAGTTTGTTGCACAAACTGGTAATGCAAAATGGTAAAAGTGATAATAAGGAAGCTAGCGTTACTTACTTATTACGACGCAGCCTTTTCTATTAAAATGCAACATTTACCGATCGGCCACAAGCGCGGGTTTTTTTAAATAATATAATAAGAGGTGGGACGGGGGAATTAAATATTTCGCCATAATTCGATATAATTTATTTAATATCTAAAAAAGTAGTAATATTACATTCATTTTTTAAATGCAGATCGATAACTCAATAGTTTTTCTAGGATTAACTAAATTATTGGGTATGTGGTGTAAAAAACCACTCAGATACAGGGTAAAACTCTAGTTAGTGTAGATGTGTAACCTCGGTCCGGTGTGGAAGTGTATATTCGATCAAGATAAAAAGTTTACGAAAGAAGTTGCTGATGTGAATATTTTTTTTTGATCATTTGCAACAATTCTTCTAGTGTGTTCTTTACATAAGCTTACAGCTTCAAAAATCCTACGATTATAATATCCCGTGATATTTCATGAATCTTGACTGGTATGAGGTTTATGTATCTATATTATAAAGTATGTACATTCTGGTGATTGTAAACTTTTCAAATATTTTATAACATTACTTAATTATGCGTTGTTTATCGCCCAACTGAAAGTATTATTATGCTTATGTCTGTACAGTTTCGGTTGTTGTACACAGAAGTGACGCCCTCTGTTAACCTCAAAAAGAACCGTTGATGTTTTCAAACAGCAGCCCGATGAGAAAATGTGAGCAGGTTTTTATCTGCTAGTATCTGTGTTATCATTGGTATCACTTTTCACGGAAAATAGAAATTTCCAAGTTGCTTGTTCACATTTTCCTTATGTACTTGTGCATATTGCATTGATAGATAGTCTATTGTGCAGTTCATGCGTCAATAAACTGGATGAAATACTTAGAAGAATTATTATAAGCTGATGGGGTATTCCGTGCTGATAATTTTAAAGGCTCATTTTATATATAATGATGCAATATGATTTAAATCAATAATTTTATAATAAATGGGAATACCAACTTCTCTTAGCCGTCATGGGAACTTTTTTGTTTCCCCGGGTTGTCAATCGTTAAGATAAAACCCGGTCACCGTGAAATTTTAAAAATATGTATTTTACCAAACTGTTGCTGTCACTCTCGCTCTTACTCCCCCTAATATTTAGCGAAAGGGACAACTGCACTTCAGGCTTATAATTCCTAAATAAAATAATCAAAATCGAGGTTTTGTGTTCGCCATTTTTCTTCTCCAAAAATGGATCGATATTAGAAGAAAATACTATATATCTGTTAGTTTAGCATTTAAAAAAAACATCGTCTAGTTTGTATACTAAACGTCTGTTGATGGCGTTTGAACCAGGCTATTTTCACGATTTTTGATGGGTTTCTTAAATGTTAAATGTGATTTTCACCATATTTCTATACGGTGTAGAAAAATTAACACTAAGGACCAGTTGTTTCGGAAAACTTCACGTTTGAATTTCCTTTAAATCGTCATTCACCTGAAAAATTGGGTTGTTTCAACCTCCTTCAGAAGAAATTTCAACGAACATAGAAATGTTTCAAAAAGATTCTTTTTTTCATTTCAAATTTGCCACGCAATCACGTCTTCCTTCATTTCAAATACGAAATGGGTTGTTTGAACTCCAAAATAACGTTCGATAAATTTGAAAATTTCACTCAATTTCTTCTGCGCATGCGCCTCCCAAATTTCACATCACATTTCTATGGTATTTTCGTTGAAATTTCTTCTGACGAAAGTTGAAACAACCCAATTTTTCGGTGAATGACGATTTGAAGGAAATTCAAACGTGAAATTTCCCGAAACAACTTGTTGACTTGATTTTGGCTCAACACTCCTCAAATGCTCAAATACGCTCTTCCCAACGCAACTCTCCGATCAACATACGAATCTAGCATTACTAAACAGATTCCTTGGCTGATTAGAGACTCAGATTGACCGATCGAAAAGTTAGAGCCAGCGAAAGAAAGCGGATAGACGCTCTAGAAATGTGTTGCTGGTAAACAATGCTCAGGATTCCAAATAGATATATAAGTATTGTGTAGTGTACCATCTATCTGGTACAATACTCGGATTACCCATAAGCATAATGCAGAAAAACATGTTAACAAAATGTTAATGTGGTCTGGGTCATTATTAAGATATTTCCAAATTTCAAACTAATGTACTGGACCGTTTTGCTTCCCGATGTTAGTTTAAAGCAGTGATTCCCAAAGTGGTCCAGGTGGACCCCCGGGAGTCCACGGGAGACTCGATGGGGTTCTACGTTGGCATGATAAAAAAGTCGGGGTCCACAAGTTGTATGTGAAAAAAAAATTCATCTGGTTTCGATAGTAAAGAACAAAAATGATGTCTTGGCTTTACCTATGTAGGCCAGTGGTTCCCAAAGTGCTCCCCGGGAACATTCAGTGGATCCCTGAACAATGTCAGGGGGTCCACGCAAGGTTAAACATAAAATATGTAAGTTATTATAAATATCGATGCACAAATTATTTTTACGTCCTAGGTAATATTGCATACATCAATCCACTGTCTCGAATGTGTTGTCTGTACAATACAATTGAATGTGACCGTATAGATATCTTCGCAAACAATCTCGCTTATTTTAAATACCAAATTAACAAACTTCTGTCATGATGTAATGGAGCACAGTTATATTGCTTTATTATTACGTATTTTTCATTCTTTCTTTCCTCTCTTTCTCTGTGGATAATGTACACTTACTATTTTATATTTCATTTTGATTATCTACATATTATTATTTCTGTTTTTTTCTAGTTTTCCGCCTAGTAACAACTAAAACTTAATGACTCATGCTGTGAACATTTTTAATTGGAGTGTTAATATCTGTGGACATTGCAACGGCAATATCATTAATGTAATATTTGTTAACATTCTGTGAATGTTTCAAACAATAAATAAATAAAAATATGAGTGCTGCATATTACGCACGGTTGAAGCAAAACTTATTTGACTGTTGTCGCAGGTAATACTAAAACGGTACAATTACTGCCAACTATGTTTATTTTTTATTTTGAAGGGTTCTCGCCTTCGCTAGAATACTTGTATTATTTTAAGAAGCTTGGATGAAAAATCAAAAGCGAATCTATTTTCATAATATTTTTTTGTATTTCTCAACACAAGCGATCAAACTAAACAGCCGGTGGTTTAACTGTGTATCGTTCATGTCAAATAAAAACAAACACAGATGGCAGTTAATGTGCCGATATCCAAACGCCATTTCCGTTTGAAAACGTTATTTCCGTATGAAAAACGAAATCCGAATTACTCGTCGTATCACGCCTAACAAAGTTCTACTTTAATTATCTCAAATCTTAGTATTATTTGGAGATGTCTGACAAATCAACTGAACACTGGACGATCGATATTCTAGTTATATCCCAGTGTGTTTGATCGTGCCCCCTTGTTCCAGCCGTCCTCGGTGCTGAAGAGGGATCGCACCCTGAAGTCAGCCCTGCACTACTGTTTCGACAACCCCACGGCCGTGACGGCAGACCGCGTGCTGATGGCTGCCCCGGCGTTGCTCGAGGCGCGCGATCAGGACGGCTTCACGCCGCTGCACCTGGCTGTGATACAGGGCAACATGGCGCTGGTCACCTTCCTGTTAGCCAACAGTGCAGACGTAATGGCGTTGGACAATGAGAAACACTCTGTGGTGCATTGGGCGACAGGTGAGTAATTCACGTTATTTTCCTTTATTAAAATTGCATACTCTATCTCGAATGTGTTGTCTGTATGACTATGGGGGTTTCTCACCACCCTCCCAATAGCTTATCTACACTAATAACGAATATTTTCGGTTTATTTATTTATTAAGTTGGAGTTTATAATTCGGTACTCGAACCTATGAATAGTGGCTATGTATTGGATAATTTGGCCGAGTTTTCTAACCACTGTGAGCATTTTATTTTTATTTTTAATAGTATGAATAAGCTATTGGGAGGATGGTGAGAAATCCCCTATATACATATATTAAAATCTGCATACTATACTACTAATATTTATATGCTTGTATTATACTATTTTTATAAGTTTGTATGGATGTTTACTGTATAATATATATCTATGTAAACCGAATCTATGTAAGCATATTTTAATCTTATAACTGTTTCGTGTTAATACTCTGTAGGTATCTAATAAATGTTCGCAAACAATAAATAAATAAATTAGGGGTTATCAGAACCTTTAATCTTTTCAACATTAGGGATGCTCGATGCTCAGTTGTGAAAATTGGTATTACTTTTTCCTGAATGGATTAACACAGGGGGTGCTGCCAATGTCAATTTCAAATTCTTTTTAAGCGGCCGACAAGAGTCAATTAGCTTTACAGATCAAAAAAATATAAAGGTTTGATGTTATAACTTTAAAATTGTTCGAGATCAACTAAAACAGTGAAAATAGGTATAATCATTAGGAACCACTCATACATACCTACAATATCGCAAACAAACGAACGTATTTAATAAACCTAGGCATTCAAAAAAAATTATAACTCTAACAAATAAATAAAAATAATTCATATTTTTAATTCATTTTTATGAAAAAAATCTGTCTCTGGCGAATAGTGGCGGGCACATACGAATCGTTCTGCGGGCGCCATGGTGCCCGCGGGCACGGGGTTGGGAACCTCTGGATTAACAGATTGACACATGACTCAATTGTAATACGTCCGTTTTCTTTTTCAAAAATTTTCTACAAGGATAGGTAGGATAAGCACAGTTCTGGGTTTTCTCTATTAATAACTTAAAGTAACATTAATAACTAGCTGAAGTCCCCGGCGTTGCCCGGGCTTTACGCATACTTTTCTAAACAGTAATTTTCCTCTTATTTTGAACGCCAATTATTGTGCAAAATTCCATCAAGAAGCATCATCAGTTCTGCTTTAAGGGGTAGGAAAATGGGATAGGGGTAGTTTTTCGAAATCTCATATAGACAGACACCTTTCTCCTGTTTTGAAGGTTAAGTGTAGAAAATTTCAACAATCTCGGAATAAAACTGTAGATTTGTATGCCTACACATCAAATCCACGCCGGCCGCGCCACATACATACACTCCTTTATTCAGGAAGTACTTGACTACCAGTGATTCCTGTAATTATTTGGAGAAAAAATGTAAATGAAACTTTGGTCTCCAGTGACATTTACGATGTTTTTGTAAAAAAAAATTTCAACTTATTTCATCTAAAGTCCTACACAAGAACGGAGTAGGTTTAAGACTTAACAATTTGGAAGCTTTAGAAATAAAATAAAAATCCGTAAATTCAAAGGAAGAAATCATTAATAACCAACTAAATTTAACCTTCAGTCCAATTTTAAGTATGTTCCCCATGTCTTCACTTATCCCCCCATTCCCCTCCTCCCTCCAACAACTGACGCTCTGTCCCGCTCTAGTACACTGTCCCTTTCTTTCATAACATTATGTACATATATGTGTACTTCTGTATTTGTAGACATTATTTTTGTAGCAATCCTGATGTTGGTACGGAGTTACCGAAACCGGCAGACATTAAATAAAAAAATTGATAAAAATAAAGTAACTTAAAACAAAGTATTTTCTTTTCATTTATTTAAAATGTCAAATCACAATGTGTTTGCTTCTTTTGAAAAATTTAAAAAATCAGTAGATATCAAACAGTTAGGGTCGGGGTGAGGGGTTGGGTGGTTCCTCGTCTGAGTGACCAGTGATGTCATGTGAAAGAAACAACTTTTGTGAAAAAAACACCGAAAAAAAAATCATTGGCGATCAAAATTTCATTTACAGTTCATCTCCAAATAATGTCAGGATTCTGTGATTAAAGATAGTCAAGTACGTCTGTTAACATCGTGAATATTAGAGAAGTAGGTATAATATACCCTAAATTAATGTTCCTTCTAGGTTAAACCTTGTCATGCATCATCATCAACTATCATCGGTCTTTCGTTATGCGAATCATTTAGGTTAATTTGAAGCTCTCAGTTTGAACGCAAACGTGAAGAATGATAAAGTATGATGTCCTGTTCTTTATTACAAGCTTGACTTTTGATTTTTGTGATTTTCCAGACCAAAAAAATATGACAGTGTATTATTACTGCCCAACGTATTATAGTTTTAGGGTAATAAACTGTAGTGACCCGACAGCTGATCTCCCGACAGTTGGTCCCCCGTCAGTTGGCCTCCCGAAACTATAACTATTATTTTATTTATTTGAAACACAAACAGAATATTTATAGAACATTCTTGTGGGTATTATAAAACAAATTAAAATACAAATATAAATATCCCTAGACTAATTAATGTGTCTGCAGTTTGCATATTCACAGAAGCAAAAACATGAAAAACATAAAATCATTACTTTTTGTACATTATTCGCCAATTTCTATTTTATTAAGTATAAACACCTCCTAGTAAGATGTATATCGGAAAAAATATCAATAATATTTAATTGAATATACCACACACTTCTCCTTGACTCAATCTACGAATTGTACCTACTTATACCACTCTGTTGTTTCTCTATCTTGCATGGTAGGGTATCCTGCTTTTATCTAACTCGTATTTGATTTTGTTTTTGATTATGTTGTTGAGTTGGTTTTTGATTTTGACTTTGATTTTGTTTATGATTTTGTTTTGGATTTTGTTTTAGATTCTGTTTTGTAATTTTCTTTTTTTCTTTTGTTTGTAATGCTTATTTAGATGTACTTTGCTTTTTAATTTTATTTTTTGCTTTTGTGTGAATTGTTTGTAATGCTGATTTAGATAAACTTTGTTAATAAAAAAAATAACATGTAAAAGCCCAGCAGGGCGTGAAATACAAAATAAATAAATTTCACACCTAAAATCGACTTAAAAAATTCCATAATAAGTTGGTATAAATATCTAAAGAATTTATTTACTGTGTCAATTTTTTGTACTTATATGCTGGTATTTACGGTATATACGGCAGTAATTTTATCCTTGATGCATTTGAATGAATGTATGTTTTATTATTTTGTTATTCGGCAGTACATTCCCTCAGCACACCCTTTAGGTACACTTAGTTATATTTTTGTAGGTAGGTATACCGTATTTTCCCTAAACTGACTGCATATTGTATATAAGTACCTATGCAGGAAGGCCAACTGTCGGGTGATCAATAACAACTGTCACGGAATCAAAAGCTGTGTTGCTTTTTTTTCGGACTGCCTTGCAGTCTCCATGAAGTGATTCAAGATATAAAAGGGCTTTTCTTGGGAAATACGATAATTGAAAGAATAAATTAGTAAGAATCATACCATGCTTCTTAGGTGCTATACATTGACGAAGTATAATCCCTTCGTCAATGGTGCTATAATATTATGCAGACGTCAGTAGATGACTGGCTATCGCGTCAGCCTTTCCGAGACGTAGACAAATAATAACTTGTCGTTTACTTACGTAGAACGTAGAGTGCATTTATTAACTGAATCATATTTATTTATTTTTAATAATTGATTTGATTGATTATATTATATAAGTATAACATGATAATATAGTTGTAGTACTCGTAAGAAAACAAGATATAATTATATGTAGTTATATAATAAAATTTTGTACAAATTAGCAAAATACTAATATGTATAATAATAATATAATCCTGAATCCTGAATAAGTAAGAAGAAAGCATAACATATAAAAGCAAATATGTGCGAATATACCCTTACAACATTAATTATTATGTGTGTTACAAGTGCAGTCAAAACGCACGATGATAAATTATGAAATATCGTGTACTTCTTGTTAGTATTTTTTGATCATAAGTATTTATGATTTTACAATAATGTCTAAAAAAATAAGTTTGTAAAAAAATTTGAAATATTTTAGTTTGTGAGGCCTTAAATAAATAGAAAAACTGAGGTATTTTTGTCACAAAACACATTCTCGGATTTATTTTTTAATGATTTTAATTTAACTAAAATTAAAATTCTGAAAACTGTGTTTACTAGATTATGTATTGATTTATTTTGTTGTTTGATTATATGATTTTAAATTTGTGTTGTTTAATAGAATCTATCGTTTGACAATTGAACAAATCTGCCAACGACACACGGTATAAACCTAGTATGTTAAAAATGAACATAGTTTTTCAAAATTTTAAAACTGCATGTACCAGATAAAATAACAATAAAACAACAAAATCAATTTATGTTTTTTTGTAAAAAAGAGTCAATACGTCTAGAATTTGATTTAAGAAGGACTAATTTCCGACCCTCTTAAGACCGTAGAACATTCCTCGATGAAAACAGAATTGCTAATCCTATGATGCATAATGTGTGTTACCGTGTCGTATTGTACTGAATTCAACCGCTTTACAAGGAAGTTGGAATTCCGATAAGTCACGCGTTTTCCGAAGAACTCTGAACAGAAACCGGCTGACGCTGACGGAGCCCATTCGATCGCGCATTATCACCGCTTATCGCTGCTAAATATCCATTGCTGTGCGGGTTCTTTTGGACGTATACCTAGACAGAACCGGCTCAGAAGGGTGATTCTTTATATATTGTGTTAAAAAACTAACTAACTAACTAACCATCACGCCGTTTCCCCGCAGGGGTAGGCAGAGAGGACGGACCGAATAAATATTATAATAATAAATAACGTATTCATATATTTCGTGTTATCTTTTTCATTAAGTCAGTATTATGAGAGAATTAAGATAAAAAGTCAAAAATCGTCGGATATAGGAAGGCGTCCGTCGTGCGTTATCGGCTGTCAAATTTCTGTGCTTTTCTATAGTTTTTAATGGCTTGTCTTGTGTAAAATAGAATAATTACCTACTTATCAAACGAATTACTATTTATTAAAACTACTTACATGTAAGCATAATAGGCATTCATAAATGACTATATGTTTGTCGTATTAGTATGATGGTTGTATGCGATGACATTCGCGTCGCGCGATTGACATATTTGAGTATATTGATTTGAAAAACCGCAGATTCCAAAACAGTTCCAACTGGCTACACCGCCATTATTTATTTATTTATTTATTATTAATTTTCAACGCCCTGATGGGCTTTTACATTATGGCATAGGGAATGCCAATGTCTGGTAAGGCGGCTGTCATCAACGTTGAAACTCCGCCGAATTCACGATAAAAACAAAAATATTGTTTTGGCGGCAAATCGAAAATGGTACATTTTATATAGTTGAGTCCTTGCCCGGAATAATATTGTATCCAACAATAATCTTATTTAGAGAAAAATTGAAAAAACGATACCGGTTACGTTTCAAAACATTTTATATTTAAAATACAATAAGCATACAATTCTTAAGACTTTTAAAGGAAAAGTGGTGAAGAAGGGCTATTAAATTAGAATTTATTGCAAGAATTTGTGCAGAATTCGTGGTAAAAGGTTATATATGAAAATTTCAAATACAACATTATTCCACAAAACGTTTTTTTTTTTACTTTTCTGACTTTCAAGAAAGCACCTTGCTCTTCTAACATCATTTTAAATATGTCATTAATGCATTTGAACTTAAAAAGCAAAAAAACAATATGAATAAATGAAACTCTATTTACAATCGAGATTTTGTCTTGAGATCAACATACAACATTATTCCACAAAACGGTTTCAATGGCTAAAAAGAAGCCTTAACAATATTTTTTTCTGGACGAATTCTACTTTTATGCATTCTTCAGTTGAAGCGTATCTAGTTGAAGCCATAATACGTTCATGTTCTCCATTTATTCCCATTAATTAAACCAATCTCCGTGATGTCGATAAACGGATTTATACAAAATTCTTCCACAAACCGACATTTAAAATGCTGCCACAGGCCTAAAAAAAATTTCACTACCATAACCCCTATCTTAAAAGATGCGTAATAATATAATATTCCCAACACTATTCCATCAATAACTCAACATCATTAACGAAGTGTAATACTTGGTCGAAGCTCAACATTGATAGTTTTGTTGGATACAACATTATTCCGGGCAAGGGCTCAGTTATAGAATATTTATTTTTCCTCAAAAAAATAGGATGAAAATACCCTATAATCGTATTTTTTCTAGAATTAATCAAAAACATTAAAATACCCTATTGCATCGCGATAAAAGATTAATTTTCCGAATGAAATGAGATCCTTGAAATGAGATTCCTGTAAGGAATGTGAGATGTATGATCGTGTAAGGAATGTGAGATGTATGATCGTGTAAGGAATGTGAGATGTATGATCGTGTAAGGAATGTGGAGATCCGAAAAGAATTCAAGGCCGATGTGAGCGTCATAAGTAAGATTAAAAAAGGGACGCTTAGATGGTTTGAACATGTAGAGCGAATGACT
Organism: Limnephilus auricula; assembly: GCA_951813805.1. Lineage (NCBI taxonomy): Eukaryota > Metazoa > Arthropoda > Insecta > Trichoptera > Limnephilidae > Limnephilus > Limnephilus auricula. Next base: position 31,015,121 of record OX638404.1, read on the forward strand.
GAAGAAAGGAGTGTCAAGAGAATATATGATGCGAATGTGAATGGTAGAAGAAGTCGAGGACGCCCGAGGAAGACATGGCATGATCAAGTGAATCAGATACTTGAGTCGGGCCATGTCAAGAGTCAGAATAATAGAAGAGCATGTATGATAAGATGTATGAATGTGAATGAGGCGAGTAGTGTATGCCAAGACCGAGTTGTTTGGCGGTCCGTCCTCTCTGCCTACCCCTGCGGGGAAACGGCTTTGGTTAGTTAGTTTTTTAGTTTTAGAATCTTAAAAACGTTTTGGTTCCTAAAACATCACAAAAAATTCAAATAAAAAAACCTAATAAACGAAATTCCTCACCAGCCATAATACTATAATAGGTGTAGATACCCATAGACATAGGCATATTCGGATGTTTATGGGTGTACCATAAAATTATGTTGTTGATCCGATACTGCAATACCCCTTGCTTTGCCTATCGGAGATGTCAGCCTGTTACCAACACGGAATAATTTCGGAAAACAGAGAGAATAGACTCCGATATCCAAATTGTCTGAAAGGCGCACATTTTAGAATGAAACTGAAAGGTGAATGAATAGTTTCAAATCTATTAATAGACTTTCTAACCCGCTGTTGTTGATTTGCGAGTTCGTTACATTTGGTAACTCTGGTAACATTGCTAGATAAATTATTCAAGAAGTTAACTAACAGAAGTTATGTTTTGATCTGTATTTCAACAACTCTAAAGTCTGACGAAAAGCATTACAAAAATCTTCCAAGTAACGATATTTTCATATCGTAAAATGAATCATCGATTTTTCCCGAAAACTAAGCAGATCTGAGGCCCTAGCACACTCGCTCGATAACGATCGATAGTAAACTATCGATAACTTCTCATCGTTCCCTAGCATTACTACAGATCGCCAACGAATAAGTGATAGTTCACAATGACTAAGTGTCCTTAACATATTCGACATCAACTGTTGTTTGTACGTTAGCGATGTGCAGTTGTCCTAGGGAACGATGAGAAATTAGCGATAGTTATCCTATCGATCGTTATCGAGCGAATGTGCTAGGGCCTCTGGTATGCTAGCAATGTCGATCGATATGAAGTTACGGACCGATCGCCGGTAACTTCTCATCGTTCCCTAGGACAACTGCAGATCGCAAACGAATATGTAACAGTCCCCAATGATTAAGTGTCCGTAATATATTCGATATCAACTGTCGTTTGTACGTTAGCGATCTGCAGTTGTCCTAAGGAACGATGAGAAGTTACCGACAATCAGTCGGTAACTTCATATCGATCGACCATGCTAGCACCGCTGGGGTGCTAACTTGTCATGGGTGGTAACTTGTCATCGTTCCCTAGGACAACCGACAATTATCTTACCGATCCTTATAGATCGACCATGCTAGCACCCCTGATAATATGTATTTGTTTTAAATACTTAAGAGCCATTGACCAACGGCTGAGAATAAAAGTTTTAAAATGTTTGTAACTGTACAGGGGGGTTTCGATGAGAAAAATCGATTATTCCCCGTATCAAATTGTTTCAATTAAAAATTTAATATCGATTTATTTCATTCATAACTTGCTTTACTATATACCTACATTCAAGTAAGCAATGAAAGTGCTCAAAACGCACGATGATAAATTATTAAATATCGTGTCCTTCTTGTAAGTATTTTTTGATCATAAGTATTTATGATTTTACAATAATGTCTAAACAAAATAAGTGTGTAAAAAAAATCTGAAATATTTTAGTTTGTAAGACATTAAACAAATAGAAAAACTGAGGTATTTTCGTCACAAAACACGTTCTCGGATTTATTTTTCAATGATTTTAATTGAACCTCAATTAAAATTCTGAAAAGTGTGTTTACTAGATTATGTATTGATTTATTTTGCTGTATGGATAGAAAACAGAAATGAAAAACAGAAATTATAATTTTTTAGTCACCAATTCACCCCGTTTTCCATAAGGCATCCGATTGTCATTTATGTTACCGGCTTTCCACGTGCGGTTTTATTGCATTGGTACCTACATAACCGAGCTTTTACGCGAGTTGCTAACTTTCCCCACAATGCCACCCCCACCACCCCAGGGAAAAGGCAGTCACCACAACCCACCCCTACCCACTCAGTCACCCAGTCTGTTCAGTCTAACGTCTAACCAGTAACTCGGCATGTTTCCTGTCACCAGTAATCCAGCCTGTTCGCGAAACGTTGAGGTAATTGAGACAGAAACGGTTTGCACACGACATCCGATATCAATCGACTTGACATTGGTTTTCCTAATAAGGAAATGACATTGAATTGTATCGTGCAGAATTATTCAAATGTCATGAAATAAATCCAATACTTTATCAATTTCAGTACAATTGTCCGATTGTCTCATTCAATACCTGTATGTCGTTACTTCGACCGGCGGTTTTCAAACTTTTTAAAGGCGCGCCCCCCTTTTCTTCTTCTTCTTTTTCGTGTGCCCTAGCAGGTCCCTCGACGTTAACGATTGCTCTGTAAATATATCTCGCTGCCCGGAATACCTCCTCCACCCTTCTGATACCGGTCCGCTCTCGTATCTACATTTCGCAGCCAAGACATAAAGTCTTTTAGTAAATATAAAATTTCACCACTTCGCCTTTTTGTGTGTTAAAACAATGATAATCAACCTTTTTAGCCGGAAGACAAATTTATCAATTTTCAGTTTGTAGTTTCAGTAGGGTACATACAGGGTGTTAAGGATCGTACTTGACGTACCAGTGATTCCTGATAATATTTGCAGTAAAAAATGTAGATAAAATTTTGGTCTCCGGTGACATTTTTGGTAATTATGGTAACATTGGGTTAATTATGGTCGAATATTATCCTATCTTAAGTTACCACAAAAAAAAATTTTTTTTAAGAACAAATAAAAATTATTATTTTGAGCTGCTGATTCAAAACTTTGAAGAAAGTCTTCAGTTTTCCACTAAACCCTTTTGCAAAACAGAACAGAAGCCGTCGCATTAATTTGTATTATTTTTTATTTGGTTAAGGATTATACATATTATATTATACATTATTTAAGTGTTTATTACTTAACTACAATGTTTATTCCTGTCAGTAACCTATTTCTATTTCTGTCACATTGTTTGCTTGTTGTAATAAAATAAAAAAATCTAATTTTATTTACGTATTTGATCTCCGACCCTCGACCCCCCAGGTAGTAGCGACCCCCACTTTGAAAACCACTGACTTAGACAATGTGATGTTCCAATGTTCTTACAAACATCTTTATTAATCAGATATTTGATCGAGTCTTTCTCTATCTTCCTGGCCATGACATAATTAGATGTAACCACGTTTGTTTTTGTGTTGACAATCACAAACCACAAACACGTTGATTATACCTACACGGTATCCGGAAACTATCGTAGTACAAGCGGGAAACTGGTAAACTGAATGTACGTCACATTTGGAGTTGATTTTGTTGTATAACTTTTTTTTATTTGAGCTTTCGTTTTCAAGTAAATTGTATCCCAAGTTGAAATTTATCAGGTCAATTTTTTTTAAATCTATCTTTATTTATATCAGCTGTTTCGTGTCTTTTAAAATTCATAAAATCGTAGACCCCCTCCAAAAGTTAATTAACCCCATAGTTACGAAACAAGTTTAAAAAAATCGAAATGCTCTGAGATTTTTTGGTTATCTATAATAATTGTAATATTTAATTACTATTATAGCTTCTTTTTGTGAAAAATCGCCTCAAGGGACGCACGGAGAAAAATGTTATTCGAAAAAACGATCATTTTAATAGTAAAAACGGTTAAAAACGGGACTGAAGTTCTTACGAACAAATTAACAGTGTTTCAATGTTTATTAGCGGGAAAATGTAAGAATAATTTGTTGGTATACGTACGAAATTCCGTGTCTTTTCATTTCTTATACTAGTCAGCTAGAAACATGAAAGGGTATTTTTATACTAGTCAGCTAGAAACAGTGCTAGTCAGCTAGAAACATGAAAGGGTTTTTTTATACTAGTCAGCTAGAAACAGTGCTAGTCAGCTAGAAACATGAAAGGGTATTTTTATACTAGTCAGCTAGAAACAGTACTAGTGAGCTAGAAACATGAAAGGGTATTGTTATACTAGTCAGCCAGAAACATGAAAGGGTATTGTTATATTAGTCAGCTAGAAACAGTACTAGTCAGCTAGAAATATGAAAGGGTATTGTTATACTAGTCAGCTAGAAACTCACAAGTTACGCGCTTAAAAACCAGTAGTTTCCGGACACCGTTTACATAACCTAAAAATCCCATGTTATTTTCAGATCAAAAAAATTAATTTTGGGTTCTATGTGATGTAGATTTACCAGTTTCCGCTTGTATTACGAGTTTCCGGACACCGTGTATGATGTGATGATGAATGATGCGTAAATTGGATGCGATAGTCTTTGGAATATGTCAATGTCATTTTAATGCTGGTGCTTTGTTTTATTGAATACTTGTGTTGAATTTATAATATGTGTGGTGCAGTGTGCGCGTAGAGTCCCAAAATAATATTTATACATTTTTATAATAGGAAATAATTACGACTATTAGTCCAGATTCAAAGATATGTCAAGGGTGGGATGTACACAATTTAATACGTAATATTTTCTAGAGCAGACTGACTGTTTGAAAAGATTTCCGCGTTAGGAGTTTGGATTATAGCAAGAATTCGTGAAAAATCAACAATTTTTAATGTATTTTTATAATAATAATAATATTCCAGAATGTGGGGAGGTGAGTGCAACCCCACACGTCCCATAGATAGTATAAGTACATATAATATTGAAAACATAAATATTTTATAAATATGAAACGTAAAAAAAAGACAAAAAAATAAAAGTAAAATCAAAGCACGGAAACGCAGGAATCCATCGGATCTAAGATTGTGGGAGCCAGTGTCTTTCTCCAATGGTCTTCTATGCTCGATCCTGGGGTCATACGGGATTCTTTGATGAGAATATGTCTGGAGTTGTTTATCCTTTCCCTCAGTCCTGCAACCCTGGTTCTTAGTATAGCTTTGAATCCTGGAACTCGCCCTTTGTAAACATTGATGAGGCACTGCAGTGTTGTTGTATTGTATTGTATTATATGTATAATGATGAGAAAACGCGAGCACCTCTGGGAATATACCTACAAATACGTTACGATTGGTCAGCCATTTATCTTTTTGATTTTGTTATTTGAAGTTTATTTATTTATTTTATAGAAACAAACAGTACATTACAGTACAGCGTGATGATAGAGTTTACAGATATTAAAATAATATTTCATATTGAGTATCTTTGATATGTTTCTTTGTAATGTCTTGAGTGGAATGTATAATTAGTAACTACCGGGTGATGTGCCTAGTGTGTGAGTGTGTGTGTATGTGTGAGAAGTGGTGAAACAGTTATATCATTGACATGATGCTCCTTTTAAATTTGGGCAGTGAATCCGAGAAAATGTCAATATTAGAGTTTAGGCAAACATTATTGAATGTATGAAGAGCACGGTTAATTGGCGAATTAGTTGCTGAAATTTTCCATTGTTTTGATTTTGAAAAATTTAATTTTTCTGTAAAAATTTCTTCTGGGAAATCTGAAAAAAAATCGGAATATAGGTTGGGATGTCACTCAATGACTTCTGAGAGTAACCTTTTATTTTTATTTTATGTGAATACCTCACCAAAATTCCAACTGCTCTCAACCGCCTGAAGCTAGTGAGACTATGGCATCCCCTATTGGGGTATGTTGTGAGACTGAACGTAGTGGGAAAGGAAGGCGATGCGGAAGAAAAAGGTATAGAAGTACCTGGTTATTCAGATGTAGTCACCAAAAATGATTAAAGCCATTTCGAGCAACGTTTCATTTTTGAATGGTGGTCTTACACCAGGGTGACAGTGCCGCAAATGTACCTTATATTATTTTTAACTTTAATTGTGAAATAACACAAATCAATCAAAATAAATTTACTTGCGCACGCTGGAATTTTAACCCGTGATCTCCGGATCGCAAGTCGAGATTCTTAAACCTAAACCACGGAGGCCGGAAACTGACGATAATTCACTCATAAAAACGGTTACAAACACAACCTTTAGAAATATAATATACCAAATCAACAGAATATGGCACATTGAAATATCACTTGCTCCAATTAATATTAAAAGGCAAGATAGAGGGTCGCCGAGGGCCTGGTAGGAGACAAATGTCTTCTCTTGTACGCGAGGGGACCGGTATTAGAAGTATGGAGGAGCTATTCCGGGCAGCGCAAGATAGAGACATATTTATCAGAGTGATCGCCAACGTCGCATCGAGGGAACCTAGGCCCCTAGCACACTCGATCGATAAGGATTGATAGGCTAACTTTCGTTAACTTCTCATCAAACGTATAATTGACAGTTCACATTGACTAAGTGTCCTTAACATATTTGACGTCAACTGTTGTTTGTACTCTAGCGATGTGCAGTGTTGTCTTAGGGAACGATGAAAAGTTACCGAAAGTAATTTTTTTATTTAAGTTTATTAAGGAAACATACAGTTCTGTAAAAGATCATTTAACATAAGATAGTGAACATAATTTCAACCAATTAAGTTCCATTTATACATATATGTTGTCATTACTGATTAAGAAATAGTTATAAAAGTATATAGTGTGAGTGAAAAAATATTAAAAAGAAAATAATAAACAATACAGAAGTACAATAATAAAATAAAAAATGCATAGTTTCGATTTAAGTACATTGTAAAGTTAATTTGACTTTAAAAGATTTAAGGGTACAGTGGAAAATGTCAATATCGCTTAAGGCATTATAAGATTTGCAGATACGCCCGAGTAAGGAGTTTTGTGCGTATTTCGATTTAGAATGTTGTATATAAAATAAGGTATTAATAATAATATTTAATAATAATATTTGTGTTATATTATTGTTCAAGGCAACGAAATGCAATCTTTTCTAATAGGGCTCAGTCAATGAGGCAGTTAACAAATTTGTACAGAAACAGTACGTCAGAAATTTTTCTCCGTTTATAAAGAGCAATAGGATTACACTGATGATTTTCAAAACGATACGATAGGTGTTTCAGGAATTTTGTTTGAATGTTTTCAATTCGATTAATATAAGTTTGGTATTGAGGATTCCAAATGACAGATGCAAATTCGAGATGAGATCTTACGTATGCCATATAAAGTAGTTCAAGTGTAAAAGGTTTATTGAATGGTTTTCTGACGCGTAGAATGAAGCCCATTTGTTTGTAGGCTTTTTCTAACATGTTTTCAACATGATCTTTAAACAGTAATTTAGAGTCAAGTAATATTCCAAGGCCTCTGATTTTTTCTACTCGTTGGAGGGGAACAAGGTTTAAGCGTGGATGATTGGGTGACATTTACGTGAAAATGTTATAGAATTATGTTGAGATATAAATGGTTTTCTGTGCAATATTCATTAATTCTATTAACATTATCCTATCGATCGTTATCGAGCGAGTGTGCTGGGGCCTCTGAAAGGGCACACGTAGAATAATTGCACATTTTAAACCATACAAAATACCAAAAAGGTATTTTAAACTCGACTATCAATATGACATAGCATATTTTAATCGGCTTAATATTGAGAAAAGATAAAAATAGAATAGAACGACTTAGCCCAGGAAGGTAGGTTCTTTTCAGGTTTTCGGGTGACAACGCACAAAGTTCGTGTCTACCCCTCTCCTTTCAATATAATAATTGGAGCACGAGGTTCACGAACTTTGTATCTATCTGTCTGGACATTTCCACATAGTAACAACAGTTACAGCGTGTGTCCAATAACAATGAATTATCTAACTATTGATCAAGTCGCTGACCATATTAAATAATATCGATTGCTAGGACTAAGGGCTCGAGAGCATTGACTTTATTAGCCCCGATGGCTATAAATTTTCATTTTATTTCAAGTTTTTCTCTTAATTTTTACGTAAGTCATTAACTAGTTTAACCCGATTATCAATAAGAACTATGTATTTAATTAATGATATTTCTTCCCATGTGCGAATGACTTAACTTTTCAATAGTATCTACCCACTAGAGATAAACACTGATACACTTATGCCCCGTTCTGACTGGGCGAGTATTTTAGTCGAGTATTAGTAACTAAACTAACGAAATAAATATTAGTAACTAAACGTGCCCGAACACCACAATTTTAGTAGAGTAGGCTAGTCAGCTCTTTGGTAGATTGAATCCATTTGGTTCTATTTTTTCGGCGAGTAGAATCCCCCTCCCCGCTTCCCTGCGCACTGACATGCGCAGTTCATTCGTAGACGCAGACACGCGCGATATGTCGTCCCGTTGGAGTGAAAATGCTACTCTAAAATTCTTTATTATTGCGGCGATTAATCTATTTTCGTGCCCATAGTTTATTTATTTTCATCTCATTCATTTATTCATCCACCTCTTCTAAAATAAACATTACAATCAGCTTAATTAGCGTATTTACTTTATTGCGTTGCAGCCTGTCATGTTGCGGCGCGCCGCTTACTAATGAACTGTACTAGACAGCAGTGCGAACACTTTTTGATGAGTCAAGTAGCGAGTTACTCCACCCGACTTACTACTTGTCAGGTGCGAACAAGGCATCAGTGGAAAAGAAAACAATAATAATTGTTTTCAGTCAAAACAGGTCCGGTTGAATCAGTTCTATAAAATCGCATGTTAAAGTCCTAAATTGATAAAATTATTATTAATATCTAATATCTGATAAAATTATTATTAATATAAAATTATCTTTCAGGTGCATGTATTTAAAATAAACATAGCTATTTTTAAATAATATCTACATTTTTAATATCAAAAATGATAAATCATCTCAAAAACGCTTATCACACTTAAAACCTAACGTAGAAAAGATTGACACACGTGGCATGTTTCGTAGTAACGGACGGTACCTACTTGGGGTGACGTAGGTATGACCTAGTTTATGAGAATGGTGGAAATTTAAAACTTTTCATAGCTTTTTAACCTCTTGAATGTGTGAAGACATTTGACCTCATGATGGCCGTTCTTCTTAGAAAATTAATATCAAAGCATTCCGAGACGCTTCTTCTTCTTCTTCGATTGCGCTACAGCCCATATCGAGCTTTGGCCTCCCGCAACATTCGCCTCAACTCCTCCTGTCCTCAGCAGCTGACTTTCAGTTTGTTACCTGGAGAAGCTGTGCTGCATCCCCTCTTACTTCGTCATCCTACCTCAGTCTGGGTCTTCCCACTTTTCTCTTTCCACCTGGGTGTCCAGTCATAATTCTTTTTGGGACGCGTGTGTCCGGCATTCTCTGTACATGCCCAGCCCATCTCAACCTGAGGAGTGTCATATGGGCTGAGATGTTGGGGGCCTGATATATATCGTATAGTTCTTTGTTGTGCCGGATGCGCCACTGTTCCCCTCTTTCACGGGACCACATATTCTCCTCAACACTTTTCTTTCAAACGTATCCAGCATTTCAGCCATTTTATTCCGAGACGCTACATAACTGAAATTAAAAGCAACGTCTGGAATGATATTGGTGCAAGCGTTTCCGACATTGTGCTTTTGCAGTTTATTTATACATAAGGGTTAAAATCGCATTTAAAAAAATAAAAATAAATTGTCCCAGACTCCGGCGTCCGAGCAACAGACGACAAGTTAATAGATTCACAGGTTAACGAGTTCTAAGACATAATTTCATAAATAAGTCATACTACTTATATCGACTTTCCCATTGGCTACGTCCAGACTAAGCCGCACAACGCACCGAGCTGCTCCCAACAAGCAAATAAATGATTAAATTAAACAATCGAAAGGGCAAAATCAAGTGTATGGAATCAATTGTGACTGTGACGGTGTATTCGGTCCTTTCCATCAAAGGATTAGCCTATTAACAGTCACTTAGTTTCCCATAATGAAAAGTTTGTAACACACCAGCTGCATTCATAATAGAAAATGATTTCATGCGCCATTTAATGACTTGCGTATTTTCAAAATGCAAAACGAATATTATCATCTAGTGTGTTGCTATTTTCACAAATAACGTTTTTTTACAATAGCTCCACACAGGAGGCCCTGAAGAAAATAATTCCCCCAGGGCCTGTGTCATCTTTGGGGATACTGTGTGGAGGGTTCTTTTCGAGGAAAGGAATAAGAGGATGTGTTGGGAAAGAAAAGGGTATGAGGGGTGGGTAGAAATCTGGGGATCAGTGTGTCCAGGAGTGACGGACGAACGAATCCATCGGTCGAGAGTCCGGCTGGAGAGGTCGAGGATAGGTCTCCCTCAACCGGTCTCTCCCGATCTGGCCTGCCACGCAATTGATGGGCAGACGCATCCGCCATTGCCCGGACAAACCTCGCCCCATGAACCCGGGCAGCCCTGCTAAGTCACCAAACGTAGCGAACCACTTGGGGTGATCTATGGCAGAGGTGTTGGTTATCCAATATATGGTTCGCGGGGCGGCGGTTCAAAACTTTAATTTGGGAGGAAGGCAAGAGGTCCTTTTTTTATTTTGATTTTAAGGATTCTTTCGTAATCCTCTAACTAGCTACGGCTTATAACAATACCCTTTCATGTTTCTAGCTGACTAGAACTACGGCTCATTTGGGCCTATTATTACACGGAGAAAAATGTTATTCTAAAATACGATCATTTTATTCGTAAAAACGGGACTGAAGTTCTTACGAACAAATTAACAGGGTTTCAATGTTTATTGGCGGGAACATAATATATATAAGAATAATTTTTTGGTACATATACGTAATTTCGTACGTACACCAACAAATTATTCTTACATTTTACCGCCAATAAACATTGAAACACTGTTAATTTGTTCGTAAGAACTTCAATCCCGTTTTTAGCCATTTTTACGAATAAAATTATCGTATTTTAGAATAGGTAACATTTTTCTCCGTGTATTAGATACCATCAGGGGTGCTAGCATAGTCCATCGATAAGGATCGGTAGGATAATTGTCGGTAACTTCTCATCGTTCCCTAGAACAACTGCAGATCGCTAACGTACAAACAACAGTTGATATCGAATATATTAGGGACACTTAGTCATTGTGAACTGTCACCTATTCGTTTGCGATCTGCAGTTGTTCTAGGGAACGATGAGAAGTTACCGACAATTATCCTACCGATCCTTATCGATGGACAATGCTAGCACCCCTGATGTTTGTATTTACTTGACTGAATTTAGGTTACATTATTGTGCTTTCTGAGGAAAAAGTCCTAAGTAGGGGAGAAGTGGCATGAAAGAGCCAGTTTACTAAACGGAGCAAAAAAATATACTTTTAATGAAAGAAAAGATGTATTTTTGTTCTTCAATCATTATTTATTGTTTAAAGTAGGTAATTTCATATGAAAAAACCTTGAACACTACCAAAAAATCAATAAAACATTCATTTACAAAAAGCATGTATTTCGGCTCTTTCATAACATTTCGGTATTGAAAGAGCTACTAAAAGTTATGAAAGAGCCAGTCTGTATTATAAAGTGTAATTGTGAAAATTATGCAAAATATTAATATTGCACTATTAAAAAAGACAATGACATTTTAGTCCTCAGTCATCTATCCAGAAGCTTTAGCCAACCCTATATATCTCCAGGCGGACCACTATTTAACATAATATCTTTGTAGTTTACTCTAGGAAACACAAAAATCGGCGGTATAAGTAAACAGACTAATGTTCCTCGTTCAGTTGAGGTAACTTGCCCAATTTGTTTCGAACCCCTTTCAGCAATGACTTTAGGAGGATTGGTGACGGTACTGCAGCCTGTTTCGTCAGCGTTAAAAATCATATGTGGAAGAAAATTGCATTTGCGTAAAACAGTGCTTAGTTTCTCAAAAAATGAGTTTAAATTACTTATAGAGACGTGCTTTCAGGTTTTCTCACAATAAAAAGTTTTCTTAAATCTTTGTGTCTGCTCACAAACCTTTTGAGCCAATTGACACTCGCAGTGTCAATTTCCTTCCATTTATCTGGGCTGATATCATTAAGATATTTTAAGAGATTCGCGATGATGCGTTTCATGGTAATTAATTAGCTAAAACTACAAAAGAGTTAGAGAATTGTGTTGTGATGCCATGGCATAATCAAATACCAGCTTCTTAGATGTTGTCCTGTTAGGCCATAGCACATTTTAGAAGCAGTCTTTAAATAATCCGCAAGCATATTCTGGTAGTCTGTTGTGAAAATGTTTCCTAAATTAGGACAGTGATCATAAACTGATACACCAGAAGCCCTTACTTTTTAACTATTTTAGCTATTTAGTATGCCCTCGATATATTTAAGACAAGTGCAGTTTTGTTTATAAACTCACCTTTCTCCAAAAATTCACTGACGGCTTCTTAAATTACTAATTTTTCGGGTTTTTTTTTTTTTTTTTTTTTGACTAGGCTTTTCCATAATGCAATATCTGAAGCAAATATTTTTTTACGCACCAGATTTTCATACACTTTTCCATATAAATGATCATCTAGTAAATCCACGTTATGCAAGTGTATTATATAGAGGAGATGTACCGAATATGGGATAGCTTAGGTAAAAAATTTCTAGACATTTTGTTTTGAAGAGTTTTAATTTTCAATGTACTATCGTTACTTAAATTTTAATTTTTATGCTACCGGTTTCGACACATCCGTGTCGAAACCGGTAGCATAAAAATTTAAATTTAAGTAACGATAGTACATTGAAAATTAAAACTCTTCAAAACAAAATGTCTAGAAATTGTTACATAGTTAATGCCCAAGAAATACAAAAAAAAAAAAAAAAAATTCTAATTAATTATATTTAAATCGTTTATTAAGTATTACACATTAAAATCATTGGAAAAATAGTTACGTAACTTAAAATGTCAACGAAATATTAAAAAAAACACACTAACGTCTTGATTTTAAACGAAAAGTAAAAACATAGAAAAAGCCAATGTCCAAAAAAGTGCTCCTATTATGGGATACAACGATTTCGATGCAATAATCACATATAAAATCAATATTATCTGCTCCCGAACACTCAATATGGCACCAATGGCGGTGCCATATTGGTGCTGGCTAAACATTGGATCCACTCTTTGCCTCTGAGATCACAAACCTCATCGGACTCATCATCACGAGGTTGGATTGCCGTCGGAATGTCTTCCGAAGAATGGTATCAGCGACATACTCGTACGGGACAGCTCAGAAGAAGACGTAGAGTCGTATCGTAACCTCTGATGGGTTTCTCCGAGACTTCTTTTTTTACCTGGACCCCACTAGCCTCGACTAGTGGGGTCAAATATTTTCATGCCATATTTTACAACAACCCTTTTCTTCTGCAAGCCTTCCAGCTCAGTTTTATAAAGAGACGCGTTATTATGCAAGTTTTTCCTGCTTTTCTTCCTCTAGTGGAAACCGTCTTTTCTTGTTTGTGTATTATGAGGACAGGCTTGGGTCAGCAGATGGAAGTGACGTGCTAGTTGGAATACTGATTGAGTTGGACAATCATTTTCTAGGAAGTCCTCTCCCTGAATATATTCCGGTTAAATTCCAATAGCATTGAAACCGTTAACGGCTAATTATTCGGCTTCGATTTTACAGCTTCCATGGCTTTTATCAATTTTTCTGTGTTCCACGTCTTCCGCTGTTTCTTCTCCGACATTTTGACCTTCGTGTAGGTCAAAATACAAACTACAATAGCAAAAAAGAAATTTAGTTCTACTAGAATTTCATATTAGAAACACTGTTCCTAATATGAGATAGTATTCCATATTAGGGTCATTAAGAAATCCCATATTTGGAACAAGATCAATAAAATCAAATATATTCATAGAATAAAATCTACTTGTATTTAACTTCAACACATTACGAAAACATAAAAGTTAAATAATATTTTTGCCGATCAGTGAAAGATTGAGAATTTTGTAAAGAAAACTTTTTGAGAAAAAATAAAATGAAAATTGCGTAAATATCATATCGGTGAGGCACAAAAACTTAATTACTCTCTCAGGCCCATGTGGTGTGGCCGGCGTCCGGAAGTGTACTGACTTGTTCAAGGTCGGTAGGTGGGGAATGGGGAACGCTGGGTTATAGAGGCTTTTCTCCCTTACATTTTGAGAAACACCACTATCTCATATTAGGGACATATGCCATATTCGGTACATCTCCTCTAAGTATAATTAATACAAAACAATACAAGAACAACACGTTAATCTACCAAATTATTAAATGGGAATATAATTCACCGTCTCCAGATATTTTCATATCAGAGGGTTCGGCTCTGTGGAATTCCTAATTTGACCGATAAATCCTACTGATCCCTCAATATAAATATTTAAAAAATCTTTCGTAATTCTACATGTATTTAAAATGACTGATTTTTGCATTTTTATATACAAATTATTTGAAAAATCTAATAAACCTAAATTTTTAATAAGAGAGCTAGGTATAATGCCAGTAGCCGAAATAAAAAAAGGTAATATTTTTATAGTCTGAGAATGCCAAATTAAATGAATAAAATGCATATTTATTATTATGTTATTTTATTTGCGAAATTAAATTCCAGGGTTATGAAAGAGACGGTAATGAAAGAGCCGGCTCTCTTATGGCCCACCCAGCCGGCTCTTTCATAACTTATTCAGAAAAGAAATATAACTTTCAAAATAACAACAATATCAAAACTTTTGTGGCTCAATTTTTTCGCATTTGCAAGGCCGAATATATGCACAAACTCAACCTACAAGCCATTTTCCTATATTTGTTTGCAATAAAAAACCAAAAAACAACTTAGACGAAGCAAAATACTTACTTTTTAGTGCCAAAAACTTTGACTCGATATACCGGTGTCCGTTGGTTTCGGCTAACTGTCAAATGTTTGTGGGTGATGGGAAATCAGTGTTGCTACTTAAAAATAAAATTACCAACCACATTTGTTCCTAAACTACCAAAATAATGTAAGTGGCTCTTTCAAAACCTGGCTCCTTCATGCCACTTCTCCCCTAACTGGATTAAAAACCTCATTAAGAAAATTAAGAAAAAGAAGACATTAAGTTCTAAACTTTTTACTCAAATTAAGGTAAGAGTACCACCGCCCCGGGAACCATTTATTGGATAACCAATATCTCTGCCATTGTCACCCCAAGTGATTTGGTATAGACCTTCTGTCGTACTCTCTCGACCCATCGCCTTGCACCGCATTGAGAGGGATGTGTTCAAATGTCACTCTGACCTTTAAACTGATTTCCCACCCCTCATAACCTTTCCTTCCCAGAAATTCTTCCTTTTCTTTTACTGAAAAATATGTACCCTCCAAACTGCATCCCCTGGTGGGACAATTTATTGGATATCCAACACCTCTGCTATAGGTCACCCCAAGTGGTTCATTACGTTTAGTGACTTGTTTGACGAGCAGGGGTGCCCGGGTTCATGTGGTAAGGTTTGTTCGGGTCTCAGCGGCGGATGCGTCTGCACACGTCGAGGGAGACCCTTTTACCTCTCCAGCAGGATTCTCTCGAACCATCGCCTTGCACCGCATTGGGAGGGATGGATTCATACGTCCGTCATTTGTGGACCAACTAATCCACAGATTCCTACCCATTCCTCACGCTTTTTTCCTTCCCAGACCTTTCTCTCCTCCCTTTCCTTAAAAAAACCCTTAAAAAGCATACTCAAAGGGAAATTATGTTCCTCAGTGCCTCCTGTTTGGAGCTAACGTAAAAAAAAAGTATTAGTGTTTGCAGGGGTATAGGGGAAATCCTTGAACATTATATACGACATTTATAATTATTTTTATTTGTAATAATAGTACGCAGTACGACGTAATACAGTAACACCGAATTGAATGATATTATCTTATAATTAAAAATGCAACAAAAACTACTCGTGCAGAGGCACTCAGTTTTTTTCACAAACACAACCTCTACTACGTCTTAGTGGGCTTTAAAAAAAACATTCTCAGTCAAATCAGGACCGGTTGAATCTGCTCAGTAAAATCACTTTAAGATTACAGCAGATCACAGTCACTACATTTCAAAGTGGTTTCCCACATTATAATTTCTTTATTTTTTGTTTTAGGGCAATCTCAATGAGTTGCAAAACTCATTTTAGGAAGGGAGGAAGTTACAATAAGTAAGTGGGAGGAAATAGGTACAATTTTACATCAAAGTTGGTATTTTGATATCAAAAATGTAAGTTTCACAAATATATCAGCATAAAAGTAATAAAAATGGCTAATAGAACAAACAAAAGGAGAAAACAAATGAAGAAACAAACATGGCTATATACAAATATGGATGATTACGAATACGGGAAAAGAAAGGGGTGGATAAGGAAACAAGACAGAACAAAACATGACAAGAAAATTACGTATTTTCATTTTAAAATGTACTTAAAAATTTGAATAAAAAATAATTTAATTATGCGGGATGATTTTTGCACATATCTTGATGCGAATTATACAGAATTACTTGATTTAATTTAACCGGTGATTCCTGACATTATTTGGGATAAAAAATGTACATGAAATTTTGGTCTCCGGTGACTTTTTTTTACCGTTTTTGACAAGATTTTCATGTTTGATATTAAATTTTATTATTAAATGAAACAATATAACTTAGTTACAACCACTGATTTTTTAGTTAAACGCCGACCGGTTTCGGAACAACCGTTTCTTCTTCAGGGCAAACATATAATGATGACAATTACAAAATAGTGGGTGGGTACAATTTATCATCACCTGGTGTTGTGGTAGGGGTGGGGGCGTGGCTAGGAATTAATGAAGAGTAAGAGGGGACAGAAAGGACATCGAATGAAAGGACATCGAATGTGTTTAACTAAATAAATCAGTGGTTGTAACTAAGTTATATTGTTTCATTTAATTATAAAATGGATAACCACAAAGTGATAGCTAATTTCAAAAGTATTAAATTTTATTATTTAGAAATAAAAAAAGTCTATTTTAAATACATAAACGTGAATGATTATTTAAACAAATATATATATATATATAATATGGCACATTTAAAACATACCGGAAACATTGGAAACTGAGCAAAAATATTGAAAGCTGAAGGTGTATCTCTATCTATGTAACATATAACTTTATTTGATAGAAAACCTATAAAAATATTTAATTTAACCTGTGTAATTAAACATCTTTTTTATATAGAAAGATAAACATCCTTAGTTGTACACATACTTTTTTGTATTTCTAAGGCATTAACTATGTAACAATTTCAAGACATTTTGTTTTGAAGAGTTTTAATTTTCAATGTACTAATGTACTAATTACTAATGTACTAATTACTAATGTACTAATTACTAATGTACAATGTACTAATTACTAATTACCAATGTACAATGTACTAATTACTAATGTACAATGTACTAACTATTAATGTACAATGTACTAATTTAAGTAACGATAGTACATTGAAAATTAAAACTCTTCAAAACAAAATGTGTACAAATACTGTCGTGATTTGAATTTCTGCTAAGACCATCGGATTTTTTTTAATATTCTCATAAACCATAGAAAACTCCCTAAGAAAATAGTTTCCCTCAGGGCATTTGCCATCCTTGGGGATGCTGTATGTCTTTATGAGGAGAGGGAGAAGTTAAAGTGCTGCTTGTACAATTTTTATGCAGGTTAGCATTAGGAGGTTAGCATTGAATGTTGAATTGAATTCGCGATGCTTAGATGGGAACCAGATGCTATGGTACACTCGGCCGCTAACCGAAGTTATTATAACAATTATTTAATCTAACCCTGTAATGTTAACGTGCCCGGTGCCCCAATCCTTGTTCCAGCTCTGTTTTCTAATATTACGTGATGCACGAAGCACCTATTTTAAAACACGAAGTCTTGTTTCATTAGTTAGTAAAAAAAATAATCGCATTGTGTGTGGAAGGTGCTCGAATTCCTGGGATGAAGAAAAAATAATAAATAATGGAGATTAAGCGAAGACTTGACCTTTGGTAGTTTTGGTAAAACCTCGATAAGAATTCGCAGCGGTCGTTTTTCATTAGTTCCGACACATTAGGCGTGTTTTTTTTCATTCTATACTAGCATTATTATATTAGATAGACTACCCGTCTACTTACGTGTATACGCATTAATCATTTTAGAGACCCTTTTGCTTGTGTAGTAAGTATACTGGATTAATCAATAAAAAATCTAATATTTTCTTTACTATCAGTGAAAATTTCTATTGAATTATTATTCATCCAATACGTAATGCCATATTTATTTATTTATTTATTTATTTGTTTATTGGTAAGAGACAAACAGCTTATATATAAAATATAAAGATAAATATATACATTGTTAAATGAAGTCAAGCCAAAAAAGTCTCCTATGTTAAAGTTGAATGGAGATGGAGTTTTATTACATACAATTAGTTTTGGGTGAGAAGGAGAGGAAGAGGAATATAGGATGAGGATAGGAGATGCTCCGAATACATTCCACACTCTTGTATTAATTTTCGATCGTACGTGTTACTTCTAATCGATATTTGTGAAGTATATAAAGTAATAACTTTACTATATAAGTATATAAAGTAATAACTTTACTATACTTAATACATATATATTATATTAAGTACAGTAAAGTCATTTTCATCGTGATTATTGTTGTTTTAAAAAAATATATAAGTAGTTCTCGACTTACTAGTATGGATTACACGGTATAGCTCTGAGGAAGGTTAAGGCTGAACCGAAACCGGTTGGTGTTTTATTTGTTTTTACACTACTTAATAAAATGGTATTCAAGCCACATTATAAATCAAAATTATATAGATAATATTAAAAAAAGAGTGCCTCAAAGATTTTGCAAAAATAATATTGCAAAAATTACACAATGTTAATTTACTATTTTCGATTAATATTTAATACAAAACAAATTCTAGTTTTCAATGACCGATTTTAGACTCCATTTGCCAAGCGATTTTTTATAACTTCTTTCTCATATTTGTTGTGATATGAGACACACTAAGAATAAACACTGTTTTGGCTTGTGTATTTTTTAATGATGTATACAGGTACAAGTGAAACCGGTTAGTAAATAAAAGTAGGCACAAAAAATAGAGCGTATTCGGTAATTTTTATTAAAAAATATATTTACCTTCCTAACGAATTTCGTTACAAAATATTGGATTTAGAGTAGAGACATTATTTTTTATAGTTTTATGGAAATGGGCAAAGCTGGTGGGTGTATCATAAAGTGTGCTGGTGAAAGCATTGAGGGGACGGAGGGGGAAAGGGTGGCACGTTCTGTTGCTGACCTTTCCGTCATATTTATTACGCGTAACTTTTCTACGTTTAATGACGGTTTGAATATGTACTGGGAACCTACAACAAGTCACATTTTATAAGTTTTTCAGTTGTTTTCTTCCATACACACTGTCATGTAGTTGTCAATCTTTTAAACACGTGTATTTTTCTATTAATTATTTATTTATTTCATAAAACATTTATACAGCATTGAAGAAGAAGATAAAAATAATAATCTAAATTAAAATATGAAAATGAACAAGACATATAAAAATAATAAAAGATAATGGTCGCAACTGGGACTCGAACCCAGATCTCTCGTCTTGCCGGGACGTGCGCTCTGCCAATTCAGCCATTGCCACCTACTATAAAACCGCCATATTTATTTAAAATTTCAGAATTACCAATATTATCTTCGACTAATTTTATTTATTTTTTTCCATATTATCGGCAGCTACCTTTTTCATTGGAAACAAGTGTTCAAATAACGTATTTGTTACCTAGATAGTGTCTCGAATAAATATATCCGATTTTATTTATATGTAACACCTATTGTCTTTTTATACAAGTCTAAATGAATATTCAATTATTTTATAAGAAAAACTCTCTTTTTTAACTTTTGAAGGTTATTCCCATCAATGTAATATTTCATTGAAGAAGAAGGTAACAATAATAATCTAAATTAAAAATGAAAATGAACAAGACACAGAAAAAGAATAAAACATAATGGTCGCAACTGGGACCCGAACCCAGATCTCTCGTCTTACCGTGAGGTGCGCTCTGCCAATTCAGCAGATTTTCTATTTATTTCCAATTCTTGTCTTTTTTCGTATTTTAATTTAGATTATTATTGTTATCTTCTTCTTCAATGTTACATTATATTGATCGGAATAACTTTCAAAAGTTAAAAAGAGAGTTTTTCTTATAAAAAAAATTTACCTTTATAAAGCGTTTTTGGTCGAAGAAAAGAAATTAAATATTTTGGTCGTTTTTGAAAAGATATTAAACTATTAGCTGATACCCAGCTTGCGTTGAAATGTCACTTAAATAAAGACATTGTTTCTCCCTGCGTGTCCTTTCCCATTCGTCCCCGTACCCCTTCCGTTACCTCTTCCCCACCTTCGCTCCCTTCCCCTCCCGTGTTCCCTATTCACCTTCTCCGCGATCCCCCTTCTCTCGAACCTCCCCCCTCACGAATTCCCCTTCCACCTTCTCCGCCTTCCCCCTCCCTCGACCTCCCTCTCGCGAACCACCCTTCCTTCATTCCCCTCCGCCCCTCCCGGATTCCCTACACTTCCTGTTTTTTTCCCTGCCGCTAAACTCAATAAAATACACGCATTTTTCAAACAACTCGCGTGTGTTCTATTGCAATTTTTTTTTCAAATTTTACAACTCCAGAACTTACCACTATAGAAATATTGCTATATAGAAACCTTCTCGGGGCATGTCCACAACAACTTACCAAATTTTTATAGCAACCGGACGAATAGTAGGTATAGGATATCAAACGTGCGAACTGACAAAACGTATACGAAGTTAAAATAGTCGTTAAGTTTACTGAAATTTTCCAATTTTCTTCGCAAATATCTTAATTTTTCTTTCCGTAAAAACCTTCTAAAAAGTAATAGAAAACTTTAAAAAAAGAGATGAATGAAATAGGTAAAGTCGTTCTGAAGTTATGGCGAGACCAAGGAAAACAGGAATTTATTTTTATATATAACTAGCTGACCCGGCAAACTTCGTACCGCCTCAGAATCAATAAATGTTATGTTTGATTTATTAGCTGAAATGAATTAAGTTTTTATTAAATTAAAATAAATAGGTACCTACTCTAAGTTCAAAAAATGAAATTGAGCTGTTGACTAAGCACGAAATGTTAGGCACACTACACCATTGACAGTTCGAATTGATTCAAATTATGTCAGCCAACGCACGTTATTTGAAAAGCCGTTCAATACAAAATATATGAAAAAATCATTTTCTTCATAATTATTATTCCCGTGATTTTTTCCGATGTTTTAATGGTTATTCTGTTAATTGGGACGGATACAAATCCAACAAATCAAATATCATAAACATCGGTTCAGCCATTCTTGAGTTATTTGGTGTAACTAACCCGACTTAATAATAATATATAGATAGATAGATAATACTACAGACAAGATTCAACCTCAAAATCAGATATTAGTAGATAGATAATGAGAAATCATGTTTGCAAACTTTGACACCTCAACAAGCTAAAGTGAAGTAAGAACCCTGTCCAGTCAAAGTTGTATTGTATTGTGCATTGTGTTGTGCACAAGTCACGGACAGTTGGGGTTAGTTTGGGCGGCCGTATCAAAAGTATCCCCCGTATCAGTTAAAATCCAGTAGGGGTGGCGTGATGTGAAGGTCGATACAGTCTGCCGTCATGGATTAGTCAGCAGTAGTATAGTCCGGCCACTGGTCAGCCAAGGTCGCGGCCGGTACATTATTATTCAGTGATAGCAATCGCCCATCAGGCGCGCAGCACACAACTACAGGCGGTAGGGGCTAGTTGAGTCGACCGATCTATACTATATGTATAATGTGGATATAATAAATTAACCCCTCCTAATCCTGAGCTCCGGGTAACGCAAAGGTCAGAGAAAGAATTTAAAAGGAAAAAAAATAACACGCTTTTCACGTCTTCGTCATAATAGAATTGTAATTTATAAATTTCGTCACTTTGATATTTTTAACAAAAAAAAAAAATGGCGCTGAATGGTGACAATTTTACTGACTCTGCTCACGAGGCAACTGAAAAAAAAACTCGTTGTCCGTGGCAACGCAGGCAGTGACTCGCGACTCGACATGCCAGTTCCGTGAATGACAGCTGATTGTTTTTCGTCTATGGTTAAACAAGTTGAGATAATTATTGAAATCGTGTAAGGCGACGAGGCAACTGAAAACAAACTAAAACCAGCTGGTTTCTATGTCTTGATTGGTCAAAAAGCTTGTTTAACCATAGACGAAGAACAATCAGCTGACAGCTGGCAACTATCAACGGCCGGCCATGGCAATCAGCAGTGCGAGTCGCGAGTCACTGCTTACGTTACCATTGACAACAGGTTTTCAATGGTAACGCAAACGTTGACTCGCGACTGTCACTGTTGATTGCCCTGGGCGGCCGTCGCTGGTTGCCAGCTGTCAGCTGATTGTTCTTCGTCTATGGTTAAACAAGCTTTTTGACCAATCAAGACAGAGAAAACAGTCGGTTTTAGTTGCATTTCAGTTGCCTCGTCAGCGGAGCGCCTAACAACGGGTTTTTGAGAAATTGGGTAGTATGCGGGCTATCATATTGACATACACAGGATAGCGAGTTGAGTTAAAAAATGTTTTTTTTTCTTCAGTTTGAGGTGAGCGGACGCACTTACATTTCGATTTCTACGAAACAAATAGGCCTTACATTCGACCAAACAGAAACCGAAATTTGGTTTCGGTTTCGGCTAAAATCTAGTTTCGGTCGGACAAAATGTTTCAACATTCTTAAGATGCTATAGAACCACTGTTAGTAAAGTTGAGATTCATAAAAACATTACATACCCTCTTCAAGACTAAAAAACGTGCATAGAACTTGAGTTGACAAATTGAACAGTTCCATAAATGGAAATTTAAAAAAATTACGTAAAGATTCTGTAGCTACCTAATGGAAATTACCTTCCAACTGGCAATTATCTAGCTACCTTTATGAATTCGAATTTTATTCAAACATTGGAAAATGAAACAAAATAAGCTACACGAAAACATTTTCACTTGTTCCTTCCTGCTGCTTGTCGAGTCCACATCATTTCATTTAGTTGTTTTCATGATCATATTTATACGGTGCCATTGGAGAAAAAATAAAAAATAATTTCTTTTCACAACAATTTTATCGTGCTGAAAAAAGTGTGAAGACCTAACCTAACCCTGGAACATCGCTCTCTGGCTGTAACATCTGTAATCTATATTACAGTTCCTAGATAGCGGTTTATGGTATAACTTTTGGGGAGACTTACGTGAGCTAACCTCTTTGTGAGCTATTTCCACGGGGAATAAGTTGGTGTGACATTGACCCCGAGGCAAATTATTTTCATATTTCGCTATCGAAATATGAAAATAACGGGAACGTGTATCGAAAACGCGAAGAAAACATACTGCTAACCCCTAACATAGCAAGTATAACATATAATATACAAGCTTCCGCCAGCGACCTCGTCTGCGCAGTATCTATGTTTATACCAAAATTTTTAACCTATTTATTTAAAATATCTATAATTCTTCATTCGATTCAAAGTATTAGGCGAGTACTTCAAATAAATTCACTAATTTAAATATTTTCTAAAATAGAATTTTGTTTTGTTTTGTTTCATTGTTTTGCAAAATGTCATTCTCAAATTTTGACATTTTCTATTAAACAATAACTATTATTTTCAATACATTGAAAATAAATAGCTAGCTTTATAAATTATCGCCTATATGTTCTTCTGATGTATGAGCTATATTATTGTAAAGTTTCATTAAAATCCATTGAGTAAATTTTGCGTGAAAGAGTAACAAACATACAAACATCCATACAAACTATTAGTAAGATAAGATAGTAAGATTAGTAAGATCTATCTGTCTCTACGTGACTTACGAAAAGCAACAAAATTTTAATGTTTTTTTAAGAATTATCATGAAGCTTTTGATATTGAAAAGTGCTAGTAAAGTATAGTGATTTATTTTTGGGATATTTTGCCGTATTGCTCCTTTAGCCAAAGTTTCGGACAGCATTACAGTGTCCATCATGTGTCATCATCATCACACATCTGCCTTAATTACAGATCTGCCCTGGTGGTGGACAATGTAAAGCTATCCGAAACGGTGGCTGTTATGTTAATATCTCTATGACAATAACTTGTCTATGTTCCTAGATCCGGAAACGGAAATCACTGTGTGTATTATAGTCAGCCGGTCACATTCAAAATAAACGTTATCTCAAATTAATAAATTGTTTCAATGTTTATAACGAACATTATATGGTGTCATTATATTAAAGAAGAAGCGCAACACGGTATATTACCTCAAAAATGGTTCACTGCGAGTTCATCGAAAACGAGTTCATCGAAAACGAGTTAATCGAAAACGAGTTCATCGAAAAAGAGTTAATCGAAAAGAAGTTCATCGAAAACGAGTTAAACGAAAACGAGTTCAACTAACTAAAATTCAACCTAACCTAACCTAACATAACCTTTTTTTGTGTATTTTGTAAATTTGCTTTTGTAAATTTGCTTTCTATGAATTGATTTTCGATGAACTCGTCGGTTACCCTAAAAAATATGTCACTTTAATACTTTTGGCCGTCAAAATCTCAAATCATATTTACTTTTAAATATTCTTTAAAAATAGATTTTTTTTAATATTAGCGTCACATGGGGGGCCCTGAAGAGTCCTCGAGCCCTATTTCATCTTTGGGGATGCTGTGCGGAGGTTTTTTTTTAAGAAATGAAGAAGATGAGGTTTTAAAAGGGCCTTCCTCAACCGACATTTCCCTCAAGAATGTCCGCATCCATCGCCAAGAATTTGACGACCTCCGTGCTCGAGGGGTAATTTTGACGACTAGCAAGCCGGAGGTCGCGGATTCAAATCCCGGCGTGCGCAAGTATAATTAAATTGGTGTTAGGTATTTCACATTTTACTAATTTCAAATTTGCGTCACATTTCAGAGTGGAAGGAATTCTTAAGTTGCTTGAAGTGGCTTTAGCCGTATTGGGTGACCAGATCTGAATAGCCAGGTACTTCCGCACATTCGTCTTCCCAATCTCCCCCCCCCCCTCCATTTTACCTTCAGCATCCCAACATACCCCATTTAGGGTGCCATAGTCTCACTTGCTACAGGCGGTTGGGAGCAGTTGGGACTCTTGTGCGGTATTCTAATAAAAGACTAGTAACAGATAAAATTGATTCCTAACTGAATTGTTAAAACTTTTTTGACCCCCCCCCCCCCCCCCCCACCCCCAATGGGGCACTTCACAAGAAGTTAAACTTTTTTTTTTATTATCTTTATAATAAAAAAATATATATTATTTTTTATTACCTATAGAGAAAATTTAAAAAAAATTGTTTGGTACAAATTGGTACAGTTTAAAATTGGCCTTATAAGCAGAAAAAGCTGTCACAATAATAAAATTAAAAAAACTAAAATACTTGCAGAACTTAAGATGAAACCCGGTGATGGAGAAATTTGAAAAATAGATTTTACTAAATTGTTGCTGTCACTGTTGCTCTTACTCCATCGGATATTAAGCGAAAGGGAAAATTCACCTCGGGCTACTAATACCTAACTAAAATCGAGGGTTTTGTATTCCCCACTTTTCTCCTCCAAAGGTGGACTGATTTTCAATTTTTTTTACCAACTACATAAGAAAAAACTATTCTATGTCTGTACGTTTTGCTTTTTTTTAAAAAAACATTGTCTAGTTTGTATACTGAACGTCTTTTGACGGCGCTTGAAACAGTCAATTTTATTGATTTTTGGAAGGTCTTAATTTCTATAAAAAGTAACTTAACAAAAAAAACAAAAAACACCGACATGCTAGTAGTTGATATCTATTTTATGTAAAAACAATATTTTCTCTAGGGTTAAAATCCAGAGAGATAAATAGGGAATACGTTCGTATGGAAAAATCGCCGCCGGGTATCCATTTAACCTTCTCGTCAAATTTCTCATAAAGTGAGGTTAAGGTTAACATGTTAAATCACGAGGTGTTTTTCTTTCTGACTCATACTTTCAGTAGGAATCCTACGTATATTTTTTAAGTATTGATTAATTCAGTTCTTGACCCATTCTGGTTAAGGGGACGGGTAAATTTACCTTTTCCCATTCTGTGTTATTCTGCTAAATGAGATTGCATCAGGAGTTAAACGTTAAACTCGGCAAGTAATCTATGACGCAAGAGAGCTGCTCATAGATTCGGGGAATCCATAAAGGTTATATTATTGATAACTAAGATCTGAGGACTAAAATAATGTATTCATATAATCAAAACTTTATAATGGATATTGAGTACATACTTCTAAATATGTACTCGTATCCCTTGTCTAGGATGAACGAAGTCTCGTATATATGAAGAATAAATTAATGATGAATGTAAGTAGTCATGGTATTTGAAAGAGAGAGTACGAAAACAGCGTTCAATATAGTTGTGAATGATGAATGCTTGGAGCAGGTGGAAGAGTTTGTTATGATATAATTAATCAAATTTCATTTATAATTTAAAATAAGGAAAAAAAAGATCATTTGTCTATTGTTAATTAGTTATTTTTTTTAAATAAGGAAGTTCAGCGAAATTTCTTATTTTCGAACCATCAGGAAAAAATGCACAATTTCACGAAAAGAAAAAGCTTTACACTTGTTGTTTATGTTTCTTTGAAGGCAGACTCCAGCAGACTCCTCTGCAAAGGTCAAACGTGAACTTTTTGATCTGTAAATTGTAGCATCATGCTTTCTGATTTTGAGGTTGAATATTGTGTAAAGTATTTTAGTTTTACCTATTTAAAGGAAAATATTTACATAGGACGTATACTAACAATTTTAGAACATACCTAAACATGCAGATGGAACTATATGCAACCAGCTAAGGCATAATACTTCATTGCATAAGGTTCTGACTACATTTTTCTAATGTCATTTCAACATAGGGCCACTTTCCAATTAAATATTAAAATATTTTAAAAATAAATACACAATCTCAAAGCAATAATTTGTTTAATAGATTATGAGAATTCGTATTTGCAATCTTTGACACCCATGGTACATGGTAATGCGAAGTTAGAGCCATATCAAAAAAGAGCCATGACAATTGCAAAAGGTTCAAAGTAATAGAGAGTTAGAACTTTGTAAAATAAATGGAAGCGTAAAAACTTGATGTTAGAACTTCGTATCAATTATCAATATCGAACAAGTATCTAAGGAAATACAATACAGATGGCTCTGAAAATTTTAGTTACAAGAAATGAGCAAAAGAAATGGTTTTGCATTCATAGGTCATTTTTGAAAAAGTTATCGTCAGTTAGAACCTTGTAGTAACGCAATATTTGGCATTCTTATATTTATTTATTTATTTCTGAAGGTGGGCATTACCAGTTACCGGCCACTTCGTGTTATTCCAAAAACCGGCGATAAGGCGCTAAATTGGTGAAAAAAGTTCAGTCACGAAATTTTTGGCTGCCCAGTCATTATTTTTAATTCAACATGAACAATAATTATTATTAACGCTTAGCTATTCATTTCGCCATTTTAGTTTTATTTCAGAATGTCAAAAGTCAAGGTTATCCCACAAACTGAACTAAATTATAATATTAATAGAGGGTTATTATTACCAATATATAAACGGGAACGAAATTCCAGACATTTTTTATAACGTTGTAAACAATGTCGTAGAGAATGTCAGGTATCATGTTACACAAAATTCTATTATATTTATTGTCAGAAAAATTCCCGTCATCTGGTAAACTTACTCAAGAGTGTACGAAAGAGACTAGATAACAATTTATCTACCGTTATATTACCTACAATTTATTTACAGCTACCAACCGCATGGTAGATTGAAATTCTAAAACCTTATTAAAAAAACAGAGATTTATTTACTAATAAAAGAAATAAAGCAATTTACTATATTAAAAATGTTTTTTACTAAAATTACACAGCATGGATTTTACGAGTGAATTTACTTAACCATATTGGAGGCTAGATCGCAACTCGTCTTGATTCTACCGCCAGGATTCTTATTTGCATGCGTTTTTTTTTTATTCTACTGCGAGTTTTTTCTTTTCGAAAACGGGACATTTTGGCGTCCCGATGCTGTGTTCGGGGACACCGGGACACGCTGCCTGAAAACGGGACTATCCCGGTGAAAATGGGACGTCTGGTCACATTAACTATAACGAATGCTACTGACCATCTCAAATAATATAGGTACATTCATTTACAATAGTCTAAAAAATCACTGGGTACTAAAAATAGCAGTATTTAAATGTTATATGTAATTAGTAATTAAATTAGTATACACAGCATGTCAATATGAACATTGTTAAGTACAATAAACAAATTAACTAAATTAACATACCATAGATAATAAAGTACTCAGAACCTAATTAAAGAATAACTGATTGTAAACAATACAAAACACGAGTTAAAATCACGTATCTCCTTCATCCAATGTTAATTGGTCAGTATAAAGTCGAGATAGCGACGTGTCTGTACGTCCATATAATTTGGTATTTAAACGACATCAACTCGAGAGCCAGTTTTTGATAAAATGTTGGGAATTCCGGTTGATTATTTATTAATAAATTTAATATTTTATCACCATAATATTAATATAATATTGATGCTGGATATCCGAAACGGTGTATGCGACAAATGTAATTTTTTTCTTTTTGATAAGAAGAATATTCGTAATTACATTTCGTTCTTGAACAATTTAATAAATACTGTAGGAGTAAGAGAGAGCAGTGCGCGCTCACATTTTCTTACTCTCTAGAAGTTTTACTTCAGTCGTGTGGTCTAAAGCACAATTGTATTTTTTTTAAATGAATACCGCACAAGACTCCCAGCTGGTATGGCAAGTATGGCATCCCCAATTAGGGTTCTGTTGTGAGGCTAAAGCTAGTGGAGAAGGGCAGGAGATGGGGAAGAGGAAGGTGGAGAAGAGGAAGGTGGAGAAGTACCTGGCTATTCAGATCTAATCACCAAACACGGCTAAGGCCATTTCAAACAACGTTTCAATTCTGAATGGTGGTCTCACACCAGGGCGATGCTGAGAGTATCTTCCACTCTGGAACGTGTCGCAAATATACTAGATATTTCCATGTCTTAGAAGTTACAAGTTGATTCTGTCTATACCGATTTCAGCAAAGCATTCGATAATTGTTGAATGAAACACTAGGTATATATTGAATCATTTGGCGGGTAGGAGGTAACCCGCCGTAGCTTAATGGTAGAGCTCCTGTCCGGCAAACAGAGGGGTGCGGGTTCGAGTCCCGTCGGCGACATGTATCTTTTCTCGGGAGAGTTTTTCAATATGATGAGTGTTTCAGGCTAATAATTATTACTTATAATAATTGTAACTCGTATTTGATTTTGTTTTTGGTTATGTTGTTTATTTTGTTTTTGATTTTGACTTTGATTTTTTTTATGATTTTGTTTTGGATTTTGTTTTAGATTCAGTTTTATAATTTTATTTTTTGCATTTGTGTGAATTGTATGTAATGTTGATTTAGATGTACTTTGTTAATAAAAATAAATAACATGTAAAAGCCCAGCAGGGCGTGAAATACAAATAAATAAATATATATATATATATATATATATGTACATATTTTTTCAGTTTCAAATTTCGTATTTTTCATGCTTGTTTTAAATTTTTATTTATGTATTGTTATTTACTTTTTACCTAATGTTATTATTTGTGTATTTTCTTTTGTTATTTTTTAATATGGAATGTATTGCATTGCACTACCCCTGCATACATTCCGGAATAAACAACTATTATTATTATTATATTAGCTAACAGAACTCAAGTCGATTCCATATACACGGACTTTATCAAGGCCTTTGACAAAGTATGCCATAAAATTCTCCTGGTTAAACTACGTAAGCTCGATATAGACGGAAAACTTTTAGAATGGTTTGCTAGCTATCCATCTGACAGAGTTCTATTTTTTTTAAATCAATTCATTTCCAATAAAATTTATAGCTGCAAGTGGTGTACCACAAGGGTTTCATTTGGGCTCAATATTATTGTTACTGTTTATAAACGATATTGTTAATTATATCCACTTCTATCCATCAAAAATTAATGACCAATCATTTTGTCCATTTTGACAACTTTTTGTCCAATTGGATATTCATTTTGTCTAATTTGATTGTCCATTTGCACTACTTTTTGGATGTTCCATCAATGTTTATTTAATTATTTATTATTTTGTCCATTCGGACTACTTTTTGTCCAATAAGACATTCATTTTGTGAACTTTGATAATTTTTTGTCCATTTGGACAATCATTTTGTCCATTTGGACAATCATTTTGTCCATTTGAAATACCTTTTGGATGTTCCATCCTTATTTCATCCAAAATGAATGACACTCATTTTGTCCATTTTGACAACTTTTTGTCCAATTGGACATTCATTTTGTGAATTTTGATATTTGCTTTTGTCCATTTGGACAATAATTTTGTCCATTCGCACTGCTTTTTGTATGTTCCATCCATCCATTTATTAAAAAATTTAATTATTTATTTATTATCTTGTCCATTTGAACTACTTTTTGTCCAATAAGACATTCATTTTGTGAATTTTGATATTAATTTTTGTCCATTTGGACAATCATTTTGTCCATTTACACTACTTTTTGTATGTTCCATCCATCCATTTATTCAAAGAAGTTGTCCAATTGGAAATAAATTATCAAAATGGACAAAATAAATGTCCAGTATGACAAAAAGTTGTACTACTTTTTCGAAGTTCCTTCCATCCATCCATAAGTAGTCCAATTGGACACAAAATTGTCCAAAAGGACGAAATGAATGTCAAATTGGACAACTTTTTAGATGGATGGATGGACAAAAATTGTCCCATTGGACAATTATTTTCGCATATACACTATACAGCACAATATGTGCCAATAACATAATTGACATGACATAAAATAAATCGGTAGTTTGGATATAGGTCGATAATTGGATACATCATTTTAGTGCCATTTTTAAAGATTGGGGTAATTAAATAAATAATTAAAGAATTGGTTGTTTTCCACTTTTCGGGAAATGTTTCTTTAGATAGCGATAGTTTGAAAATAGAAAAAATGGGGGGAGTCAACTGTTTACTACAATAATTTATAAATATTCCTGAGGCCCTAGCACGCTTGCTCTATAACGATCGGTAGTATAACTGACAACCGATTCTTATCGATCAACCATGCTAGCACCCCTGGAGTGCTAGCACGCTGACATCGATAACTTTACAATATCGAATAGACAGACGCAACTACCGATGATATTATACCGACTGACATTGGGTAGACAAAGGTTTGGTAAAACATTGGTAAGGTAAAACACGCTAGCAACACTGGAAAGATTTTCTATGTTGTCTATGTATATAAAACGTCAAACATATTGTGTCAAATGACAAATTATTTTATTCAAACCTTACCGGTTAGTATACATGAACAACAAAATGAAAATCATCAAATTTCCGTTATGATATATTTTAAAGATCGATTCATAATGAACATAAACACTTTTCAAAACAACGCAAAATAATAAACATGAACACTTTTTGCTTTATTTATTTATATTTCGTGAAAACCAACAAAAACAAACAACATTGATGAGGAAATCATGATCAACACCATACGACAACCTGCAGTCCACCTCGGAACTCGAAACAGGAATACCTAGTGAGGAGGACTGAGGACAAAATATTTCACTTTGTATTCTTAATTTATTTAATATTGTATTTTAATTTTAATTTGTATTGTCATTAAATAAAAAAAAATAAAATAAAAAATTGTTCATTGGTGTCGGTTTTATTTTTAAATTATTTCCTCTCGGTAAACAAGGAATAAAAACAAAATAGTACTGTAACAACCCGAATTGTTGATATTAATTATCGGTAAAGTGCTATGACGCCATGGATTTTCCCACATCAGGGACGTATTGAGACTAAAGATGGCTAGAAACATTTTGCCTCTATTCAGGATTCGGCTGTTTTTTTATTGAATATTTGAAAAAATTCTGCGTTTGCTGGTAGCAGTTTTTTACACAGCTTTTTTTTTACACCAGCTTCCGAAAATATTCTCTCACTGCAAGGTGACAAAATATATTTTTTGCAAACTTAAATAGGTTTGGATATCGTTTTGCGTTTGCAAACCACCTATGTAAGGGTTTGTTCTTAGGCCGCGATCAGCTACATTTTGTAGGGAAACGCTCGATTCATGTTGATTCCAAACATCTTATCGTTGATAATCTTAAGTGGCCTCGCCCACTTTCATAGACAATAAAATGACGTCAAAGCCGACAAAGCCGTCAAAGCCGAAAACTTTCGATGTTAAATTAATATTATAGAGTTAATTGTTGTATTTATTATTAATCCACATATTTTCTTTTAAATATTGTTATCCATAAACTGACATTTTATATTTTTTAAACAAACGTATATAATATATTAAAAATAAAGTGTCTGTTAACACTTTTTAGAACTAGTCATAAATAAACCTATACCTAAAAATACCTAAAACCTATAAAATATACCACTCATTAAGTTGATATGATTGATATCTTCGGGTTTTTTGTATGGGGCAACTTTCGACACTATTTTACCATGGATGTGGCAACAAAAGCTGTATTTGACGTCACACACCATAGACGAGGATAGAGGAAATTCAAAATGCCTCTTAGTTCTTCCACGGACATTCTATGTTCTATATGGGATGCGAAGATTTGACGTCATAATGACGTCACGCGTCGTTTTCATTCGGTTGGCCATTTTGTTCGGAGTGACCCATGGAACTAGTCCTTTACTGAGACGGCCGGGACGAGCTTAATCCACTAGTCAGCGCCGGTTCTACGAAATCTGGCGCCCTGTGCAGGAAGTACCGATGGCGCCCCCCCCCAACATTTTTTTTAAATTCAGATAAAAAAATTATATACATATAAAAATAAAATAAAAAAAATTATGCAATACGTTTAAAATAAATTAATATCCCGCCAACAAGAATCAAGAGTAACTTTTCCAAGTGACCTGGCGGTAGCTATCTATGACACTGGACAAAATAAGAACATCATAACAAAATATAATATAAAACAGGAGGCAGTTTAGTTCAGAAATAATAATATTCTGATCAGTTTGTTTAATATGGTGCCAAATCGCGCGCGAATGGCAACATAAATAAACCAATAACGCGGCGAAAGCGACGAACTATCATCAAAGAGCAACTTGTAATCAACGAAGGGAGATCCGTACGAGAAGCGATCAATGAACCAATCACAATGTTTGTTGAATTTCGAACGATACAATGGTCGTAAGAGCAACAAGGAAAAATAGGTCTTACGTTCGTATGAAATATATTGTATTTGGAAAAAATTCCTTGACGTAAGTCAAATCCGTATTTCGTTAAATTTTAACCATCGATGCGCGCGCATTAGGTTCACGCATATGGAAAGTGAGTGTTGCTAGCGCGAACTAATAATTCCGTATTACGAGTAATTTTTAAACGATTCGGGGAATATTTTAATTGAATTTTAAAACAATATTTATTTTATCACGGCGCCCCTTCGTAGTGGGCGCCAGGTCTTTGGACGTTTTTGAACGTATGGCAGATCCGGCGCTGCCACTAGTCCGGCTTCCTTGGGTTAAGCGATGCTTGTGTGTTGGGAAGAGCGTAGTTGTGCATTTGAGCAGTGTTGAGCCAAAGTTTTGGCTTAGCAATTGATTAGTAGGATTGGGAACAGCGGCCGTAATTCATGTTGTTAATCAGTGAGTCTTGTAAACAAATAAAATAAGATAGTCCGGCTCTTCTTTCATCGTGAACTCTGATGACTTTCAAATGAATGAGATAATTTACATGAATTAATCTGTTTTGTTTCGTTTATAACAAAATGTGGGCCCACTTCCTCGCCTTATTATCTGCTCTTTATGTTTTACAATTTCAAAACTGCTTTAAATTCTGCGATCTGATCAAGGCATTCTGAATTCCGATAGACAATGGCAATTGTTCCCTTTCCCGCTATGTCGTGCGATGACGAAGTTAAGGATCCTAGAAACGATTATATTAGGCAAAAGGCGTCAAAGCATACAGTTCATATTTTATAGGAGGGGTCATGTTTTTTTTAAAGATTTACTAAAACTTAATATTGTACAAAAGTATTGCGAGATGGTAACTTTAAGGTGACGATAATCACACGCGATCTTTATTTTTTCTTTATTCATTGAATTATTAGTAAAGGTACGGACACACATGCTCATCGACTGTACACAATTGCTCATAAATAAATTTGAGCATACTCACGAATGAGTATGCTCAAAGCCAACAATTGAACACACATGCTCTTTAAGAGCGATTGATCAGCAACTGGGAATAAAAGTTAAAAAATGCTTGCAACTGTACAGGGAGGTTCCAATGAGAAAGATCGATTATTCTCCATATCAATTTTTTTTAATTAAAAATTTAATACTGATTTATTTCATTCAAAACTTGCTTTGAATGAAATAAACTTTTTGTCACAAAACACATTCTCGGATTTATTTTTTAATGATTTTAGTTTAACTATAATTTTAATTTTTAAAACTGTGTTGAGATTATGTATTGTTTATGTATTGATTTATTTTGTTGTATGATTATATGATTTGAAATTTGTGCTGTTTAATAGAATCTATCGTTTGAAAATTTAACAAACTGCCACCAACCGACCAACGGTATAACCGTATATTAAAAATACACTTAGTTTTTCAAAATTTTTAAACTGCGTGTACCAGATAAAATAACAATCTTTCAAAATCAATTTATGTTTTTTTTTGTAAAAAAGAGTCAATAAGTCTAGAGTTTGATTTAAAAGGGACTAATTTCCGGTATTCTTTGGTAATACTTTCTTAATGAGCATGCTAATGTCAAATAAAATGTCAACAGATAGACTCAATTTCATTCGTTCAGAACTAAACAGAGTGATCTTGCTTCTTGCAACGCAATTATTTAAGAATCTTTTGACAAAAGAAAATAAAACGGTTTATTTGGACCAAGATGTCAACGGTTATACAGTTACAAGGACATAATAGTCAGTTAATCCAACAAAGTTGCGAACGCGTTATTTCTAGCTATATTATTTTTATACAGGGATGACCCTGTGTTCCACAAATAGTAAAGTTTTTTCATCTCCCCAACGGGCCATTTTCGATAAGTTTGCACTCACAGCTGCCGCGAACTCAGATCGGATTGAAATGAGCATGCTCATGCTGATTGACAAGCATATTCACACATGCTGTTGATTAATGAGCATGCTCATTTAAGTGTGCTCAAAACTAGCAACGTCACTTGGTACACATGCTACTAGGTAGCATTGCGGGTGGAAGGAGAAATGAGCATGCTACTAATGAGCATTTGAGGATTTTTCGACCACCATGCTAGGCATATGCCAGCGGTGTTGTGGATGTAATGCAAATGCAACAACTTCAGGACTGAGTTCTTAGGATACTCGCTTGTACCTGGGTTGCATGCAGTTGACAATACTTTCTCAGAAGTAGTAGATGTGTTCAACTGCACGGAATATATTTACAAGCAGGCTGCAATAACACACACCAATAAAATATAATCAATGTTAGCATTATACTTACGATTCTGCATGGGTTCTACATCATTTAATCAGCATATTCATGATTACTGTTCCATAAAATCATAATATCAAATGTTTGTAAAAGCCCGCCTAGGCATATCTTACTAATATTATAAACGTGAAAGTTTGTATGGATGTATGTATGTTTGTTACTCTTTAAATCTAAATTTAATGAATGGATTTTAATGAAACTTTACAATAATATAGCTCATACATCAGAATAACATATATGATACAATTTATAAAGCTAGCTATTTATTTTCAATATATTGAAATTAATAATTATTGTTTAATAGAAAACGTCAAAATTTGAGAATGACATTTTCCGAAACAAACAATTGTTAAATCAAAATTCTATTTTGGAAAATATTTATATTAGTGAATTTATTTGAAGTACTTGCTTAATACTTTGAATCGAATCAAGAATTATAGAAAATTTAAATAAATTTTGGTATAAACGTAGATGGGACCTAGGAAAAAAAAAATAGATTACTCGAAGTACTAATCCTACGCAGACGAAGTCGCGGGCAGAAGCTTGTATTTATATAAATAAATAAATATTTTACAGGCAAATTTCTGTGTGATTTCGACGCAAGTTTGTTTGCGATACTTACATACGTACATACATACTGCCACATTGCAGAAACAGAAAATCTATACATTTACATTAATTTATTATTCACGCACTATAAAATTCCACTTTTCAACTTGAGGAATTGCCTACAAATACATTTTCTTGAAGGCCAACATTTAAATACCTTCAAGTATTCTGTAAGGGTGAAAATAATGTCTACATAAATATGAAGGTAAAACACTAAAACCATAATTTGGGGAAAAAAATGTTTGGAATAATTTCCATTGATTTTATTTTAGTTTTTTAAATAATTGGTACGGGCGTCGTTAGCGTTTATTTTCTCTATTACCTACATTACAAAAAGATATATGTATAGCCGCATAGAGAAAAACAATACAATTTTTCGTCATAATATGACGCGGCCGCGTAAAACGTTAAATTGGGGTTACAAGTTATTATTTTGTGAATGAATATCTAATTTATGTGGGTAATTCTCTTTCTTTATTTTTTATGTGAATATCGCACAAGCGTCTGGAGCCAGTGAGACTACGGCATTCCCAGTTGGGGTACGTTGTGAGCCTGAAGATAGTGGGAAGGGGAAAGAGATTGGGAAGAGGAATGTGGGGAAGTACCTGGCTATTCAGATCTGGTCACCAAATACAGCTAAAGCTATTTCAAGCAACGTTTCAATTCTGAATAGTGGTCTTTCGCCGGGGCTATATTGAGAATATCTTGCACTCTAAAAAAGTGCCGCAATTATACCTTATATTATTTTTATATGGTTAAATTGTGGAAACACAAATCAATCAAATAAAATTTAATTGCGCACCCGGGATTTGAACCTGCGACCGACGGATCTCTAGTCGAAAGCCTTATCCCCCGATCATGGAGGCTGACAAAAAAATATAATTATATATAATTTTCAGTACATATATCGAGTTTATGCCGCCGTTCTCACAATAGTTGGTGGTGTAATAGCAACGCGACCTAGGACCATGGTAATAGTCGGCTTAGTTGCGTTTCCAGGGCCCCTAGCACACTCGATAGATAATTATTGACAGGATAACTTTCGGTAACTTCTCATCGTTCCCTAGCATGACTGCAGATCGCCAACGAATAAGTGACAGTTCACAATGACTAAGTGTCGTTGATATATTCGATATCAACTGTTGTTTGTAAGTTAGCGATCTGCAATTGTCCTAGGGAACGATGAGAAGTTACCGACAGTTATCGATACAATCCTTATCGATCGAGTGTGCTAGGGGGCCAGGCAGTCGATCGTGGTTTCGATCCTCGGCTGCACCAAAGTTTTTTTTTAATATATTTATTTTCATTTTGAATAATACTTTTCTTTAATTTTTCTCATAACTTTCCATGGGTTTTCACAAGTTATAAATAATGCCAATGATGTTACGTCATTATTATTTATCAGTTTAATTTATATTCCCAAAGTTTGATACTAATAAAGCCATTTTCCAAGTTGAAACAATCTTATTTAATACCTCGCCTTGACTGTCGACGTCTTGACGCTTGAGGTGAAAGTTTTAGCGTAAAACTTTAGGCATTTAAGGCAACTTTTGTTGAGGAGGTAACTATTGCCCTCGAGGTGAAACTAACTATAGCATTACTTCTCACTTCTGAGCTTCATTCACAGAAGAAATATTTTAACGCAGTCATAGACATATGAATATTCATAGACGAGAAAATAAGGGAGAGAGGTAAACACCAACTGTAGCGGGACGCAGAGGGATGAGTTGACTGTAACGATATGTGGTTCGTTAATAATTCAATCTGACAGTATATAGGCATCTCGCATTATAATATCACCATTTAGTTCTTAAAAGTAACAACTGCTTTTGAATTAATAGACCTTTTTAAATGGGAGCGCGAATTATTCGCCCGGTTTGAACAAACTTGCGTAATCCATATAAAGCGAAGAAAGGTTCGCTTGTTTTGAGAGTCGAATATTTGGTTACCGTATTTAGTTAAGACACTTTTACAAATATTTCATAATTTACTTACCCCAGTAAATAGCCACGTGCACACGACAGGACCGGGAATTTTGGTTGGCAACGCTGCACGTTTCCCGGTGTGATAAAACTGATCATATTATATGATGTGAATAAGCTTAAAATAAAGACAAATAATGCCTATCTATGGAATGTAATACGACCATTGGATTTATACTCTTTTTCACTTCTATTTTTACACTTTTTAATCGCACAAGTTATTTCGTTAAATGTACCGATGAGAGCTCGACGCTATTCCGCACAAGAATGATGACGTCACATTTTCTAGATTCACGCGAAGCTATACGCCAGCCCAGCCGGTTTAATGGAACCCGTATTAAAAAGGGGGGAATAACACGCTTTTATCACTTAGGGCAGGTCTATACATAATATATGTCTATGAACGCAGTTCAATTTTTATTATTTTATTTCTATTATCCTTGTATAGAATCTGATGGGAGTGTTCTTGCAATAATAATATGTATAAGTCTAGCACTGCAGCTTTTTTGGCCATGTTTTTGCCAATTTGGAAAGACTTTTTAAAACATTTACAATTTATTTTAAATTTAAGTTAGATTTTCTAACCAAAGAAAACTGCTCCCATTGTTCGAACCCAAGCCTTGCAATAATGCCCGTAAAAATGATGATTTTATTTGCAAATGCAGCTTTTTGCAGATTTTGTCATTGATTCCTCTTCAGACCACTATTCTTAGTAATAATTAAAAATTTCAGTCAGATCGGCTGCGTAGAGCCGGAAATAACTTCTCTCAAAGAACTCACCATTCGAGAGTTATGACTGCTTCCATATACTCACCCAAATGTTGCGCTTTATGTCTCTATCTGGTTAAGATTTCATGGTAATGTTGTGATGAAGCACCTTTCCGATAATTATTTGATAATTTGATAAAATCGATATCTTACTGGCATCAAGAGAAAGCCACAAGCCAAAAATGTATAATAAATATATTCAGTGGCGGTTCTTCACAGGGGGACAGTGGGGACAGTCGCCACTAGTTATACTCGAAACCTACTAAAAGAAATAACAGTCTTCATCAAAATTAATGAATTCTTTATACATAAAAGCAATTAACATTTTGCAGAAATAAAAAACAACAAATTAAAGCGACAACTCCCGCTAACCAGCGGAGAGCCGACCAGCGCACAAACCATCAGAGTGCATTTCTCACTGCGCAGAACCTACTGCGCACATGGGGGACATCCGTATTGTCCCTCTAAGTATTTTGGTGCATTCTTTGAGTTTCGTTCGCGATCGTACGCAATCCGAGACCCGCGCATGCGCACTTGTATGTGAATGTCAAATACCGCGGGGATAATCCAATGAATCCCCGCGTAACAAAAGTTTCGTAGTTTCGGGCGGGAATCGCGCGCGTTCAAATTAACTTCGATGATAATCTTGCAAGATAAAGCGAAATTTTTATTATATAGTATTATAAATTTAAATTAAATATCTATAGACATTTGAATTTTTTTTGTGTTTAGACATCTGACTAGCATGATTTGAACGTGAAAATTTTTGTTCGAGAAATTTTATATTATATTCTCCGGATAGTGAGATTACAATACAGGAGGTAGTAGATATATGTATAAAATGTCGGTCTCCACCATCAAAGAAGTGCTGGAGCCGCCACTGAATATATTCTTAGTGTGCCTTATATCGCCACGAATATAGGAAATGTAATAAATTCGCTTGGCAAACTAGTCTAAAGGTCACAATTTGAAGTGCAAGAGTGGTTTTCATTTATTTTGTGATTACTTTTATAAGAACAAAAATTAAGTTAATCAATGGAAACTGTCACAAATAAGTTTAGCCATAAAAATATTTTTTATGGCTAAACTTACTTATGCGCTTTTTGCCACATTATGGCACTATTTCCAAAACCACGGATTGCTTTGTTGCCAAAATGTGGCAAATTTAAAAAATATACATATTAAAGCGACTATATAATATATTGTACATTCAAATTTAACGCAATAAATTTTCTCTG
Organism: Limnephilus auricula; assembly: GCA_951813805.1. NCBI lineage: Eukaryota > Metazoa > Arthropoda > Insecta > Trichoptera > Limnephilidae > Limnephilus > Limnephilus auricula. The sequence goes on from OX638404.1 coordinate 31,055,326, forward strand.
GATTCTTTAAAATGTTTTAAGGTTAAAGATTTAATAATATTTTTTTTATAAATTCCTACGAATATGTGATAATTGACAAAAGATATGTGAATTCATTGGCTATATAGAAATATAATCAGTTTGTCTGTCTCCATATTCAAATTCGGAGGTATGATTTTTTTAATGTGGGCTGAAAAATTTCCTTTAACATTCCGAGAAAAAAATGTTTTAAATTGCTCCGTCGCTCCAGCTTGTGAGAAAGGCGGAATTTCAAAACTCCCCATCATTGAAATCAGAGCGGTAAATATTCCTTCTCGTCTGAATGGGGCTTCGTTACCAAAGCGTTCGTTTCCATGCGTTTGCCATTGATCCGGGAGATCCCAAATAATCTGCGGATTCGTCCAATATTCTAATATAAAACACCTTGGCGCTCTCAATGGGAACTTCTCACCTGTTCTCACCCCACCACCATGGAATTACCTACCACCTACTAACTACGTCAATAAATCTGTAATGCGAAAAACACCGCGTAAGAAATGTTTATTCGTAATATTCACGAAATCACGCACTATTTATCTAGATGGCGATTTTGATGAAACACATTTTTATGCAAAAAAAAAACATTGCCCAAATACATGTTTTATTTTATTTTATGAAGTTCAAGCAGATAAATTATAAATTATAACGTTTTCCGATCACTATTGTCTGTCTAGGAGGGACGGATGTATGAATTCATGTATCTCACTTTGCAAGGCGATTGGTCGAGAAAGTCCGGCTGGAGAGGTCAAAAGGTCTCTCTCAACCAGTCTCTCCTAATCCGGCCCGCCTCGCAGTAGGTGGGCAAACGCATCTGCCGCCAAGACCTCGATAAACCTCACCACATGAACCCGACCAACCGTGCTAAGTCACCAAACGTAGCGAACCGCTGTGGGTGATCTATAGCAGGAGTGTTGATTACGCGATAAATGGTTCTCGGTTCCACATTATGCGATACCAAACCAAATCCGAAAAGGGGTTTGTATAATTAGGAAATTTTTATTCGAAGTATTTTTTGTAGGCTTGATATTTTTTTTTGAAGACTGTTGTATGGTACGTTGAGACATTTGAATATTTTATAACACATATTATAAATTTCTGAAATTTTATTAGTATAGACAAAAATTTAAAGTGCTGCAATGAGAGAGGCTCCCAAAATGAAAATATAGGTTAATTTTTTTTTTAATATGTTTATTTTGATTAACTAAACGGTGTTGAAAGTTGTGGTACTTTCCGAAAAGCGATAAGTCTACAGAGGTGCGTATAAGATTTATAAAAGCAAAAACTTCATAATAACCTACCAAATGCCGTAAAGGAAGCCTCAAGCCTTAGCAGTTTTCGTGGGACATGTGCTTCATATGTGAAAAAAAATGATTTAATTTAATTTTGATTTTTTTTAAATGTATTTTCATATATGTAATTATTAAATCCTGTAAATGTAACTGTATCTTTTCATGTGTAGAATATTTTGTATTTTCCTTATCTACTAGATGTATGAAAAAACTTGCGTGCATCTAAATAAAAATTCAAAAACAAACAAAATATAACGTGGGGGGGGGGGGGTAAATAATGCGTCCCCCTTACCGGCCTTACCCAAACCTTATTATTGGTTTAAGTAAGGCTTTTTCAATAACTTCTCTGACGATGTTTTTAATGTAACCACTCGAACCCTTTTTGCCACAATATGGCAATATTTCCAAAACCACGGATTGCTTTGTTGCCAAAATAGGGCAAATATTCTCTAGATTCTTTAAGTTTTAAAGTTAACGAATATGTGTTAATAGACAAAAGACAGGTGAATTAATTGGCTATATCGAACTATAATCAATAATCACTTTGTATGTCTCCATATTCAAATTCGGAGGTATGATTTTTTTAATGTGGGCGGAAAAATTCCTTTAGCAACCCGAGATTTTTTTTAAATAGCTCTGTCGCTCCAGTGAATAACAGCAAGTTATTTTTCCGATATTATCTTACTCTTTAACCCCTCCGGCTAATTTGCTCGCTTTTCCGAACAACCCATATAGGTCTCATAGAAATCGTTATGTCTCCCTTACCAACATGATTAGAAATGTAAGTCAGCTAAGCGGTGTTAGAAAGAGAAATACCACGTTTTATATTCAAATTTAAAAGTTAATCGCAAAATAATTAAAATATACACCTTTATTAACTCAGGTACGTCATTCCTATGTCTACCTACGTTAAATTATCGTGAAAACAAGCTTATGTGTCCAAGCGGTTATAAATCCTCTTGTCTGAAAATTTCCCACCACAATTTGAAAAAAAAAAACAAATCTTTGGGAATTTTTTGTTAATTATTTTTACATGAACGACAAAATTTGAGTTGACGATAAAATTTATTTACATTTGCCTACAAAAAATTGAGTTTTTTTTTCGTTAACAGTAATTTTAATGACAAAAACGTAAGGTGAGCCATATTTAAAAGTTTTTATGTTTGCAATAAAAAATTTTTTTTTTCTTTATTTTGAAGTAACCATAAATGGATGATTAATCCGACGTGCAATTTTTTATAATAGTAATACAATGAGTGTGTTGAAAACATTTTGCGGCATTTGCGTACCTCTTTGGATAAATAGCGTGATGGTTAGTTTAGTTAATAACATTTCACAAGTATAGTGAAACCTATTAATTAGCAAATCGAAGTAGCGATAACAGTTTATTAATGACAGCCATTCATAATAACAGGTTTTATATTTCAATCCTGACGCTTTTGAGTAATAGATGGCGTGCCGTCAGCTCTATCTGGCCGGATGTTCCGACAAGTGGGGGATCAGGGGTGGAGAAGGCGAGGGGGGAGGTCCACCGGCCAGAGGTCAGGCGGCGGAAGGAACGGGGGAAACGTCTTCCGCTGGATTCTTTACAGCCGGATGGGACCTTGGCCAGTCCGGTAGTCAGGAGGCCCTAGACATTATACTGGAGGTTCAAGGCCTCTGAATATATCGCGAGTATATATCTGAATATATATCGAGTAATTTAGTTGGATAGACAAGGTTAGGGTTAATTTCAAAGAGAAATATGGCAGTTTTGTGGTATCAGATGTTGATACCACAAAAATAATAGTAGAATTTGGTCGAATTTTTACAAACAAATAAAAATGATGATTCATTTTGGTACTCCCATTATATGTATGCTCCAAGGATATGTACTACGATATCTACAAAAGATGTATTTTTCAATAGAATAAAGAAGAAAACTATATATCTAGTAACAAGTAACACAAATTTTCCTCTTATATTGAACGTTTAGTGTGCAAAATTTCATCGATAAATATCAAAATTCTGCTTTAAGGGGTGGGAAAACCGTAAGGGTGCTTCTTTTTAATTTCGTGTAGATGGTGACCTTCCTCCTGTTTTTAGTCGAGGAATAAAACTATATTTGTTATAACAAAACGAAAAAAACCCTCACCGAAATATTCTTCTTTATATATTGTGAGGTAATTATTACAATTAGGTAACTCCAAAATCAGCATTTTTGAGTTATACGCTAAAAGCATAACTCTATTTATTTTCTTGTCTGTGAATGCTGCTAATATACCTAATAAAAAAAGTCGAAACGCATTGGAATCATCAAGTTATTTGAATATGTTTTTTGTCGGTATCGTTTCATTCTATAATTGGATAACTCTAGTTACCATGTGTTTTTCCATGTTTCAATAAAGGCCGGTCTCTTGCGACCAATTTCACAAACATTACCTTAACCACTCGAGCGCTTTTTGCCACATTATGGCACTATTTCCAAAACCTCGGATTGCGTTGTTGCCAAAATGTGGCAAATTATTTTTTTTTTATTAAAACGACTATATAATATAGTGTACATTCAAAATATAACAAAATAAATATTCTCTCGATTCTGAAATGTTTTAAGGTTAAAGATTTAATTATATTTTTTTTTATAAATCCTACAAATATGTGATAATAGACAAAAGAAAGGGGAATTCATTGGCTACATAGAACTATTATCAGGTTGTATGTCTCCATATTCAAATTCGGAGGCATGGTTTTTTTAATGTTAATTGCTCTGTCGCTCCAGTGGTTAAACATGGGGCAGGGCCACAACGTTTGTTGTTTTCCATGGGCCACGGAAAGTAAAAACATTGTGGCCTATCCACAAAGAGTGTAAACTTTTTCGTCGGAGGAGACGCCGCTTTAGGCAACTAAACTTAGCTAATTGTTGCATTCAAATTTGTGGAATTTTAAGTTGCTTTCGTTGCATTTTTGTGTGAAACATATGGGTGAGTCGTTCAATGTTTATAAATAAATAAATTTTAAAAAATCATTAGCCCTATTCTTAATCCCAAAATATAAGTACCTAAGTATTACGGTTCACACAAATCTTTGATATCATACTTAGGGGGTTTCTTACCATCCTCCCAATAGCTTATCTACACTAATAACTAATAACGAATATTATTAAAAAATTAAATACTCGCAGTGGTTAGAAAACTCGGCCAACTTATCCAATATAGCCACTATTCATAGGTTCGAGTACCGAGTTATAAACTCCAACTTAAATAAATAAACCGTAAATCGTAAAACGAAAATATGCGTTATTATTGTAGATAAGCTATTGAGAGGATGGTGAGAAACCCCTTATCAAAATAAATATATAACAACCGATTTAACATTTATTTAATTAACATCTTATTATTCAATTTTCCAACAAAGCTGATTTCAGAGTTAGGTACCTAGTTGTAGTAATTAGGGGACATACAAAATTTAGACCCCCTCCCCCCTGGTGAGATTTAGTGGGACCCCCCCCCCTCCTCACGTGAGATTTTTTTCTAACTCTCGAAATAAATGTTTTTCATAATAGCCATTTTTTCAGCGGGCAAAATGGGACACTTCAAAAGAAGTGAAACAATTTATTATCTATATAATAATATTTACTCTTTTAAAGTTGACGTGAGATTTTTAAGGACCCCCCCCCCCCCCCACTATTTTTTGCTCACGTAATTAATGTATGCCCCCTTACCCCGTGATAATACTCGGATATAGATTTTCAGACGTAACACGAAAAAATCTTAAAGGCTAAACAACTTATGTCCTCATATTTTTCTTTAAAATGAAGACCTTAAATTCCCAAAGTTTATAAATTATAGATCTAAACAATAATTTTTAATACTTTATCCAATATAAAAACGAAAAGATGAAAAGTTTGCACCATTAACAGACACTAAAAATATCACCGCAAAACTTCAACAGATAATAATTGTTACAACCATGAAATCACTCAAAACGCCATCCAACAGGTGTTTTGAAGTTGTCATAAAAATGTCTACAGTGATATCTAATGACTGGAGTCTATAAAATTGATACCAGAATTGTGGCTTCATTACAAAGGCTCTCTGCTAGTAGCTGAGTGGGTAACTGGGTAGAGTGGGGTGGGTTGTTGGTTGGTATGGGTTATGTCCCGGTGTCGAATGACGTTTCGCGTGTTTCCCGCCAAACACGCCATTGCCGCCATTTCATAAACGAACTCTGTCCACGGAGTTGAGAACCCCGTGGAGGCTCGGGAGAAATCAAAAGTTTCCATTATAAAATACGTATGTGATTTTTTCCTGCCGATATATGGTAAATAATTGCTTTACATATTTTTACACGATCATAATTTTCATGCTTTCGAAGAAAAACATAATATTTCGACGATACTTTATTTCCAACAAACTAACAGCTTGAACAGAACACATTCATATATACTTAATAAGCGAATAGAACACACTTTCAACATGGTTTCAACAATTCCCCATTTTTTCTAAAAATGAAATTTCCTCACTTATTCGAATGAGAATCGGACATTGTTCTGTTCCTTCTCACCTTTTAAAATTCACGTCCTTGACTCCCCAGATTGTACATACTGTGGTCTAGAAGTGTAAACTTTAGATCACATATTTTTTATTGTCCCTCTCTAAACAAATATCCTCTCTTCTATCAAGCCTTGTCAAAAATTGCCTCCCCTCCATTCTATATCTCATCTCTTTTAAGTCTGATCTCGACACCAATCTTCATTATAATTTTGAAATTTGTCCATTCAAATAAAATTAATATTTTAATTCACCTTTCATTTCTCCATAATTTTAAATGATGGCCTAAAACACTCTTAAAGGGTAAAAGCCAGAAATAATTGAAAAAAAAGTGCCCGCCTGTAGATCGTTCGGGTTTTAGACCCGAACGGGCGACAGTACTACTGACCTCTGTTGAGACATCTTAAAACTACATATAACAACCTATTCTAAGGTCATCTGTTGAGAGACATTGAAACTATACCTATACTCTAATGACATCTGTTGAGAGACATTGAAACTACATAACATATATATGTAAACGATGACAGACGACCGATTTCAACGTCCGCCATCATAAACTGTATGAAAATCGGTACCAAAATAAAACAGCTCAAAATACAACAACTCTATAGTTTATCCTGATTTATGGCACATATATGTGACATAGACTACATCAAGCTCTAAGCTCTTAGCGAAACCTTTTCGAGGCCAGGGAGTCAGACTTCTACCCATCTCTCTCTCGTATCGCGCAGCTGTTGCTTGGATTATAATTCGCTATGTACACCTACCTACCCATCGAGATTCACGTATTTTAGTTGAGGAAGGAATCATCAAAGGCGACGGCGATGCAGCGAACGGCGGGCATAAATAAAAATAGATTTTGTTAACTATAAGTAAAACAGTTACGACTGACGCGCGCCACACATTCCTTCGTCCCTGCTTATGTCATAGCATTCGCTCAACTGTTCAGCACTTCTGGCTTTCATGTTCAAGAGTCAATTTACTTTTGGATTCTTGCTAAACATTAATCATTACTCCATTCTTGATTCGAGTCTTAGTAGGCGCCGCAGGGGTGACGGGAGAAACATGTATCCTTCTACTTGAATTATTAGATAATATATTATATGCGTCGTATATCATGGACGTATTATAGGCCAATCATAATATGGAAGTTGAGTCCTTTTTTTAATTCTTTTTTATCAATGTTCACAGGGAAACTTAAATACTAGTATTTTTTAACGAAACTTGCAACAGTTTCTAACATAGCGGTCGGTGAAAAATGACATGTCGTGTTTTTAAATTTTAAAAATAACCATTAAAATGCACATTTTTGGAAACTCCGGTAACTGAATTGATTAGTACTAATTGATATCTAACTACTACAACTTTTTAAATTTATTTTTTTCGTCCATATTAAGCGTGTCCCGGTTTTTAAAATATTTTCCCTTATATTTAACACAATCAAGGACCGGGTTACGTCACGAACTCTGTCGCACGGTATTATGCTCTAGCCGCCTTTTCGCGGGCTTTAATAAAATTCAAACTTGTAGAATTAATTTAATTATGAAAACGAACTTAAAAAAAAAAATACTGGTATTTAAGTTTGCACGTCATCTACAAGAACATATTTTTTATAAGTCAAAATATTTTTCACTCAACTTCCCTATTCTAGAGTTATGTGGTTTTTTTAAGGGCTTCCGACATGATCAAGCGGCTTGACTCAAATGAATTGGTTGTCTTTGCTCAAGCGTCAAGCTGCTTGAGCAAATTACATAAAGTAAATTATTGATAATAATTGATTTTATGTAATTTAGACATCTTGGTTACTCTTTGATTATTTTGTGTTAATTTCTAAAAGTTTTTAATTTAGGTACATTACATACATGCAATAATTACCTATTTTATAATCATTTTATTTATTTCATAGATTTTACGAAACTTACTTAATAATTAGGAAGCGTAGGGAGTGTGGCGAACTCGTCGCTAAGGGAATGGAAGCACGACCTGCAATAGCCATCCCAAGCCAAGGTGCTAGCTACCGTGCTCAGGCTGAATGACCTGGGGAACAGTGAAATGAACGGTGCCTCCGAGAAACAGGGTCGCATCTCGGAGTATTATTTAGACCTCACCACTCGGGGCTCTGCTGGGGTGGACCTTCCATTTCCCTAGAAACTCGTGGGACGAAAATTGAATCATTAAAAACTCGGGGCCTTTGGGAAACCTAGGAGATCTTAGGCCACTTTCATGAACTCTTTCCCTGAGGGGCCTTGAAGAAACAAGAGGGAGTGTGAACTCTTCCGTCGTGGGGCCTTCAGGGAAATAAGGAGTGGAGAGGAGATATTAGACCCTCTTTTCCTCATGGGGCCTAAAGGGAACCAAGGTAGGGTGGACTCTTCTCTTGTGGGGCCTGCAGGGAACCAAAGGGGAGTGGACTCTCCATCGTGGGGCCTTCAGGGAACTAAGGAGTGGAGGCAGCGCCGGATCTGCCATACGTTCAAAAACGTGCAAAAAACCTGGCGCCCACTACGAAGGGGCGCCGTGATAAAATAAATATTGTTTTAAAATTCAATTAAAATATTCCCCGAATCGTTTAAAAATTACTCGTAATACGGAATTATTAGTTCGCGCTAGCAACACTCACTTTCCATATGCGTGAACCTAATGCGCGCGCATCGATGGTTAAAATTTAACGAAATACGGATTTGACTTACGTCAAGGAATTTTTTTCCAAAAACAATATATTTCATACGAACGTAAGACCTATTTTTCCTTGTTGCTCTTACGACCATCGCATCGTTCGAAATTCAACAAACATTGTGATTGGTTCATTGATCGCTTCTCGTACGGATCTCCCTTTGTTAATTACAAGTTGCTCTTTGATGATAGTTCGTCGTTTTCGCCGCGTTATTGGTTTATGTATGTTGCCATTCGCGCGCGATTTGGCACCATATTAAACAAACTGATCAGAATATTATTATTTCTGAACTAAACTGCCTCCTGTTTTATATTATATTTTGTTATGATGTTCTTATTTTGTCCAGTGTCATAGATAGCTACCGCCAGGTCACTTGGAAAAGTTACTATTGATTCTTGTTGGCGGGATATTAATTTCTTTTAAACGTATTGCATAATTTTTTTTTTTTTATATGTATATAAATTTTTTATCTGAATTTAAAAAAAATGTTGGGGGGGGGGGGGCGCCATCGGTACTTCCTGCACAGGGCGCCATATTTCGTAGAACCGGCGCTGAGTGGAGGGGAGATATTAGACCCTCTTCTCTCATGGGGCCTACAGGGAACCAAGGTGGGTGGGACTCTTCCCTTGTGGGGCCTTCAGGGAACCAAGGGGGAGTGGACTCTCCATCGTGGAGCCTTCAGGGAACTAAGGAGTGGAGAGAAGATATTAGACCCTCTTCCTTCATGGGGCCTACAAGGAACCAAGGTGGGGTGGACTCTTCTTCCCTTGTGGGGCCTTCAGGGAACCAAGGGGGCGTGGACTCTCCGTCGTGGTGCCTTCATGGAACTAAGGAGTGGAGTGGAGATATTAGACCCTCTTCCATCATAGGGCCTACAGCTTTATTGCTTACTTGAATATAGGTATATATTAAAGCAAGTTTTTAATGAAATAAAAATATATTAAATTTTTAATTTTAAAAATTTGATACGGGGAATAATCGATCTTGCTCATTGAAACCTCCCTGTTCAGTGACAAGCATTTTTAAACTTTTATTCTCAGCCGCTGGTCAATCACTCAAATATTTTTTAGAAAAAACCTTTTGATTCGTCGTAATTACTATACAAGACCATAATTGTTTTCATTCTAGGGGATGGAATATACTGCATTCAAAATTTCAATTACGTCAAATGAAAATTTGCTTTCGTCGTGATATTTCTGATACTATAACATAACTAGAAGAGACGTTATTACTATGTGATCTTTGCGTATTAGGTAAGCACTAGTTTGGCGGAATTCTGGAAATAAAAAAAAAAAATTGTTGTTTGTTTAAAAAAATGCGCGCGCCTTTATCAATATCAAATTATTGCTAATGGCTGTTAATCTCATATGATGAAAGCAAAATTTCATTTTACGTAATTTTCGAGTGCCCCGAATGCAACTATTTGTATTTAATAGTAATAAAGGTTAATCAAAGGGTTTTTTTAAACATATTGGTACAGCCTTACCTTCCAATGCTCCGCCCATAGAGATATATTGCTCCGCCCAAACATTGCGGTATCTATATACCTTCGAAGATGGAAAAAATGTCAGATGGATAATGTATTTAAATTAAAACAAAAAAAAAACGCACAAATATGGCGGGATTACGCATAGAATTTTAGCAACTCAGCATGACAGATAAAAGATAATTATTCCGAAGGTGGAGTTGGATACTAGATAAGGAGTGAAATGTTTATTTATATTTCTTTCGTGAAGGAACAATGAAGGAATGGAAAAAAAATGTTTTGTATATTTGGTTTCCTAGTAAGTTTCCGTTTTTTGACCTCTGAGCCATAAATTACATATACTGAGGCTTTCAGAATACCTGTACTTTATCTGCTAATAGACAAGTGGTAGATACTTTCAGTATCGCCGCCGTTAAATATCACCATTCAGAATCGAAAGGTTATTTGATTTGGCTTAGGCCATGTTTGGTGACCAGATCTGATTTGCCCCTCCTTTATATTCCTTATTTCATTCCCCTAATACCTATCCTTATACAACAAATTTTGTCAAACTTCCCCAATGGGGAATTTTCACAGCTATTTATCGTAGAAAAAGTACGATAATTATGAATTATGACATATTTATTTTATTTTTATATTGACAAATAAATTTTCTACATCAATTTAAAATGTGTCATTTTTGATTTGCCGCCAAAACTACATAATATGTATTATCATGTTCTTTTATGTCGTGAATATGGCGTTGTTGACGCCACACTATCAAATGTCCAATGTGGCGGCCGTCATCAGCCACTCCAGCCATTAGCGTTTTCTACGTCATAATGACGTTGTTGCCAGTTTGAACCGTTAATGAATGCACTGTTTTTCAAGTGAATAAATTATGAATGAAAATAGTAAAATTATATATTTTTGGTCGTTTACGCCGTTTACGGTATTCGAACAATTCATCAAAATTCAAATTAATTTACAAGTTCTGTGAAAGATTTAGTCAAGTTATAAGGGGCATTTGTTTCATAGAATTTGACAATTCATCAAATTTCGAAGTTGAAATTTAAGTTATGTAAAAGTTCTGTTCGAGTTTTGTTTTTATTTCATCACTGGTCTGTTGTTTCACAGCACAAAAACAGAACTTGAATATTGACTTTGAAATTTGATGAACTGTTCAAATACTGTGAAGCAACCCATCCTTACTTTTGTTTTATTATATTTTTTGTACGTTTTTATATATATTAAAATTATGTATAATCTGTGTAAAACAATGGTAAAAATAAAAAAAGTTTAAAAAACTTCCAAACATTTTCAATGGCATCCATAGTTTGTGAAAATACCCCATTGGGAAATGCCATACTGGCTTCAGATGGCTGGAGGCAGTTGGTACTCTTGTGTGGTATTCACACAAAAAAAAATTATAAATCCAAATTACGTAACCTCCCTTTTGCACTTTTTTTTCTTCATAATAATGTAGTAATGATTATTTAATTTGTTTTTAGTTTGTGGCGAGTTGGAAGCACTGCGCGCCGTGCTGTCCGCCGGTGCCGACGCGTGCACCGCAGACGTGCACGGCGGCTACCCTCTGCACTACGCGGCGCAGATGTGCGGGGCGCGCGGGGCTGCGGCCGGGGGGCCCCGCCTGGCGCTGGACGTTCTGGGGGCGCTGCTGCGGGCTCCTGCCGCCAGGGTGGACGCGCGAGACGGGGACGGCAGACAGCCGCTGCTGTGGGCGGCCAGCGCAGGCAGCGCCCCCGCAGTGCTCGCGCTGGTCAAGGCGGGGGCAGAAGTAGAGGCAGCTGACAAGTGAGACATGTTTACATCAACTTTGGGTGGCTGGTAAAGGTGTACCATTCATTGGATAACCAACACCTCTGCCATAGATCACCAGAACATGGACATAACACACCTAGCATGGTGGTCGTAAAATCCACAAGTTTTTTAATTACTAAGCAAAGAATAAAGAAAAGAAAAAGGTCGCCCCAAATGTTTCGCTACATTTGGTGACTTAGCAGGGGTGAGTTTGTGTCTTTGTCGTGGATGGTATGCCTACCAAGCTACCAAAAGTAGCATAGCAGTTCACATCGGAAGAGACCGGTTGAGGGAAATCTTTTAACCTCTCCAACCGGACTCTCTCGACCCATCGCCTTTGCAAAGCAGTGAGATGGATGGATTAAAAAATCCGTCACTCCTGAACACATTGACCCCCAGATCCTACCCAACCCTCATACCTTTTTTCTTAAAAAGAACTTCCTTTCCCTAATAAGACCTTCCACACAACATCCTCAAATATGACATATATAAAAATGACATATATGAAAAAAAAAAACTCCACAAAGGTCAGCTTTGGGAATGCTGTATGTAGAATGATGGAAGAAGAGTGGGCCACTCGAGGAAGTAGTGGCACGATCAAATAAATCCAATACTTTCAGTAGACCTTGTCAAAAGTCATAAAACTCATCTACGAGATAATGTATGATTTTAATTGAAGCAAGCATTATGTACCAAGACAGAGTTATGTGGCTGTCTGTCCTCTCTACCTATCCCAGTGAAACAGCGTGATGATATTTACTTTAATATTTTTATAGTCCGATTTACCGCTATCTTAATTTTTAATTACTCAACAACTTATTCAAACAAAGGTGTTAAAATACTCTAATTTAATTTGGTATCCCCAAAAACAAATTATCTAATACGTGCTAAAAAATATTCGGTTCCCTTCAAGTCGACAATAATTTATTAATAAAATATTTTTGTAATTTCCCAGGGACGGTCTAACAGCCCTGCACTGTGCGGCATCCCGAGGACACACCGAATGCATTGAAACACTGCTGACACTGTGCGGGGCGCGCACGGACGTGATCGACAGCAACGGCTGCACGGCGCTGCACTACGCCGTGACACTGGGCCATGCGGACGCCACGGCGCTGCTGTTGCAGCAAGGGGCGGATCCCAACCGGCAGGACCGACGTGGTCGCAGTCCGGCGCACTGCGGCTGCGCCAAAGGACAGCTGGAGACTGTCAAAATGCTGGGTAACTCTAATTTATCAAAATAATATATCTGATGACGTAGGAACGAATGTGCGTTAAAGATTAAGGTTCGCATTCCCTGCCGTATTTTATTTCATCAATTTCAGCTACTGCTAAGTTAATTTTCATATTTGTATTATTGTTTCAGGAGCTCACAATGCAAATCTTTGGTTAAGGAATGCTAAGGGGGATTTACCATTGCACGAAGCCGTCGCTTCTGGAAGACGGGAATTAGTCAAGTGGCTGCTGGAGATGCGGCCATCCCAGATCACTGCCACCAACAATGATGGAAGAACATTACTCCACATCGCAGCCAACACCGATAATACTGACCTATGTAAAATACTCTTAGATTTTGGTGCTCAGGTCAATGCTGTGCTGAGAACCACAAAGAATGTGATCATGACTCCTCTGGACTGTGCGTTGCACCGGGGATATAGATCCACAGCCAAATACCTCCAGATGCACGGAGGACTTCCCGCCTCTCGCCTTACTTCTCGACAAGTGGTGGTTGATCAAGAGAACGTTCCTCAGCAACTGCCAATCAGACATATCAAAACCACAAAGATAAACCTGAGAGACAAAGTCGCAATCGAGAAAAGGGAAATATTTGAATTAAGCCCCGGCAATACCCCTCGGCATAGAAGATCGAGCAAAGCAATTGTTTCCATATCCGACACTACAGATTACAGTTCCGATGAATACAATCAGAAGCTACGAGAAGATCGTAGAAAACAGAAGAGAAAACTGAAAAGGGAACAGCTCAAAAGAGATCAGGCTAGTTTTAGTGACGGCTACGAGACTGAAACCAGAAAGCGTACATCTCGTCATGATAAAGCTCTATCTGATTCTGAAAGCAGTGGAAAGGCCACTGTGAAAAAAAGTAAGAGATCAAAGAGTGAACCAGTTTCTAAAAGCAGATCCGAAAGTAGACACCACAAAGAGTCCCCTAGAAAACATAAACAGAGAAAAACTGAAGAACGGAGCTCAGATAGTGAATATGATAAGAAATATAAAAAGAGACGGAAGAAGAGCGGCAGGTCTAGAAGATCTAGTAGTGCATCAAGTGAAAGTATCAGCGAGAAAGAGAAAAAAGATAGCCCAAAGAAAAAACAGAAAAAATCTGCAACTAAAAGAAAGGAAGAAAAGATAGAAAAGGCTGAAAAAGTAGAAAAGGCAGAAAAGGCTGAAAAAGCAGAGAAAGCAGAAAAAGCAGAAAAGGCTGTAAAGAAACACGCTGATCACATTGACGATATTGAAATGTTAAAACAAGCTGCTGAAATCGCAAGAAATATTGATTTGATCGAAGACGAAAATGATCCAGAAGTACTGGAAGGTCTAATTGACAAACATTTAAGCGAAAGTGAGACCAATACTGTATCAGTTGTAGAAACCGTTATGATTACAGAAGCGCAAGTGCACGCAGAGAGTCGTCCCAGCCTCGATAATGAATCTGTTGAAAATGTACCAGCGGTAGAAGTCTTTGACGCTCAAGAAAAGTCCGAAGATACATCTAAAAGAAAAGATGAAGCAGAAACTAGCATTGCTAAAATACAAGAAGTTTCACTGGAAAAAAAAGAACGGGTTTCGGAACAGGAAACCCAAATGCAAGAAGTAAAGGAAGATAGTGAACCTGTAAATGTTGATGCAGGAGATAATATGGAAAACCGAGAAGGAATCTTAGCAATTATTCCAGATACAGATTCACTTGATAACAATGCTGAGGGATTACTGATAATAGATGATCCTAACATCATCTCTACGCTTCCTGACAGTGAAGACACTCGTGTTTTAGAGAAGCAAGGTAGTGAGGGCTCTGCAGAAAATGAAAGCCCTGATAAACCGTTCGTCCAAGCAATAATGAGTATCCTCCCTGATGATGAAATCAAAGCCATTACAGTACTATCTGACGAAGAAATCAAAGCCATTACAGTATTGTCTCCTGATGAAGAAATAGATAAAACTGATAATATCATGGGAGAAGCGGTCTCAGAACCAGAACAAGTGGTTGAAGATCGAGCGGCTTTAAGGGCTTTAACGTTGATAGATGAAGAACAATCCGATCCACAAGCTAATGAAAGCAAAAGCCAGAGATCATTTATATCTGATAATCAAAGAAAATCATTTGTTCAGCAAGATTCTGAAGAAACAACAGCAGGAATTAGTGAGATCTCACTGAAAAGTCACAGTTCTAAACTGGAAAACTTGGAGACCGCTGAGAATATGAACATTGAAGATGAAGAAGAACCAAAAGACATGGAAACTTCCACAACAGTGACAGAAATTAAAAATTTTAAAAACAAGACTAATCAGAGAGCAGTGCAAAAGGTTATACCTGAAGCTAAAGGAATGCCGAAAACACCGGGCAAAAAGAAGTTGCAATCGGACATACAAAGAAGTAAGATATCAAATAAAGATGCTTTAGCCAAGAGCAAGCAATTGTATGAAACTCAAAGTTATAAAATCCTCGATGGAGCTGAAAATGAAGACTTAAACGATGATGAACAAATTGATAGAAAAATGATGAAAGAGCACATTGAATCTGTAATGCGAGAAACCGGACACGCTGAGTTTGAAGATACTGACAGATTTGTCAAACAAGCAGGGTACACCAGGAGGAGAATCTCTAGCATAAGTGATAATGAAATGTACAGTATTGTAGACTCTAATGGGGTAATAAGAAGGCGCCGCTTAAAGAAGAAGTACAGAGATAAGAGCAGGAACGACTCCATGAGGTCCAAAAGTCAGAACTCTGAAAGGGACTACGAGTCAAGCGGGATGATGGATTCTGGATTCGAGCCCAGCCCCCGAATAACTCACCAGAACCGAGTAATGAGCCCGAGACTGGCGGCTTATTACGAAGATAGAAATGCTTCCGGCCTGCATTCAGGAAAGATCGACAGCAAAATACCTAAAAGGAAACCCGGGGACAGAAACGCAGTTGATATGACTTCAGTCACCCAAATTGTTCAAACAAACATGAGAAGGTATATTTTCAGATTAAATTAATTTGAATTTGTAGCTTTCTCTCAAGACAATCATTAAGAACCCAAGTGTAATCTAAACTCCCAGGCTGTGGAGTATTTGCTTTGATCATTATTGGTTGTTTATCGACTGCATTCACTCATGATGCACCCTCTCGTCAGTAATGCCTTGCGTCTTTGGACTTAGGCATAAAGAACGCAGATAAAAAAGATAGACGCGTCTACTACACTCTCGCGCTCCGATTAATATTAGGATTTTTATTTTTTCAGATACTTTCTTGAAAGGAAAATATTTCAACATCTCATGGATCTCAAGCACATCCAAATCAGAGCTGGGAAGGCCAACGAGGCGATGCTCGTGAAGAGGGCAGTCGACGAGTACCACAAGTCCAGTCTGGCCTTCGTGGGAGCTGGTCGTTACACGGCCTCTGACTATACCTTCAAGAAGTTCGAGAAGTTCCTCTATGAGTCCTTGAGGAGGCTCCAGAGAAGCGGAGTGAAGCATCTGGCCAACTTGCCGGAGAGAGCTTTTTCTGATTATGTTGTTGGGAAGGCAAATGAAAACATTTATAAGCTCGACGGACTGCCCGATAATCCCGTGCTGTGCACAAGCAAGACTCATAGGTGTTATCATGCAGTCCATGCATACACTGGTATACCATGTTCGGCTTACAGTAAGTCCTTCAATATACATATATCTATTTTTCACCAAAGAACTAGCATCAATGATCTCTTCAGCAATGGTGCACAGACTGTGGAATAAAATGCAAGCTTTTGAATCTCCTCCCTTCTACAACACCGGCCTTTGCAAGATCCTAGTTAGATCCTTCCATTCCTTCTGACATGAATGGATCTTGTTAAATAATTACGCCTTCTTCACAACAAAATACTGTCTTTATTTAGACAAAAAATTCTTATTATTGGGAACATAGGATGGCCTGGAGGTCAACGTCCTTTCCATTTTGCTCTCAAATTGCTAGAAACTTATCCTCTAGTCCACCTCAGTTCTGAACTTGGAGGGACAAGCCTACACAATAGAGACATCTCTTGTATGACGCTATCAACTTTATGAGCTACTAGCACTAGAGCCATTTATGCTACATAATTTGAACTATCACACCTTTAAAAGATACTCTGCCCAAAATCCCCAAATAACCAATAACCACTTATTTCTTATTCCAGTTCCTGTGAAGTTAAACCACCACACCATGCCCAAGCCTCCTGCAGTCGCTCAGAAGAAAGGATTTCTCCCTCAAATCAACAGTAAGGGTAAACCCGGAAAGAGCCACGTCACCCTGGAGCTCTGCCACGGCAACGAGAAGCAGATGATAGCCCTTCCCGCAGAGAAACTGGACAAGAATAAGAGGTACTATGTCACCTTCACAGTCAAGGGATCAAACACCAACTCTGATAATGAAAACCCCAAAATAAAACCTCCTGAAGAAACACCACGAAATGTAAAGAGCGTCTGATTTCATTTAAATGGGAAGAACAAGGATTAAAAAGTGATACAATTACTATTATAAAAGAAAGAAAAAGCAATATTTTGTGATTTTGAAAAAATGTAGGCAAAAGGAATAGATGATTATTATTTAAGCTTCAGAATGACTATTAGGCCCTTCTTCCACGTTGTGTTGTGTACCTTACTTGTCACGCTCAGTCCGTACATGTCGCTACTAAAATCACGAGACCCGTGTCAACACCAATCATTGTTGAATTCTCGAAAGGCAGTAATGGCCATCTTAATATTCTGTACGTCCAAAAGACTGCGATGGACTGGCCATGTGGAAAGAAAGCTAGATGACCGGACTACAAATTATGATTACGTGGATGGAAGTAAATCCAGATGCCGACCGAGGATCAGGTAGATTGACTGCATAGAAAAGTATTGGAACACGGTTGGAAGGCCTGAGAACTAGAGATAAATGGACAAGGAAAGAATCTACTGATTAATAAGTTTAAATATGTAATTGGCGTTCTACTGCAAAACTATTTGTTAGCTTTTTGAGACACTTTTAAGATATCTTTTACAATGAAGACTATCAAGAGACGTGGTTGAAATAGTTACAATATGTAATAAAATATTTGGAGTCCTCCAAGACTTACCAAACCCTTGTAACTCAAACGGGTCAAGCTGGCTTCCTTTCTATCTATAAAGATCTCATCTTTGGGTGATTTGTTTCTCTTACCTCACCATTGGATGTCAAACAGAACGGAGATTCTGTATCTTTTGTGTTAAATCTGCGTTACGAGACAATTAAGACAAAAAGGTAAAGTCCATCAGATAACGGAAGACGTCCGTTATGCATTATCGGCTGTCAAATTTCTGTGATTTTCTATGGCTTTCAATGGCTTATCTATGTTTGTCGTGTGTTGAATACATTAATTACCAACTTAAAAACCCGAATTACTATTTATTAGTTATTATAACTATTTACATATAAGTCTAATAGGTGTTCATATGATGTTTGTAACGTTCGATTTGCAAATTTTCCCGTAACTGACATCCTTAATGAGGATTACACGCAAACGCGCCGTCACCTCTGGCACTAGCGTAACTACTTTTAAGAGTTGGTGTCTTAGCACAAGCGCAGTATTTATCTCGTTAGCACAATACGGCATTAAGAAAACCGTCAAAATGTGTCATATACGGCTGATTTAACACGCGTAACACAAAAGATACAGAATATCCTTCAGTCATCCTCTAGCCACGCTAATGTGTGGAATTTGTGAAGGTAATGTTTGCTATTCTTGTTTGTCCCTGATCCATCCATAAGATCTTCAACGTGACGAGGAGTTAACTAGAATGATTCTTTGTGCATTGACCATTTTTGTCACAAAGTTCTTTGTGAAAGTTCAATTTTGAACTCTACACATAAGTAAAATAAAATATAAAGTGCAATTATAGTTGAACGTTAAATTTCTCATGCCTCATTTTTAATATGGATAGATTATCGAAGTAAAACTTCATTTCAAGTTAATTACAATAAGAACCAACTATTAACGTCGGGGAGATTTTTTTTATTTAGATTAGTTCCACACATGAGGAATTCTTGTATTAATTTGAAACAAAGTTTTATTTCATAATAATTTACGCCTATTAAGAAAGAAGAGGAATGGTCAAATTTAACCTAATATTGTAATTTGTGTAAAAATTACCACCACCATGTGTTTAACACCTGTGATTTTTTTTTGCATTTGTGCAAGTTTATAAATATTTTTAATGAAGTGTACAATATTTTATCATCACAGATCTAATATTAATAAGACTCTAGGATTGAAAGGGTTAATGAAAATAATATCAACTTCTATCATGCCGGCATAGCTGCTTTTATAATTCCCACGGCAACGGCACGGCAACGGCAACGGCTCGCAGCATCTCATTTCTTTGATACGAATGAGAGAGATGCAAGAAAATTATAACTTTTTTCCTTTGGAGGAAGCAGACATATGTACTTCGTTTGTCTCACTATTATGTAGTCTGTAAGAAAGAGCTGCAGCATTATCGTGATGGAATGTACGTTTATTGCCTTTTTTGTAAAGTTGTCAGGCCATAACCTCGGGAATCATATAAGTGTCCATTGCATTTGGTTTCACAATCCCAACTGATAGTCGATAATTCGAACAACTCTATTACACCATAGTTAGAAATAAATTTACGCCATCTAAAAACAATTAATTGTAAGGCCGCCTTTACACATGTAATTTTTTTCCATAAGTCGCCCACGTAAGCAACTTATGGCAAAAAATGTGCCCATTGTCCAGAAGTCGCTTATGTGAGCGACTTATGGGAAAAAACTTACGTTTGTAAAGGCAGCCTAAGGATAAACTTAATGATTTTCACAAAATAAATTAAGTACTTATCTACCTAAATGTCTCCCACAAGATATGCACTTGTTTCACAATGTTAACAGTGCATACCTGTACTTTATTTTATATATATATGTAAATCTTTTCCTACTTCTCAAAGAAGTATGGAGTGAAAAAGGTATTAGAAGTAAAAATGATATTATCGATGATATATTTTAGTTTTTGTGATACCTTTGAGTTTGGAGGTTGTAAGTTTGACTCATGTATTGCGCAAAAATATTCCACATCTAGTACAATACTATTGTAAGTCCAAATAGTTTTGTGTTAGAAAATCCACATAAAAATTAAATTATTTCTTGGACTGCGAATGCTTGAAGAAAATGTAGGTTAGGAATATAACCGCTCGATACCCAAATTTTTTGTAGCTATCGCTGTTGTTAATTCATAATTTTTTTTGAGAATTTCAGACTTACAATAGTTTTGCAGTAGGTGTGCGATATATTGATTCAGCTGATTAGTCAAGACTTTTCCAAAAATTTGAATTGAGTATGCATATGTAAAAGTGTACCCTCTATCCGGTACAATACTCAGATTACTCATGAACACCACTAACGGCCGCTGTTCCCAACTTTTCAATCAATTAATCTAAGGCCGCGATCAGCTAAGCATTTTGTAGGGTAACGCTCGATTTATGTTGTTCCCAAACATCTTATCATTGATAATCTTAAGTGGCGTTGCCCACTTTCATAGACAATAAAATGACATCAAAGTAAGAACTTTCGATGTTAAATTAATATTATAGAGTTAATTGTTGTATTTATTATTAATAAACATAATTTATTTAAAATATCCATAAACATTGGCGAATGTTCGAAAATGATATAGTTTTTCGTCTTTGCTCCACAAGCATCCGCACAATTACTTCCGCCCATTCAGCTATATCTAAAATATCTAGAACTTCTCTCTCCAAATTAATTAAAATGATAACTGACAAATGCAATACAACAGAACTGAAATGAGCGCGAAACTGACTGTGTCATTTGTCAAAGTGACATTTCATCGACCATTGTTTTTGCGGTATTTTTTCTACTCTGTTGACACTTTTTAGAACTAGTCCAAAACTGAGGCGGCCGAGATGAGTTTAATCCACTAGTCCGGCCTCCTTAGGTTAAGTTAATACTTAAGGCATGCTTGAGCGATGCTTATATTGGAAAAAGCGTAGTTATGCATTTGAGCAGTGTTGAGCCAAAATTTTGGCTTAGAAATTGATTAGTAGGATTGGGAACAGCGGCCGTTAATCAATTATAATGCAGAAAAACTTGTAGTGAATTAAAAATATTGACACTTTCTGGGTAACTTGTAGGAATTTCAAAATGTCCTATTATGCCTACTGGTGTTATTTTATGGCATATTTAATGTGTAAAACATTGGCACAATATTTGATTTATGGTGAGCATTCGAATATAGCTTTGCTCATTATCTAAGAAACTAAGTATTTGGAGATATCTGACTAATCACCCGGACAATATATATGAACAGAGTTTGTTTATTTAAAACAGCTGCCAGGTCTGGATGTTGAGATTTTAATTGTTAAGTTTGATATGCTTTACGAAATTGACTCTGCAGCTGTGGTAAGGAACATTATAAATAAAAACCTATTAATAACTTGCAATATTTTTAATATACCATGTGATGTAAACAATAAACATGAAATAATACTTTGTTGTTTATTTTTGGTAAATCTTCACCATCACAATAATTTTATTAGACTAGTTAACAATGTTTAATATTGTAAATGCAAATTTTGTAAAATAAAAATATGATGAATGTTGAAATAGTGTTTCTGTTATATTTATCACCAATCCATTTCTTACTAACAATCTGAAGGGTATTCTTTTTCTTTTATGTTATGTATCGTCGGATGTCGGAAGATGCCCGTCGTGCATTATCAGCTGTAAAATTTCTGTGATTTTCTATGGCCTTCAATGGCTTGTCTATGCCTATCGTGTGTATATTATCTACCTAAAAACACAAATTACTGCTTATTCCTTATTAAAACTACTAATAATACACCTAAAAGGCGTTCATAAATGACTATCTGTTTGACATATTATTTTGATGATTGTATGTCATGACATTCAATTCGCTAATTTTTCCATGACTGACACGGCTTAACGAGGATTACACAGCAAACAAGCTGTCATCTCTGGTGTTAGCGTAACTACTTTTAAGTGTTGGTGTCTTACCACAAGCATAGTATTTAGCTCTTTAGCGTGATATGGAATATCACACTTAACCACTGATTTTTGGCTTACATATGCGCCATTTTAAATGTCTCCGATTGCTTTTCGAATAAAAAAAACCAATTATCTCTTGGTTCAGCAATTTTTTTTTTTTAATATTTGTAGCACCTACATTTGTTATTTTGGTCTTAAAACGAAACTATTGAGATGCTTTATTTTTTATAACCATAGATATTGCAAATCCGAACTTCGTATTTTAGAAATTGTTAAAAATAATTTTTAATTTAATTAAGTAATTTTTCCATAGATAATGTACCTTCCATTATCAAGTGTACCACAGACAACATACAGAAAATGAAAATATTCTTTGTTGAGTCGAATAAATACCTCTGACGGCAGTTTCAAAGTATCAAACACACAGGATCCGCGCGGTTATAAACTTTATGATTTTATAATATTTTTTTAATAAATCTTACAAATATGAGATAAACGGTAAAATACAGATTAATTCATTGGCTATATAGCACTTTAATAAGTTTTTATATTGTACATGTTAAAATTCGAAGGTATGATTTTTTTAATGTTAGCAAAAAATTAAAAAAATTATTGTCTGGAAATCTCGAGCAATCGAGGCAAATTTATTTATTTCGCGTGGTCCCTCCAGTGGTTTATGAAAACTGTCAAAATGTGTCATATATGCTATCAGATGCAGAATCACCCTTCAGTTTCTAATTTAACTATTATCAACAAATTAAACAAGTTAGACGTAAAAAACAAACAACAATAACAGATCAATAGTGGATTTTTTTCATAATACATAAACAGATTATTAAAATTCTTAACAAAAAGTTATATATGATCTAAAAGTTTAAAAAAATATTTAACAATTTAATAATTAGCAATAATTTATTGGTTACCTACATAATATTATAAACCAGATATAAAATAACAATAGATTAGGTCTCTCATACCTAATTTCAATCTAAAAAAAAAAACAACCTAAGAGTAATTTCATAATACAACTCCCCCTCCAAATCCGATGCCTTATTTTGAAAGCCTACATATAAATTCAAGTTCCCTACAATATAAAAAAGAGCACAAAGTTATCGCTCAAATCCCATGATGTAAATTGTTAATAATTTATCAGCCAATAAGCCTGAAATGCATCGCGTTACAAGATATAGAGATAACTTAACAATCCAATTTGATATACACTTGTTATACCTACAAGCTTCTAAAAACGTATGTGAAACCAGCAAAGATCGTTCAATTTGTGGCAAAAGTGATGTTATAATTTGTTGTATGACGTAATTGTTTTGCTAGAAAGAAACATAATATTTTATCAGTTGTTACTTTTAACAATATGCTGTCTTGAAGCTATCTATCTATAAAGTATATATATTTTTTAATAGCTGATTAAATTGTTAATGATAGAGTCCGCGAGTGCGGAAGTAAAACATTTCTAACTGCCTCAATTTCGTGTGTGAAATGTGATCTTCACAAAGCCAGTAGTGAGCGTTGGGGCAAACTTGCTGGAAGACAAATTTGCTCTGGGCAGACCAACACTACTACGAAATAATGCCCTTTCTTTTTGATAAATTTTTTCTGCAACCAATATTTTTGGTTTCTTCAACATTTGGTCGATAATTATGAACCATGATGTGAAACAATCACCGAAAGACAAAGACACAGGAAACATACCCAAATACAGCACGAGATTAACCCTTTATCGACCAAATAAAAATGGCTGAGGTCCAAAGGGCTAAATACACCAATGCAAAGCACGCTATTAATAGCCATTGATTAATTAATTGTAACCAATTAATCTTCTAAATCCCGAGCAGCAGACAGACCCCAGCAAGAGTCCAGCGAGCCGGCTTCTCCCGGGTCCTGAGATTGAAGGTCCAAACATAAGTAGGTCCACGCATTCTACAAAAAAATATATTAATACATTCAATCAAGGTTATATTCGAGGATGTACAGTTGGTGATGTGAAGTCAGTGAATACAAGTAATAAAAAAATATTTGGGTGTGACACTATCAAGACAAAAATAGACAGGCTAAATGATACATGCTTCTGCAATACAAAACTTGACTTATCACATCCCCGACTAAAATACTTAAATGTACATTGTATCATATGAAATCTCCTCTAAAACGACATCAATAGACATTGAGTCCGTGAAAATGTTAATAAATCAAATCTAAAATTCCCTCTGAAATCATAAAATTTATAAGTAGGTACCTAATTAAATACCTCACCAACTTAATTTTAAACCACAATAACATTTTATGAAACTACTTTTTTTTTTCAAATAAGGAATTATACAATTTGTCCAAAGAAATGATCCTATATCGATGACAATTCTTTTTTCAAACTTTCTTCAAGAAGGTAGGCACTATAATATTGAAAAGCTAGGTCAAAGTAAGCCACCTAGTCAAAGTAAGGTTTGCTTGAATAATAAAGTGGATGCAGATTTTAGAAACCGGAAATGGAAAGTACAAACAAATTTACAGATAGACAAAATGCCAAACGGTCGAGTTAAAAAAAGACTGCGACGTTCAGTCAAAAAACCAGTAAATGCAATTTTTTTTACATTAGCTCCACACAAGAGGCCCTGAGGAAAATAACTTCACACAGGGCCTATGTCATCTTTGGAGATGCTGTGCGGAGGGTATTTTTAAGGGAAGGAAGGAGAGAAAGTTCTGATAAGGAAAATATATTAGGGGTGAATAGGAATCTAAGGGTCAGTGTGTCCAGGAGTGATGGATGTAAGAATACATCCCTCCAGCTGCGGTGCAAGATGATGGAAGAGTCTCTCCTAACCGGCCTCTTCCAATCCGACCCACCACGCAGCTGGTGGGAAGGCGCATCCGCCATCAAGGCCTGAACACACCTCACCTGATGAACCCGGGCACCCTTTCCATGTCACTAAACATAGAGAACCACTTATGGTGACCTTTGGCAGAGGTGTTGGTTACCCAGTAATTGTTTCCTGGGGCGGTGGTACCCCCACCCGCCTCCCAAATTAGGGTTAGATGGTGAATTTGAATTTGTGGTATGGTTAGAAAAAAGATCTATTGTGTCTGCATACAATTCCAAATGTTGTACCTTATCTTGTAAACAGGACAGTCGTAGACGTTCCTGACCTCCTGTTTGTCCTGCGTAACGGCGCGGATGTAGATGACGGGCATCTGCGGGAATAACTCTTTAAGGCGCGACTCTGCAATGGAGCACATCTCCGTGTCCCAGCGCGCGCCCTCCATGAACAGGCCATGCACATAGGCGCCCTCTTTTGGCGGGGCCCTGAAACATAACATAAAGGGTAAACGCATAAGTTACACGAATCTCATGTCAGATCCCACTAAGGCAAGGTCTGCAATCTCACAGCCTGGCAAATTCTGGTCCTTCATAGGATAAGATAAGGTCTTCTTAAAAAATTGATGACTGCTTCAAATACGAAAAATATTAATACATAATAATAATAAAGTTCTTTATTCCAGGATGTGAATGCAATCCCAGACATCCCATAGAGAGTTCAAGTACATATTATATTGACAATATAAGTATTTTATAAATAATGATAAATATGAAACTAAAAATAAAAAATAAAAATAAAATCAAAGCATAGAAACGCAGAATCCATCGGATCAAGATTGTGAGAGCCAGTGTCTTTCTCCAATGGTCTTCTATGCTCGATCCTGAAGTCAGACGGGATTCTATGATGAGAATATTTCTGGTTTATCCTTCCCCTCAGTCCTGCAACCCTGGTTCTTAGAGCTTTAAATCCTGGAACTCGCCCTTATGTAAACATTGAGGAGGCACTGCAGTGCCTGGGAAGTCCGAACAGCTAGAAAGAGCGTCCTTTTCACCCGTGGATTGCAAAAGTATTACGAGAATGGTTTCGCAAATTAAATGCAGAAAACCATTTGAAATTATACTGTAATACCAGCTTGTAGAGAAATGGAGCAGGAAAAATTAAATCGCATCTACATACATAAGCATTAAATTAAATTAAGCATTCTTCAATAAATTTTACAAATGCAATAATAACAACAAATGCTGTTATTTTGCTCTATGTTTTAAGGCACTTTTACTTTTACTCTTTTTATACCTAAAAATAAACTAAATTCTTAAATCTCCTATTAACCATAAAATTATAATAAATTCAATATTATACCTACGCTCAGGCATTTGCCTTTGTGGGATTTTTTTGTTCATACAATATTATATTTAAGTATGTTATATACCTTTTATTATTTTATGTACCATTGTATCAAAAACTTTTCAAAAAAAAAAAAAAAGCACACACTTCACCACAATATTTGATTACGCATATGCCCTGTTGATGGACACTATAATGCAGTCCGAAAACATAGCATAATAACCCAAAAATAAATCACGATATTTATAATATACAAAACATATATGCGACCTCTCCTAGAATATGCTTTCCAAATATGGAGTCCATATTTTGCAAAGGAAGTAGATCTAATAGAGAGGGTACAGAGACGATTTACAAACATATGAAGAGCTTTGAAAGATCTGCAATATGAAGATAATAGACTCAAGGAACTAAGATTACCAATGTTAAAAGTAAGAAGATAAATATAGAGATAAGATAAGACTTTAAAAATTCTTTTGCGTCCAATCCTAGAAAACACTTCCTTTAAATAGAGTGGTGGAAGCATTGAACAAACTTCCACAACATGACATCACTACTACTAATAAAAACGTCGAATGTCAAAAGAATTCATATTCTACGCTTTCGTAGATGCGCGTATAGTATTTTTTTTACTTAAAAACGCTATTTACAAGTTATACTTTGAAATACAGGGTGGGCCAAAAATTTTTGCAAATAGCAACACTTGATTTCTCAAAAACCATTAGAGGGAGGTAGAAGGAGTCGAGTGTAGCATAATAAACCAACGACCATATCCCAATTAAAAGAAAACATCCACGAGCAGATAGCCGCGATTCTTCGCAGCATGTGTCAACGAGTTTTCCAAAGTTTATGTAGTCGATTGAAGGAGTGCCAGCGACGAGACGGGACACATCTCGACGATGTCATTTTTAAAAAATAAGTTGCAATAAATGTTTATTAAGTTAAATAAATCGTCAACAAAATAATATTAGTATGTATGTAGTCTTATTTTTATTCATGTTTCAAATATGCCAAAAATTTTGGCCCACCCTGTATTAAGAAAAAATTATTGTTCGCGAAAGTACACAAGCAATATGAATACATATTAACAAATAGTTTTGTCAAAAAAACTCCAATCTTTCAAGAAAGGCTAACAAATACAACATTGGAATGAATCACCGATGAAATATTGTATTTGTTATCCTTTCTTGAAAGATTAGAGTTTTTTTTGACAAAACTATCTGTTAATATTCATATTGCTTGTGTACTTCCGCGAACAATAAAATTTTCTTAATATTTTAAAGCCTAACTTGTAAAAAGCGTTTATAAGTAAAAAAATATTATACGTATGTATATATAAATATTATAAATGTATGAAAGCGTAGAATATGAATTCTTTTGACATTCACCTTAGAACTCTATTGGATTCATAGTTGGAGAAGAAAGGACTAACTTATTTTTGAATTTAAAACAACTTGATTTACTGTTAAACTTATTGTGAAACAATTATGAGCACATCAGCAGGAAGCTGCCTGCTCATTATATAAAAATAATAAAAGTAGTAATATTTACGCAATTTCATCCTTGGTCTTCTTGGTGACTTCGCAGTTGAGGCACATCTTGTCCAGCGGCCACTCGTTCCTGCGCGCCGTCTGTTGCATGATGGCCGTCAGGAAGGACTGCGGGTTGAAGAAGCCTCCCAGCCACACCACGCTGGGGAGCTGAAATAGTATACAATCAAATATATGGTTGTAAGGGTTATTTTACTAGGAGAAAAGAAATTTTAGGTCTACAAAGCAATGAGGCAGTAAAAAAGTAACCTAGGGCAGGAATGCCTGGCCCCCTAGCACAAACGAACCCATAAAAATCATTTTTGTTCATCGATTGTGTCAGTTTGTGTCAACTCTCTTCTTCTCTCCCATTTTTGTTTTTAAGCGCAACTGCGGATCACCAACACAACAGTTCAAGTCAGACTAAATTAAGCATATCTAGTTGACGTGAATTATTGTTTGTTTGCTAGCATCTGCAGTCTGAATGTTGGATGATAGGACACCATATATTATTTTTAACATTCACTCCATAGAGGAGAAAAATAATTCCCTTCATGGCCTATGTCACATTGCTTTAGGAGGGTATTTTTAGGAAAATAAGGAAATTAAGTTTTGGGAAGGAAAAGGGTACGAGCGGTGGGTAGGAATCTAGGGGTTGAGTCCTCAATGTGTTCAGGAGTGATGGACATATGAATCCATCCCACCCACTGCGGTGCAAGATTTCCAAGAGTCTCTTGCTGGAGAGGTAAAAAGGTCTTCTCAACCAGTCTCTCCCGATCCGGCCTACTACGCAGTTGGTGGGCAGACACATCCACCGCGAAGACCCGGACCAACCTCACCCCATGAACCTGGGAACCCCTGCTAAATCACCAAACATACTGACACCATTTGGGGTGACCTATGGCCCTATGGCTATGGTTAGTTATCCAATAAATGATTCCAGGGGCGGCGGTACCCATACCCGCCTCCCAAACTATAAAATGTATGTACATAAATCGTAAATAAATTGAGACAACCCAGAGGCGCACAGATGAGGAGATGTGTACTAATTGTGTGGAAGGAGAAAGAGTGACTAGGAAATGAAACTGGGGGAGAACAGTAGAGGAAATAATAATGAAAAAAAATACAAATAAGTTTGTAGCTACAACCTAACATCAAAAACCCTTAGTTTTAACCCCTCAAGTCTCGACCATATTTCAACAGAGGGTAAAAATATTTCCGCTTTATAATAAAATCCAAATCAATGAAATATGTACTTCTAAATGTATCAAAAAAACTAAAAACTGTTTTTGAAAGGTAATAAAATTCGCTTTTAAATTTTATAAATCCAAATAAAATATAATTTTTGAAATATAAAAATTTTGCATAGAGACATAAAAAAGTATTAAAAATATTATAAACATTTTTGTCACCTCATTTTTTTGTCTTTTCATTTAAAAATAATTAATAAAAAATTCGTAAAGTTTTATAATTTTTTTTCAAATTCCGATCTGCAACTTTGGTTTTATAAAGGTCTACATTTTAGTTCTTTTTTTTTTTTTTTTTTTTAATGACAATACAAATTAAAATGAAAATATAATATAAAGTAAATTAAGAATATAAAGTTAAGTATTTTGTCCTCAGTCCTCCTCACTAGGTATTCCTGTTCCGAGGTGGACTGCAGGTTGTTGTATGGTGTTGATCATGATTTCTTTTGTGGTTAACTTTTATATTTGAATACAAAGCGTGTTCTCTTTCTAACTCTAACATGAAAGTAAGGGAGATATAATGATTTTTATGAGATGTATATGAGTTGTTCCGAAAAGCGATAAGTTATGTTAAACCAAAGTGTTTTCTAGTACCAAATGTGCAGTACGTACAGAAAAGTCGGCAGCCCAGGATTCAAGTTCGGCAAGCCTGGCGCAGAGGTCAGTGAACCAGGCGGCCAGGGGCAGCATGGAGGGGTATGCGAGATGGGTCCAGCGCGGGGGCACCTGCCCCACCAGCAGGCAGGACTGAAGCTCCTCCATGTCCCCTGTTATGGTCAACTCACCCTGCAACCAACATACATACATACATTATTCATAATAGATAGTATAGTGTTGAAAACTGAATGTTGCAAAGTTAGGGGACAGAGTATTCAGCGCTCTGGGTCGCCATTCTTGGAATAATCTGCCATTTAGTATGAGATCTGCCTTCTACATATAGATTACAAGAATCAAAACAATTTGAAAGGCAGGTATTCGGTACAGCTGCCCTTGAAAGTATGTATTGGATAATCATCACCTCTATTATAGGTCACCCCAAGTGGTTCGCTACGTTTGATGTCTTAACAGGGGTGCCCAGGTTCAAAGGGTTAGAATTGTCTAGGTCTTGGCGGTCTCAAGGGGGTGCGCTCCTTTACTTTGGACATCAGCTGCGGCACCTTGTCCAGGATGGTTAGTTAGGTTAGGTTGAAGCAGCAGCAGGGTTATTTACCTTCAAGCCGAGCTCCAGCTCCTTGAGAGAGCGCTTTATCTCCCCCATGAGGAAGTTCATCCTCTCGCACTCCTGGAACACCACGATGATGAAGGGGGTGCGCTCCTCCACTTTGGACATCAGCTCCGGCACATTAAACTGCTCCGGCACCTTGTCCAGGATGTCTTCTAGTACTGCTTTTATCTGCAAAAAATCACATCTTTTACCATAAAATTTAAAAACTGAACAAATGCCTAAATATTTACAATACTTAAATTTTAGATAGAGTGCTTTTTTAAATAAAGTTTTGTTTGTGAGTACCACAAAAGAATCCCGAGTGCTCCCAATCGTCTGGAGCCATTGAGACTATGGCATTCTAAAATGGGGTAAATTGTGAGGCTGATGGTAGTGTGGAGAGGAAGAAGATGGAAAGGAGGAAGTTTCGTTCAGAAATCTACCTTCTCTTCCCTGCTCAAACCGCTGCCGCTCTGTGATCCCGTATCTCTGGGCTGCATCTCGAAGATGGTCCGGAACAGCTGCTCTGAGAGGGTGGTGAGGACTCCGATCTCTGCGTTGGGATGGAGTCCGTAGAGGTACGGTGTCTCTCCGGGCAGGAACTCGTCGATGTAGGAGTGGTAGCTCGAGAAGTCGGAGTTCGGCGGGGCCATGAAGTTGGGGGCGAGGTACAGCTCACCGTCAATCTGGTAAAGGAATGAAAATTCAACCATTTTTATGTGGCAACTTAATATTTGTAGATGCATTTCTGCACTTTTAACAGTAAATAGTGGATATCTATCTATATAAACATATAAAGAAGATAATCTAATATTATCAATAGATGTCTCTTTGGTTCTATTTATTTATCAATATATAAATTGGTGGATTCCTGTTTTACCAAAGGTAACCATTTTCTCAATATATTATAGATTCCTGTTTTACCAAAGGTAACCATTTCCTTTATTTATGAATAGAACAATATTATATATTCCTGTTTTACCAAAGGTAATCAATAATAATTTAGGAGGTAGAGGTATAGTCAAAATAACTTCTTTAAAAGAAAATCAGGTAGAAATGTTAAGAAATTTTTTTCATAGAAAAGCTAATAGCTCAGAGCTGCATAAAATAATTTGCAAGGCAGACAGAAATATTTCACCTTTAAATTTATACGACGAGAATGCCAACATTTTTATAAATACCAACCAGGAATTATTAGATTCCTGGTCAAATAAAATTATTCACGCAAAACACTTCAATTATCTCAACCAAACGTATGTTGACAAACTTTCGTCAAACAAATGGTTGAGTATTGGAGAGTTGAGCGCAGAAATAGAAGGTTTTATGCTTGCTATTCAAGATAGAGTAATTAATACCAAAAATTATAGGAAGCATATAATCAAAGATCCAAATCAAATAGATGATTTATGTAGAAAATGTATGGCTTTTCCGGAAACTATAGAACACATTATATCAGGATGTTCTATATTAGCGCCGTCTGAGTATACATTTAGGCACAATCAGGTTTTAAAAATAATTCACCAAAGTTTGGTAATTAAACATAACTTGATTGACTGTCATAATATAGTACCATATTATGAATACGAACCAAATTCATTTTTAGAAAATAATTTCTTTAAAATTTACTATGATAAAACTATACTAACAGACAGACCAATTGGTCATAATAGACCTGATATAGTTTTACATGACAAAATTAAAAAAATAACTTATATTATTGATGTAGCTATTCCAAATTCCTGTAATATTCAAAAATCTGTTTCTGAAAAAATAAGAAAGTATACAGATTTAGGAAATGAAATTAAAAGAATTTGGCATTCTCAGACTATAAAAATATTACCTTTTGTTATTTCGGCTACTGGCATTATACCTAGCTCTCTTATTAAAAATTTAGGCATATTAGATTTGTCAAAGAATTTGTATATAAAAATGCAAAAATCAGTCATTTTAAATACATGTAGAATTACGAAAGATTTTTTAAATATTTATATTGAGGGATCAGTAGGATTTATCGGTCAAATTAGGAATTCCACAGAGCCGAACCCTCTGATATGAAAATATCTGGAGACGGTGAATTATATTCCCATTTAATAGTTTGGTAGATTAACGTGTTGTTCTTGTATTGTTTTGTATTAATTATACTTATATAATACACTTGCATAACGTGGATTTACTAGATGATCATTTATATGGAAAAGTGTATGAAAGGGTTTAGTTTTTCCTATGGGAAAAACTAAACCCGTTCCTGTAAATCTGGTGAATAAAAAAATTCTTTATCTATCAATAGATTATTACAGATAGTAGAAGTATTACAGATTCCTGTTTTACCATATTACATTTTCTTTAATTTAATAGAGCGATATCTGTAGATTCCTATTTTATCATCTCAACCATTTTTTCTTTTGTTTTACGAGACTGAATGTGTTCTCTTCAAATTTTTTAACTAATTGAACAACAGCATGTGACTGAAGCGTCCTTCTGTTTTATAAAAGGAGAGGTTTGGATAATACATGTGATTAACATAACAAACAGTGCCCTGTATTTAAAAAATACAAATCTGCATTTTATCTTATTTCAAAATTGATGAAATTTTATACATTTGACCGAACATAGGGAAGAAGACTGATTTCGAAAAACCACCCCCCTCCGCTTTTTCCACCCCTTAAAGCAGAATTTTAATGTAATTTCGTACACTTAACATTCAAAATTACATTACATTTGAATTCGAAAAACTCTGTATAAAAGCTCTGATAACACCTGGGACTTCAGTTAGTATTACTGTATAGTTAAAAATATAATTTTGATTCTGAATAGCTACATCCACAGGGCACGAGGCAGGTGCTCGAGGTAGCTGCTCGAGGCAACCAAGCTGGGGGATGCTGTGTGGAGTGATTAGATGAATCAAGCAAGTCACTCACCAGTTCAGGCTGCATGTATTCAGTGAGGTAGGTCCTGCACAGCCGGCGGTCCCAGTCGTCTGTAATGTGGCCCCCGTACATGATCTCCCCAAACAGGTAGCGCAGGTCCTCCCACGGCACGCGCGAGTTGTTCTCCAGGTAGTTGTAGAGCACATACACGCTTATCATCAGGTCACCCAGATTGAAAGGGTAATTCCTAATATACACAACACAACAAGTTTTATACAAATTGGTGTAATTTTATTTTATTTATATCACATTATAGAAACAAGACAAAAATTGGTTACAGTGATAATGTATTGGTTTCATAGTGCTTTCACACAAACGAAGTATTGAATTCCGTAAGTCTAAACTTAAACTTTAGGTCGTTTAATAATACAATTTACACATTTTCAGCCTTAAACGTCGTGAATATTTTATAAATTTGATAAACAACATAGAATATTTATTAGGCTGGCTTTACACTTGTAAGTTTTTTCGTAAGTTTACGACTTCTGGCCAATGGGCACATTGGATTTTCAAAATGCAATGCATATGCCCATGTAAAGCTAGCCTAAGAACGTCTGAATATATTTAAATGGTAAATTTGTTCTGGAGGTGGGAAAATATCCATGTTTATGTATATAATTTAAAGGAATACGTAAGAATGGATTAAGCGGAGAAGGCGTGAAGTGAGGTTAGAAAGTTAAAAATGGTCGCTGTTTTGTCTTGTGTTCCTCATCGGTACATGGAATTTAATAGTTGTGACGATGGCAGGGCTGGATGGAAAGGTTGGATAGATTGACTCACCTGTTCCATCCCTGAGGCCCAAACTTCCTTCTCTCTGCCACAACGGCGTGGAAATAGCAAAGGGCAAACAGGATCCCTTTGAACTCTGCCTCCTTAGAGCACATTTCCAAAGTGTCCTGGGAGAAGTTATCCAGGGCCTTGTGCAAGTTGGCCTGCATCCCCGTGGGAGGTTCATTGGTGATCTTGATGGCGGACTCGAGGATGCCTTGTGGAATGATGTGATATGCAGCAGAGGCTGCTGGCTCGGCACTCAAAAATAATCTAAAACAATGCACATAGTCATCACATCAATTATTCTTCTTCTTGGGGGGGGGGTCAGAGGGGGACATCTAGGTCTGCGAGCCAGTCCAGGGCCTCAGGCGTCGCCCTGTGGACCTCATCAATCCCGCCGGGGAATGAATGGAGCGGGCATTCGTTGACCACATGTACGGTGGTCTGCACCGCACCGCATTCGCACATCGCCGACTCTTTAAGGCCCCATCTATGCATCATATGGGCACAACGGCTATGGGTCTATCAATAATAAACAAATGTAATTGGCGCCATTTAAAGTGAAGAATCACTTTCCATGTCAAGAAATAAAATTCTAATTTTATTTCAATTTTTTTTTTCCATAAGGAGAATATTTTTTATACAAAGCGAATTTGAATGGTAGAAGAAGTCTCGGGACTCTTCGGAAATCCTTGAGGAAGAGATGGCACAATCAAGTGAACCAAAAACTTAAGTCGGGCCATATCAAGAATCAGAATAACAGAAGGGTGTGTATGAGACGATGTATGAATGTGGCTGAAGCAAGAAGTGTGTGAGAAATGTCAACTATGGGGATGCTGAGTGGAGGGTCTTCTTAAGTAAAGGTAGGAGAGGAAGTTCTGGAAAGGAAAAAGGTAAGAGGGATGGGTAGAAATCTGCCAGTCAGTGTGCCCACTGTGGTGCAAGGCTTGGGTTAAGAGAGCATCCGGCTGGAGAGGTCAAAGGATTTCCCTCTGGCCTCTCCCGAATTGGCCTGCCACCTGCCTGGGCAGAAGCATCCGTCTTGAAGACCTGAACAAACCTCACCCCAAGAAAATTCAGATACCTCACCACGTTAGGTTAAAATAAAACTAATTACCTGTAATTCTCATGGCTGCCCTCACTGTACTGCTCGATCTTCTTCTCAAGAGTGAGCAGCCACTTGGACACGAGGTGCACGTTCTGCAGGATGACCCAGTGGCCGCGGCGGGCCGCTGTTGCCATAGCAGCCTCCGCCACCACCTCCTGACCCTGCCCCAGCGACACTATGTGAAGGTTGCGCCGCTCCGTCGTGAAACCCAGCTCGTTGCCCAGCTTCTCTACGTCCTTAGAATTAACACAGAACCATTTAATGGTGCTAAGTTGAATGCTAATGGTGAGATTGAGTTTCTAGAGATTTGCTCAGTTTTTTCTAGTATTTCTTGCTCTCAAATGTCAGAAAGTAAGACTGTAGTGTATCTAAAAGCTTCCGGCTTTTAGACATAGATGGCAGTGCTAAGAGCTGTCCTTAGATTCCGCTGGATGGCAGGTAGGCTAGTACCTGGTCAAACAGCTCTGAGGGAGCGTTCACTGGTACACACGGTGTAGATTCCATTTAGCCAGCTTCTAGTTAGGTCGACTAACGAGATCTACATCGCCATTTGTGTTAAAAGTTATGAGCAAAAATAATTTCAAAAAGAATTTTAACAGTCAGAAATAAGAGCAATATAATTATGTATTCAGACCCACATGGTCATAAATATGTATTAGTTTTAAGTCACTAGTTATAAGTTTTAGTTGTAAGTCACTAGCTATTTGTAAGTCACTAGTTATAAGTCTCAGTTCTTAGATACTAGCTTCAATTCTTAGTTGTAAGTCACTAGTTATAAATCTAATTTGTAACGCCCATCGTTCACGTAGCTATTTACAAGCGACGCTACCGCTACCTGTCATACAATTTTGCTAGTGCAGCGCCTAGCGGCGATTTCAAACACTAATAATAGTATAGAAAATACAGACGAGCGGCGATCGCGTCGCTTGAGCGTAGCTCCATGGAAGAACGGCGTAAGTCACTACTAATAAATCTCAGTTGTAAGTTATTAGTTATAAGTCTAAGTTATAGGTTAAACAAATTAAGTTGTAAAGCACCATGATTTTGTCATGAAAATAAATGAGCCATTATTATTTATGAAGATTGTGGCAAACCTTGAGAGGATCTACTCCCGGGGACAAAATGAAGAAGACGGGGGTGGAGGGGCTGGTCTCTTCATAAGATTTGGAGAACTTCACAGTGGGGGCTTCCACAAACTTTGCTCCCAGCTGCTCTCTTATGTAACACCTAAACAAAAGGTATATTAAAATAAAACTGCTTTTTTATGCTTATCAAGGGATTGACAAAATAAATACTAAGATGATGAATTATGAAGATGTGATGGAACTTAGGCCCTTTTTCCACAGCTATACGCATGTATCCGATGATCATGTTGTGTACTCATGTCGCAAACAACTTGTCGCACACAGTCCGTATATATCTTCACTGAAATCACCTATCATTGGTGAATTCTCGAAACATCAAAACTAGAATGCTTTCATAACCTCACTTTTTTATTTTTTATATGAACACTGCACAAGAGTCCCAACTGCTCCCGTCTGAAGCCAGTGAGACTATGGCATCCCCAATTGGGGTATGTTGTGAGGCTGAAGGTAGTGGGGAAAGGAAGAAAAATGGGAAGAGGAGGGTGGGGAAGTACTTGGCCATTCAGATCTGGTCACCAAACACGGCTAAAGCCATTTCAAGTAAAGTTTCGATTCTGAATGGTGGTCTTACACTAGGGCGATACTGAGAGTATCTTTTACTCTGGAATGTGCCGTAAATATACTATATATTATTTTTAATTAATTATGAAATAATACAATCAATCAAATAAAAAAAATTGCACACGCCGGTTTCAAACCCGCAACCTTCGAATTAGGAGTCAAAAGCCTTACCCCTCGACCACGCCGGCCTGTCATTAAATGTTTTGTACCTAGCATTGATCTAAAGCACAAGCATTGTTACGAAATGTCTGACACAAGTGTCGCAATGTTTAAAGTCTATAAGATGTGAGTCAGAAGAAACAATGTTCAGCTGTTTGTGGGAAA
The DNA here is from genome assembly GCA_951813805.1 of Limnephilus auricula. Lineage (NCBI taxonomy): Eukaryota > Metazoa > Arthropoda > Insecta > Trichoptera > Limnephilidae > Limnephilus > Limnephilus auricula. Next base: position 31,092,362 of record OX638404.1, read on the forward strand.
CTGGCGTCACGGACGAGTTAACAAAATGTTGGCAACGTTTGCATATGTATCAATGTCGGTGCAGATGTATGGCGATAGTTGCCAAGAAACCCAAATCGTCGAGTACGAAGTACAACCTTAGGCATCAAAAGAAACACAGAACAGAGATAAGATGAAGAAAATGATAATGATGAAAATTGTGAGCACTAGCATGTCGAATTGTGTACTAGCTTGACTCCCACAGTAGGTGTCAGGGATGGAAGATGAAAGAGACAGAGTCACTATATAAAGCCATTGTAGTAGGTAGTATCGCTCTCTGTTCCCAGCTCTCAGTTAGACTCAACATACTGTAAATACTCGTCGTTACAATAAACTGTATTATAATAAGCCGTGTACCATTATTATAAATATTCTATTAATCATCCAAGATTAACAAAAATTTATAAATTTGAGGTACCTGGTGGCATAGGTCATCCGATCAGGTCGCAAAGCCCTCATGATGCAAAGTCTCTGCAGGGGCGTCTTGTTCTTCCACTCACCGGGGAACTTGTCCTTCTCTGGAGCCTCTCCCTCCGTGAACTTTTGCCATCTGGAACCCAAATTTAAGACTGGCAACTTTTGTTGAAACAAATAAGATAAATAACAAAAACCGTAAAATCAACGTTCAGTCAGTCAACGTAATCTAGAAATTTAATAAAATAGAACTAAAATTTTCATTACTATGACAACACCGATTTTAGAACAGAAATTAAAGTTGATTTAAATGTGAGGTTATGTTCTACTTCCGAGCCCAATAGCTTGACTGAGCGAGAAAAATATATATTTTTTTTTTTTAAATGCTAAAAGCCTCTCCCACATTGTTTTAATTTTGATTAACTGAGAATAGAAAAGTCCTGTTTTAATGCGAAAGTTTTGCATTTCATTTGTATGTTAATTTGTTAATACGTTCCGTTTTAATGGTTCAGTAAATATTCTTTTTAAAATTATGATTCATTAAATAAGAAAAAATTAGATACATACTTCTTTTCGCAAGAAGTCTACTGTTCAGAAAACTATTAGTCTAACATTTAATAAATGGTTTGGTATGCACATTTAAAAAAGACTGCCGAGGCCCTAGATTGGCTCACAGACCTAGAAGTGGCCCTCTGACCCCCCCCCCCCCCCCACCATATATGAAAGAAGAAAAAATTTCCTTGCACATCACCCGGCTCACTAGACAATGTCTGTTCTGATATAGTTTGTTCAGTCACCTCTTGCTGGCACTCTCAATGTCCTTGTCCAGGTTGATGAAGTCCTCCATTTTGGACAGCGTGCTGATGCCGCCCCAGGCCTGGTCGCTGAGCCACTGCACGGGCGCCGGGGGCACAAGCGCCTTCACAGCGTAGCGCAGCAGGAAGTCTATCTCCTCAGCCGACACCTCGTCGCTTGATATCTGTATCTGGAATGGGAGTTGTTATATTTCTTGGATCACTTAAGCCTGGATATGACACTGATTATTGATTCAGTCAACTCAAGAGAAATTCTCTGTCTGTTTCAAAGCTAAATCGTGAGCTAAACTTAAATTTTAACCGTTAAAGTAAAAAAGTTGTTAAATAGGATCACATGCTGTTTCAAGGGTACTTTTGCTAAAGTAATATTTATTAGTGTAATAATTATTATGAAACAAGACAAAATTTGTCATCTGTTTTAGGATTTGCAATTACATTTATTGTGCAGCGAGCAATTTGCACGCCATTTACAAAAGGATTTGTTATTCGTAAGCAGATTTTATTTTCTAAGACTAAATAGTGATAGACAGTTATACGGTCAGAATCATTTATAGACTGAATAAAATGACTGAACGGGGCAAGCCCACGCCAATACCCTCCTAGCTCCGCGCAACTTGGTTTTCCCCTCGCACTTATTGGCAGCATGTTTCTTACCTATTCTATGCTCCAACCAGTATTTTTGATGCATCAGACTTGGTCGATCTGAGCAAAAGTTAAAAAACAATTCAATACTCAGGTGTATAGGATTAAATATTAGGTCCTTACATATGAAATTGGCGTTTTGTATGGGAGGAACATAAAGTCGATTTTTTTTTATTATAATATATTTATTTAATCAAAGTATGTACATACCATTGCTATCTATGCGCTTTTGCCATCTCATAGGTAGTTCATCGATCCCTTTACTAAAAAAACCATTCAGATGGGAATCAATAAAATCTTTGAAGGCAGTTTGGACTGCCCCATCGGAGTTGAATTTTTTCCCTTGCAAGAAGTTATCCAAATTTCGAAAAAAATGGTAATCTGTTGGGGCAAGGTCCAGAGAGTACGGTGGATGTCTTAGACATTCCAATTGAAGCTCCTCTAATTTGGTTGAGCAGTGTGTGGTCTAGCGTTATCATGAAGCAGCAGTGGCCTAGAGCGATTAACCAGCCTCGGTTGTTTAGCAGCTAGCTTTTCCATCATGGTTTGCAGTTGCTGACAATAGACATCTGCCGTAATCGTCTGACCAGATTTAAGAAAGCTGTAGTGAACGACACCAGCACTAGTCCACCAAACGCTCCAAAGTAACTTTTTTGGAGTCAATTTTCACTTGGGGCATGGTTTGGCTGGTTTGGCAGGGTTCAGCCATTGCGATGAGCGCTTCCGATTATCGTACAGGATCCACTTTTCATCACAGGTAATGATTTGATTTAAAATCCTTTTATTATTGTATTGGTTGAGTAATGCAACTTTGGTCTCCGGCCGTCCATGGGGCTTGTTCTGCAGGTCGAAATTTCCAGAACGAAAACGTTGGAACCAAAAGTGCACTGTGTTTTCTTTTGCGGCACCATCGCCATACACATCATTAATCCTTCGAGCCGTTTCTGCAGCACTAGTGCCACGGTGGAACTCGTACTCGTAAATAACGTGATATTTCAAGTTTTCCATTTTGTAAACTAAGTGACGCAAAGAAAAAAAACAATTAAGGAAAAAACAAATGAATTATAATTTTTGAAACACAAATACATGAGTAAATTAGCTGTATAAATTTGAATTTGGAATTCCTAACCAAAGAGAATATATTTGAGATCAAAGTTGCCAGTACGGCAAAACGCCAATTTCATATGTAAGGACCTAATATTTAATTTCAATATCCTTCAACAGATGTCATTAATATAGGTATTATATGTAGTTTTGAGGTATCTCAACAGATGTCAGTTAAATAGTACCTTAGAAAAGTGGCAACTTTCACCGTTCACGTCTAATGGACAAACGGTTACGGAAACACCTCCGTGACTTGGTTTCAGAGCATCCTATAGAACAGGAGTTTAGTCCAGTCAAATATTCTTTGCACCTCACAATAACATAAATAAAGTAACTTCTAATCTAGATGAACCTCGATCTTTTTGGAGATTCCCGAACATATATCAAGTAATCTCAATCAATGGGATTAAAAAATAATAACAAATATGTTAAAATATAGAGTGTTGAAACTTAGGCAAAACGGAGTACAACTTAAGCAAAGTTCCTTTGTATAATATATTTTTAAAAATCATAGTTACTTGTAGCGCCATCTGGCACAGGAAAATGAGCTTATCGCACTCAAACAGCCCGCGGCTCGTATAAGTGAAGACGGAGAAGGTGATGCTGTGCAGCAGGCTGCAGACCCTGAACGCCAGCCGCTCCGCAGGGGCGGCCCTGGTCAGTGCATCCTTAAACACCACTGAGTACGCCTTCAGGGAGAACTGGTAGATAGGGTTGATCTTGCTGAGGTCCGTCAGGATGAAATAGAGCAGAGAGGCGCGTTCTGCCGCAGGTCTGCCAGACAAAAGATTCATCAATTAGTGGCTAAAATAATACATGCATTTGGTTGCCACCCAGACGTTGTGCATTCAATTCCTCTGCTAGCTAAGTCATTCATCATTGCACAAGCAACATCTTCCACGTGGTAGAAGGAATTTCTATGTACATATTTTTTATGTAAATTCAATACAGCGAAGGAGCCAATGATTTCAAAAAAAAAAATCGTACTTTCAGTTGAGCAGCATAAACCGCTTTCATTGGTGCTTTCAAAATTTGAAATTGGCCAATAGAATACTCCGAATGCACCATCACCAGTACAAAAGCCAACAAGTGCGCGTATATCCCTAGATATTTTTTTGTCCCTCCTGAAAATTTTTACGACGTAAACTGGAATGGATGTATTCCGCAGTATTGTACTTACACCGAGGATATTGTTGATTGTATTAAGAAGATTTATAGGGGAACAAGGAGGTTTATTGGGGAAGAGAAAGAGAAGATTGTACCTTGCTATTCAGATCTTGTCATGATGCAATTAAAGCCATTTTAAGCAATGTTACACAGAGTGTTTTCCACTCTGGAAAAAAATACAAAAAATATACTAATTTTAGTTTATTATATAAATGGGATATATCAAAAGGATAAGGTGCTCCCATTGTCACTGTGCTAACATGATGCATAGCTGGGGCCTTAAAGAGTCGGTGATGTGTAAATTCGGTGTGGTGCAGACCACCGAACATGTGGTCAACGAATGCCCGCTCCATTCATTCCCCGGCGGGATTGATGAGGTCCACAAGGCGACGCCTGAGGCCCTAGACTAGCTAACAGACCTCCATGTCTGTACAAATGTCCCCTTCCTACCATATGAAAGAAGAATTACATGAATACTCCATGAAATCAAATACATATCCCTTTCCGACCGGCTTCATACGATTGTGAGTTTGATTTGTTTTTGGGAACGGAACTGGTGTCGATCAAACGTGTGGGAGCTGTTTATACAGGGTACCTTTAAGGACGCGTGTTTCGAGCAGTAAGTCGCCCAGCCCTATGGGACCATAATTATGAGCTTTACTAGTGTGGCCCATCAAATTTCGGACATTTTTTGTTGGTCGGAAAGGGTTAAATATTTTTATTTATACGTTGCTAGCTTTTGAACCTATGATTTATTTACATGACCTATTAATAATCCTGTAAAGCATTTTCTTAAGTTTACTGTTTACTTGTTCTGAAATATACTAGAAGTACACTACTACCAACCTGTAATGTTCTCTGGCTTCATCTATCTTCAAAGACGTGACTTTAGCTTCCGTGACCTTGGCCGCTATCTTTGCTGCAGTCTTCTTTGTCGTTTCCAGGTTGGTCACAAGTGCTGAGTCGTTCAGTATGTCGGGCCCCGCCGAAGAGAGTCGGCAGAGAAGGTCGTCCTCCAGAGACTTCAATGTTATCTTAAAGTCATTCTGTTGCTTGGTTAAATCGGCTCTCAGCGACTCCAGGTCGGGTCTCTCCGACTTCACAACTTCTCCTAGCAGCTGTTCTTCGAGTCTAAGTAAAAAAAGTATTATTCATATGAGAGGGTGTGCTTGGTTTTCAAATGAGAAAATTCTACCAGGATGTGATTTATCCAGTTCCTATATTTCTCTAATCATCACTGCTATTTGGAAACCATTTCATATTGCAAGAAAATTAGGCAAGTCCGAGTGCTTTTGTTTTTTTGATAAAAAAGTAGGAAAATAGTACTAGCATGGAAGCATGTCGTTGGTGTTATTTTTTGTTAATTACCCTGAGGTATCACGCTCGGAATTATTATCAGAATGTGGTTAAAAACAAACTAATCAAAAAAAATGTTTGTGCGATGTGTCCGAACTATTTCGCAGATGCTATCTTGGTAAGGCTGGAATCAGACGGTTCACTCGAGTGAAGTTTTACTCGAGCAAATGTTCCCATCTTCGTTTCACTTTGGTTTCATTTCATGTTCAGACATGTCATTCCGAGTAAAATAGGCCGAATGAAATACAGAAATGAACGATTAGTGAACTGTCTGATTCCGCCTTAAATGATTTGTCTATCCTTTTTCCTTCCATTCCTTGTTTATATCCTACATCTACTACCTAATTCCATCAAACTCACTTCGTTTTTTTTTTTATTTGTTTTACAGTCCATATTTCAAATTCATCTGTAGCTGTATAACTCATATGTAGTTTCAGATGCAACAGGGTGTTTTGTGCTTTTCTGTAATAAACTTGCTTGATGATTTAACCTCTTGCAGGCCGCAGTCCCCCCGGCGGGTCCGGATTTTTTAAGCGATTTTGTCCCTTATTTATAAAGAAATTGTATGAAGAACAAGGTCAGAATCGCTTGGGCCATTCTCGTTCTTGGCATAACGAAATACTGGATAGCATTTAGCCATTCCGAAAAATTCAAATTAATTTCCAATGACGCGCCGGGCACCAAAGATGGCGGACAAAATGGCTGCCGCTTGATAATTTGAACGCTGTCATATTCGAAGTCTATATTTATTCATTGTTTTTTTTTATATAAATCCATTGTGGAAAGCATATGTTTGAGTGATTTATTTATTTATTTATTTATAAAATACATGAAATACATTAAAACATTTACATATAAATGACATATTAAATCACCATACTAGGCGGCTGCCTGTTTTATGGGGACCAATTATATATAAGTTTAATTGGTTACTTTATAAAGTCTAGTGTAAATGATTATTAGGAAGTTCGTTTTATCTATATTTTGATGTAATTTTTGTAATATATCACAAAAGAAATGTTATAAAAATTGAATTCGTAAGAAAGGTGAGAACTGTCAAATATTTTACGTCGTATTGAAAAAATATATTTTTTGTATGCTGGCTTTCAACAAGATAAGCATTGGGAGACCTAAACTTGGACAACTGTGTGGAGGCGAACACCGCAAACTTAGACTAAACTAGCTGGACGGATATAACAGGAGACCAGCAGGTATGAAGAAAGGAGAAGATTCAATGAGATGACCAAGATACACACTTCAAAGGCTGTGCACCAATGATTTATATATTTGTTAAATTAGTTATGAGAAGGTGTCTTACCCATCACGAGTGACAGTGAAATTGATGAGAGTGCACTGGGCCTGCATTTCTGGCTGGTAGTGAGGATTGGCCAGCTTGGTTTGCAGAATGAGCCGGAATTTTGAATTGTAATCTATTTCTTTATCACCAATCTGTAAATACAAAATAAAAGATTACAAAAAGTGTCCGCCATTGGGATTAGATATTTAATTCTCTTCGTCTGGGCATCATTAAAAAAAACTTAATACCAGCAGCTGGTGAACCATATTATAGGCAAACGCGAGGCAGAGATAGAGTCAGATTTCTTTCAGGCATGCATAGAAAGCATTATTGCACAAATCTGGCAAAATACAGATTCGATTAACTATTTTTTTAAATTTACAATAACGATTTTCAGGTACATGGAACAGCATACAAGATTCCCGAAGATCTATTAGATATTTTGACTTCTGACTTTTTCCTGTTAAAATTATTATATACTCTCTCACTCGATTATATCCGCCGTTAGATTATTCGACAACTACTATAATCCGCTGTTATTTTTACTAGTTAAAGCATAAAATCAGGCTCTGTAATTCAGTAGTCTGCCGCGTGCTTAGACTCGAACGCCAAGCTTTGTACACCGACTCGTTGGGTTATATTATTCTTACACACTCAGTTACTATACCGCCGTCTAGCTTACTAGAGCAGACCATTTTACCCATCACCAAGGTTCATTATTGTTATTTTAGGATATTTCGATTATTCTAGTAAATGTTGCGTGTGTTTCTGTTCGTTTCGTTATGCAACTTTTTGTTTCATACAAAATAAAGTCCTTATGCAATTTTAAACACAACACCTTAACTTTAAGCCAAAAAACGGAAATTTTATGAAAGATTTATAGCGGTGTTTGTTTGTTTTTAAAAAATATGTGTTTTAATTTTTAGCCTACTTTGTATTTATACTCTATAATCCGCCGGTTCAACTAATACATATTGAATAATGGACTCTTGCCCGGTTTTTGGGGTGACAGATTATTGAGAGAGTGTATTTTTAAAATCTCTAATTTCGAGTATCTAATTTTGAATCTCTAATTATGAATCCCTAATTTTGAATCTCTAATTTTGAGTATCTAATTTTGAATCTCTAATTTTGAGTATCTAATTTTGAATCTCTAATTATGAATCCCTAATTTTGAATCTCTAATTTTGAATCTCTAATTCTGCTAGATCGATAGCTGTGTTGTTTGTTTTTGCGTCAAGACCTAGACAAACCTCACCCTATGAACCCGGGCACTCCTGCTAAGTCACCAAACGTAGTGAACCACCTGGGGTAACCTATGGCAGAGGTGTTAGTTATCCAATAAATGGTTCCCGGGTCGGCGGTACCCATTCCCGCCTCCCAAATTGGTCGACACTTGCCCAGTTTTTGGGGTGGCAGATTATTGAGAGAGTGCTGTATTTTTTAAACGAAATACCTTGATAACTTTCCCCTTCTTGATGAGCAGCCTCCCCAGCAGAGGATCCAGCACGGCCTCCACGGTCTCGGAGATGTTCTCAATGAGCAGCACGTCTCCATTGGATATGGCCCGCTCGATGGTGTCCAGATAGGACTGGGAGGTGAGACGGACCACAACCAACTGGCTGCCGTAGTGACTCTTAATCCATTTTATTCCTTGCCTACATCAAATAGTCAGTAACTTTATTTTAATCTGTTTTTAACGATAGTTTACCAAATGCCATGAAAATGTTTTTTTTTTAAAAGGATTGTGTCAATAATTTCTTTTTATTTCTCCTTTTTCTCCATAAAACGGTTATACATAAAAATATAATACGGAGAAGGTTACAAATTTAATCTTGATGTAGGTTTCTTATGAAATCATTCTGTCTCCCTTACTGTCATGGTGAGAAATATGATCTAAACCAGCGTTTCCCAACCGATGGTCCATTAATCCAGCAATCAAATTTATTTTTTGTTCCATTTAGGTTGGTATTTGCAATAAAATCGTCTTTTGTGATTTCCATACCCGTTATAATATACATAATATTAAAAACCAATACTACATAAATCCAAGTTATCATTCCTGCGTTACCGGTCTGCAAAATTTTTCTCCTATTTTTATCAGTCCGCAGATGTCCACGTGTCGCTAGGCTTAAAAAGGTTGGGAGACACTGATCTAAACCTCGTTAGAAAGAGAAAACAGCATCCTTTATATACAAATCGAAAAGTTAACCGCAAAATAATTAAAATGTGAATCTTTATGAAACCAAAATTTCCGACCGCAGATTGAAAAAAATTTATGACACTTTGGTGACTTTATGACACGTTATCAGTATTTTAGTTAGAAAAACGTAAGGTGAGCCATTACTTGGATCTGTTAACCAAAAATTGGTAAAACCATTTTAAGCAATGTTTGGATTCTGAATGGTTGTCCCGGGCAATACTGAAATTACTACTAGTTAGATTTCAACTGACATACAGTTGAGGGTCGATCATCAGCGGCCAGCGGGCGGAGTGTGTGAGTATAGTGGCGTTGTCGGTGCTCATCCGATCGGCCGGAAGCCCCTCGTTGTTCCAGGCGGCCACCTGCGCATCGTCTGTCATCACCATTAGGGGATCCAGGTTGTCTGTTATGGGGATCTTGGGCTGGAACACAATTTAAACCAATCATTACAGACTCTATGCATGATGTCACAGTGTCAAGTTTGATTAAAGAAGGTCTGACTCGGTATTTTCATATAAAATTTTAAATGCTGTAGTTGATAGTCCAGGGGTGCTAGCATGATCGATCGATAAGGATCGGTAGGATAATTGTCGGTAACTTCTCATCGTTCCCTAGGGCAACTGCAGATTGCTAACGTACAAAAACAGTTGATATCGAATATATTAAGGACACTTAGTAATTGTGAACTGTCACCTATTCGTTTGCGATCTGCAGTTGTCCTAGGGAACGATGAGAAGTTACCGACAGTTAATCCTATCAATCCTTATCGATCGAGTGTGCTAGGGGGCCTGAACTGCTTACTTGATAATCTTTCGTATTACACTATGTTAGGATTATTTCAGTGCTGAAATTGGACTGACTACCATATGTATTCCTCTTTGACCAGATACTAATGGAGGGAAAATGTTGTTACTGAGTCAATTCAGTTATGTAAAATAAATTAATATTAATAAATAAATAAAACAGATAAAGCGCATCTGTTTTATTTTTTTTAAATTCAGTCTCTGGTATAAAGTAACACATACATCAACCCTGTAGAAGAAAGGCATCCATATGTTGTTGAGTAGCTCCATGCGATAACTGTGAGTGAAGCAACCCACGTAGGATATGAACGCCGTGATGAGCAGCACATCTCCTGGCAGCATCACTCCGCAGTCCTTCAGGTTGGCAACGCTCAGCGTCCATCTGATAAACAAATAAAACTACTTTATACAAATATGAATGCACCGATTCATTGATTCAGAGGTTTAAAATAAAAGAAATGATATGGTTACTGATTACAGTGAAACCTCTATCTATTGTTTTTATGGTTTTTTTTTACATTAACTCCACACAGGAGGCCCTGAGGAAAATAATTTCTTTGAAGATGCTGTGTGGAGAGGAGAGTAAGGAATAAACATGAACAGTGGCGGTTTTCTCTAAAGTGCGTTTGTGCGGCGAACCCCCATCAAAAAGATGAGAAAATAAAACAAACTTGTTTTGTAATAATATAAGCACATCATAGATTGCGCGCCACTAAAATTCCGTCTTAAAACCCGCGCCACCGTAAAATACGGTAGGTATCTATCCCATTTTGTGCGTCTTGAAATCCGCACAAAACTCCCCATACTAAAGAATCCTATTCGGTAGAATCCCTCTGGCGGTGATTTGTACAAAACTAGGAATTTCTTACCAATATAAGGACAAAGGTGTGCGCCGCGTCGCCGCGTGTGATCGCGATTCATGATGTCACGTGACCTGCGAATGCCATACATACAGCGAACATAGACGAGTCTCACCGATGATTCCCGAGCCCGAGATGTCCGCAGACTGACCGGCTAACGGTTGACCTTTGCACCATAGGGATGCAAGTTAGATGTTATTTTTTTATGTTATATTACGGTATTTATCTTTTAGTCATATCAATCTTGTAGTCATTTTTGTACATTTTTATTTTCTTGTTTCTGCATTTCTCCAACCGTTTGTCAATGGCATTTGTGAATCTACTATTGAAGTAAACCGATTTTGACTTCTGTTTTCGTATATATATATTTTTTGAGATAAGTCGTTATATCCCTTGGTTATATATACGAAAGCTTCGGCAAACGCCGCATGTCGTCGCTAGTTATGCAATTTTGTGTTCTGCATTCTCAGTAGGTATTGTTTCGAATTTCCAATTGAAAGCGTTTGCGTTTGTTGATTGTCGCGAATATTCTGTCATAATTTGTTTTACACAATGGCGGAATACAGATTTGTGTATATAAAAAATAATGCTAATACTTATGAAAAAAGGTTGGAAATTAAAAATAAAGGACCTCCGCGTCCTGAGCTCTCATTAAATCAAGTTTTTGCCTATATCTTCTCTTGAATTTCTTTTTTATAGGTATTAATTGAAAATAATTTCCCTGGGCCTATGTCATATTTAAAGATGCTGGGTGGAGGGTCTTTTGAGGAGAGGAAGGAGTGAACATGGGTCTTAAAGTGACCCATGTTGTAGGAAGGGGGAAACACAGAGGCCGGCAAATCATTCCACAGCCGAGCTGTTGAACTAAAGAACTATCGTAGAACCGACCCGTTCTCATGTGACAAATGTCAACCATGTACATAATATGTTGAGCGCACGTTTGGCGTGTTTCCCGACTATGCACCTAGTTACTCGGAGCATCTTCCATTGAAATACCGGTAGAACAAGGATAGCGTTCCCACCCGATGCCTTTGCTCTAAAGATTGCAATCTGTTTGTTAAGACGGGAGAATCTTTCTGCACAGAGTCGAGGGTGTTTTTCAGGTACTTTGGGGCTCCAGACCAGAGGTGGCTACCAAATTCAATCATGGGGCGCACTTGCGATTTGTAGAGGGTTAGCAGTTGTGTACTATTAAGTACCCAAGATAAAACACTCTCGAGGTAACTGTCCATTCTTTGGAACTTTGGAGTCGTTGGAATTTCTGAACCCCCTGTTGAAAAGACCACGAACCGCCACTGAACATGAATAGCTCTCTAACAAAACCCAGATTGTAGGAAGGAGGAAACGAGTCGTAGAAGCGACCTGTTCTCATGTGACAAATGTCAATCGTGTACATATGTTTTGGGTGCGTTTGGCATGTTTTCCGACTATGCATTTGTGCTGAAGGAATCAATGACGATAATTCCTTGGAGCATCTTCCATTGAAATATCGGTAGACCAAGGACAGCATTCCCACCCGACACCTATTTTTTTAAAAATAATTTCAATAGCAAAGTTTGTACATTATGTAGGTATAAAGTAATTAAAAAAAAAAAACTTTTTTCACAGTCCTCCTCACTAGGGTTTCCTGTTCTGAGGCGGCCTGTAGTTTTTTAAACTTTTGTATTTAGTTTTGAATTATCTTTACATCGTCTTCATAATGTTTGTAAGTTGATTATTACTTTGATCTCTCAGCCATGTTTTGACTTTTGTTTTAAATATACTCATTTCCTTTATTTTTTTGGTTTGATTTGGTAAAGCATTGAACAATTTCATAGCATGGAATTTATTATTTCTCTGTCCAAAAGATGTGTTCAAACTGAAATATTATGATCTAAAGATTTCAATTCGTTTGTTAAGATAAGAGAATTCTTAATCCGCCCGTTTCTGCATAGAGTCGAGGGGTTTTTTTTTCACATATTTTGGGACTAAAGGCTATCAAAAGGGAAAATTTGGAAAGTGGCTACCAAATTTAACAGTAAGGTGCACATAAGATTTGTACAGGGTCAGCAGTTGTGTACTAGTAAAGTATCTGTGGGTCCTCACAGTGCACCCAGCTTGAAAACAAAAAGAAATAAAATAAAAAATAAGTAAAAAAAAAAACATTACCTGACTTTTTCGGAAGCCAGTCCATTGACAAGTCTGTTGGCCAGGTCTATGGTGATATTGGTGGCGTCCGCTTCGGCTTGGCACTTCAGTTTTTCATTCACAGCCTCTTGGAAGTTTGCAAGGAGCACCGCTAGTCTCTGCTCTAATTCCTGCACAAAACATTCCCATGTACTTAATTAGCCACTGGAGCATTTTTGGCCACATTTTGGCCAATTTGCAAACATTCCCATATACTTAATTAGCCACTGGAGCATTTTTGGCCACATTTTGGCCAACTTGCAAACACCCTGAAGCGTCTGCTGGCCAAAATGTTTTTTTTTATTTTTTATAGAGAATACCTCACAAGAGTCCCAACTGCTCCCGTCTGGAGCCTGTGAGACTATGGCATCCCCAATTGGGGTATGTTGTGAGGCTGAAGGAAAGTGGGGAAGGGAAGGAGATGGGGAAGAGGAGGGTAGGAAAGTACCTGGCTATTCAGATCTAGTCACTAAACACGGCTAAAGCCATTATTAAGCAACGTCTCAATTCTGAATGGTGGTCTTACACCAGGGCGATACTGACAGTATCTTCCACTCTGGAACTTGCCGCAAAATGTAGTATATATTATTTTTATTAATTAATTGTGAAATAACACAAATTAATCAAATAAAATTTATTTGCGCACGCCGGGTTCGAACCCGCAACCTTCCGATTGGGAGTCAAGTGTTGTTACCACTCGACCACGGACGGTCGTCAACGTGACTCGTGACTATGAAGAGAATTATTACAAGAAGAATTATTACATTGTAATCCTCGATTAATCCCAAAGATAACATAGTAGTTATATTTTTTAACAAGAAATGTCTCGCATCATTCTGAATTTTTTGTTATTGACATTCCGAGAACCGAAATTATTGAAAAATTACATTTCTTAGAAATCAATGATAATGTGTTTACATATTAAAAAATGCTTGTTTGAATTTAAATTTATATCTGTGATTGTCAACTATTTCATAGACAACCAAAAAAAAGTCATAATATTAAACTTGTTAAAAGCCAGCATACAAAAAAAAAAAATTTTCAATACGACGTAAAATATTTGACAGTTCTCACCTTTCTTAGGAATTCAATTTTTATAACATTTCTTTTGTGATATATTACAAAAATTACATCAAAATAATAGAGATAAAACGAACTTCCTAATAATCACTTAAATCTATGCTTTCCACAATGGATTTATATAAATTTATATAACAAAAGATATATTTTTTCAATACGACGTAAAATATTTTACAGTTCTCACCTTTCTTACGAATTCAATTTTTATAACATTTCTTTTGTGATATATTACAAAAATTACATCAAAGTAATGTAGATAAAACCAACTTCCTAATAATCACTCAAATCTATACTTTCCACAATGGATTTATATAAAAAACAATGAATAAATATAGACTTCGAATATGACAGCGTTCGTATTATCAAGCGGCAGCCATTTTGTCCGCCATCTTTGATGCCCGGGGCGTCATTGGCAATTAATTTGAATATTTCGGAGTGGCTAAATGCTATCTAGTATTTCGTTATGTCAAGAACGAGAATGGCCCAAGCGATTCTGACCTTGTTCTTCATACAATTTCTTTATACATAAGGGGCAAAATCGCTTCAAAAATCCGGACCCGCCGTGGGGACTGCGGCCTGCGAGAGGTTAATGTTCTCCAAATAGAGATACTACATATGCCAAATTTTGAATTAAATGATATACAAAATTCATGCGTTTATATGCTTGCCACACTGGCACCCATAACGGAACACGGGTGTTGATGATCAAATCTTTATTGAAAAAGTAACTCAATCGTTTATTGATGGTTCGTAAACAGATTACGATGAGCAGATGGTTAACGATCGACCCAGGGCTAACCTACGTTCATTAACACGACGTATTATGTTAGAAGAATGGATGTAGAAGTATTTTCCGTTTATCAGTTTAATGACCCAAGTGACTCTCGATACTAGCTGAAAACCTCAGCATCCCACTTTGACCTCCACCGTAACAAGAAGTATGTATTTTAACCCTACCACAATCTTATCCTTCAGCTGGGAGAGTGTGTTTCTGGCGGCGGCCAGCTCCAGGTTGGCGGTGATGAGCGCCCTCCGTTTGGGCTCGACCACCACGTACACATCGTAGAAGCGCATGATGTTGATGACCCAGGCACACAGGCCGGCCGCCGCGCTGGACTTGCTCAGGATCGTCTCGGGCAAAAAGTCCGGATCTTTGATGTACGGTTTGATTGCCTAAATGTAATAAGTTTGATTTTTTTTAAGAAAGAGAAACGTTCCCAGGTTACGAATAACTTAACAATACTGGTTGGGCATTTACACAGCTACACTTACATACATACATCTATACAAACCTATACACGTACATGAACTGCTGTACTTGTAGCTAGTATTGTCACATTTCCTTCCTACCCTTCCTTATAAACCTGTCACTTTTTCCTGTTACCCACATCAGTCAATAATCGACCATCAACCTGTGAACATCCACATTATTTACCCGTATCCGCATTTTTCGCTATTGACCGCCGCAGAGAAGAAACATACCGCAACAAAATATAAACACAGTGCAATAAAACCGGCCAGAGAAGAAAGTACAAGTCCCGCAGTGAGTAATTCTCTCCTTTTCCTTGTGTGCTTACCTTCTACTTGTGCAGTGGTTCAAACACATAACATACACATTTCAAGGTCCTTCGTTTAAAAAACTACACAAAACACAAGTTCCCACTTCAGAAGTTTCATGCTTAAGAAGTTTGGTTTTTTCGGTCCTGTTATTTTCATAACAACTTTTCTAAAGGACCAGAAAAAAACTTCTTAGGCGGAAAAACCTTATAAGTGGGATAAATTGGGCCATTCAGACTTCAAGGGACCGAAAAAACCAAACTTCTTAAGCAGGAAAACTTCTTAAGAGGATTTCACTTTATGCATTTCCAATGGTATTTGTTGTGAAAATATATTATTTATTATCGAATGCAACAGTATAAATATGATAATGAAAAAAACTATCTCTTATGTAGGTACCTAAAAATTATCTCAAGAAAAATAAATCTAAAAAAAAACTAACCTTCACAATATCCAACTGAATGTTCTCCTTGTCATAGTTCTGGAGATCAAACAAAAACTGGTCAACCTTATTCATCATCATCTGTAAATAAAACAACATCGAAATAAATTTTTTTAAAACTTCCTAAAAAACTAACTTTTTTAAAAAGCTCCAAGCTGAAAATTTGTGTTGAACTCACCTTGCTAGCTTTCCAGGAGCGGTCCTTAGGTATCTTACCATTTCTGGCGAGCAGCACGCTCACGGCCGCCGTGACATTGACCACGGCATCGGGCGGCGTGCCGAAGGACTTGAGCTCGGTGAGGTTGTTCTTGTTGAGCGTGTTGAGAGCCTCCCTCGCGGCCAGAAGGGCCGGCTCCGCCTTGGCCAAGTCGTCGGCGCAGATCTTTGCCTTAATTGATACATCTTCTTCTATAACTTTTACTTTTTTTTCTTCTTCGGCGACTAGAAAGATTTGTGAATTTTATTTATTTATTTCATATCACAATCCCAAGTCTTAACTGTAACTTAAACTTCCTAAAACTTATGTCTAACTAACTAACTAACCATCAGAGGTAGGCAGAGAGGTAAACAACTCTGTCTTGACATACACTCCTATATACATCTTCTCATACATACTCTTCTATTATTCTGACTCTTGACAAGGCCCGACTCAAGTATCTGATTTACTTGATCGTGCTAAGTCTCACAATCAAGTGACCAAATTAAATAAGACCTTTCGACTCCAAGGCCCCAGACAGACCAATGAAATTGATAATATCAAAGCAATGGAAATTATATTAGGATGATTAAAATAAAGAACTTTAATGTTTAAAACTTAATTAAGCACATAGATTCACAAACGCGACAAGATGCACAAATATTCACACAGATATTCACAAATACCAGACAAGACTTGAAACATGGAGGTTAAAATAATATGTAAAAACTACAAAGTTATTGCAAGCGACATCCGAACCAGAATAACGTCTGGTTTTTTAAACTGCTCCATCACTGAATGCACAGTGTGGCAATTCAATAAACATTGCCAGTATTTAAAATCGAATTACCAGTAGTTCCTACAATATATTTAAAAAAGATAGATGGAATGTCCTTTGTGTCCTCAGTTTACTCACCAAAAGCTTTTTCTTTGGAAACCTTTTCACTCTCTGCTCCAACAACAGATATCAATTCTTCAGCGGCTTTATTTTTCTCTTTCAAAATAATTTCTTGTTCTGCTAGTGTTGCCTATAATTTAGAAATATGCATTTATTTGTATGTAAGGAAGAAAGAAACAGCTTTTTGTTTTGCAAGATAAATACATACATACAGGGTTAAAGACAACAAAGTCTCTTGTGCAATGTTGGTCGGAGAAAGAGGTTTATTTTTACGTTAAACTAATAAAAGGGTAAAGGAAGATAGGATGGGGTTAGAAGATTCTCTGTATGCATTCTATACTCTTGCATTCATTTGTGATCGTGTGCATTACTTCGTTATTTCTGAAGGTTATTGTTAACCTAACGTAACCACTGAAATTTATTACTAAAACATTAATTATTTTTGCATAAAATGACAACAAAGTGAAACAATTAATTATTATAAGCAATAATTATCAGCCTGAAACACTCATCCACATTGAAAAATCTTCCGAGAAAAGATACATGCCGCCGACAGGACTCGAACCCGTGTCCTTCTGATGTCCGGTCAGGTGCTCTGATCCACTGAGCTACGGCGGGATGAGTATTTCAGGCTGATAATTATTGCTTATAATAATTGTTACCCTTTGTGCTATGCATAAAAATCTTGTCTTAAACATTAGTTTATCAATTAAAAATAAACAAAAAAGTGAGTTGACAGTAACATTTATAATACATTTGTCTAATAAAATATGATTTTTTTTTCGTCATTAGTAAGTTTGGTTAAGATAAAAAATGTTAGGTGAGCCATTATTAGAACTTTTTAAAGTTACGATAAAACAAATTTATATTTAAAAAATTACACAATTATTTCTAATACTAGAATTTGAAATCGTATTTTATCATCTTTTAAAAACGGTTTTTTTTTGTTTTCGGATAGGTTCAAAATATTCCATTTATTTGGATTTTGTTGCAAAGTGGAAATATTCTAACCTACTGGCAGAATATGGTCAAGGCCTGAGGAGTTAATCCATAGTTTCTTTACTTTCATCTCACAAATTTCTTCTTCCTATTCTAAAATATCAATTATAATCAGCTTAATTAGTTGCATTGCAGCCCGTTCATCTTCCAATGCGCCACTCAGTAATGTACTCTACTCGACCGTAATGTGAACACTCGTTTAAATTACTAGCATAGACCGAACCAGCCTATAGTCCCACTAGGCAGTAGAACACTTGTACAGTACTGCAAGAAACATACCTTTAACTTCTCCACATCTCTTCCACATGAGTCCAGCTTCAGAAGTCCATTCTCCAATCTAGTTATCATCAACTTCAAATCGTCCGTTTTCTCTCTCAGCAGCTTTGAATACAGAGAGATCTGCTCCAGGAATGACTTGGGAGTGGTGTAGTTATAGCGGCGCTCATTCTGATAATACATGGCCGAGATATTGTTGACAGTCGTGTGAACGTGAGACATGAACAGAGCTACCGAGTCGTTGAGTTTTTCCTAAAAAAAAAACATATAACTGAGAATCGGTATAGTCTGGAAAGATACTTTAGTTCAAATTTATGGAATAAAATCCCATTAATTAAGGGGCAACGAGTATCACGTGAATTAATAACAAACAAAATGTAGCAGAATCGTAAAACGAGGTGAATTTAATCAATTTTCAACTTTGAAATTAAATAAATTTTTATAAAAATATATTTATGCTGGAAAATTTTATTGCACATGTATAAACTATGGAAATACATATTTTCAAATGTATGTCTTTGGGGATTTAAAACAATAAAAACATAGTAATTAAAGTAATGCACTACTAAGTAATGCAAAATGATAATGATTTTGGTATAAAAATTAGATTGCTTACAAATATTTTAAATGCTTTAATTTAATACTGCAAAAAGTAACATATTTTCCTTTGAAACAGTTGAGCATTTTTAAATTTTTTTTATTTATTTAATATTTATATGTTTTTTTTTACAATAAATACATAATTTTTACATTTTACACAGTGCTAAAATAGTAGATAAGAATAGCTTTTCCTCAGCATAAAGAGACGAGGCTCTTGTGTTTGGTAAGGGAATTTTAGTTCAATTATTTTTATTTTTAAAAATTTATTTATTTATTTATTATTTTTTTTTTTTCATGTTCTCCATAAAACAGTTATACACCAATATATCATAGAGAAGATTATAAATTACAAAGTACACAAGGGCAGTTTTACTACTTAGTGACATGTGCTAAAAGATAGTTGCTAAACTATCTGTAAGTGACATTGAAAATGTCGATGGTCAAAGCAGAATCGTTAAGCAGTTGAGTCGCTCTGTTTATTGGCGCGTTCTGATAGGCAGAACTCCTCACTTTCGGAGCATAAAAAAGTGCATGGGATTTCCCACGAGTATACTTGTTAGGGACATAAAAATTAACCTCTTTTAACATAGGCGGATTGAGTATGATACCAGAGATTAGCTTAAAAAGGTGTTTACCTAAAAATATTTTTCTGCGGGCTTCTAAGGTGTTGAAATCGAGCATCCCTGTTAAGAACAAGGATGGATACAGGAATGGATAGTACGTATATTCCCTCATATACAGGTAACGCAAAAATCTTTTTTGTACTTTTTCTATTTCTAGGATATGGTTTTGTTCAGAAGGGGCCCAAATAATGGAGCTATATTCCAGGATGCTACGAACAAGTGCTTCATATGTTCGACGTATTGCAATTCCATTAGTAAATGATCTCGCATTACGAAGAACAAATCCAAGCATTTTGTTGGCGCGGGAGACAAGTCTGGAGCCAGTGAGACTATGGCATCCCCAATTGGGGTATGTTGTGAGGCTGAAGGAAAGTGGGGAAGGGAAGGAGATGGGGAAGAGGAAGTTGGGAAAGTACCTGGCTATTCAGATCTAGTCACTAAACACGGCTAAAGCCATTATTAAGCAACGTTTCAATTCTGAATGGTGGTCTTACACCAGGGCGATACTGACAGTATCTTCCACTCTGGAACGTGCCGCAAATATAGTATATATATTATTTTTATTAATTAATTGTGAAATAACACAAATTAATCAAATAAAATTTATTTGCGCACGCCGGGTTCGAACCCGCGACCTTCCGATTGGGAGTCAAGTGTCTTACCACTCGACCACGGACGGTCGTCTCATGTATGAAAGTAAATAATACAATATGGCAAAAACAAGGGATAATTAAGAAAATGCAAGATTTATCAATAAAGGATTTGAAAGAAATAATAATAATAGTGAGATATGGATTTTTATAGTAGGTATTTTTTTAATATTTGCAGAAATTTTTTTATTAATTTTTTATAAAAAATGTTTTAAAGTTCAAAATCTCCTACTTACAAACCCCTTTCCATTATGGTTTTATTGTGTAATGTGGAAAATTAAATTCATTAGAAAATGATCGTAAATATTTAAATAAATATTTGTGAATGAGCTTTGTAAAATAAATGTTTTTTATTTCAATAAATAAAAACATTATAACCACTGGAGCGACAGAGCAATTTAAAACTTTTTTCTCAGATTGCCAAAGGAAAATTTTTCAGCCCACATTAAAAAAATCATGCCTCCGAATTTGAATATCCCTTTCCGACCGGCAAAAAATGTCCCAAATTTGATGGGCCACACTGGTAAAGCTCTTAATTATGGTCCCATAGAGCTGGGTGACTTACTGCTCGAAACAAGCGCACTTAAAGGTACCCTGCATAAGCAGCTCCCGCATGTTCGATCGATACCGGTTCCGGTCCCAAAAACAGATTTATTTTCTGTCAGGATTTTTTTCAAACCAAATTCACGATCGTAAGAAGTTGGTCGGAAAGGGATATGGAGACTTACAAACTGATTATAGTTCTATACAGCCAATGAATTCACCTAACTTTTGTCTATTATCACATATTCGTAGGATTTATAAAAAAATATTATTGAATCTTTAACTTTAAAACATTTTAAAGAATCAACAAAGCAATCCGTGGTTTTGTAAATAGTGCCATATTGTGGCAAAATGCGCTTGAGTGGATAAGTATATTACTTAATTACAATTCCAAACAATTTTGCAAAAAAAATGTGAGTTTAAATACCTATGCAACTAGTCTTGTAAACACATATATTGACACTGAAATGCTTTATAATTTAAAGGACATGAAAATATTATAATCGTTGAGGAATTAATAAAATGTATTAACATTTCTCTATCACTAAAAATATCTAAAAAACAGATTCAAAACCAACTAATTTGAATCTTATTTTCAAAGCATCATTGTATCCATATTGTATCCACATGAATTTAAAAAAAAAAAAAAAACGAGGAAGCGAGATCATTGCAATTATCCGTCTGCGATGATCAAAGTCACCCCTCCTGATTCAAAAGTTGCCCCATATTATATAACTCGATAAATTATCAAAAGAACGAAAACTCACAGGCAAAATTTCCAATTCGGAAAGGAATCTTTTGGACACTGATCTCAAGGCTTCTTGGGGCCACTCGTGGAACCAGTTGATGGAGGTGCAGTTTACTATAGCGGGGAACTTTCTGGATCTCACTCGAAGAGTTGCGCCCACAGGAGAGAAGCACAAAACTACCTGAAGAAGAATAAAACATACTTTTTTAGTTTTTACATATCTCAGTAGTCTGTGTGTAATGAAGTTAAAATAAAACACCCATAAAATAACATATTATATTAACTTCATTACATCTTTATCTTCTTCCTCTTGTCCTATTTGGGTCGGAAACTGTAGCGTTCTGTTATTTGCTACAGACACTAACAGATTCTCCAATACTTTGGATGGAGATTACTTCTTGGAATAATAGATACTTTGTTATTATCTGCGTTTATTATACACTTCGCGGTTTACAATGTAGATCTCGTTGATCGACCTAACTAGAAGCTGGCTAAACGGAATCACGTTCAATGGTACATAATGTGTACCATTGAACGCTCTCTCAGAGATCTTTGACCCTCTCTTGGTTCCCACTAACCTACCTGCCATCTAGCGGAATCTAAGGACAGCTCTTAGCACTGCCATCTATGTCTACAAGCCGGAAGCTTTTAGATACACTACAGAAACCCATTAGTCTGACAAAATGCCTGCACTGATAAGTGTCAAAATCAAATTCTGTGCTTTAACTAAGGACTAATCATAATCACAATATACTACATTTGTTGGGTGAACGGCAATCTAAACCGCTTCTTGTCATTTCAGTCACTTCGTTAACAGACTGGTCCACTTCTTGATGTTATCCATCCAGTTCCCCAGGTTAAGTAGATGTTTGAAAAATGCAGACTTTTTCTCTCTATCGGAAATTATCGGTTTCCGTGTTCAAAAATAACAATGGATGTTAATAAATCCCATTTACATACTGCAAAAAATCTACTGAAGCAAAGAACTGGCTCACCTTTAGCTGCCGGCGAACTCTATCAATGAAAAACTTCCAGCAATTTTCTCTAGTGTCTTGAGCTCCAGCTGCTTTTGTCTGAAAATAATTATGAAGAATATCGATTTGCATTGTTGTTCTATGGATTCAGAGTCTGTTTGGATAAAGATATTTTCTATGACAGCCGCTTTCTTAATTTAAAACTGAATAAAGGAATTTAAATCATAATATTTCATAACCATTGGAGTGCCAAATATTTACAGAAAAAGTCCATTGAGCGCAGGCGATTTTTGTACGATTCATTTTGGTTTCGCCCTCATTCCTAAAAAAAAATCGTACCTCCTGATTTTAATATGGAGATACGTAAACTGCTTAAAATCCTTCATAGTCAATGAATTCAGCTATATTTCACCATTGTTTATCTCATATTTTTAAGATTAGAGTAAGTTCGTAACAGATAAATGCTGTTACGAACGTACTTGCTGCTAATGTTATATAGGTAAGGTCATGTTGGGTGACATAAGTGTCAATAGTTTAGAAAGTGAACATAATTAATATGATTGTCCAGGCCACCAGCTTAGCTTTTACAGCGCGCCAAATTCTCTCAATAGAGAATATGTTGGTGCCGGCCAACTATGCGGTAGAGCTGTGAGGGCTGTCAAGGCGTGGGCAGCAGTCTTGCTTTCCGTCCACATTAGTTTTGAGATTAGAGGGCCCAATAAATAAAAGATATTGTATAATATATGTTCAACAGAACATTACAGAGTTGAGTTATAATTGAAATAAAAACATAGTTTACAACAAGGTACAGGGAGAATCACATTATAAGATAAATAGCAAACTCACCATCAGAGCAGACTTTTTACGTAAAACTAACTAAATTCTAGCTAAATAGCGAAGGGTCGGTCCTCTCCCAAGGAACGGTCCCCTGGTTTCCCGAAGAGCGGGACATCTTGAAGGCGGAAAGCCGTAGACAGACACTCGATCCTAAAAACAGGGCCCAAGATGCTTTTGGAGAGTCCAGAGCAGTCCTGATGTTGGTGATGTTGGTGATGATGACATCGATAAGTTGCGGATGGTCCGATGGCCCTGTCTAGTGGTACTTCTGTAGGCGGTCAGAAATACAGCGGCGAGTTGAAATCTCAAACGGTATGATTTGAAGTGACGGCATTGACTTATCCCCGAAGGAAAAATTTCCCTTCATGTAACAAGGGATGTATCGGTGGTTCTAACAAGTATACACACCGAGTAAAGTTGGATGACTGAAATTAAGACTGATTAATAACGATACACACACGCGGGTTCTCAAGAACACTTCTGGCCATATCGGGCCATCGCGAGCACAATACACTCCAATTATACTGTAATCATTTCTGATTTACGTAAGGCACGTAAAACGCGTTGCTCCCCCGTGATGGTTTTATATAAAAGTCTAACCAATCAAACATGGTTGTGATTCTTAAAGCCGCGACTTCCCAACCAGCGTAGAGCCCATCTGCCGCCGATCGGGGAAGTGTTACGTTCGCGGTTCTTTTTCCGGTCCAGAAACCAAACTACTTTGGTGTTGCCGGTATTTCGACGGTACTTGCTTACCTATCTGTCCGCGCAAACAAATACCGTCATGTTATTTCATAACATTGCGTAAATTCTACATATTTATTGTATTATAATTTTAAATTGCTCTACCAGGGGCAGATCTAGACTTTTTGTGAAGTAGAGTGGTAAGATTGGAATGGATTAGTTCTGTCTCTCGAATTACGGTGAAAGTATTATCTCAGCTTGTTACTCTGATCAACAGAGAAGGCCGGGGGAAAGTATAAATTTATTCTTAATAATTTTGCAAAGTAGGCACCCATATTACGGGTGGATGAAATTAAATTAGAAGACTAGTAAGTGCTAAGACGAGCACATAATATGGGTGCCTGGCATTCAAATATTTAAGCAGAACACTCGTCTTAGCACTTACTAGTCTTCTAATTTAATTTCATCCATTTCAAATATTTTTTGACTGAATGTTAAAAAATAAAAGAGCTTTGAAAAATCAAAGAATCTTGCAATGAAACTTATATTAATGTACTTAGCAGTATACAGGATGTCCGGGAGTAAAGTGCATTAACTTCGGGAGGTAGAATCACCTCCCAAAGTAAATGCAGTTTACCCCCGGTCAGCCTGTATAAAATGAGATAAAAATTACCATTTTGCAGCCAAATCGAGATTTCTTGCCAATATTCATGTGTAATTCTCGGTTAAATTATATATGTGAAATAATCCAAAGCTACTGAATGTTCAAAAATATAGTCTTAAAAATGCATAAAAATTTCTCTAATACATAGGTAATGTATTTTTTAGAAAGTAAAGGGGGATGTATGAATAGATACTATTAAAAACTTTTATAAGTAAGGTTCAGATGTTGCAAATGAAAATGCAGTCTCCAGGCAAATAAATACTGATCAACAACGCTTTGTAAAGTAACAATAATATCCTTACTTCAGTCCGCACAACATTGATGATGTTATCAATATCTTCATCAGAGAATAAGTCGGGTATTTCCCCCGAGGCCAGCAAGTCATTGATGAGCACCAGAAACTTCTCATCAGCCACCTGCGCATCCGACATCAGAAACACGGAGCCCATGTTCTTCAAACCGGTCTTCAAATAAATAGCCGCTGAAACAAATTATTCAATTTTATGACAATCTCCGTGGCAGAGATGTGATATTCTTGGCTCTGGTCTAAAAAAATGAGAATTGATACATGAAGTCATGTATCATGCAAGAATGGAGTCATTGAATTTTTCATGAAAAAAAAATATAACAAGGATAATTTTTAGGTTAATTATGTATCTCACCGAGGTCATCTTTGAGATCCGGAATTGCGTATCCCTTCCGCAGCTGTACCTGGAATACTTCCAGTCCGGACAGAAAGGACGATAGTCTGGAGAGGGATTGTTTTCCAGAACCTCCCACTCCGATCAGCAGAGCATTCCCTCGAGGCGACTCCAGAATGCGGTTGATTCTGGAAATGTATGATAAGTTACACCAGGCCCCCTAGCGCACTCGATCGATAACGATTGATAGGATAACTTTCGGTAACTTCGTTCCCAAGCATAACTACAAATTGCTAACGAATAAGTGACAGTTCATAATGACTAAGTGTCCTTAATATATTCAACATCAACTGTTGTTTGTGTGTTAGTGATGTGCAGTTGTCCCAGGGAACGATGCGAAGTTACCGAAAGTTATCCTATCAATCGTTATCGATCGAGTGTGCTAGGGCCCCGTGCATACATACAATTTTTAATCGATGAATGTTTAGTTATATGTCTCAAGGCTATGGGATCCCTTGGGATCTTTTGGGATCTCATCTCAAAAATCTAAAAACCGTATTTATTTATTTATTATTAATTTTCAACGCCCTGATGGGCTTTTACATAATAAGTATATTATACAGTGATATATATGTATGTTTAAATAAGAAATATAAACTTATAGCAATTAACATTATAAAAATGGTTGGTATAAAAGTAAGTAAGAAATATTATATTATAATAAAAGAGAAAAAGTAAAAATAAATTAAACTGAAACCAGTTTTTAAATTGCAGATGGCATAAAAATAATAATATATAGTGTAAGTTAATATTAGAAATTTACAGATGTGTAATACAAGAAAAAGATTACAATACAGAAAAACAAAAGAGAGTAACAAGTTTTTACATTATAGATAAATAGAAATAATACAAAAATATGTGCAACAGCTCCTACATTATAAGAATATGCTACATCAAAATATTATGGAATCTTTTAAATAACAGTAACTACTATTAAACACGTCTGATTTCACATTCTGACATCAATGATTTAATAATTTCATGTTTGTATTGTATCAGCGACACAGTGTATTGATTGTCTTTTGACGAAACTGTCAAACAACTATCAATCAACAGCTAAATGTAGATGGCCACGTATTGGCGGACGATTAATCCCAATTAAAAAGACAATGCGAGCGTTCGGTCGTGTTTAAAAATTCAAAGCAGAAGGTCACACCCTTTTGACGCTCTCAAAATGGCGAGAGTTGTTACCAGTCACTAACGTTACAGAGTTATTATCAATTGAGAGTCCAGAAAAGAGACCTGGGCTATATTTATAATCACTTGAAGAGTATTCTGATGTCAATTACAAAAAGAAAACTAAGGGAGGAAATGTGCTTGGAAGTTGTTCCTGGTTGGATTAGGTTAGTTAGTTAATCGAGTCGATAATGTGTCAAGTCACTTGAAAACACCACATTGATGGTAAAATTAGTTCCCAAAGTTGTATTAAAATTACCTGCAAATGTGGTTCATGGCATCTTCGAACAAGACCAGATTCATAGTAGCGACCATATCATTGTAGGAAGACAGGCCCTCATCCAGCAGCCTGCTCAGGTGTTGCCAGTCCTTGATGGCATTGTACTTGGGGTCTCCAATGCCCTCAGCAAAGTGGCAGTAAATCAATGGTTTTTCATAAATTATCCCTTCGTCCAGCTCCTGAAAGAAATCAGTCACGGAAACTGATAAAGTTAACATATAAATATATAAAAAGGGACCCTCAGATGGTTTGGGCATGCAGAGCGAATGAACAAACAAAGGAGTGTAAGGAGGATATATGACGCAAAACTGAATGGAAGAAGTTGTGGATGCCCGAGGAAGACATGGACCAGATACTTGAGTCAGGCCATGTCAGAAGTCGGAATAAAAGAAGAGCATGTATGAGAAGATGCATGAATGTGAATGAAGCAAGGAGTGTGTGCCAAGACCGAGTTGTGATGGTTAGTTAGTTATAAATATTTAACAAAATTATTACCTATTAGGCCATTCTCTCACGGAAGTATCCGATACTCGGCAAATTAAGTATCTTGGCAACTACTGCTATATAACTGTGCAGAGGTTCATGCACAGGCACTGTTTGCCGACATTTTATAAACTCGTCGGCAACGCCAGTCTCCCGCGACCACTCACGTAAAGTCAGAAATTTTGTAACAATACTTGTGCTTTAAATCAATGCTAGGAACAAAACAGTCAACAAAGAATGACATGACTTAAAATGACAGCTCCATTGATGGTTTTGAAAGCGTTTTGACGTTTACAGAATAGATTGTAGCAAATGATTGGTAGCAAAGCGGGTCTCTTGATTTCAGTAGCGACGTTTACGGACTGTCCATGACAAGCTGTTTGCAACATGAGTATCGGATTCTTGCGTATCCCTTTAGAAGAAGGGCCTTAGATAACAAGGACAAATTAATTCTAAGTCTTTGAAATTAGTTGTATTTTAACCGTAAAGCAGAAAATCCGCTTGTTTCTGAAGCAGAAAAGTTCTGGTGTCATAAATTCGCAGTTATACAACAATTGAGGAATTCTTAGGTCGACACAAATTTATTTCAAGCAGCATCTGTACAATAGAAATGACAAACGGATTATTAATCAGGCGAAATAAAGCAACTATTTTGCGGATATTTCCAGAGTGCAATGGCTTTTCCATCATGAAATTATAAATTATAACACCCGCCATAATAGAGGGATATCCCTAGCATGGCGGACGAAATAACACAATATCTACACTATGTATAAAATTCTTTTAATAAATAAATAAATAAATGAGCTTTGAAATACATATTTAAATGTCAACAAATAAGACACCATATTATATGGACTCGAGTAAATCATACCTCAAATCCTTTTTTAACAGTCTCCAGGAGTAGTTTTTGAAAGGTGTCGATGTCTTTCTCATCCACCAGCTTGTCGCAGTAGACCCGGGTGGCTTCGTGCATCCACAGCCGCACCAGCTCACTGGGACACCTGACGGCCTCGCCACTTGAAAATAGGATGCCCTGGAAAAATCGTATTATATCGCCCTAGTGGAAGACAACACAACAAAAGACACACTGCTGTAAGTATGTATTGTGATCTACTTTGCTATTGGTGTGTGGCAATTCAATTCGTTGGGGACCACATGCAGTCCATCGTGCAGATGTAACACCTAGCTCCTATTCTGACCCTGTTGAAGTGGCGCCAAAGCCGCGTCACCTTACAAGAGGTAGGATGAATTCATTTTGTTAGGGTATTCTTAACCCAAGAATGTCAGTCACCCTTTTTAAAAAAATATATAAATAAATAATGGCACAGGTTTTGGGACAGCAAATCTCTGAAAAACAACAATCCTTTTAATAATACCTGGAAGATGTTAGCGAGGTCTCGCATATTAAACATGTAGTGGAACTTGACAGCGGTGGGGAGAAAGATGGCAGCGATGCGAGTGTGCAGGGCGAGCGAGGCGTGCACCAGTTGACTGGTGATGCCGTTCACCGATGGCGGGAACCTGCCATGCTCCGACATCAGGTGGGACGACAGAATCTGCTGGTAGATGTGGTGGCAGGCATCCCCCGAGGGAAAACTACAAGATAGATTAAACCAATGTGTTCAATTACATATTTTGTGCTCTGTATCGACGCCTGGAATCCACTATCAGAAAGGACTTGCTTTTGTGCCCTTTTTATTTACATTTCATGCATGTTTTTTCCCTATATTTGCCCTTTTTTTCCGACATGCCACACATTCTCTCTCCAGTGGCAACACAATGGGAGAGCAGGCGTGTTTGTTTTGGTTGGCATATATCACGCTCAATATGTGGTTAGGTTATGTTAGGTTAGGTTAAGTTGGGTTAGGTTTATATTTATATTTATGATACTGACAATTCGTTGTGGAATTCTACTCAAACAATTTCATTTGCCCCTTTTTTTTAAGTTTGAAATTGTTTCAATACATTACTGTTAGGTTAGGTTTGGGGTTGACATTATTAGCCGATCAACCTTTTTCTTCTTGTTGACCAAAATTGGCTGTTAAATTGGCTACATTTGCCAGCAGAAAACATATTAGAGCTGATAAAAACTTTGATATTATGCGGACCATTTAAATGATAGCCATTCATTACCTCACAGCGAAGACACTGAAATGTCTCTGGAGCCTCAAGTCGATGGTGAAAGAACCAGCCGTTGGGTTCATGCACGAGATGAACTGGCAGTTGTGAATGTCCTTGAGGGTCAGCTTCGTCCTATCGTACCTACAAATCAGAAATAAGCATTTACCATTTAGGAAATTGGTAACTTTTCGATGGAACATGGACCCAATGCCTTGCACCGCAATGGGAGGGACAGATTTATACGTCACTCCTGGACCCTTTAGATTACTAACAACCCCTCATACCTCTTTACTTCCCAGAATTTCCTTTTCTTCCTTGGCTTTAAAAGTCCCTCTACATGGCATCTCCAAAAGTACCCACAGTGAGTATTGAACTGAATCTACCCGCGGAGCTCTCGATATACATTACTTGACCCCCTTTTGATATTACATTACTTGTCCCATTATTAGAGAATAAATAGGAATCATGTAGTATTATTATTACCAATGGCGGTAGTCCATGAACTGTCGGATGAGAGTGTGCGGCTGCACAGATCCGTAGCGGTCCACCTCTGGCATGTTCATGTCGTCCACAAAGTACACCATGGTCTTGTTCCCCGGCGGGCCAAAGTTGCGGCCCGACTTCTTCTCCAGTGGCTTCTCCAGGATCTTCTGCAACATTTCTACAAGACACATAACACACCTCATTTAGATTTCAGAATCACAATTATCACGGAGCAACTTCGTAGGGTGGGAATTGGCCTCAAGGGTTTATAAGTAATGTAAGACAATATTATCAAAATTTCATAACATAAAATAATAAAACATACAGCTAACACGCAAAACCAGTATAAAACACACATCAATCACAAACACACAACACATAATAAGATAGTTTTACCTACGAATAAAACTTGTATTATGTACCTAACCTCATTTAAAATGTTTATTGAGAGAAGCCCTTTTCAAATTCCCTTTTGCGTGGCCTTTTCCGCTCTTTTTAGTACCTTGCGTTTGTCAATTGATCACTAGATGTTATACAAAAGTTCTTTTAACTTTCTCCCGTCTTAACAGATGGGTTGCAATCTTTAGAGCACAGGCGTCGGGTGGGAATGCTGTCCTTGTTCTACCGGTATTTCAATGGAAGATGCTCCAAGGAACTAGCATCATTGATCCCCTCGGCACCGGTGCATAGTCGGAAAACACGCCAAACGCGCGCTCAACATATGTACACGGTTGACATTTGTCACATGAGAACGGTTCGCTTCTACGACTCGTTCTTGAGTTCAACAGATCGGCTGTGGAACGATTTGCCGGCCTCTGTGTTTCCTCCTTCCTACACGGAGAAAAATGTTATTCGAAAAACCGATCATTTTAATAGTAAAAACAGTTAAAAACGGGACTGAAGTTTTTACTAACAAATTACAGTGTTTCAATGTTTATTGGCGGGAAAATGTAAGAATAATTTGTTGGTATACGTACGAAATTACGTATACCAACAAATTATTCTTACATGTTTCCGCCAATAAACATTGAAACCTTGTTAATTTGTTCGTAAGAACTTCAGTCGCATTTTTAACCATTTTTACTATTAAAGTGATCGTTTTTTCGAGTAACATTTTTCTCCGTGTACAACTTGGCTCTCTTTAAGACCCATGTTCACTCCTTCCTCTCCTCAAAGAGACCTTCCACCCAGCATCTTCAAAGATGACATAGGCCCTGAGGGAAATTATTTTCTTCAGGGCCTCCTGTGTGGGGTTAATATAAAAAAAAAAAAAAAAATGATAAAAAAATCATTCTGACGGAGATACGCCAGGTATGGTGGGGAGGAATAATAATTGCTGATCCGCACTTTGTGAGAGTACTCCTGTGTCCGAGGTGTTTACTATCTGAAGAAATCACAGTAATATATCAGTGTTGCAACCTGAGGAGGTGTAGAAATTGAAGGGCACATTGGTGATGGAGTAGTTGTCGGGTAGGCTGGCCAACTTGTCGGCCACTACCACGCTCTTGCCGCAGCCCACGCCGCCCACCAGCATGATGGGGTGGCGTCGCTCCAGCAGCAGGTCCATGAAGAAGCGCAGACTGGTGGTCTCCGAAGTGCTCACCAGGCATTGCTGGGGAAAAAGTAAGTTGACAATATCATCAGAATGAGTTCTTTGGCCACTGAAAATATGTCTAACCGGTCCAAGTATCGTAGTGTTAAGTACCTCATACAAGTGCACAACAAATGTCCCATAGAAAAACATAAAATATCCCACCACCTCACAAAACATATTTGTCACAAGTCTTTGTATTAGTACAATAGGTTTTGTACGACCACCACAACACGGGCATGTGCCTAGCGTGGTGATCGTAAAATTCTCAAAATATGTAACTAGCAGTTTAATGAATAAAGAAAAAATTTTAAAAAAATATATATATAGTTTTTCCTAGAACGGGAGACCTACCTAGTGGGACAGTCAAAGCTTCATTAAGTATTGAGGTGATGAGGTATTTATGTATTGGCACTATATTATTACATTTCCAGTGGAAGCATGGACACTGAGCGCCAACGAAAGAAAACAGATAGACACCCTCAAAATGTGATGTTAGAGAAAAATGCTCAAGATACCATGGACAGCCAGGCGAAGAGCTAGATCCACAATAGGCTTTCAACTATCTGCCTATAATGTGTTTTAAACTCTCGCAGGCCGCAGTCCCCCCGGCGAGTCCGGATTTTTGAAGCGATTTTGCCCCTTATGTATAAAGAAATTGTACGAGGAACAAGGTCAGAATCGCTTGGGCCATTCTCGTTCTTGACATAACAAAATACTCGATAGCATTCAGCCACTCCGAAAAATTCAAATTAATTACCAATGATGCGCCGGGCACCAAAGATGGCGGACAAAATGGCTGCCGCTTGATAATATGAAAGCTGTCATATTCGAAGTCTATATTTATTCATTGTTTTTTTATATAAATCCATTGTGGAAAGCATATATTTGAGTGATTATTAGGAAGTTCGTTTTATCTACATTATTTTGATGTAATTTTTGTAATATATCACAAAAGAAATGTTATAGAAATTGAATTTCGTAAGAAAGGATGTCAAATATTTTACATCATATTGAAAAAATATATATTTTGTATGCTGGCTTTCAACAAGTTAAGAGACTTTGGAAACATTACTCGCCAAATTGAGGACTCTAACTTGGAGAAACTCTCTGTTTGGTAGAAGAAGCAGAGGAAGGTCACCAATGTGTCTGCAGTTCTCCAAGCGAGGAGGGGAGAAGCCTTGTCCAACATGGAAAATGGAGTAGGGGTCACGATCCTCATCAATAATGAACGGAATTTCGCATATGTAAAATTTTATCTCTTCAACCCCAAAACACCCTATCACAGCTGACGTTGGCTCCATAAGAATGGGTTGTTTTTGTGTAACACAGCTCGCTTGTGGAACGAGCCACTGGCTTCTGTTTCCCTCCTTCTTTTAATTGCGTTGAGCACTGATCTAGAAATTGCAAAGAGAATAAGTTGCACAAGATTCCATGATGCCAGAACTCACCACTCGAGAGTTACTGTCGTTTCAACACACCAATTTTCTGCTTTATTGTTTAAAATTACCTGTAACGGAACGTCGGGGTCAAATTCGAACTTTTCCAGTCGGTCGGCCCACGGCACGAAACGCTTGGTCTTGGGGTCGATGTAACAGTCGAAGATGTTCTCCGGCGAGGGGAAGACGATGGACTTGAACTCGCCGGTGAACCACTTGCTGAACTCGCAGCGCCAGTCCATCAGCTGGTCTTGGAAGAGGGAGGATCCAAAGCCCCAAACGCAGGAGAACACGAAGTAGATTTCATACCTGAAAGCAATTTTTTTTTAAAATTCATATTTCATATTTGCATAATTCTTTACGGACATCTTTTTTAACATCTCTAAACAGTAGGCCAAGAGAAAAATAATTTCTTAAAAATGGTGTCTTTTAATGGAATGGAGGGAGTAAAGGAAGTTCTGGAAAAGAAAAAGGTATCAAGGATGGGTAGGAATCTGGGGTTCAATGTGTCCAGGAGTGAAGGACGTATGAATCCATCCCTCCAACTGCGGTGCAAGGCGATGGGTTGAGGGAGTCCGACTGGAGAGATCATAAAATCAACCAGCCTCAAACGCATTCGTCGCAAAGACCAACCTCAACCCATGAACCCAGACACCCCTGCTAAGCTACCAAACATAGCGAACCACTTAGGGTAACCTATGGTAGAGATGTAGGTTATCCAATAAATGGTTTCCGGGGCGGCAGTTCCCATACCCACCTTACAAATTGGCGAATGTATGAATGTGAATGAAGCAAGGAGTGTGTGCCAAGACCGAGATGTTTGGTGGTCAGTCTTCTCTGCCTATCCTTTCGGAGAAACAGCAAGATGATTAGGATGGGATGTTTCAAAAAAATTTAACAATTCATCACATACTTGAAGTTAATTTTCACGTACTGTGAAAGTTCTTTTCAAGTTCTGTGATTATTTCAGTTTTGTGAAGCAACTGGCCTATAATGATATAATAACAGAACTTGAATAGAACTTACACGGAACGTGAAAATTAACTTCAGTTAGTTAGAAGTTTCTTTAAGATCAGAGAAACTAGTAGATTTATTTATTTATTTGATGCAATATTTTTACATTTTATAATGAAATCCAATAATGTTGGCCTCACTAGGTGGTTTACCCGTGCTGAGGCCTCCATTTTACGTACAAAAAATTTTACACAGTACATTTAAAAATATATGAAAAACATTAAGATTAAGATAAATTAAACTTAAAAACAGAGATTTAAAATAAAAGTAAAATTAAAAATAAATAATATTATATAAGGTTAAAATAGGTATATGTGTTGTGTGTTTGTGGGTGATTGTGTTTTATATTGGTTTTGTGTGTTACTTATATGTTTTATTATTTTATGCTATGAGATTTTGGTAATATTGTCTTTTTTGTTCTTTAATCCATTTTGTAATTTTGTGTCAGAATTTATTTTTGTTTTCCTCAATTTTATTTTCGAGTGTTAGACGTTAGACTGTTGAATGCTTTTATAGCGTGATATTGGTAGTATCATTGTCCAAAGCTTGTATTTACCGTCGGAGTTTTTATATTTTCTTTGTACGCTTGTCTAACTGGTCTGTTAGTGATGTTAGATAGAAGGCCTCTAAAAAGTTTCATGAATGTGGTGTTTATAGAACCCAATATTTCAGATCATTAGAATCACTAACCATTCTTTGGGCGAGTCATTGGGCAAGTTCTGCTTGGTGAGGAAGCACTCCAGCAGGTAGGTGACCAGCTGGATCTGCTGGATGTCCGTGAGCGGAGTGATCCGCTTGTACTTTTTGCAGGACTCCAGCAGCTGCGGGATGTACTTGTCAAATAGGATGGAGAGGATTGACTTCTCGGCCGGTTCCTCTCTCGAGTCAATCCATGATGCCACATACCTGGGAATGTATTCATATTAAAAATGTTAATAATATTAAACACAATAAAATAAAGGTAATAATACAGATTTTAGGTGCAATATTGTTTTGCCTAACCAGAGCGGTAGATAATTTCAGTATCACCCTGGTGACATTCTTCTTCTTAAGTCGGTTCCTCATTGCTGCAAATTGTGAACTATACTCCAATTTCCAAGGTGGACAAAGTTTCTCCACTCCTCGCGGTTCTGCGCTGCGTGGAGAGCCAAGATACTTGGTCACTTCAATTTCACTTGGTTACGGCCTTCCACTTTGCCAGTGACCATGAGTTACTTCAAGTTGAAGTCCTCAGTTTGGCGAGCAACTGTCTTAAAGTATCTTAAAATGCTTCATAGGCAGATAGTTGAAAGTCTATTGTGGATGCCTAGCTGAGCTGGTGACACACCACCATTTAAAATCAAAATATTGTTTTTTTTTACATTAACTGTAAAATAATTTCCCTTAGGGCCTTTATCTCCAGGGATGCTGTGTGGAAGGTCTTTTTGGGGAGAGAAAGGAGTGAGCATGGTTCTTAAAGAGACAAAATGAAAATCGTTCCACAGTCGAGCTGTTCGATCAAGAACGAATCGTAGAAACAAACCTTTTCTCACGTGACAAATGTCAACCGTATATTAATGTTGGGGACACTTGTGGCATATTCAGAGTCGGCCATGTGCAGGCACAAATGGAGCAGTCCACTCCAGGCATCGACTTGCCAATCCAAGGCACCAAAGAGCCGAGGAACCAAATCACTTATTCATACAGTCTTCCCATAAAGCGTGCGTTATGAATAATTTATTGAAGGAATATAAGAATGGTTAGCTCACGGGTTCCAACCGAGGTCCTGAGGATTGATGTAGAGAATTCCGGCACGGGAAACAGTGGCCGGGGTGGCTGTTCTCAGGTTGCTTATTTCAAACAGGAGTCTCATTGACTTGGTCAGAGATATTCGCTCGTTACTGGCCAGGGTTAGGACCTAAAAGCATAATATATACCCTTGATTACAATTTATTGTAATGAGATAATAGTACAAACTTTTTGCGTCTGCCTTAAAATATGTAAATATCAGTATATTTTATATTCGGAATTTATTTTACAATAACATTTTTATAAGATGATTTTGCACTTTTTTTATTTCTAACCAGTTAAACACAGGCTCGGTCCCCCAGAATTTCTGAAGGAACTGCTTGAACTGCTTGCAAATTAGAAAAGAGAAAGATTCAAGGATTGCATTTATAGTGCATTTATTTATTTATTTATTTACATTTGATACATTTAAAGCCAAAATAACAAATAATATTACATAATAAGAGAATATATTTAAAATGAATACAAGTGTTATTACGTTGTTTTAGGAGGATATTAGTTCCTAGCTAGGCAGATTGCCTGTTCTAAGGAACCAAAGTCTGTAAAGTGCCAAATGCAATTTAAATTATTATTATTTTTTTAATTAATACCTATGTACTAAGTTTTTACTAAATGTGCCATTCATAGGTAACCATGTATCGTTTTAAGTCACATTAAATAATAGTTTTTCAGACAACAAAAACAACGTTTTTTATAAACAACGGGTTTAAAAAACTAACACTAAAACAAAACAAACCATCAGCATATGTACAAATAAATCACAACAACACTTTTCATTACCGACTGAGAGAGAGAGAGAGAGAGAGAGATCTGTTGAATGATATATTAAGTAATTAACCTAAACGGGTTTTAGTTAAGTTACGAATCTAATGCCTTGAGTTTTTACTTCACAGAGGACAATGCTAGTTTACAAGTATGGTATTTGTGTTGCCTTGTGTGTATGCTTGTATTTTGTGATTATCGATCCTAGATAGGATTCGGTTTACTGTCAATAACATGGCTGTAAACTAGGCTGCATGTCGGATGTTTATCACTATTATCAATAAAACACTTGGGTAAAACAAGTCAGGTATATTTGCAGGAATACTAATTTTTACAGTTAATTAAATGCGTAACGACCGGAGGGAGCAAGCACCTGCCAGGAAAATTGGAGCTAGAATCATTTCCGCAAATCATGTTGCGCCTCTCGCTACTCACTACTGTTATCAGTGATACCAGCGCGGAAAATTTGCAAAATAATAGATATTTATGGCTGTTGCTTATTACACAAGCATATTGCTTATTAAACAAATATCTTACCTTATTATCGTCCATCAGAGTGTTGAGACTCTCAATCCACATGGGATCTATATCCCCGTCCAGGATGATCCACTTGGCACCGTCTCCCGACATGTTGGCCATGTCCCTCATGATGACGGAGAACAGGCCGTCCTTCCACTCCCGGGTAGCCGGGTTGATGATGCCAAACAGTTCGTCGTTGGTCACCGCTTTGGGATCCAGATCATTATAGTACGGTTTCAGTTTTGCCATCTTCAAGGGATAACAATGAACATATTAGGAATAAATTAACAATATATAAAAAACAATATTCAATTTTTTTTCAAATATTCACTTAAATCTGTGGGATTAACCACCATCAATTTTTTCTACGCCATTTTATCTGTTCCTACAGACAGCGCCGGTTCTACGAAATCTGGCGCCCTGTGCAGGAAGTACCGATGGCGCCCCCCCCCCCAACATTTTTTTAAAATTCAGATAAAAAATTTATATACATATAAAAAAAAAAAAAAAAAATTATGCAATACGTTTAAAATAAATTAATATCCCGCCAACAAGAATCAAGAGTAACTTTTCCAAGTGACCTGGCGGTAGCTATCTATGACACTGGACAAAATAATAACATCATAACAAAATATTTATTTATTTATTTATTGACGCCCTATTGGGCTTTTACACATAGATACAAATTTATTTTATAACAACAATATAACCTAAATAAAAAAGATTACAAAATATATAAATAAAGCATAAACACAATATAATAAATAAGAATATATCTAATGCTAAATCCACATGCATAACTTTAGAGAACTCGTAGGTACAATTCATATACCTACGAGCAACAAAAAAAAGAAGAAAAACAGTCACATAAAAAGTTGTACAGTTTACAGTTGTAGAATATGAACAATATATAATATAATATAGAACAAAATATAATATAAAACATGAGGCAGTTTAGTTCAGAAATAATAATATTCTGATCAGTTTGTTTAATATGGTGCCAAATCGCGCGCGAATGGCAACATAAATAAACCAATAACGCAGCGAAAGCGACGAACTATCATCAAAGAGCAACTTGTAATCAACGAAGGGAGATGCGTACGAGAAGCGATTAATGAACCAATCACAATGTGTGTTGAATTTCGAACGATACAATGGTCGTAAGAGCAACAAGGAAAAATAGGTCTTACGTTCGTATGAAATATATTGTATTTGGAAAAAAATTCCTTGACGTAAGTCAAATCCGTATTTCGTTAAATTTTAACCATCGATGCGCGCGCATTAGGTTCACGCATATGGAAAGTGAGTGTTGCCTGCGCGAACTAATAATTCCGTATTACGAGTAATTTTTAAACGATTCGGGGAATATTTTAATTGAATTTTAAAACAATATTTATTTTATCACGGCGCCCCTTCGTAGTGGGCGCCAGGTTTTTTGCACGTTTTTGAACGTATGGGAGATCCGGCGCTGCCTACAGACCCTTTCCTAATATTCCCTAATATTGCCTCACAATATTCCCCAGCCAGAAGGGATATAATCCCCTGGTTATCACAGTGCAGGCAAGATGTATCACATAAACGGAAAAAAATGCTATGGAGCAACAAGAGTAACAATAGACAAGTTAAACTATTACTTGATAAGTTCTGTGGAGACACTTCCATACACAGGTTTTCCCCGTTCCAGCAAACCCAATGATGAACACTGAATGCCGAACTGCAAACAACTCCACCAATTGCACTATCTAAAACCAAAAGATTAAAATGTAAGTGTGATAGTTCGAGCTACAAGACATAGATGGCTCTGGTGTAGATAGATCTTATAGGTTATATATAAACTTATCCAACAGATGTCAGCAGTATATAGGGTTGCCCCTCCATGGTGGGTAGGTACCAAGATACGAAGAACCATGAGATTTTGTGAAACACAGATTTTGAAAGCAATATAAAGAAATATAAGTTTCAGGTATTATTATAAATTTCACAGATAAGAATTAATACGTTATAAGTTATTACAGTTATTGATTAGATTTTTTTTCTAGAGCAAATAGTTTAACTTCATTTTAGCCACTGATGGGTTTCGCTATATAATCATGTTCAGCCTTGAGTGCTTGGAAATTTTTCAAGCGTTCGGTTTGGAAATTTTCCGCCTTCTTTCAAAAAATCAAACTTCTGAATTTTATAATGGGGACATATAAACTGTGTATAGTGTTAGAGAGCCATTGAATGCACCTATACTTGACTGTTTATCC
This sequence comes from Limnephilus auricula, assembly GCA_951813805.1. Lineage (NCBI taxonomy): Eukaryota > Metazoa > Arthropoda > Insecta > Trichoptera > Limnephilidae > Limnephilus > Limnephilus auricula. The sequence goes on from OX638404.1 coordinate 31,131,587, forward strand.
CGTATATTTAGGATACATAAAAAAAAATTCTGTTCATAATACCTCCCTGGAGCAATATTAAATATTATGACTTCTGTGCATTGTCTATATCCTAGTTGATAATTAAAGATATAAATTTAAATTCTAACATGCATTTTTTAATATGTAAACACATGATCAATGATTTTTTAGAAAAAATATTTCAATAATTTCGGTTTGCGGAATGTCAATAAGGCTGGAATCAGACGGTTCACTCGAGTGAAGGTTTACTCTATGGTTACTCGAGCGAATGTTCCCATCTTCGTTTCACTTTTGTTTCATTTCTTGTTCAGACGTGTCATTCCGAGTGAAATAGGTGGAATGAAATACAGAAATGAACGATTAGTGACCCGTCTGATTCCAGCCTAACAAATAATTCAGAGGGGGTGTGAGACATCTCTTGTTAAAGTGTGAAACTACTAAGTTACATTTGTGATTTGTCAAAGATTCCAAAATGTGGAAACTTTTGAAATAATTCCAATAAATGTTTTTAAATATCTCTTCAAATTGGCCACATTTTGGTCAGCAACACGTCAGGAAATTGGCCAAAATGTAACCAAAAACGCTCCAAAGGAATTAATCGTTACAGTTTCAACAATTTAACATCCAAGAATTGGGATTGTGAATTGATTTACCTTTAATATGAAGCCAGATTCCGGTTGCAGCTTCATATCCACCGCAGCCGCCTGCACCATCTTCTCGAAGCTGGAGTCCCTCTTGCGGGGCACATCCAGCGCCGGGAACAGGTCCCCAATGAGCCCCATGAACACCGGCACGTCGTCAGTCACTATCTTGGGGATGTTGAAGTCTCGCAGAGCACGCATTAGGACTTGATCTTCTGGGCGAAGCCTGTCACCTCGCTGAAAATATTTTATCAAAAATTTTAAAATCCATGCTAGCCCCTCAGGCCTTGGGCATATTCTGTCAGAAGGTGAAAATATTTCAGCCTTGCAATAAAATCAAAATAAATTGAATATTTCTGATCATATTCGAAAACTAAAAACTGTTTAAGAAAGGTGATGAAATATGCATATAAATATACAGATATGCAATAAACATGTAATTATTAAAAAGTTTAAAAATAGCGCACATTCTAACCAAAATCATGATAATGGGAAAAAAACACACACACACATTTTATTAGACAAATGTATTATAAATGTAATCATCTCCTAACTTTTTTGTCTTTTTGTGTAAAAATAATTAATAAAAAAAATCACAAAGTTTCAAAAATCATTTGTAATTGCGGTCGGAAACATTGATCACATAAAGGTGTACATTTTAATTCTATTGTAGTGAACTTTCAGATTTAAATATAAATCATTGTGTTTTTTCTTTCTAATACCGTTTAGATATTGTTTTTGTGTTTAATTCGTAGAACTCCATTTGATTTTTTTTTAAATTTAATTTAAATTTAATTTAATAATGTTTATTATTAAGTTCTGCAAGTGTTATAGTTTTAGATCATATGTGATAGTTTTCGTTGTTTATATTTTTCTCATTATTTTCTCACTATAAGGGAGACACAAAGATTTTTATGAGACCTATGCGATCTGTTCCCAAAGGCGAATAAGCATTAGGGGCTAGTTTGAAAAATAAAATATGACAAATAATGGGAGATGATTTCCTTGCAAACTCTTGAAAAGGGAAACCAATGGATTAATAAAAGGATATGACAGAAACCTTAAGAGAACCAGCGATGACCAGGACAGACTTGATGGCCCGGAGCCCCCAGTCGTAGTGGTCCTGCTTGGAGAGCAGCTCCCGGCAGAGGGTGTAGAGCGTGATGAACTTTCTGGCCAGGACCCGCGCCTCCTGGAAGCCCTCGGCCACCAGCATTATCTCGCAGATAAGCTCAAAGTCCGGCACCACCATTGCGCATGGTCTGAAATATTGTTGCAAATTAAAGTAAAATAAAGTGTCTTCCATAAGTGGGAATCTATGGCGAAATATGTAAATTTAACTCTGGCGTAAATTTGGGTCCATTGTCATATATATTACATGAAATTTATAGTATAATACTAGCTGACCCGCCCACGCGTTGCTGTGGCTAACGAAACACAATGCCATCTACTGGATGTTTACCTAATCCAGATAACCAAGTGTTGGGTCAATAAATTAACTGACACTGCCATCTCGTCGCTGTAGTTCATTTTTGTCTAACATACCATTTTTCATGAACTATAGTTTAGTATGCATTTGTTCTCAAAAAGCCTTTATTTATACGAAAATCGTTAAAAAAAAAAATTATAAAAGATTATTTAAGGGGTTTTCAAAACGCACTTTGTCTTACCTCCTCCAAAATTTATGTGCTTTTATCGTAAAAAAAACATTAAAGCGCCATTTCTCCCGATTTACGTTTTGGTCTGTTGGATAAAAACGATCTGAAGCGACGATCTGTCCGAAACTTATGGAATTACAAATAATGGTCCCATAAAAAACATTTAATTGGCAATAATAAATATTGAGGTCAATAATCGAGATAAAAATTATCATATCTTTTAAGTTTGACCAAATTACACACAGTAAGCCAAATTTCATCAAAATCAGTAAAGTAGTTTCGGAGTTTTCCTCGGACGAACATTGTGACACGAAAATTTTATATATAAAGATGTATTATTAGTATTACTAAAATAATAAAAGAAAATTTCATCTGAAATCATAAAATTCGTAAATAAGTACTTACCTATCTACCTTATTAACAATCATTTCAAGTTTGAAAAAGAATCTTTATTGAATCATTAATATGGCCTCCATCTTAAACCGGAACCGTAACATAACAAACAAATTTACAGACAGATGAAATGCCAAATGGTCGAGTTAAATAGAACTTCGCTATGCTCAGTCAATTATGTAGGTAGGAACATACATAGAAGAAGAAATAGTTAAGTCAAATTATGAAAATATTAAATGTGTTTATCCAATTGAGTTCCTACCTGAAAAGGGATTTAATATTCTCGGGTAGTTCCGTCCTGCCAGCATATCCCGGATTCATAGTGATGAAGATGCCCACGGTGGGCTTCAGGACTATATTGTCTCCCATGAAGTCAAACGTCACCTTCTTGTTCTTGATGGCATCCTGAATGCTCTTCACTTGGACGGAAACCACTGACAGAACTTCTACCGAGATTCTGTTGAATTCGTCAAAGCATCCCCAAGCGCCTGTTTGGGCCAATCCTGAAAACAATATAAATTATTACACATGATAAATCGAAATATACTTCTCGGATGTTTGGGAGTTTCAATGATACTCGGTCCGTCAGGTTACGAGTTGTGTTTATTATCGTCTTGTTTAAACGAATGTTTAACCAGACTAAACGTCCGTTCTAATGGATGCTCTGTGTTTAGCTTCGATGGATATTGGATATCATATTGGATATCATCAGCTATTTCCGTAACCATTTGGGTATTAGACACGAACGGGAGACAGTTGATTTACTCGTATATAGTACATCTTTACTGACATCTGTTAAGACACCTCAAAACTACATATCGACCCTTTGAAATAACAAGGTTCCATCTGTTGCGGAAACGTCATGCGGTTATGGGATCTATGGTAAGCTACCTTAGAGTTCATTATCGCATGACGTTAAAGCAACATATGGAACCTTGTTATTCCAAAGGGTCGATATACTAACGACATCTGTTGAAAAACCTTGAAACTACATACATATTCTTATACACTAAAATATATAATATAGTTCCACTGGCTCCAGGCAGATGGAGCTCTCTTGAAATATCACATAATTAATTAACAACTGCAGCACAGAGTAAGGAAGAGGTAGGGCTGCCTGTAAAGGCAAGAGGAACAAATTAAGATGCACGGAGCGGGCAGGTGGCGTGGATGTGTCCCTTTCATTCATTTGCAAATAAATTAATCTGACAGTTTACAGGGAACTCGCATTGAAGTATCACTGTTTTAGTCTGAAGTATCACTATTTATCTGCTTTCGAATAAGTAGTCTTTTTACAATGGCGCATGAATTCCTCACTGTGTAATAACCGTAACTGCAAATCGCAACCGAAGAGTGAACGCATGATGGTCAGGTTAAAAGGGACATTCAGACCCGGCACAAAAAAGTCCCAAAATGTACTGTGCTGCAAACTGTTTATAATTTATTATTTCCTCTATAGCTTCTTCATCACACAATGCTTTACCTATACAAATTCACGAAATTAACGATGACGGTATTGTTGCCGCTTTTCAGCTAAAACCTAAATACTCTGTTGGCCCAGATTGTATACCACCCATCACACTAAAAAAAATATTCAAATTATTTCATTCTACCTCTAAAGCACATTTTTAACCTTTCACTTTGTAATATCTTTCCTGAAAAATGGAAACTAGCGAAAGTCACGCCTATACACAAAAAAGGCAAAAAGTCGGCAAATGATAATTATAGACCGGTCAGTGGTTGAGTGGGCATAGCGTTTGGGTCCCACCCAGGCGTTCCGTGTTCGATTCCTCGGCTGGCTATGTCCTCCATCACAACACAAGCAACATCTTCCGCTTAGTGTGGTGGTAGTAGGAGATTTTCAAATGTTGTTGGGTTATTCGTAACCCGGGAATGTGTGTCTTTCTTTTTAAAAAAAAAAAAAAAGACCTGTAGCTGTCTTATCAGCACCCGCATGGCAACTCTTGGAAACCATAATTTACTCACAAATATTGTACATGGTTTTGTACATGTCGAAGTGATTTATACAGACTTGGGAAAGCATTTGACAAAGTCAACCATGATATTTTATTTAAAAAAATTGAATGACATCGGATTCTCTCAGAATTTTCTCACTTTCGTAGCTAGCTTGTCACATGGTCAAATGTGGTTGAAATGATACCCAGATCTTGCATTAGGGCATGTCGATCTATCTCTTCTTATGTCATGTATTTTGTGAAATACTATAACAATATAACCTTTGTAAATGTTGCCACAAGACTTGTAGTCCATTTGTTCGGAGCAGTTGAAGACGTAGACCATGACTCCGAGAGCCCGACCCAGGTCTTTGGTGGTCTCAGTTTTCCCAGTGCCCGCTGGACCCGCAGGTGCGCCACCCATCACCAGGTGGAGGCTCTGAAATATATTCACAAATTAACATGTTGTTGAATTTTGTCAATCTTTCAACGGAACATAAAAAAAAATTCTTTATAACCTTTAAGAACTTGTTTGAACCTTCAAAACATGTTTATAAATTAACGGTTTTTATAAATTGAATAGGTAATAATATTATTGAATATACAAGAGAAAGACTAAAATGGGCCGGACATGTGTACCGAATGCCACGCACACGAGTATCGAAGAAGGTTCTAGCAGAACACCCGGGAGGTAAACGAAAGGTGGGCAGACCTAGGCTGAGATGGGAGGATGATGTCAGGAAGGATGCCAGAGGACTACTACATGTTGCAGATTGGAAGACGACGGATGAGGACAGAGGGCGGTGTACAGTCATTGTTGGCGCAACTACGCATTTATACCCTACCTTTCATTTCTGACTGCCCACCAGTGGACAATACTTTGTGAGAACAATAACTACATGTATATTGTCAGTCTGTTTTTGTGCTCAATGCAGTAAACATCGACCTTATGAAGTCTGTTTTTGGCGATGTGCAGCGATGTACCTTCATCCCTCTTCGTCTTTTACATCGACACCCGTCTGCTTTTGTACTGTGCAATGGTCGCTTGGACCTCTCATTACTAAACATTGACTATTATTGGAAGATATTATGTGCATTCTGTGCAGTGATCATTCATCCCTCAGGGCTTATAATATCAATTGTACAAGTGATAACCAGTGACATAACTCTCAAGAACGAAGACCAAAGAAGTCGGGGTAAGTCAGATCCTTCCCGAAGTCCGAAATATCAATCCTCATAGTTGTGTCACGCCACCTTATATATTTATTTTAAATACAGTCCACTTCTCATGATTCGCATTTTTGCGACTACAGTCATGTTAACGGAGGTCAAGGCTCGAAATGGACTGTAGCGCCATTGAAGAAGAAAAAGATTCAACAGAAAAAAATAAAACCAAATTCTACAAATAATAAAATAAAAACTTGATAATAAAACATAAACATTTTTAAGACTACAAATATTGTAAAATCGAGATAAGTGCGGTGAGCTGGATCCACGGTGGACTCTTCAGCACATGACAGGTACAAACGTCAGAAATTCACCGTGGTTTTCATGGGACACTAGATGTTAAATGTCTAGGTTTTATAGATCGTCCAAAGATCCTTCACTTTAATGGTAAGAAGGCTTAATCTGCATGAAGGGACTGGGCTACTGTCAAAAGAATAAGGTGAAACATGGATGAAAGCACAATAGGCTTATGTGTTTACAGGAGCTATGCTATGAATGTAGGTTCATTTGTAAGATTTTTGTATATACCTGGGTCAATGTGATGTAGCATCTATCCGTCAGAGGTGTAATAACCAGCCTTGGTGTATTCCCCAGATATTCATATGCATAGCGAAACTGGGCATCACAAATATTCCCAAAACAGTCATCCTCAAACGCGTCCCATCGATGCCTGCAAATTATAAGTCAAAAGTAAGAAGAGAGAAGTCAGGGCATCCCGGTTATGGATGTTTATATCATTTACTTAAATCACATAAAATTACATAAATTATGTATATAGATATATATAGAAACCCTCTTAAGAGGTTTTCCAAGGGAGCGGAAAAAACTTCTTAGGCGGGAAAACCTTATAAGTGGGATAATACACTGAAAAAATATTTTTAAGAAAACATTTTAGCATATGTGGTGGCTTACGACATATTACGGTTGCACAGACGTTATAATAAAATAAAATCGGGCCAAGTACAGTTCCTTGTGGAACTCCATATAGTATCTGTGCTTTTGAACTATAAATTTTCACAACTTTTGTTTAATGTTGGTTTAATTCAAAAGGCCGCACATAATAGCTCGTGTTTCCCATCCATACTGAGGTGTGTGACATTCCAGCTTCTCTGCCTACCCCTGCTGAAAACGGCGTAGTTTCCAATAAAAAGTAAAAGTTAGGTGAAGATATTATTGAATAGATTTCATTACCTCAGTTGACTTTGCCACATGAAAGCATTGGACGACTCCACCTTGGCCGCAATCATCTTGGCCACCACATCCCGGGAGTGCACATCGATGGTGCAGATGGTCATGATCTTCTGTCTGTCTCCAGCGGACAGGTCGCCCAGCAGCCAGGCAATGAGGGCGTTCAGCTGGATGATCTGACGCTTCTGGTATTCTTTCAGCGCATTCTCATAACCTGCAAATTTAACATGGAAGGAAACCAGTGATTTAATCGAATTTGAGTAGTTATTTTTTTTTTACATTAGCTCCACACAGGAGGCCCTGTGTAGAGCTAATGCTGTGTGGAGGTTCTACTTAGAAAAAGGAAAAAGTATGAGGGGTGGGTAGGAATATGGGATCAATGTATCCAGGAGTGACGGGCTTATGAATCCAACGCGATGGGTCAAGAGAGTCCGACTGGAGAGGTCTAGATTAGATCTTCCTTAACCAATCTCTCCCTATCTGGCCTGCCATGCAGTCAGTGGGCAGAAGCCTCCACCGCCAAGTTCCGGACAAACCTCACCTCATAAACCTGGGAAACCATACTGGTAGTGGTAGTTAACCATTTGGGGTAATCTATGGCAGAGGTGTTGGTTATCCAATGAATGGTTCCCATGGCAACGGTACCCATACTTGCCTCCCAAATTTAAATATAATATCATAGCGCTAAACACCATCAAAGCCATTTCAAGCAACAATCCTATGCTGAATGGCGATCTTTCACCAGGACGATACTTAAGAGCACCAGTAATAGAAGTGGCTACTTTGGCATATTATTAAAACTTCTTGCCTTCTTCCAGTTTCCCAAAGGCCTGGTTGGTCTCCATGGTCCACCAGATCTGTGTGGCCACCAGCGCCACCTGCGCCGCCCAGTCGAAGAGCCACTGGTCACGCGGCTTCTCCTCGTAGGCACTCACCGCCCGGTTTAGCAGCTCTTGCAGCGTCTCCATCATGCAGTCCGTCAGGCGATTCAACCAGACTTCCACCTGACAAATCAAATATTAAATATAAACTGCGGTAACTACAATGCTGTCATAGAACCAGACAACACCTCAATACGGATAAGAAACTTACAAGACCGTTAACAGAAGAGTCATGCACCTGTTTGGAGTGAAAAGAACCATACCTGTGGGAAATGCAAGGGTGATGAAAATACACCAATCAGTATAAATTAATAAATACTTGAACATTGATGGAATGGCCTGAAGCATTATTATATTATCCCAACTCAGCTACTGACCCGGGCGTCGCGTGTTCGATTCCTCGGCTGGCTAAGTCCTCCATCACGACACAAGCAATATTTTCCACTTAATGTTGTGGTAGTAGGAGATTTTCAAATATTGTCAGGTTATTTGTAACCCGTGAATGTTTGTCTTTTTAATTATTGTATGACAGATTAATCATCCATTTACAGTACAAGATTTCTTATAAACTTTAGCATTCTTAACCTTTAGAATGATTAGAGATATTTATAATAATGGTACACGGTGATTTATAATGTTGGTTTATTGTAACTACGAGTTTGTACAGTATGTTTAGTCTAAACTGCTAGCTGGGAACAGAGGGCGTTAATGGTCAGTTACAAGGCTTATATAGACACTCTGTCTCTCTTCATCTTCCGTCTCTGTCAACCACTACGGAAGTCAAGGTGAATCCTATCTCACATCCTCCCCTACTTAACTTAAAGCCTCCCCTAGCTATATATTTCATTATACAAAATTAATTATAAATAAGAACACAATATAAAAACACAATATAAACAATCACTATTTTTCTTTTTCTTATGTCCTTTCTTTTTCCTTCTTCTCTTCTCCCCTCCTCTTTCCCCTTCCGGATCTGTGGAGGACCGATCACCTTGGACGCAAACGTCCTTGCCATGGGTTGGACCTGAAACATGGAGAAAGAGAATTAGAGACACTTCTATTACGTAACATCCCTGAGAGGTTTAGCTCGTCCGCTGATAGTGCACCTGTGTCAGACGCGCAGAAGCTCGGGCTTTCTTCCTCCTGCCAAGAGATATGCAATTTCTTTAACTGGTCTAAGTGTCTTTTCCAAACCATATCAGAATTATTAATCTTAACGAAATATATCTTGTTGCCCTTTTTATCAACAATTTTGCCAGGGACCCATAACCTTTTCCCTTGAGACCTAAAGTCTTTGGTCATTACTTTCTGACCTATTACAAAACTCAATTTATTTCTACCTTTATAATTTTTTTTCTGATTGACTTGACTCTGTTTAACATTTTGTAGAATTTTCTTCTGTTGAGCAGAACCGGAATTATTATTTCCTTCCCCCAATTTCTTTGGAATTAAAGAGTCAAATACCGTTCTAATTTTTCTTCCCAATAATAATACAGATGGTTCGAAACCCGTTGTTGCCTGAACCGTGTTCCTGTAATCTGTTAAAAAATTATCCAATTTTACTTTGTAATCTACTGGAAATTTATTTTGCCCACAAATTTTTTTAAGAAAATTTTTACATGTTTTCACAGCATTTTCCGCTTGACCGTTACTATTCGGGTGATTAACTGGTGTAGTAGTATGTTCTATTCCGTTTATCGTGCAAAATTCCTCAAACTCTTCAGAACAAAAACATGTGCCGTTATCACTTACCAACGTTGCTGGAAACCCAAACTGAGAAAACAACCTGTGAAGAACCTCAATGTTCTCTTTTGACGTAAGGGTGTTTACTTCTATACACTCGATCCATTTGGATGACGAATCTACGATCACTAAGAAATTTTTGTTATACAAGCTACCGTGGTCAATATGCACTCTAACCCATACTTTGGGTTCATATGGCCACACTGTTAAAAAACTTTTCTGTGAACCTGGTTTTATTTCCAAACAATTTTTACAATTTTCTGTTATACGCTCTAGATCTTGGTTTATTTTCGGCCACCAAACGAAACTTTTCGCTATCCCTTTTGTTTTAAAAACCCCTAAATGAGATCTATGTAACATCTTTAAAACTTCTTCTTTTAAAGATTCCGGTACGACAACTCTATGTTGATACAGAATACATCCATTTATTAATGACAATTCAAATCTCTTATCCCAAAAAATCTTAATACCATTCCCATCTTGAGCTTTCTTTGCTGATGCTGGCCAACCTTCGATAAGATATTTTCTAATCTGCCCTAATATGTTGTCTTTTTCTGTCTCGCTTTTTATCAAATCTCTAGTATTCTGCTTTAGTAAGACATCTACTTGCAAAACCTATGGGTCTCTCCGACCCATTCCTGAACACATGAATCAGTGTTGCCCCAATTCCGTTAAAACTCCCATCCGTAACCAATTTTACAGGAATGTTTTCATTGAAATGCGTTAAGATCCTATCCGATGTTAGTATCTTTTTAACTGTTGCAAAGCTGTCTTGCTGTTCTTTATCCCACTTAAACATAGCATCTTTTTTAAGTAACACATATAATGGTGACAATAAATTTGCCATGTCTGGAATAAAATTACGATAGTAACTAATCATTCCCAATAAACTCCTCAACTGATTTAAAATCACTTGGAGGGGGGTGCATTCAAAACCGCTTCTCTGTTTCTTTCACACGGTTGAATCCCCTCTTCACTGATTTTATAACCTAAAAATTCAATTACCGCTAAATTAAACTCACATTTATCACTATTTACCGTTAAATTACAGCTTTTTAACCTTTCTAACACAACACACACGTTCTTTTCTAAATCTTCCTCATTTTCCCCCACTACAATGATATCATCAAGATAGAACGCTATCTTCTTTATGCCTGCTAGGCAACTCGCCATTGCTTTTGCAAAAATAGCTGGTGATGACGCTAAACCATACACTAACCTCTTGTACTGAAATAATCCTAGGTGTGTATTAATTGTTGTTAAAGATCTACACTGCTTTTTTAACACGAACTGGTTGTAGGCCTGTTTGAGGTCAATCTTCGCAAAGACCTTTCCGCCACTAACTTTTGTTAAAAGTTCCTCAATTCTCGGTAACGGATACTTGTCGATTAACAACTGATTGTTAATTGTTGTTTTGTAGTCCCCACATATTCGAATACTACCATTCTTTTTCACTACCGGAACAATAGGACTGGAATATTCACTACAAGTAACCGGTTCAATAATATCTTCAGAAATTAAATAATTTAATTCACTTTCTACCTTATCTTTCAACGCAAATGGAATAATTCTACTATTCCGGAATACAGGGCTTGCATCTTGTTTTAATTTTAATTCAACTTCGTACCCATTAAACTTGCCAATCGTATCCGTAAATATTTCTGGAAATTTCACTATCAACCGATCCTTTAATGTACTCCCACTAACACAATTCACGATTCCTGAAATTCCTAAATCAAAAATATCCATAAAATCACGTCCTAGCACTGATAAATATGTATTTTCGACTACAGCAATCTTTAAATCCCGACGCTTATTGTTAAATTCAACAGTAGAAGTGAAAGTACCTACCACTTTTATGAGAGTATTGTTGAAACCCCGTAAGCTGATTTTTTCCCGCGTCAGTTTTATGTTTCTAAATTTACTTAAGTACGATTCCTGGCATAATACTAAACATGATGCCCCAGTGTCTAACATGAACCTACATATTATTCCATTTAATAAAATATTTACATAAAATGGTTCCACACTATTAATATCGTCTGAATATACGCCCGTTTTTGACAATAAAGTATAAAAGTTATTACGACCTGAACCTCGTTTACATTGTTTTGCTAGATGACCTTTCGAGTTGCATGTATTACAAACATAATTCTTAAACTTACAATCTACCGATGTATGCTTATTGCTACCACAAGTGAAGCATTTTCGCTCTAGCGAAACTCTCTTTGGAGACTTGCTATTATTTCTATTTCTAGAAGGATTAGCTGTATAGCTGTCTCTATCCCGCCTATACATTTTACTCGACACTCGTGTGGCGTTACTATTTACTCTGCCATACGCGGCTACTATATTATCACTAAGACCTTGAACTTGATTTGAAACTACAAGTTCAATGCACTCTGCTACTTGAACGCATTTTTCGAAAGTGTGTAATTCACCTTCCAAAAATAATTTTTCTCTTATTTTACCCGGTCTACACCCGAGAACGAAGAAATCTCGCAATTTCTCTGATAAATTATTCCCAAATTTACAATTAATTGATAATGCTTTTAAACGAACTGCAAAATCCTTGATTGATTCGTTGACCGATTGTTTTGCTGAATAAAATTTCGACCTCTCTTCGAAAAAACATTTAGCCATACCACAATAATCGCTAAATTTAGAAATTAACTCTTCCAATTTTACCTCAGTTACTTTCTTGGGTATACATAAATTTACTAACAGTAAGAAACTATCGTCCTCTAAAGCATTCAGAAAAATAGCCCTCTTCTTTAAATCTGTCGTAAATTTGTCATCATGCACTAGGAGGTACTGTTCGAGACGGACTTTGAAATTCTCCCAGTTACCGTCACGCAAACTGAAGGATCCCAAACCCCTGGACTCCATGTTTCCCTATCACAGTGATCAAATTAAAAGAAAAGAGAAGAAAAGATAAGAAAAAAAAATAGGACTTCCCTGAGTTAATCTTCTGGTCCAGACTCCTCTCCTTTGACCCTTGAAGTTCTCCTTGAAGAACCGCTCCTGTGCCTAGGACTCCGGTCCTCGGCTAGTGGTGATGCTGATGACTCCCCTTTTGGATCACGCCTGTGACCTGGACACCGATCCTCGACCTTGACCCGTGGTGTTGCTGCTGGTTGCCCCTCAGACCACGCCTGTGATCTGGCACACCGATCCTAGATCCTATGACCCGTGATGTCTCTGCTGCTGATCCCCCAGACCACGCCTGTGATCTGGAACACCGATCCTTGATCCGTGGTGCTGCTGCCTCCGTGACTCCGGTTCGTAGAGCCCTCACGCCTTCCCGTGGAGATACTACTTCTATCGGCCCGTGACCGACCTGACAAAATACTACTTGCAACAATAGTATTGGACACTGTAATTCGTGACTCGCGTTTTTACTTTTTTGTACCGTGAATCCGCGTGATTCTTTTTATAATTTGATAATTATAACCTGTACCGGCTGCGCCACTGTTAATCTTTAGAATGATTAGAGATATTTATAATAATGGTACACGGTGATTTATAATGTTGGTTTATTGTAACTACGAGTTTGTACAGTATGTTTAGTCTAAACTGCTAGCTGGGAACAGAGGGCGTTAATGGTCAGTTACAAGGCTTATATAGACACTCTGTCTCTCTTCATCTTCCGTCTCTGTCAACCACTACGGAAGTCAAGGTGAATCCTATCTCACAATTTGGGAAGATAGTTTATACAAAAAAAGTTTTGAGAGTAAAAATATGGCCACTGTTTTAGAAAATTCATTCAATAGCGCCATTCCTCATGTCATGCTGTGCTGTGCTATAACACCTGTTCTGCCATGTGGTATCTCAAACAAATTGTGACACCGACTAAAGCTAAAGTTTTCAGGCGCTGATAAGCCATAGCATTCCAAGGGGAATGGTCTATCGATAGAGATTAAAACTAAGTATTGCAAGATTCGCATATTGGGAGCAATTTGGGAGGCGGATTTGGGTACCGCCGCCCCGCGAACCATTTTTTGGATAACCAACACCCCTGCCATGGGTCATCCCAAGTGGTTTGCTATGTTTGGTGACTTAGCAGGGGTGCCCAAGTTCATGAGGTGAGGTTTGCCTAGGTGTTGGCGGCGGATGCTTCTGCCGGATCAGGAGAGACTGATTGAGGGAGACCGTTTGATCTCTCCAGCCGGACTCTCTCGACCCATCGCCTTGCGCCGCAGTGGGAGAATGGATTCATACATCCGTCACTCCTGGACACATTGAACCCCAGATCTCTACCTCCTCTCCCCTCATGCATTTTTCCTTTGCAAAACTTCCCCTCCTTCCTTTCCTAAAAACACCCTCTACACAGCATCCCCAAAAATGACGTGAGGCCCTGAGGGAAATTATATTTATTAGAGCCTCCTGTATGGAACTAATGTAAAAACAAAGTAAGTCCATAAGGTAGCTATATAAATATCAATGAGTTGTTTCAAATATATAATCAGCTACATTGCTGTGCTTTTTACCTTTCCAGAGCAATCACAGTGGTTTTTGAATTCAATATGCTCTTCATTCTCTTTGGATATCATTTCGGATGCCTTGGATCCAATCATCTTCCCATTGTCATCTTTGGGGAACACGAGCTTAGCTATGTTATCGTACAGTTTTATCAAGTGCTTGCACACTAATTTAGGAGTGTTGCCGTTAGAAAGGATGTCTAAAAATTAACAAACAATAATTTATATTTTTCATATGAAGCAGGTACTTCGTGATGTGAAATTATAATTTAAAACAATAATCAATCATTCATAATTATGAACCCCTCTATTCTAGACAAAAAAAATATCATGTCACCAAATATTCCCGCTTGACAAACATTTTTAAATAGATTTGCTGTTTATAATAGTTTTTACCAAAATGAAATATGTACTGCATTTGAAAGCAGATGAAAGACTCCTTCAGATTTTAATGTCAGAAATGGACAAATTCGATTGAAAAATTTTATTAAAATAATGTTGACAGAATTTCGTTTTTAAAAATTTATCATAAATTTTATTTTGATTTCTTCACTTGATTTTTTCATAAGAGATCTTTATAGATTTGAAATTAAACAACTTTTCACTTTGTTCCACTTATTTATTTTCATCCTACTACGGACATTTTCAGACTGGTAGTTGAAAATTTCCGTAGTATGAAACCAGTACTGGTGAAAAAGTGGAACAAAGTGCAAAAGTTGTTTAGTTTCAAATCTAATACAATGGAATTCCACCATGAATTTAGGCGATCTGCTCACTGAGGCAACTGAAAACTATCAACTGGCAACTGTCTGTGTATGACAATGTGATGGCCCGCACACTACACAATCACTCAAAAACACGTTGTCAATGGTAACACTAGCGGTGACTCACAACTCGCACTGCTGATTGCCGTGGCCGGCCGTTGCTATTAGCCAGCTGTCAGCTGATTGTTCTTCGTCTATGGTTAAACAAGCTTTTTGACCAATCAAGACATAGAAATACTCGCATTGCTGATTGCCGTGGCCGGCCGTTGCTAGTTGCCAGCTGTCAGCTGATTGTTCTTCGTCTATGGTTAAACGAGCTTTTTGACCAATCAAGACATAGAAACCAGCGGGTTTTAGTTTGGTTTCAGTTGCCTCTTCAGCGGAGCGCCTAACAGTCCAAAAACTAGACTCATTTAGATCTTTATACATAATATAGGTGTTTGGAATTTATTGAATAAGTGATTTGTTGGATAATCCTGAGGCTTCTTATAATTTTAATAATATGTAAGTTCTTTTTAACAATTTCATAAGAATTATTAATGAAGAAAAACAATTTAAATCAAGAGGGTGAAACAACATACCAAGTAAATCTGCCGAAGAAACAAAGTAAAAGCGTGGATAGGCGAGGCGCTTTGTCTCCAAATAATTGTTCAGGGCCTTTTCACAAAGGACCAATCCTCCATACAAGAAATCCAACCTCTCATACAATCCAGCCTGGTTGGTGGCTTCAATTACATTAGGGATGGGAGCTATTTCAACCACCATGTCCTATAACATTCATAACAGGTTATAAACACTTGCAAGGTCTTGAAGAGACCCATGTTGACTCCAGAAAACACAGAGGCCAGCAAATCGTTCCACAGTAAAGCTGTTGAACTTAAGAATGGGTCGTAGAAACGACCGTTTCTCATGTGACAAATGTCAACTGTGTACAAATGTTTGGGGCGCGCTTGGCGTGTTTCCCAGCTATGAACCGGGGCCCAAGGAAATGATTCTAACTCCCAGGAATATCTTCCATATAAATACTGTTAGAAAAAGGGCAGCATTCCCACCCTGTGCATGACGCTTGTGCTCTAAAGATTTCAATCCGTTTCTTAAGATAGGGGAAACTATCAAACGGACCACTTATGTTTCTGCACAACAAACAAGGTTGGGGCTCCAAACCAGAAGTGACTGCCAAATTGTATAGTGTCAGCAGTTCTGTACTATTAATTAAAGAAACATATTTCGTTTTGCTCCTCCCTCAGATTTTGACTAGCGATTCCATGAAGTAAAAAACATAAATGTCATTTTGATGTGTGTTTTTTTCAATTAAAAACAAATATATATTTTCCATCATAGGTCGCAATTGAGTAGTTGGGTACAGCCTAGTGAGTCAAGTGATACGCACTCCGTCTCGTTCCAGCAGCACGGTAATAGACAAGACAGAGCGCATGTCATGTGATCCCATCGCGGGAATGGCTGGTTAAAATCCTTCGGGTATGTACTTGTACCCTGTATAGATAATAATAAAATGATTTACTTTAAAAAGCTCATCAATTTCATCGAATCTCTTAGAATCATTGGGCAGCTG
Source organism: Limnephilus auricula (assembly GCA_951813805.1). Classification (NCBI taxonomy): domain Eukaryota; kingdom Metazoa; phylum Arthropoda; class Insecta; order Trichoptera; family Limnephilidae; genus Limnephilus; species Limnephilus auricula. The sequence goes on from OX638404.1 coordinate 31,148,091, forward strand.
ATTCCTGATGTCCTCGGAGCCGACAAAGATGCTCTCCAGGTACAGCCACTTCCTCTGCACCTCGAACCACATACTGATGACCTGGTCAGCATTGGACAGCTTCTTCTGCCACTCCGAGACTTCTGTCTCAAAGTGGCCAATGAACTTGGAAGCCATCATGTTCTGAACTTGAGTCTGGAAATGATAAAAACATTATTTATTTTAACAAGAACCTATAAACCCTAAGATTAAAACTGCCATCATAAGCAAAAAGGCAGCTGGAAATTTTCAATGGTCACATTCTGTTGTATGTACTTTTTAAATATGTCTGTTTAAATTTCGATGTTGTTCTGCCGGATGATGGACACTGCAACGCTGTCCGAAACGTCGGCTAAAGAAGGAGGTAGCACAACACGGTATAACACCCCAAAAACAAACAACGAAAATTCGATGTTGTTGTTTTTAAATGAATTAATGCAAATCTTGGAAGTGGAAATTAACCCACTTTCCGATATCCGATCGAGCTGAAACTCGGCAGATAGATTAGTTGTTGATGACTATGCGTTTTTGCAACTTTTGGTGGCAATCATGCACACACACGCGGACATACACACATTTAAAAAAAATTCATAGAAATTAAAGCGTCGTAATACTGTAAACAAACGTCGGCCTTACCAATTCGCGATTAACATTATAGGCAGGTAGCGCAGTTGATTCCGATTATCAAGTAGGAAGGTTTAATTGTCAGTTAAACCAATTTTAGTTTTTAAAAAATTTGTTTAAAATACTATTGAAATCTCCCTGATGCTAGAAAGCCAACTGCTATCCTAGCTCATCTCGATTTTGAACTGAATGGGCAAACCTGTACACTAGAGACATCTCCTGGAGAACTCTATAAACTTTATGAACTACTAGCACTAGAGCCATCTATGTAACATAGCTTGAACCATCACAATATTTATATTGGCTGATGTACTTACTTGATTATCCTCCAAAGTTTCAATCAACTCCTCATTGGCTTTGGGCATTTTTAACTTGGTTCTCTCATGTTCCTCATATTCAAATTCCATGTTGCTCCAAGTTACTTGTAGCTCTCTGTGGGAGATATAAAAACATTAGAAAACTGAATTTGAACTTTGAATTTAATTCAAGTTCTGCTATTATAACATTATGGGCCAGTTGTTCACAGAATTTCAACAATATCAGAACTAGAACAGAACTTTCACAGAACCTGAAAACTAATTTCGAAATTTCATGGATTGTTCGAATTCTGTGAAACAACTCGCCCCAAATCTTCACTAACTCCCATTTTTTTGTAATTGATGTCCGGGATTTTTGAGCGTTCAATTTGGAAATTTCCCGACCTCATTAAAAAAAATCACTTTAAAGTTTTGGATACCAGAAAATCCAATACCAAACATGAAAATTTTGTTCATACAAGTTCTAATATCATAGTTACTTTTGCTCCGATTTGTTTCAAATTTTGACACAACAATCTTAAGATGTTGTACAATCATTTGAAACAATAAAAAAAATGAATAAATAAAAAATTAAATACGTTATTATCACCTTAAAGGGATTTGTTTGTCATTCATGTTAGAAAGATTGAATGCTGCGACAATCTTCAATTGAGAAGTGCAATTTGGAGTAGTCAAAATATTTGCATTCGAGGAATGTGTCTAAGCTTACTTCAAAGTTTTCTCCATGGCAGCTTCCTTGATGGACTTATCCACAATATTCTTAACTTCATCCTCAAACTTGTGCAAATTGAGGGAGAGCAACTCTGCTAGGGTCGTATCATTTTCCATTTGGATCTTTACCTAAAATTTCAGTTTAACGTAAAGTAATCAATTTAGTTTAAATTCAGAATGATTCTCCTTTCAGAAGATTTTAATATCCTTTTTTTATGAATTCTTTAATTTTAATGAAATATATACCTCCCGAGTATCTAGCACGGTAGATCGATAAAGGATTTATTTTTATTTTTATACTTTTGAAAGAGTTACAAATTATTAAATTTTGTTATATAGACCTCACTAGATATTATTTAGACGCACAAATGTGTGCATTTTGTAAGAGCTAGGCATCTACATCAGGCTTTCAACTATTTGCCCGCAACTTATTTTACGATACTTTGGACACGTTGCTCGCCAAGCTGAAGACTTCAATTTGTAGAAACACTTAGTCACTCGTAAAGTGTTTGGCAGAAGATGGCCAAGTATCTCTGGCATCCTGTACGTCGGTATCCGCAGCTCTCCAAGCAGCGCAAAACCGTGACGAGTGGAGGAGCTTTATCCACCATAGAAACTGGAGTAGGAGTGACAATCCTCAGCAATGAGGAACCGACTTAGGAAGAAGATATTATACCTGTTCTGAGGTCTACATATTATGGTTTTACATTATTTTTCTATGGTTTTTTAAATCTCTAATATTAAAAAAAAAACAAAGCGCAGATCTTAGTCGGTTGCTTCCGATGATTGTGTTGTGTTAGGATTTATCGATAGTCGATAATTTGTCATTGTTCCCGAGCATGACTGCAGACTGCTAATGTACAAACAACAGTTCAAGTCGAATAAATAAAGAACGCTTAGTTGTTGCGAACTGTTGATTGTTCATTGGCGATGTGCAGTCATGCTAGAGAACAATGATTATTAAATTATCCATCGACCATGCTAGATACTCTGGTATTGTGTATTTCTTGAGAGTTAACTGGGTATTCAAAAGCTCCACAACTCAATACGTAAATAACATTGTGAGCAGAAAATAGTTGCTCATCTTGCACCATAAATGCAGTTTTATCACCCTAGCACTTTATCATTATTTTAATTTGGTTAAATTTACTGTCAGTTTGGTAATATTTTTCATTTAGAAAATTAGTTAAAAGAATAAAAGTAATATAACTCACCAATCGTGCTGCTTCAATGTCATTTTTGGCACTCTAATTAATTTGCAAGAAGCGTTCATAGAAAATATGAAAATGTTTAGCATCATACACATAAACATGATAATAAATGACATGGTGGAAATGAAAACACAATTTAACTAGACAATGATATATTTATAGGTATAAAAATACATAGTATAAGGCCATTTTTCTACAGGCATGCGCAAATATCCGATACTCAAGTTGTGTATCTCCATCGCAAAAAACAACTTTTGTAACTACGTCGCAAACAACTTTTGTAACTATCTCGCTGACAACTTGTGGCACACAGACCGTAAACATCGTTACTGAAATCGCGTGACCAATCATTGTTGAATTCTCGAAAATCAAAGCTAGAATGCTAAAAGTATTCTAACCAAACTCCCTCATATCAAAAATCAACCTCACTCATAACCAAACAGTTGCTGTAGCTATCATTTTTATATCCTGTCATTCAATTTGGGAGAAGGGTATGGATACCGCCGCCCGGGAACCATTTATTGGTTAACCAACACCCCTCCCTTAGGTCGCCCCGAGTGATTCTTGGGGTGAGGTTCGTCTAGGTCTTGGCGACGGATGCTTTTGCCTACCTACTGCGTGGTGGGCCGGATCGGGAGAGACTGGTTGAGGGAGACTTTTTGACCTCTGCAGCCGGACTCTTTCGTCCCATCACGTTATAACGCGGTGATAAAAAAATAATAAAATAATAATGATAAAAAAAGATTTAACCGCTTGGACACATAAGCTTGTTTTCACGATAATTTAACTAGGTAGACATAGGAATGACGTAGGCCCCGTACCTGAGTTATTAAAAAATATTTTTGACTCTTTTGTTCCTAGCATTGATCTACAGCACACGCATTGTTGCATAATGTCTGACACAAGTTATGCCATGTTTAACCTCTTAAATTTCGGATGACATTTGGCCATGTGATGGCCGTGTACCATAGAAAATTAATATCAAAGCATTCCGAGAATCTTTATTACTGAAATTAAAAGCAATATCTGGAATGATATTGGAGCAAGCGATTCTGACCTTGTCCCTCTACAGTTTCTTTATACATAAAAAAAAAAATCCCGGTCGCCTACGTCCGAGCAACAGAAGACTGGTTAAAGTCTCGACAACATGAGTTACACCATCCTCGCTCGGTTGGTCGCGGGAGACTGGCGTCACCAAAGAGTTTACTTCATGTAGGCAACTTGTTCCTGTATAAAAACCTCCACACAGTTGTAGCCAAGATACTTGAATTGAAGAGGGTATTACCAGAGAATACCGGAAATATGTCTTTTTTAAATCAAATTTTAGACGTATTGACTCTTTTTTATAAAAAAACATAATTTGATTTTAAAAGATTGTTGTTTTAGCTCGTAAAGTTATGTTTTATATTTTGAAAAACTTAATTTATTTTTAATATAATAAGCTTATACCGTTGGTCGTTGGCAGATTTGTTCAATTTGCAAACGAAATATTGTATTATACAACACGCATTTCGAAAAATATAATCATACAGTAAAATAAATCAATACATAATCTAGTAAAGCTATTTTTCATAATTTTAATTTTATTTAAATTAAAATCATTAAAAAATAAATCCGAGAACGTGTTTTGTGACGAAAATACCTCAGTTTTTCTATTTATTTAAGGTCTTACAAACTAAAATATTTCAGTTTTTTTTTACACATTATTGAAAAATCATAAATAATTATGATCAAAAAATACTTGCAAGAAGTACACGGTATTTAATAATTTATCATTGTGCGTTTTGAGCATTTTTGTTGCTTACTTGAATGTAGGTATATATTAAAGCATGTTTTGAATTAAATAAATCGATATAAATTTTTTTATTTAAAAATTTTGATACGGGGAATAATCGATCTTTCTCATTGGAACTTCCCCGTACAGTTGCAAGCATTTTTAAACTTTTATTCTCAGCCGCCCGTCAATGGCTCTTAAGTATCGGATACAAGCGTATCCCTGGGAAAGAAGGGCCTAAAAGCTGTTGAAATTTTGCCTCCAGGGTCAAAGAAACATGTCTGATTACGTGATTTAAGCATTATTTGACCCAAAGTAAAGCAGTCAATCAGTTTGATTGGTAAAAGTAGTTGTTATAATTTAACTTTAAAATAACTTTTACAAATAACTTTAATTCCGATTCTTTCATAATTATAAAAATTCATTGATTATAAAAAACATTATTTCTTAAAATGCTCAACTAACTTTAAGGCTTGATCAGATATTTGGTTTGAAAAATATGTAACTAATAATTTGATGTCTGATCTTTTTATTTAGTAAAAATAAAATTTCAAAGCTCCACAGCTCATAATTTAATATTATTGTCAATTAAAAAATGAGCAAAAAAAATCCATACAGAAAAAATCTGTGCAAATTTCATAATGCCAGAGCTCATCCATTGAGAGTTTTTGCCGAGGCAAGCAGACATATTATTATTTTCTGCCTCATAGTTAAGTTTATACCCACCACTGAAGTCAAATCTTTTGGGTAATTGTTTCCTAGGAAAACGCTAGTTAAAATATTCACAAAAGATGTATGGAAATTCATTGCTCTTTTGTGAAACAATTTTCTTATATTGGAAGCATTTATAATCGGCCTCGTCTTTGCAATCTTCCAAATCGAAAGAACAGCTATTACCGTTTGCTTTTGGCAACGTTGGAGCGGCCATGTTTCTGTTGGCCATAGACAAGCTATCTTTTTTGTTAGTGTTTGGGTTTTTAGATGAATTGATGAGATGAGATTTGGATGGATGTTGGAGGGAGTAGGAGCTGGCGGCGTGGAGTGAGTTGTGACCGCCGGTATTCCCAATGAGAGTGCGAGGTGCAGATGAATGGAAGTAGAGGGATGATTCGCCCGTCTGCGGTTCCTCTTTGGGCTTCGTGATTGTTTTCTAAACACAAAATTAAGTCATGTATTGAAATTTTATAAAACAGTGAAATCTCAATCCATGGTTCCTCGAATAATCATTTACAGAATTAGCAAAAACAGTTTGCATCGATCTTTTCTCGTTTTACTTGCTAGTTTTTGAGCATTTCACCCTTAAAAATTAACCGTTCGGTGAAGAAAATGCGTCTCTTCAAGACAGATTTAAAAATGATAAAACACCTTCATTTCTATGTGAAATATGAAAAACGATAGTTAGAGGTTTCACTGTACATGTATAATATTTGTACAACATCAAAAAACAATAACATTATTACACATTTGCCATTTTTTATGGCTTCTTTGATTTGTGGTGCTTCTGTTGAAACATTTGTAGATAATTGAAGACATCACCTAAACAACGCTGTACAGTACATTTTGCGCTGTGTTGAATTGAGTATGCAACATTGTTGTATGCCACATTTTGCACTGTGTTGAGTTGAGTATGCAACATCATTGTATGCCACATTATGCACATCTTGCATTGTGTTGAGTTGAGTATGCAACATTGTTGTATGCCACATTTTGCACTGTGTTGAGTTGAGTATGCAACATCATTGTATGCCACATTATGCATATCTTGCATTGTGTTGAGTTGAGTATGCACCATTGTAGTTTGCCACTTTACGCACATTTTGCGTTGTGTTGATTGAGTATGCCACATTTTGGCCTGTGTTGATTTGAGTATGCAACATCGTTGTATGCCACATTATGCACATCCTGCGTTGAGTTGAGTATGCAACAGTGTTGTACTTATTATATATTTATTATACACATTATGCACATTTTGGTTCAATCAGTAGTTCGAAATTCTACCACCTGACGGAGTTATGGCATGTTGACATACACTGTGATAAAATAAACAGTTTTTCCATACTGTAAATGTTTCGTACAGCGTTGTTCGGGTCACGTCTTCAATTAGTGAGTCGCTTATGCCAGTGCTTCTGAAACTTTTCCATACAACGACAAATTTGAAAAAATTACTGTCTCTGAATCTGTGTCTTCGGCTAATCATACTTGGCCTGTGTTCAGGCAACCTAGTTTGAGAAACATTGGCTCATGTGGTTGGCACTTAATACGACTCAAAACTGTTATAATAATATGTATTATTATTTTGGGTTTTAACATATACATTTTTTGAATGAAATTAAATATATATTTACATTGATTTGCCTCAAATTATCAGACCATTATTAACCGCTTGGGCACATAACCGTGTTTTCACGAAAATTTAACTTAGGTAGACATAGGAATGACGTATGCCCCGTACCTGAGTTATTAAAAACTAAAACTTTGAAATCCTCCATGTTCGTGGGGTAAGTCTCACGACAAGCAATCCGAAAGTCGGGGATTCAAATCCCGACGTGTGCAAATAAATTTTATTCGATTAATTTATGTTATATCACAATTAATTAATTAAAAATTATAAGAAAAAAAAGAGCGGGTGATTTTTTTTTTATAGAAAATACCTCACAAGAGTCCCAACTGCTCCTGTCTGGAGCCAGTGAGACTATAGCATCCCTAATTAGGGTATGTTGTGAGGCTGAAGGTAAGTGGGCAATGGAAGGAGAAGGGGAGGAGGAAGGTGTGGAAGTACCTGACTATTCAGATCTAGTCACTAAACACGGCTAAAGCCATTTCAAGCAACTTTTCAATTCTGAATGGTGGTCTCACACCAGGGCGATACTGAGAGTATCTTCCACTCTGGAACGTGCCGCAAATATAGTATTATATAGATACTCTCAGTATCGCGATACTCTATATATTGCTTAAAATGGTGACCAGATCTAAATAGTCAGGTATTTCCCCATCTTCCTCTTCCCCATCTCCTTTCCCTCCCCACTACTTTCAGCTTCACAATGTATCCCAATTGATGGATGCCATAGTCTTATTGGCATAGAGACTATACTGTAATATGGTCCAATAATCTAAGTCTAAATCGTAAATCCTTGGTTGGTGAAATGCATTCAATGAGCATTCAATATTTAATATTTGCATAGTTTAAAATAAATTACATTCTAACATTGATAAGCAGGTAAACATCAATCAGTCCATTTAATATTTTTTATAGAAGAAATGTTTGGACTTGGTAAATATGTCAAGAACCTTTTAAATGGATTTATAATAATCTGAGGCACCGAGACAAGAACTAATTAATAATTTGAGTTGAAAATAAGAGATTGGTTCACATACTTTGGTGGCGTGCATCAACTCTATCCAGTGGCGATCTCTGATGGCGGGATTCTGAAGTTCTGTGACCGCCCTCAGAGATGTTAAGAGATTCTTTATTACACATTCAATCGCCACATACGTCTCCCTAAAAACACAAAACATTTTTAATTGTGGTCCTATCTTAGATATGTTCCCTTTCAATGACCGTTCTGTTTCCTCTCCCAACTCTAAATTAATCCCTAGCCACACCTACACCCCTACCACAACGCTTAGTAATACATTGTACTCTCCCACTGTTTTGTAATTGTCAAGTCATTATATGTGTGCCTTGAAGAAGGAACGGTCGTTCCGAAACCGGTCAGCATTAATAAAATACTTAAGTGGTTCTAACAAAGTAATATTGATTCATTTAACTTTTTAATTATTTGTTAATTTTTATTTATGTAGTTTCAGCTTCTTTCAATAGATGTCAATAGCTTATTTTGTAATACAAAGTTCTTCTATATCCCAACAGATGGCAGTTGAGTAGGATATTATACACCGTTGTTCGTGTTTTAGGTATGAACAGTTACAATGATAGCCGAAGGCATCAGTGAGATTGAGCGGGCTCCCACAGTCTGCTCGTCGCAGCAACGGAATTATTTAGAGCCTAGTAAGGACGTCTGTCCAGTTTAATATTCATTGTAAATATTGACTATAACAAAATAAAGCAACCAGTAATCACTTGAACCTGTAACTTAATTGGAAGATACTCATTACATCTTAAGTTGTCTTATTACTGGAAATTAAAGAGACATAACATTTATTAAAGCAGAAACGGTATACAAATAGTTCCCGAGAACACTTTGCCATCTACCGTTCAGTGAGGGTCCCTGTTTTCCCGTGTATAGCCCTTAAAGGATCCTGTAGAGGGTAAGGGTTTTTCCATCGGTAGTCTTTCCCTCTTTGTTTGGGTTCACTAAAGGTACCATAAGGAAAGAGTCCACTGAGGTGGTCTCAAGTCTCCACTCCACTCCCCCTTGGTTCCCTGAAGGCCCCAAGAGGGAAGAGTCTACCGAGACGGCTTCTGCTTTCCTCTCCACTGCCCATAGGTTCCCCAAAGGCTCCTTATTTATTTGGTTTGAATGGTCCATTCGACGGGTACAAGCGTTAAATATCCACGGCGGATATGCCAGATCTTTCATTAGGCTTACATTCTATTTAGTTACTTAGTTACTCTCGAAATAAGGTTCATTCATAAAGACATTTTCTGATCTAAGAAGAATGTGGATTGAGTTGGTCTATTATGGTAACTTACCAATTCCTCATCTCCTTATCGAGGGCCCGCAGGTCTTTGGTGAACCTCTTACACTCCATGTCCATTCCCTCCGCGTCTATCTTCTTCCAAGAGGTCTTCTTCCAATCCTCGATGGCCCACTGAACCAGATAATAGTAGTCCCACAGTTGCTGAAAAATAAATTATATCTCAATTCTAATGTAGAAGAAATGTCCAAAAATAGAGACAACTCCGAAATGGTGAGAATCGGCTAATTTGCACAGCTTTTTCTGAATGGAATTTATATGCAAATTATAAACTCACAGTGTCATTTCCATCATGAGCTATGGAGCTTTGAAATGTAAATATACCTATAAAAATACACAAGACAAGACACTTTATTATTCACTAAAAAACCTCTGGCCAAGCCTTGCACTAAAAGTAGTGATGAATAGAGCTGTCAATATTGAAAGAATATTTTTATAATGGTGATTTATTTTTGGGGTATTATGCTGTGTTACACTACCTCCTTCTTTAGCCTAAGTTTTGGACAGCATTCCAGTGTCCATCATCAGGGCAAATGTGTAATCGATAGTGGCAATGTGTGTGCTTATGTATGTAGATGCAATACCATGTTGCCAACTGCAATCCTCTATGCGCTATTGGTGTATAATTTGCTATGGTTTTCTGCATTTAGTTTTGGTGTAACCGTCAATTACTGGATACAAAGAACTATTGAGCTTAGCCCCATCGTCTCTACTATTATACTAATATTAATGGGATTTTAGTGAATTTCAATTGCCTCCGTAATTAGGCATGCTCTATGTGTTTTGGGTCTTCCCAGGACTTCAGGAACAAATCCAAAGTAATGGCTGGTTTCATATTTAATATTTTTATAGGTTAGGTTTTATGCACTTACATATATGTATTACTGTTCGAGCCTTCGGATCATAATGTAAGAAAGAACTTACTTTGGCCATTTTCAGTTCCCTCCTTGTGCCCTGTATGGACTTGGTGTCAGGAGACGCTATGTCAAACAGTTGGCAGGATTCATCCAAGCACGAAGCCATCTCCTCAAAGTGAACCAACTCAAAGTGGGTTTTATCAATCAGCTCGTAAACATCTTCGCAATCAATGTAGAAAAACTGAAACATTGGGAAACAAATTGATCACCAATGGAAGAAGTCAGAAGTCTTTCACTTAAAAATAAATATCCTTTTAATATCTGTAAATGTCCATAATATCCATTTAATATCTGTAAATGTCCACAAATAGCAATTTAATAATTAACTCCTGGTGTGCCAATGCAAAATTATCACTTTTTTTTATATTAGGTCCACACAGGAGGCCCTGAGGAAAAAAACCTCCCCCAGGGCCTATGTCATCTTTGGGGAGGCTGTGTGGAGGGTATTTTTAAGGAAAGGGAGGAGAGGAAGTTCTGGGAAGGAAAAGGTATGAGGGTTGGGTAGGAATTTGGGGTTCATTATGTCTAGATCATCCTCCGCCAAGACCTACAGACCTTACCCCATGAACCCGGGCGCCCCTGCTAAGTCACCAAACGTAGCGAATTACTTGGGGTGACCTATGGCAGAGGTGTTGGTTATCAAATAAATGGTTCCCGGGGCAGCGGTACCCATTCCCACCTCCCAAATGTAGATGCGCCATCTGATTCTATTTTCGTCATAACTTACTTGTTTTTTTAAAAAAATTATGTTATTGTACATTGTACCGTCTTACCAGATAATGTGTTTGTACATTTATAAAAATATAATTTATTATAAAAATGTTATTTTCATAACTATATATTCTAAGCTATTCTGGGGAAACTATGGTATATATAGTTATTTTCAGAGAAATATTTTTTAAACGTAACCGTAAGGATATGCTGACGTTCAAGAGGTTAATATATATATCCATAAATATCCATATAATATGAATAAATATCCATAAATCCATTATATGTTTAAAAATAAATGTACAGACCCTCTTTAATTTGAAGCCATTCCGATAGAGCTGCATCTGGTGGTTGAAGAGAGTGACCTGCTTGGAGATGAGCTGTGCATGTTTGGTCTGCAGCGACCCCACATTGTGCTTTATCACGGCGGCCAGAGAGGTCAGGGTGCGCCACTTTTCCGGGAGGACTTCCAACTAAACAAACAAAAGTAAAGTTATTAGTAGATTAAAGAACAATGCCCCGATAGAATAGAAGCAACCTGTGGTAAAGATAATTGTACTTACCAATGTATACACCGAGAGCTTCTTCTTTCCCGTCTTCCAGGGGGAAAGCACACAGGAAGAAGACATTTTACAATGAAAACATTTTACTATGAAACATAACATATTAATAAATTCAGATCATAATGATGTGTAAATTATAATCAAAATTTGAAATTGACACAATATATATATTGGCTACCTAGGCCCTTCTTTTACTTAGTTCCGATACTCAACGATTCAAGTATCTTGGCGACTAACGCCTTGCATCTGCGCGAGTACACGGGTACGCGTTACAGATATTTTGTAAACTCATCGGCGACGCAAGTCTCCCGCAACCAGCTGGGTGAGGTTGTCGAGACATTTTGTAACATTATCGAGAAATTTTGTAAAATTGTCGAGACATTTTGTAACAATGCTGGGAATAAAACAGAAAATAAAGAAAACTACAGCAACTGTTTGCTTGTGAATGAGGTTATAAAAGCTTACTTAACGATGACATTTTGCTTACTCAATGTTGACATTTCGAGAATTCAGCAATGATTTGTGGCTACGCGAATCGCGTGATTTCAGTAGGGAAGTGTACGGACTGTGCGCGAGAAGTTGTTTGCAACTCGAGTACACAACATAAGTATCGGATACTTGCGTTTCCCTGTGGAAGAAGGGACTTAAATTATCATATTACGTATTAATTATACCTAAAGAAGTACATATTTATTTAGCTCAATCAAGCGAGCAGGTGTTACCAAAGTTAGATCTCTATTTCTCTTCACAACCTACCGAGATTTATTTTGAGTCCGACATGAGTACAGAGATCCTTAGATCTAACAAAGAGATACTTATTATGCCTTTTTGTGAGATCAAAAACCATTTTTCTTTTTTTTCTTCTCAACAATAATAATTGTCCAATAAAAACAGAAAAAATCTTACCTGGTCACAATTTTCTTCAGGGAAATCCACTCCATAAGCCTTAAGAACCTCAATAGTTTCTCTCAACGGTTCAAACATTTTGTCAATGCTGGTGGCCTGGCGCTCACGCACCTTGATGAGGCAGGCCATCACGCCCAGCAGACCCTCATAGTCGTTCTCCGACAGCTCGATGCTCAGGCAATTCACTGACTGTTCGATGAAGTCTTCCATGTCGTTGAGACTGGAAATTATTAGGTTTGTTTAAGTATTTATTCGTCGGAGATCAAAGTATGAATGATATTTGTTGCTAAAAAGATTGTCATGTGGTTTGTCTCCAGCTTGTCGAAATTATATCCAGATTATGCATTATGGCATGTTTTTGTCTTCTTTGGTCTGTGCATATTATAATATATACACATATTATAATATAATATATATAATATAATAATATAATATATATAATATTATAATATAATATATACACATATTATAATATGTGTATATGCGTGTGTGCATACACACATGTGCATGTGAATGCGTACAAATACATAGTTATATGTATTCATATATGTATGTGTGCATCTAATCACACACGCATGCATGTATACATGTAAAACAAGAACTAAAATATGTGTTAAATCTATATTCCTCATCTTTTCTCTTTTATACTATTTATCTTCTCTCTTTTGTATTTTATACATTCTGTTATAGTTTTTTCAATTTCATTATAAGTTTTTCTTCTATAACTTTTCCAATTTTCAAGCATGTTTATATACTTAATCCATATATGTTTACACTAGACTTCATAAACTAACAAATTAAACTTAGGTATGTATATATAATTTGTCACCATAAAATAGGCAGCCGCCTAGTATGGTGATTTAATATGTCATTTATATGTAAATGTCTTAATGTATTTCATGTATTTAATAAATAAATATAATAATGATGGGTCGATGATGCTTCCACAATGGCAAAACATTTTTTACAGATAAAATAAATATTTTTGCATGTACGAAATGACATGATAGAATAATATCATTTCCTTGCCAAGCGAACAAAACATTTTTTTTTTCTTTTTTAAAAAGAAAGACAAACATTCCCGGGTTACGAATAACCCAACCACATTTGGAAAATCTCCTACTACCACCACACTAAGGGGAAGATGTTGCTCGTGTTGTGATGGAGGACTTAGCCAGCCGAGGAATCGAACATGGAATGCCTGGGTGGGACCCAAATGCGATGCCCACTCAACCACTGACCGGTCTTTTTAATTTCAATCTGTTAGGAGCATTTTTAACTTTCAAAATATCACAAAATCGAGTCAAGTGCGGTTGAGCTGCTAGCATACGCGCTAGGGGTGCTGGCATTCAAGGGGTTAATATCTTTGTTGTAGTGTATAGGTTAGTCATGCAGTTTCAACATCCTTTAATAGTTGCCGTTAATATTGTTAGTTATACGTAGTTTTGTGGTATCTCAACAAATGTCAGGTAAGTATTATTTTAGAAGAGTAACATCTATTTTTATAGTGTCTAATGTACGAACGGATACGATAATAGCCGAAGGCATCTGGTAGAAGGGCAGACGCCATCAGTGTCGCGGTCCACAGCAGAAGAATAACTTAGAACCTCCTAGAGTAAGGACGTCTGGTCCAGTTAAACATTCATTGTAAATACCACGATAAACGTGAATAAAGCACCTCAATCTTATTTAAAAGTTTCCCAACATATTTCAAGTAATCTTAATCATTGCAATTATTAGATACTACAGTGTGGTACCTGTGGTGGACTGTGTCGATAAGGTTCTGCTTGAACATGTTGCCCCACTTGCAGGCCAGGTTGATGAGGGCCTGGCGCATGTTCTGCATGTCCAGCTGCAGCCAGCCACTGAACAGGCGGTGCGAGGGCAGCTTGTCGCACTCCACGTACAGAGCCTCAAACACTTCTATCTGAAATTACCATAGCCTTATTCAAACGGAAATAATATCCACCAAGAATGCAAAAATTCTGATAGTTGACATGGAATTTTGCAATGCCTTTATTAACATATAAAATAAATATATTTGCAAGTGACCAAACGAAGAGCTAGAATAATATAAAGATACATTATTTCTTTGCCCAAGTGAATAAAAAAATTATAATTTTTTTTTTTTTAATTGATAAACTAATGTTTAAATCAAGATTTTTATGCATAGCACAAAGGGTAAAAATTATTATAAGCAATAATTATTAGCCTGAAACACTCATCCATACTGAAAAAATCTCCCGAGAAAAGATACATATCGCCGACGGGACTCGAACCCACACCCCTCTGATTGCCGGTCAGGAGCTCTACCATTAAACTACGGCGGGTTATCTCCTACCCGCACAAATGATTCAATATATACCTAGTGTTTCATTCAACAATTATCGCTTATTACATTTTTCCATCTGCAAACAACCAACTTTATTTTTATATGAGAAAGGCATGTAAGTTCTAACTCTCTCACTAGGTGGCGTCGAGACATATTATATCTACATTTTTTGGCGAAATACTTTAACTCTTCGAATATTGTTTTTTTATTTTTTATTGATAAACTAATGTTTAAGATTTTTTATGCATAGCACAAAGGGTAACAATTATTATAAGCAATAATTATTAGCCTGAAACACTCATCCATACTGAAAAAATCTCTAAAAATATTATATGCTAGGAGCAATTTTTAAGATTCTAAATAACATAAAATCGAGGAAAGAGAAAGTTCGTGGCTGGAATAGGATCCATTTTTAACCTGTCGTTGGCCGTAAGAACAAGGTCAGAATCGCTTGGGCCATTCTCGTTCTTGACGTAACGAAATACTGGATAGCGTCTAGCCACTCCGAATAATTCAAATTAATTCACATTGACGCGCTGGGCATCAAAGATGGCGGACAAAATGGCTGCCGCTTGATAATATGAACGGAGTCGTATTCGAAGTCTATATTTTTTCATTGTTTTTGATATAAATCCATTGTGGAAATCATAGATTTGAGTGATTATTAGGAAGTTCGTTTTATCTACATTATTTTGATGTAATTTTTGTAATATATCACAAAAGAAATGTTATAAAAATTGAGTCAAATATTTTATGTAAAAAATATTTTTTTCATATGCTGGCTTTCAACAGGTTAATACAGTTCATAATTTGGGAGGTTGGTATGGGTACCGCCATCCTGGGAACCATTTATTGGATAACCAACACCAAAGGTCATTGGTCACCTCAAATGGTTTGCTACATTTGGTCACTTAGCAGGGGTGACAGGGTTCATAGGGGTGAGGTTTTGGGTTTTTTGAGGTTTGGCCGCGGATCTGCCTACCCATCAAGTGCGTGGTAGGCTGGATCGGGAGAGATTAGTTGAGAGAGACTTATTGACCTCTAGCAGGACTCTCTCAGAACATCGCCTTGCACCGCAATGGGCGAGATGGATTTGTACATCCGTCACTCCTGGACACACTGATCCCCAGATTCCTACCCACCCCACATAACTTTTTCCTTCCAGGACGCCTTCCTTTCATAAAAACCCTCCACACAGCATCCCCAAAGATGACATAGGCCCTGTGGGGAATTATTTTCCTCAAGGCCTCCTGTGGGGAACTTATGTAAACAAAAACATGACATACTTGTTCCTTGAAGACTTCCAGAGTGGGTCTGCTGGGAATTGAGATCTGTTCTTCAATGACCTCTTCCAAGTCTAAGTCGTCCATTATCTCCCTGGTGATGACCTTGCCGTACTTCAGGAATAGGTTCAGGAACTCTTCACGGTCATCCAGCCAGAGGTAGGAATACTTGTCATAGATCTGAAACAGGTCAGTTTTGCATATTTATCGCAGTGGTTTTTTTTTTTATTTTTTGAGACCAACACTAAGGCCCTTCTTTCACGGGGATATCGGATACTCGACAATTCAAGTATCTTGGCGACTAATAATAAAATTTTTATAAAAAATCTACAATGATTAATTATCAATAATCCAGAATGAACTACTAAAAGCCATGTAAGTAAAAGTAATCTGTACCGTGTGATGGCTTATTTACTTCTTTAATATGCGATCGCTGGAGTCGTTAAGTAATAATTAAAACTGAAACTCACTTCAATATATCGAAGGATGTCCATGACTGTGTAATTTAACGCCTCCATTATCTTATCTACCATATTTTTTACAGAAACATTTGTATCCGCTTCATCTGAAATTCATAGAAAAAAATTCACTCGTTCCAATTTAAAAGTTGTAATTAAAAATCAAATCTTCAATCAAAAAATTATGAAGAAAATAAAAAAAACCTTATTATTAAAATTAGTTACCTAAGTAAGTTGCTTTTCCTAAATCATCGGCGACTCTTTGAAAAACTTCAGCTTGTTTCAAAATATCTTTTACCATTTGTTCAATAATGTTTTGCAGGCAACCTTCATCGTCCTCATCTAACGTTGGTTTGAATATAAAATCTATGAACAAAAAAGGTTTAATCTTTGTAGTGTTAGTAAATATACAGGGTGTAACAGGACGTACCCGAGAGATTTTAACCAGTGATTCCTGAGCTTATTTGGAGTAAAAAACGTTAATGAAATATTTGTCTCTGGTGACTTTTTTGATGTTTTTTTTGTTTCAATTTTTATTTCGCAAAATCAAACAAAAAAAAAATTCTTTCTGGTCACTCAGCCGAGTAACCGACCAGCCTCTTAACCCGCTCCCAACTGTCCAACACCTACTTTTTTATGTTTTTGTAGAAAAAAAAAAAAACATGAAAAATGTCGCCGGAGACCAAAATTTTATTTACATTTTTTACTTCAAATAAATCAGGAATCGCTGGTTTAAATCTTTCGGGTACGTCCTGTTACACCCTGTATATGTAGTTTCAATGTTTCTCAAAAGTTACAGGATGTAGTTTCAATGTGTCTCAACAGATGTCGTTAGCGTATGTAGTTTCAATGTCCCTCAACAGATGCCGTTAGAATAGATAGTTTTAAGGTGTTTCAACAGAGGTCAGTAGTGGTACTACATAAGAGACAATACTACACATTTTGACAGTTTTCTTAAATGCGGTGTTCCATATCTCACTAACGAAATAAATACTGCGCTTGTGTTAAGACACCAACTCTTAAAAGTAGTTACCCTAACGCCAGAGATGATAGCTCAATGTCAATCGAGGGAAAATTTGCAAATCGAATGTCATCATAAACATCAAAATAATACAACAAATGGATGGTCATTCATGAATGCTTATTAGGCTTATATGTAAATAGTTATAATAAGTAATAAATAGAATGTAGGTAATTAATTTACACAAACTGACATCAACACACGGTAGGCATAGACAAGCCATTGAAAGCCATAGAAAATCACAGAAATTTGACAGCCGATAACGCATGATGGACTCCTTCCGATATCTGACGGATTTTGTCTTTTTGTCTTAATTGTCTCGTAATGTTGATTTAACACAAAAGATGACACAAAAGATACAGAATCACCTATCTGGTTAAATTTACAAGGTATAATTTACCTGGTTCTTGGAATTCTACAATAACTTCCATGAATGGCGTGTTGGGTCCTCTTTCCAAGTCCATGTTGCTGGTAAATACCCTCAAACTGGTGGTGATGGCACCAAGGATGACATTGGAGGTCTAAATAACAATTACCACAATCAAACAAATACATACATTATGTTTATTTATATTAATATATGCATATACATATTATTAGTGTAACTGTAATCATGAAGTAAAATATGCTAATTAAATTATATAGAACCCATGCAGAAAAATCGTAGGTATTATGCTAACATTGATTATTATGTTATTATAGCCTGCTTGTAACTATATTCCGCGCAGTTGAACAAATCTACTATTTCTGATAAGTATTGCCAACTGCATGCAATCTAGGTACAAGCAAGTATCTAAATGACTCAGTCCCGATATTGTTGTTGCAATTAAAAATAATTTAAGATCAATTCTTGTTGGTATATGGAAGGTAATTAAGCTTTAGAGCAGCCATACTCAACCTGCGGCCCGCGGCCCGCCGAGCTTTTTTGTGCGGCCCTAAAGACATTCATGGTTTACAAAATCTGGCATTCTATATTTCGTATATCTTGAGATTAATTTTGACTTTGACGTGCAGATAGTGACACCCGAAGAGGATTATCTTTGTCGCATAAATATACCAAACCACCCACCGTTGTCGTGTCAATATCAGATCTCAGGACTTACGTTGTATCAAGAATTGTTTGTTACTCATAGAAAATCCCTGGCACCTAGAAACAGCCACTATAACAAATTTAGCTGCATTGGGATATAATTATGTAGAGCTTTTTGACGAATTTATTGAATTTAAGAACGATACTAATCTGAAAGCTATTTTTGAAGAAAAAAGAGAAGGAAAGGAGTACATCCATTTTTGGAAATTAGTTCCAGAAAAATACAAGACTGTAAAAAATTGTGCCTTCCTGCTCCTCACATTGTTTGCATCAACATATCTTTGTGAATCATCATATTCCAAAATGAAATATGCAAAAAACGTATACAGGAATCGACTTACTGATTCTCTGACGTATTGAGGATAGCATGCAGCAATTATAAGCCCGATTTGTCTAAAATTGTTGAAAATTTATCACAATATCAAATATCACACTAATTTTGTAATAAACGATACATGTTACTTTTGAGTTTTACTTTTATCACTATTTTAATATTTAATGAACCGTATGCTGATAGAAGTGATATATACTATTACACGACAACCCCCCACCCCTCCCCCGACGCGGGTTTTGATTTGCCAAGGTATCACTTGCGGCCCGCGAAGCTTTACAAATATATGTATGTGGCCCGGAGTCAAAAAAGGTTGAGTATCACTGCTTTAGAGGGTATTACCAGAGAATACGGGAAATTTGTCCTTTTTAAGTCAAATTCTAGACGTATTGACTCTTTTTTACAAAAAACGTAAATTGATTTTGAAAGATTGTTATTTTATCTGGAACACGCAGTTTTAAAATTAAAAAAAACTCAGTTTAATTTTAATATACTAAGGTTATATCGTTGTTCGTTGGAAGATTTGTTCAATTTTCAAACGATAGATTCTATTAAACAACACAATTTTCAAATCATAAAATCATACAACAAAATAAATCAATACACAATCTAGTAAACACAGTTTTAAGAATTTTAATTTTAGTCAAATTAAAAAATAAATCCGAAAATGTGTTTTGTGACAAAAATACCTCAAATATTTCAAAAATTTTTTACACACTTATTTTGTTTAGACATTATTGAAAAATCATAAATACTTATGATCAAAAAATACTTACAAGAAGTATACGATATTTAATAATTTATAATTGTGCGTTTTGAGCATATTTATTGCTTACTTGAATGTAGGTATATATTAAAGATATTAAATTTTTAATTTTAAAAATCTGATAGGGGATAAAATTTGATAATTTGAATTTGATACGATGATCAATCTTTCTCATTGAAACCTCCCTGTACAGTTGCAAGCATTTTTAAACTTTTATTCTCAGCCGCTCTTAATAAATCAAGTCATTTTATTATCATCCAATTCATGTAAGTGGTAATAGGGATATGTATATGAATTTGTATGCGTTTTTTACCTGAGAATCAATATAGTGAATATAGTCAGTCCACTGTTCTGAACCAACTGAATTTCCTTCATCATCCAGATTAAAACTATTCGGTTCCGGCGGTTCCTCTTCGGCAATGTTAACTTCAATAGATTTTGCTTCAGGGACATCTTAAAACACATGACAAAAAATCAAAGGTAATAATGATTTGAGTAGTGCAGGTGTGGCAAACCTTTTTGGGTTCGCGTGCCACAAATATTATTTTTGGGTTGTGTGACGTGCCCAAGCAGTAAAAAATTAACAAAAAACAATAAATTAAAAAAATAATTTTATTTTGAAACTTAAAAATTACAATAGAGTTAAACATAAAGTGGTAATCAATAAATTTACACATTAGTTATTTATCAATGAGATTTTTGCTGTTGTACATACGATGACAAATTGTTAATATCTGGTTCATATTTCATCACTTTTAGTAATACACACGACCAACTGGATTCACCACAATTAGAAAGTGAACCTGGTGATGAAATTTACAACCATAACGAGTGAAAAAATTTAATGTTGGATTCGAGACATATATCCTGCCTTACAGTGAGTAGTTTACCGCATCCTACAAATTCCAACAGATACACATACCTGATTCATTTAGTTGAATGCTGGTACGAGATGAATGTCGGCTCATTGATTTGGGTTGATGGCAATCTTCAGCAGGTTGAGTTACAGAAGGACATTTGTTCAACTCCTGAAATACACAGTAATAGATCAACATTACTTTTTCTACATGCGCTGGATGCGTATTTTGAAAGTATGAGTGTTAGAAACATACTATAAAATTATAACCTAACCTGTTTAAAGATTGCCTTATGGGGGTTGAAGAAGAGGTCATAATTCAACCTGATGATATTCCGTATGTCCGCATGCGCAGTTTGTATATTTTCATACCTGCAATCAATACAATAACATCACTGAATGGATAATGATCATATGGTAACTACAGATTGTCTCACAAACTCTTTAAATAAAAGTTTTACTGTTGCCAGTGTCATCTATGAGTAACCTCTCAAAGTACTACCTAAGACAGGGATAAGCAGCCAAAATTACAATATTTGAGAGCGTATTTCATCACCTTTCAAAAACAGTTTTTAGTTTTCGTATGCGTTCAGAAATATTCCTTTTATTTCTATTTTATTGCAAGTCGAAAATATTTCGACCTTTTGACAAAACAAACTTGAGGCCTGAGGAGATAAATGTGATGAACGTATGTCTTGCGGTATGAAAGAGACATGCGTGTATGAGTGAGACAGCATGAGTAACGCATAAAAGGTATGATTGTCCATTTGTCCATTCGTCCTCTTTGCCTTCAGACTTCCTAAGAAGGAACACTGTACATAATCTCGTAATAAACATCAATAGTCTACCTACGACTTATTATTGAAGTGATTCCTGTACTGAGAGTACCACCCCAAGGAATCTGGATCCATCCACGGGAGTCCAGAAACTCAATGTGAAACCGGCCACGGTCATCACATTTGGTGCAACCGAAAAAGGAACCACGGAGCAGCCTAATTTTCACATTTAGCTGGATGTAGTAGTCAGTAGTAGATAAGTCACGCTGACAGAGGGTTCCACCCAATTTATTGCTTTTCAAAGTTGCTGCTGCTTGGTAGGACTATGGTTGAAATAATTAGTACCTTTTGGTCTTCCTTGCAACATTTTCTTCAATAGCCAGCAGATTCATCTTGCCGCTCTTAGAGGTTTTGTGTCTCTCGTACAGGGGCGCGTTGCTCCAGACCTTGATGGTGTCGAAACACTTCTTCATGTTCTGCTGGGCCGTCAGCACCCGTAGCTGCAGCTTGTTGATTATTGTAAATACAGCTTCCACATAGTCTTCAACTGGAAAACAAATGGTTACAATGAGACAACAAGAGTCAGGGCCTTCTGTGTGGAGTTAATGTAAAAAAATAAAATAAATAAACGACAGGTAGGAATGCTATGATTGTCCTACATATAATTTACTGAGAATGTGTTCTGAACAACTAGCAGGAAACTGACTAACAAATGGGTGCCCAGCAATTATTGAAGTTCAACAATTTATTTATTTGTAAGAAACAAATAAAGAGATGAGATATATCGTCTTCTTGGAACTTTAACCACAGGAGCGATAGAGCAATTAAAAACTTTTTTCTCAGATTGCTAAAAGAAATTTTTCAGTCCACATTAAAAAATCATAACTCTAAATTTGAATATGGAGACATACAAACTGATTATAGTTCTATATAACCGATGAATTCACCTACCTTTTGTCTATTATCACATATTCGTAGGATTTATAAAAAAAATATTATTAAATCGATAACTTAAAACATTTTAAAGAATCTAGAGTATATTTGCCTTATTTAGGCAACAAAGCAATCCGTGGTTTTGGAAATAGTGCCATATTGTGGCAAAAAGCACTCGAGTGGTTCAGGCCTATTTTTTCGAACAAATTGTATACATTACAGTAGATGTATGACTGAATGACCTGGGAAAGTAAGCTAAATGACCTGGACAAGTGTCAAGAACGATGTCTCCAAGAAATAGGGTCGCATCTTGGAGTATTTAGACCTTACCCCAGCAATCGGGGCTCTGCTGGAGTGGACCTTCCATTTCCCTAGATACTCATCAAATTGGACCATTCAATAACTCCCTCTTCTCTTCAGGCAACCAAGGAGTGGAGAGGAGAGATGAGGCCCTCTTCCCTCCTGGGGCCTTCAGGGAACCAAGGATGAGTGACGATGAGAAATGAGACCTGGGAAGACACATTGTGGAACCAGAAGATATGGCCTCCATATCCAATGACAACGGGACCGGGTTACTGTCAAAGGAATGCGGTAAAATGGGAGTGCGTAAGTGCTTACGGGAACTATACCGTCTCCGCTCTGTATAAAAGTATATTACGAGTAAAACACTGTAAAATTGTACCAAAACTCACCGTCATCATTCCAGTTGAGTTGCTGCAAGCCTGTCTTCAGCATTTCATCCACTTTGTTTATTTCCCTTTCAATTAGAGCCACTTCAGATTTATGACTTCCCTTTCTGATATTGTTGTACCAATCTATGGCACGGTTCAACTTTATTGTTTGTTTCTGTGAAAACGAACAATATACTTAGTTAAATATCATACCACTGCCATCTGTAATTATTTATTTATTTATTTATTATTTATTAAAGAATTTTATACATAGTGTACATATTGTGTTATTTCGCCCGCCATGCTAGGGATGTCCCTGTGTTATGGCGGGTGAAGTATGCAGATTATATGGGTAATGAAGTACATTTACTGATAATATAATAATTATGATAATGAGGTTTACAGTTAATGCAGCAATGAATTTATGATAATGAAATTTACATATAATATAGTAATTGATGATAATGATGTTTACAGGTAATAAATATAACAAGGAATTTATGACAATGAAATTTACATATAAAATAATAATTGATAGATGAAATTTACAGATAATATAACATTGAATTTATGTTAACGAAGTTACAGATAATAAAATAATTGATGATAGTGTAGTTTATTATAACTGTTATGCGCGCCTTCCACTGAACTTTGTTCGAACTTAGCTCGACTCGCAAACGTCAACTGCATACTAGTGCTTCCACCAAGAACGAGGTGAGCGAAGCGGGCCGAACAAGTTAAAATAGGTTCGAACAAGCCCACTCCGCCATGCGAGCGGAACGGACTTTGTACGAACTTAGCTCGACTTAGCAAATGTCAACTGCATACTAGCGCTTCCACGAAGTGAGCGAAGCTGGCCGAACGAGTTAAAATAGGTTCGAACGAGCCCGCCTGCGCACACTATCGGCAACTAGTTTCTAGCGGGCTTCACTCAAGAACTATCATCTATTCAGTTGACTCTACTGCGTTTTTTCAAGATGGAGGTGTTTATTAAAGCCTTTCGACAATTTTAGTATTTATGGGATACAACAGCAAAGAATATCGCAATTTCGATAGAAGGATGCGTTTTGGAAAACCGTCATTGAGATGTAATTGCCCGAAATAAGAAAATTAAAATTGTTTTAAACAATATTTTTTTTAAACTAAAGATTTTAAAGTTTTGTTACCTATCCAAAATCATGGTTTTGCACGCTTCTTTCTTCATTGCATCCGTGCAGTCAGAAAAAATCACACGCTTTAGACTGTATCTGTAGTTATACTGAGACCATTTTTATTTATGTTTAGCAAAATCCCGCTGGTAAAGGCACGATAAGGGAGACCTATGTTCAAAGGGATTACAAAAAGGTGATGAAGAAGAAGTGTCAACCTACGTGCAAAACTTCACTGCGGGAATAAAGTTCCAGGGCTTCGGTTGGAATTCCCTCTTTTTCCAAAAATAGTATATAACGTACCTCTCGTAACAGGCAAACTAGCTGGAATGTACAAGTACACTTATTAATTCGCGTGGTCGCTCAAGTAATAAGGTATAGTCATAGTGTATAAGTAATCAGCTATAAGTTTTACTATATATTTTATTACTTATACCTTATGACTATACCTTATTACTTATACGTTATATAATTTTAATTAATATTGAAAATATTATTTTATAATTCGTACAATTTCGTGATACTGAAAAGAAATCTGACCACTTAACCACGAGAGCAGCTATTTTGCATTACCACAACCGTTCCATATCTGGACAGATATGGTTTTACACATTGTTCCAAACTGGTACCCTTAAATAAATTTATGTATTTTTGAACGAGGTTAATATGAACCATCCTATACCCGGGTGAAACTACTCTACTGTTAAATGTGATGACTGGCCAAATTTGAAACTGAATAACTTTTTATAAAATCATTTGTGTGGGAAAATTTTATGAAATATTTATTGAAATGGGGAATCAAAAAAATAAAAACACGGTGATCGAGTCACCTCAGTGAGGCGACTTTGATTTTCCATGTTTTATAACCTTATTACAAAAAAATGCCAATTCCATAAAATTTTGTAAAAATATTTAATACAATGGTTATATTACATATATATCGATAGACACTGATATACAATATAATTGATACAAATACATTATAATCATTAAGGAATTTAGGGGAAAACAGCTTTACCATTTAACCAGCAATGTGTTTGAATATATGTAACTGGAAAACAACTATGTACATAATCTACGAATTGTACTTATCCCACACTGTTGTTTCTCTATCTTGCATGGTAGGGTATCCTGCTTTTATCTATCTCGTATTTGATTTTGTTTTAGATTTTGTTTTTTAATTTTGACTTTGATTTTGTTCATGATTTTGTTTTGTTTTAGATTCTGTATTATAATTTTATTTTTTGCTTTTGTTTGAATTGTTTGTAATGCTTATTTAGATGTACTTTGCTTTTTAATTTTATTTTTTCTTTTTTGTGATTTGTTTGTAATGCTGATTTAGATGTACTTTGTTAATAAAAAAAATAACATGTAAAAGCCCATCAGGGCGTGAAATACAAAATAAATAAAGAATTTGACACTTATTTTTGAAGCGTTATTGTACCCACGTTAATGAAAAAAAAATCATTAAAAACAGTCATCAAAAAAAAGAGTGGTAGCAAGAATTATGCAGATATCCGGGATGATCAAAATCGCCCCATATTACGATACCGATCTTTTCAGATAGGTACCTGACGATTTGAGTAGGTTGGCATTACCACTCATGTATGTATATTTTTTATGTAACATATATATAACAGGAAAAATTTTCTAACATACCTCATCGTGAAAGTTCAATTTCAATAATGCATCTTTCTTAACCAGAAGATAGTTGTTCAAATACTCAAAGCAAATGCTTGGGATAGATTCTTTCCACCTGTTGAAAAGCTTTTCATCAAAATCGTTCAATCGTTTCAGGAGATCCTCGTATTTTGCTCGTATTTCTTTGGCGCTCTCAGATGAAACAATCCTGAAAACAAAAATGTTACTTCCATTCAGTCCATCAGCAATTAAAATTTATTACAATTACTCTGTGCCGACAACATTGGAATACATAATTGTCTTTGGATATTCAAGAATAGATTGAATGGTATTGTTGCGGCTATGTGACATAACACACTAACCAAAACAGTTAATAAACAACTCTTCGCCAAACGGACATGTTATCATTTTGTATTCCTCAAGTTGAGGCTGTAACTGGCTCAGCACTTTTTACACACCATTAATTATTCACTGAGAGTAGCAAAATCCTGCCTTAACTTGACCGCTTTACGTTTGGTCTGTCTGTAAATTTGTTGCTGGTTTTGACTTACGTAATATTTTATTTAATTTTTATTTATTTATTCATTTCTATGCTCTTACATACAGTTTATAAATACGATATGTGAAAGTAAAACAAAAAATATCCTTAATATAAAACATAGTAGGTAGTAGAGTGAAGTATGTTCGGCAACTGCATGTAAATGGTTAAAACTAATGTCGTTATTTGTGAACACCTCACTAGGAGAACCTGTGCTGAGGTGTTCGCATGTATTATTATGCCGTCATAAGTGATAGCACAGTATCCCCCTTGAGACTCTCAAGGAAGACTCCGTAGTTCCACCCATGGTGGCTGTATTGTACATATAGTAGGTGTAGGTAGCTGCTTTGAGATAGTCATCCTAATATTATACAGACACAATGTAGTAAGTAGAGGTAAGTTAAGCATCATAATATTCTAAAGACGCAAGTAATACATTATAGTGAAAAGAGTGAAGATGCATTGTCCAAGATTTACAGGTGTAGAACAATGTAGTGAAAAGAAAAAATAAAGAATATACAAGAAGTTAACTGATAATATACTTTTATAGATGCGAGGTCTGCTTTCCACCGAACAAATCAAATACAAAATGTATTCTAATGACTCCTACAAACTTTACCGAAAAGAAAACCAAATAAATTATAAAATGAAAACATCTTACGGATCATCAATTTGAACAAATTCAGCCATTGGAGTTGTTATCCGCTGCCGAAGTTTGAACATCCACCAAAGCATTCCGGCAACTGGAGGATAGAAGGCATCTATCATTGGTCTTCGTTTCGTCTTAGTGTACAGCTGAAAAAACAATGTTTTTTCTTCATTTTTATGTTACACCTCACTTTTTCATTAAGATTACTGAGAGAAAACCAAATTTTTCAAAATTTGCAACCGTAAAAATTATTGGGATCGAACAAATTGTGCTCAAATATGCATGTAAATAAATAGAGAGTGCTTACCCGGCAGCCTTCATCAAACATGTCACTGACTTGATCCAACTCACTTCTTAGGAGTGTGATAAGTTTGCCATATCTCGGTTGGAGTTCAACAAGTATACAAGGTCTGTGAGCGAGATCTCCTAGGATTTGAATTAGCTGCAACAAAATTAACCTAATTGTTATTTTTATACTTTTGAAACTAGCTATTACTTTGTGATTTTCCATTATAATTAAAATAAAACAATAATTTGATTGCTGTGAACTCTTGCATTTAATAAATCTGCATTTACCTACACAAACTACTAGACGAACATTAACATTTTATATAAACACATCTCATTCTAACTATAAATTGCATTCCCCAATACAACGATTACATAGTCTTGGTAACCAATATTTAAACAATATTGATGTATTTGAGAATAATTTGAATTTGGCAAACTTTAAACGCCGTATGTGCGAACTATTTCTACTTAATTCATAAACTATTGTAAATACCAATTTTATACATTTTTATTAATACCTATTATTATTGATTTGGAGAATATTGGCAGGCTATCTATTTTTAATTTATTTATATTCTGTATTACCTACATTTTGTCAACTCATATTTTATCTAACCTATATTATGTGTCTTTATATTTTCTGTTACTTACCTGTATTTTATTCACTTCTAACTCTTCACTGTTATTAATCAAAACATAAATAAATAAAAAAATATAACTTTGTTAAAACCACTGATTTATTTAATTAAAGCCGACCGGTTTCGGAACAACCATTCCTTCCTCAGGACAAACATATAATGATTTCGCAATCAGAAAAGAGTGGGAGGGTACAATTTATTACTAAGTGTTGTGGTAGGGGTGGAGGCGTGGCTAGAATTAACGGAAAGTTGTGGGAGGGAACAGAACGGACATCGAAAGAGAACAGATTTAAGATTGGGCTATAAGTTAATATTTTTTGTTTATTGATAATCGACTCATTATTTTTAAGGGATGTAATTTTTACATTAACCCATGAGGAAAATAATTTCCCTCGGGGCCTTTGTCAAAATGTTATTTAAATACCTACTTTAAACATGCTTTCGAGGTTGGCACATTCATCGAAAGCCTCCCCAAATATTTTTGCCAATCTACGATCGATGTCTGCAACATTCAGTGAGAACCTTTCAAAATCCACCAGGAACGCTTCGTCTTCAGGATCTAATGGGTTATATTGAATTTGAAACATCTTTTGGTATAACTGGGTGTACCTCTCGTATATCTGAAAAATAATATATAATAATAAACAAATATCACCTGAAGGGTGATTTTCTATCTTTTGCGACAGCATAACGTATGTTAAATCGGCAGTATACTACACATTTTGACAGACTCTTAAATACAGTACTCTGTATCGCGCTAACAAGCTAAATACTGTGCTTGTGTTACGACACAAACTCTTAAAAGTCGTTACCCTAACGCTGGAAATGATGATGCGTTTTGCTGCGTAATCCCCTTCAAGAGGTTAGTCGCAGGAAAATTTGTGAATCGAATGTCATTGGGCACAAACATCAAAATAATACGAACGAAGGATAGTCATTTATGAATGATTAAGCTTATATATAAGTAGTTTTAAAAGTAATAAATATTAATTTATGTTTTTAAGTTGGTAATTGATCCATTTAACACACGACAGGCGTAGACAAGCCATTAAAAGCCATAGAAAATCACAGAAATTTGACAGCCGATAATGCACGACGGACGCCTTCCGATATCTGACGGATTTAGCCTTTTTGTCTTAGTTGTTTCGTAAAGCTGTCGTAACACAAAAGATAACAAAAAAATACAGAATCAACCTTCTGTAATAGAATTTTTTTTTTACAAGTATACATAGTTGTAATAATAAAATTTTAAAAATCTGTATATAATTCTAATTCATAAGTATAGTTGTGATCATGTTATGATTTTGAATTGAAAATTGAGTGTACGGCTGAGCAAAAGTTACGATCAGTATCATTGGTGACAAACATTGTACATCTGAGCCAGATTGTAAATTTAACTTGGCAGTCACAGTTTGATAGGTGGAAGCATAAAAAATGTAAGTTGATTACATTAATGGTATTGGCACTGAAGGCTCGTCCTCTTATTCCAGAATATTCCACTTTCTCCAACTTGAGCATCTCCACAGTAGTCTGCAGCATTTCCTCCACCATCTTAAGACGTTTGAAGAACGTCAGGAATCGAGAGAACACTTTCTCAAAATCAAAATTCCACATTATCGGTACAAAATCGGTTGGAAAAAATGTCGCTACTTTTGCCTTGTTCATTTCATAAGTTTGCCTAAAAGAAAACAATAAGAATAAATAAAAAAAAAGATGGTAACTTTGCAATAAGCCGCCGCTTTTTTAATAGGCACAGATTTTGAAAAGTACACTACTTTTAAACTTAGTTACTACAAAAAACATCGGTTTCAGTCGAGACCGGTGGAAAAATATGCATTTAAATTTACATTTCATTAAAAAAAAACTGTACGTAATTCCTCGTTACGGCTGACATTTCGTATTACATTATTTTGCATAGAACAATGCTGAACAATTTCCAGGGTACCAATCGATAAATATTTAAAAAAAGATTACTCTATGGCAAGAAATCACTCGAGGAAGGTACTAACTAAAGATTGGGTTGCACCATACAAATTTTAATTTTCTGAATAAATAAATAATTAAGTATATTTAGGACGAATTAAAATCAATGTACTATTAATTAGGTTGTGTTAGGTTAGGTTAAGTAATAATTATTGGATATAGATGGAAACACTTTTTTTAAATAAACTCTTTTGATTCACCTTAATTACATTAGCTTCGTCTTGTGAAATTTTGCCCATATTTGTAATCACTGTCACTTTGGTATGTTAGTAGTCCTGATAATTTTTTTTATATATAACGACCGGCTAGAAGATTTTGAAGATATCACGAAATCTGGGCGTATTAGATAAACACTAATTTAAGTACCGAAGTTTTGAAAATAAAATGACGTAAAAAAACATGCTTTTTTTCTAGTAATTATTATTTTTTTAAATAATACACTCACTTTTGTATCACAAACCATGTTGCACAAACCTAGCGTAGCCGCCAAACTACTTGAAAACTGGGATGTTTTTCTTGCCTTGACGTGAGCAGGCGCTATAAAGGGGGCCCTTTCTCTTGTATCACAAACCATGTTACACAAACCTAGCGTAGCCGCCAAACTACTTGAAAACTGGGATGTTTTTCTTGCCTTGACGTGAGCAGGCGCTATAAAGGGGGCACTTTCTCTTGTATCACAAACCATGTTACACAAACCTAGCGTAGCCGCCAAACTACTTGAAAACTGGGATGTTTTTCTTGCCTTGACGTGAGCAGGTGCTATAAAGGGGGCACTTTCTCTTGTATCACAAACCATGTTACACAAACCATGTTACACAAACCTAGCGTAGCCGCCAAACTACTTGAAAACTGGGATGTTTTTCTTGCCTTGACGTGAGCAGGCGCTATAAAGGGGGCACTTTCACTTGTATCACAAACCATGTTACACAAACCTAGCGTAGCCGCTAAACTACTTGAAAACTGGGATGTTTTTCTAGCCTTGACGTGAGCAGGCGCTATAAAGGGGGCACTTTCTTTTGAATCACAAACCATGTTACACAAACCTAGCGTAGCCGCTAAACTACTTGAAAACTGGGATGTTTTTCTTGCCTTGCCGTGAGCAGGCGCTATAAAGGGGCACTTTTTTGTAACATAAACCTAGCGTAGCCGCTAAACTACTTAAAACGCGTGCGTATCTTTTTTTTTTCGTTCTAGGTATTCAAATAATTACACAAACCCGTTAGACAAACCCTGCTTGCCCTACAAACCATTCAAAACCTGGGATGTATATCTTGCTTAAACTTGCGTGCGTGTTCCTTTATTACTTTCGTTCTTAGTTTAGGTTATTAGATTAGTTTAGGTTTGGTTAGGTATATTAAATAAGACGTTCTCCGACGACATTCAAAAATTAATAATTGAGAATTTTGAAGCTGTTTTTATAATAAAATGTATTAGAACACATATCAAGACAAGCACTGCTCTCTGTACAAAACGAAAAAGTAGAACGATTTTTCTTTTGTTTATGGTTCGTTATTTTCGAAAAAAATTTCCTATGTGGTTTCTATGGACAAGATCAGACAAGATTTAATATGGCGTCCCCGTCAAAACGGAGAATTAAAGAAATATTTCGTGTATAAAAGTTTTTACGAATATAAATTTAAATGCATATTTTTCCGCCTTTTTCGACTGAAACTGATGGTTCTTGTGGTAGTCAAGTTTATTTTTAGTTTAGTTTTTAAAATAAATGCCTACTAAGAGCGTAGCGGCATGCGGCGGCTTATCGCCAATTTACCAAAAAGATATATCAATTGCTAGAAAATATGTACTTAAGTAAATATTTAATAATATTAATAATTGCTTACAGAAAATATTCCAAAATTTCAATGATTCCGTGTATTTTGACGGCTTGTTCAATAGCTTCTCCAAAAAATATTGACAATGGGTCACACGATGATGAGGCTTTTTCAATCATCATATTGCATACTTGACGGAGTAAAACTGAAAAGTAATTTTAAATTAATAACTATGAAGTTAACCACTGGAGTGTTTTTGGACACATTTTGGCTGATTTGCAAACATCTTCGAGCGATCGCTGGTCAAAATGTGGCCAATCTCAGGAGATATTTTAAAACATTTATTGGAATTATTTCATAAGTTTCCGCGCGGTTGTACAATTCCATTAATCACAAAGATAACTTAGTGTTTTCACTTTTCAACCAGAGATTTCTCGCATCTCTTCTGAATTACTTGTTATTGACATTTCGTGAACCAAAATTATTGACATATTTTTACTTACAAATCATTGATCATGTGTTTACATTTAAAAAAATGCATGTTCGAATTTTTATTTATATCTGTGATTAGGCTGGAATCAGACGGTTCACTAATCGTTCATTTCTGTATTGTATTTCATTCCACCTATTTCACTCGGAATGACACGTCTGAACAAAAAATGAAACAAAAGTGAAACGAAGATGGGAACATTTGCTCGAGTAACCATAGAGTAAACCTTCGCTCGAGTGAGCCGTCTGATTCCAGCCTTATGCTGGAATCAGACGGTTCACTCGAGGGAAGGTTTCCGCCATGTTTTTCGGCCTAATCGTCCATTTTGTTTCATTCCATGTTCACACGGCGCTATAGAAATAAGCGTTCACTCATCCATTCCGACCACAGCGTCGCCGAGCGAGGTCAACCGCGCTGGAATTCGTTTGTTTTCCAGCGCGGTCCGGCCCCGAATTTTAAGGAAAAACATGTCAGATGCATTGATTTTTACGCAATTTTGTTGACACAATTAAATAAAAATAAATAAAAAAACAGTATTTTGTCGTCTTATAAACCTTTTTATTTTTTATGGCATAATAACACAATTTGATTTCACTTTTTTTATTACGAACATTTTCCTACAAATTAATAATCTTACATATATTAAAAAACATATAAAATACATGGATAATAAGGGAGACCCAAAAATTTATATGAGAGGTGTTCCCAAAAGCAAACAAATTAGCCGAACGAATACCATTTTGACGTTTTGCGTGCGATTTGATAGCGTCCTTTCATGGTCCTTCCCGTACAGGACGCGAGACAAACTGATTGAGAGTTCACTCGGTGTTCAGACGATTCACTTTGCTCTCTTCCGCGCGCATGCGCGCGCGAGTGAAGGATGCCGAAGGAAAATATCCAACATTGTTGGATCGGTTCACTTGAAGATTTCATTCGGCAGTGTTCGGCACTTTCGATTCATTTCATGTTCAGACGTGTCATTCCGAGTAAACTAGGCCGAATGAAATGCGGAAATGAGCGATTAGTGAAACGTCTGAATGGCGCTTTATCAACTAGACCATAGACAACACACAAAGTCAAAATATTAAATATTGCTCCAAGCAGGTACCACGAATAGCAATTTTAAAGTAAATAATTTGCAGAATTCAAGTATTTATAAATTTAACGATTTTTTTATGAATCATAAAAATATGAAATAAACCGTCATGTACGTGCTCCATATAAAAATTTGGAGTTATGATTTTTTTTAATGCGAGCGGGAAATTTCCAAATTGGACGCTCAGAAATCCCGGACGCTGGACGCGTATTTTAATTCTTAACCTGTCATTGGCCGTACGTACTCTGATGTACCATCGATTTTGTCCCTTATGTATAAAGAAATTGTACAAGAACAAGGTCAGAATCGCTTGGGCCATTCTCGTTCCTGGCGTAACGAAATACTGCATAGCGTCTAGCATCTCGGAATAATTTTAATAAATTGTCTATGATGCGGCGGGCAAGAAAGATAGCCGACAAAATGGCCGTCGCGTCAAAATATGGACGGAGTTGGTTTAGAAACTCTATATTCTTTCATTGTTTTTGATATAAATTCATTGTGGAGAGAATAGATTTCAGGTTTTATCAGAAAGATCGCTTTATCTACATTATTTTCATGTAATTTTTGTAACACATTATCACAAAAGAAATGTTATAAATATTGGATTCGCAAGAAATGTCAAATTTCTTACGTCGTAATAAAAAAAGAAATTTTTCCTATGCTGGCTTTCAAAAGGTTAACGCAAATGCGAGTGTTTGGTTTATCAATAATATCAGATGAGATGGAGCCTTATGTTAAAGAATATATTTATTACAATCTTAAATTCGCTTTTTTTTTTAGTGAATACGTCAATCACAGAAGAAATGTTGTTTAGCAATCATTCTCCCCAAAGGCATGATCATTGGTAGGTTAGTCCTGCCTCTAGGAAAAATAAATAGTCAGTGCTGTCTAGCTCTGATTAAATTATCGGGGACATAAAGTGAAATGCGTTCTAGAATATCAGGATTGCAAATGAGCCCATTTAGCAGCTTGTCCGCTACTAACACCATTGCAATCTTTCTCCAAATGTCTAAACGATCTATTTTCAGCATTCCGGCGAGAAAATCAGAGGGATACAACAGAGGGTAGTATCCGAACTCTTGCATGCATAAATGTTTGTTTGTTTGATGTTTTTAAGTAAATACAACAACATTACAGATCATTTAAGAACATTCAATAACATTCAAAAACATCGCCCTTGAGATGATTTCTCACAAAAACGGCGCTCCAATTATTATTATTAGAAAACTTTAAATAACATATATAAATACACAATTAGAATCTGTGTGGCAGAACAACAAATTGGTAAAGCCTTCAAAGGGAGTAAGTGCTACAGATATTAAATGATAGTAAATAAAAATTGCCATTGATTTGTTTACCTGTAATTCTGTCAGTTTTACAATAATACTGTGAATTGCCCCACAATAAGCCAATGCAGTGCATCATTGGTCGAATGAGGACTTTGCTGTCAGTAAAATTGGTGTTCTGGAATGTCTCAAAGTGAAAAACCAAGGGCTTTTGATGTAGCACAATGTCGCGAGCCTCCACTGCTCCTAGAATAACAAACAAGCAAACTTCCTTTATGAAGAATACCAGAGAATAACGGAAATTAGTCCTTTTTAAATCAAATTCTAGACGTATTAACACTTTTTTACAAATAAAACATAAATTGATATTGAAAGATTGTTATTTTATCTGGTATACGCAGTTTTAAAATTTTGAAAAACTTAGTGTTCTTTTAAGATACTATGGTTATACCGTTCGTCGTTGGCAGATTTGTTCAATTTTTAAACGATAGATTCTATTAAACAACACAAATTTCAAATCATATAATCATGAAACAAAATAAATCAATACATAATCTAGTCAACACAGTTTTGAGAATGTTAATTTTAGTAAGCTAAAATCATTAAAAAATAAATCCGAGAACATGTTTTGTGACAAAAATACCTCACATTTTCTATTTATTTAAGGTCTTACAAACGAAAATACTTAAGCAAAAATTTACACACTTATTTTGTTTAAACCTTATTGAAAAATCATAAATACTTATGAACAAAAAATACTTACAAGTAGTACACGATATTTAATAATTTATCATCGTGCTTTTTTAACATTTTTATTGTTTACTTGAATGTAGGTACATATATACTAAAGCAAGTTTTTAATGAAATCAATTGATATTAAATTTTTAATTTTAAAAAATTGATACGGGGAATAATCGATCTTTCTCATTGGAACCTCCCTGTACAGTTGCAAGCATTTTTAAACTTTTATCACTCTTAATATAAACAAATAATATATATTTTAATTAATGAAGACAATATTAGCGAAACCCAATCTAAATCTGAAACAGAAAAATCAGAAAAAGATCGGGCCGCATCTGGGACTCGAACCCAGGACCTTCGGCATTCCGGGCAGATGCTCTAACCACTGAGCTAATGTGTCCCTATCCGATTCGGTCATATTTAACTGTATCATCATACTTCGACTGAGAATAACCAACATTATCTTTATTTTCTTAATGCATATTTTATTGCCTGCTATCGAGTAAAATAAAATATTATAATTTGAAGTTTTACCTATTAAGTTAAAAATAAAAAAAAATAATATATACAGAATTTTATTATGTAAAAGGTTAAAAAAAAGATATCACGTGATAAAAATAAAACTTGTAAACGAATGAAATAAATGTGTAACATTGATTCCAGTAAAGAAGGCAACTATGCAGCTTTTTGTTTGACAAGCCCCCAAAGGGAGCACAAATTCCAATGGCTCGGAGGGCTTTGAAGCAAAGAATGGACGCTTACCTCGAGAGTGTTTTCTCTTGGGGTAAGAATAATCTCGTCGAATTCAATGTATCAAAGACCCAATCATGTCTGATTACGTCTAAAAGGGATCGAAATGACTATCTAGTCTCCTTCAACGGTAGCATTCTTCCGAACAGGTCTTCCATTGATATGCTCGGTGTAACTCTAAGTGACCAGCTCAGATATGGGGGCTCCATCGAGGCCAGAGTTAAGTTAGCCTCTCAGAAACTGGGCGTACTGTACAGGGTCCGCAGATACTTTAATAGTACACAACTGCTAACCCTGTACAAATCGCAAGTGCGCCCCACGGTTGAATTTGGCAGCCACCTCTGGTCTGGAGCCCCAAAGCACCTGAAAAACACCCTCGACTCTGTGCAGAAACGGGCGGTCCGTTTGATCGATTCTCCCGTCTTAACAAACGGATTGCAATCTTTAGAGCACAGGCGTCGGGTAGGAATGCTTTCCTTGTTCTACCGGTATTTCAATGGAAGATGCTCCGAGGAACTAGCCTCATTGATCCCCTCGGCACCGGTGCATAGTCGGGAAACACGCCAAACGCTCGCCCAACATATGTACACGGTTGACATTTGTCACATGAGAACGGGACGCTTCTACGACTCGTTCTTGTGTTGAACAGCTCGGCTGTGGAACAAGTTGCCGGCCTCTGTGTTTCCTCCTTCCTACAACATGGGTCTCTTCAAGACCCATGATCACTCCTTCCTCTCCTCAAAAAGACCCTCCACGCAGCATCTTCAAAGATGACATAGGCCCCGAGGGAAATTATTTTCCTCAGGGCCTCCTGTATGGAGTTAATATTAAAAAAAATAAAATAAAATAAAAAAAAATGAAAATAAAAATATAAATAAAAAAA
This sequence comes from Limnephilus auricula, assembly GCA_951813805.1. Classification (NCBI taxonomy): domain Eukaryota; kingdom Metazoa; phylum Arthropoda; class Insecta; order Trichoptera; family Limnephilidae; genus Limnephilus; species Limnephilus auricula. The sequence continues at coordinate 31,184,922 of OX638404.1, forward strand.
AGCACCTGGTGTTTATATTAAGAGCCAAAAAGTTATTTTGCCTGGAAACCCAGAGGTTGTGGGTTCAAATCCAAGCATTTTAATGGCTTATTTCATTTACATGCGTTTGTCGTAGCATCCAATTTAAATAAATGAATATACACAGTGCATATTTGCACCTGGCTTCAGAGTGATTGAAGATGTTCTAAGAGTCTTCTTGTAATTCACTTGAAATTATTTGGGGGGGGGGGTATTATTTATTGAAAAAATAAGCCGCTCCAGGAAACAACTAAATGGGCAACCAACACCATAACCTGCCATAGGTCTCCTCTGGTGGTTTGCAGCATTTGGTGACTTAGCAGGGGTGCCCGGATCCATGGGATGAGTTTTGTCTAGGTCTTGGCGGCAGATGCATTTGCCCTCCTACTACATGGTGGGCCGGATCGGGAGGGAGACCTAACCTAGACCTCTCCAGCTGGACACTTTCAACCCATTGCCTTGCACCACACTGGGAGAGATGGATTCATACATTCATCACTTCAGGACACATTGACCCCCAGATTCCTACCTACCCCTCATACCTTTTTCCTTCCCAGAATTTCCTCTCTTTATTCCTCAGGGCCTGCTGTGTGGAGCTAATATAAAAAAGTGGGGCACAGATTTTGTTATTTGTTACGTGAAGACTGAAGTCAAGCAGTGCAATGCAAAAATGCACATAACCAAAGAACCACCTCTGTTAAGGATAAGTCTGAATAGTAAAACTTTACCAAATAAACTCAGCAAACCTGCAATGAGATTGGTCATCATTGTCCTGAAGCACTGCAAATACACGCTGTCTGTCATCTCCAGGTATGTGGCCATCTTCTTGACTCGGGGGTCCCTGAGCTGCGAGTATATCCCCTCAAGGTTCTTGAGGCGGGAGATCCAATACTCAATGTCAGCTGTGGGCACGGGAAAGGGGGTCTTCTTGAAGACCACGCTGGACTCCTCCTTCAGGACGTTGTTGATCTGCGTGGCCCATTGGATTACCACGCCTTCGATGTTTGTTTTTAAGTAAACGTCCATCTTTTCTCCGCGACTACAAAGATCGAAAAGTTATTGTTAAAATTAAAATATTTCATTAACTCCTCAAGCCTCTGGCCTATTTTGTGGGAAGGTCAAAATATTACCGCTTTGCAATAAAAACCAAATAAATGGAATATTTCTGAACGTATCCGAAAACTAAAAACTGTATTTTGAGAGGCGATGAAATTTTATAATTTGTAATTTTTGAAATTTAAAAAAGTTTTAAAAAGGGCTCAACTTAAGTTTTTTTAAACACTAAAATTACTGATAATGAAAAAAATAAAAATACATAGATATTTTATTATGTTATCGTCGACTCACTTTTTTGTCATTCCATGTAAATGTAATAATAAAAAATTCCACAAAATTTCTTTTTTTTTTTTTCAAATTGCGGTTGGAAACTTTGGTTTCATAAAAATGTACATTTTAATTATTTTGTGTTTTTTATTTTTTTTATTTTTTTTTTATTTATTTATTTATCAAAAATACATTTGTACAAAATAAGGGTAGTACCACAAAGCTGTCATATGGCAGCTTGTCTGTAACCATAAAGCGTGGTGTTTTCTGGTTTTAACACCCTATAGGTCATACGTGTATACACACATACCTCCACACACAAACTTATTCATATAAATAGACGCACACATATTCATACCAGTGTGTTCATACTACTAAAAAAAAGAGTTATGTACTCGTATATGATCTTTTCCTGCATAATAGCATGTCTTATTCTTCTTTATTCTTTTTTATTATTCTTTATTCTTTTTTATTTCATTTTCTTCAGTTTTACTGTTTTCTATTTTTATATTTTCAATTTGGGAAGTATGTTTACGAGAGATGGGAAGGCTGATAAGGATATCGAAAGAAGGGTGAATGCAGGTAACTCCATTAATGGAGGATTGAACGCCGTTGGAGCCAACAAAAAGTTGTCTTCAGAAGCGAAGCTAGCAGTCCACAATGGAGTACTACCCTGATGTATGGCAGTGAAGCGTGGAAATGGCAGAGAAAGGATGAAAGTAGACTGAATGCTGTAGAAATGAGATCCCTGAGGCATATGTGTGGTAAAACCATGTATGATCGTGTGAGGAATGTGGAGATCCGAAAAGAATGCAAGGCTGATGTGAGAGTAGTAAGTAAGATTAAGAAAGGGACGCTTAGATGGTTTGGACATGTTGAGCGAATGAATGAAGAAAGGAGTGTAAAGAGAATTTATGACGCGAATGTGAACGGTAGAAGAAGCCGAGGACGCCTAAGGAAGACGTGGCACGATCAAGTAAATCAGATACTTGAGTCGGGCCATGTCAAGAGTCAGAATAATAGAAGAGTATGTATGGGAAGATGTATGAATGTGAATGAGGCAAGGAGTGTGTGCCAAGACCGAGTCGTTTGGCGGTCCGTCCTCTCTGCCTACCCCTGCGGAGAAACGGCGTGATGGTTAATTAATTAGTTAGTTAGTTAGTTATATTTTCAATTTCCATTATAAATTTTCTACTTTAATCTTTCATACTTTTAACATGTATAAATACTTAATTCATATTTTAACACTAGACCTCACATATTAACTAAATTCCATTGATCACCACGAAACAAGCAGTCGCCTAGTGTGGTGATTTAATGTATCATATGTATTAAAATGTCCTAATGAAATATTAATCTATAAATAAAAAAAAATATTTCTAACCATGATAGTAAGGGAGACACAAATATTTCTATGAGACCTAAGTGAGTTGTTCTGAAAAGCGAACGAATTAGCCTGAGGTGTTAACGCTACAAATGCAATTCCAACGTTTTCCGAGGTTCATAAACCATAAACATGGAAGTTTGGTGGTCATCAAATAAAATATTAATAAAATATAAAACCACACCTTGTAATCCATTCTTCTTCTGCCTGATCAATCTTTTCCACTCCTGCCGGCATCGGCAGTAAAACCTGACTATCCATATCTCCTCGAATCTATAAATACAAAAATGTTATAAAAATCTAAATTCATATGGAAGCACTTAGTTATTTAAATCTAAGCAAATTCGGTCCTAAATTACAGTACGTATAGAATTTCCTTCACACGAGTAATGTTTACCTGTGTTGCGAAGACACTTCTCAACTAGGGAATGCAATCCCGATCTTGCAGGATCTCATATATCCCGGCATGCGCAGATACATTTTATTTGATTGATTTGTGTTTTCACAAATTATTTATTTAAAATAATATAAGGAATATTTGCGGCACGTTCCAGAGTGGAAGATATTTTCAGTATCGCCCTGGTGTTAGACCACCATTCAGAATTGAAAGGTTGCTTTAAATTACTTTAGCCGTGTTTAGTGACTAGATCTGAATAGACAGGTACTCCCCCCCCTTTCCTCTTTCCCCATCTCCTTCCCCTCCCCACTTACCTTCAGCCTCACAACATACCCCAATTGGGGATGACATAGTTTCACTGCCTCCAGACGGTAGCAGTTGGGACTCTTGTGAGGTATTCACAAAATTAATTTTTTGCGATATAGTTTTCTTTCCGTTCTCTTTGTTTCAATTCTTGTCGTCTCACACCAGAGCGATACTGATACCATAGAGTATCTTTCACTCAGGAAATATACTCTATATTATTTTAAAATAATTAATTGTGAAATAACACAAATCAATCAAATAAAATTTATTAGCACACGCCGGGATTTGAACCCGCGACCTTCGGATTGCTAAACCAGAGCCTTACCCCTCGACCACAGAGACCACCAGATACGTAGTTTCCCCAGAATAGCTAGTTATATTCAGAGAAATGATTAAGGTATATAATAAATGTCCTTAGAGATACGCTGGCTTTCAAGAAGTTGAATTATAAATAAAAAAATGTCAAAATTGCGCCGCACACGTTAAATGCCCGGTTAGTCGCGTGCTGTCTGAAACGCTTTATCCAAAGACTTACCTGATATAAGATGCTCTTGAAGCTATAGACGTGCTTCTTGACGTCTTCGATGACCAGCTCCGGCCAACTGGAGTGGTTGAGGGGGTTGCAGAGCAGCGGGGCGAATATCTCCTCCGTCAGCACCGTCAACTCGCTCACCGTCTCTTGAGAGAGCTCACCCACTATCAAAATCTGGAAAAAATTATCCTTTATCACTTTCAAAGTTAAATAAAAATAAGAAACTCAACACGTTTGTATGCGAATATTGAATAAATGCATACCATTGATATATTATTTATAGATAGATAATTACCGCGCCAAAGCGTTGCCGATGCACATTCAACCATAGTCGACTTCCCGCCTAACGTCAGTTCACTGCTCAAGGTGACGCCAGCCAAGTTGTACCGATCAAAACGATCCCCAAAATGGAGAAATGCATCGTGAAAGAATGCGATTCCAGAACAGGAATACATAACAAATCAAGCGGAATTACTTTCCAAGCGTAAGTTCATTGTTAACATATTCATATTAATCTAAAAAATTTAAATAAAATATTGAATACCATAATTTAGGTTCAGTGTTGTCACTAAAGCCGTTTTTCCCACATTAATGGGAGAATGCATAATTTGCAGATTTAATAAGTTACTATGGAGGTAACCTCTGATTTTAAATATTTTGAAAATAATAATAAAAATTGTGTTTTAATCTTCATACAAAAGAATTAAGCCAGTGACACACACAGCGTTAAAAGCGCTAGCGTTATTTGGCTTGGCCTATTTCAGCATATCCCTCTCCATAGATTACCATTGTAAATGTATGGCGAGCGATGTGGTAAAATAGGTCAAGCCAAATAACGCCGGCGCTTTTAACGGTGTGTTTGTCCCTGGCTTAAATTAATCTTATTTTATATTTTTATAAGAAAAACTCTCTTTTTAACTTTTGAAGGTTATTCTCATCAAAGTAATATATCATTTAAGAAGAAGATAACAATAATAATCTAATTTTTTTTAAATATGAAAATGAACAAGACATGAAAAAAAAAAAACACTAGTCGAAGATAATATTGTTAATTCTGAAATTTTAAATATGAAGTTGACAATTACGACAGTCTCATAATAGATCGCAGTAGCCCAATTGGTAGAGGTGTATGTCCCGGTAAGACGTAAGGTTCTGGGTTCGAGTCCCAGTTGCGACCGTTATCTTTTATTATTTTTCTGTGTCTTGTTCATTTTCATATTTAAAAAAAAAAAAAAAGATTATTATTGTTATCTTCTTTTTCAATGATAATCTTATTTTAGTTTATTAATGTAGTAATTATTATTTATGTTTTTTTTTTTTTTTTTTTTTTTTTTTTTTTTTTTTTTTTTTTTTTTTTTTTTTTTTTTTAAGGCGGAGACGGTTTACAAGCAGTTCCCGTGAGCACTTAGGCCATAGGCCCATTGTGCTATCTCCCATTTTACCTCAATCCTTTAATAACAAACCAGTCCCTTTAATAAAGTTCACCAGCGTTGTTATTGGATATGTGGCTATGTCTTCTGGTTCTACTGTATGTCTCCCCAGGTATCTGAGCCTAGTTCCCACCAGGGCAGGACATTGGCACCATAGGTGAATTGGAGTCTCTTCATCCTCTTCACATTTTCTGCATATATTAGTGTTTTCCACTCCCAATATCTGCATGTGTTTCCTGAGATGGCAGTGTCCCGTTAATAGTCCTACCAGTTCTCTCAGCGAGTTTCTGTCCATATCGAGTAGTTTCCTGGTTCGTCTAGGGTCCGGTCCTTTTATGAGAACTTTGGATTGTCTCATTCCGGGTGCCCTCTCCCATTCTTTGCAGTGCTGGGATTTGACCCACCTATCGATATGTAGTTTTGTGTGGCAAGCTGCTACTCCTACGGCCGGCTCGGATCCTACAAGTGGTGCTTTCGCCCCTTTCCTTGCTAGTTCGTCAGCCCGCTCGTTGCCCTCAATACCTTTATGTCCTGGTACCCAAATCAGGGTTATTTTATTGATGTTAGCGAGTTCTGTGAGAATAGTCCTGCATTCCATCACCAGTCTAGAGTCGCATCGGTTACTTCCCAGTGCCATTAGGGCAGCCTGGCTATCAGAACATATGCTTATGTTCTTATTCCTGTACCCGATGCGTATATTCTCCTGTGCGCAGGCCAAGATGGCTTTCATCTCAGCTTGAAACACAGTACAGTGTGTTCCTAGAGGTATACTGAGTTCCCTCTTGGATCCCTGCAGACAGACCCCGGCCCCTGTTCCTTCCTCCATCTTGGACCCATCTGTGAACCAGATTAGTTCCTGTTTGAAGGTTGGACCTGGAACCGTGTCCCATTCCTCCCTTGTGGGATAGATCACCCCGAACTGCTGTCTGAAGAAGTAGTCGGCTTGTTTGCCGTCTTGCTTCATTCCAGCTGTCGGGCTAATTGCCCTCAGTCTTGTTCCGATCTCCGTATGACTGTTTTTGGGCAGCTCACCTCTCCATTGACCTTTACACTGTAACCTGTAGGCTGCCGCCATCGCCGCCCCCTCTATTTCTAAGTTTAGTGGGGGCAGGTTTAGCAGCACTCCCATGGCTAGTATTGGAGTGGTTCGCATAGCTCCCGTGATTCCTCTACATGCAAGTCCCTGTATGTGGTTGAGTGTGACCATCACTGTTTTCAGTGTTGTTCTCCTCCACCAGACCAGGGCTGCATGCATGATCCTTGGTTTCACAACGGCTGTGTACAGCCATTGCATCATTTTAGGGTTGAGTCCCCACGTTCTGCCGCAGATCCGCCTAGTTGCCCACATTAGTGCGCATGCCTTTCTGCCCACAGTTTCCACCTGGTTTTTCCAGCTCAATTTGGCATCTATGATGACTCCGAGGTACTTAACCGTGTCTGAGGGTTCTAACTCCTTTCCGTAGAAGGTTGGATTATTCCACCCCTCTAGTTTCCTTTTACGTGTGAAGATTACTAGTTCTGTCTTGTCTGGATTGACCGACAGCCCTGTTTCTTCACACCATTCTTCCACTGTTGCCAGTGTTGATTGTATGAGGCCTCTGGTTGTGTCTGCATCCCAACACCTTATTATGGTTGCGATGTCATCCGCATACCCTTGTGTATAGAGGCCCCTGTTGTTGAGTTTCCGGATGAGGTTGTCCACCACTAGGCTCCACAGCAAGGGTGATAAGACCCCTCCCTGTGGACACCCTCGTGTCACCAGTACTCTGATGTTCACCTCACCCCTTGTCACCGTAAGTATCCGGCCTGAGAGCATGTTCTTCAACCACCTTCTGGTGGTTTTGTCGAGTCCATGTCTTTCTGCCGCTTCATCGATGGATTTAATAGTGGTGCAATTGAATGCTCCCTCTATATCCAGGAAGAGTCCTACCGCCAGTTCTCCAGTCGCCTGCGCCTGCTCCAGTTTGTAAACCAACCTGTGCAGTGCCGCGTCGACCGACTTGCCTGGTTGATACGCAAATTGCAACTCATGGAGGGGTTTTTTCCTCAGTGCCCCGTCCCTTATGTGTCTATCCATTAGCCTCTCCATTGTCTTCAGAAGGAAGGAGGTGAGACTAATTGGACGGAATGCGCCTGGTTTGTCGTAGTCGGTTCTCCCAGGTTTTGGTATGAACACTACTCTCGTTTTCCTCCATGATACGGGGATGTATCCGAGGGCGCAGCACGCCCTCAGGATCTTAGTCACCGGAAGTAAGATTGTATCTAGGCCCCTCTGTAGAAGTGCCGGAAAAATTCCATCTTCTCCCGCGCTTTTAAAGGGATCGAACCCTTCGATTGCCCATTTAACTCTGGAGGGAGTAACTATTTTAGCCGCAGTGTCCCAGTCCTTACCTGCCCGTGTAACTCGGGCTGGTGGTGGATCGGTGTCACCTGCTTCTAACTTTTTGTAGCCGGGAAAGTGTTTTCCCAGCAGTTCCTCCAGCTCCTCCTCCCAGTTATTGGTAAAGCTTCCATCCGCTTTCCTGAATGGGCCTTTGGCTGCCCCTGGGTCTTTGGCAAGAATTTTCTGAATTCTCGCTGCCTGGGGGATGGTTTCCACCTCCCCACAGTACTTCTCCCAGGAGCCTGTTTTGGCTTTCCGGATTGATTCTTTGTACTCTTTCTGGTATTGCTTGTGAGCATCCCAGTTTCCAGATTTTTTGGCCCTGTTGAAGGCTTGCCTAACTAGTTTCCGTAGCTCCTGCAGTCTTCTGCACCACCACGGTGTTTTGTCACTGGTACTTGTCTTCAGAGGGCAGCTATTTTCGTATGCCCTTATCATTGAGTCCCTCAGTATTTCTACTGCGTCCTCAATTTCTTCGGGGCAACCGTATTTAGCTGGAAATCTTACCATTCCTATGCTTAGCTCCTCTGAATACCGAGTCCAGTCGGTTGCTTTTGGGTTCCTATATGTATCGGTCCCCGTTCTGCTTGTCTCTCCCTCTAGTTTAAATTCTATGTGTCGGTGGTCCGACAGGGATGGTTCATCCGACACTCTCCAACCTGATACTCTCAAGGTTCCCAGGGTTAGGTCTATCACCTCCTGTCTGTTGCTTATAACAAAGGTGGGTTCCCTACCTCTATTGAGAATCTCAAGGTTCACTGTCATCAGGTATTCCAGGAGGGCCTGTCCTCGTTTGTTGATGTCCGTACTCCCCCACACAGTGTGGTGCGAGTTAGCATCCATACCGAGTATCAGTTCCCTACCCTTCTCCCTGCAGTCTTGGATGAGTCTCGTTATTTCCCTTGAGGGTGGTGGTTCCGTAGAGTCGTAGGGCATGTATGCTGACGCCACCACTACTTCCCTGCTTCTTTGGTCCAGCGTGATCTGCAGCTTCACAGCTACCAGGTCCCTGCTGCAGTGTTCGGGGAGCAGTGTGCCAGCTATCCCTCTGATGAGGACGCAGGCCCTGGGTCTGTCCCCCGACTCGTTGTAGTAGAGTAGACCTTGGTTCATGTTTAGTCCTCTGACTTTCCCCCTGTACGTCCAGGGTTCTTGAATCAGTACGACATCCACACGGTCCCGGGTAACTCTCCTGTTGAGCACGGCAGCCGCTGCTGGGCTGCGATGCAAGTTTATTTGGATGAAATGTAAGTTTTTAGCCATTTTTAGGGGTCTAATCCTTACACTTTATACCCTATATCCGCTCCTCGGTGTTGGGTCCGCGCACCGTGAAGGTGGCCTTCCTTATCCCGATGTGCGCTGTCATTCCCATTTCCCGCAGCACCTTCACACTGTCCTCGTCCACGCTCATGATCAGGCGGTATCTATCATTCTCCCTGATCGAGTCGTGGACGATCCACTTTTTTGTGTGGAGCCGCGGGGTCTGGTTCTCCAGCTGTTGCAGCAGCCTCTCGGCGCTTACAACAGCATTTTCAGGGATTATTGCCTTGACCTTCACGTACTTTGGCAGTTCATCTAACCCCACCACCTCCAGGTCGCAGCCCTGCCATTTCCGTAAGGTCGGCACCATCTCCCTCAGCCATTCCTCTGACTCCTTGTTGGAGCAGGTCATTCTCAGGACGCCCTTCTGAATGAAGCACTCGTCGAATCCAGGTCTGAACTGTCCTTTTGGGATGTTCAGAATGATATCGCTAGCACCTTCACTCACAAGGGCCTCCTGCTCCCTTGTAATCTCCTCCTCCCTGTTCCTATGGACAATAGCCACCCTAATTTTATTATCGGCGGCTTCCGCATAGGTGGCAGGGATGGGAGTTCCTCGGGGCTTTTTCCGGGCATTTTCCGGTGTTAGCCCGGAGGTTTTGGGTTCCGGTGAGGACCTACTCCTCTTCCCGGCCTTTGGTTCCCTGGGCATTCCTGGTCGCTCCCGGTTACCCTGTAGGGTCCCCGTTTGCTTCTGGTCTGTCCCTGGTTTTTGGGTCCCGGCACGACTGTCTTTCGAGGTCCCTGGCTGTCCCCAGCTGACTTTAGAAGTCCCTGGTTGCTCCTGGTATCTCTTTAGTCGCCAGTTAACTCCAGAAGTTCCCGGCTTTGCCTGACCGGTTCCTTGTGCCAGAGGGCCCCGGTCAGAACCCTGCCTCTCCTTGTTAAGTTTCCTCCTCGCAGCCCCACTGAGTCTTTTATTGATGCGGATTTTCCCCACGTCATCCGTGAGGGAATTCACCGCATCTTTCTCCGTAGTGGCCGTTGGACGATCCTCCTTTGTGTCCCCCCCTCTCCCCCGGTTCCTCGAGGGTCCCGGTTGGAGGTGGGGGTTTTTGCAGGAGTTAGTTTGCAGGTCCCGTGAGGGTCCCTGCTTTTCCGCATCTGGATTCCCTGGAGGATCCAATTGCGTTGAGTTCTTTTGAGGTGCCTCTTTTCTTGGGTTCCCCGAGGGTCCCACAAGGGAAGAGTCCACCTCGGTGGTCTCCACTCTCCGTTCCACTTCCTCTCGGTTCCTTGAAGGCCCCAAGAGGGAAGAGCCCACCGAGGTGGCCTCGTCTCTCCCTTCCTCTCCCCTCAGGTTCCCCAAGGGCCCCTCATCGTTTCTGGTTATTTTATTATTTTGGTTATTCATAATTGATCCCACGAGTATCTAGGGAAATAGATGGTCCACCCCAGCAGAGCCCCGAATGCTGGGGTAAGGTCTAAATACTCCGAGATTCGACCCTGTGTCTCGGAGGCACCGTTCGTGACACTGTTCCCCAGTGCCATTCAGCCCTAAGCACGGTAGCTAACACCTTAGCTTGGGATGACTATTGCAGGTCGTGTTTCCACTCCCTGAGCGATGGGTTCGCCACACTCCCTACGCTAGTTCCCCTTACTCGAGGCGAGGGTTTTTCTGTAGGGGTTTTCCTTCCCTTAGCTGGGAGGTTCCGGTTTTATGGCGCCAGAGTTTCGCCATTCGCCCCCTCTCTGTCGGCTATGACTGGAGATCACATTGCCCAGGGATCGCGGGGCCATGATGACCACTCGTGGACGCCAGAGAGTTGGACTTGTTGGTAGTGCTGTCGATGCAGCTATGTCGTTTGTGGTATTTTTTTGAGGCACACACCATCCAGCGGGATGTGTCCCCCCACGACCTACCAACCATTCGACCCCCCATGTATTTTATATTAATAATTTTTCAGGATACCTAAAGATGCAGCACGCTGTCAGAAGTGGGTGGAAGCGATTCGGTTGTTGAGAAAAGAGACTGACTGGCTGCCTACTAAACATTCAGCCATTTGTTCGAAGCACTTTCGGGATCAAGACAAACTCAAACCAAAAAGCGATTGTGGTTGTGTTTATTTGTCTAACGAAGCAATTCCAATGCTTATTGTAAGTAAAAATTTAATAGGGTGGGTAATTCATATAGTCAAAAAATCTTTCATATTTTTTTATATTCAATAATAAAATTATTTCATATTATTTTATGTTCTTTCACAATTCTTTTATATTACATAATATGTTAATGCACTCTCTAGAAAATTGACCAAAACAACACGGGCATGTGCCTAGCATAGTGGTTGTAAAATCCTCAAAACATATAACTAACAATTTAATGAATAAAGAAAAAAAAATCTTAATTATTTCATTAGTTATGCTTATTTTTAGTCATACAGTAAAATATACACATTTAAAATAATTAAAATTAGTTTTATTTTATTAACTAACGTTAACTGTATTTTATTGTTTATTTTGGGTAAAATTTCATACTGTACCTATATGTATATGGTAACACCAACCCGTCACCCTAAGTTTGAGTATTTGTCTTTGTCTAATTTTGGCGGCGGTGTCGTTCTTGCGACTTGTGTAAGTGAGACAGATATATGTTTACTTTAAAACGTCTATTGGTTTCAAGGCTACATCGTCTCGTTTTAATAGTGGTTTATAGTGGTTACACCTTTTTCGACGCGCAGTAATGAGGTTTGTTCCTCTATTATTATATAACTCAATGATGCATACTATCAGAAAGTGCTCATGTTTGGAGTGCAAACAAAGACTTTCAAAAAGAGAATGTTTTAATAAAAAAAATTATCATCATGCATCATAATAATACCACAGTTGGGCCATCATTCTATTACTTTTACTATCCTCAAATTACACTCATCTAATGAGTTTATTTTGAGGACTTTTATAATATATTATTACTCCAAAACCAACTGCCATTTTTTTTCTCTACTTTTCTATTTTTCCCCCCCTAATCTCTCCATAGACAATCTTGTACTTTTTTAATACCATATTAAAATCACCAGTGAAATATTACCAGAAAATACCTACCTACACAATTCACCTTTACGTTTTTATATTATCATAAAAATTAATAATACCTAATGTACGCATAACTAGTATAGGTAATAATACGGCTTTTAGACTAGTACGGTAGTTGAAAAAAATCACAAAAAACTTTAACTTATAAAATAAAAATAAATTATAAAAAAAGGAGAGATATTTTGACATTGCGGCAAAAATTGAATCTGTGGCCACTAAGCACTGGAGACTATAAATAATAGGCAAATAAGTATAATATACTAATATCGACCTAAAACAACGTAATAACACTTGTATTCATTTGAAATATGTGGGGCTTAAAAGCAAAAACGCCACTCTCCATAAATGACGAAAATGAGTTATAAATGTCAATCTATGCGCAATTTCCGTAGCTACGAGATGGTTTTTGAGATCCTTAGAAAAATCGACCACAAATCATGGAAAAATCAAAATGAAAATAGGGTTTGGATGAAAATCACCACTCTCCACAGCAATTAACAATCAAAATAACCACTCTCCACAAAAGCCAATCAAAAGCCTGAATTCAAAATAAATTCAACATGACCAATGAACACATTGTTACAAAATTTTTTATTATAATATTTCACTTTGAATTATACTTTTTAGGATTTTACTAAAAATTCACACGAAAAATGCGAAGCATTCTTTGATCGGTCTTTTGTCATTTACAGAAAACAGTACTTTTGGAGAGTGGCGTTTTTGCATCTAAGGCCCTCATATATTCTCTTATTATGTAATATTATTTCGGTTATTTTAGCTTTAAATGTATCAAATGTAAATAAATAAAATACATATAAATTGAGATTTTGACGGCCAAATGTATTATTTATTTTTATTTTTATAGTGAATACCTCACAAGAGTCCTAACTGCTCCCGTCTGGAGCCAGTGAGACTATGGCATCCCCAATTGGGGTATGTTATGAGGCTGAAGGTAAGTGGGAAAGGGAAGGAGACGAGGAAGAGGAAGGTGGGGAAGTACCTGGCTATTCAGATCTAGTCACTAAACACGGCTAAAGCCATTACAAGCAACGTTTCAATTCTGAATGGTGGTCTTACACCAGGGCGATAATAAGAGTATCTTCCACTCTGGAACGTGCCGCAAATATACTACATATTATTTTAAATAATTAATTGTGAAATAACACAAATCAATTAAATAAAATTTATTTGCGCGCGCCGGGTTCGAACCCGCGACCTTCGGAATGGCAACCCAACGCTCTACCGCTGGACTACGCCGGCCGTCAAAATAATAGCGTTCCAGTATCCGAAACATTGGCAAAAAATAATCATGATAAATAAATACATATACAGAATTATCGGTGACCGGACAACTCAATAATGTGCAACTTCATCACTCCTTTAAATCATTAAAAGTGATGAAATTTTTTTTTAATTAAATAGGTTGTTATGTTAGGTTATGGGTTCTTTTTTTTTTCCACACTTGACTTTTCAAAGGGGTGTTGAAATGCCACTTTGTTGAGTTGTCGTGGAACCAGTATTTCCGCACTACTTACACATCTAACATTATCCTTGGTCACGGCTTGCAGGGTGTTCCTTACGAAGTAGACCACCTTGCTCTTGATGCTGGGGCAGTATCCGATGTACGGCTGCAGGAAACCCAGGTTGTTGATGTGGAAAGTCATCATGGGGATGGACACGTCATCAAAGAATTTATACATCGCATTCTGAAAAACAGATGAATTATAATTATTATAAGGTAGCTCTGTGTTGGCACCACCTTAACCCTCCCTTGCCTGCGATGTGTATCTACTACACATTGCTCCTTGCACCTTTAATATCTCCGTAAATATGGAAAATTCTGGGTTCATTTTTTAGGTAATCCTCCGTTATACAGTTACTCATTACATAAAAATATTAAAAAAATAATAATCAGTACCTTTCGGGCACATAAGAGGTATTTTGTGAGAATCGAAAACAAATTCACCAATACAATCAAACGACTGGCGTATGATCAGTACTGCGGGTAAGATGTACAAATGCGTGCGGCTAATGCGACACCATGCACGACTCACTCTCACCCACTTCGATATAAGTGAGCGCGAGAAAGAGAACCGTGTGGTTACTGGTCACCGTCAATCGTGTTTGTTCCTTCGGCTTCCCCCACGGACCGCGGACGACGCCGTCCGTCGCCGCCCGGCATTCATTCGGAGTGGTCTCTTCGCATGTTGTATGAGCATCGTTTCTTTGAGCTACCGATGTTTTTTTCATGTTTTCAGCAATTAAACATCAATTATTATCATTTTTGACTTCAACTATAATGAAATATAGCGATTTGCTATGAATATACATTTTTTCTGCTTTTAAATCGACCATTTCTACTTGTGTAGTGATTACACAGCACCGGAACGCGCGGATTTTTTCAGCACAGTAAGGGAAAGGTTAATGTGTTCAGAATAGGAGAGTGTGTCCAATCTCCTGTTTCAATGACCTATACCAGCGTTTCTTAGGACCCCCTTAATAAAAAAAACAAGCAATAAATTTCGGATCATTTATTTTAGTACTATAAATACAAAAAAAAATACTTTTTTACAAAAAATTAACGTACAACAGCAACACCAACATTCAAATTTATTAACAGTTAATTAATCTGAAGGATGGTATTGCTTTTTTGCAACTAAATTAGTGATATTCAGGTTGATGTTACTACTAGGTTGTAATCTCAAATCGAATTCATATTGTAATCTGTTCTGTAATTGTTTTTAGTATAATATACAAGAGCAGAGTATGTGGTTGACAAAAGCAGTAAATGTTTCAGTGCTTCTTTCGATATTTCCTTATAATCTTTCTTTACATTCACCCAAAACTTGATAAAGAGGATTCTTTGAAATTAAGTTTCAAAGCTGAATCACAAATTATTTTTATTAATTGGTTTTCCTGTGCCGTTGTCAAGCCAGTAATATCAGTAACATCTGTGTTGAAAGTTGAAAGGGTCTAATAAGCAATTTTTATTTTTGTCGGGTACTGGAAATTAATCCCAAAACGAAGACCTTATAGCGCGGAGGTGTTTAATCCTTTCGTCTTGTACTTGTGCTGGCAACATTGCTCCACCAGAGGATTCCGAAAATTGCTAATAGTGTAGGAAAGTGATTATTGTTTTTTTTTTATTATAGTTCAGAGATGAAACCGCGGACCCCCATGGATGTGTTTGCGGACACCATGGGGGTCCGTGCACCACAGGTTAAGAAACATTGGCCTATACAATAATTTTAGGCAACTGCTATGTATCTAATACCTTCATACTACAAACTTATAAAAGATAAATCTATGTGGTGGTCAACTATTTCCCCTCCTTGATGCATATCCTGGCCAGTTATAGAAATCGGGTTATTGACTATTCTAAACAATCTAGCCTTTAGTCATTTGAAGGAACTGCCCAAAAACAGCACTATTTCGATAACGCTTTTCTTCGCATAAGAGCCAATTGTAGTTGTACCTTGTTCGCCTGACACCATTTTGTGTTAGGATCTTCATTTGAAAAATATCCGCTGAGTATATAACATAAATAAATATACGGGAACCTTTTCATCCCCTTGCATCATCTTCTGCCATTTGTCCACCTTTAACCGTAATGTCTTCAGCACGAATGTGCAAAGGAACTCTAATCGAGGGTCCACTTCATCCTCCTTCTGTAATGTTTATCAATAATAATATTTTCAATAAGTTCTTAATGAGTAAAACCTACAATTATTGTAATATTAAAGCATTGAAGACTATATTAGCAACTCCCAAACAAAAAATCAGAAAAAGATTCAGTTGCATTTAGGAATTGAACCCAGGACCTTAGCCTTGCCGAGGCTGTGCGCTGACCGGTGAGCTGATTCGATCCTATTAAGGTCTATATCTATATCCATGTTTCAAGTCTGTATCCGAAGGGGATACAGTTGAATTAGCCCAGTGGTTTAAGCAGAGCCCCGGAAAGGCTAAGATCCTGAGTTCAACTCCTACACGCAACTGAATCTTTTTTAATTATTCTGTTTAATTTTTCATTTAAGAGTCTCTAATATTGTCTTCAATAATTAATTATTTTTAATTTATTTTGTTAGTAATTATTATTGTTATTGTAAAATTATTTTTTTTTGTTAAATAATGCAGTTAAGTTATTGACTGAGCGTGGCAAAGTCCTGTTTTCACTTGACCCTTTGGCAGTTCGTCGCTTCAGTTCATTTTTATCCAACAGACCAAAACGTAAATCAGGAGAAATGGCGCTTTAATGTTTTTTTTATGATAAAAGCGCATAAATTTTCGAGGACGAAGACAAAGTGCGTTTTGAAAACCCCTTAAATAATCTTTTATAATTTTTTTTTGAACGATTATCATATAAAGACTTTTTGAGAACAATTTCTATATTGGTGCGTTCTGAAGTTACGTACAATTTGCAAAAAAAATTTGCAATAAGGCACATGCACATGCGAGTTGTTTGAAAAAATGAGTGTATTTTATGGAGTTTAGTGGCAGGGAAAAAAGCGGGAGGGGGAGGCGGAGAAGGTGGAAGGGGAATTCGTGAGGAGGGAGGTTTGCGAGAAAGGGGACAGCGGGAGAGGGGAGGGGAAACGCGGAGAAGGTGAAAAGGGAACGCGGGAGGGGAAGGGGACAAGGGTGGGGAAGAGGTGACGGAAGGGGAACGGGGACGAATGTGAAAGGACACGCAGGGAGAAACAATTTATTTATTTAAGTGGCATTCCAAAGCATGCCGGGTATCAGCTAGTTTTAAATAAAAATTACACAAAATGTATGGTTTATAATAATTAAGTAAATGGATATTAAAGTACCTACTTACAAACCTTACGATTTCGGAGGAAAATTTTGGTTTTGATTTGTTATAAGAGAAAATTGGAAATATCCTTTTTTTGATGCGAGATCTTTACAGAACTACTAGCATGTAAAAATAAATAAAAAAATTCAATAGTAGGTACTTATCTGAAAATAAATGTTATTGTTTATTTTTTTGTTAAAATATAATAGGGTAGGTACTTTTGAATGATAAGTTTTATGAAAATTTTATCTGATTAGAAATGCATGACAATATAAATACCTCAATAAAAAACGACATAAAACAAACAGCAGTCTAAATTATAACATAAAAAATATATCATGTTGTACATTTAGAATATAGTGTAATGGATCATAATAAAAAAAATTACCTTATCATCCGACATGATTGTCGCGTGCAGAATGTCGCAAAGTTTATAAATTCACTTCAGAGACACATTTTGGAGTGAGCACGCGAACTTTGGAAAAGCTCTATTTATTCTGGGGTGTTGATAACACAATTTGTTGCCTGGAAACCAAGTTTTAAATGGCGTGAATCTCCCCACTTGTGAAGTATTGATTGAAGTTAACAATAGTTTTCGCATGCCGACAAGCGTGAATAACTTAACTTGATAATCATGATAAATGAGAAGGCTTTCAAACTTTCGTTGCCAAGGAATTTCATTTTACTTATTTTACTAGTTTGGCGCATAAGCTTGACGTTGATACTTTTTGACAGCGCACTACATTTTTCGAATTTTTCTATTGTTATAAAATATAGATAAAAAATAAAACGTTTTTAAAATGTTACAAAGGTATCCCCCGAACCGTGACCTGGAAAATGTGTAGGCATTTCGGTTTCGGTATCGAATACCGGTTTCATATCAATTCCCAAATTCGGAATCGTATTCATAACCCTATGTTTTCTAATATAAATTCTGAAAATAGTCATAAGAACTTTTTGTTTTTTAGATATAGAAAATAATTTAATTTTGATTAACCTTGAGCTTTTTTTATAAAGTGAATACCTCACAAGAGTCCCAACTGCTCCCATCTGGAGCCAGTGAGACTATGGCATCCCCAATTGGGGTATGTTATGAGGCTGGAGGTAAGTGGGGAAGGGAAGGAGACGAGGGAGAGGAAGGTGGGGAAGTACCTGGCTATTCAGATCTAGGCACTAAACACGGCTAAAGCCATTTCAAGCAACGTTTAAATTCTGAATGGTGGTCTTACACCAGGGCGATACTAAGGGTATCTTCCACTCTGGAACGTGCCGCAAATGTACTATATATTATTTTTAATAATTAATTGTGAAATAACACAAATCAATTAAATAAAATTTACTTGCGCACGCCGGGTTCGAACCCGCGGCCTTCGGAATGGGAGTCTAACGCAAATTTTTATTTAATGGTTTATTTATGCACGTAGTATTGCGCATGCTTGTGAGAAAGCCGCAAGCAAGCTTTGGAGACGGTCAAAAGGCTTGTCACAAAGTGCCGTATTCAAAAAACTACGTGCTTGCCATCAAGCGGCTTGGTATGGGCTTGGTCGTGTCGGACTCGCTTAACCATTCACATAACGGTATATTTTTGGTCAATTTTGTTAATTTGGGGCATTTGGAAAAAACAATTCATTCAAAACGAGTGTGGTAGACTTTATTATTAAACCAAAATTATAATGTTTTAAAAAATCCTTTTTTCCCTCAAACAATTCTTTTTAAGACCAGATTGAGCGTAGTAATGTTAACATTCGTATTTCGTAAATTAATTTTTCAAACTTGAAATCATTCTGACAAGTGACTTTATAATTTTATTCCGAACGTTATTACCGATTTTTGTAAAGTAGCTGTAAATTCGTCGCTCTAGTTCGTTTTTGTCTAACAGACCATTTTTCGTGAACTTGAGTTAAGTATGCAGTTGTTCTCAAAAAGCCTTAATTTATACGATAATCGTTAAAAAAAATTATAAAAGATTATTTAAGGGGTTTTAAAAACGCACTTTGTCTTACGTCCTCCAAAAATTATGTGCTTTTATCGTAAAAAAAACAAAAAAGCGCCATTTCTCCCGATTTACGTTTTGGTCTGTTGGATAAAAACGAACTAAAGCGACGAATTGTTATTATTACGGGCCGGTACATCAATATTTTTTAGTAATGGTATCACTCGACTTATCTTGCCAATTTTTAGCGAGCACAAAGAGGACAACCTAATTGTGCCACTACATGATGGGCCACGCGTGGCCGATGGAATGGTTAACGCCCCCAAACAACTGGCAACGTTCATTCGCTTCCGATCCACAGCGGCGTTAGTTCTCAGTTCAACTTTTGACTTTATTCAGGATGGACGTTGATGCACGTTCCGCTGCGGCATTATTTATTTTCATGTTCCCTCTATCTGGAATGGCTAACGCATGCGCATTGCGCATCCGTACAACGGCAGCGATTTGCTCTCCAATACTCCGATGGCGTTAGTTCAACTTATGACGTTATTCCGGACGGACGTTTAAGCCAGGGACAAACACAGCGTTAAAAGCGCCGGCGTTATTTGGCTTGACCTATTTTACCACATCGCTCGCCATACATTTACAATGGTTATCTATGGCGAGGGATATGCTGAAATAGGCCAAGCCAAATAACGCTAGCGCTTTTCACGCTGTGTGTGTCACTGGCTTTAAGCGTCTATCCAGAATATTGTAAATAGTAGAATGTTGCAAATGTTCATATCAATATTGTGCCAATTGGTTGCAGTCTTTTTTTTTGTAACGGTTCATTTGTTTTTTTTAATGGTTTTTGTATTTTGTGTAACGAATAACAATATTGGTTGTGCGTTTTGTAGCATTGCAGTAGAGCTGTTTAAAGTTTCGTTTGATATTGATATTCCAAAATACAGGCTTTAATATTAAAAAAATCAATCAAATCAATTTTTTGCAGACCCGAAATTGTTTTTCGGGACCGTCGATAAGTTTTTAGGTTTTTGATATATTAAATATATATATATAACCCAAAATGCGAACCTATATTTTTTTAATAGGTTTTAGGTTCTTTTTTTATCGACACCTTGCATATACCAGCATATAAGTACCAAAAATCTACGCTATAAATAAATTAGTTTGATATCCATACCAACTTATAAGGTATTTTTGAAGTGGATTTTAGGTTTGTCGGAGGGACCAACTGTCGAGAAGACCAACTGTCGAGGGAGGGGGGGCAACTATCCGAGGGACCAAATGTCGAGGGACTAAGTGTCGGAGGGTCCAACTGTCGGAGGGACCAACTGTCGAAAAGACAAACTGTCAGGGGAAGGGGCAACTATTGGAGGGACCAAATGTCGGAGGGCCAAATGTCGGAGGGATTAAATATCAGAGGGACAAACTGTCGGAAAGTCGAACTGTCGGGAAGGGGCAACTATCGGAGGGACTAAACTCGGAGGGGCCAAATGTTGGAGGGGCCAAATGTTGGAGGGGCCAAATATTGGAGGGTCTTAATGACGGTAGGACTAAAACTGTCGGAAAGACCAACTGTCGGGGGGGGGAGCAACTCTCGGAGGGACCAAATTTCGGTGGGCCAAATGTCGGAAGGGCCAAATGTTGGAAGGACTAAATGCCGGAGGGACCAACTGTTGGAGGAACTAAATCTCGGAGGGACAAACTGTCGGAAAGTCAAACTGTCGGGGGGGGGGAATTATTGGAGGGACTAAATTCGGAGGGGCCAAATGTCGGAGGGACTAAATTTCGGCGGGACCAACTGTCGGGAGCATCTATCGGGGATCAAATGTCAGGAGGTTAAGTGTCCGGTGATGGGGGATCAACTGTCGGGTCACCGGGAAGGAGATGGGAAAGGAGAGGGTTGGAAAGTGGCTTTGATTAATCAGTTAATTGAGTGATAACAAACAATAACATTGTATTTAATATGCTCTTAAATCCCATTTTATACTAGTTGCTGTTTGACCCGGGTTTTTGACCGGGAAGTACTCGGCTATTCAGATCTAGTCACTAAACACGGCTAAAGCCATTTGGAGCAACGTTTCAATTTTAAATTGTAGTCTTACACCAGGGCGATACTGGAAGTATCTTCCACTCTGGAACGTGCCGCAAAAAATTTACTATATATTATTTTTATTTAATTAATTGTGATTAAAAAGCATATAATTTTTTTTACAGAGAAACTTCACAAGAGTCCCAACTGCTCCCCTCTGGAACCAGTGAGACTATGGCATCCCCAATCGGAGTATGGAGTATGAAGGGAAGGAGATGGGAAAGTGGAAGGTGGGAAAGTACATGGCTATTCAGATCTTGTCACTAAACACGGCAAAAGTTATTATTAAGCAACGTTTCAATTCTGAATGGTGGTCTTACACCAGGGCGATACTGAGAGTATCTTACACTCTGGAACGTGCCGCAAATATAACATATATTATTTTTATTAATTAATTGTGAAATAACACAAATTTGTTTGCTCTCACTCAATAAACTGATTAATCAAAGCCACTTTCCAACCCTCTCCTTTTCCATATGATCTCCCAACACTTGATCACCGGACACTTAACCTCCTGATACTTGATCCCCGATAGATGCTCCCGACAGTTGGTCCCTCGGACATTTAGTCCCTCCGACATTTGGCACCTCCGACTTTAGTCCCTCCAAATGTCGGAGGGTCAGATGTTGGAGGGACTAAATGTCAGAGGGACAATTATCAGAGAGAGTAAAGACGGAGGTGCCAAATGTCAGAGGGACCAACTGCCGGGGGGACTAAATGTCTTAGTGACCGACAGTTGGATAGACCAACTGTCAGGGGGGCAACTATCAGAGGGACCAAATGTCAGAGGACCATTTTTTTTATAGTGAATACCTCACAAGAGTCCCAATTGCTCCCGTCTGGAGCCAGTGAGACTATGGCATCCATAATTGGGGTATGTTATGAGGCTGAAGGTAAGTGTGAAAGGGAAGGGGACGAGGAAGAGGAAGGTGGGGGAAGTACCTTGCTATTCAAATCTAGTCACTAAACACGGCTAAAGCCATTTCCAGCAACGTTTCAAACCTGAATGGTGGTCTTACACCAGGGCGATACTAAGAGTATCTCCCACTCTGTTGAGCTGTCGGGGGGGGGGGGACACTATCGGAGGGACTAAAGTTGGAGGGGCCAAATGTCGAAGGGACCTAATGTCGGAGGTACAAACTGTCGGAAAGTCGAACTGTCGGAGGGTCCAACTGTCGGGGGGAGGCAACTATCAGAGGGACCAAATGTAGAAGGGCTAAATGTCAGAGGTGCCAAATGTTGAAGGGACTAAATGTAGGAGGGACTAAACGTAGGTGGAAACAACTGTTGGATAGACCAAATCTCGGTGGGGGGGGGCAACTATCGGAGGGGCCAAATGGCGGAAGGACTAAATGTTGGAGGGACAAACTGTCGGAAGTCCATCTGTCAGGGAAGGCAACTATCAATAAATTTTATTTGATTAATAAATTTTATTTGATTAATTTGTGTTATTTCACAATTAATTAATAAAAATAATATATGTTATATTTGCGGCACATTCCAGGGTGGAAGATACTCTCAGTATCGCCTTGGTGTAAGACCACCATTCAGAATTGAAACGTTGCTTAATAATGGCTTTAGCCGTGTTTAGTGACTAGATCTGAATAGCCAGGTACTTTCCCACCTTCCTCTTCCCCATCTCCTTCCCTTCCCCACTTACCTTCAGCCTCACAACATACTCCAATTGGGGATGCCATAGTCTCACTGGCTTCAGAAGGGAGCAGTTGGGACTCTTGTGAGGTTTCTCTATAAAAAAACAAAATTAAAAAATCGGAGGGACTAAAGTCGGAGGGACCAAATGTCGGAGGGACTAAATGTCGGAGGGACCAACTGTCGGGAACGTCTATGCTATTTAATATGCTTTTTAATCCCATTTTATGCTAGCTGCTGTTTCACCCGGGGTTTTGACAGTGACATTCCTGACTATCATTTTAAGGCTTTGGACTCCCAATCCGAAGGTCGTGGGTTCGAGCACGGCGTGCGCAAATAAATTTTATTTGTGTTATTTCACAATTAATTAAAAAAAAATAATATATATTATATTTTTGCGGCACGTTCCAGAGTGGAAGATACTATCAGTATCGCCCTGGTGAAAGACCACCATTCAGAATTGAAAAGTTGCTTGAAATGGCTTTATCCGTGTTTATTGACTAGATCTGAATAGCCAGGTACTTCCCCACCTTCCTCTTTCCCATCACCTTTCCTTCACACTCACTTTCAGCCTTACAACATACCCAAATTGGGATACCATAGTCTTACTGGCTCCAGACGAGATCAGTTGTGACTCTAGTGAGTCACTATGAAAATAAATAAAATATTTGTACCGATACGTAAACTTCTTTGAGAACTCCCACTTTTAAAATTGTCGTATATTTTTTATTAAAATATAATATTCTTAGATCTCGGTGTTGAAATTTTTATAAAATGTTTATAAACATTATTTTTCAATTTGGGAGGCGGGAATGGGTACCGCCGCCCCGGGAACCATTTATTGGATAACCAACACCTCTGCCATAGGTCACCCCCAAGTGGTTCGCTACGTTTGGTGACTTAGCAGGGGTGCCCGTGTTCATCGGGTTCATTGTCTAGATCTTGGCGGCGGATGATCTAGACACATTGAACCCCAGATTCCTACCCAACCCTCATACCTTTTTCCTTCCCAGAACTTCCTCTCCTTCCTTTCCTTAAAAATACCCTCCACACAGCATCCCCAAAGGTGACATAGGCCCTGAGGGAAATTATTTTCCTCAGGGCCTCCTGTGTGGACCTAATGTAAAAAAAAAATATATATATATTTTTAGGCACCTACGGGAATCCCAAAAATATACGGTTATATTTATGTAGAGTAAGAATAATATTTTCTGGCATAAGTAGGTAGGTATCTAACAAATTCTATATAGACGATTAATATGATTTAGGTTTTATCGTATCTTTGTATCGCCAGTGTTAAGTATCATAATAATTTTGTTTATGAATTGTTTTAATGGTTATTAAATAAATGTCATTGATTTAATTCATATAATCGCCATTTGAACATTGGGTTAACAAGAAAAAACATCGGTAATCATTTGAACATCAAACTCAAACAAGCTAGAACGTCTACTCCCGTTCACAGTCAAACAGACACTGAGTAGTGGGGGTAGTGGGCCACTGTCCGGAAAACAACTCACCGAGGCCATCCCAGGCCATTCCGTCGCCATCCCATCGCCATCAGTGGCCCATCGCGTGGCCCATTGAATGGCCCACTCGGCCACTCCGTCGGCCACTCCACCATCCCAGGCCACGCCCCTGCCATCCCACCGCCACTATGGGCAATCCCACGCCACTAACCCTACACACAGTGGCCCATCGAATGGCCCATCGAATGGGCCATCGGATGGGCCATCCGATGGGCCATTCGATGGGCCATCCGATGGGCCATCATGTAGTTTCAACATAAAGTTCGGACCAGACAATACAAGTTCACTGAAAAATCATTGATCTGACAAATTTGAGAATAAAACAAACATTTTAAAATGATTTTGTTGCTTTATGAGCAGGAAAAAGTTTTTAAACGTAATATTACACTTTAGGTAGGTACCTACATGAAGTTAATTTTGTTGACATAATTTTATTTGTGGCGCCGTCTGAAACTTCCTTCTCCCTTCTGCGATTGGCACGACCTGCGCCGACTTCAGAGTAAAATGTGACACGGGCAGGTTTTTGTGCACAACAGCAAATAGCAAATAGTTTGACAGAAGTGGAAGAGTGCTTTGGGCTAGGTGTAAGAGGAATTGGGAGTTATTTTTTTTAGTTTTCCCAGTAACTTGCCCCCGCATCACGATGAGCGACGACGACCGCGATATAGACATCGAAAGTGACGTAAGGATACATTGCATTCAGTTTGGTTTTGGCGTAACATATTTACATATTATTATGTGTTCACGGGCCTTTGTATTGTTATAGGAGGGAGACGATTCTGACTCAAGATCTCTTATGAGACACTCTTCCAGCAATATTGGCTTCTATTCCCAAGTATGTGATTACCAATGATGGTGAAATGTTTTCCCTCCTTTCCTGATTCACATTTCCCTGTTTTGTTGCAGGCCGAGAAGAGAGCTCACCACAATGCGTTAGAACGAAAACGGAGAGATCATATTAAAGATAGTTTTACATCATTACGCGATTCTGTTCCCGCATTGCAAGGAGAAAAAGTTGTAAGTATGCAACAACAAATGTAAAAATCACTAAATTTACTTACCTAATATTGATGCACTTGACAAAACCCAATGCCCAACATGTACCTTGAGATGACAGTTCTGTGTGATAATAGGTTATCTCATCCAATGTAATAATAACAGACAATGAACACTCTTTCCACTTTTTGCTGCCTTTTTGTAAACATGTTTGTATGTTAATTTTGAAGGTCATTTACAAGAATTTAGGACTTGTTTTAAGCTTTACATTAATAACCCCTCTCTTCATTCCTATCTTTGATTTAGATTTTTTATTTCATCTATAAAATTACTTACACCGCTCTCCTTATTTTAATTTTACTGACCTTCAATAATACTAGAGTTGCATACAGATTTTAATCAATTAATAACACAGACTAACAGAGTTGTTTTACTACAGAATTAACTTTGAACACTCTCTCTGTTTACAACCCTGAAAAAAGAACTCAACTTTTGCCCCTGTGAAAATAAATTAAAAAGAAAAGTTATAGTTCTTACCTTCCCACGACATCCAAAGAAAACACCGTCTCTAATGAAATCCAGTTTTGTTTATGGTATGTCTATGCTAACAGAAAACCTAATCTATTCTCTTTAGAATTCAAATTATGAAGGTATCACACACTTGATGATATAAGGCGCTCCGCCCACTGAGGCAACTGAAAACCAACTAAAACCGTCTGTTTCTCTGTCTTGATTGGTCAAAAAGCTTGGTTAACCATAGAAGAAGAACAATCAGCTGACAGTTGGCAACTATCAATGGCCGCCCAGGGCAACCAGTAGAGCAAGTCGCAAGTCACCGCTTGCGTTACCATTGACAACGGGGTTTTGTGTGATAGTGTATGTGCGGGCCATCACATTGTCATACAAAGACAGTTGGCAGTTGAGAGTTTTCAGTTGCCTGAGTGGGCGGAGTCGCTTACAGTTAGGCGCTCCGCCCACTGAGGCAACTGAAAACCAACTAAAACCGGCTGTTTCTCTGTCTTGATTGGTCAAAAAGCTTGGTTAACCATAGAAGAAGAACAATCAGCTGACAGTTGGCAACTATCAATGGCCGCCCAGGGCAACCGGTAGAGCAAGTCGCAAGTCACCGCTTGCGTTACCATTGACAACGGGGTTTTGTGTGATTGTGTATGTGCGGGCCATCACATTGTCATACAAAGACAGTTGGCAGTTGAGAGTTTTCAGTTGCCTGAGTGGGCGGAGGCGCTTAGTGCAGTCTCCCAATCAAACATTGTTTTCTCTCTTTATTTGTGAAATAAAATGTACAAAAAACGAAAAATACTAAGTAAATGTTTCTCTTTTTCGATTTTTTTATAAATTATTGGTCAATCAAACTAATAATTATTCACTAACTTAAAATGACAATACATTGAACAACTGGAAAAATAAGAGACTAAAATTTTGTAAAAAAAAAAACAGACCCGTGAAAAATCATGAGATAGTCAATTCTTGACACATCAGTCCAATTTTGAAAATGTTAATTAAAATAATTTTCTGTGACACAATCAGTTTCAATTTTGAAAATCACATTTAAATTCAAAACCAGTTTAACCACTCAAGAGATTGATGTTCAGTTTTTGACTTGGCCATTCGATTTAATTAATATTATTCCTCAAAATATTAATACTGAAACATATAAACTGTTTACTGCGGTTTAAAGATGATGAATCCACCTAGATTTCACCGTTTATACCGTATTTGTAGGTTCGTTAAATGTGGTCCAATTTTAGACCGATATCAATCGCAGAAAAATAAAAGCGGTCCAAATTTGGACCTAAATCGCTCCAGTAGTTAAGTTCATTGAACCAGAGTTACATCTCAGACAAACAACTGAAATTAGTATATTATTTGATTATGTTAAAAATATAGATTCAATTAGTTCTCTTAATTGGTGTAGAAACCAAAAAAATGATGTTTTCACCTTTTTGTTGTACCTTTTTATTATATTTTTGTTTTTATTTAGTTATTCTATTGTTAAACAATGATTAAAATGTAAAATTGTTGTGTGTAAGAGGTGAAATAAAAAAAAAAAATAGGATGGCTTGGGAATTTTCTTTGATGATTTAATATTTTCTTTATTCTAGGCTCTAAATATATGTTAATTATTATTGTCCTTCATTCAATTTCCAATTGACCAGACTGCAAGAACGGGAAGAAACTCTTAAAGTGGATAGTTCTCGAAGATATAGGATCCAAACTCATTGGAATACCTGTTATAATTAATAATTCTGTGTTGCCATTGCCCTCCTTGGAGTTTGCCTCTTTTCTTGTAGAAAAGTCAATGCCTTTGCCGTGCATTCGTCACTAACATCAACAACATGTCCCTGTATGACTTATTGCATTAATTAGAGTATGAATGTTTTGTATTTCAAAACGCCGATCCTCAACCGTATTCTTCTCTTTTTTTTTCATTTACGAACGACAAAATCACCAATGCAGGGCCCTTCTTTGGTTGGTAACATTAAACTACTATTAATTAATTATAAAATGTGGTACCTTCTGATGATACGTAACCTCTCCCACACATTTAACTTAATTACAAACCCATTTATTGGTGAATGAAGCCTTTTATTCTGTAATTCACAAATTACCATTTTAATTATAATAGCTTCTTTAGGAGATTTGGATAATCATAAAATATGCAGATTTGGCCGTTGATTCACACTGTCGCTTTGCGTTTTCAGGCTAGCAGAGCGCAAATTCTTAAAAAAGCGGCCGAATATATACAATTCATGAGACGTAAAAACAACTCACACCAGCAAGACATTGACGACCTCAAACGGCAAAACTCTATGCTAGAAACACAAAGTAAGTTTATTTATTTGTTTATTGTTTCTTCTTCACATTTTAGGTATCAGTTTACAATACAATTTTTAACCTCACTAGGACAAGCCTGTGTTGAGGTTAACAATTATTTACAAAGTAACAAAATAACACAAAAGGAAAAAGGAAACAAAAATAACACTTCAAAAAACACAAATAATATAGGTAAAATAAAAATGATACTTCAAAAAACAATATTGTTACACAGATAATGGACAAGCTAAAGGCCCTTGGCACATTACAATGTAAACAAAGTAGGGTGACCATAGTTGATTTGAATTTTGAAGGACTAAGATAAATAATAAATATATGTATATAATATATTATGCTATTAATTTAGCACGACAAAGATGAAACCCTCTCACCATTGGAAATATTAGCTCATTCCGATGCGTACGTAAGCCATAAAATGTAACGCAGCCATGGGCCCATTGTGCTATGTCCCGTTCACCTCATTCCTTTGAGTGTAGTCCCGTTTTCCCTCATGGATCCCCTGGAGGATTCGGAAGCGGTAAGTCATTTATTTATTAAAGGTCTCATCTCTTCACTCTCGCCTCTTCACTCCTTCTTGATTCCCCGAAGACCCCAAAAGGGAGGAGTCCACCGAGGTGACTTCAGGTATCCTCTCCACTCCCAAAACGGTAACGTCACTTTTGTTGCTAAATACACACTGCTTTCCCCAAAAATTCCACAACAAACTGACAGAGTCATTGCAAACGCATCTCTTAACTGTCAGGTTTAAAAATAAAATTCGATTTTAACCCTTATTTATAAAGAAACTGTACAAGGACAAGGTCAGAATCGCTTGCGCCAATATAATTTCAGACTTTGACAAGATCAAAATTGCTTGCGCCAATATCATTTCAGACTTTGCTTTGTATTAGAGCACTCTAGCTTCTCAGAATGCTCTGATATTAATTTTCTGTGAAATATGGCCTTGACATCTTAACTGTCATCTGACATTCAAGAGGTTAATATATACCTACATTCAAGTAAGCAATAAAAATGCTCAAAACGCACCCTGTACTTGTAAGTATTTTAAACAAATAAGTGTGTAAAAAAAATCCGAAAATACAGGAGGCCTTAAGGAAAATAATTTCCATCAGGGCCTATGTCACCTTTGGAGATGCTGTGTGAAGGGTATTTTTAAGGAAAGGAAGGTGTGGAAGTTGTGGGAAGGAAAAAGGTATGAGGGTTGGGTAGGAATCTGGGATTCAGTGTTTCCAGATCATCCGCCGCCAAGACCTAGACAAACCCTACCCCATGAACCCAGGCACCTCTGCTAAGTCACT
Organism: Limnephilus auricula; assembly: GCA_951813805.1. NCBI lineage: Eukaryota > Metazoa > Arthropoda > Insecta > Trichoptera > Limnephilidae > Limnephilus > Limnephilus auricula. Next base: position 31,214,197 of record OX638404.1, read on the forward strand.
AAACGTAGCGAACCACTTGGGTGACCTATTGCAGAGGTGTTGGTTATCCAATAGATGGTTCCCGGGGTGGCGGTACCCATTACCGCCTCCCAAATGGCTATATGTATATATATTGTATCTCTAATTTGAGTTGTCTTAATCGTTCGTTTGTTTCCAGTTCGGACGCTCGAGAAGGCGAAGGCGACGGGCAACTACACGGTGGACACGAGCGATGTGTCGATGAGCGGCATCAAGTCGGAGGGCAGCTCGCACGGCGACTCGGACAGTTCCGACGGTGAGGGGCCAACGCGCCGCGTTAAGAAGCTTAAAATAAACGGTATCTCTGTGAATGCATAATTCTATCTCATTCCTCTGTCACGTTCATCTATGGCCCCACGTTGAAAACTGTGTCAAATCACACAATATAGAAAGGTCTTAAAGAGTATGTCTAAAAGACACGTCACGACTTCTATCACAGCAACAGTTTACAAAAATCCATAAAATGTCACGTCGCCACATGGCGCACTCATCCATATACTACAATGGATTTTGAAACTGTGCCATGGCAAAAGTTATGCCTGCAAGCCTGGCCTAAACATGTCTCGAACAGTTTGAAGCATCGACTAACACTTGTCTTTGAATCTTTAGGGGTAGAACTGTTTCCACGCAAGGGTTCAAATGCCTTATGCCGAGTTCACTCGAGGACGATAAAGAACACAGGACAACATTGTTCTGTCCCAGCTCCGTGAACAGCATCGACCGTGCAGGACAGGACAATGGGATAATACAACATTTTGACCGTAGTTCAAAGCATCTCCACGTGGAAACAGTTCTTCTTAATTAGGTTAATTTGTTTAAATAGTGAATCACTGGCCATCTTGATGATACTTGAGGAATTTGAATTATCGCTATTTTATTAAGGAAACTTTAGAAAGAAATCTCAATTAGGATTTATCTCAGTATTATGTCTCCAATCGACTCATATGGAATAGAGATTGAACAAAATTGTCCATTATCATGATTAATTTTTGAGTTATTATGCTGTGTTGCGTTTCCTCCTTCTTTAGTCAATGTTTTTGATAGCGTTACAGTATCCATTATACTAACACTGTCCGAAATATTGGCTAATATCAGGACAGACGATAGACACAATGCTCGACAACCTCCGTGGTCAAGCCTCTCAACTAGCAATCCGAAGGTCATGGGTTCAAAACACAAATAAATTTTTGATCAGATTGTGTTATTTCACAATTTATTCATTTAAAATATATGTAGTATATTTGCGGCACGTTCCAGACTGGAAGATACTCTCAGTATCATTCTGGTGTAAGAACACCATGCAGAATTGAAACGTTGCTTGAAATGGCTTTAGCCATGTTTGATGGCCAGGTACTTCCCCACCTTCCTCTTCTCCATCGCTTTCCCTTCCCCACTTTCTTCAGCCTCACAATATACCCCAATTAAGGATACCATCGTCTCATTGACTCCAGACGGGAGCAAAATTTTTTAAATAACCGTCCGAAACGTTGGCTAAAGGAAGCGCAACACGGATAATAACCCAAAAATATAATCATGATATTTCTTTTGGCCATGAAATCTCAAATCTTTTCTTCAGGTTTTTAAGTTTTTTAGTCGACACCATAAAAATTTAATACCAAATATTATTATTTTTTTGTTTTTTTCTTAGCTTTGTTATTTTAATTTGTTAATCCGGACGGGTGGTTGAAACAAATTTCCAATTAAAAATCGATGAATTTTTCAGCTTTTTGAGGCAGTACATTCATCATCATCACGACGCTTCATCCCGGGTGGGATTGGCCCCCCGCCGCAAATGTTCTCCGACGGCTGCGGTTCTCACCCATTCTCTCTATTCATTTTGTATACATTACCTGCTTATAAATTATAATCGCTTCTCGCCGCTATAAACGCTGTTAAAATGAGCTTATATGTATCGAATGAATAAAAGAAATCATAATTTTCACGCTGAGAGTTGCCACAGTTTCTGAGCAATATTAAGGTTGGATTGTTTCACAGATATTCAAATGTAACATTGTCATCAAATCACCATTCAGCGCCATTTTTGTTAAATGCCAATTCTCAGGTCCGTTTTAGCTTTTGAACAAATTGTGATCGGCAGAAGAGGACAACATCATATTGTTAAACTTGTCAGCTTATTGATAGAAAGCTGAATCGCACCTAGATTCAGCCTTTTTTTCATATAGCTCCACCCAGGAGGCCATGAGGAAAAAAATTACCATCGCGGTCTATGTCATCTTTGGAGATGCTGTGTTGAGGGTCTTTTTAGGGACAGAAAGTTCTGGGAAGGAAAAATGGGTGTGAAGGGTGGGTAGGAATCTGGGGGTCAATGTGTCAAAGAGTGACGGACATATGAATCCATCCCTCCAACTGCGGTGCAAGGCAATCTGGTCGGAGAGGTAAAAAGGTCTCCCTCAACCAATACCTCCCGATCCGGCCCGCCACGCAGTAGCTGGGCATATTCATCCGCTGCCAAGAAGCAGACAAATATCACCCTATGAACCCGGGCACCCCTGCTCACCAAAGTCACCATACGTAGCAAACCACTTAGGGTGACCTATGGCAGGGGTTTTGCTTATCTAATAAATGATTCCCGGGTTGGTAGTACGCAAACCTGCCTCCCAACTTGATGACAATGTCATATTTGAATTTCTGTGAAACTGGACCTTAATGATATGAAACGAAGTTGTAAAAATTTTGAATTCCAATATGTATACCATACTTTTAAACGTTTTTCTTTCGAGTATGGAGAAATAAATGGATTATATTTCACCGAGCCCCGGTTGTTTGGGGTATAAAAATGGACATGGTGTTAGTTGGTGCTTCGACAGTTTAAAGTTGTTGTATCTGTTCTTTATAACCTTTCTGTATTCTGTGAATATGCAACATATACTTTGTGTAGATTATCTAGATACAGGCTAGAAATAGAAAAAAATGAATGTAAAATAAATCATTGGTATTCATTGTAATTATTATTCAAATACAAGTACAAAATACAATATGTCATCATTTTGTAACTACTACGTTTCAAGATTAGGTACTGTATATTTCAATTATTCTTTAAATTTATAATTAAATACAACATCGGTGTGACGATTTCAGAAGGAATTGTAAGATATAATAAATATGTCAAATAAATATAAATTTAGTTGATAGGGAAAGTCTGTTGGTGTGATAGTTTTAAATGAATGTATTCAGATATGAGTGTCCTTTCATACTTTCAAAATTAAGTTTTTTTCATTCAAAATGATGTTATCTTTTATCTTATTTTGATAATAAGAAGTTTTTCACTCGGAAATTTAAGAAAACTAATTTTCTTAAATTTATATCTGTAATGTAAAAATGTGGTCAATGTGGAGGATGAATTGTATCTAATGTAGGTTTTTTAATGACATTTTAAAATTAATTTATATTACCTATGTTAATATTAATCTAAATATTTAATTGATATTAGTTACTGTACCTAATAAAGTAAGTTAATGTTAAAAAATTACCAATTGTTTTATTTTTAAACCAAATTTTATGCATTTAATATTCATGTAAAAACGTATGTTATAAAAAATGGTGAACCATTAGTCGATCCACAAAAATTTAATGTACATAATTAATTTTTGTATTTTTTATTTACCAATTTCAAATCTCCAATCGAACTCAAAAATACCTTTAATAATAAGTTGGTATTGATATCAAACGGATATTAGTGTCGATTCTTTGTACATATGCTGATATATACAGTATACAGACAAGTAGTTTTATCCTTGATGCAATTGAATGAAAATATGTTTCATACTTATTCGGCGGTACATTCTCTCTGCACACCCCTTCGGGGACACTTAGTTATATTTTTTCTAAGTAGGTATACCGCTTTTCCCCTAAACTGTCTGTATATTGTATCTAAATATGCCGAGAGGTGCAGACATTTTCAAATACAAAATTTTGTGACGAAATTTCCTACCAGTAACCCAGAAAGCATAATTTTTGTTGTTTATTTCACTACAAGTTTTTCTGCATTAAAATTATTGATTTGGAGATGTTTTTGAGTAATCTGAGTGTCGTACTAGGTAAAGGGTACACTTTGGTTAAATTTCCATTTTTTGGTACCTACCTAGTCAATAAGAACTACTGCGATTTTTTCATATAAAATTTTAATTTGGATTTAAGACCGAAATCCTTGCCCAATCTATTAACCCTGGTGACTGGTTACATTGGTCAGCAAGAGCAAGGAAGATAGCGGTATAGCAAGTGAGTGTAAGAGTAAGATAACTGAACCCTATGGTTCTCGAGTCCAGGCACTTTCGGCTAGAAAAAATAACGCTCGACTATAGAAGTTTTCGATTAATTGAGTGACGTATTACTGAGACAATACTGTACATAGATACATATTTTATTTAGTACAAAAATTTAAAGATACATTAAACTTATTTAAATTATTTTGCTTGTATTTTAAAATTTAGATTCTACTAATGACTACCTATAAAGATAACTATTTAATTACATAATTTTGTATATTGTCCAAGATTAATTTATATCTATATAAAAGTATTGGAAGCATTTTGATCTGTAAAGAAAACTATGTAATTACATAAATTTGTATCTTGTCCAAGATTAATTTGTTTTTTCATTAAATCTATACATGTAAAAATATTGGAATTGGAAGCCTTTTTCTCCATAAAGAAAGAATACTATGCAATTACATAAATTTGTATCTTGTCCAAGATATTTAAATAAGTGTCTGTTTAAATCTACGTAAAAGTATTGGAAGTCTTTATCCATAAAGCTATGTAATTACATAAATTTGTATCTTGTCCAAGATATTTAAATAAGTGTCTGTTTAAATCTACGTAAAAGTATTGGAAGCCTTTTTGTCCATAAAGAAAGAATACTTTGTAATTACATAAATTTGTATCTTGTCCAATTTAATTTACATATCTGTTTTAAATTTATATAAAAGTATCGGAATCAGTTTTATCCACAAAGAATACTAAGTAATTACATAAATTTGTATCTTGTCCAAGATATTTAAATAAGTGTCAGTTTAAATCTATATAATAGTATTGGAAGCATTTTTCATTGTAAATAATGACTGGAAGAACATTTTCAATTTGGTATCAATAGGAACTCAATATTTATTCAAAATGAGGTTTTACAGTCTCATTCATCCTTTTTGGATTCCACACCAAGAGGCTCTACTTTCAATAAAGTACACGTTTGTTCATACAAAGTCTTGGCAGCGTCCATTTGGAATCCTTCTCCCAGGGTTTCTTCCGCGCAATTGCTGCAACAATAAAAAAATATTTTATCATTGAAAGTAATATTGACAATTCTCAATGAAAATAGAATAAGACACTGAAATATTTTTTTAACATTTTTTACCTCCATACAGGAGGCCCCGAGAAAAATAATTCCCCTCAAGGCCTATGTAATCTTTGGGGATGCTGTGTGGAGGGCATTTTTAATAAAATGAGTTCTGGGAAGGAAAAGGGTATGAAAGGTGGGTAGATATCTGGGGGTCAGTTTGTCCAGAAGTGACAGACATTTGAATCCACCCCTTCAACTGCGGCGCAAGGCGATGGATTAAGAGATGCCAGCAGGTGGGCAACCGCATTCGCTAGACAAACCTCACCCCATGAACCCGGGCACTCCTAAGCTAAGTCACCAAACATAGTGACTTATGGCAGAGGTGTTAAAAAATGGTTCCCTGGACGGCGATATCCATACATATCTCCCAAATTATTGTAGATGTCCCTAGATCATCTTTGAGAAGGGTCTTTTTGTGGAAAGGAAGGCGTGAACTTAGGTCTTGTAGAGATCTTTGGAGGCAGGAGCGGGTCTCCTAGGTGAGGAGAGAAATGGGCCTCCGGTTGATAGAGGAGATAACGGTGAGTCGTGATATCTCCGTGTGCTGTGGGTCGGAATAATAAACGCGAGGATGATGATGATGATGATATATTTACATAATTTACAAATGTACAGTATTTACAAATTGCGTAAGTTATATTATCCCGACCGAACCGCAGATTGCGTAGTTGAATTACTCGGCCGCATGCCGCGCGAGCACTGCGCTGAGTGAAGACTGTTGAAGAACGAGTACTGACTTGGCTTGCTCGAGCCCTTATATAGGCGACCCGAAGGTACTCGGAAGGTAGGTCAAACATGCACACGCGAGAAGTTTCTCGATATGGCTAGGCAGCGCTGTGTGTAATGTACCGCAGAACCGAGCTCTTTCCAGGAGGTGGTCAGCAACAAAAAGGTAGGTGCAGCGCAGCGCCGGACAGTGCTAATTAGTGCGGCGTAGATATCAATAGGTAAGCCGCTATAGATCCATGTTGTAGGAGGGAGGAAACACAGAGGCCAGCAAATCGTACTACAATGTTGTATGAGGAAGGAATTATAAAAGTCGGTTGGCAAATTATTATTCACAGGCAATTAACGAGAACAGTTAATTTTATAAGCATCTATTATTATCTGAAGGTTTACGGTACAACAGGTTATACAGATTGATTAATTGAAGGCGGTTGAAGGTAATTTAGGTTAAATGAATTGATTTTTTTATAGATGTTGATTATAAATTAGGTTAGGGACATACATTAATTACATGAGCAGTTTAAAAAAAAATTTAGACCCCCCCCCCCCTCACGTGAGATTTTTTTCTTACTCTCGAAATAAATGTTTTTAATAATAGCCATTTTTTCAGCGGGCAAAATGGGACACTTCAAAAGTAAAACAATAAATTTTTTTTTGTTATTATGTCTATAATAATATATAATCTTTTAAAGTTGACGTGAGATTTTTATCGACCCCCAATAGATTTGGTGAGATTCTAGTTGACCCCCCCACCTATTTTTTTCCCACGTAATTAATGTTTTTTTTTTTTATAGAGAAACCTTACAAGAGCCCCAACTGCTCCCTTCTGGAGCCAGTGAGACCATGGCATCCCCAATTGGAGTATGTTGTGAGGGTGAAGGTAAGTGGGGGAGGGAAGGAGATGGGGAAGAGGAAGGTGGGAAAGTACCTGGCTATTCAGTTCTAGTCACTAAACACGGCTAAAGCCATTATTAAGCAATGTTTCAATTCTGAATGGTGGTCTTACAGCAGGGCGATACTGAGAGTATCTTACACATATATTATTTTTATTAATTAATTGTGAAATAACACAAATTAATCAAATAAAATTTATTTGCGCACGCCGGGTTCGAACCCGCGACCTTCCGAATGGGAGTCAAGTGTCTTACCACTCGACCACGGACGGTCGTCATGTATGTCCCCTTAATGTAATATATCGGAATATTTGTTATGATAGGATTCTATTGTCTATGCTATGCTCGGATGACATAGTGTCGGTGTCGATGTCGATGAGTCCCGAGCATAGCCGATCGTGAAGGGCCAAGTCATTCCGTTTAGAATCTAGCTAGCGTGTTCTAAGGATGTGTGTCCTCTGAAACCAAATTTTGTATTTGTACGTAAAGCAATAAACATCACTGTGATTTTCAAAGAACCCAAGTCTTTCAATCCGATTTAATAGTACTGAGAAAGGGTCCAATACTAACCCAAAATACGACACTATCTCTGTAAAAGGATTACAGAGCATAAAAATACATAAATGAATTACCTGTAAAATTTCCCACTCATTGCCGACAGTGTAGGCTCTGTGGCCAGGTAGACGGAGGTCTGCGCCCCCTGGGTGGGGGACTTCATTAGCAGCCACATCCAGGGGCCCAGCGTGAGGCGCCCGCTCCAGTGATTCAGCAGCAGGGAGTGCCGGCCGTGCCGCGTCGCGCGAACCATTCCCGGGTTCACGGCGTTTATCGTTATGTCGGTGCCTGTAACGGAGTGGGAAAACTTGTTAGAAGGCGGCTCGTAACTATGGAGAAAGATACTAATTACGGTTGTGTGTCTGCTAATATTCAATAGTTCAAAGAACTCAAGTTTGCTTTGAATTTAACCCGCGACATTCCTAATTTCTACCGTTTTATAACATATTTCTCTTGAACACTTTAAGTTTCTAAAAAAATATATGTTATTTTTGAAGATATATTTTCCATGCTGAAACGGTAATTATATAAAATTCCCTCGTTATAAAAAAAATCGCAAAGTATGAAAATTATTATTTTTATTTTTGTTATCAACTGTGCCTGCTCTCAACACAGGAGTTCCTAGTGAGATAGGCATAGCACATCACTTATTGTAAGAGAATTAATAAAGATGAATAATAAAAAATATAGTTCAAACTGATTTTCTGAGAAGACAAGTGATAAAGCACCCTAACTATAATGTAATATCCTAATTTCGGTTGTCGGTGTGTCCTGTTTATCTCTGATTCAATGAACTCAAATTTGATTTGAATTTATTTAATCGAATGCCGATGGGTCTCCAGAAAACATGCGAGCATTCTAATATTATCCTTGTTAGAATTATTTGCGATGCGATTTTGATCTTTATGCTTTAAAAATGTGTGAAGAACAAAATCAGAATCACTTGCTAATAAAACTTATAATTTTATGAATGCAGCCTCTCTGACGGCTTACAATGTCCGTTTTTAGGGCAGATGTCAAAATTTGAAGAAACGCAACACGGCAAATCCAACGTGCTCACCTTCCAACAGCTTGGCGCAGTATTTGGTCATCAGAACGAGGGCGAACTTGCTCTGCGCGAACCAGTCCTTGGCGGCGTAGGTCGCCTGGTCGGGCATGCTGGAAAGTGGCATATCGGGCGGCACGGTGGGGCGGGCGCACACGTTGATCACGCGGCCCTGGTGGGACATCTTCAGGTTGGGCAGCAGGAGATGGGTTAGGAGAAAATGACCTGGAGGATTAACAAACACCCTATTATTATACAAAAATATATCTTTAAAATGACCTGCAGGATTCAAACACGTAATGATATTTGTACAAAAAATAAATCATGAGACCCTGATTGGGCGAGACCTAAAATAGGCAGTGCCTATCCAGTATCTATACTGTTGCTTACACAACTTTTCACTTCGGGAGGCGGTTTTCGTCCCATGAACCATTTACTGGATAACCAACACCTCTGCCATAGGTCAACCCAAGTGGTTCGCTACGTTTAACTAAGCAGGGGTGCCCGGGTTCATGGGGTTCTCCCCACAAACTGAGTGGCAGGGCGGATCGGGAGAGACTGATTGAGGAAGATCTTTTGATCGCAGGCACACTGACCCCCAGATTCCTACTCACTACTCGTACCTTTTTCCTTCTCAGAACTTCCTCTCTTTGCTTTCCTAAAAACACCCTCCACGCAGCATCTTCAAAGGTGACAGGCCCTGAGGGAAATGCTTTTCCTCAGGGCCTCCTGGGTGGAGCTAATGTAAAAAAGAGCTAATTGAATTCCTACAGGTAAACAGTTCTACCCTCCCCTTATATAATTTAACGCATGCTTTTTATTATTATTTTTTAAATCTTAACTCTGCACAAGAGGTCTGGAGGAAAATAATTTCCCTCGGGGCCTATGTCATGTACGACAATGTATGGACGGTCTTATTGAGGAAAGGATGGAGAGAACATGGGGCTTATGTTGTAGGAGGGAGGAAATACAGAGGGCAGCAAATCATTCCACAGTAAACTCGAGAACAAGTTGTAGAAACAACGCATTCTCATGTGACAAACGTCAACCAGACAAATGATAAGAGCGTGTTTCCCGACTAAGTACCGGTATCAATGGGACAAATAGAGTAAATTCCATGGAGCATCTTCCATTAAAATACCGGTAGAACAAAAAAAGCATTCCCACTATGTTCCAAAGATTACAATATATCATCAATAATAAATATTACCATTTAAGTGTAATTTTCAAAATTGGAATTCATCATTTTGAAAAATTCAGAAAGTAGGTACCTACCTATAATATAATATTTTAACAGAAAATTATTTTAATCGCCCTTTTCAAAATTGGAATCTCCTGTTATTTTTCACAGATCAGCACCGGTTATGATGAAAAATTATTTTGTACATTATATTGTCAGAAAAATGCAAATTTTCACGGTACCTAGGTAATTTGCTGCCAAATGCATCTCATGTCCCTCGGCTGTGATCTGGTAAGGATGGTAGCACACACCTGCATTATTTATCAGAATGTCCAATTTGAAATTCTCTGAAAATACATTTTACTCATTAAAATATTTCAAATTCAGATTCATGAGGAGAAAAAAATGTACAAAATGTTGGAATATTTGATGACCCTATGCTGGCAACACCGACAAATGCTTTTGTTCCGTATTTTTTTGTTTTTTCTTCTGTTTGAACTGGAGTATTGTTTACCTTATAATATATACAGAATTATGTACCATGCAATTGCATTTACTTAATTACAAACCAATGTACGCTTCCTCTGCGCTTACAAATATTATGGCATTGTTATTATTTAAAAAAATATATGTGTTAAATTGTTACCTAATGCCTTTACCAAGGAATGTATTGATTCAGTTGAACATAGGTCTAGCTTCTTCAGTGTCAGTTTTGCCTTAGGTATTTTAGCTCTTATCAAATCCATCGCTATCTTCCCCCTTTTCAAGTTTTTACTGCACATAATCACATGGCCTCCTATAAATAAAAACATTTGTATTTTTTTATTCAATTCATTTTCTGTAAGTCAACAATTTTCGGAAACTCTAATAGTGTTAAGGAGTGCTGGTAAAAATAGGTTCACAATTCAGCAATTACAGAACCAATAATGTATAACCTATCAGATTATATGTTATGGCAGTCATATATCCTTGTCTTTAAAAAAAAATTCACCAAAGTCTCAATGAGACATTGTAGAGAAGCCATATCTATCGTATAATGGCCTATAAAAACTATATAAACTATTTTAAAGAGTGCACATTTGAATATACTTGTGCACACCGATAAAGGTTCAAATTGGTTGGAAATAGTTTAAAAAACCAGCCCGCAGTGCCTTCAATACGTCACATAAGTCCTACTGTACAGTACATTACTATACAAGATAGAATCTCTTTCAATTGATTCTACTATCAGTACATATTGTGACTTTTTTAACTTTACAAGCCCAAAATATTGGATGATCCCTTACCTCTTTGTGCTAAAATTTTGGCAGTTTCTAAGCCAATACCGCTTGAAGCCCCAGTTATAAGCACAGTTTTACCATCTATATGCAGGGAGTTTGGGCAGGAATTTCCTCCCATGTATGATCTAGAAAACAAATGTGTACTTTTAATAATAAAACGCTGTTCATACTGCATTAAAGATTGGCACATTTGGACAAGTTATTAAAGATTTCCTATTTTCTCCAGTTTAAAATTTAAAACATTATTTAGTTGTTTTTGTTTTATTTACCTGAGTATTGTAGCTAATCCAACTAGTAATGAAATTATGTATGGAAAATAGCTACTAAGAGGGTCGGAAGGCATGCTTGAAAAATCCATGTAACTCTGAGATTTTATTATATGAAAGTAGCTCTTCACTTGCCAGTCAGCTTGTCACAACGATCAAATCATTTTGATTGAAACAATTGCATTCAATCATGATTCAATTTAAAAAATCGGAAGTTCACTTTCTGATGCTACACATCCGGTATAAAGGACTGCCTTCACAGATGCGGAATACACCTGCAAAAAGTAAAGCATTGTAATAAATACCATCTTGGGTTATTAATCAAATATTTTTATTTCTAAACATTTATGCAAACATCTAAAATATCGATTGAAACGCTTTCAGTTTCACAAAAAAACTTAAGCATATTAAAATCTTCACACGTAAAATAATCTAATCGATATTGATGTCGCTATTAGTCCCCCCTACACGTACGCTTTCCTAAACCAAACTAATAGAAGTGTGTCGTTCCGGCCGGAACGAATCCAATGAATATGGCTCCGAATGCGTGTGAATCGCTCCGAGTCCTCAAAATGTAATGAATCAGTTCCGGATCCACCATCACACGTTCCAAACTGTTAGAAAATGGCCCTGAAATTGACCCCGGAATCACTTCAAAAAGAATTTGCATTATCTCGGAGTCAAAAGATAGCAAGAAACATAGATTTTCGCCTTTTGTTGGTCTGCATGGAGCAAAATTTGCCTCCCAGCAAGTCGCGCCAACGTTTTGAACAGCGGGAAATTATATCTAAAATTGGCCCCGGAATCATTTCAAAAAGAATTAGCATTATGTCGGAGTCAAAAGATAGCAAGAAACATAGATTTTAACTTTTTGTTGGTCTGCATGGGGCAAAATTTGCCTCCCAGCAAGTCGCGCCAACGTTTCGAACAGTGGGAAATTGTATCTAAAATTGACCCCGGAATCATTTCAAAAATAATTAGCATTATCTCGGAGTCAAAACATAGCGAGAAGCGTAGATTTTTACCTTTTGTTGGTCTACATGGAGCAATTTTGCCTTCCAGCAAGTTCGCGGCAACGTTACATAAGATGTTCATGGTTTTATGAACATAATTTTTCAAACGCAAAAAGAATTCTGGACTTAATTATTAACAATTTAATAAACTGTATGAATACTTCAAAATATACCAGTCCATTTTAATATTTTACCTACTCCGATATAAAAATGTATCATTTAAGAATCCAACATTGCAAATATCAATTAAAAAAATCATGTTATCTTAATTATAATAATAATTTTACATTAACAGACACCTACATGACAACAATACAATTGGTGATAATAATTCATGTTTAGTATTTTTCGAATAAACATTAAAGTAATCTATAAACCTCTTATCTCTATATTCTACAACTCCTTTATGTTACACCGGGTCCAGCGATTACGTGAATTGCAGCGATTAGCAGAAACAACGTGTTTGGCTCCAGCTGATTCGCTGAGTCCGGCGGAACGACACAAAGACTTTGACTCCACAGGATTCGGTGAGTTCAGCTGAATCAACTCAACGGTTTGGCTCCAGCTGATTCAATGAGTCCAGCGGAACGAAGCAATGAGTTTGACTCCGCCGGATTCGGCGAGTCAGGCGGAGCGAAAGGAACCAAAGGAGTCAAAGGAGCGAGTCCAATGAATCGAGTCCATTAGGCTGACTCCAGTTCCGGATTTGAGTCCGTAAAATGAGTGGAGTGACACACTTCTACAAACTAAGGCTGAAATCAGAAGGTTCACTAATCGTTCATTTCTGTATTTCATTCCACCAATTTCAATGACACGTCTGAACAAGAAATGAAACAAAAGTGAAACGAAGATGGGAACATTCGCTCGAGTAACCATAGAGTAAACCTTTACTCGAGTGAACCGTCCGATTCCAGCCTAAACTGGTTGGCGTCTTGAGGTTGCAATGGTTGCCAAGCAAATTTCTCTCATTTTTTACGATTTTAGATTTTACGATCTCAATAATTATCTCAGTTTGTTTAACCATAGACGAAGAACACTTCAGCTGTCATCTATCGCTGTCTATTGGCGCTAGCGAATGAAAAAAATTAAATACACTCAAAAACCGACAAAAAAACTATCGAAACCATGGTAACCTGGCAACGGCCGGCCGCGGCAAGTAGCACGGCGAGTTGCGAGTATCGGGTTGCGTAGCCGTTGACAAAGGGTTTTTGAGAAGTTGTGTAGTGTGCGGACCATCACATTGACATACACAGGATAGCGAGTTGAGTTGCAAACTGTTGTTTTTTCAGTTGGCAACTCAATCGTTATCCAGTGTATTTCAATGGCAGTCCGAAAACACCGAACAACTCAAAAAACAGTTGTCAACGGCGACGCAACCAGTCACTCGCAACTCACCGTGCTAGCCGCCGCGGCAGGCGCATTTCATTTGTCAGTTTGTCATGGTTGCGCATCACGAGCTGTCAGTTTTCGAGTAATTTGCGATTTGTCCGATGCAGTTGCCAACCAGTTTTAATTTGGTTTCGGTTTCTCCATGACCGAAGTACCAAAGCTTCAGTTTTAACCATAGATAGTAGAGGCTAAATATTCCACAGCGCTTCTCGACTCTAAGGCCCTTCGCTCATGGAGAATGGTTGCCATCCAAACTTCTCTCACGGCGCAAGTCAATTATACGATTTCAGTAATTATCTCAGCTTGTTTCACCATAGACGAATAACAATTCAGCTGTCATCTCAGTCATCTGTCGTTGTCATATTGGTGCTGGCGACTAAAAAAACTCGAAACTGTGGCAACCAGACAACCTGGCAACGGCCGGCCTCGGCAACTAGCACAGCGAGTTGCGAGTGACGTATTTTCGTTGTCGTTGACAACGGGTTTTTGTGAAGTTGTATAGTGTGCGGTCCATCACATTGTATCCGCCAAACAGGTATTGGTTTACCACTGCAGCGACAGAGCAATTAAAATATTTTTTCTCGGATTGCTAAAGGAAAATTTTTCGCCCACATTAAAAAAATCATACCTCAGAATTTGAATATGGAGACACACAAACTGATTATAGTTCTATGTAGCCAATGAATTCCCCTATCTTTGGTCTATTATCACATATTTGTAGGATTTATAAAAAAAAAAAAAAATCTTTAACCTTAAAACATTTTAAAGAATCTAAAGAATATTTATTTTGTTAAATTTTGAATGTACAACTTATTATATAATCGTTTTAATATATATATATTTTTTTTAAATTTGACACATTTTGGCAACAAAGCAATCAGAGGTTTTGGAAATAGTGCCATAATGTGGCAAAAAGCGCTAGAGTGGTTAAGTATGAGCCCGCTGAAGCGCCGGGTTTGCCAGTCGGTCGAACAGTTGCACGGGATTATGGTGCGACTTGCCAAACTATGTTCGGGGGGCGCCGTTGATTTTTTCGCGAAAAGTATTTCAAAATTTAGAATGTTCAAAATCGTAATATTACGAGTATATTCATGACTAGTTTCGGAAAACATTATCAAATAGGGAAAATCATATACACAATTATACTGTTTAAATGAAGAGAATATAATTATAAAATAAAGTTTTAGAAAAAAATCCATATTTTTTTAATTTTAATAATATTCTTTAGACGCAGTGAATATACTTAAATCCTACTTTAGAAACTATGGGATACGTTATAAATAGTCGAAATGTAGTATTTTTTTAAACAAACAGCAAAATATATAATATTATTAAAAACGGAACGCTCCAATCTTAAATAAACCACTTATGCTCCAATCCTCCAAACGTCTTGTTTACTAGTTTTGACAGAAGATTTTCTCAGCTTGTCACCCTATGCTTTGCGCTATGGCCACCCCGAGCCGGTCTTCGTCTTCGTCTATGGAAGTTGGCCAGTTTTCGTGTTTTTGTCGATGGTTGTCAGTTCGTGAAATAGGCGGACGGGTTTTTGTGTTATTAGCAGTGAACTTGTTGATTTTCACCTTAACTTCCTCGTTTCCGACAAAATGGTGATAAAATATTGTTAGTGAGTGATGCCCAGAAGTTTAGTGCCCTCGAAAGTGAATTGTGTCAAAAGTCTGTGAGGCGGATCTGGGTGTGATCTTATACAGGTGGGTAACGGGACTGAATACTTATGACAACGTCAAAATTATTCGCATTGCTTCGTTGACTTTTTGAATGGTGCGAGAAATCTCACAACGTATTTCAGCTTTCAAACCTATTTTCACAATTATTTAAAAAAAGATTCGTTGTAATATTCATTGACAATATCACATGTTGTCTTCGATACAGTCTTGGTCAATGTCATAACTTCGATACGCAGTCATCCGATCAACTTTCATGTTTTGAGTGTACAAAAATGTCTTTAGTCGATTTGGGATAAAACTTTTGATAGCTTGATTGATTGCGCACTAATAATTTGTGCCTCGAGATGAGAATATTTAAAAGCATAACTGAGTCGTGTGAATTTCATTAGTAACATCGATTTCAATGTTTATTTGTTTATTGATATTTTCGAAACATGCACTGCGCCTATACAACATAGATGGGTTGATAAAGAACTATTTAAAAATCTTATTGTTTTCACACAATTTTATGTAGTATCATTGATTATTGTGTGTCTGTATCGTGGTTGAACTATTGTACAACATTGCGTACTAATAAAATGTATTATTTAACTGTTATTTTTCTTTCGTGTTTAAATTCCCCGGCACCAAAAACAAATACGTGTTTTGTAGTTAATTATAATGTAATTTTGCCAATTAGATTCTAGCTAGCATATAACCTACTGAAACAAATCCCATTACATTATATCAATTATTGTGTCATTCGATTTTTACTGATTTAATTTATTGAAATATTACTGTTACAAGTTGCCGAAGAAATTGGGCCATGCCCCTGAATTAATTGCTCAAATTTGTATTGTTTTCAATTCGATTCAATATTAATTGTTATGACATGATTCTATTTGGTTTATAGATAAAAGATAACGGAGATTATTTTGGAAACAGAGAGTTGATTTTTTTTTGACATTTCTATGTATTTGGATGATCACCGCTGATCTCGGATAGGAGATGGATAGGAGCTACTTTTTTTTGCTTTTAAATGATGACGTAGAGGTAATTAAAGACATTCGTTTTTGTTCATTTTGTATAATTTAAATTTACACCCATCAAAATTGTTTCTAAACAAAACAATATTTTATATTTCATCATATTTAAAAAAATATATATTTTTTTAAATGTTTACATTTACTCTCAAATAATTGTCCAAGTTACGTCTAAAATCATAAAATATTTAATAGCCTATATTTTTAAAAAGTAGCTCCTATCCGAGATCGACATTTGACATACCTTTTGATTACAAAAATAATTTTTCAGTTTGGTTGGATATTTTGGCCTAAAATCCAAAACTACGTTTAGTATGAAACTTGCCGCGCACCCAATGGCCTTAAACTGTGCGCCCTAAAGTTTGGACTTACGGAATTCAATACTTTGTGTGAAAGCACTATGAAACAATACATAAAATAATTTGAGTAGACATCCACTTCTTTGTATTATTATTTGCATCATAATAATATTATTATGTATTTGACCTTTTTATAGCGTTTATCAATTTTATCATTCAAAGCAATGAGTAATAAACAATTTGATTGCAAACTTTGGAAATTTTTATTGACATTATTTGAATTAAATTCGCATGTCAAAGAAAATCACAGACATTTCAATGCAATACAATATTCATCAATTATTATTATAGACGACGTTGAGAATAAACCTGGGCTAAACTATGAGAAATACACACATATTTTCAGACAACTCGGGCTAATATAAATTTTTATACTAATTTCATAACGCCAGAGCTCACCATTACAGAAATTATAGAAACTCATGAAAGTTTCATCGCAATTAAATGAATGGTATAGGAAATATAATTTCATACCGCTAGAGCTCACCGTTATATATAGAAACTTTCGCGTACATGCTCAAAATAAATTACCAATTACCAAAGTTTCATTTTAATCGAATGAATGGTTTAGGAACGCTAATGCCTTGTTCGCACCTGACAAGTAGTAAGTCGAGTAGCGAGTAACTCGCTACTTGACTCACCAAAAAGTTTTCGCACTACTGTCAAGTAAGTAATTACACTTCATTAGTAAGCGGCGCGTCGCAACATGACGGGCTTCAACGCAATAATAAGTAAATACGCTAATTAAGTTGATTGTAATGCTTATTTTCAAAGAGGTAGAAGAATAAATTAGTGAGATGAAAATAAATAAACTATGGACACGAAAATAGACGCAAAAACAAAGAATCTTATAGTAGCATTTTCGCTTCAGCGGGACGACATATGAACTGCTGATGTCATCATGTCAGTGCGCGACGCGTGGAGGGGGACTCAACTCGCCGAAAAAATAGAACCAAATGGATTCAACTAATAAAGAACTGACTAGCCTACTCTACTAAAATTGTGGTGTTCGGACACGTTTAGTTACTAATACACTCGCTACTCGACTAAACTACTCTCCTAGTGCGAACGACTCATAAGGGACATAAAATAAAGAAGCATTAATTTTTGTATATTAAGATAATA
The DNA here is from genome assembly GCA_951813805.1 of Limnephilus auricula. Lineage (NCBI taxonomy): Eukaryota > Metazoa > Arthropoda > Insecta > Trichoptera > Limnephilidae > Limnephilus > Limnephilus auricula. Next base: position 31,232,108 of record OX638404.1, read on the forward strand.
CACAGACCCGTGATAGAGGCGCTATTACGTACTAATATCTCACCGAAACGTGTTCCACTATTATCACTTGAATAGCACTGCATGAAAACCGAATTCCGGTAGTTCGGTTTTAGAGCGTCGGAGGTCTAATTGGATTAATCGGAGGTATAAAAGTGGAACCAATTTTTCGCTTCGTGTCTCATCTAAAATCGTCTGAATTCTCGACAAAAGAGTTCTAATTTTTAAAATAGCAATTAAAAAAATTTTCTATTAAAAATGTTATTTTATTATAGGAAGGTACTTTATCCAATTCACCAAACACTTCCAATTTTGATAATGAAATTTAAAGCAAAGTTTTAGAATTCATTGAACCGGAGTAAGGCGCTCCAACCCACTCAGGCAACTGAAAACTCTCAACTGCCAACTGTCTTTGTATGACAATGTGATGGCCCGCACATACACAATCACACAAAACCCCGTTGTCAATGGTAACGCAAGCGGTGACTTGCGACTTGCTCTACTGGTTGCCCTGGATGGCCATTGATAGTTTCCAACTGTCAGCTGATTGTTCTTCTTCTATGGTTAACCAAGCTTTTTGACCAATCAAGACAGAGAAACGGCCGGTTTTAGTTGGTTTTCAGTTGCCTCAGTGGGCGGAGCGCCTTACAGACAGCCACAACCGAACGAAGTAGTATTTTTAACTTAACGTATATTTGAAAATGATTTTTTTCCCTCCCTATCTAGAAGTGAATAAAAATTGTCGGTTTTCGTTTTTCAATGATACAGTTTTAAAATTTTAATGAAAATGTGTTTCATGATTCTGGAATTTCCTAGCATCGAGTAAGCCGCTCTAGTTTGTGCCAAGCAAGGAGAATAAGCAAAGATCTTACCAGGACAGCATACTAGCTATACGCCAAATTACAATTTAGATTTATCTTTATTACGAATCGGTTTACATTATGAATATGATAAAATATGCTATGGATACATTGAAGCTTTTCCCACCTTCTCTATTTCTTCTTCTTCGTGTGCCCTATCGGGTCCCCCCGACGTTGGCGATCACTCTGGTGAATATATCTCTATCTTGCGCTGTCCGGAATAGCTCCTCCACACTTCTAATACCGATCCATTCTCGTATATTTCGCAGCCAAGACATGTCTCCTACCAGGCCATCGGTGACCCTCTATCTTACCTTTGCAATATTAATTGAGGCAAGTGATATTTCTCCCCTTGAAGTATAAGAAACAACTTTTAAAAATACCCCTTTATGGCTAATTTTTTTTTTACTATTTCCATTGACTAACTTCTTTCATTATTGTAAAATTATTCATAAAAAATAAAATAAAACAACTTTGGGGCTACTTTCCTTGTGCAGATAATACCAAAAACGGGCGGAGTGCCAAAGGGGTAAAAGTCAAATATTTCTGGCGTTTATATTCCTCGTAAAATAGCTCATGTGCCACGGGCACTATTCTTTCTTTTGACTACCTGCACAGAAATATATTAAAATTTCTAATGCATTTTGGTTATTGTCAAAAAGTAAACGTTATTCATACAAATGCCACTGTTTAAACATTCAATATTTATTTTTGACAGGTAATCAGAAAAGCGTCGTCCGATAGTGGTCACGAGATGCAACTATCAAAGACCAAACATAACAAAGTTTTATTCTCTCTGGACTTTGTAACGAATGATTATTTGAAGTTCACGCTGTAAAAAAACCAATTACAATAAATCCATATCATTTTTATTTCGTCTCACTTATCTATCATGCTCACTTGCGCAACTTTAAATTTAAGTTAAACTTTTTAATTAGACCGAGTTATTTTTATATATAAGGCGATATCGTGGGTTTTCTGATATAATTATTTGCCGATACACCGATACATTTTGAAATTCGCACTATAGATAATCAATGTGTAAACGCGCTACAGTACTGAATTCACAAACTATTTCAGAATCGAAGACGCCACAACCAAGTACAACTTCTGAGCCTTCTACGAGATGTGGGATATGGAGCGTTTGTGAAAATATTATTAAAAAGGCTGATCGAGATGAGCCCCTCTCTCTCTCTCTTTTGAGCACTGATTGATTCGCTGATTCTCTCAAAGAAGAACTAGAGAGATATTTGAGATCACCCAATATATCTCGAGATGAGCCCCTCTCTCTCTCTCTTTTGAGCACTGATTGATTCGCTGATTCTCTCAAAGAAGAACTAGAGAGATATTTGAGATCACCCAATATATCTAGAGAAACAGATCCTCTCGATTTCTGGCGCATCCATCCAAATTGAAAAAAATGGCACAAAAATATTTCAGTTTCCAAATGAGTTCTGCCGCATCTAAAAGGGGCAGGTCTCGTCCAAATGAATTCTGTCACATCTGAGAGGGGCATGTCTCGTCCAAATGAATTCTGTCACATCTGAGAGGGGCAGGTCTCGTCCAAATAAGTTCTGTCGCATCTGAAAGGGGCATGTCTCGTCCAAATTCTTAACAAATTCTTAATGGTGAATTATTTGTACATCTAATTTCATTCAAATCCTCCAGTCCTAATGAGCCCTAAATTCACAAGTCTTTCGAAATAACTTCAATTTATTAACTCCATTTTTGGCAGTAATCTTCTTATAAATGTAATATGAAAAATGATGGTGTAGCAAATGTAAAGTTATGCAATGTCCAGTGTTTTAATATAGCGTCCTCCGCGTGCAAAGTCGTATCTCCTCCAAGCATAAACTTTCTAATTAAAGTGTGTTTATCGGAAGTGACCTGCCAAGTAAGTATGTTCTCTGTGTCCATTTGTAAATAATAGTTCCAGGTAGAGCCTAAGAAGTCATAATAAGATGTACAGCGCCCTTGAGGTGATTTCTCACAAAAACGGCGCTCTACAAATTATCCAATTATTATTATTATTATTAAATGAGTTCTGTTGCATCTGAAAGGAGCAGGTCTCGTCCAAATGAGTTCTATCGCATCTGAAAGGGGCAAGTCTCATCCAAATGAGTTCTGTCGCATCTGAAAGAGGCAGGTCTCATCCAAATGAGTTCTGTTGCATCTGAAAGGGGCAGGTCTCATCCAAATGAGTTCTGTCGCATCTGAAAGGGGCAGGTCTCATCCAAATGAGTTCTCTTGCATCTGAAAGGAGCAGGTCTCATTCAAATGAGTTCTGTCGCATCTGAAAGGGGCAGGTCTCATCCAAACGAGTTCTGTCGCATCTGAAAGGGGCAGGTCTCATCCAAATGAGTTCTCTTGTATCTGAAAGGGGCAGGTCTCATTCAAATGAGTTCTGTCGCATCTGAAAGGGGCAGGTCTCATCCAAATGAGTTCTCTTGCATCTGAAAGAGGCAGGTCTCATTCAAATGAGTTCTGTCGCATCTGAAAGGGGCAGGTCTCATCCAAATGAGTTCTGTCGCATCTGAAAGGGGCAGGTCTCATCCAAATGAGTTCTCTTGCATCTGAAAGGGGCAGGTCTCATCCAAATGAGTTCTCTTGCATCTGAAAGGGGCAGGTCTCATCCAAATGAGTTCTCTTGCATCTGAAAGGGGCAGCTCTCATCCAAATGAGTTCTGTCGCATCTGAAAGGGGCAGGTCTCATCTAAACGAGTTCTGTCGCATCTGAAAGGCCAACGGCAGGTCTCGTCCAAACAAAGTTACGAAATCGACTTTCACCGAGGATTGTGTTTCCTGAATAAAAGTCTCTTAAATGTGCGTTTTAATTATTAATTTCTAATCTGAACGTAATATTCTGTTAAATACAATTTTAAAAATTTCGTTATAAAGTAAACATTCTAAATAAATATAATACAAGTAATTTCGTCTGTTTCTAATCTAAACACACAACTTTTTAAACCTTTTGAAATCATCTTTGTCCGCATCGGTATCGGTATCATCGAATTTTTTTTATAAATATCGTTATCGTATATAGGCAGAAGTGAGTATCGGATGCATCCCTAATTTTGCGAAGATTGAAGAAGTATTAAATAAGAGCAATTGCAAACATACTTTGTTTGGATGCCAGGTTTACTGTTCACAGAACTACTAGTATAAATATGCCTTGTACCATTTGATCCGTACACCGTGTAAAGGTGCACTCAAATACGAAAGCCTCCCTTCAACAAGCGCACGGACAATAAACTTTCTGTTGTGTCTGTGGTGACCTTTAGTAAACACGCTGACTTTCTCTTCCGTTGCATTATTGCTCCTTTCAACTTTCAAACATTGTGATTTCTGGATTCCAACAGCGTGAATTACCTACATACCTATGCAATATAATATTATTTTCTCATTCAATTATTGTACACCGTGTTCCACTCCCATACCGCGAAACTTTGGGATTGTGCTTTGGGATAAACAAAGCAATTCCAATTACACAACAGAAAATGTAATAAAAATTGTCCAGTGTAATATCGTAGCTTTACTTTTACTCATATTTCAAATACTAAATCAGTGGTTCTTAACCTGGTTTCGATCGAACACCAGGGGTTCGGTGAGTCAGTCTCGCGGGTTCGGTGGAGGTCAAGAGTCAAGACATACCCCCGACTCATATGATTCGTGATGACACGCCGCGCTTGTCAATCAAGAAGGGTTCGGTGAATGCGCATATGAAACTGGTGAGGATCAGTACCTGGGGTGTTACGGATATTCGCATCCGCACCCGCAAATGCGGATTATTTGCGTTGTAGCTTTACGATTCTCTGCAACTGGAAGTATGCACATTACAAGTGGAACATTTAATTTTTTTATTTATTTCTTTTATTTTTTATTGAAAGAATAAGTAAGTAATGTAAGAACCACTGATATTATATTCTCCCACTTTCTCATAAACGACGCATGTAACAGAAGGAAATGTTACAACGAATAATATATCCCGTATAGTTCGTTCCTTTCAAATCGTTTATTCGTTTTGCAGAGTTAGGTCATTATCGGAGCTGTCCGAAATAAATAGATTTTACTTAAATGTGAATTAACAGGAAAGTGCCCTTCAAGTTGATTGGGGGAGCGAGGTGAGACGCGTTGAGAGCACTTTAGGCGTTATTGTGTTCTGTATTTGGAAGTAAACACAAATTAATGAAAATCGTTTTTTTTTCTTTCTGTATTAATGAAGCACTGACCCCGGATATTTTACCGCAATTCCGAATATAATCAAATATTCTTTATTTTATTTGTGAAAATTGTAATTATAACATTATAAATATATTTTATTTAACAGCTTATATTAAATTACTACTCTTCTATTTAAAGCATTTGCTTGTGTATGGAAGAAGAGTGTACATAGGTGCTATTATTAATTAGTACTTAGATATTTAATTTTACATGCTATGCGCATATATGTATATCGACTGTCCCAAAGAACAATGTCGGATGTGCAATTTTGTAGTCTTGTAGTAGAGCTTTTTAAAATATTGTTTCTGCAATTTTACTGTTTTTGGTATTAAGAAACATAATGTTGATTTGATCTTTGGCATCTCATCTCATTGCATTAAAAAATCCGGAAATATAGAATTTTAAATCAACAAAATAAGCCAATAATTAAGCAAACAGAACGATTTTCAACTTTTGTCAGATCCGACATTGTTCTTTGGGACCGTCGATATGCTTGCTATAGTAGGTACATGTTATGATGGAAAATAATAAAGATATACATTTTTTTTGTAATAAAGTTAAATTTATATTTAGTAGAAAATATTAATAATAAATATATATATTTTTAAATGTAATAAATATATATTTGTGATGTATGTATTTTGAAAAAACAGAGAATGTTATGGAGAATAAAAGGTATTTGCAAGAATTAATTTAGGTGACAGTCGTTTTTTTTAAAGATTGTCTTTAAAATGTTTCTTTCCGGTAGTTGATTGAAATAGGTTCTTCCCTGGTAAGTATAATGGTGTTGTGCAAATGTGGTATTTAATTTTGGGCATAAAAAATATATTTAAGACGAGTTCGGTTTTAGTTAAAAATTGATATTTGTGTTTTTCTTTTATAATTTGAATTAATGAATTTTTAATATATAAATCTTTAAATGTAGGTACTTGAAATTCGTCGAACAATCGTTCCGTTGGGTAGTCCAAAGGTTATTTTAAAATAATTTTAATTATTGTTCTTTGTACAATTTATATTAAGAAGGTTCGTTTTATATGCTGATCCCCAACTTATAATGGCGTATTGTAAAGTGGATTGAACTAAGGCATCGTTGATTAAATATAGATTTTTTTATCGATAGATAATTTCTGATTCTTAAAAATACATACATCAATTTTCAATTTTTTTTTACAACTTCCAATATTTGTTCCTTCCATTTTAATTTTTTGTCGATAATTACTCCTAGATATTTGATTCTGTTTGTGGTTCTTAATATTGAGCAGTTTTGGAAACAGTAATTTTTATTGTGTGTTTTAGAGTTGTCATGAATGATAATGTCAAATTTTTAATAATGACAAAAACGTTCTTCTTCTTGGTTTTCATGTTTTAATGTTGTCGGATGTTAGACACAACATCATTGATTCCTGAACCCTTGTCGTGCTGCGACCAATCCTTTTTCAAATTAGTATTTTTTTATTATTCCTTTTCAGCGAACACTTCTTATATCTCGCTTTTTTCATGAGTATATCGAATTTTCCCAATTTGATTGTTTCATAACAATCAACCAGAATATAAAATTTTAACATACAACAATTACGGTTGTTTACAAATAAGATCGTTTTCCCAAATTGATAGTTTCATATCAAACAAACGTCATAAGTAGTAACTAATAAACTATTACACTAATTAATTATTTTATAAAACATCTGAGTGATTTTTTTTATTTGTTTTTTTTTGTAACTTCACAATTAAATAATTAAAAATAATATATACTTATATCTACCGCGAACATACCGTCGTTGCATATTTAATATGAACCATGTGACGATTTTGAAGAAAATGAGTTAAATATACATTTGTTTTTATTTTTTTTATTTTCTGCATCTTCTACAATATGAGCCATGTAATAATATCAAATATTTAAGGAGATAGAAGACGAACCATGTCAGGACAATCAAAATAGTACACAATAAAAAATAAAATAAATTTTCATATCCTCTGCATACCACTACATAATTCAATTGCCTTGGTAAGTAAACAATATTAACATCATTTTGTGATGCCTGGCTGTCAAATTTGAATAAATTTAAATTAAATATTTTGACATAATGTGGTATTTAAAATTATAACGAAAACTGAGTATAGAATAATAACCATATGAGAAAAACTGTGCATAGAAAATGAAGCATTTAAAAATATCGCGTTAAAATTCAATTTTCTGGCATAAAATAATTAATGTTTGCCATAAATATATTCATAATGAACGAAATATATTTTTCCTACTTTAAATAGACTCCATAAATACCTTTTTCCTACTCCATAAATAAAATTGTTATTTTCCGTTTCGTTATTTTTTAAACAGTTTTTATCGATTTTCTCAGAATGTACTCGGTGTCGCACGGTTCATATTCTATATACAACAACGATACATTTTTCTCAAATTGCTATCGGAAACTTTGATTTCATAGAGGTGCACATATTTGTTTTTTTCTTTTCAATATCAAGCGTAGATTTTTTTCTTTCTAACACCGAAGATAATATTTCTCACCATGACAGTAAGGGAGATACAATGATTTATATGAGACCTATGTGAGCTGGGACAAATTTAGTCTCCTGTGATTAAACGGGCTTAAGCATCTAAAATATATTTAAGCGATCTAATTTTCAAACCAAAACACAAGATTTTGCATTGCTTAGTAGTACGTCACCTTAATTGATTCATCCCAATGAGATATAATATTAATTATTAAGTACCTACTTCTTAAGATTAGAAACTTTGCTGCAGAGGAGAAAATGCAAGAAGTGGGCTTGTCTGTGTGAGTGGCTTATTTACGATATTGTGGTAAGTGTGTATTGTATGTTTGTGGGTATGCAGATAGTAAGTATACTTCCAGTTGCGTAGCGTGGGCGACGGAATGAAAGTCGTGTGACCAGCTCCTCAGTTATATCAATAAGATTAATAATAACTACTATGTTTCATTTCTAATAACTGCCGTTTTAATGGACCTCATCTTAATAATATTATACAATTATATTAATAATATTATTTTTTTCGTTGTTTTACGACTTTAGGTCGTGGTAAAATCTTCCTTACAGGAAAAAACTAAACCCTTCCACACATTTTTCCACAAATGATCATCTAATCAATCCATGCTATGCAATCGTACTATTTAAGTATAAAAAATAAAAACAACACAAGAATAACACGTCAACCGACCGAAAAAAAGAGACCAAATAGGAAAATAATTCACCGACTCCAGATATTATCATATCAGAGGATTCGGCTCGGTAGAACTCCTAACTGGATAAATCCTACTGATCCCTCAATATATATATTTAAAAAATATTTCGTAATCCTGCATGTATTTAAATTGACTGATTTTTGTATTTTTATGTATAAATTCTTTGACAAATCTAATAAGCCTAAATTTTGAATGAGAGAGCTAGGTATAATGCCAGTAGCCGAAATAACAAATGGTAATTTTTTATATTCTGAGAATGCCAAATTCTTTTAATCTCATTTCCTAAATCTGTACATTTTCTTATTTTTTCAGAAATAGATTTTTCAATATTACAGGCATTTGGAATAGTTACATCAATGATATGTTTTAAAATTTTGTCATGAAAAACTATATCGGGTCTATTATGAATTATGACTAATTGTTTGGTCTGGTAGTATAGTTTTATCATAATATATTTTATAAAATTCATTTTCTAAAAACGAATTTGGTTCGTATTCATAATATGGTACTATATTACGGCAGTCAATCAAGTTATGTTTAATTACCAAATGTATACAGAACATCCCGATATAATATGTCCTCTAGTTTCCGGAAAAGTCATACATTTTCTACATAAATCATCAATTTGATTTGTATCTTTGATTATATGCTTCCTATAATTTTTAGTACCTATTAATGACTCTATCTTGAATGGCAAGCATAAATCATTCTATTTCTGCGCTCAACTCTCCAATACTCAACCATTTGTTTGACGAAAGTTGACAAACATACGTTTGATTGAGATAATTGAAGTGTTTTGCGTGAATAATTTTATTTACCCAAGAATCTAATAATTCCTGGTTGGTATTTATAAAAATGTTGGCATTCTTGTCGTATAAATTTAAAGGTGTAATGTTTCTATCTGCCTTGCAAATTATTTTGTGCATTTCTGAGCTATTAGCTTTCCTATGGAAAAAAATATATTAATAATATTATATTATTGTTGAATTTGTGAAGCTAAAAGTCTTTATAATATGTGGGCTTGTCTGAGGTACAAAATTTCCCTTCTTGAAAAATATTCTGTACCTAAAAGCAAAATACATGATTTATCCTTAAAAATCTTTTATCGACAGCAATTAGTCGAACGGAAGATGAGAGATAGGAGACCACTGTCATATAGTGAATTTCCGAGGATGCTTGAGCATTTAAAAATCGAAACGATGGCCTCCGTGGTCGAGGGGTAAGGCTCTCGACTAGCGACCCGGAGGTCTTGGATTCGTATCCCGGCACGCGCAAGTAAATTTTATTTTATTTCTTATATTTATAGTGGCTTGCACAAAGTAGTTTGTTTCATTTAATTTATTTTATTTGATTGATTTGTGTTATTTCACAATTTAATCATTCAAAAATAATAAAGAGTATACATATTTTTTTTTTTGAAACTGAAAATTCGTGGTGGAATTCCATTATGATAATATAATGCAATCAATATATATAAAACTTATTTCCACTTGATTGTATGTAATTATAATACTGTAATAATTTCCAATTAAAGTGGAAATAAGTATTGTGTTTGTTTTATTATATTAATATAAGTTATGTTTACGGCACGTCCCATAGATGAAGAAATTCTCAGAATCGCTCTGGTGTAAGACCACTATTCAGAATAGAAACATTACCAGATCTTACCAGAATTGTGACCAGATCTGAATAGCCAGGTGTTTCCCCAGCTTCCTCTTTCCCATCTCCTTCGCCTACCCACTAACTTCAACCTCATGACTTACCTCAATTGGGGATGACATAGTCTCACTGGCTCCAGGCAGGAGCAGTTGGGACTCCTGTGCGGTATTCACATTAAAAAAATAATCGAATGGAAGTTAGTAGAGGAGTACTGTCAATAGAGTCTTAAGACACCCGGAAATTTGGCATATAGAGTTCAGAGCGTCGCACAGTGGGCTGAAAATCGCCTTTCATAGACATAGAAACTTGAATTTTCAAGGCTCTTTTTTTGGCTAGAAATGGATTCTGCTGATCATTACTATGCTATAAAATTTCGTATGAAGCAATTGCGTCTACAAATGAAGAAGTTATCATTTTTTAAAGAAAAAATTGTCTGGCACTGACATTAAAAATGAGGCTATCTCTGGAAATATAAGGCTGGCCATTACATCATTTCACACAGATATACTACTTACTATTTATTTGCATTTTTTTGACATACTTCGTATTGTGGCGCAACTTGCTCTTTTTTTTAAATCCTCAAAGTTGAAAAAAGAACTTTTTTATGTTGATGATTCATTTTAATGCTTAAATGCTTTACATATGAGTATGCTTTTTCTAGTTTACAATATTTTATTGACACTATAAACCAAAATTTTGCATTAAAATGAATCATCAACATAAAAAAAGTTTTTTTTTCAACATTGAGGATTTTAAAAAAAAGCGCAAGTTGCGCCACAAAACGAAGTATGTCAAAAAATTACAAATAAATAGTAGTATATCTGTGTGTAAGGATATAATGGCCAACCTTATGATTCCAGAGATAGCTTCGTTTTTAATGTCAGTGCCATACAATTTCTTCTTTAAAAAAATATAACTCCTTCATTTGTACACGCAATTGCTTCATACGGAATTTTATAGCATAGTAATGATCAGCAGAATCCATTTCTAGCCAAAAAAAAGATCCTTGAAAATTCAAGTCTCTATGTCTATGAAAGGCGATTTTCAGCCCACTGTGCGTCGGGAATTTCTCCTTTCGATCCTTCGATGAAAGAGTTATCAAGAAAATTGCTGACAGATAATAAGACAACTCTAAGAAAGTGGCATAGACCAATCTTGAACAGAAGCCTTCACATCTCTACCAGAGAACGCTAAATCAACATTAATCTAGTAAAAATTACGAAATCTGTCAAAAATTAAAGAAAATAAATACACGTTTCAAATAAAGAATGAATTGATAAAAATTATTTAATGGGTATAGATAGGTATCTTACTACATCGGTTATCTGAATAATCAGTTCCAATTTTGAAAATGACACTTAAATTCAAAGCAAATCCGAGTTCTAGAGTTTATTGAACCAGTGTTACATACTGTGTATGTGGATTATAAGAAATTTTTGAAATGATTTGTATGCAAAGTGATGTAAAATAAATTATTTAATTTTTATGTTGAATGTAAGTATAATATACAAGGTGTATCGGCACATACCCGACAAACTTTAACCAGTGACTCGTCAAAAATATAAATAAAATTTTGGGATCTGGTGACATTTTTGATGTTTTTTTTTTCTACAAAAACATAAAAAAGTAGTAGGTTTCGGACAGTTGTGGGCGGGTTAAGAAGAGGTCGGGCGGTTACTCGGCTGAGTAACCAGTGACAACATGCAGAAGATTTTTTTGTTGTTGGATTTTGAAGAAAAAAAAAATTTAAAAAAAAACGGCATCGAAAAAGTCACCGGAGACCAAAATTTCATTTACATTTTTTACTCCGAATAGTGTCAGGAATCACTGGTTAAAGTTTGTCGGGTACGTCCGATACATCCTGTATAATTGCGATTTTTTGCGTTTTTGATGAGACAAGGAATGGGACATGTTGTCGTGATAAAATCAAGTAGGTGAAAGCATTTTTCATACATTTTCCTCCTCACCAAGTTCAGCTTTAAATTGTTCTCGAATAACATATTGTGGCATATACCTAAAAAAAATGTACTTAAAATGTATTTTTGGTTAATAAAAAATAAAAATAAACTCTTTCCTTTTGGGTTCATGGACTTCAAGGCCGTGGGTGTGAAACTTGAGAATGCAATGACGAGTTTCCGCTTGTATTTTCCCAATAAATACATTCCTTGAATCCAATCCAACCGCACGTCATCGAGGAATCGATCTTCAGACCTTCGGTTACGTCACTGACCCCAATTCTCTTGCATTTTGTCATTTTACACAATCTTCTGATTCAGAATTCACAATCATGTTTCCTTATAACGAAACTGTGGGGAATTCCGATATTATTAGTTTACCAATGTTACAAGACTACCCGACCTAAATATCAGTAAAGTTTATTTAAAGGCAAGGTTTAATAGTAAAACAATTTTTAGAAATTATTTTGTGATACTGGATTTTTTAGGGGCTTTTTAGGGAAAGGAATCTGGGGGTCAGGAGGGACGAGGGAATCCATCCCTCCCACTGCGGTGCAAGGACCTGGGTGGAGAGAGTGTTGGTAGAGACGTCAAAAGGTCTCAACCAGTCTCTCCCGATCCGGCCTACAGTGGGCAGACACATCCACCGTCAAAACCCGAACAAACCTCACCCCACGAAACCGGGGACCCCTGCTAAGTCACCTAGCGTAGCCAACCACTCGGGGTGACCAATTGCAGAGGTACGTTTTTAGATTTTCACGGCCAAAAGCATTTTCGTTGTTTGTTTTTGGGGTGTTATGCCGTGTTGTGCTACCTCCTTCTTTAGCCGACGTTTCGGACAGCGTTGCAGTGTCCATCATCAGGGCAGATCCGTCGATGTGACGGATCTGCCGGATCTGCCCTGATGATGGACACTGCAACGCTGTCCGAAACGTCGGCTAAAGAAGGAGGTAGCACAACACGGCATAACACCCCAAAAACAAACAACGAAAATTGCAGAGGTATTGGTTATCGGGGCTGCAGGGCCCTTACCCGTCTTCCAATTTTTTTTTTGTTCTGTATTATAAATTATAACTAACGTGACCATATATTTTTCCCCCAAACCGGGACACCGAAAAAAAAGTACAAAAATGAGTTTTCCTGTCAAAATCCCTGACTTAAAAAAAAAAACACTATAAACCATCCATCATAAAGTCAGAATAAAAATAAAAATAAATTTCAGGAATCATAAAGTTCGCCTACAAAACCAGAGATTTTTTACTGATAAACAAAATACATAAAGCAATTTGCTACAGTAAAAATGTTTTTTTACTAAAATTACATAGCATGGATTTTACGAGTGAATTTACTTTGTAGGAGGCTAGATCACAACTCGTCTTGATTCTACCGCCAGGATTCTTATTTGCATGCTTTTTTAATATTTTTAAAAATTCTACTGCCACTTTCTTTCTTTTCGAAAACGGGACATTTTGGCGTCCCGAAGCTGAGTTCGGGGACACCGGGACACGCTGCCTGAAAACGGGACGTCTGGTCACATTAATTATAACGTATCACTTGGAATTTCTTATTCAATACCTAATTAATCAATTATATATTAATATGGATAATTATACCTAATATTTTATACTTAATATAACATCTTATGAATCTCGACTACCATAATACGGGCATTTGTCTAGCTTGGTAGTCAAAAAGCTATGTAAAATAAACTTGTAACAATGAAAATAAGTAAAGAAAAAAAAAATCAAGGAGGTAAGGTTCGTTGTTTAAATATTTGGTTAGTGTTGTGTCCTTGAGTGGCATATAGTTTCAGTTGTTTTTCATAGATGTCAGTAGGCTTAAAGCTTACGTCACGTTCCGACAAATGCCGGGCAGTTACAGTAGTTTTACCCGGCGAGTACAGTCGGTCAAGGAGAGCTCTAGATCTCATATTTAATTCCTAGACAGCTGTAGCCGGTCGTAAGACCCAAAAACATAAAGTAAAAGTAAACACGTAAATAATGTTAATAAACCAGTATTTTACAAGGACCTAATATTGTTAAAGGGCCCAACGCAATTACTAATGTCTACCTGTGGATAAGGCAAACACTACAGTTAGCAAGAAAAACATTTTTTTAAAATCATTTGGACGTTATACTACGTTGTTATTTACTAGGTTGGGGGTTGATTTTAATTGCTGATAAATCTTGTTATACTTGATGACTATACAGAGTGTAACAGGACGTACCCGAGAGATTTTAAACAGCGATTCCTGAGCTTGTTTGGAGTAAAAAAATGTAAATAAAATTTTGGTCTCCGGCGAAATTTTTGATGTTTTATTTTTGTTTTACAAAAGCATAAAAACAATAGATGTTGGACAGTTGGGATCTGGTTAAGAGGCTGGGCGGTTACTCGTGTGAGTGACCAGTGACGAGATGCTGAAGAACTTTTTTGTTTGTTTGATTTTGAAAAAAAAAAATACGAGTGTGCTTTAGACCACACGACTGAAGTAAATACTTCTTTAGTAATCTAATCTAATTTTCTTTCTGGCATCGAATAAAACCATTCCAATCATCAGTGTATAAGAATCTATATTGAAGATTGTTACCAATCATCATGACAAATCAGTCGTTTCAATGCACTGAGTTCGCACACTCTAAACGAAAATTTGATTAATTTTAATTGCCATAATGCCCTGAGATGTTCTTTAAAGTGCTTTAAAATATTTTGAAGTAAGGGTTAAAGAACATCTCAGGGCATTAAATGGCAACAGCGAATCTGAGTTTGCAGATCATTTATTAAACTATGATCATAATTTTGACAAAAACCATGGACTTAACATATTACATACGGGTTACAAGGCATCACAGATAAATAATTTAGAGATATTAGAAATTAGAAAAAATGTAAATAATAAAGCAGACATAATAAATAAGCAGCAAATTTTTATAAACCCTCTTTTGAACCTTTTACCACTTAACCGGTCTGTCCCTGCTAATTCCTAATTGTAATAAACTTCCCCCACCATTACCCCTTCCCCTTCCTTCTAGCCTTTCCTCCCATATGTAATCTATATTTAATTTTAAAGTTTAGTATACATTTGTTCCTGATGAGGTGAACATCGTTCACGAAACATGTCGATTGTGTATAAATAAAAAGTGATGCAAACAAAGTTATTTTGTCTTTAATTAAAATTTACTTGCACAGGCCGTGATTTAAACCCGCGACCTCCGTATTCGTATCCCAGGGTCGTACACCACTCAACCACGGAGGCCGTCGAACTTACTCCCTTTTTGGAAGAAGTTATTATGTACTTTATTTCTATCAAAATTGTTTCATTAGTAAATTGATATACCCGCGGGCCGCAGTTTGTCCAGCCCTGAGCCCTAGAGCAAGTTCAGGGGAGGTCAATGAATATTAATTGTTATTACTGAACGGATTCATTAAGTATCAAATCTAGAATCAACATTAGAAACGGCTGATTGTGTGGTCCGGTACATATTAGTAAAAAGCAAAGACAGATGCAGTATATTTTAATTTGTTTAGTTTTTGATAGTATTGGTCGTGTAAAAACTTCTCAGACAAATCAAATAACTGTAACGGGATTATTAAATATAATATGCACATTTTTAACTGTCTTTATTTTGGGTACAATAAATTTGCAAGTATGGCGCGTATTTATATCAGTTCAATAGTAAGACAGTGTAATAAAAACTGGTCACACCTGTGACGATCGGCCCAAAGGAAGTCTAATTGTTCCCTTATAGCTTTTTTACCAAAAGGGTTCTAACGAGTATTTGCTCCCTCTGGGTTAGCTGAACTCCGAAGCAGACTGTTTATGAAGCGTCTCTTGTGTCAGTTCTGCCAGAGGTTCACTTGAAGCATTGGTCGTGTAAAAACATTTCAAACAAATTAATTTGAAATGTAACGGGATTATTAAATAAATGCACAATTTTAACGGGGAACAAAATTAATCTTTATTTTCGTACAATCAATTTGCAAGTCTGACACGTCCTTTTTTATATTTTTATAGTTAAAACCTCACAAGAGTCCCAACTACTCCCGTCTGGAGCCAGTGAGACTATGGCATCCCCAAATGGGGTATGTTGTGAGGCTGAAGGTAAGAGGGAAAGGAAAAGAGACGGGGAAGAGGAAGGTGGGGATGTATCCGGCTATTCAGATCTAGTCACTAAACATGGCTAAAGCCATTTCAAGCAACGCTTCAATTCTGAATGGTGGTCTTACACCAGAGCGGTACTGAGAGTATCTTCTACTCTGGGACGTGCCGCAAATATAGTATATATTATTTTTAATTAATTAATTGTGAAATAACACAAACTAATCGAATAAAATCTATTTGCGCACGCCGGGTTCGAACCCGCAACCTTCGGAATGGGAGTCCAAAGCCTTGCATCTGGACTACTGTAATAAACTGTAACCATAATTTTATAGGTTCGAAATAAAGAAATAATAATAATAGTAGGTAAGTAATATTAATAATAGGTATATACATTTCATTTCTTCTATGGGAATGCAAGTACTAAACATTTTTTTCTTGAATAAATCCCACCACGTCAGAAGTTTTAATTTGGGAGGCAAGTGTTTCGCTACGTTTGGTGACTTAGCTGGGGTTCCCGGGTTCATGAAGTGAAGATTATCTAGGTTTTGGCGGCGGATGAGTCTGCCCACCTATTGTGTGGATTTAAAGAGACTGTTTGCAGGAGACCTTTTCACCTCTCTTTCGACCCTCTCACCCTCTGGGAGGGATGGATTCATACGCCATCTGACACTGACCCTCAGATTCCTACCTACCCCTCATGTCTATTTCCTTCCCAGATATTTCTCTCCTTCTTTCCCTTAAAAAAAATCCACTTAGCATCCCCAAATATGACATAGATCTTGATGGAAATTATTTTCCTCGGGGTTTCATGTGTTAAGCTAACATAAAAAAGATGATATTTAAAGATCTCCCGATAAAGGAGTGTTAATGTATCTCCTGTTATGGTTCTGACTAACTTTATATTTTTTTTTTTTTTTTTTACATTAACTCCACACAGGAGGCCCTGAGGAAAATAATTTCCCTCAGGGCCTATGTCATCTTTGAAGATGCTGTGAGGAGGGTCTTTTTGAGGAGAGGAAGGAGTGAACGTGGGTCTTGAAGAGACCCATGTTATAGGAAGGAGGAAACACAGAGGCCGGCAAATCGTTCCACAGCCGAGCTGTTGAACACAAGAACGAGTCGTAGAAGCGTCCCGTTCTCATGTGACAAATGTCAACCGGGTACATATGTTGGGCGAGCGTTTGGCGTGTTTCCCGACTATGCACCGGTGCCGAGGGGATCAATGAGGCTAGTTCCTCGGAGCATCTTCCATTGAAATACCGGTAGAACAAGGAAAGCATTCCTACCCGACGCCTGTGCTCTAAAGATTGCAATCCGTTTGTTAAGACGGGAGAATCTATCAAACGGACCGCCCGTTTCTGCACAGAGTCGAGGGTGTTTTTCAGGTACTTTGGGGCTCCAGACCAGAGGTGGCTGCCAAATTCAACCGTGGGGCGCACTTGCGATTTGTACAGGGTTAGCAGTTGTGTACTATTAAAGTATCTGCGGGCCCTGTACAGTACGCCCAGTTTCTGAGAGGCTAACTTAACTCTGGCCTCGATGGAGCCCCCATATCTGAGCTGGTCACTTAGAGTTACACCGAGCATATCAATGGAAGACCTGTTCGGAAGAATGCTACCGTTGAAGGAGACTAGATAGTCATTTCGATCCCTTTTAGACGTAATCAGACATGATTGGGTCTTTGATACATTGAATTCGACGAGATTATTCTTACCCCAAGAGAAAACACTCTCGAGGTAAGCGTCCATTCTTTGCTTCAAAGCCCTCCGAGCCATTGGAATTTGTGCACCCTTTGGGGGCTTGTCAAACAAAAAGCTATCATGGACTGTACTGTCATCCGCGTAACAATGAATTGGTGCACATGTCAAAAGGTCATTGATGTGCAACAGAAACAGAGTCGGAGACAGAACCGATCCCTGTGGGACGCCAGCGTTTATCGAATGCGAGGAAGAGGTGAAACCGTCAGCAACCGTCTGAATCGACCTCTCCCTCAAAAAGTCGGCAATCCACCTGCACAAGGATGCGGGAAGTCCGTAAGAAGGCAGTTTGTTGACAAGTCCTCGGTGCCAAACCCGGTCAAAGGCCTTGGAAATGTCCAGCGCAACCGTTTGGGTCTCACCGAAACGTTCCAGGCACCGCCCCCAAACATGCGTCACATACGCGAGAAGATCACCGCACGAGCGGTTCCGCCGGAATCCGTATTGACGGTCGTTAATAATTTTGTTCTTCTCGAGGTATGTGAGCAGTTTGTCGTTGATCACA
This sequence comes from Limnephilus auricula, assembly GCA_951813805.1. NCBI lineage: Eukaryota > Metazoa > Arthropoda > Insecta > Trichoptera > Limnephilidae > Limnephilus > Limnephilus auricula. Next base: position 31,250,382 of record OX638404.1, read on the forward strand.
CGTTCCATCACCTTGGATAGAACTGATGTGATCGCTATGGGACGGTAGTTGGCCGGGTTGGAGCGGTCACCCTTCTTTGGAATAGGATGGATGACCGCTTTTTTCCAACCAGAGGGTACAGAGCCAGAATTCAGGGACATTTTGAAAAGCTTTGTCAAAATCGGAGCTATTTCTGCAGCGCACCTCCGCAATACCAGGGCGGGGATTCCGTCAGGCCCACTAGCTTTATTAACATCAAGCACTCGTAAAACCTGGAGCACATCCCGATGCCGGATCCTCAGCTTTTTCATATAGAAACCGCAGTGAGGAACCGACGTCGGGACTGCACCCCGATCATCGAGGGTTGAGTTATCCGCAAACATTTTTCCTAATAGGTTAGCCTTTTCGGTGGCGGTATTTGCTAGTGAGCCATCAGGTCTGGTAAGAGGTGGCAGACTGGATTTGCAGAAATTGCGACCTATTGAGCCCGCAAGCGACCAGAAGGCTCTGCTGCCATGCGGGCATGCAGCCAGCTTTTTGCTGATCTGCAGGTCGTGCTCGAACTTTGACCTATTTATGATCTTCTTGCTTTCCTTTGCCAATTTGTTATATGCCGCTCTGTTTTCGGAGGTTCTAGATGTGTTGTAGGCTCGGTAAGCCGCGTTTTTTCGCCGAACTGCTTCGGAGCATTGTCGACTGAACCACGGCTTTGAGCCCACACCAGTTTCTTTAATAGTGGATTGAATGAAGCCATCCATCGCGGATGTAATGACTTCACCAATTTCCTGGGCACATCTTGAGGGATCCGAAGTCCGAAAACAGACAGCTGACCACGGGAAAGCATTGAAATGAGCCCGCAGACCGAACCAGTCTGCTGACCTATAGTGCCACACTTTTCTCTTCAGCCTTTCTTTTGGCGTTCTGAAGTTGACAGGGATTGAGGTCGTCACCAGGCAGTGGTCGGACGATCCTAAAGGCGCTGTGACCTCAATCTTGTAACCGTGTGGCACAGTGGTTAAAAATAGGTCTAACAGATTGGAGCGGTGAGTCTGGACATCAGGAACCCTTGTAGGCTCCTGAACCATCTGCTCCAATCCGTGGCAAAGGGCAAAGGATTCCGCCTGTCGGCCAGCTGAGTCTGTTGGTCCTGAGAACTTCAACCATGGTTCGTTATGAACGTTGAAGTCCCCCAGAACCACAAACTCAGCCGAAGGGTAGCGGGGCAAGAGGTCATCAATAGTCTCGCTCAAATGTTTGAATAGCTCGGATGTGTCTGATTCGCTAAGGTTCGGTGAGCGGTATAAACACGCGTAGAATCTTGCCGTACTGGCAAGATTGACGCGCACCCACATTACGTCGAATCTGGGTTTTTCCAGATTCAACAGACGCACACAGTTGACGTCAGATCGGCTATAGAGACAGACACCTCCTTTGGGTCTGAACTTGCCAACGAGGGCGTAGCCCGGGCAGTCCAGATAGGAGGCATCTGGAGGCTCAGCTATCTGTGTTTCAGAGAGGAAAAGAAGGTTAGGACGCATTGATAGAAGGTGGTGATGTACATGGTTTAAATTTGTGTGCAGGCCGCGAATGTTGGCAAAATTTACCAACAGTTTAGGCCCGCACCGGGGACGCCTTCTACTCGCCGCTGTCAAGATATTAGTTGTATTCGTTGTGTTGTTCATGATTTTATAATTATAAAGAAAGAAAAAGTAAATATGAGGGGATAAGGAGGTCTGGGAAGGAAAAGGTATGAGGGGTGGGTAGGAAGCTGGGGATCAGAGTGTCCAGGAGTGATAGACGTATGAATCCATCCCACCCACTGCGGTGCAAGGCGATGGGCCGGGAGAGTCCGGCTGGAGAGGTCGCCCAATGCGCCCCAAACGCTGCTGCTGGGTCCCCTCCGGTCACGAACCGGCACAACAGCAACGGCGGGGTTTTTGCACTCGTTGATGGGGCAGCCCACCCTCAGTCGTGAGCCTGAGGGTCGGGCCCCTGTACTACCGAGCGGCCCGGACAGCGGTAGCCGGTTGTAAAGGGTCTCCCTCAACCAGCATCTCCCAATCCGGCCCGCCACGCAGAAGGTGAGCCGACGCACCCGCCACCAAGACCCGGACAAACTTTACCCCATGAACCCGGGCACCCCTGCTAAGTCACCAAACGTAGCGAACCACTTGGGGTGACCTGTGGCAGAGGTGTTGGTCATCCAATTAATGGTTCCCAGGGCGGCGGTACCCATACCCGCCTACCAAAATATTATATATCCTGTTCTATCTACCCTTCCCCCACACGATGCAATAAAAAAATGGACTGTGAATCCCCGAACCGGAGCGGCGTTCCGGTTTGCTCCGGCGGAATCCGACCTTGCTTGTGTTACGAATATGTTCCTAATTCGATAGTAACAAAAAACTGGTTTACCTCGCCATTGTCAATGGAGTCATGCGGCTTACGGCATACATGCATGACACATGACACACTCTATTCCTAATAAGGTTCTAATAAATAAGTAATGATGGTAAAAAACCACTGTAGTTTCTTTAAAGATTGTGTTTTCTTCGTGTTGATGCTTGCATTTCATGTATTTCTCGACTAGTGATGTGTTGTATATTTGTATAATCGAATAACGTTTCAAATTAATTGCTCAGATTTCGATGACTTCGATTTGAATGTCGTTCTTTATAAAACGAAAAAATATAATGAAAAAATATAACGATAACAATTTGGTCTTGATAAATGACAGAATCGTCGTACCTTTTTTAGTTTAGACATTTCCCTTGGTTTCTTGCTGAGTTCACATCAAATATCTCGGTATTTTATTGTCCGAGCGATTCATTCGATTAATCTCTATATATATATATATATATATATATATATATATATATATATATATATATAAAATGAATGTTTTTTGTTTGTCCCTTATTATTTCCTGTATCATTTATCCGACTGCAACAAAAAAATGGTGAATTGTTGTCTGCACGGCCGTGAAGATTTCTATATACAATGGTGAGCTCTAGTGTTATGAAATTTTTTTACGCCGGGATGAAGGAGTACAAAGGGTGGGATTTGGGATTGCGAAGAGACATAGGGATAGCAGGGGGTAAATTTGGAAAATCCATGTCTCTCACACGGACAGCTGTCAAAAGCACTCAATAAAAATAATTAAAACACACTTTCTTTGGGTGGCATTGCAAGCGTGCCGGGTACCCGCTAGTGATCAATAAAACATTAAATTTCTAGTTCATTTGACTGAATTTATATTAATCCTCCCTTGTTGGCCCCTGTGGTTGTAATGTTGTAGACTTTCATTTAACCGACATAATGTAGTGCAGCTGGGACATTTTTGTTTTTCGCTTTTTTTCTATTTAATTATGTGAAATCGTCATTGTGGTTGGCGTAATAGAAATTTAAAAAAACATTAAATTTGGAATCTAAAATTTCTTCCAACTGTCCCAGATTTACAGTAATAATTAAATTATGTGGCCTAATGCTCATAGTACCAAAATCGATTTTGCCCACAGATTTTTTTGGTTGTTTTTGGATTAAATGATTCGAAACCTTTCTATTATTAAAACCAATAATTATTATCAGCAATTCAATTGTTATCGATTACTTTGGAATTTGGCCACAGAAAAGTTGTTTTTTTTTCAAAGACCTTAATAAAAGTTACTTTCGATTATTAAAACGTTCTGATTATCAACAACTAATTCGTTTATTCCATCACTAGCCTGGAAAGGTGAATAACGAATAGCGAACACGTTTAGCACAGACCTATCGCATGCACAGGATTGATTGGTTTTCATTTACAGCTGTGATTTACCAATGAACGCCCAACCGTGGGTACATTACCGACCGCCCGATTAATAGTTATTATGGCGATAAAACCGATATGATCGACATTTGAGACGTCATCGAAATAATCGATTTAATCCCGCTTTTAAAACATACCAATACCGTACTACCTTACGACGTTGGCTGAACGTGGTTTACTAGTTTACGACATTATTATTATTGGGAAAGCGCACGGGAAACTTTTAGGCCTCATTCGCAAAAGGAGCATTTTAGCGCATTGCAATTTTTGCTGTCGTAATTTTATATGGAACTAGGTTTATTGCTCGACTTCGCTCGAGATTAAATTTTATTACATAATATTTATTTAATGTTTTGGAATTTTTATAGAGTATGAACATGAAAAACTTATAAAATTAACATTGTAATGGACGTAAAGTATTAATAATCCACTTTTTTTACATTAGCTCCACTAAGGTGGCTCTAAGGAAAATAATTTCCCTCGGGGCCTATGTCATCTTTGGGGATCACCACAATTATTTTGACCTTTTAGTCCGCTAGATGGCAGTAAAGAACAATTTTGATGTTTTTGTCCGCTATTTGACAGTAAACAAAGTTGTTGAGGTTTTTGTCAGATGGCAGCTGACAACAATTTTTTACATTTTTGTCCGCTAGATAGAAGTTTATTACAAGTTTCTTGTTTTTGTCGCTAGATGGCCGTTGACAACAATTTTCACGTTTTTGTCCGCTAGGCGGCAGTTTATTCAAAATTTCTTGATTTTATCGCTAGATGTCAGTTGACAACAATTTAGACGCTGTCGTCCGCTAGATGTCAGTTGATAACCATTTTCACGTTTTTTTCCGCTAGATGGCAGTTTATTACAAATTTATTGTTTTGTCGCTAGATCGCAGTTGTCAACAATTTTGACATTTTTTCCGCTAGATGGCAGTAAACAACAATTATGACGTTTTGTACGGTAGATGGCAGTTACCAACAATTTTACTTAACCTTTTTATTTTTCTGTGTTATGTTCTTTTTCCATATTTTCGTTTACATTTATTACAATTATCTTCTTCTTCTTCAATGATATACATATACAGGATGGGGCAAGGCATACAAAAGCTATGCCCGGATTTTGGGAAGCAATTAAAGAAAACTACAGAACTTTTGTTAATTCAAACATTTTTTTAATGTAGTTTTGAAAATGATTTGCATGCCTCCGAGCAGAGCGCCTAGGTGACTGTTCGACTGTCGCCCTCACCAACACTACATTTTCGGGTGTTGTTGCAGTTCTGAGTTCTTCCAACTGCCCGAGTCATTGATGTCGATTCAGTTTCTTCCAAAGCATGAACCCAACGTCTGATTGTCTTTCCATTAGGGAAGCCAAGCACGTGGCTCTCTACGTCGCGATGACAGACGGCCGTTTTGTAAAAAAGTTGCGGCTGCGAAGCATGCTCCGGTCCAAACCATGATGGGTACTGAAAACTAAAAAAATGGGTAGAGCGTAACGGTCACAATGATACCCCGCCCAAAGCCCCACCCCCTCCTGATGGGAAAAATCTTTAAAAGTCATTATAAAGAGAGTTATTCTAATAAGAGCGCTGTGAAGCCAAAATGCTGTATCTACAAATACGGCATATTGCCATAACACGGGTGCTAAAAGACCCCCGTGGCATGAAAATGTCAGCTCTGAACATTTCCCCCCTTGCGAGTCAAGCTTTAAGACTGCAGTGGGCTTTGGTTTAATAGGTTTGCAATGCTTTGTTCCTCGGGGGTAAATGGTAGCCCACTTCCAGGAATGGCAGAGGAACTTTATAGAGGTAGTAAACCTGAAGTAGTGGGGCATTTAAATCATTTAATTGGCGCAATGGGAGTGTACATGGCGCATTGCATCACTGTTTATACGACTTTAATGCCTCCGCTCATGGATAAACTGAAACCAAACTAAAACTGGTTGTTGCTATGGTTTCAACCATAAATAAGCCCGTTTCAACTACGCGTTGCTATGGTTGCCAGCCAAACTTCTCTCACGGCGCATGTCAATTTTAGGATTTCAGTAATTATCTATTATATCCGTTTGTTTCACCGTAGTTGACGAACAATTTAGCTGTCATCTCGAAAACTGACAACAAAACTGGCGTATCCTTGGCCACCAGGAACTATCGCGTTGCCTTCCGTGGAAACTAGCACGGCGAGTTGCAATTCACTGCTTGCGTTGCCATTGACAACGGGTTTTTGTAGAGTTGTGTAGTGTGCGGACCATAATATTTACAAAACACAAGATATTGAATTGAGTTGCAAACTGATTATTGTTCAGTTGTCCGTGAGCGGAAAAACTTAAACTACCAATATATCCTTCATTTACACATGTTTTATTTCCAATTACAGATATTTATTCTTTCTTCTTATTGATTTATTATTCTTGCAACTTGTATTTTCATGTTTATTTTCTGACTATTTTCCTGTTTTTATCTTTTTTAATGTTCTAATTATTACCTTTTTTCTGTTTATTCTGTTTATTTTCTGACTATTTTCCTGTACACCTTTTATCTTTTTAAATGTTTTAATTATTACCCGTCTCAGAACAGACTACGTCTAGTGAGGCGGGTAACTTACTAGTTATAAAATAATGTATTATCTCAATAAACGCCCGGGTTGCCGGCAATGAAATTGATATTGCATCCCTTAGCCGAATAAATAGCGAAGATGAACTATTTACAAATGTCGGCAATCAAAACATATTTGAAAATTCAATTTTTGTTTATTGTAGGTTCATTAATTTACTCACTAACTAATGTTTGTGTAGATACTAACTAAGTATTTAAAAAAAATCTGAAACATTTTAGTTTGTAACACCTTAAATAAATAGAAAAACTGAGGTTTGTCACAAAACACGTTCTCGGATTTATTTTTTAATGATTTTAATTGAACTAAAATTAAAATTCTGAAAAGTTTCTTTACTAGATTATGTATTGATTTATTTTGCTGTATGATATAATATATTTATTTTGCTGTATAAAAAAACAATCTTTCAAAATCAATTTATGTTTTTTTGTAAAAAAGAGTCAATACGTCTAGAATTTGATTTAAAAAGGACAAATTTCCGGTATTGTCTGGTCACACCCTCTTAATATTGCCAGTATTTAAAATTAAATCACGAGCAGCTTCTGCAAGAACTGGATGAAACTTACAGAGGAACGGTGAAAGTGGACTTAATTAAAAAAACATATTAGGTATCTCACCACAGGAGACCCTGCTGAAAATAATTTCTCTCAGAACCTGTGTCATATTTTGGAATGCTGTGCAGAGGGTATTCTTGGAGAGAGGAAGGAGTGAACATGGGTCTTGAAGAGACCCACGTTATAGGGTGAGAGGGAGGAAACACAGATACCGGCAAATCATCCCACAACCGAGCTCCTTTTATGTCTATTTGTCCTTGGCTCTCCATTCCGCGCAGAACAGCGAGGAGTGGAGGATCCTTGTCCACCATGGAAATAGGAATAAGGGGCACGACCTAAGAGTATGGATATTGGAGAGACGGCATGTGAAGTGTGCCCGCGCGCTCCAAGTGTGCCTTTTCGAGAGTTTTACCCAAACGGCTTACATTGGCTGCTGGTTTTTGGCCGTTTAATACGTTCCGACAGCAGCCATTTTACATGGTGACAGCCAATGTCAGCTTTGTGGGTAGAATTCTCGAAAAGGCACACTTGGAGCGCGCGGGCACACTTCACATGCCGTCTCTCTAATATCCATACTCTTAGGGCACGACCCTCGGCGAAGAGGAACCAACTTGCGAAGAACATAATCATGAATATGAACGAAGCAGAGTTGTTCGGGATGATGTTTAGTTAGTTACATACATAAATACAAACATATAGAGTAGATGAAATAAAACAAGTAAAGATCACATAGTAAGTTCAAAAGAGAAAGGAGACATAAAATGATTGTATGAATTATTATTTAATATCTGTGGTATGTCGGATAAGAATTCTTTAAAAAGGTGAAGGTCTGGTGACATTTATTTTTTATGATACGTCGTTATTAAACAATTAAGAACACATTTACAAATTTCAAAATACCCCTGGGGGAGAATCTATTACTTTTTCAAGAATTCGGTTTAACCGATAATAAATCAATTTGCTCACTTTCAAACTGACATTTTAAATCGTATAATTATCGTCGTCTAATTATGAAACACCCCAGTTTGAAAATGGCCTTGTAAACCGAAACAGCTGTCACAATAATAAAAACTATAACACGTGCAGAACTTAATAATAAAGATTATTAAATTTAATTTAAATTAAATAAAAAAATTTAAGTAAGTACCTACTTACAAATCTTATTTTTGATTTTTTTTTTGTTTTGTTTTAATAAGAGAAAATTATAAACAAACTTTTTTAGACGCGAGGTCCACAGTTCACAGAACTACTTCTGTTTATACTTATTACAATCAAATTTGTCGGAGACCAAAATTTCATTTACCTTTTTTACTCTAAATAATGTCAGGAATCACTGGTTAGAGTGAGTCAAGTACGTCCCTTCACACCCTGTATAGTGGGTTATAGGTATTTTTACTAAAAAATATCTGGAAATGATATAACTAGTAGTCCTTACTTGTGCCTGCCAGTGACAGTGGTTTTAAATAGAGGTTTGCATAATTCGATCCTGCAACAGTTTAGCAAATTGAAGTTATTTTAATCTTGTAAAGTAAAATGTCAATAATAATAATTATACGTTTCGAATAATTCTATATCTTAAGGGGATACCGGTGATTTTTCCATACAAACCTATTCCCTATTTATCTCTCTGGATTTTAACCCTAGAGAAAATATTGTTTTTACATAAAATAGATATCAACTACTAGCGTGTCGGTACTTTTTGTTTTTTTTTTTTGATAAGTTACTTTTTATAGAAGTTATGACCTTCCAAAAATCAATAAAATTGACTGGTTTAAACGCCATTCAGTATACAAACTAGACAATGTTTTTTTAAAAAAAGCAAAACGTACAGACATAAAATAGTTTTTTCTTATGTAGTTGGTAAAAAAAGAAAGAAAATCAGTCCACTTTTGGAGGAGAAAAGTGGGGAATACAAAAACTCGAGTTTTAGTTACGTATTAGTAGCCCGAGTTGCATTGTCCCTTTCGCTCAATATCCGGTGGAGTAAGAGCAACAGTGACAGCAACAATTTACTAAAATCTATTTTTCAAATATCTCCATCACCCGGTTTTCATCTTAAAGGACAAACCACGGGAGTCCACTTTGAACTTTTGTTCAGGAAAGCGATTTTTGTAAACTGAATGTTTGAAGACCTATAACCACTCGAGCGATCACGCGAAAAGAATAGATTTGCCTCCATTGCTCGACACGTTTGAAAATTAAATTTGAAAATTTTCCGCACCCATAAAAAATCATTACTCCACATTTGTGTATGTCAACATATAAACAAATTATAGTGCTATATTTAAATAATCATCCTAAATTTGTAGGATTTATAAAAAAATAAATTAAAAATTTTAAACATTTTAAAAGGATATATTTTATGGGTTTTCTAGTTAAAATCTGCAGTGGAAGCTTTAATTTTGCCTCCACATTAAATATTTTCTATGGAATTTCTTGTAAATAGTCTAATTAATAATCCCATATAGAAATATTTATAATAAAATTGAATTTTGATAAGTTCTCAAGAGTTAAAATGATTCCTAAGAAAAAAATGTCGTAAGAAATTTTGTTCGTGGAAGCACAAATTTGATTGTAATAAAATATGATTTTTAATGCAGTTACCAAAAGAAACTGCATTACACCAAATAGATACATTCATTATATTTATTCCACAATAACAATTTACTCGATTAATGCTTTATTTATTGAAAATTATTCATTTGCAAACATCACCATCCCGAACAATCTTTTGCGACGTAGAAACAAAAATCCACTGTTTTTAAGATAAATCATTTTATTTTGAATTATTTCGACATGTAAACAGGTTAAAAACAATGATAATTCAATCATTATTACACTGGTATACAAATATATTAGAAAAAGCGACCAAAATACATAAATACGACATTTTACAGGATAAGATTTTGACAGCTAGCGGTTTGATAAACATGTACACTGTAAGGTATCTAAAGCGACGAACAGTGACATCTTTTGATCATTAATAGAAATACACTTTCAGTTCTCAAATAACTTATCTGCAGGACGCGGGAACAATTGAAAAAAAATGTTTTACGATGGTAGCAAAATGCGGTCCAATTTTGGACCGATTTCAATCGTAGAAAAATAAAAGTGTTGCAAATTTGGACCGATTTCACTCCAGTGGATAACTTTTTTACTTACTGCAATAATTAAGATCTGTGAACGTGAACGGTATTTTTCATAATTTCGTCCGTTTTTGGCCATAATTAAAACAAATATGTCAATTTCTGAATATTTTTTGGTTTATCCTCTAAAGTAAATTGGAATCCAGTGGTTTTCTAATTAGTTAAATCAGTTAATACAATGTTTATGATTTTCATTGCGTCCAATAATGTAATGAAATACAGAGAATTTTTCTGCATATTCAATCCGAAACTACCAAAAACTGGACTTACGGGTTTATTCTTTAAGGTACATAATTAATACCAGGTTTACCCTGCCCCTCCTCCCCAAAGATTGCATCGTTGCCTGGATGTAATATTATTGACTTCTGAATGTTTCGAAAACATTTTCGGACTAAAAATTCCAATGAATTTGCATCGATTATTTCGAATGATCTCGATATTATCATCCCTTCACCAATAACTGCGGCGTTCTGTTGTTTCTTCTTATGAAAAATGGTGACCAGACAGTTGGACGTAAACCGTCTTCCGAGTTAAAATAGACGAAATATTAAAAAAATTGAAATATCTGATCTAAATCAAATAAATCCGATTTTTGGATGATTATGACAAAATAATGATTTTTATCAACCCTGAATGATAACTATTAATTTTAATTAAAACCGTAAAAATCATTAATTCGGGAGTTTAATTAATTTAATTATTTAATAACTTTAATTAATAACTGATTAAGATGATAGACCTCGCTTTTCGGCCCATACAAAAAGGACGCCCGGGAAAAAACACTTTTCTACATCGAAAATTGCACAAAATGAATATATTTTTTTATACTGCCTTCTAGAGGGTGAAAACTATGTCGGTATGTTTTCGAATTTTCGATACGTTTCGTATTAACGTAAACATTCACTGTCAAACATGTACGATTTATCAAAAAATATTATTTAAGGAAAAAGTGCTGCTAACTCAACTCTCATAAAGAATTATAAAATTATAAAAAGCTACCGACGTAGCTCCTTCTTTCTAAAAAATATATATTTTTTAAAATTTCAATTTCGTGAAAGTTTTGGTGTAGAAAAGTGTATTCTCCATAAACCCCTTTTCGAGCGATTTCTGTATGTAAATTTGAGCGTTGTCTCATTCGCACATTTCGCATTCGCATGTATTGTAAGTGTGCATGAGCTTATTGTGAGCGGGACAGAATGTCAGACGCGGGTGTTTCGCGTGTGGTTCAAAGTCTAGCCTCTTAGTGAGTCTAGTTTTTAAACTGTTAATTCATGGTGGAGTTCCATTGTATTAGATATGAAATTAAACAATTTTTTCACTTTGTTCCACTTGTTTATTTACACCACGACCGGTTTCGTCCTACTACGGACATTTTCAGACTGGTAGTTGAAATTCTTATGCTACGGAATTTATACAAACTCAGGCAGGGGTACACAACATTGTCTCTATATGATGAATAATAAATTATTTAATATTTAATTTTTTTTTTTACAAATACAGTTGTTATACATTATATATATATATTTTTAATACATTTTTTAAATATCGTGATTCACCTTTTTTTTTGAGCAATGCTGGAATGTTTCTATTTTGTTAATTTTAGGTATTATAATTTATTTTGTTAAGTTAAGGTACATAATTAAAGTACGTAATTACCTTCCGTCCGTGGTCGAGTGGTAACAACACTTGACTCCCAATCGGAAGGTTGCGGGTTCGAACCCGGCGTGCGCAAATAATTTTTATTTGATTAATTTGTGTTATTTCACAATTAATTAATAAAAATAATATATACTACATTTGCGGCACGTTCCAGAGTGGAAGATACTGTCAGTATCGCCCTGGTGTAAGACTACCATTCAGAATTGAGACGTTGCTTAATAATGGCTTTAGCCGTGTTTAGTGACTAGATCTGAATAGCCAGGTACTTTCCTACCCTCCTCTTCCCCATCTCCTTCCCTTCCCCACCCGCCTTCAGCCTCACAACATACCCCAATTGGGGATGCCATAGTCTCACTGGCTCCAGACGGGAGCAGTTGGAACTCTTGTGAGGTATTCTCTGTAAAAAAAAAAAAAAAAATGTACCTTAACTTAACAAAATAACTTATGATACCTTAAATTAAAAAAATAGAAACATTCATCATATAGAGACAATGTTGTGTACCCCTGCCTAAGTTTGTATAAATTCCGTAGCATAAGAATTTCAACTACCAGGCTGAAAATGTCCGTAGTAGGACGAAACCGGTCCTGGTGTAAATAAACAAGTGGAACAAAGTGAAAAAATTGTTTAATTTCATATCTAATAACTAATAACTAATTAAGTCAGTTATATACCGGTCTGCGGTTGAAATCACGATAATCTATGCAAACGTGATGGGTTCTAGTTAATCTATAAATAATATAGGTCACATGTTCAGAAACGTGGTAATCCGCTACTTGGCCATGTTCCGATTAACGCCCGGTGGTCAACATTGGTCATTATTACGTTACATTATTCTTTATTTTATGAATTTGGTCACTTCTTAGCGATGTCCTTACCGCGTAATGTTGGTAGATCGTGACTCGCTTTTTACTTCGGCGAATTTGTTAAATTATTGTTGTTTCTGACGGGTTTTTGATGACCTAAAAAGGTCGCAGGATACATTCAATCGTTTTCGCACTTAAGAGGATACCCGGCGGTGATTTTTCCATACAAACGTATTCCCTATTTTTCTCTCTGGATTTTAACCCTAGAGAAAATATTGTTTTTGCATAAAATAGATATCAACTACTAGCGTGTCGGTACTTTTTGTTTTTTTTTATAAGTTACTTTTTATAGAAGTTATGACCTTCCAAAAATCAATAAAATTGACTGGTTTAAACGCCGTCAAAAGATGTTCAGTATACAAACCAGACAATGTTTTTTTTAAAAAAGCAAAACGTACAGACATAGAATAGTTTTTTCTTATGTAGTTGGTAAAAAAAAAATTGAAAATCAGTCCACTTTTGGAGGAGAAAAGTGGGGAATACAAAACCTCCATTTTAGTTAGGTGTCAGTGCATTGTCCCTTTCGCTCAATATTAGGTGGAGTAAGAGCAACAGTGACAGCAATATTTTAGTAAAATCTATTTCTGCACCACCGGGTATCATCTTAAGACCGGTCTCCTGCGAACAAAACACGTGCACAATTTGTGGCGGGTTAGGTCGGGGCCACAACGTTTTTTTGTTTTGTTTTCAGTGGCCGATAGAAAATAAAAAACCAAAAATTCAGTCCGTTTATTTTTAACAAAAAAGGTTAAGTCGTTTATTTTACGTCTGTCTTCTAAAGTATGTATTTTCAGAATATTTAATAAGAAATTATATTTTAAGTCTTCTAGTGGGATGTTTAATTTAAAATTTATAAAACGCAGAAATTTTTTTTATCCGCTCAATGTTGTTAATGTGAATTTTGTAAGATGGAGACCAAACTACTGAGTTATATTCAGTTGGGCTTCTAACTAAAGATACGTATAATAAAGGGTAACAATTATTATAAGCAAACATTATTAGCCTGAGATGCACATCCACATTGAAAAAATCCCCCCTAGAAAAGATACATGCCGCTGACGGGACTCGAAACCTTGTCCTTCCGATTTCCGGTCAAATGCTCTGTCCACTGAGCTACGTCGGCTTATCTCTTAAGCGCCAAATAATTCAATATATACTAGTGTTTCATTCCATAATAATTACTGCTTATTACATTTTTTTTCACCTGCAAACAACCAACTTTATTTTATATGAGAAAGACATTGTAAGTGCTAAATATCCGGAGATTTACAACTAACAATTTTATTTACTTTATTTTTTTATTTAAATTTTACTTATATTTTTTTTCACGGGAGATTTTTTCAATGTGGATGATTGTTTCTGGCTAAAAATTATTGCTTGTAATAATTGTTACCCTTATATATATACATAAAAATCTTGTCTTAAATATTAGTTTATCAATTAAATAATAATAATACATATAATAGTTAAAAACTTTAATTCTAAGGAATTAAAGTTTTTAATTGTTCTTAATAGGAAGCCTAGTGTTTTCATACCTTTGCTCACAATTTGGTGGATATGATTGACGAAACATAGTTTTTCACCCAAAATAATTCCGAGATCTCTCATTTCCGTGACTCTTTCTAAAGCTGTGTTAATGATGGAATATTCGAATTAATTTTTTTCTGAAGAAATTCAAGGTTTTGCACTTTTGTACATGTAAAAATAGATTATTTTATTAATTTTGATAATCAATCTAAATTTGTACGGTTTGTTTTCAGCGGTCAGTTGCATGAATAGTGCACGACTCCGGCAAAACAAATACCATTTAAAAGTTTCAACTTCAGGACGGTTTGTTTTCGAATATACCTATATTTTAATAGTTTATGTGGCGCAATTGCTTCACTTCGTAGTCTAATTATGCTCTGAAGCATGGCGATATCACAGAACCACTGTCGACTGTAAACATAAACATTTTGCACAAGCGAGGTTAAAGATTTACCTGGAAATGACAATTTCTTTCTCAATTTGTCAGTAAAAAACACCTTTCCTTTCCGTCACAAAAAATTGTTTACGAATAGTAAGTAAGTCCAGAAAACAGTGTCGAAAAAAGCCTTATTCACCAATGGAGTTTTTTTAGTGCAATATAATTTTCTCCTTTTTCTTAATACTATATTCGTTACGGTGCAAATGAAAGAATAAATTTGAGCATACTGTGTACCTTACTTTAGCATACTGTGTAAGCTACACAGTACGCTCAAATTTATTCTTTCAAATTTAAGGACTTAGTGCAAATGAAAGAATAAATTTGAGCATACTTTGTAGCTTACTTTAGCATACTGTGTAAGCTACACAGTATGCTCAAATTTATTCTTTCATTTGCATCGTAACGAATATAGTTCAAATCCGGAAATCCTCGATCAAAAGTGATGTGCAAAATTAGAACAGTAGGTAGGTAGTTCATCAAATTTCAAAACTAAAATTCAACTTCTTTGAAAGTTCTGTAGACGAGATGTAGACAGTAATTTTCATCTTATTTTGAACGTCAAATGTGCAAAAACTGATCAAGAAGTACAAAAAAATCTGCTTGAGGTGGGAAGAGGCTAGTTTTAATAAACTTTCTGGGTGACATGCTTAATACGACTATTTTTTTTAGAAAAACCCCTTTGAATCACCTTAAATACTATAAAACAAAATTTTCTCTAGGGTAAAAATCCAGAGAGATAAATAGGGAATACGTTTGCTTACCATTAAGCTTACCAAAAAGGAGAGATCTTCAGTTAGAATGACTTTAAAAAAAAAAAAAAAAAATATATATATATATATATTCCCCGAATTTGGGCAATTTATATCGGGTTGGGGAATATTTCCGGGTGCACATCACTAGCAACTAGCATCAACTCCAAGCTAAAAAGTTTCTCTGCCGCACATTTTACTCCCTTGTGAAAAGGGCTTGATATTATGTTAGATTTTGTTGTTTTTTATTATATACAATCATTCGCAGTTGTCTAGATTCATATTCGTTAGATTGGAATTATTGTAACTTGTCGAATATTTTCGCCTTCAATAATGAGCTCGTAAAATGACACAAATATCCTGTCGTTTTTGCAGTGAAATGACTGTTAGCGGTTTTTCCATTAGTTTGAAATAGGATTCCTTTAGCCGCGCTTGTGTTGTTCCTCGCAAATGTCCGGGCGATTGAAGTTATTGAAGTTTTTCTACGATTGAGAATGTGCCTGAAAACGTTTTGCGTAAATATTTTTTTCTCCAACTTTATTCATTGTTTTTTTTTTCGGTTTGTCGACGTGAAGGTGTTATATATGTTTTAAAGCCTCAAAATCGTGAATCAAAATATATTCTGGATGATGATATAAAGCAATTTTTTATACATATTTTCGTAAGCCTAAAAAAATTAATAAATCAGTTTGTTTTATATTAATAATTTAGTTTAATCAAAGTCACTGTCTAAAATTTTTTTTGAATATGTGAGTACTGCACAACAGTCCCAACTGTTTCCAACCGTCTGGAGCCAGTGAGACCATGGCATCCCCAAATGGGATATGTTATGAGGCTCAAGATGTGCGTAGGGTAAGGAGATGGGAAGGGGAAGGTGGGGTAGCCTGGCTATTCAGATCTTGTCACCAAACACTGCTATTACTAACGCTTGTGTAAAAAATTGTAAACATTTCATGAACCCAATATTTTACCCAAAGGTGTTTAAAAGAGTAAATAAATAAATAACCATTTCAATAGAAATTTCAATTCTGAATGGTGGTCTTACACCAAGGCGATACTGAAAGTATCTACCGCTGTGATCTTCCCAAATTTATTTAAAAATGCTCCTTGGAGATTTTTTTCTATGATGCAGTTTGCTACCTTGTTGCGAAGAGTGCAAGGAATATGTGGCCACTTCCGAATTTCACTCATTTGGCTACCTTGTTGCGAACAGTGCAGGGACTATGTGGCCACTTCCGAATTTCACTCATTTTGCTACCTTGTTGTGAACAGTGCAATGAATATGTGGCCACTTCCGAATTTCACTCATTTTGCTACCTCGTTGCGAACAGTGCAAGGATTATGTGGCCACTTCCGAATTTCACTTATTTTGCTACCTTGTTGTGAACAGTGCAAGGAATATGTGGCGCTTCCAAATTTCACTCAGTTTGCTACCTTGTTACGAACAGTGCAAGGAATATGTGGCCACTTCCGAATTTCACTCATTTGGCTACCTTGTTGCGAACAGTGCAGGGACTATGTGGCCACTTCCGAATTTCACTCATTTTGCTACCTTGTTGTGAACAGTGCAATGAATATGTGGCCACTTCCGAATTTCACTCATTTTGCTACCTCGTTGCGAACAGTGCAAGGATTATGTGGCCACTTCCGAATTTCACTTATTTTGCTACCTTGTTGTGAACAGTGCAAGGAATATGTGGCGCTTCCAAATTTCACTCAGTTTGCTACCTTGTTACGAACAGTGCAAGGAATATGTGGCCACTTCCGAATTTCACTCATTTGGCTACCTTGTTGCGAACAGTGCAGGGACTATGTGGCCACTTCCGAATTTCACTCATTTTGCTACCTTGTTGTGAACAGTGCAATGAATATGTGGCCACTTCTGAATTTCACTCATTTTGCTACCTCGTTGCGAACAGTGCAAGGATTATGTGGCCACTTCCGAATTTCACTTATTTTGCTACCTTGTTGTGAACAGTGCAAGGAATATGTGGCGCTTCCAAATTTCACTCATTTTGCTACCTTGTTACGAACAGTGCAAGGAATATGTGGCCACTTCCGAATTTCACTCATTTGGCTACCTTGTTGCGAACAGTGCAGGGACTATGTGGCCACTTCCGAATTTCACTCATTTTGCTACCTGGTTGCGAACAGTGCAAGGAATATGTGACCACTTCCGAATTTCAGTAATTTTTAAATACCTACATTCTTTGGATTTTGATTTTGTTTTCTTGATTGATTGAGGAACGAATTAATGTAGAAATTGATCTTGGAAATAGTAAACAACTCACTTCCCGACAGCCGATCGAGCTGAAACTCGACAGATAGACTCGTTGTCGACGACAATGCATTATATAAACTTTTGAAATGCACACAAAAGCATTTTTATGTAATGAAAAGGCATTACGGCATTTAATATTCAATTGAGATTTGGCTCAGTTGGTAGCGTTTAAAGTTATAAAATACATTTAAAAGTGTACAGCAGTATAAGAGCCAGTCGGGTAGGAAGGTTCAATCCTCATTTTTTTTTTTTAAATTGGCTGCCATCCGACCCAAGAAATGGCGCAACTAGGTCGAAAATTGAAAATGGATATATTATAGTAAAAACTTATTTTTTTATGGGTTAATTTTTATACATCACTTTTGTTACTGGTGATATATTTCACCTTTCCTTGAGGATCAACATTATCCGTTTTATGTTTGGTTTGCAGTTCGACTAACATGATGGTATATTGTTTTGTTGCAGGTTTTCAAGATGGAGAGCCCCGAGGTTACATTCCTGTTTCAGTTCGGGGTGCTGCGGGACGCCGTGAGCGTTCCCGCCGCCTCACTCAATCTGCGCTCGCTCAAGGACCTGGCCTGCGAGTTCATACACACTAAGGTCAGTACACCAGTTTAGAGTGAATTACCCCACAAGTACAAGATGGAGAGCCCTGAGGTTACGTTCTTGTTCCGGTTCGGGGTGCTGCGGAACGCCGTGAGCGTTCACGCTCAACTCACTCGCTCAAGGATCTGGCCTGTGTGTTCATACACACCAAAATCAGTATACCTGTTTAGAGTGATGTACCCCGCAAGGATGAAATGGGACAAGGTTCCACGTTGAACAAAACCAAGATGGAGGAATGTGCAGGGGCCGCGGTCTGTCTACAGGGATCCAAAAGGAAACACAGTATACCTCTATGAACACACTGCACTGTGTTTAAAGCTGAGCACACGGCACTATGTTGCCATCTACTGTTCACAGAACTACTAGTATTAATAATCATAATAAGATTATTAACAGAGTTAGACAGTTAGTCAATTGGGAGTCAGAAGTTAGTAGCCAGGAGCCAGGTGCGAAGAGCCCCGGATTGTTTTCGTAGCATTCCAATAATGGAAGTATTAACCTGTTTGCAGATTCCAGACAACGGCCTGAACAGACTATCGGAGCGAGTGCTGCTATTCCGTCACGACTATTGTTCCCCCAACGTGCTCCAACTGATTAACGCTGCCTCGGACGTCATTGACGAAACCCTCATAGAAATAGTTCTCACTGCAAATCGTAAGTTCATTAATCATCTTTACTATAAAGCGGAGAATTGGTTTATTTGTATGAAGCAGCAAAAATACTGAAATTAGCGCAGCTTTATCTGTCTGGAATTTCTAGGACAACGTGACAACGCAATCTCACTAGAAAGCACAATATTAAAACCTGGAATGTTAGAATGCCATCTATGATGCATAAGTCCTAAACTTTTAGTACAACTACAAATATGAAGAATCCGGAAAACCATCTTTGAGATATGAAAATAATATTGAATTGTTTATAATTAATTTGAGACAAAAACAACTAAAAGAAGTACATATTATGGTGCTAAACCAGTATTTGTTCTGGAATGATTGGAAAATATAAAACTTAAAAATATTGAAGAAGGTATTTGTACTAGAATATTTGGAAAATTGTTGTTGCCCTTGCACAAAACAACTACTTGCCAGATTTCAGAAAAACACTTTTTTTAAAACAATCAAGGTATCGGACAACAATCTCGGGTATGTGCATAAGTATAACTGTTGTTGAACAAAAATCATTCAAATGTGGTTTGTTGACACTTTTGAATATGAAACTAAGAAGTTTTTTTGCTTACACTGTAAAAGTTGGTGAAACTCACATACTTAGCTTGTCTTGCGAGCGCAATAACAAAATGTAAAATTTGAAAATGTTAAAGAAGGTTTGTTTTGTAATGGGATGTTTGGAAAATATAAAACTTGAAAATGTTGAAGAATGTATTTGTACTGGAAAATGTTACAAATAATGGAAAATATAAAGCTTGAAAAATGGAAAATATAAAGCTTGAAAAATGGAAAATATAAAGCTTGAAAATGTTACAAAAGGTACGTGTACTTTCATTAAGATAATATTTGTGTACACAATATATTAGATATGAAAACTGGACTGTGAAAAAAGACAAAAAAATATATTTTATACCTACATAATGTACAAACTTTGCTATCAAAACTAATAAAAAAAAATAAAAAAAATTAAATTGAAAATATATATTATACGTAAAAGCAAAGATAGCAATCTCCAGGTCATTTCAAAATCAAACATAGCAATCTGGCCGAAATGGAGATTGCTGCCTTTGCTTTTACGCACCTCATTTTGAATGTACCTATTTGGGCACACCAATAGTGGTTCACAATGGTTTGAATTAGTCAAACACTTGCCCGCAGTACCCTCTTACCCCGCAGTAGTCTTACGATACAGTACACCAGTACAAAAGCAATAATCATTTTAACATGGTTATTGCCTGTAAATTCTTTTTATATTCAAGGTGTTCCAAACAATTTATTGTGAATTTCTCCAGATATAAAAAAATTCCAATGATGTGAGCTTGGTCCTGTCAATTATTTTTTGTACGATTATGCAATAAAAATTATCTTAGATTATGAAATAACCACTCACTGTCATAAAGGATATGAACTTTGTGATAAAGAGGCCTTGGTCTGTCCATACACAATCAGTAATTTTATGATTGCCCTGTCGTGTAATGCTTGGTTTTTTCTAGTTTAAAGCAAGTTCATTGTTATTCTCTTTACATAATTACTCCTTACAAATCTACTACGTTTTACCCATCAATTATGTAGTTTGCTATCAATTAAATATCTCCATTCATGATTGTATATCATGCAAAGATATAGACAAGTGTAGTACACAACTGCTTACCAAGTACTAATCGCAACTGCGTCCCGGTGTTAATATTGGTAATTACCTCTTGTTTGTAGTTTGCTATCAATTAAATATCTCCATTCATGATTGTATATCATGCAAAGATATAGACAAGTGTAGTACACAACTGCTGACCAAGTACTAATCGCAACTGTGTCCCGGTGTTAATATTGGTAATTACCTCTTGTTTGGAGACCCTAGTTTTATAGTCAGCCATATAACTCTGTGCAGAAACAGGCAGTCTGTTTGATAGATTCCCTATTTTCAATGGGTGGATTGGTGGTTCCCAAGTGACATCTCTAAACAAAGATGTTTCATTCCTGAAAGTTCAAGTTCAAAGATGGAACATTTTAAATGTTTCATTCCTTCATTAAACTTTGAAGAGCCAGAACAAAAAATCCTCAGCGTACACTCGATTGCCTGACGAAAATACGCACAGCCGCGTGAAAATTACCTTGACGAGTTTTGCTCAAAATTCAAACTACAAACGGTATTTTTTTTTTTTCCTTTGTTTTCTGCTTACCAAGTTTAAAATATATTTCATATTTATAATATTTAAATCGAACTATTGAAGTTTTCATATTATTATTTTTCCCGTGGAATTAAATTTGATAATGTTCATAGTATCTATATTATTAATATTCTAATGCCTGTCTTAGACACTTGCTCAACGCGCGAGATGCAAATGGATGTGCCGCCATCTGTAATATTTAAATCAAAAAATTGAAGTTTTTCATATTATTATTTTTCGTGATTTATGTTGGTGTAAGAGTATTCCTATCTTATTATTCGCGGTCTTAATATACAGATTTTCTACTGTCTACCCAACTGTCCAACACCTACTATTTTTTTATATTTTTGTTACATTCATGAAATAAAAGCAGAATCGACAGTGTTATTAGTGCAAGCGATTCACTTGTTAAAGATCTCTTCAAGTCCCAAAGCTTGTGTAAACCCATATTCTTTTAGTTATACACGT
This sequence comes from Limnephilus auricula, assembly GCA_951813805.1. NCBI lineage: Eukaryota > Metazoa > Arthropoda > Insecta > Trichoptera > Limnephilidae > Limnephilus > Limnephilus auricula. The sequence continues at coordinate 31,271,896 of OX638404.1, forward strand.
TGACCGGAAACTAACTCATAGTACAAAATGGACCAAAAATTGTTTTTTTTTTTAACACGAAAGCTTTAATAAAAAAAAGTTATACCACAACATTGAAGTGTGCCGTAAATTATCAGTTTGTATTACGAGTTTCCTGACACAGTGTATTTGGCCATTTACAATAAGAGACAGAAAATCACCAAAGATTTTACATATTCAGAGAGGAAGTTCTGGGAAGTAAAAAGGTATGAGGGGATGGGTAGGAATCTGGGGGTCAGTGTGTCTAGGAGTGACGTATGAATCTATCCCTCCAATTGCGGTGCAATGCGATGGGTCGAGAGAGTTCGGCCGGAGAGGTCAAAAGGTATCCCTCAACCAGTTGTTCTCGATCTGGCCCACAGGCTCCGTCATCTGGCAGGCACATCCGTAGCCAAGACCTAGACAAACCTCACCCCTGCTAAGTCACGAAATTAGTGAACCACTTGGGGTGACCATTGCGGAGGTGTTGGTTTATCGATGGATTTGTAATGATGATTTTGATTTTCATTGATGATTTCAGTGATTTTCATTGTTATTATTTATTCCATCGAACTATCGTCAGCTGACTATATACAAGTCAATGAATTGATTCTGTATGCATTCTATGTAATACGTTATTACGAAACGTCGACATATTTATACAATTATTATCCATTGTAGTATTAATTCATTCATAAAACCATTATTCTGATTCACGCATAAATTAATTTGCATGCGCTCCAAGGTTTTTCAGTTTGTGGTCAAGTTTACAAATGGTTTCTCATTAATTACAGATAATTTCTCACAATTTAATCAGTCACAGGAGGAAGTGTGACGAAATGTCTCAACGTAAACATATTTTTTTCCCTTTCCGTCACAACTATTAAAAATCCTTTGTTGAACTAATTCTCAGAATGTTCTGCAAGTCTGGTTTTAATATTCTACAAGACTTACTATCTATTAATTAATAATTTGACGTTACGGTAATTAGATTAAAAAAATCTCCTTCACTGGTTCATGTAATTGACTTAATAATGAAAGGCAGTCAATTAATTTTAAACCAAAAAAATCCCATTAAATGGGGTGACTTTGAATGATTTTCAACTTTGAAACTATATAACTTTTTGAAGTAAATACTTCTTTACGCACGCTTGACTTGAGGGGTAAACTGGCGAATGCGTTACGGAAATTACAGCATTATGAGAGGCGTAATATCAGGCGTTACGAACGTTACGGAAGCGAACGATAATAAATTAAAATTAATTTTGAGGTTCATTCTAATTCTAATCGTAACAACAGTGCTCAAATCCATAGTAATGACGTTTGGAATGGGTGCTGGCATTTATTTTAAACTTTGTAAGAATTAAATCAACAATCCCATTCTAAGCGTAATTCCCATAATAAAATGAATCAAATTTTCGTTTAGAGTGTGCGAACTCAGTGCATTGAAACGACTGATTTGTCATTATGATTGGTAACAATTCAAACGAATCTTAAATATAGATTCTTATACACTGATGATTGGAATGATTTTATTCGATGCCAGGAAGAAAATTAGATTGGATTACTAAAGAAGTATTTACTTCAGTCGTGTGGTCTAAATCACACTCGTATTTTTTTATAACGTTTTTGTTGGAAAATTTTATGTCATAATATTTATTGCACGGATTCCATGGACAGCCAGATGCACAAATGTGTCCATCCTGGAAGAGCTAGCCATCCACAGTAGGCTTTAAACTATCTGCCTACAACGTATCTTAAGATAATTTGTATAATCATACATATTGGAGAAACTCATAGTAACTGGCAATGTGGAAGGCAAAAGAAGCATAGGAAGGACACCATTGCTATGGAGTGACCAGGCATCACTTGCGTCTGGTACGTCAGTGTCCTTGGCTCTTTACGCAGTGCAGAACCGCGAGGAGTGGAGGAGCCATGTCCCCCACCGAAATTGGAGTAGGGGTCACGATCCTCAGCAATGAGGAACCTATTTGAGAAGAATAATCTTATTACAACAATTTATAAAATGTATTTATATACATTTTTCTCTGTTTGAAAATATCTAAAAAGACAACTTCATAATTCAACCATCAACAACTTTGAATAACTAGAAACTAATCTGGCACTTAAATAAGACACTTCGAAAGTTCTAAGCGTCACTATATCCATATTAACCGAAAAATAAATCTTTTTATGAGGGTATTACCAGAGAATGCCGGAATTAAGATTTTAAATCAAATTCTAGACAAATTAAAAAAAAAACACATACATTGATTTCGAAAGATTGTTATTTTATTTGGTAAACTCATTTTTTAAATTTTGAAAAACTAAGTTTATCTTACTATCTTACTAATATTATAAACGCGAAAGTTTGTATGGATGTATGTATGTTTGTTACTCTTTCATGCAAAAACTACTGAATGGATTTTAATGAAACTTTACAGTAATATAGCTCATACATCAGAATAACATAGAGGCATTATAAAGCTAGCTATTTTCAATATGTTATAAATAATAATAATTGTTTAATAGAAAATGTCAAAATTTGAGAATGAAATTTTGCAAAACAATGAAATTTTCATTTAAATCAAAATTCTTTTTTAGAAAATTTGTGAATTTATTTAAATTACTCGCCTAATACTTTGAATCGAATCAATAATTATAGATATTTTAAATAAATAGGTTAAGGATTTTAGTATAAACATAGATGGGACCTAGGAAAATAAAATAGGCCAATAGAAGTACTAATCCTGCGCAGACGAAGTCGCGGGCAGAACTTGTTTTTAATATACTATGGATATACCGTTGGTCGTTGGCAGATTTCTTCAATTTTCAAACGACGTATTGTATTATTTTTTTTTTTTAGTTTAAATTTCAAATGATATAATCATACAACAAAATAAATCAATACATAATCTAGTAAAGACGAAAATACCTCAGTTTTTCTATTTATTTAAGGTCTTACAAAATAAAATATATCATATATTTTTAAAAACTTATTTTACTTCATTATTGGAAAATCATAAATACTTATGATCAAAAAATACTTACAAAAAGTACGCGATATTCAATAATTTATCATAGTGCATTTTGAGAATTTTTATTGCTTACTTGAATGTAGGTATATATTAAAGAAAATTTTGAATGAAAAATATTAAATTTTTAATTTAAAAATTTGATAAGGGGAATAATCGATCTTTCTCATCGGAACCTCCCTGTACAGTTGCAAGCATTTTTAAATTTTTTTTCTCAGCCGCTGGTCAATGGCTCTTAAAGGATGCGAATAATTTCTGTTGGACGAAAAAAGAGTGGAAGTGAGAATTATGCAGATATCCCTTAGGTTCGAAGCCGCCCCCTCAATCCAAAAGTCACCCCATATTACGGTATATACAATTTTGGATTCTAGCAAAACATTGGAATTAACGGTATTAAGATTTTTGTGATTACTATAATCATAAAAAGATACTATTAAGATAAGAATGTAATCCTCGACCGTCACTTCTGTCATGTATTTTAAGTCAATTCTTTACAACTGGAAATTTGCTGTTGCATAATTATTTGTACTGATTTTAGACTATCAAGTCTTATATAATTTGTCAAATAATTATTAAGATAAGTTATATTATTTAAGCGATTTGAGTAATTCTTTGTTTACATCTAATTTGCACCTCAAATACCAAAATAATTCTTATTTTTTTTAAATTAGTTGAAAGCCAGCATACAAAAAAAATATTTTTTCAATACAATGTAAAATATTTGACAGTTCTCACCTTTCTTACGAATTCAATTTTTATAATATTTCTTTTGTGATATAATAAAAAAATTACATCAAAATAATGTAGATGAAACAAACTTCCTAATAATCACTCAAATCTATGCTTTCCACAATGGATTTATATAAAAATCAATGAATAAATATAGACTTCGAATATGACAGCGTTCATATTATCCAGCGGCAGCCATTTTGTCCGCCATCTTTGGTGCCCGGCGCGTCATTAGCAATTAATATGAATTATTCGGAGTGGCTAAATGCTATCCAGTAATTAGTTATGTCAGGACCGAGAATGGCCCAAGCGATTCTGACCTTGCTCTTCATACAATTTCTTTATGCATAAGGGGCAAAATCGCTTCAAAAATCCGGACCCGCCGGGGGGACTGCGGTCTACAAGAGGTTGATATATTTTTTTAATTTTCTTTATTCATTGAATTTAACATGAATTGAGGATTTTTCGACCTTGATTTGAATTCTGTCTTCATCTACTAAAATGAATTCGAGTGCCAAATGAAGTAATATAAACAACTCTACTTTGTATAAATTTTTACACACAAAATGATACAATAGGTATATCGATTGACAAGTTGACTAGTCAGACATCTCCGAATAATGGAAATTTGAGTTGAGTATGCAGTGTACCCTATATCTGGTAGAGTACTCGGATTACTCGTTAACACCACCAATCAGTTATAATGCAGAAAAACTTGTAGTGAATTAAACAAAATATTAATGTTTTCTGTGTCACTAGTAGAATATTTCAAAATGTCGTACTAATGTGTCGGACCGTTATGTCTCCCGGTGTTATTTGAAAGCAAATTTTATATGTAAATTTTTTATTTGTTTTATTTTCTATCTTACCAATATAGTATGTACAAGAATAATTAGTGTGATCTATATACTAATAATCCCTCAAATTTTTCATTATTTTTTTTTTCATTGTTTTTATTTCTTGCTAGAGCAATCCCGATGAGTTACAAAACTCATTTTAGGACAGGAGGAACTTACAATTCATAGGTAGGAGGTAGTAGTTACAATTTTACAAAGGTATTTGGATATCATAATATAAGTTTTACATTCAGTACAGCATAAAAATAAAAATAAAGACAGGTTAAGTAGAACAAACAACAAGAGAAAACAAGTAAAGAGACGGAAATATCTAATAATTCTCTAACTTCTTCATCTTCTTCTTGTAACCCAATCTAACTATACACTTTTTTAAAATTTTATTATTATAGAAGAATTGTATGCACAGTATTAAAAGCAGGCAAAACATAATTTATCTTTATTTTCTACCTTGATTGCTGTGATTTATATACTAATAATTCCTTAAATTTCTCTTTTCCAATAATTCCTTAACTTCTTCATCTTATTCTTGTAATCCTATCTAACTACATATAATTTTTTTATTGTAGAAGAATTGTGTGCATTGTGCATAGTATTAATTAATGAAAATTACCAACCAATACTAATGAATGTATATCCCCAAACTGTAAAATTCACCCGTCATAACACAGGGTCATCCCTAGCATGGAGGGTGAAATATCACAATAAACTATATGTACTTTCGATAAATCATGTATTAAATAAATAAATAAAATTACCTCAAAACTTAGTATTTGGAGATGCCTGATTAACCGCTTGGACACATAAGCTTGTTTTCACAATAATTTAACGTAGGTAGATATAGGAATGATGTATGTCCCGTACCTGAGTTATTTATCAACTGGACAATCTTTATGTTCAATTTTAATTTTTCTGCAGAATCCTATAATTTTTTTTTTAACATTAATTCCGCACATCTTTGAGAATGCTGTGTGAAGATTCTTTTTGAGGAAAGGAAGTAGTAAACCTGGGCCTTGAGGAGATCCATGTTGTAGGAGGGAGAAAATACTGAGACAGGTAAAGCATTCCACAGCCGAGGTAGCTGCCTGATTAGAGAGACTGGGATGGCAAAGAATGACCAACCGCATACACCCAACTGCAAAACATTGTTATGAACTAAATACTCACCTTTTCAAATTATCATTTCCATATCGTATAATAACAGCATTTTTTTCAGTAGTATTTCATTATTCAGTCCGTGGGATTTACTTGATGTATCTTTCTCCTTGACTACCCACTTTTACGTTATTATGCGCATTCTTAGACAATTAGTTAACAATTTATTATGCGTAAAACAGCTGACAGTAATCATAATAATATGTTTTTGTAAATGTAAATAAGTATGTTAGTCATAAATAACTTATTTTACTTATAACTTATTCACTCGGTTAAAAAAAAAGTATAGTTTTAAGTCACTAGTCGTATAAGTCTTAGTTGTAAGTTATTAGTTATCAATCTTAGTTATAAGCCATTTGTAAAATATATAGGCTAAATGTATAAGTGAATTTGTATAATGCCCTTGAGGTGATTTTCTCATGAAAATGACACTATAGAAATCATTGAAACATTATTATTATATATTTTTTTTTTACATAAACTATCTTTGCATATCAATTATTAATAATAGGTCGCCATTCTTGTATCAGTAATTCGATTTTAACAACGAAATGTAGAAAAAGTTTTGTATTTGCGTTTTTTATTTATTTATGTTTTATATTTCCAGGAAACCTTTGCGCGCCCGATGACATCCCCACGTACCGACCCCACGCGCTGGCCGTGCACTCGTATAAGGCGCCCACCTTCTGCGACTTTTGCGGAGAGATGCTCTTTGGGCTGGTGCGACAGGGCCTCAAGTGTGACGGTGAGTCTTGTTGATAGGATACAACCAGCGTATTAATCTAATCTCCTTTAGATGTGACTACTTTTTGTTTCAGACAGTTGATGCATGCAGAATGAATTAAATTTTTTATTTTTTTATTCATTCACTTTATTAGTTTTTATTAAAGTTTACTTTACGAAGTCCCGGCTTTAGCCAAATAACTCTTAGGGCATTTTCAATTTTGGCTTCCCTTCAAATTGTAATATTAATGGAGAAAGATTAATCCGCATGTAGTATTTGCCTTATCCACAGGCAGACATTATGTTGGGCTTCTTCAATTAATAATTATAAGGTCCTTGTACAAGGTGGCGCAATCGGTGCCTATCTACGGTGGCCTATCGGAAGATGCCATAATTAGTTCATGAACTATTGTGAATACAAATTTTATACATTTTTATTAATATTATTGTTGATTTTTAGGATATTGGCAGACTTTCTATGTTTACTTCAATTATATTCTATATTACCTACATTTTTTCAACTCATATATTTTATGTAACTTATGTTCCTTATATTTTCTGATACTTACCTGTATTTCATCAACTCTTATTTTCACTGTAATTAATCAAAACATGTATTGCTTTATAAATGTAAAAGCCCTATGGGCGTTTAAATAAAATAAAAAAATATTAATTTGCGTATTTGTATTTTCAGGCTGCGGCCAGAACTACCACAAGCGCTGCGCCGTGAAGATCCCCAACAACTGCTCGGCCGTGTCGGGAGTGGGAGCAGGGGGGGCAGCGGGGGCGGGGGCAGCCCGGCGGCACAGTGCGGCGCCCCCGCGCTCCCCCAGCCGCTCCAGCGCCGCCTCGCTCCCCGGCCCGCCCGACGAGACCAACTCCCTGGTAAGAAGGCTCGCCGAGATGGTGAATCTCAATTGACCACGGCTGATTGTATCGAAAATTAAAAATTAATCACTTCCATTATATACGATATTTAAAAATTTATATCTTCGTCACGGTAGAACGCTTGCTTATCACACTTATTAGGGTTTATAATAATGGACGTGGAATGATGGAGAAACCAAATTACTCATCCATCGACCCATTCGATTCATGTGAATTGTATCTCAATTTTTTTTTATTCACTTATAATCGTTAGAATGTCATCGTCAGTGTACGAGGTTTGTTAAAAAAATAAGGTGACTTTTTATTTTTCTCGTGACTTTTAAGGTGATAATAATAATAAACTTAATAAAGTGACTTTTTATTTATTCATCAATATCTATTTTATTCCCTTCAAAGTAATCCCTCTCAGATATACACTTGTGCCAGCGCTTTTTCCAAACCTCGAAGCACTTTGGTATGACCTTGAGCTCTTCCAGCGATGCGGTCTTTATCTCCTCAATCGTGGCAAAACTCCGTCCTTTCATTGGTCATTTCAGTTTTAGGAACAGAAAAAGTCGCCGGGGGCCAAGTCCAGTGAATACAAAAGCCATGAATTGTTTTGCCGCAAATGCGATTGTTTTCTTCGTGTTGCTTCAAAAAATTTCATGGCATGAACCAAACCAACATTCTCAGCAATTTCTTTAATAGAGCATTAAATTAATTAATTAATTAAAAAATGCAAAATGGCGGATAATGTCAACATGTTATGTTGAAGACCTGTGTACACCAACATAACAAAAAAAACTTTCGAAAATCGAATGTACGTGGCCTGTGAAATTTGAAATGTCACCTTTCTTTTTGAACAAACCTCGCATACTATTTTGACCCATTCCTTGGAATTGTATCTTTGTATTGTGACAGTTTGAACTATTTTACTAGAATTGAATCTTGCTGTTAGTTTTGACTGGATACTTCTAATTCTATCCCTGCTACTATTTAAATTTAATCTTTCTATAATAAATTGCTAACCTTTTTTAAAATTTTGTCTGAAATGGTCTGGTGTTTTTTTTTTGTTCATATTTGTCCATTCTGGACTATTTTTTGATATCAGCGTTCTACTTTACATTATCAAATTTCAGCTCAAGATATTAATTATGTATTTAATATATTATTATAATATGCTAGATGTGCGATATTTACAACTGTTCACCATCATGCAATAAGGGATCAGCATGCCAAAGGTTGTTCCATAATTTGTTTGTTAAAATTACTTTAGAAATTAAAAGGATTTTTTTTATCTATTTCTTAAAATGATTCCTATTTCAAATGACTCTTTGCAGTGACTTGTGCGGTGATCGGTGATGCATTCCCATTACTTTTGATCCCTAATTGTTGCATGGTACAGTCCCAATAAATTGTTCAATACATATTTTGGCATTCATTCATCACACATTCAAAACATTATCATTATCTGTAACTCAGAAGTCCAAATCAATCCCAAAAATATATCTATATTGGTTCACACACACTTATATATCGACGTTGGAAAGGAAAAATGGCTAAAGCGCCATACAGCAGTGACATTGAAGATAAACCTACACATATATGCAATAATGTTCGTTTTCACTTGCGTTCATCAAATCAAGTAGACAAACCCAGAACATGTAGGAAACTCTAGAAAACTTGATTTGATGAACACAAGCGCAAACAAACAATATAGCTTATTGGGTAGGTTTATCTTTAATGTCATAGCTGTATGGCACTTTAGCCATTTTTCCTTTCCAGCATCCATATGATTTGAATATTATGCGATATCCATTTTTTAAATGGTCTAACTCGGTTAATTTCTGAATTGCAAATATTATTGCAAAATTAACATTGACTCTAATAACCATGACTCTCTTGCTCAGGATAATATGTGTAGAATAACTGTAAGAATGCTTTCATCTAACAGTATTTTGAAATGGCCAAGTTCAAGCTAGCTTTTGAATAATCCATGATGACTACGGTGGCTTGATTTATAAAATAAAATAAAAAAATTGATTAAATGCTTTGCTTCACTCAAAACATCATATTTATGGAAACTGTACAAACCAAAATAGTTTTGAAATGTGGTATAAAGTCACGAAAAGTGATGAAAAAAAAATTGGTTTGAGTGAGGATTGAACCTTCCTACCCAGGAACCGGAACCAACCACGCTACCAACTGAGCCAAATCCCAGTTGGATAAGACTAACATTTCATATAACAGCTGTAATGTCATTGAATTTCAGCGAAATGCATATTTGTTCGAATGTGTGTTCGTAATTGTCACCAAAAGTTGATAGAATCTATTGTCAGATTCTATCAGCTGAGTTTCAGCTCGAACGGGTGTCGGGAAGTAGGGTAATTTTCATTTCCCAGATTCCACTTGATTCATTCAAACTCACAAAATCGAAATTCAAGTAGAGATGTATTTTAAAATTAGGCTTGTTTTTTCTAACCACTTTCAATGACTTTAACCACTTTTCACATATTTGTAATAATTACCCCTTCAATGAAAGGGTATATTATCTTATTAATATCTTTTCTTCCAGTGATAAATCGACTTCTCCAAATAAAATCTTGAATGTTTAGAATTAAATTTTTAAAGTACTATAAAATCACATTTTGCTTAAATTTAAAAACAATGCAAATTGTATTTTGGAATCTGAGCTGGATTATAATTTTCTTTTACATTTCTACTAAAAATAATATCTATGGTAAGTGGGTATTTGAATCTATACTGTGTAAGTATTTAAAATTATATTTTTATTGATATTTACACATAATATACACCAAGGGCTCAGTAGAAAGAGGTTGTAAAACTATGCAATGCCCTAAAGAAATTAAATATACGATTATATTAAAATTTTATGCACGCATAATAACTTTTTTTTTCATTAATTTATTTTAATTCATTTTCTTATATGAGGGGCATACAGTTTTACAATCTCTATGAACATACGCACCTGGAATAAAATCACATATTTTCCCAGTTTTTTGGTTCATTGATAATATATTAATGCATTTAAATGAATTTGACAGTAATTTTTAGTGCTATATTGTTATTAATTCAATTTTAAGACAACGAAACTCATTCCTTTGATTAATAACTGATATTTAATTATTAATAATGCGATAATGTAGTTAAAAAGATTGAATATTTTTTGATAAAAGACATTTTTTAGAGTATTATTTTTTTAAATAATTTTATACATTTAACATTAGGTACTTCAGTATTATATATGCATACATTCCCTAACGATGATATTTTCCAATTAGCAATATTTTTTTTACAAAATTATTTTAGTATAATTTTAAATCAATAACATATTTTGCTCTGAAAGGTGATTCTGTATCTTTTGTGTTAAGTCGGCGTTGTGAGACAATTAATGGCTTGTCCTATGCCTTTCATAAGTTTGTTGGCACAATGCTGAATACTGTAAAAATGTGACATAAATACGATTTAACGGCATTAGGCTGTCGCAAAAGATATTGGACCACCCTTCTGGGCACTTGGGACTCTTATCTTATAGCTAACTTATGTTTTTTTTTTTCAATGATGAAAACAATTTAAAATCACTCATTTTACAACAGTATTTTTATACATTTTTTGAAAGAAGTTTTCTTCAATCAGATCTTATTTTTATATACCTTTTTGATATTATTTTTCTCGTATCTTTTGATATAATGGTGATTTGTACTGATTGGTGCTTTGTTAAAAGACGTGAGTTGCAATTTATTGATTTAGATATTTTAAAAAGTTATTACATTTCATATAAAAAAGGTTACTATTTCATGTAAATGTGTATTACTTTTAGCGTAAAAGGTTATTATTGTTAGTAAAAGGTTTATTTTATTGGTGACGGGTATTCTAAGATCTGATAATTGTTACTTGAAAATTATATTATAAAAGGAATAAAAGATCTGTAATGTTTATTAATTAAATTTATTTTATGTGTGTTTTTTAAAACTCAATAAATGTGTATAAAATATTTGTTGTTATTATTTACAATTGGCAATTATCAGATTACCCGAAAATTACATTACATCCTTGGTTTATTGTGCTTGTGGTTTACACTTTCCCATACAATACATCAACAGAAAGCCAAATCATAAGTTTTGGACAAACTAACATTATGGATAATGGTCTATGATATCTTTATATTGGGTTGGTGCATTGGTTTGTAGTTTAACCACTCGAGCGATTTGGCCGCGCTTGTTCAAAAAGCAATATGTTTGTAAACAACTATCATCGCCCTCTGTGGAGTAAAAACTCAAAAGCATTAGGTTCGGAACTTAGCTAAAACCTACTGTCAGTTATGTTAATTAATTACTGTATGATCAAACAGATTTCTCTCTGTCTCAGTCGGTAATGAGGAGCATTGTTATTGTTTGTTTTTAATATGTTGACAGTTGGTATTTTGTTTTAGTATTACTTCTTTAAAACCTTTGTTTATAAATACAATAGGATTCTTCGAATCCTCCTCTTTTTTAATTCGCAAGCGGAACAAACGATTCCTTCAGAAACTCAGGGGGACCGAGCCGGTAGAATAAAAAAGTGCAAGATCTTCTTGTAAATGTGATTGTACAAATAAACTCGCAATACTTGTTTAAACGGAGTATGTTTTACTAACGTGACCTGAAAATTAAACAGCGCTCTTCAATATTAATAAGCAAACAAACTGCTTACTGTTGTTTAAAGCCAACGAATTCACCTCTTTTTCACCATTTATCCCATAGCCAATTCTGTATGTTAGGTACTGAAATTTCCCTATCTTTTACTTCTTGGGGCAATATTGAATATTACTATTTCTGTTTGTTGTCTATGGTCTACTGGAAATGTCTAATCACATTTTTAACAGGTAAACCATGTTCCATTTTTTGAAAACAATTTAAAATGACATCCACACGCCGTGACTATTCCATGACAGGAACGTTAGAGACATCTTTTGGTATTCGATAGAAGCTTAACCCCTAAAAAAATTGGCGTATTTTGTCAAAGGCTAAACATATTCCCGCTTTGCAATAAAATCCAAATAAATGGAACATTTGTTAACGTATTGGAAAACTAAAAACTGTTTTCGAAAGGTGATGAAAAAGGCTTTCATATTTCTATATTAAAAATTACTATGTATTTTTTTAAATATAAAATTTTGTTGCGAAAACTTTAAAAAGTTTTAAAAATGACTCGCTTTACTTTTTTTTCTAACTAAAATTACTGATAATGAAAAAAAATAAAACACATACTTATTAGATAAATGAATTATAAACATTACTGTCACCTCACTTTTTTTCATTTCATGTAAAAAAAATTCTTAAAAAATTCACAAAGTTCCATAATTTTTTTTCAAATTGCTATCGGAAACTTTGGTTTCAGAAAAGGGTAAATTTTAATTTTTTTGTGGTTTTCTTTTAGATTTGAATATATATTTTGTTGTATTCTCTTTTCAATACCGTTTAGATCACATTTCTGACTATGATAGTAAGGGAAAAACAATGATTTCTGTGAGACCTATGTGAGCTGGGACAAATATGGTCTCCTGTGATTAAACGGGTTAATCAAGCTAGTGACTAAACATATTAATTAGCTGATTGCCGGAAGATCAATAAAATAATTTTAATTCATAAAAATCGCCTAAAATTGGGCAGCTACTGCTTGAGTGGATAAAGGAAATACTTAAACTTATCAATAATTATATTCTCCTGCGATTGACGAATAATGATTGACTCTCAATGTTGTCACAGTTTTTGGAATCTACACCTAAATAAATCTGGTCATTTGGAGCTGAAGAAGCCATCAAGCGAACTTTTAAAAGCAGAACTTTTATTAAAGGAGATTCTTTGTAAATTGTTGAGTGTAATGAAAAATATGACAATCTAATGGAGAAAATTCTAAATAGGGTATTTTGACGATAACGAAGGTATTTTAATTTTATTTTTATATTGACGAATAAATCTTCTTTAACGATTTCAAAGAACATGTTCATTTTTATTAGTGAATTCGGCGGTGTTGGCGTCACACTGGATAACGTTGGTGGCAGTCGTCTTACCAGACATTGTCTTTTTCTATGTCATTATGACATTATAACCAGTTGGAACCGTTTTGTGATGTGCGGTTATTCAAATTAATTATGAATAAAAATATTAAAATTACATATTATGTTCAGTGCAATGATCAGAATCACTTTAAATCTTCCACACATTTTTAACGGTATTCATAGTTTGTGAAAATACCCCATTACATCTTTAATTGACAGTCTATTTTCGTAAGCCAACAATTGAAACAATAAATCCTTTACAGTAAGATAGTTCTGCAATAAAAAATCTTAACATCTTAGCATTATAGCCTTGGAAACCAAAAAAAGGTACAAACTTATGCATCGACCCATTAATATGATACCCTGGTACCTTACAAACATCCTCTACGGATTTTATAACAATAAAGATAATTACATCCTGGTTCCACGTAAGCAACACTTTAAGACATTTCGACAACTTACAATCGATATATTTTCTATGAAAATAGATGTTTTAGAAACACTCGTCGTTGCAACGCGTACATGTGACAAATGTGTCCCTAAAGCAATGATTCTCAACCTTTTTGTTCTTCGAGCCGCATATATATGTTTGTTATGTTATGCGGGCCGCAACACTATACTGGTGTGATGAAAAAAATCATGAAACCCCCCTTTTTTTAGAAAAATTACCATTTTAGACTATAATGACAATCCTCTTCAGGTGTCACTATCTCAAAGTTGAAACGAATCTCAAGATATACGAAATTTAGAATGCCAGATTTTAAAAAATCATGTTCCTGATAATAAATGTGTTTAGGGCCACATGCAGCCCGCGGTCTGCAAGTTGATTATGATTGCCCTAAAGTTCTATTTCCATAGAAAACGTCTTAATTCGTTGCATACATACGACCAGGATGTCTTACCTTAAAAGGGGCGACAAACACGAAGCTTACATCAAAAGATACTTTATAACACAATGGCCCTCGCCATACAATCCCATACAGACCCGCCAGACGTAAAAATATTATGTGTTATAAGCGCGGTTCGAGTCTTCGCTATTTATTATTATTCTCTGTAACCACTAGCGGCGCGATATCAGAAAAGTTATGCGATCCCCCCCTCTGCCGTAAACAGGAGAGGGGGTCATTTTTAATATACGGAGTGGCGTGTCGAGCCGCTGTCAGCCGTCAAGTTGACATATCCAGTACAAAGAAATGATATTCCCTCGGCCACTTCCGAATTCAACTGACCCCCTCTCCTGCTGTAGGAAGAAATCTTTTATAACGTAGTGTGTCAGTAGATACAAAGTCAAAAGATACTTTATAACACAGTATCTTTTGATGTGAGCTTCGTGTCTGTCCCTACCTTAAATGCTTTACCAATTAAAGTTTTTATAATTTTCAATTTGATTTATTTAAGTTCCTCTTAAAAATTTGGACACTTTAAACATTTCTTGCTCTACTCCTATCAGAGGTCAGACAGCAACATCTTGTCTCTCATCTCCTATGTTTTCTAAAGAAAAAAAGTGTTATAATTCAACCATTATTTTCAAGATGCGAGGATATGTTCCAAACAATACTTAATTTCCCTCAATTTAATATGTAAACGCAACAAAATTAGCTTATTACAAAATGCATGGCTTTTTCAGGGAAAAACGGTGCTTAAAGTGCTGGTGAGTTTTCGAATATATTTATTTAACTAATTTTCTTCTTAGGCTAAACCAGGAATCTTTCCTAGTTTATGCAGTAACAGTAACATTAACCCATTGGTGAAATAATCTACACTCCTTTTTCCTAAATTAGTTTCGCAAGTTAAAAATATTAAAATACGTAATCAACTTGACGTACCATTAATAATAACTTTAAAGTATTAACTTAACATTCTGATCTGTTCGTGTGAACGCATGAAACATATTAACCAACCAAATAAAACATTTATCTTAACACATCGTAGTCGGGACACGGCATTTGCCGTTTTTCGCGGACTGTCGATCAACTGCGGGATACGGCAAATGCCGTTTTGTCGACTGTCGGTTCTTGGCGGGAAACGGCATTATACGGGTTGAAGGGTAAAACGCCAGGAAGGGTAATTTGCTACCTGGGTGCTAGGCGATAGTCTGTCGACGTTATTTGAGATGCATTGTCCGGATTGGCTAGTGTGCCGCTTGTAAAGGCGTGGCCAGAAATCTAGAGTTTTTATGCGATCTCAATCTCCAGTTTAGTTTGAGTCATTTCACGTGTTGGACTATTTTTCATACCGCTCGCACTGTTTTGTTTACTGTTTGGTATTTTATTATTTGAATATATTAGCATTGTATAGAACTTTATCCCTACAAAAATGTCTTTACAAGCCAATGATAGTGACGATGAAGTGTATGCCGACAATTTATCTAATTGTTCTTGGAATGATGATATTGACGAGGTGTCAGACAACGAACCCAGTGATGATGAACAAATACCAAGACCTAGAACGTTTCACCGTCGTACTATTGAAAGTGATTCTGATTCGGAGACGAGCTCAGATGAGGATGTGGACGAGTGGTCATCGTTTGATAATCCTCCAGTTCTGGAATCGTTTTTAGGCCGCCGCGGTTTGAATTCAAATGTCCATTGTCCTCAAACTGTAAGTGATGCGATAGAGTTATTTATCGGTGATGATTTGTTTGAATATTTTGTAAACGAATCTAATAGATATTACCACCAAAACTCACATAATTACAAATTATATAAAAAATCGAGAAAGTGGAAAAATATTACTTTGAAAGAAATGAAAAAGTTTTTGGGGCTGATTATATTGATGGGACAAGTTCGAAAGGATATAAGGGACGAGTATTGGTCTACGGAACCAACAACCGAAACTCCTTACTTTGCTAAAACGATGTCCAGAGACAGGTTTCGGCAGATTTGGAAAGCGTGGCATTTTTCTAACAATGAAGATATCATCGATAGTTCCGACCGATTATGCAAAGTAAAACCAATTATTGACCACTTTTTACCAAAATTTATAAACATTTACAAACCCCACCAAGAATTAAGTTTAGATGAGGGAATGATACCTTGGAGGGGAAGACTATTTTTTAGAGTTTACAATGCTTCTAAAATTGTGAAATACGGAATACTTGTGCGAATTTTATGTGAAAGTGATACAGGCTACATTTGCAATTTTGAAATATATTGTGCACAAGGACTTAAATTACTAGAAACTGTAAATGAAGTTGTGTCTCAGTATACTAATTTATGGCATCATCTTTATATGGACAATTACTACAACAGTGTCGAAAATTGCAAGGCTTTGTTACTAAATAAAATAAGAGTTTGTGGTACTATAAGAAAAAACAGGGGTTTACCCAAATCATTGCAAATGATTAAACAGAAGAAAGGTGAATCTATTTTCAAAAGAAAAGGCGATGTACTATTGCAAGTTTGGCAATCTAAAAAAGAAGTTCGAATGATTTCCACCATTCATTCTGCTGAAATGAAAGAAAGCCAGAACATGGATTGGAGAACGCGCAATAAAATCATAAAACCAACATCTGTAATCGAATACAATAAACACATGAAAGGTGTTGACCGTGCTGATCAATACCTCTCATATTATTCGATATTGCGTAAAACTACAAAATGGACAAAGAGGGTAACGATGTACCTAATAAACTGTGCACTTTTTAATTCATTCGTCATATTTAATTCGGTTCATCAACCAAAGATGAAATATAAAAAAATTCTGCATGAAGTAGCATTGCATTGGATAACCGACCGAATACCTTCTGATGATGAATTAGATAACCCGGATCCGGGACAATCGACACAACCTACGCAGCGAACACCAAAATTCGATCCTCCCGGAAGATTGTCAAAGGACATGAAACAACATACATTAGGTAAAATTGTAGGTAAGGGTAAGAGAAAAAATCCCCTAAGACAATGTCGGGTATGCGCAGCCCACCAAAAGCGAAGTGAAACGTGTTTTATTTGCCAATTTTGCTGTGTACCACTTCACCCTGGAAAATGTTTCGAACGTTACCACACCGTAAAACATTATTAGTTTATAAAATAAACATTATATTTCGTATTTTTTTTTGTATTTTTGTATTATAAAATAAACATTATATTTCGTATTTTTTTTGTATTTTGTTTTATTATGTATAGTTATATTATGTTGCCAAAGTTTTGTAAGGAAAAGTGACAACCGACTATGCCACAGTGAATCAAGTGATGATCAAATGTCATATATGATTTCTTTGAAAATTTCAATCGAAAATATTATTTGGTTTAGAAATTGTGTCAATTTTAAGAAAGCGATGTATTTTTGCGCTAATCGCGAAAAACACCCGCTATAGACTAGATTCTATTGTTCGGAGCGCCCGATTACGATGTGTTAAATTCAATGATTACTTTGTCTCTAAACCAAATACATTTATTTATATTCTTCGTTTTATGGATACAGATCTTTGATGACTTCTGAAGAGTGATTCTGTGTCTTTTGCAACAGTATTATCGATTGCTTCGATTTAACGCGTGTTAAATCGGCCATATATGACACGTTTTGACAGTTTTCTTAAATGCGATGTTCCGTATCGTGCCAATGAGCTTAATACTGCACTTGTGTTAAGACATCAACTCTTAAATGTATTTACCCTAATGCCAGAGATAACGGCCCATTTGTCGCTTAATCCTCGTTAAGGGTGTTAGTAGCGGGGAAATTTGCAAATCGAATGTCATCGCAGCGTACAAACATCAGAATAACGTGACAAACTGATAGTCATTTATGAATGTGTTCGTGTTTTAAGGAGGAAATTAATCCATTCAACACACGAAAGGCATAGACAAGCCATAGAAAATCACAGAAATTTGACGGCCGATAATGCACAACGGACGCCTTCCGATGTCTGACGGATTATGTTTTAATTGTCTTGTAACGCAGAATTAATGCAAAAGATAACACAAAAGATACAGAATCACCCTTCTGGGCGCCTAGCACACTCGATCGATAAGGATTGTATCTATAACTTTCGGTAACTTCTCCTCGTTCCCTAGCATGACTGCAAATCACCAACGAAGTTCACAATGACTAACGGCCGCTGTTCCTAACTTTTAAATAGATTCATCTGAGGCCGCGATCAGCCAAGCATTTTGTAGGGTAGCGCTCGATTTATGTTGTTCCCAAACATCTTATGTTATCTGGCCTCGCCCGCTTTCATAGACATCAAAGTAAAAACTCTCGCAGTTAAATTTATATTATAGGGTTAATTGTTGTATTTATTATTAATACACGTAATTCATTTAAAATATTTTTATCCATAACCTGACATTTTATATTTTTTAAACAAACGTATATAAAATAAAGTGTCAGCTTGACCGTAGGTACTGGACTTGACACTTGGCTTGGCGAATATTCGAAAACGACATAGTTTTTTGCATAAATTAACCGTTTTTGGTCTCTGCTCCGCACGCATCCGAACTTCTCAATCTCAGTCAAAGTGATATTTCATTGACCATTGCGTTCGCGGTATTTTTCCTACTCTGTTGACACTTTTAAGAACTAGTCCAAAACTGAGGCGGCCGGAACGAGTTTAATCCACTAGTCCGGCTTCCTTAGGTTAAGATAAATGCTTAAGGCATGCTTAAGCGATATTTCTGTGTTGGAAAAAGCGTAGTTGGGCACTAATCAATTACTAAGGCAAAATTTTGGCTTAGTAATTGATTAGTAGGATTGGGAACAGCGGCCGTAAGTTTCCGCAACACATTCGACATCAAATGTTGTTTTTACGTTAGCGATCGGCAGTTGTCCTGGGGAACGATGAGAAGTTAGCGAACGTTATAGATACAATCCTTATCGATTGAGTGTGCTAGAGGGCCTGGTCATTTGACTTGAATGGTAAGGATGTGGGTTTGTTTACTGTCACAGCCCAAAAATATGCGTTGAGAGCCAAAAATAACTACATTCATTATAATAATAATAATTTATAATAATAAACGTAGAAATGGTTTGACATACATAATCCGAGGGATAGAAATGTTTTTAATGTTGTAATAATAATTTTCTGTTTAACATTTCAACATTAACAATTTACGCACTTATGATTTGCGTTGTAAACATAATTTATTAAAATATTTTAATTAATGAAGATAATATTAGCGAAAGTCAATCGAAAATCTGAAACAGAAAAATCAGAAAAAGATACGGATACATCTGGGACTCGAACCCAGGTCCTCCGGCAATCCGGGCCGACGCGCGAGTTAAACCTCAAATTATAATATTTTAATTAATGAAGATAATATTAGCGAAAGTCAATCGAAAATCTGAAACAGAAAAGTCGGCCCGGATTGCCGGAGGACCTGGGTTCGAGTCCCAGATGTATCCGTATCTTTTTCTGATTTTTCTGTTTCAGATTTTCGATTGACTTTCGCTAATATTATCTTCATTAATTAAAATATTATAATTTGAGGTTTAACTCTTTAAGTTAAAAAGTTAAAAATAAAAAAAAATATAAATAATTTATTAACATTTAAAAAAATAATCGATTAAATAAATTACCTATTTATGTATTTATGTAATAACATTGCTAAAAACAACGTGCTAAACTAATCTATTAATTTAAAAGGCATCGGAGATATAGATAGACTTGTGAATAATGGGGGTTCTACTATGTTTTGTATGCATCAGTCACTGAAAACAGGAAGCATTTTGAAAAATATAGTCGTCACTGTAGTTGAGCCTTATAACTTTAATTCGATTTTCTCTAGCATTTTGTTTGGTGTATATAAAGGATGTTAATAACTCAGGTATGGGACATACGTCATTCCTATGTCTACCTACGTTAAATTATCGTGAAAACAAGCTTATGTGTCCAAGCGGTTAAGGGACGTACTTGACTTATTTTTAGCATGATTCTTGACATTATTTGAAGTAAAAATGTAAGTGAAATTTTAGGAAATCTTTTTTTTTGTTTTTCTTTTTTTTTCTCTTAAAATTATCTTTAAAACTAAGCAAAATAATATTATTTCACATGTCGTCACCGGGCACTCGGTCGAGTAACTGCACAACCCGTCGCCTCAACCCTAACTGTCTGACCAATACCTACTGATTTTTTATGTTTTAACCGGAGACCAAAATTTTATTAACACATTTTACTCCAAAACTAAAGGTCAGGAATCTCTAGCTAAAGTGAATCAAGTACTTAACACCTTGTATATCAGGGTGTTAAGGTACGTACTTGAGTTACTTTAACCAGTGATTCCTGACATTATTTGGAGTAAAAAATGTAAATAAAATTTTGGTCTCCGGTGACTTTTTTTATGTCAAAATTTTTTTTTTTTCAAAATATTTTTTCTTCAAAATGAAATTAAAAAAAATTCTTTCACATGACCTTATTGGTCACTCAGCCGAGTTACCGCCCCACCACTTACCCTACCCCCAACTACCCAACACCTACCATTATTTATGTTTTTGTAGAAAAAAAAAAAAAAAAAAACATCAAAAATGTCACCGGAGACAAAAATTTCATTTACATTTTTTACTTCTAATAATGTCAGGAATCACTGGTTAAAGTAACTCAAGTACGTACCTTAACACCCTGTATACGGTAAACAGAAACTCTTAGTACAAGCCAGTATTGATAAACATAATACATCACATTTGGAGTCAATTTTGTGGTATAACTTTTTTGATTTGAGCTTTTGTTTTTAAGTAAATTGAGTCTGATCTTGAAATTATTTAGATTAAATTTCAATTTCAAAAATCGGTGTTAATATCACTTATTTGATGTAAGTTAATGTGTAGACTTGGCTCCAAATTTTTTTTTTATCCTTTGCCGAAAAAAATAATAATAAAAAATAATGATTCACCTGGTTCCCGCTTGCACTACCAGTTTTTGCGAGCACTGTTTTTATTATATGGAGAAAACTATGTTTCAGGTCAAAATTTACTGTTTTCCATTTAAAAGCTGAACATTTAAAACCACCTTTTATCGTTAAAAAGTAAAAAAATATTAAAAAAACAGAGTCCACCCCTGTTAGCAATTTAAAACATTCTTCGATTCTGTTGAAGATTACAGCAGATCAATATTTAAAGTCAACTTAAGATACGCACAGCCAACATCAGTGGAAATCGCAAGAAAGTTCAAAACATTGGCGCAAGAACGATGAAGAACGTGACGTGTCTTAATACTAAAAGTCAATACATAATTAAAATTCGAAAAGGTTCTTTCAATATTCAATCGCCTGTTTTTCTTCGTGGGGGAATAGCACGCAATTTTTTTGTTGTTTACGTTTCATAAAAATGAAAGGATGCCCGTATTCTTGCAGACTGTAATAGTCCCGGCTTCCAAACAGAACCGCTCCCCGTCGCTGAGCAGTCGCTGGCCGAGCGGACCCTCGCAGCCGGCCGTCAACATCCCCCACACCTTCGTGCTGCACTCCTACACGCGCCCCACCGTGTGCCGCCATTGCCGCAAGCTGCTGCGGGGACTCTTCAAGCAGGGCCTGCAGTGCAAGGACTGCCACCACAATGTGCACAAGAAGTGCGTCGAGAAGATTCCCAAGGACTGCAGCGGGGAGATCATACGGGACACGGGGAGTAAGTATATCTATCATTAAATTATTGTATTTTTACCTTCACCTCCAAATTGGAGCACCCAAATTAGGCAGAAATTACGAGGGTTAGTCAAAAACTAATGCCTCCTATTTTTTTCTACTTAAATAAAGTTATTTAAGTGAAAAATTTGAATTTGGCGCTAACCTTCATCCTTCTAAGATCTACTGCGGTAGTAACTTTCTGCATCAATAGGTGGCAGCACTGCAGTCGCTTGCAAATTGGCCGACATCAATGTTTGTATAGACAGCGTTCTGAGATTGAATTCTTGAATGCAGAAAGTGATATGCCCATTTGCAATCATGAAAGACTGAAAAATGTATGCGACAGTATATGTCAGCACTTGTAGATGATGGATCCGTCCCTATAACGAAGCTGACGAAAAGCTGAGCGGTAATCGGTTGGCTGCAGGGACTCCAGGCAACATTCAGCGAGTCAATGACATCATTCGTGGTGACCGCCGGCTAACTACAGATGAATTGTGACACATCTTCTTAAGTCGGTTCCTCATTGCTGAGGATCGTGACCCCTACTTCAATAGTGGGCAAGGGTCCTCCACTCCTCATGGTTATGCGCTGCGTGGAGAGCTATAGACACCGATGTACCGGATGCCAGTAATACTTGGTCACTCCAGCTTATTGGTGACCTTCCTCGGCTTCTTCTGCCAAACACTTTGCCAGCGGTTATGAGTTTCTCCAAGTTGGAGTCCTCAGTTTGACGAGCAACGTGTCCAAAGTATCTTAAAATACGTTGTAGGCAGATAGATGCAACTCCGTTGGGGATGCCTAGCTCTTCCAGAATTGGCACATTTGAGCGTCTGGCTGTCCATGGAATTCTGAGCATTTTTCTCCAGCACCACATTTCGAGGGCATCCTCTTTCTTTTGCTGGCTTAAAGTTTCCATGTTTCCACACCATATAGAAATATGGGGAAAATCACCACCCGGATCAGTCTCATCTTCGTGGTCTTCGTTATGTCTCTGGTTTGCACCTTACTCGAGGCTTCTTTTGTCATGCAAATTATTTTTCTTCACTTTTGAAAACTTCTGATATTTTATTGCTAATTAATAACTAATAACTGCCTAATCAAGATTTCAATCAAATCAAATTCTGATTAAAGTGAATGTAAATAACTAAATTGTTTTCAGACTTTTTTTTTATTATAAATTAAAAATAATCACTTTTGACCATTACTTGAAATATCATTTGGTGACCAAAAAATAATTTGCCCATTTAAATAGCTATATAACAATAATGAAGGGTTGTGTTTGTGCGTGTCAGGTGAGTACCAGGACAGCAGCACCGGCTCCGAGCGTGAACTGCTCTCGTGCAGCATGTGCGAAGAGGAGGATGACTCGGACGCGGAGGGGGTGCGTGCGGCAGCCACCACGCCCAACGGCCAGGGACCCCCGCTGCCACGAGATCCCGACGCCGACAACTCCTCGTCCGAGGAGAAGTCTTGCAGCAGGCCCAGCAGGTGATTATTGCTTTCAATTTTAAATCTCACTCTTTAGAAATCTGTCTTAGAGTTTGCCAAACTAAAGAACGTGCTTTATCAAAGTTATTTGGAAAGTTTTGGAAATCCGGAATAGTGTTTGGTGATTTCTGCGTATCGACTATCAAGTGCTTCTTCTCTTATCCTCCTCGGTCCCAACACACATGCTATAGTTACCATTTGGATACTTGCATTGCAAATAACTATTTTTCGTTGTTTTACTAATCTTATGAACATGCATTTTTATATTTAGGAGAAATAAAAGTATTTCTTTTTAAGGCTGGAAATAATGCGTCGCGTATGGTATTTATTTAGTGATAAATTGAAAATGTCCCGTGATTTGGCACAATTATTTCCCACTTTTAATATTCTGGGCAATGAGAAATTCATATGGGAGCTAGTCCTAGAATTTCTACACTGAAATAAATTCCAACTTCTAGTATACACATAGAGGAATCTGCAAGATTATCAATGCAAGCAATTCTGGCATCAACGTACAGAGTGACGGTCAGCGACCAAAGTACATGACCAATGTACGCGTGGCACTATTTCCAGCCTTTGATTGAATTTGTATAAAACAATGAAAACATTGCGTGTACTTTTTAAGCAAAATAGAACACGGCGAAAAAATTTGTGAAAGTTATATTCTTAATTTTTTATTATTATTGTTATCCCCAATGGTTATATTATAATAATCCAACATTGTCTGTTAACATTTTTAACACGGCATTAAAAGCGTACTTCACTTTATTATCCTTATCAATATTCGTTTACACCTTTCTGTACTCAGATTCACAATTCCTGTGCCTACTGATATTATTGTATGAATGTCGACTCTTCACTATAACTGTGTTATGTTTAAACAGCTTGCATTATGGAAATACAACTAGCATGAAGTAGTAAGTTTATTTTTAAGGAACCCCAAATAATCCCTTAACAAATTTTAAAAGTGTAAAAACTCTTTCACTTTTGGCGTGAGATAGTTTCAATAAAAGAACCCCTTCTGTTATTGAGGCTTTATTGTTTTTGATTTTTTTTTTAACTACTCCGACCTCAGGCATATTTTGTCAAAAGGTCAGAAAATTTCTGCTTTGCAATAAAATCCAAATAAGTGGAACATTTCAGAATGCATCGAAGAACTAAAAAATGTTTTTGAAAGGTGATGAAATAGGCTTTTAAATATCATTATTAGAAATAAACATATCATTTTTGAAATACTAAAAAAAAAAGGTTTTAATTTAGACACAAGTGTAACAAATGTTCACAGTTGATGTCAGAATCATGAGAATGGGTTTTTTCTCTGATTACTTTTGTCTAAGTCGGCTCGCGTGTGGAACAAGCTACCGGCTTCTGTTTTTCTTTCTTCATATAATGCGGACCTCTTCAGCTATATCACCAACGGGTTGGGTGGTGATGCAGTTCCCCTGTCTTTACTGTTACTGTTTGTTATAAGTAGACATCGGATTATATGCACTAACAAAGTGCCAAAATATGCATGCAAATATGCACTAAAAAAGGCCGAAATATGCACTAAAAACTCTTGATATGCCCAAAATATGCATAATGCAAAATCAAAAAACCATTTTTATTTTTATATATTTTAATTAAAAACGGTTCAAAAACAGCGAAATATTCTTAAAATTATGCATAGTTTTTGTCACCATATACAATTAAGTATTTTTCCAAATTTTCGGTCACAAATTTGTGACGTTTGTCACCCAGTATTAATTTTGTACGCCGAAAACAACCTCTCTACGGCCAACTGTCGGCATTTGTCAAAATTAAAATTTTGGCATACTTCTGGAGATACCTTATTAGGCAGGGTATGGACCTGTGAAGTTGATGTAGGCATTTATGTTCTTCATGTCTTCAAGACACTTTTTACGAATCTTTTCTAATATTGAATTACCTAGAATTACGTAGGAAGGGCGTTGGTAAGTACGATCATTGTTTCCAGTATTTCTATTGATTTAAATAGAGGAAGATTTTTTGTTTCTAATTTTTTTATGGCATCTGGTAACTTGTGGAAATGTGTTGAGATGAGGGCGATATTCTTCGGATGCATAATCAAATGCTAGCTTGCTTGACTGAATTGCAAAGGCCTGAGAACTGTCAAATTGACTAGCGAAATATGACTAGGGAAAAAAGACTAAAATATGCATTAACGCCGTAATTAGAGAGTTATATGCATTTGCATATTTGCATATGCAAATGCATATGATCCGATGTCTAGTTATAAGGTGTAACATTAAAAAAAAGCAGAAGAAAAAAATTAATAAAATTTTGGCGGATGTTTTCCCTTGTTTCCTTTTAGATTTCTTTTTTAATGTCTGAAACTTGTAAATCTAACGTTGTAGGTTTATTATATAACAATGAAATAATACAAATTATAAATGCAAAGCAATTTTTTCAAATTATATAAATTATTAAAAAAAAAAATTTCAAAATTGTCCAGTGATTCATCACATATTATTAGTAATATGAATGCAAATATGACAGAATTAACATAATTAATTTTTGATTTTAACATGATTCAAGTGGTTTATTTCCCTCATAGATAAGAGATTTTTTAAATACGTGAAGGTTTTCTGAATGATTCACATTATTATTTTTAGAACTTTATAAAGGACACTAATTACTGCAATATTGATTATATCCACATACCAAATCAGTCATCCCAATTCCCAAATGACTATATAAAAGTGATTAGTACCTTTAAATATGATCATTGTGATTTTAATACATATTGTGTGAGGCTACGTACAGCCAGAGTTTTGGGAAAACAGTTTAGTAAAACGTACAGCTAAATTAACATGACCACAAAGAATATTTAATGGGTAAGATTACAGAAATCCACATATTTAAAAGTAAGGCATATTTACATTGCACTATTTGGGAATCTGGATTCACAGTAATAATAAAAAGAAAAAAAACGTACTTAGATTTTTTATAATTTTAAATTTTTTTTTACAATTTGTAAAGAGTGCTTAAATATATTGAAGTTTTTTTGTTTTTGTTTTATTATTCACAATAATAAAGATGTGATATGCTTTTTCTAAATAAATTGTGTTGATAGTCGTTTTACCACGAGTTTTCTGATATCTTGTACATATGACCAGTAGTGTACATACAGCTTTAATCCTACTGTTAATTTCTTGGCTATATATATTGTTATTTTACTATTAATTTTAAGAAAACTTTCCATTGATTTATTTTCAGTTCCTCCTCCTCACCGAGCGCCAACATTCCACTGATGAGAATAGTGCAATCCGTAAAGCACACCAAGAAACGGGGATCCAAATGCATCAAAGAAGGGTGGCTCGTACATTTTACAAATAAAGATAAAACGGTTAGTACCCAACCATCATTTTAAACAGATTCTCTCATAATTAACCTGATCTATCCCGTTATCGCGCACGAGATCCATCAGCGGCTTTCCCCGAATGCTGATGTCGCATATGCGATACATGGAATTTGATGAAAGGCTAGTACGCACATTTGTTCTTACTCGATCGAGTAAAACCGGCGAGTTAGAACGAAGGCTACAGATGATATCCACACATACAATTTAATCAACAAGATTGACTCAGCGTTAAGTGTATTTGTTTAAGATGAAACCGTGGCTTTGTTTAGCGAGTCTCGCATTGCTCGCAGCTCAGCACTGTGTCATTACTACACACTCTAAATTTCTGAGATTTCTCTGTCTTACCGACTTTCTTTTGGGTGTGCTCGGAATGAACCATCTAAGGATCAGAACGGTTGTACACATTGCTACACGTTTCTTCAGATTGATTCACGGATGTTTTGAGAACTCGGCTATCATGGAGAGAGTATTCATTTCTATGTTCCCGATGGTTATCTCCGCCACCGATAGCATAGACTGTTCTATCTCCCAGCCTACAGGACTAACTCGCCAATGGTCATGCCTGTCGGGAGAGCAATCTTGCTGTTGAACTGAACCAATTCAGATGTCGACATATTCAGCGCCAGTGAATTTTCTTTTAAAAGGCAAGCTATCTTAATGATAGAACAGTTGACATACCCACTGCCTATGTTTTATGGAATACTCTTTTTACAAATGTATTTAAAAATACACTAAAATGTTCAATTTTGTAATGTTTTTAAAACAACAAGTAATTTGAATTGATGGTCTGAAGCAAGTGAATATGACTGTTGCATCCGAAACTGTTTCTGAATAGCTTCAGATGCACTTGTTAAATGTTAGATGGACTGTAAATAAACAAAACGAGGAATAAACGAAATGGTGTTAAATAACAGTAGGAATACAATGGGAGAAGGAAAACCAATCACTTACCTCTAGGAGAATACGACACAATCACAAATAAAGTTTATTCCGTTGCTATACTTCGAGGTATTATCGCCACAACAACACAAATAAGTAAAACACGATATTGTTTACTTTGATATGGTCTTTTTAGTTCATAAACAAAGTTATTATCAAGTTATTACTATGCTTAGAACACATACATTGTGATAAAACTTGCTGCTATGGGATTGAGTTAAAGTAGTTATGATAACATTTTTATTTTTTGATTTCCGATAGTCCAGTCATGAGTTATACTGTTCACCGGCGGACAACTTTTTTTCGAGGCGCCTCTGAAGATTTGCAGACGTCGGCTTAATTATTTAAATTTAATTTATTTTTGAATTAAGGAAATGTTGTATGGTATGTTGTACTATAAATGTTACGATCAATTTAATAAATTTGTATTACCTGTAGCATCTAAAAAAATTCTTAAAAATGGGCCTTTTTTTGCCGAACTAATGTTGCCATCCCCTTAATAAAAACTTTTTGTAATGTTTGTTTATTATTTCAGTTAAAACGGCATTACTGGAGGTTAGACGCCAAATCTATAACACTCTTCCAATCGGACCAAGGTGCCAAATATTATAAAGAAATTCCCCTAAGCGAGATCCTGACCATAGACACAGCCAGAACACCACAAGGAGGTAGGTTTACTCCATTTTACATTAGTTATTATCTATGCAGGAATTTCATGGTTTTTTTCAAATCCTGTCTAGAGATAACTTTTTTCAGCTGTAAATAACTGACCAAAAATATGTAATAAGATTTATTCCTGTATTACTTTCAATAATATAGTGAAGGTCGTTGTACTGTGACTGACATATTTATTTTATTACGGTTTAAGACGAGTACTGTCACTAGAGTTGTATCCCGTGAGACCATTCCATGTTTTAATAGACTTATCTTGCTCCAAGCTGATCCATATCATCAAACAAAATTCACTCATCAATCAATATTAATCAAATCTATCATTGCATCTAATATTGAATTGTCATTTGCAGATGTGATGCACTGTTTTGAGGTGCGCACGGTGAATGTGGACTACCTGGTAGGGGCGGATCCTCTGGCGCACCTGTCGGGCCCCGGAGGCTCTGTCAACGCCTTGCCGCCCCCCGACAGCGGGGTGGGGGCCTACCTTGCCAAGTCCTGGGAGACGGCCATACGACAGTCACTGATGCCCGTCACGCAGCAGTCTGGTAACAAACACACCATAATCTTCTTCTTTCATATTGCAGTGGGTCAGAGTGGAGCCCTGTCGCCCTATCGTACTCATCTATCCCTGTGGGGAATTAATGGAGCAGGCATTCACTGACCACAGTGGTGCGCACAGAGTTTATAATCCGAATAGGCATTAGGAAAAAAGCGAATAAATTGATATTTAAAAAAAATTACCGCAGACAACACTCTTCATGCAAGTTTTTGCTAAGAAGCCAGGTTTAGCTCTTAACTGTAGCTGTAACTCTTAGCTGTATGTTGTTTAGGATTACTTACCACATCAAATATACAAATAACCTCTTTTATTTATACATTTTACGTTACAAAGCCCTCATGATTTATCATTATTTCATTAGTAAAGTTGTACGTATGTATCGAAGTATATTAATACGGTAATGCCCGTACGGTTCAAATTAAGGAACCCGACTCTGAGTAAATCTCCAACACCACACTGTATAGAGACCGTTCTGACCCGTCCGTGAACGTGCATTTTTCCACGGAGCTGCTGCCGTAATATGCACACTTATCACTCGCTCACATGCGATTTGCAAACGGAAGTGGCGCCATCTATAATAGTCTATTTAATGAAAAGAGTATGAAGAAGAAGAAACATTTTTTGCTTTCATTCAATAATAAGAAGATTTATGTTGGGGTGAAGAGTGTTCCTCTCATTATTCACGGTCTTAATGTAAGAATGTCTACTATTATATATCTACCTATTAAATATAATTATTCTGTTGTGTTAATAGTAGTTAGTTTTTCAAATGGGTAATGCCTTATAAATAGTCACCAACACTTAAACTGGGCGAAGCAGAATGAAAACCCGCGGAGTGGGTTTTTCACTGTTAGTATATATTAATATGTATTTAGTTTCAATGTCTCTCAACAGATGTCGTTAGTATAGGTTAGATGTAGTTTTAAGGTGTCACAACAGATGTCAGTAGTTGTACTATATGAGAGAGAGACAACTGTCGCCTGTTCGGGTCTAACAACACCACGATTTGCTCATGTGGCAGAACGGACGTTCTGGCCCAGCATAGCATGACAAGAGGGCTAGGTCTCTTGACATTATCATCATTGGCCTTGAAGGTTTCAAGAGTCATCTTAAGGAAGAACTCTAATAAAATAAAATAAAAAATTAATCATTTGATTTTCCAGGTGAAAGCAGTAATGGCATGCCCGAAGAGAGGGTAACGGACATGTCCCAGCTGTACCAGATCTTCCCTGACGAGGTGTTGGGTTCGGGCCAGTTTGGTATAGTGTATGGAGGAATCCACCGGCGGACCAACAGGGCGGTAGCAATTAAGGTAACCATTTTTTATTTTGAGGTAAAGCAAATACAAAGTGTCCCTAGTAAAGTGCAGTAACTTTGAAGAATCACCTTGTATATTTACAGGTAAGCCCTATTCTTTTCTGAAATTAAAATGAAAACGGTGAAATTATTCTTATGTTATTGTCGACGAATGTATTTTACCGCCCAAATGCCAAAAATCAAATTGTGCACGAGAAAAAAAAAACTTTTTAGGGGTATCAATGTTCCGTGACATGTTAAGCTATTTTGTGACGAGAATATTGAAGATAGGCAGTAATTTCATTAAAAATATAACCGACTTCGGTTGTCTGGAATTTCCCATTTTTTGCTCTGCTCGCGCACTATTTAATGGTAATATTATGAACTAAGTATACAAACGTGGGTGGAATTTGCTCGTCTATCGAATTTCATGTAAAAATTATTTATAGTCTGGGTGTCGCTTAGGCGGTGTAAGGTAGGCATGCTGTGGTGGCACCACCTCGCAGGGTTAAAGTGGGAACTCAACATCCACTCTACGCTAGCAGTACCTATGGATTTCGACACATGCGTCCGCATAAACCAAATAGCATGTCACAAAGGTACTCATGGTAGGTTATCTTGCTTGTTTTAGGTTGGGATCCCTCGGTCGGTACTTGAATATTTTAATGAATGAACCACAGGCTTAACGAGTCATCTGTCGTAAGCCCGCCGGCGGGCGGGTGACAGCTGAGAGGTTAAAAAATAAAATGCCATTGAAACAGAAACTGTACAAGGACAAGGTGTGAATCGCTTGCACCAATATCATTCCAGACTTTGCTTCTTATTAGAGCACTCTAGCTTCTCGGAATGCTCTGATATTAATTTTCTATGAAATGCCTTAACCTCTAACTGTCATCCGACATTTAAAAGGGTAATAGTTTAATAATTGTTTTTGTAATAGTTTTTTCTGATGATTTTATTCATACAATGGCAGCACATTCGTGAGTCAGATAACTTATAATGATAATAATATAAGAAATAACTTTAGTAGAAGCGTAATGCCACGATAGGAATTATAGAAATATCCAGACTGACTTCGGGCGGCTATCGGCCGCCGGTTGTAGGTACACAATGTGTGGATCTGACGTTACTAGTCGGACTGCTATTAACGGGTGCTTTCGATGTTACGGAACAGTCGGTATTGTTTCTTCTTCGACATTATGCTTTATATTCTCATCATGTACAAACTTTGCTATAAAAATTAATAAAACAAAGACACCCTTCAAGTTGTGATTGTGATTTCCAGTTGATAGACAAGCTGCGATTGTGATTTCCAGGTGATAGACAAGCTGCGGTTCCCGACCAAGCAGGAGGCGCAGCTGAAGAACGAAGTGGCCATCCTGCAGAACCTGTCGCACCCCGGAGTGGTGAACTTGGAGCGCATGTTCGAGACGCCCGAGCGCATCTTCGTGGTGATGGAGAAGCTGCGCGGCGACATGCTCGAGATGATCCTGTCGCACGAGCGCGGCCGCCTCACCGAGCGCATCACCAAGTTTATCATAACACAAGTGCGTAAATAAACTTACCTTATTTTTTTATGTTAATACCGCTTAAGAGTACCAATTGACTGCCACTGTGGTTGAGGAGCAAGACTCTTGAATAGCTATCTGGAGGTCGTAGTTTCAAATCCCAGCATGCGCAAATAAATTTTATTTGATTGATTTGTGTTTTCATAAGTTAATCATTTAAAAATGTAGAGTACATTTGTAATAAAATAACTGGTGTAAAACCATTATTGAAGTAAAAAATTATGTAACACAAAACTCTCGTTCGGGGGATGTGTATTACCCCCCTTTGTTGCTGGAGGGTTAACCATATGACAGAAGTAAAAAAATAATTATTGTTTAATCAACCATTTTGCCTTTTGTTCCAGATCCTGGTTGCCTTAAAACACCTGCACAGCAAAAACATAGTACACTGTGACCTGAAGCCGGAGAATGTTCTCCTCTCCTCGGATTCCGACTTCCCCCAGGTGAAGCTGTGTGACTTTGGCTTTGCCCGCATCATCGGAGAAAAATCCTTCCGGAGATCTGTGGTCGGAACTCCCGCATACCTGGGTATGTCATCCTGATTTCCTCACAACAATCAGACTATGGTGTGGCTCCATACTTTGCTGAAGAACCGTGCTGACGTCAGTAGCCACCTGGCTATCGCGTCAGCCCTTCCGAGGCGTACAGAAATGATAACACGTCCATTACGTAGAGACAGAATAATATCAACTGAAATACTTGAACTTCTTCTTCTTCTTCTTCTTCTTTCGTATGGTGGGGGGGTCAGAGGGGGACATCTAGGTCTGCGAGCCAGTCCAGGACCTCAGGCGTCGCCCTGTGGACCTCATCAATCCCGCCGGGGAATGAATGGAGCGGGCATTCGTTGACCACATGTACGGTGGTCTGCACCGCACCGCATTCGCACATCGCCGATACTTGAACTAAAACACTGTCTTGTATAGTGAAAATCCTACACCCCATTACTACAACTGACGAGTTTTGTCTTCCAATATTGTGTCATAGAATCTAATTCAAACTCCAACACCTTCTCTTAAACTCGATGGCTTCATCAGCAGTCTTGGAAAATTCCACCATCCAGGTGATATGGTTGTCACCCAGTGATTCTATAAATCAGCATTTTGAAGGACATTGGCTTCTTGAGTTTGATGCATTCGTATAAATGTAGCAATAGTGCATGTGCACCGATATGTGGTTTTTTGACCTCCTAACTTTATAAAAAAAAATAGAGATTGTCAATTGCATTTGTTTTTAGTTTGACTTTGCCTTAACCTCTTGTAGGCCCCAGTCCCCCTGGCGGGTCCGGATTTTTGAAGCGATTTTGCCCCTTATTCATAAAGAAATTGTATGAATAACAAGGTCAGAATCGCTTGGGCCATTCTCGTCTTGACATAACGAATTACTGAATAGCATTTAGCCACTCTGAATAATTCATATTAATTGCCAATGACGCGCTGGGCACCAAAGATGGCGGACAAAATGGCTGCCGCTTGATAATATGAACACTGTCATATTCGAAGTCTATATTTATTAATTGTTTTTTTTTTATATAAATCCATTGTGGAATGCATAGATTTGAGTGATTATTAAGAAGTTAGTTTTATCTACATTATTTTGATGTAATTTTTGTATTATATAACAAAAGAAATGTTATAAAAATTGAATTCGTAAGAAAGGTGAGAACTGTCAAATATTTTACGTTGTATTGAAAAAAAATATTTTTTGTATGCTGGCTTTCAAAAAGTTAACCCCTCAGGCTAATTTTTTCACTTTTGGAAACAACTCATATAGGTCTCATGGGAATCATTTTGTCTCCTTTACTATCATAGTGAGAAATATGATCTGAATCGCGTTAGAAAGAGAAAACACTATATGAAAGTCTAAAAGTTAACCACAAATTAATTAAAATGTACACCTATACTACTGCAATTCGAAAAAAAATTATGAAACTTTATTAATTCTAACATTAATATGTATTCATTGATATATATTTCAGCCCCTGAGGTACTCCGTAACAAGGGCTACAACCGCTCGCTGGACATGTGGTCGGTGGGCGTGATAGTGTACGTGTCCCTCAGCGGCACGTTCCCCTTCAACGAGGATGAGGACATCAATGAGCAGATTCAGAACGCCGCCTTCATGTACCCGCCCAATCCATGGAAGGAGATCTCCTTGGACGGTACAATTATTCATTCATTTTTGCATCTAAGTCCTCTCTGAAAATCACCATTTCTTTTACCCTAAAGTTGTCTATAATGAATCCAAAAATTTCAGTATAACAATTGTTTTTTGGTTGAAAATAGTAGCTAGGAGATGTTATAGCTGAATAAAACTTGATTGTCCCTTGTTGTCGTCCAAACGATACTTGAGTTTTCGTCCTAAGTTCAGTAGCCTCACTAAATGTTGCGATCATTGTCTTGTCATGAAGATATTAAAACATTTGTTTCTGTTGACAATTCTAATTTATGCGTGTGTGTTCCAGCTATTGATCTCATCAACAACCTGCTGCAAGTGAAGCAGCGCAAGCGCTTCACCGTGGACAAGACTCTCCTGCACACGTGGCTGCAGGACTACGACACGTGGAAGGACCTGCGCCAGCTGGAGGGCGCCGTCGGCCACCGCTACATCACACACGAGTCCGACGACACCCGCTGGGCCGCCATGGCGCGCGCCTGACGTCAAACCCTGCATGCCATCAAACCCCGGCCCGTCTTTATCCTGAGCCTGTTCATACCCGACGACAAGCTGACCAATCCTAAACGCAGCAAGAAATCCAAAAGCGTCGACAGAATCGGCGATGGCTCCCCCGCTTTGACGTTTGGTGATAGTCCGGTCATTTGCCCCGGAGACGCCGGGAACGTGGCCACTCACCGCACGGGGAAAAAGTGCCGAAGCGTCGACAGGCTCGGCAGCGGAAATAACGCTGAAAACGAATGCAATAAGAAGACCTCTCTAGTTAAATGGAAGAAACTCTTGTCTAAGGCATAGACAATAATCGAGTGCTACAACCGCTAGTTTTAATTTCAATTTGTTACGAATTACGACGAATCTTCGTTAAAGATTTAAAATGTTCTTAGAGTTTTCCACACAACACCAATTAGGCTATTACTAGTTTTTTACAGCAATTACTTGTGACTGCCATTTTAGAATTGGATCTTAGTCTACGAGAATATTTATACGTTGCTTTATTCAGCAATAGGGTATTTAAAATATTTACATCGTCATAATATTTATTTTGTGATATTTTGAGATTATTTTAGAATCTTTTTTCATGACAACCCCCCTTGTAAACCTCCCTTGTAGCACGTTCCTTTAAACTGACACCCCGAAGGGACAAGTAGATCTTCCAGTTTATTAGTAGACATCTCCAAATACTTAGTTTTGAGATAATGAGGCAAGCAGAATTCGAATGCTCATCATAAATCAAATATTATTTACACTTGTCTATGTTTTACATTTTAATTATGCGATAAATAACACCTGGAAGCATAACAGTCCGATACATTAGTATGACATTTTGAAATTTGCTACTAGTGATCCAGAAAACATAATCTTTAGTTTATATTTCACTGCTAATTTTTCTGCATTATAATTGATGAGTAATCTGAATATTGTACCAAATACGGGGTAGACTTTTATATATCGATCCTTTGGAGTAACAAGGTTCCATCTGTTGCGGAAACGTCATGCGATAATGGGATCTATGTAAGGTACCGTAGAGTTCATTATTGCATGACATTACCGCAACAGATGGAACCTTGTTATTTCAAAGGGTCGATATTATAACTGCATACTCAACTCAAAATACGATTTTTCGGAGATATCTGACTATTTAAGTGGACGATCAAAGTCATGCTGATGTAGCAAGCATCTTCCTAACAACAAGAAAGACGTAATGTATTGTTTCACAGTGTGTTAATTAATGTACCAATAATGGCCTAACGTACATTAATAAAGGCCTAATAAAAAAAACTACTTTTTTTGTGTGTTATCGAAAAGAAAGCACAATATTATAATCGTTGCGTTTATTTCTGCACACACGAGATTATTGGAGAAAGAAAGATCTTAGATGATATATTTTTTAAAACAATTTAATCTTCCTTTTGCGCGCTTCCGTTCAACCTTTGCCAATATATCTACGTTTATTTATTTTTATATTGTGTTATTTTTTTATCAGATATTTATTTGAAAATCGTTTTCAAGAGTGCGCCGGTAAAGTTATAATACCGATCGTCTAGTCTCAAAGTTTTGTTGGAGACCAGATCAGGTGTGGAAGATAGCAACCCGACCTTTACAAGGGATTAATGTAATTAATGCTAGACTTAAGCAGGTTCTAGAGAGAACCACGTCACAATATTAGCGAGTAACGTGAAATTAGTACGGTAATTTGCCAATTTTGCAAGGATACATAGCATTTTAATGTATGTATGTTTTTATATCGGAATAATTATTAATGTACTAAATGGAATTTAATGAGTAGAAAAGGCCAACGATTGATTGTTCTTTGTTGTGTTGTTTGTTTGTTTGTCTGTTGAAGGCGTGTATATAAATAAGTGAATATTAATCTTAAAATGTATTCAGCAGCTGTTTTTACTTATCCCATTACTAATAAACATGTTATAAATTTTATAACTGATAAACATTAATTTTGTATGGTAAACAATTGTTTATCAGTTGTTTAAAACTTTTATTAGTAAGGCCCTTAATGTTTAGTAAATCTTTAACATTGCTATGTTTATAGATACATATTAAATGTCTTTACTATTATCGATGTTTTGAAACGAAAGTCATATAAAGTCACAATACTTTATTATCTGAAAATTTTAAATATTTGGCTCAGTAATAATTTAAAATCAGATTTTTGCTTTATCTTTCACGTTTGAGGTGACATCTTCAGTTCTTATTAGTTTCACACTACATGTCTGCAAAAAGTAGTTTTGTAGTTTTGACTGGATATACAATGTATGCAAATAAATAAAATATTTTCTCTCAGAGCCTTTGTCATCTTTGGGGATGCTGTGTGGAGGGTCTTTTTGTGGAAATGAACCTGAGTCTTGACAAGACCCATGTTATAAGAGTGAGGAAACACAGGCAAATCATTTCACAGCCGAGCTGTTGAACTCGAGAACGAGTCGTAGAAGCGACCTGTTTTCATGTGACAAATCGTCGCTTCAGTTCGTTTTTATCCAACAGACCAAAATGCTTGAAAAACAGAAAAGGCTCTTTAAAGTTTTTTTTTACGATAAAAGCACATAAATTTTGGAGGACGTAAGATAAAGTGCGTTTTGAAAACCCCTTAAATAATCTTTTATCATTTTTTTTTAAGGAGTATCGTGATAAAGCCTTTTTGAGAACAACTGCATACTTAACTCAATTTCACAAAAAATGGTCTATTGGACAAAAACAAACTAGAGCGACGAAATGTCAACCGGGCGTGCGTTTTTCGTATTTCCTGACTGTGCACCAGTTCCGAAAAAATTGATAATGCTAGTTCCGGTAGAACTAGGATAGCATTCCACCCGATGTCTGTGCTCTAAAGATTGCAATCTGATAAGATAGTAGAATATATCAAACAGACTGCCCGTTTCTGCACAGAGACAAGGTTTTTTTTAAGATATTGTGGGGTTCCGGACCAGAGGTGGATGCCAAATTCAACCATGGGGCGCACTTGCGGTTTCCACTGGGGACATTTTTTTTTTTACATTAACTCCACACAGGAGGCCCTGAGGAAAATAACATCCCTCAGGGCCTATGTCATCTTAGGGGATGCTGTGTGGAGGGTCTTTTAAGGAAAGGAAGAAGAGGAAGTTCTGGGAAGGAAAAGTTACGAGGGGTGGTTAGGAATCTGGGAGTCAGGAGTGACGGAGCATAAATCATACAACGCGATGCAAGGCGACGGGTTAAGAGAGGTCAAAAGGAATCCTCTCTCGATCCGGCCTGCTATGCAATAGATGGGTAGATGCATCCGCCGCCAAGACCTGGACAAACCTCACCTCATGACATGTATATGTGAGATTAATAGGATTGAAATATCAAAATTCTGTGAAAATATTGTCTTTTCACAATTTAAAATCCTGAATAAATAAAACCTCTTAAGACGATAGACTTCGCTTTTCGGCCCATACAAAAAGGACGCCCGGGAAAAAACACTTTTCTACATCGAAAATTGCACAAAATGAATATATTTTTTTTATACTGCCTTCTAAAGGGTGAAAACTATGTCGGTATGTTTTCGAATTTTCGATGCGTTTCGTATTAACGTAAACGTTCACTGTCAAACATGTACGATTTATCAAACAATATTATTTAAGGAAAAAGTGCTGCTAACTCAACTCTCATAAATAATTATAAAATTATAAAAAGCTACCGACGTAGCTTCTTCTTTCTGGAAACTATATACTTTTTAAAATTTCAATTTCGTGAAAGTTTCGGTGTAGAAAAGTGTATTCTCCATAAACCCCTTTTCGAGCGATTTCTGTAGGTAAATTTGAGCGTTGTCTCATTCGCACATTTCGCATTCGCATGTATTGTAAGTGTGCGTAAGCTTATTGTGAGCGGGACAGAATGACAGACGCGGGTGTTCCGCGTGTCGTTTAAAGTCTAGCCTCTTAACCTCTGCTTGTCCTTGCCAACATTTTATTCTTGTAATACGTAGATGCTTTAACTTACTTGTGTACCTTTTATTAACATACTTGTAAAATTACAAATATTGTAATCAACATGTTTAAACTAAACTACATACATATGTTATTTATGTAACTCATCGCTGGGGATTAGATTCTTTCTTTCCCTGTTATATTAACCCTTTGACTGATGGATACAATGTGATTGTGTTACTTGTGCAGTTTAATATTCGAATTCTCATCATAAATCAAATGTCAGTGTTTTACATTTTGAATATGCTTTAAAATAATATTAACAGCAACTTATTATAGATCTAACTAACGCGTTACTATGGCTAACGAAACACTACGCCATCTACTTGATGGTTACCTAACCTAGATAACCAAGTATTTTGTGAATAAATTAACTCACACCGCCATCTGTTAGAAACTCATGGAACTTACAAATAATTACAAAGTATTGTTCTATAACCACTGGAGCGACAGAGCAATTAAAATATATTTTCTCCGATTGCTAAAGGAAATTTTTCTGCCCACATTAAAAAAATCATACCTCCGAATTTGAATATGGAAACATGCAAACTGATTAATGTTCTATGTAGCCAATGAATTCCCCTATCTTTTATCTATTATCACATACTTGTAGTATTTATAAAAAAAAAATAACCTTAAAACATTTTAAATAATCTAGAGAATATTTATTTTGTTATATTTTGAATGTACAATATATTATATAGTCGTTTTAATTAAAAAAAAATTTTTGAAAATTTTCCACATTTTGGCAACAAAGCAATCTGAGGTTTTGGAAATAGTGCCATAATGTGGCAAAAAGCGCTCAAGTGGATAACAAACATTTAATTTGCATTAATAAATATTTAGGTCAATAATCGAGATAAAAACTATCCTATCTTTTAAGTTGAACCAAATTACACACAGTAAGCCAAATTTCATAAAAATCAATTAAGTAGTTTTGGAGTTTATTTCGAACAAACGTCGAGACACGAGATTTTTATATATAAAGATTACATTTCCGGGCCTTCGAGTGATTAAACACAAAAACAATAACCATTGCATATTTCTTAGTAAAAAAAAAAAAATCGTCCGATGAATAGAATTTTTTTTTATGGTTTGTGATTAATGCATAAGAGTCCCAACCGCCCAAAACCAATGGGCCATCGCATCCCAAATAAATTTATCTTTCAATTCTGGATGGTGACTTCTCACCAGAGCGCTACTAAAAGTATCTACTGCTCGAATGAGGTGCAAATATATTGACTATATATTATTTTATAAAAATTAAATAATAAATAAACTATATATTATTTTATAAAATAAATAACACATACTTATTTTAAAAATTGCTTCGGTCGAATTTCAAACCCAAAGCAAGTTATCTGCAGTCAAAGGGTTATTATAAAAAAAATGTATGTTTTTTTTACATATTTTTTTACATATTTTTCAATGTATTTTAAAGTGATTCTTGAACAGCGCCACAAACTTAACATGCACATTTAATTTATTTATATTATTATGTATAATTTAAATAGGAATTCATCTCTTAGCTTTACTTTATCTAAGAAATCCTTAATACTCAAATTAATTATTAATTATTTGTGATTCTGTTGTGCTGATTATTATTATGATTGTATGTGCCTATCTGAACAAAAAACTTTACATTTTACTTATTCCTATTTTATATACCACAAGCATTTACTAATATCTTAGAAACATTATTTGTTACATTCCATCTAATATTGATCACTCTTGTTACATTACAGCAGTGGTGCCCAACCTTTTTATCAGGTATTGCTTAACGTTTTTCAGACTTTCGTGGGCCGAATGCAGTACTAGTGTGGTACAAAATGGGCCACACGAGATGAGCTTTACCATTGTGGGTTGTGCACCACTGCATTACAATCACAAACAACATTTCTTCTAAGCTAATAGAGTCAGGGGTACAAAACGGTGTCTATCGATTCTTACTTATCAATACAAACAATGCACAGCTTTGAAATTATGCTTAAACGTTTTTAATCAATCACAATAGCGCATTATTGTTTGGAATTTTATTTATCTGCCACTAAATGAGACAAGGCGCCATATTGTTGGTTCTCATAAATCATTTAATTATCTATCTAGAATATTCAAAGATCATAAAACATGACTATATGTAGAGAAACATAAAACATGATGCATGTAGAGAAACATATATGTAACATGACTACCTACATGTAGAGAAACATATATGTAACATGACTATCTACATGTAGAGAAACATAAAACATGACTACCTACATGTAGAGAAACATATATGTAACATGAATACCCACATGTAGAGAAACATAAAACATGACTACCTACATGTAAAGAAACATATATGTAACATGACCACCTACATGTAAAGAAACATAAAATATGACTGCATGTAGAGAAACATAAAACATGTCTATATTTATGTAGAAAACATAAAACATGACTGCATGTAGAGAAATAGAAAACATGACAACCTACATGTAGACAAACATATAACATGACTACCTACATGTAGAGAAAACATGACTACATGTAGAGAAACATCAAACATGACTACATGTTGAGAGACATAAAACATGACTACCTACAGACACATAAAACTACCTACGTGCGTAGAAACGTTAAACATGACAACATGTAGAGAAACATCAAACATGACTACATGTTGAGAGACATAAAACATGACTACCTACAGACACATAAAACTACCTACGTGTGTAGAAATGTTAAACATGACAACATGTAGAGAAACATCAAACATGACTACATGTTGAGAGACATAAAACATGACTACCTACAGACACATAAAACTACCTACGTGTGTAGAAATGTTAAACATGACAACATGTAGAGAAACATCAAACATGACTACATGTTGAGAGACATAAAACATGACTACCTACAGACACATAAAACTACCTACGTGCATAGAAACGTTAAACATGACAACATGTAGAGAAACATCAAACATGACTACATGTTGAGAGACATAAAACATGACTACCTACAGACACATAAAACTACCTACGTGCGTAGAAACGTTAAACATGACAACATGTAGAGAAACATCAAACATGACTACATGTTAATAGACATAAAACATGACTACCTACAGACACATAAAACTACCTACGTGCGTAGAAATGTTAAACATGACAACATGTAGAGAAACATCAAACATGACTACATGTTGAGAGACATAAAACATGACTACCTACAGACACATAAAACTACCTACGTGCGTAGAAACGTTAAACATGACAACATGTAGAGAAACATCAAACATGACTACATGTTGAGAGACATAAAACATGACTACCTACAGACACATAAAACTACCTACGTGCGTAGAAATGTTAAACATGACAACATGTAGAGAAACATCAAACATGACTACATGTTGAGAGACATAAAACATGACTACCTACAGACACATAAAACTACCTACGTGCATAGAAACGTTAAACATGACAACATGTAGAGAAACATCAAACATGACTACATGTTAATAGACATAAAACATGACTACCTACAGACACATAAAACTACCTACGTGCATAGAAACGTTAAACATGACAACATGTAGAGAAACATCAAACATGACTACATGTTGAGAGACATAAAACATGACTACCTACAGACACATAAAACTACCTACGTGCATAGAAACGTTAAACATGACAACATGTAGAGAAACATCAAACATGACTACATGTTAATAGACATAAAACATGACTACTTACAGACACATAAAACTACCTACGTGCATAGAAACGTTAAACATGACAACATGTAGAGAAACATCAAACATGACTACATGTTAATAGACATAAAACATGTCTACCTACAGACACATAAAACTACCTACGTGCATAGAAACGTTAAACATGACAACATGTAGAGAAACATCAAACATGACTACATGTTGAGAGACATAAAACATGACTACCTACAGACACATAAAACTACCTACGTGCATAGAAACTTTAAACATGACAACATGTAGAGGTACATAAAACCTATGTGTAGAGAAACAAAAAACATGACTACATATAGAGAGACATAAAACATGACTGTACTTAGAGAAGCTTGCTCTAAGAATATTAAAGCTTAGAGGAATGTGGATCATAAACATTCCAATTTACACTTTTTCTTGATTAACATTAATTAAAACAAATTCACAATAATTAGTAACAAATATTTTAACCCTTGTAACTTGTGAACTTTGTAACTTTCCTACTAAGTAATACTTTTTCTTAAAATTATGTATTGTGAATTATTGTTAGATTAATAATTAAATATTACTAAAAATGGCCTAAATGTAAATGCCTTTTGTTTAAAAAATTATTATTTGATTTTTCCTTCCCTGCTCTGAAATACATGTGTACTAATTAATAATCATGAGTTATTAATACAAATACATGTATTAAATTCTACTAATGGTTTATCTATTAATTTGTCAAAAGCTTTCATTAGTATTTGGCGTTAACTATATTGTGATTTTTTAATGGATTACATATTTGATGTCAACCGTTATGTGAGTTTTTAATGGATTACTTATTTGACGTCAATCTTTATGTGAGTTTTGCATTGCATATTTGACGTCAATCTTTATGTGAGTTTTAAGAGATTTTTTAAAATCAACCGTAACGTGGGTTTAATGGATTACATATTTGATGTCAACCGCAATATGTGTTTTGCATTGAATATTTGACGTCACCATTATATGAGTTTTAAGGGATTATTTGAAATTGACTGTAACGCGAGTTTTTAATGGATTATTTGATGTCAACCGTAATGTGAGTTTTGCATTGAATATTTGACATCACCTTTATGTGAGTTTTAAGAGATTATTTGAAATCAACTCTAATATGAGTTTTTAATGGATTATTTGATGTCAACTGTAATGTGAATTTTTAATGGATTATTTGATGTCAACCGTAATGTGAATTTTTAATGGATTATTTGATGTCAACCGTAATGTGAATTTTGCATATTTATTATTGATGTCAACGGTAATAATGTAAGTTTTTCATTGAATATTTGACATCAACCGTTATGTTAAGAGATTATTTAAAATTGATCGTAATGCGAGTTTTTAATGGATTATTTGATGTCAACGGTAATGTGAATTTTGCATAATTATTATGGATGTCAGGTAATGTGATTTTTTGACATCAACATAAGTTTTGGATGGATTATTTGTTGTGAACTATATTGTGAGTTATACATACATTAATCAAAATATGATGTTGATTGCCTTATGAGTTTTGCATTGAACATTTAAAATCAACCATAATGCGAGTTTTATATGAATCATTTTGGATGCCAACTGTAATGTGAGTTTTACATTAAAGTTTTGCTGCAGTTAGAGGAAAGGGTAAAGTTGACTATTGTGAAAAACTGTTGGTAAAATGAGGGATTTAAGGTCTTAGGATCTCTTCTAGACAAAATGTCATAAAAACAAAATGTCATTAAAAAACCTGAATTTTTGAAACTTGCAAATTTTTGTCTTCCATTTAAGTATTTAAGTATTCTTTGTCAATTTCATTGTTTTATTCATACATATTCTTGACAAATTCTCCTACTTTTCCCATATTCTTATTATAATATAGTGAAAATATGACCAAACAATAATAAATACAATGAATAGTTTCCATTTGGGAAGTGGATGGTGTAAAAAGTACGGAAACGCAGAGAATTTATTAAATTACTAAAGCTAAAAGATTTATTTTAATATTATTTTTACATCCATTTACTATTCATAAATGTTATTTACAACCCATTGATATAGAATTCCTTAGTTCCTAAAATAAAATATCCATGAATGAAATAATTTAAGTCATGAGATTATGACTTGTAACTGGAATGATGTCCACTAATAA
Organism: Limnephilus auricula; assembly: GCA_951813805.1. Classification (NCBI taxonomy): domain Eukaryota; kingdom Metazoa; phylum Arthropoda; class Insecta; order Trichoptera; family Limnephilidae; genus Limnephilus; species Limnephilus auricula. The sequence continues at coordinate 31,316,302 of OX638404.1, forward strand.
AAACTCCCTTCTTTCACAAGGATACGCAAGTATGCGAAACTCATGTTGTGTATTCACGTTGCAAACATCTTGTCGCGCACAGTCCGTACCCGTACATCTCGCTACTGAAATCACGAGACCCGCATCACCGCCAATCGTTGTTACATCAATTTCTAAGATTTCTCTATGTGAGGGAGAATGGCTACTATCTGTGGTTCTATCCTACTGACTTTCTCTTGGGCGTGTTCGCAATGAACCTTCTATGGGTCAGAAGGGATGTAAATATTTTGGATTCGTGGACGGTTCGAAAACTCGACTATCATGGAGAGCATTATTTTGTATGTTTCTGATGGTTGTCTCTATCACTGTCAGCATACTGTTTTATCTCCGGGCCTGCAGGACTACCTTGCCAATGGTCACGCCGGTCAGGAGAGCTATCTTGTTGTTAAATAAAATCACTTTGGGTATTGATATATTTAACATCAACGAAGCAGAATTTAGACAGAAAGCTTTGTTGCTGCTAGTATAAACTCTGCTTTTATACATTTACCTCGTTGCTGATGGGCATTTTTTGATTTTGCACGGCTGATAGGCGATTAACGGTCACTTGTCAGTTGTGTAGGGTTAGGAGCGCATTTACCAGTAAGGCACTTATTGTTTACTGATGGGCATCTTTTGATTTTGCACGGCTGATAGGCGATTAACGGTCACTTGTCAGTTGTGTAGGGTTAGGAGCGCATTTACCAGTAAGGCACTTATTGTTTTCCTTTTACATATACCTTTAAAAAACTAATAGAAACTTTAATTTTGTAGTGTTTTTAAAATGAATTAATTGAATTGAATTACCAGCATTGAGCACACGCATTGTGGCAAAATGTCTGACCATTTAAATATTCATAGTATTTGTATATTTAAAGCATTGACAACGTGTATAGTAAAAAACTTATCTGGCTGGTCGCGGGGGACTGTATCGCCAACGAGTTTACAAAATGTTGACTTTGTGTGCAAATGTACGGCGATAATCACCAAGATACTTGATCGTCGAGTATTGAATACTTGCCTATCCCTGTGGAAGAAGGGCCTTACTGTACATGATCATCATTCTGGTCATAAGCCGTGACTAGGATCCGCCTTAGTGATTTTTTCACGCCGAGTGTGGTCGAATTCTTTATCATTGATTTTTTTTTAATACAATTTAATCCGCAGAAACAAACATTTTTTGATACAACTAAAACAAACCTAAAGTAATATACTATCATGCTTTGGTAGTCCCAGAGAGAGAGAAATCATGCATACGATATCAACGATCAACAATCTTGAATGAAAACGAAAAATACAGAATGATAAAAATACAAACGATGACGACACATACAACCTCTCTCTCAGACTACTGTATTCCTCTCCAGGGGTAATCAGAGAGGATGGAACCCCAAACAACTCGCATTCAATCATTAATTTATTTTTATTTTTATTTTTAACTTTTTAACTTAAAGAGTTAAACCTCAAATTATAATATTTTAATTAATGAAGATAATATTAGCGAAAGTCAATCGAAAATCTGCGATAAGAAAAATGAAAATAATGTTGGTGGTTCTCAGTCGAAGTATGATACAGTTAAAAATGACCGAATCGGATAGGGATACGTTGGCGCAGTTGGTTAGCGCGTCGGCCCGGATTGCCGGAGGACCTGGGTTCGAGTCCCAGATGTATCCGTATCTTTTTCTGATTTTTCTGTTTCAGATTTTCGATTGACTTTCGCTAATATTATCTTCATTAATTAAAATATTATTAATTTATTTATTTATGTTCTAAAAGTTCAGTTCGCATATTTTCATCTATAAAAACCAATACTTCAATTTATTTTTCTATTTTAACCTTTGATTTACGTACCAGACCACACTGGGCCCAATTAGATACCATTTTCCTACTGCAAGACCCATCTAGGTGTTCTATGTCAATGAGTAAGTCAAAATTCAGAAAATTGTGACTTAATGTTTTATGGTTGTGCTATTTATTTGCTGTTTAATATTTTCGTATCTCTTTATTCCATGAATCATGCGTAAAATGAATTAACCGTACATAAATAATTAATCTAGCATAATAATAATATTTATAAAGAAAATATATGGATAATAAATTAAAATGTTTGTTTACATGTGTAATGCGTCTGTGTTGTGAAAATATGTAGTTGACATTATTTGCATTGTTAATATTATGTATTGTTATTTATTTATCATAATGTATTAGTAATATGAATTAAATCTAGTTTTAAGGCTCAAATGAAACAAAGAGTTGAGTACACATCTGCTGCAGTAGAAAGCAGCCATCATCTCAATACCGCCTAACCAAAGCTAAAAAGATATAATTGACAAACAAGTTACTTTTCAGATACCCAAAAATAGTGAGAAAATTTTCAGTAAATGAGAAAAACTACCCTTAAATGTACTAATTATTGAATTTTTTTTCTTCTTTTATGAATGGAAAAATTATGTAATTGGAAACTTATGCAAGACATACATAAGTATACTGACAGGTCAGTGGCTGAGTGGGCATCGTGTTTAGGTCCCACCCGGGCGTCATATGTTCGATTCCTCGGCTGGCTAAGCCCTTCATCACAACACAAACAACATCTTCCGCTTACTGAGGTGATAGTAGGAGATTTTCAAATATTGTCAAGTTATTCGTAACCCGGGAATGTTTGTCTTTCTTTATAAAAAAAGAATATAAATAATTGAAGAAGATATACTACTAAATCTAAACGTAACATGAAAGTGAACAAGACAGACACAAAATAAAAATGTAGCGGGTGAAAATATAATTATGCAGAAAAATATATATTAAAAACTTGAGAAATGAAAATTAGAGATAAAAATTGTTCATGTAAAAGTTTGTGTCTTTTTTTGCTCTCCCGTAAAATAGCGATTTGTCACTTATGCCCTTTTGGCTTTGAACAGTGGAAATGTATAGTCCCGTCTTAAGTAAACACACAGTGTCTTGAGATTCTCAAAGAAGAAACTGTGTTTTTACTTACTATGGCAGTACAGTGCTTGCCGTGAGCACCGTCATTATATGTATTTTGTACTCAGAAAGAAATGAACATATTTAAGGTTGAATTATTGATGTTTCCAGAAGATGTATGTATGTAATATAAGAGAGGGATTGTACCACAGCCCTGGATAAGGACCTGGGATAAGTTGCCTTATGTAAATGAAGTCGAGACGAATCCAATATTAAATTAATAATAATTGTTTATGAACAGTTTGGAAACGCAGAATATTACGACGCTCGAAGCAAAAACTCGCAAATAGTATTAGTTTTAAATAAGCCTTTTGTTTTTAATACATAAGAGATTTACAAACATTTTAAACATATACAAATATATATGGGAAAGGGTACATTTAAATAAATATCCTTTTTTAAGCAGTTCTTTGGTTTTATTGATCCCCTAAAGGTGAATGTCTCCCCATTCGTCTATTTCTTATTTTTTACTGCCTTGTTTCCTCTAAAGATGTTGGTATGTGAACAAAATAAATTGCATATTGCCAAAAAATTGTGTTGGCCGTCAATAGTCTTGCCGGGCAGGATGTTGACCGTCAATATTAATGTTTTTTTATAGAAGGCCCTGAATAAAATAATTTCCTTCAGGGCTTATGTCAACTTTGGGAAGGCTGTATGGAGAGTCTTCTTAGGGAAATAAAGGATATGAAGTTCTAGGAAGGAAAAGGGTATGACGAGGGGTGGTAATAATCTGGGGGTCAACGTGTCCAGTGAGTGACGCACGTATTAATCCATTCCTCCACTGTGGTGCAAGGCGATGGGTTGAGATAGTCTGGCTGGAGAGTTCGAAAGGTCTCTCTACCAGTCTCTTCCGATCCGGCCTGCTACGCAGTAGGTGGGCAGACGCATCCGCCACTAAGGACAAACCTCATCCCATGAACCCGGGCACCCCTTCTTAGTCACAAAATGGAGCGAACCACTTGGGTGATCTATGGCAGGGGTGTTGGTTATCCAAATTATCACCGGAGACCAAAATTTCATTTATGTTTTTCACTCCAAATACTGTCAGGAATCACTGCTTAAAGTAAGTCAAGTACGTCTTTTAACACTCTGTATAATGTCACCCCCAAGTATTTGCTTCCCTCGTAAAAATAGGAAGTTTTTTTATACTAGCAAATGCAGATGCATGGAGTATTTTATCGACATAATTAATATATCGTTAAGTAAGTACTCAGTAAGTAACAGAGCAGATCTTACACAGGTGAGTGCTCTGTCACATGTCACGGCACATTAATTGCCCAGCACACTCTGCTTGAACTAATGACTCCAATGCAGTTGCCGAGTTCTGCACAAAATATTGCCATTCAGTTATCTCTTGCATATTCACAGCAGATGTGCTGATAGCTTCTCCAACCATTCAAATTCCTATACAATTAAATTGAAATGGTTTATTTTCACATTTTACTTCTGTTGTTTATTTGTTTCTGCTGTGCGGAGTGGATCAAGTTACCTGAAATTAATATTGAACCAATTCTCTCTGAAGAATCTGTACACCGTAATAACAGGCCAGAGGGAAGTGTTAACTATAGTCAAGGTTTTGTGAAAGTTAGCATCGAAAAGGACACAAACAATGGGAATATGTCGCTATCCAAAACTTCTCCTTTTTCCGATGACTTTTCCAGCACATTTTCAAACCGGAAAACCAGTCTATTTGATAACATATTCCATGCAAATGAAAAGGTATTTGTGACTAAGATAAGTGACATACAAGATGACAATAAAAATGTGGCAACTTCTGAAATCCCAAGTGAAAATATTCAGAAAAAAATTCTAAACGAAGATGTTCGAATAAAGAATGAAATAAAAATTGAAAAAACTCATGAAAATACAAAATCAAATGCCAAAAATGACCCGACTAGCATTTTTAAAACAATAGATTTTACACACATAATAAAGACAATTCAACAAACAATATTTGCAAATATTCCTAATGCATTGAAAGGAAAAATTGAATATTTGAAAACCATTCATGATAACATCCTAATTAACATTGGTAAGACTACATACTACATAATATTATTAACATTTTTTTCTTTGTGATAATTAACTAATAAATGTATTACTTATTTTACATAGTATGTGAAGTGACTAATGATTTAAGTATTAGATATGAAATGGTAAAGCGTGTAAATTTTTAATTTTTAAAATTTTTAATTAAAGAATTATTTAATCTAGTACTCTACCAACGAGTATTACGCCATCGGCTCACTGAGGCAACTGAAAATTGTCAACTGGCAACCGTCTTTCTTTGTATGACAATATGATGGCCCTCACACTACACAATCACTCAAAAACTCGTTGTCAATGGTAACGCAGGCGGTGACTCGCGACTCGCACTGCTGATTGCCGTGGCCGGCCATTGCTAGTTGCCAGCTGTCAGCTGATTGTTCCTCGTCTATGGTTAAACAAGCTTTTTGACCAATCAAGACATAGAAACCAGCCGGTTTTAGTTTGGTTTCAGTTGCCTCGTCGGCGGAGCACCTTATATGAGCTCATTGCATCACAGTTCTTGCCAGGTTCAAATCTCGCAACTAATCCAAATGTACTCCATTTTTAACATTAGTATTGTATAGACATGCGTTTTTATATCCATAATGCATATTAGAGCATTTACTATCTTGAGTGCCTATTTTTATCTATATAATTCTTCAGAATATGAACTGTTCAAATAGATGGTTGATATTCGTACCTGGTTTTTATCACTGGCTTTTTCCCCATGAAATCAAAAAATTCCCAGTTCCAAAAGACGAAAGGTGTAAGTCCAATACCGCAGAAGAACCATTTGACAAATTAAAACATGCAATTTCGTCAATAAAAAAATATTAACAACAATGATTTATTTTTGGGATATTATGCCGTGTTGCGCTACCTTCTTCTTTAGCCAATGCTTCGGCCAGCGTTACAGTGTCCATTATCAGGGCAGATGTGAAACATTGGCTAAAGGAGGCAAATAAATCACTATAATACTTTTGGTAAAATGACAGTTTATTTGGTCTTCCTGTTTTATATATTAATTTTTTTTACTATCGTTTGCGACTATGCACAATTAGAGGTAATATGGAGTCGTGCTTGTTTGTGGATGGGAGACGATTCGTTTGCGGTATTGATTTTAATTGAGTGCAAGTATTCTATTGGTCAATTTCAAAATTTGATTGTGCCAATCAATGCGGTTTACTCTGTTCAACTGAAAATGCCAAAACAACGTATTTATTATTGGCTCGTATGCTGTATGAAATTTCATGACAATATTTCTGTTTTTATTATATAATTTAGGAATATTCAGTCATCGATTCCGCTTAATTGGTATACTGGTTTATCGGGCCAGCTGTCCCTGTTATTTGGGACAAAACCCAAGGAACGGAAACCAAATACAGAAACTAATACTTATTTGGTTCGGTTTTCTGGGACACCATTCCATTTAATTGGAACAATTTCCGATCTGAAGTTGATGCAAAAAGTGTCTCGGAAAACGAATTTTAATTAAAAAGGACATGTGTTCGCCGTGCTACAAGAGCTACGAGTTCATTCAGCAGTACCAAAGTAATCTTCGCCCACAAAGGCTGATATAGCTATCTGCCGGCATTCGTCAACGTAAAGTTGTTCAGTTAACATTACACTGCCGCTCGTATAAGATCCCAAATGTATTTAGGATTATGATACGATTTTTTAGAAATTGCAACTCCACAAAAACACAACAGGCTATTTTATTGAAAGAATTCCTGCAAAAAAAAAATTTATTTGTATGCACATTCTTTACAAGTCAATTTTTTGGGTTACTGATATTGTAATTTGTAAGTAATTGTTTGTTCACGTCTTTTATTTTTCAATAATAAAAAATAAAAATATATCTTTGTTTTATAACAATGTCGCACTCAAATAAATGTTATTTCTAATTGATATAATTTTTTTTTTACCTACCTTAAAATATTTGGGGCCCGATGTGTCCCAATTAAGCGGAATCGACATATATAGTATGCATTAATAGGGCATATTTTGGCTAGTTATATATATATATATATATATTATCAAAATTCTCAACTCGTAACTTAAGTGTTTTCCAAGATCAACAGATTGGTATAATCTGGCCGAGGAATGCAAAGGAGAGAGCAAAGCGAGGAATTAAAGAAGATGAACACCACCTGGACTTTCCCTCGGCTGAGACTGCCCTGATGTCCATCAGTTTTCTTACTTTTGCTGTGTTCCTGATAAAGCTTGTCATGGTAAAACTATATAATTGATTAGTTCCTTTATCAATACAGTAGTCTCTCACGAATCCGCCACTGAATAATCATCAACAATTCTCGCGTTTTCTCAGTTCTATACAAGTTCGTAGACTTTAATTTTATTTATTTATTTATTCATTTCTATACTCTTACATACAGTTTATAAATACAATAGGTGAAAGTAAAACAAAAAATATCCTTAATATAAAACATAGTAGGTAGTAGAGTGAAGTATGTTCGGCAACTGCATGTAAATGGTTAAAACTAATGCGGTTATGTTTTGTGAACACCTCACTAGGAGAACCTGTGCTGAGGTGTTCGCATGTATTATTATGCCGTCATAAGTAATAGCACAGTATCCCCCTTGAGACTCTCAAGGAAGACTCCGTAGTTCCACCCATGGTGGCTGTATTGTACATATAGTAGGTGTAGGTAGCTGTTTTGAGATAGTCATCATAATATTATACAGACACAATGTAGTAAGTTGAGGTAAGTTAAGCATCATAATATTCTAAAGACGCAAGTAATATATTATAGTGAAAAGAGTGCAGATACATTGTACAATGACTTCAATATTTGAGATTTCCTATTCCCTTATATTTTTATCATTAAATTATAACCATCTTCCTTAATTTTTAACGGCACATAGCACTTATGGTGAATTGCCTTATACACAAAAAAAATCATGATATAAACATATATTTTCCCACCACCAGAATAAATTTAACATTCAAATCGTGCTCGAAAACCTTCTACCAAGTATGTCCAAGGCAAGTCGAGGTTTATGAAAACATTTAACAAAAAAAAGTGCACTATGTCACAGTCACGAAGCATTGGTTTGTACCTTTTGTTGGTCTGCTTGGAGCAAATTTGTTTTACAGCAAGTTCGCGGCAACGGAATGACTAGCTTTGTGAAGATCATTTTTAAAACACAAAATGGAGGCAGTTAGAAATATTTTTATAAAATAATTAAATATCTTAGCAAAACAACTACGTCACGCCAGAGGTGCGACGGAATTTGATGAGTAGTTTGATTTATGAAATTGTGAATTACTCATAGGTGGTGTTACTTTTGGATTGAAATAAGTTATGGGAGGACTAATCTATAATTCATACATCGATGTCGGAAAACCATTTCTGCCGTACGAGTAGTAGATACATATGCAATTAGTGTAGTACATCCACTCGAGCGCTGTTTGCCACATTATGGCACTATTTCCAAAACCTCGGATTGCTTTGTTGCCAAAATGTGGCAAATTTTCAAAATTTTTTTTTTATGAACTATATATAATATATTTATTGTACATTCAAAATATAACAATATAAATATTCTCTAGATTCTTTAAAATGTTTTAAGGTTAAAGATTTAATTATATTTTTTTTATAAATCCCACAAATATGTGAAAATAGATAAAAGATAGGAGAATTCATTGGCTACATAGAACTGTAATCAGTTTGTACGTCTCCATATTCAAATTCAGAGGTATGATTTTTTTAATGTGGGCGGAAAAATTTCCTTTAGCAATCCGAGAAAAAAAAATTTAATTGCTCTGTCGCTCCAGTGGATATACCAGCACTGTCAGTAGTGTTCAACTGACATCCAATCCTTTGTCTTTGCGTCGCGTTTTGTATGAAAGCTGGAAAAATAGTTACTCACGAGCTACGTGCGCAAAACCCAAGTTGCTTGTAAGTATCGAATGGCTGTCTAGCAATGAAAGACATGTAAATATTAAGAATTTCATATACGTATAATGCTGTATGAACCTTCCCCATTGTGGAGTATTTTGTGAAAATGGGAACAGTATCAAGATTCAGTATCTTAAGGCTATTGGCCGTGCAGCCATTCCTCTTAACCACTAGGCCAGCAACCTAAGGCCAAATCTGATCAATGCATTATTTAGGTGCTATCCAATAAGCCTTGTTTTATGCGCTGCGTCCAAAATTAAATAAATACTAAAATCGAAATGAGTTGAAAGAGTGTTTTTTGAAATTGGATGATAATATGTGTGGGAAAAACAAGGTATACAAGGAAAAGGAATAACCAATCTCTTACCACTGTATCTCTGCGAAAAAACTCATGACACAACCACAAAATAGTTCTATAGTTCCACTACGATAACTCTAGGTAATTAACGCCAGAACAAAACAATTTTATTACTCCGAGATGGTCAAATTCCTTCTTTTTAGTTAAAAACGAGATTGTGTACACGAAAAACATCAAAAACTTATTTCCAAAGTAGTTCCCAATCTTCTTCTGTTTTCAAAACAAATGAATTCGATTTTGCACTATTTTTGTTGTCATTGTTTCAAATTTCGAATTCTTTTCCAGCAAGCAGATGGTTAGGGAAAGGTAGGAACTGGATAAATGACATCCCGGTAAAAACTAAGCATATTGTCATTTCAAAACCAAACACCATGATTATCTATATTTTTAGTTTGTTACACCTTTGTTGTTGTTGTTGCATGATTCCAGCAAGTGATCAACGTCCTAAAAACAAAGAAGATGATGACTTATACTCCGATGGTGACCGCCATGGCGAGATCTCTGCCCGACGTTACCTTCAAGCCGGGAATACCCAATGAGACCACAGCTCGTATATTGCAAATGATGGAAGATTTTAAACATAATTAAATTATCACATCTACCATGGCTATTAACATTATATTACTTTTAAAAAGTACTAATTTTGATACTGACGCGGCAACTGGAAAAAAAAAGGTTTCCAACTAAACTCGCTATCCTGTGTATGGGCCCAGCACACTACACAATTTCTCAAAAACCCGTTGTCATGGCAATGCAAGCAGTGACTCACGATTCACCTTGATAGTTGCGGTGGCCGGCTGTCCCTAGTTGCCAGCTGATTGACCTCGTCTCCGGTTAAAAAAAAAAAGCTATTTGACCAATCAAACCATAAAAACCAGCTGGCTTTAGTTTGGTTTCAGTTGCCTCGTCAGCGGAGGCACTAAGGCGCTCCGCTGACGAGGCAACTGAAAACCAACTAAAACCGGCTGTTTTCTCTGTCTTGATTGGTCAAAAAGCTTGTTTAACCATAGACGAAGAACAATCAGCTGACAGCTGGCAACTAGCAACGGCCGCCCACGGCAATCAGCAGTGGCAGTTGCGAGTTACCATGGAGTTACCGCTTGCGTTACCATTGACAACGGGGTTTTGTGTGATTGTGAAGTGTGCGGGCCATCACATTGTCATACAAAGACAGTTGAGAGTTTTCAGTTGCCTCAGTGGGCGGAGGCGCTAACTCTGCTTCAATAAACTCTAGAGCTTTGAATTTAATTTTAATTTTCAAAATTGTAACTGTTAACCTAACTTTAATATAATATTTTAACAGAGAATTATTTTAATCGCCCTTTTCAAAATTGGAATTGATTTCTCCAGAATTCAGACTATTCCCATTGATGATATTTATATTTAGGTGAGACACAAGGTGAAAAAAATTGGTTCCAATTTCATTACTGACTAACTACCATACACGTGCATCTATTTCTCTGCTACATGCTTAGAAACAAACTCATCTCAAGTGAAACCCAGAATCTCTTGTCTCACTAGGACTTAACCAACTCGCCATTGGGACCAATATTTTTGTCCTTTTTATATTAACTCCACACAGGAGGCCCTGAGAAAAATAATTTCCCTCAGGGCCTATGTCATCTTTGAAGATGCTGCATGGTCTTTTTGAGGAGAGGAAGGAGTGAACATGGGTCTTGAAGAGACCCATGTTCACTCCCATGTTGTAGGAAGGAGGAAACATAGGCCGGCAAATGGTTCCACAGTCGAGCTGTTGAACTCAAGAACGAGTCATAAAAACGACCCGTTCTCATGTGACAAATGTCAACCGTGTACATATGGATACATGGGCGTGCGTTTGGCGTGTTTCCCGACTATGCACTGGTGCCGAGGGGATCAATGATGCTAGTTCCTCGGAGCATCTTCCATTGAAATACCGGTAGAACAAGGATAGCATGCCCACCTAAAGCCTGTGCTCTAAAGATTGCAATCCATTTGTTAAGATGGGAGAATCTATGAAATGGACCTCCCGTTTCTGCACAGAGTCGAGGGTGTTTTTCAGGTCCTTTGGGGCTCCAGATCAGAGGTGGTTGCCAAATTCAACCGTGGGGCGCACTTGAGATTTGTACAGGGTTACTATTGTCCGTGGTAAGACACTTCACTCCCATTCGGAAGGTCGCGGGTTTGAACCCGGCGTGCGCAAATAAATTTTATTTGATTAATTTGTTTTATTTCACAATTAATTAATAAAAATAATATATGTTATATTTGCGGCACGTTCCAGAGTGGAAGATACTCTCAGTATCGCCCTCGTGTAAGACCACCATTCAGAATTGAAACGTTGCTTAATAATGGCTTTAACCGTGTTTAGTGACTAGAACTGAATAGCCAGGTACTTTCCCACCTTCCTCTTCCCCATCTCCTTCCCTTCCCCACTTACCTACAGCCTCACAACATACTCCAATTGGGGATGCCATAGTCTCACTGGCTCCAGAAGGGAGCAGTTGGGACTCTTGTAAGGTTTCTCTATAAAAAAAACTCGTATTTTAAATTCAGAATTAACAATAAAGCTCTATGTCCAGGTAAGACGAGAGATCGTGGATTCGAGTCCCAGTTGCGACCGTTACCTTTTTTATTTTTCTGTGCCTTGTTCTTTTTCATATTTTTGTTTAGATTTATTAGTATTATCTCCTTCTTCCATGATATATTATTATTTTATATGCTATTTGAAATTATAAAACTGGTTACTGTTTTTTTTCATTTCTTTTTCTTCTTGTATCATGCACTGATTCATATAAAATGAAAAAATCACATTAGAGCCAACCATGGTTGATTATTAGTAAACAAAAATAAAAGAATATATAGTCATAAATGTTTAATAAAAATCACCCGTATTAAAAACGTTCAATATAATCCTTATCTCATAACAAGTAATACATAAATATATACATACATACAGCTGGAAAAACATAATGGGTTTTGAAAAATACAGTAAAATATTGTCACTGGGCATGTACCTCAAATGTGAAAAAAATTTAATTTTACAGGAGAGTGACAAAAGCATTTTTAAGCAGGAATGTAAAGGAACACTTCTCTTTATTTACATTTATTGGGAACATTAATAATCATTATTAATATAAATAAACTAGCCGTGACCTGGCATGCGCCGCGATGCTAATTATATAAATAAATTGGGAGCCTTCCCGCGTTTCCCCTCCACTCTCCCGCAATCCCCTTTCTCGCGAACCCCTCCACCCTCTCGCATTCTGCTTCCACCTTCTTCGCCTTCCCCTCTCCCTCGTCATTCCTCCCGCGAAGCCCCCCTCTTTAATTCCCCAACCGACCCTCCCCCCAGCCTTTTTTCCCTGCCGCCTAACTCCATAAAATACACCCATTTTTCGCATTATTTAATACGAAATTAAACAGGTCGCGTGACCTATTTAATTTTTCTATGCAAATTTCATATTGCCAGAGCTCACCAGTATAGATATAGAAGTATTCACGGGCATGTTCACAACAATTCAAAAAAATTGAATAGCAATCGGATGAAATTTCAATCGCAATCGTATGAATAGTATAGGAAATAATTTCATAACGCCAGAGCTCGCTATCCTATAACCATCCCAGGAATACGCACACCATATTCCCAAAGTTTCATCGCAATCGGATGAACGGTATGGCCGCATAAGTTACAAACAAACAAACATTAATTTTTATATTATAGATATTATTTGGAGGTCCACCTTCATTTTCTTGCTTCAAAATTGGTTTTTCCACTCTCCTGTAAATTATTTTTTTAATTCACATTGGGAGGTATTACTTACCGGGTGTCAAAATTTAAATGATGAAAAAATGAAATCTCCTACCACAATCTATCTGGGAGCATACCTGACGGAGGGGAGATGCGACCATCTTTGACAACATTTTGCAAAAAAACTTCCAGTCTGGTTTTAGGCCCCCCTTCGTCAATCTTATCTATTCTTGCACGGAAATCAGTTATGAGGTGATTTAATACTTTGACAAATTGTCCGCGATAATGCTTGAAGAAATCTGAACCGCAGACTGTTAAAAAGTCAAAGAGGAGCGTTGCACTGATGTCAGCTTCCGGGTCGAGGTTAATGAACGCCGCCATCCATCTCCAAGCGTGTGCTAAACCGTGGGGATGGGCGCAGTTAACGCTGTTGGGCATCTTTGTAACCCAAATTGCGGCGCATAACCTGAAGATTCCGGACATGCGTTTGAGGAATTTGTCTTGTTTCTCGATGGTCCCATCTTCATTGTATCTGTATCCTCTGGTCTTGTAGAAGTCCTCGTCGGACAGTCCCTGGCACTGCGGCATCATCATGGGGACGAGGTATGGACAGTCTTGCTGGAGATGGGCGAGGATCAGTTTTCCGAGATCGGGGAAGCGCGCCCATAAGGCAATAATAACAGATGCTATAGGATAAGCGGCGTCCGGACTGCTGGAGACAAGATGCTCTCCTTGCTGCACTAGCTTCTTGGCCAACAGATCTGTGCAGTATGCTATGCCTTGAGGATGAAGAGCGCAGGATACGTAAATGTCCCCCACTCTCACTCGATCCCCACTGAGAAGCTTCAGCAGTTTATCATACTTGTCTTTAAGGTGTCCCCCACTCACAGATGAGATTGCATTGACCGGGGTATTCACAGCTTTTTGAAGGTCGAATCTGAATTTCTTCAATGATTCATCTTCTAGTAATGCCTTGTAGCTGGCTTCATAAGTGGTTAGGAATTGTCTAAATTCCACAAATTGTTTGAGAGATTTGTCGCTGCAGTATTTAACTTTGGCGGGAGTTTTAACTTGAGTTTCCGACTTTGGATCATTCTGATTATTATGCACCGGGGCACTTACAGTTTCAAGGGTTGGTGTTAACACTTCCCTTTGCTTTGCTTTAATTTCTTGTGCTGCCTCTTCACTCGCTTTGGTGGCATTTTCAAATTCAACGAATGCGTGTGTTTTTAAATCTTTCATCTTTGATGTCAAGAATGCAGCCTTTTCAACTTCTTCAGGGGTGATGACACCAGATTTACACATTTCCGTTATTAAGTTCATTGAAGAAAGTATTGAAGATAAAGATGGCTCAAACTTTTGAAGGAGTTTTGAGAAAATAGCGTTTTTTGAAGTGCTGATGTTTGTGATTTCTTCGTAAAAAGTGCACATTTGGGTGTGGTAATTATTAAGATTTTCGAAGAGTTTGGTGGACTCTAGCTGTTTTTCTAAAAGTATTTTCATCCTTTCGGAATGAGCTTTGTTTTCTACATCTAGTTTTTCCTGCTCCAGTTTGGCCATCCGGTCTCCGAGCTGCCACTCCTGAAGGATCTCCACCTCCCTGTTTCTTCGCTCTTGCGATCTCTTCTCATATTCCAGTTCCTGTTGGTGCCAGAACTTGGTCATCATCTCAGCTCTCTTGGCCACCATCTTACTCACCATGTTGTTTAACATCAAGTCTGCAGTTTCTCGCCTTTTCAACTCACATTCGTGAAGTAACTTTTCATATGGAACTGTTGTACTTTGTTTTATCTTTTCATATGAATTTTTTGGATTCAGCGTTGTCCTGTTGTTTTTTGTTTCTTCTGGAGTTTTAGACTTCCTCTTTTCCTCACTTCCCGGGCTATACCGTCCATTACTATTGTTGATAGTTTGGCTATCGGGTGAAGCATTATTATGAGATTGAAAACAATCAGGACCAATGGTGGCTTCATTGATAAAGGGAGCTATCTGGATGGCATTTGTTAGTGCCGAAAGTCTCAGGCTCTTAAATTCATGGTCCACATCTGCCAATCCCCGCATTCGAGTCATTTTTGTACGATTTACGTATCAAATATTCCCAATGTGGAATCTGAAATATGATAATAACTTAATAATAAAGTAAGTGCGATAAGATTTCATTATGCAAACAAATATTTTTCGAAGCTTTACCTGTCTCTCGTGACAATTATAATATGCTCATTGGGGGTTTATTATATATTTGAGATGTCAGTCCATATAGATATCCAGTCTGCTAAACGAAAGCGCCAAACATCTGACCAAGAAGCCAATAAATAAACCATTCACAACATACCACAGTGCTTCAAACTTCAAACGAAACGTCAGTTCATAACGTTAGTTTTAGTATTAGACCATAGATATTAAATACACCCATAAATAAACTAATCACCAATCCCGACCTAGCTAACGAAGAATGTTGCTAGTCCTGTCACGTGTTATAATGCTATTGTGTAGGCACCGACTGACCGACAAACTCTTTTGTTTACAAGTTCCATGTTATTATTTGTACACAAGAAAATTCTGCTATTCTTTTAACATCTACTTTTGATTAACACTGTCACTGGTAAAATTTACATCAAATTCTACACGATTGGATTTTGTACTTTAGTAGTTATGGGTGTATGGGACGTTTTATGTTTCGGAAATATTGAAAATATTTCCATCCCTTTGTCTATGATTATCACATTTTTGTCGATTATTGCTTTGTCGTCAGTATTTATTTACTATTTCTTGTTTTGATATTGCGGTTCTTTGCAAAGACTATATTATCTGAAGTAATAAAAAGAAGCCGATGAAAATACTTCGCGTGTATCCTGATAAACATTTAGGAACACTGTGATTAATGAATCATTGTTAAACTCTGTAGTAGCTTTTGGAGCCATTTAATTTCATCTCAAATTCTACATTGTCATAACATCGCGGAAATGGAAGAAAAAGAGATTGTTTTGAGTAACAAGAAGCACAAAGTGTTAAAAAAAAGAATACTCATCAAAGGAGACTTTTCGACCAATCCTCTGGAAGGGGCGGTGTGTGAAATAGAAATTACAGACGTGGATATTAAGAACGACAATATAGGTTATCACGGATGCGAAGACAGCGCAATCTTGAGTAAGGACTTCGACGGACAATGGACTATCGGGAAAGCTTCCGCCTACATCGACCTGGACATAGAGAGATGCCTGCGTCACATGTTCCTCGACGAGACGAGTATGCTGCATATCACGTATCTGGATAAACACGACGCCGCCGCATTGGAAATTTCATGCAAGGTTGCGATAAAGAGCATCCGTGACGAAGAACTGTTCTGTGACTGGCACTGGGCGAAGAAGGTTCTCCATGCCAAGGCACACAAAGATGAAGGAGTCAAACTTACAAAAGACAAACGACTAATCGAAGCTTTCAGAAAGTTCAGCAAAGCATTGAAATTCATGTTGACATTGGACAAAAATGATCTCGAAGGAGTAGACGAGACCGACATGAATGAAATTCAGACTCTGAAGGTGGATTTGTACAATAATCTGGCGTTTTGTCAGCTGCAGTTCAACGAGTACCAGGCCGTGGTGGTTCTGTGTGACAAGGCTCTGGAGATCAAGTCCAACAGTGAGAAGGCCCTGTACCGGAGAGGCTGTGCGCGCATGGGGACGGCGGACTGGGAGGCGGCCTACGAAGACATCTGCCAGGTGCTTGCCCTGGACCCTTCCAACGCGGCGGCCAAGTGCAAGGCGGCAGAGTTGCGGGAGAAGGTCATCCACATGAACGAGGCCTATAAGAAAGTCATCAAAAATATGTTTGTTTAAGTTGATTTTGACAAGTTTTAATTTTACAAGAGTTGACTGCTTTTTTAAATCTTCAGTTTTATCCAAATGTGCCCATTTTAATCTATATCTTGTGTTGTCCATATCTGAAAATATCAATTATTCTACTCTTCCAATTAACACATACTAACTGTGTTTATAAAATCAACTAATTTTTCTCAAAAATAATGGTCCATAGCCTAATATAAATGCTTAATATTATGGATCTAATAGTAAGTAAATTGTGAATGGTCTACTTTCATTAATGTATCAGATGTTCAGAATAGTTCATATTCATTTTGATTTCACCAAAATTTCTTGAAAGTCATAGAAAATAACATTCTTGGACATGATTTAAGATTTTCATGGCCAAAAGAATTATCGTGATTTATTTATGGGATATTATTCCGTGTTGTGCTACCTCACATTACACATCTGCCCCGATGATGGACACTGTAAAGCCCCATTTATAATAGGAATAGTCTGTAATCCGTATTCGATAAGCCCTAGGCCGTAGAAGTTGGAAGATAGGAAACCTGTGAATCCGTTTATAATAGATAGCAATAATCGTTATTTTTTTCCATAACCGAAAAGATGGTTCAACTTTATCTTTTACGGTTATGGATTACGGAAAGCTTAGATATATGCCGAGATGTATGTATTTTCAATCGATACTCGATGGTATTGAACAAATATTTATGCGGAATTTGGATATTTTACCGAATTTTATATATATTTGCTGAAGACGAAGGTGATTTAATATATAATAATGAATATAAATGACGCGGAATTGATTTCTTAGGTCATTTGACACAAGTGACAGCGCCATAGTCACTTCAATGTGCGTATTCTATTCTATTCTTATTCCAATTATAAACGACGATCTAAAATATTATGGATTACGGCACCGGCCTATTCTTATTGCTTGTTCCTATTATAAACAGGGCTTAACGCTGTCTGGAAAGTTGGCTAAAGAAGGAGTTAGATTCATTCTTAGATTTCAAAAGAATCGGTATATTCTGCCTTCTAAATTTTTAGTTTTTAAATTATGTTAAAAACTCTTACGTCTGTCTTCATCCTTCTTTGAACCAACTCATTATATATTATTTATATCAACATAATATTATAAGCTTCCTTTTTCTTTGCATTTTTTTATTTTTATTTAGGGTTGTCTGGTGAAGGAAAAGTGATGAGTCTGATAGATGTAACTGGTTTGCCATGTCTTTATGCATAATTCTAATTATAAAATGGAAATAAAAACAAGCTAATGCATTGTCATCGACAGGTTTCCCTATCTGAAAAATCTGCAAGTGTTGTATTGAAAGTTTTTCCTGAGAGAAAAATTATAAACTTACAGCCAGAATGCAATTATTTTTTTGATATTCAAATAAATTCCTGAATTTGTGGTTTATTTTTACTCCACAAATAGAATTTAGTAACGTAGATTAGTTTATGTTACCCAATACTTGGGTAATGTTAGTGTTAATAGCCAGGCAACTGTCTTCCCTGTAGTACCTGTAATCTCCAGGTAGAATAATAAACCTCGCCAAGTTTCTGCATTTAATTATGGCTTTTCCTAGATGATTATTGTGTAAATTTATTATTTTTTTTCTCTATTTTGTGGGTAAATAGTTACTACTATAACACACTTTTAATGTGCATAATTACCAAAAACTATATCTTGTTTCAAGTTAATTACTACTATAATACGGGCATTTGCCTAGCTTGGTAGTCAAAAAGCCATGTGAAACAAACAAAATGAATAAAGAAAATAAAAAAAAAAAAAAAAAATTACTGTGGAAAAAAAAAAAAAATTACCGGAAATGGAAAGTAAAGCATTTAAAAACAATTTCATTCAAAATTATGTCAGATAATTTTAGGTCTAATTCGAGGCCGTCTTGAATATTCAAAGAATTATTAACCTCTTTGTCGTAAGTTCGCCGGCGGACACGTCAATTTTTTTGCTTTTTTTTATAATTGCGATTTTAACCCATATGTATAAAGAAACTGTATGAAGAACAAGGTCAGAATCGCTTGCGCCAATATCATTCTTGACATAACAGTTGATTTGATTAATCTGGCTACTCTAAATATTTTTTAAAGTAATTATCTGTAACATTCGGAAATCACGCTTTTTACCGCTTTACCAGTTGTCAAATTTTTAAAGAAGTATTAATGTCATTAATTCTTCGAAAACACATTTGAATTGTTGGTTTTCATGTAGGGTGTATATTCAGGTTTGTGTAGAAACAATAAAATCAATTCATATTCGTATAAATATATATTTTTTTTATATTTGTTTGCCGAGTGGGAGATATTTTTTTTGTAAAATTTAGCTCTTCTGAGATAATTTGTTACATTTGTATTATGTAATGTATATGAATAATAAGATACATTATCTGGTAAACAGAAAACAATTGCAAAAAAAACCAATTACTTTGTTTTTATATGGATATTTGACCAGAAGTCGTCAAGGTAATTTCCGTGCGGTTTTTCGAAATACCATCTGACATTCAACAGGTTAACTGTGTGACATTTGACGGTTGGTGTTGCCAAGTAGAACGAAACCTCAAGATAATAATAATGGATCGTTTGCTATTTAAATGCATTGTTTTTCATTTATGGCAATTTTAATAATTTTTTCTTACAGAAATTAAGTTGCAATGAAGTACTGTTTTTGGTAATAATGTACAATTTTGTGTTTCATTTCAAAGTTTAAGTAGTGGAATGTCCTAAGGTTTTCGGATTTACAAGGTGTAAATGGCTCGATTTTTTAATTTTTATTATCAAATATCCGTAAACCAATAATTAAACATGCACACACAAGGAATGCATTTTATTAATAAATTAGAAATAAAACTTTAGGAGAAATATCCGCTACATACTAATTATTAAGGCTAGAGAGAATGAAAATTTATTTTTGTAAACCTAGTAATGTCGTGTACATGAAATTATTACACATTTTATTTCCCCCCCCATTGTATGTGGTCAGTTTTTAATTAATATTTTTTTGATATCTAAAATTTGCTGTCATATTTTAACAGCTTATATTTTTTATGAAAAAAAAAAGAAAAATAATTTCACTGAATCTTATTGTGTTTTATTTAATTACATATCCGGATCAAGGTCACCTCTTGTTGAGTTTATTTTTCATGAATATTATGTGCGACATGTTAAGGAGTATTGGAATACAAGCAAAGTGGGGAGGAAGTAAAAGACTTGTGTAAAAAATAAGGATTTATTACCTTACACCAAGAAACCATTTTACAATAATGAAAAGATTAACAAAAGCTATAAATTTGATGATTGAATAAATAGCATTGAGCATAATATATTATGTGTTTGTTTGTTTATCAGAGAAGCAGATTAACATCGGTAGAAACAATAAACATTTAAAGGAAAAGGAAAAAACCAACAAATAGGATTTCTCGTGTCGCTGTATGGCACATGGAACAAACAGTTAGTGTTCACTTCTGATAAGGACATAATAGTGGGTGCAATGCGCGCGAGCCGGTGGTAGCTGCTTGTGTAACTAGACGTTAGAGATATCGGGTAGCCGATAGCACAAAAACCCTTCAAATATTTACAGATGAAATTTTAAAAATACAGTTATTCAAAATGATGTTTTTTCATAATGGAAGATATCGTCAGGCACTGTCGGTGTTGTATTTACAATCCTATTCATAAATATATATTATATAAATTACCATTAATTTATTACTACAATGATTTAAAATCTAGATTACTCAGAATTAACACACAGCTATTAGCGTTTTACAAAACTCCTATAATATTATAACCGTAAATAAAACATACACATTCCCAACAATTGGAACTAAGATTAACAATAAATGGACTCACAAAAGGAATAACTAACAAAATGGGATCAACAAATGTTTAAACTTCTCGAAAAATAACAGTCCGTAATCCAAAGAAAATTATTACATACATATTTCATTATCTTATGTCTTAGATTGCTTTATACGGAGGAAGCCTCTCAAAACAACTCACTGATGTTATGTAAGTGCTAATAATGCACTTTATTTTTCACCTTAAAGTAAAAATTATTAATCCATTACCTGTTAAATTCAAATCACATCTCAAAAAGGGATAAAAATTTCTTTAATTTAACCACAAATTAATAAAATGTTGTTACATAATCTAATTTGGCAAATTTGTTTTTAAGAATACAATATTTTTTACATTTTCTTATGACAATACAAATTAATATGGTGCGATTATACTATGTAGAAATTCAATTTGAATAATGTGTAATAATGAATACCACATCTGATTCAAGATTGTTATAATTTTAAATTGTGGACAAAAGTGATTTGAAATATAAAAATAATATAAAATCAAATGGATAAACTTAGACTCAGTTATTTTGCAGAAATTCAAAGTAACATAGTCATCAAATGTTCATTCAGCACCATTTTGTTTTTTTGAAATTTGAAAGGTCCCCGTTAAACGCCGATTCTAAGTGCGTTTCAGCTTTCTAGCAAATTGTAATAATCTGACAAGCTTAACAACATGATATTTGTCCTCTTCTGCTGGTAAAAATTTATTCAAAAGCAAAAACGGACTTAGAATTGGCATTTAATGGGAACCTTTCAAACTGTCAAAAAACAAAATGGCCATTTGGTGAATTCGTCACACATTATTTTATGCAAAACAACGCCTTAGACTTGTTAAAAAAAAAAAAAATCAAACATTCTCTATATTAAGATTATGAGCAATATGATATTGAATTTTAACCTTTGTTAGTGCATTAATGGTTTGAAAGCCACATATATACTTAAATGTTTATTTATAATACGTTTTATCACACAAGTCCAAATACATCATATTTATAGTAGATAGATATTAAAAAAAAAAAAACTCAAATTATTCCATGATTTTTGTTGAACAGTATTTTGTTTTAAGCAAGTTATTGTTAAAAGCACAAAAATGTATTTCAAGGGTTACTTTTGGTCCCATCAACATGCTTTTATAAATCAATTATGAGCTACAAATTTAAAGTAAAAATTAACCATGAAAGATAGAATTAAATTAATTTTCTTGAATAGTGAATTAAAATAATGTAACTGTAATATAATAGAGACATTTGAAAACAAAATGCATATCTTTTTTTAACAAGTGCTTTTTTAAAAATAATGTAGAAACAAAAAAAAAACCGTGGTTAATTTCCACATAAACTATATACGCGGTAAAATTGTTTAGCAACTGAATAATGGAGGAATCACAGGAAAACATTTATATCTTTCTTTTCCAGATTTATCATTTTCCCATTTAATAGCTGAAACACCCGGCTTTATTCTGCTTTAATGGGTGGAAAAGGGGGTCAAGTGTGCAAAATTTCACCAATCTCAGAATAAAACTGTAGAGTTGTTTAAAAAACAAACCCACAGACAATCTTCTATAATATATAGATATAGAAGATAGATCGATAGTTTATCAGAATGATAAACCAGAAATGAGTGAAATTTATAATATGCATGCATTATTAGTCCTATTATTAATATCTACACAAATTTGTTTGATGGGCGTAGTAACGCCGTTCTTCCATGGAGCTACTTTCAAGCAACGCGATCGCCGCTTGTCTGTATTTTCTATACTATTATTAGTGTTTTTAAACGCCGCTAGGAGCTACACTAGCAAAATAATATGACAGGTAGCGGGTAGCAGCGATTTAGTCGCTTGTAAGTAGCTGCATGAACGTAGGGCTTAAGTATAATTTACAGTACAGATACGATTATTTTTTTAAAACTTTGATTTAGATTTACACTTGAGACAAATAACCACGCTATGTTAATTCTGAATACACAAAGCTGCATAAGTATAATTTGATAAGTTTTATTCAATCTATTTTATACAAATACGTACATTTAATTCAGTTATCACAACCGCTTAAAAACCAACCACATTAATTTACTTTTTAAAAACCCTTATCAAGTGAATTGCGAATAATAATAGTAACAAAGAATATTATTACACACTACATTATTAATGTGACATTTTACATTAACAGTATTAATATAAATAATCATAATATTTCTTGTATCTATCTAGACTAGGCTAACAGCAATATACTATGTATGTGTTGTGATTTGCAGATATTGACGGTCAAATAATGAAACATTTAAAAATTTCACAATTTTAATATTAAATCGATGTCTTAAAAACATGTTCATGAGAAATATGTATTACAAAACAGTTTGAATTATTTGCATTTATAAAGTACAACAATTTATGACTACGGGCACACACAAGGAAAGTGACATTATTCCCTAAGGATTACAGTTTATTAATCAGGGTGAAGAAATCCTGTGTGAATGAGCAACAGACATATCACATCACCGGGCCTTACGCCCAAATACATATCCATACATTACATACACCACAAACTTCTGTATAGTACACGCCAAACTTTATACCGACCTGACGTTGATACAGAAATCGTCACAATGGACGAGTTTTATTGAAAAGTGGCATGCCTCCCCGCCCACGCCTTTCTCTGTTGTATGTATGTTTTTACGAATCTTTCAATTATGATCATTGTAAAGTCAGTTATGTGACTACCTGCACGAGAATGGATCATATCAAGTTCATCTCGGCATTTAAGTTCAGCAAGTACTGTACCAAAAACTATATGTATATTAAAACTCTTTTAGAACATTATTTATACTGTCATGGATTTTGGACAAGTTTAGCGATTTTCCAACTCGTCCATGGATCTCGTGGCTATCTCTTGGTTGGCAGATATTTAGGCTAATTGTTTACTAAATGTCCCCTTTTTATATTTTCCAGAGCAAAATGTCTAACCCTTAAAACCCAAAAGGGCCAATCTGAGGGCTCGATTTTGAGATACTTAAAAAAAAATGGTACATCCGCATTTAAAAGTGTCATTACGCTATCTTTTTACAACAACGGCCAAGAAATTTAAACAGTCCCCTTAATTGAGCATAATAATTTTATTTGCATGATTTTCTAGTGTTATAATATTAATTAACATATTAAATTATTTGATTTATAATACAAGTAGCGTAGAAAATGAACACCAATAAGTGTGTTTGTCACTTGTGATTTTTAGTAGGAAAGTTTTTACTTTTTTTTTCAATAAAAAATTTCAAAGAATAACCTTTTTAAAATTAATAAATTCTTTAAAAAATGGTTTTGGATGAAAAAACATTGAAAATCGGAAGATAAAAAAACATAATCGCCCTCCACTGATTTCCGTGTATAAAAAATGATTTTAAACGGCGTTCGTTATTAATTTATCTACATAATCTTTTTTAACAATTGAATCTAATAAAATATTACATGTTTAGTACGACTCCCGCTGGCAGGACACTATTTTTATTATTATTAATGTTTAAATTAGTAATTATGTACTAGACGACGGAGGAAGCTACGCATTTCGCCTTGAAGGTAATAACAATAATATTTCAGTTCAATTAGTACGGGCAGCACAAATCCTAATTAAAGTCAATACAACACGTTTATTATTTACTGCAAGGCAAGATTTCGTCGTCATCTGAAACTAAAACTATCGCTGCAAGCTTAGTACAAAAGAATCAATAATTCGAGGTTAATTACAATCATGTGGTATATATAATAAAATATGCAATAATATGTTTATTTAAAATGTTGAAGAGGTGATGCACATTCATTATTGCATAGTTAATTGTATTGACTTGTAAAGAGATGTGATTTATTTTATTTGTATGGATATAGTACAGTGCAGATACATTATTCGTGAATTCCACACGTTGCTGTGAACCAGCATATCGGTATTGACACTTTTGCTCTGTAGGATTCTGTAAACTTAGGCCCTTTCACAGGGATAAGCAATCCGATACTCAACGATTCAAATATATTGACAACTACCGAACATTTGCGCAGAGGTTCGTCCACGGGCACATATTGCCGATATTTTATAAAGCCTCCGAGATTGTTCTGACTCCCTTCTTCGAGACTTTAAATATGGCATCACTTGTGAAGACATTTTGTAACAATGTGTGTGCTTGTAGATCAATGCTAGAACTAAGACAGTCAACCAAGAATGACAGCTATAACAACTGTTTGGTTTTGTGAGTGAGGTTATGAAAGCATTCTAGTTTTGACATTTAGAGAATTCAAGAATGATTGTCGGCAACGCGGGTCTGTACAAGTTGTTTGCGACGCGAGTACACAACACGAATATCGGATACTTATGTATCCCTGTGTAAGACGGGCCAAAGAGTACCATTGCCATACAAGAGAACCTTCCTGTATGGAAGAGTGTACTAGTCCTGTATGGGCGAGTTAGTGCTCTGGGGGTATATGGTCCTATACTGGCTAGTTAGTGCACTGGCGATATAGGGAAGGTCGGTTACTGGAGGTCTGCACCTGGTGGGTGTGTGCACCGGTCCTATGGGCAGCGGGACGAGGGGGAGCGCGGGGGGCCGGCGGAGGGTGGATATCACAACTGCTTGGGCTTGCCGTTCACCGCCCGCTCTGCCACCTGAATGGCCGCCTCCTGGATGGTTTTCTCAACCAGGCTCTGGTACACCGGCTTCATTATCTGGAAAAATAACAGTAAATGTGTAGAATATGTAGTTTCAATGTCCTTTAACAGATGTCGTTAGTATAGGTAGTTACTTGTAGTTTTAATGTGTCTCAACAGAGGTAAGTAATTGTACTATATGAGAGAGACAGTTCAGACCCAATACCTGAACCTTTATGAAGATAGCCGATCATATAATATCATGTAATAATGGATGAGAAACTAGATTTCACGGTCCACATTCAACAAACTGTAAATAAAGGTATGAAAATATTAGGATTTATTTTAAGAACAATTAAAAACTTTGAATCTTTACGAATCGTAAAATTGTTGTACATATCCCTAGTACGAAGCCTAATCGAACATAACTCAATAGTCTGGTCGCCCTTCTACAAAATTCATATCCATAATATTGAAAGAATTCAAAGAAAATTTCTAAGATTTGTAAATTTTAAACTTAACATCCCTTTAGAGCACATAAATTACTTATCATTAATGAATATTTTAAATATTCCAACTTTAGAAAACAGACGAAAAATAACTGACCTAACCTTTTTATTAAAATTATTAAACTCTAAATTTGATGGCTGTGAACTCTTGCATATAATTAATCTACATGTACCTACACGAACTACTAGACAAACATTAACATTTTATATACACACATCTCATTCTAACTATAAATTGCATTCCCCAATACAACGATTACATAGTATTGGTAACCAATATTTAAACAATATTGATGTATTTGACAATAATTTAAATTTGCAAACTTTAAACGCCGTATGTGCGAACTATTTTTAGTTAATTCATAAACTATTGTAAATACCAATTTTATACATTTTTATTAATTCCTATTATTATTGATTTGGAGGATATTGGCAGGCTATCTATTTTTACTTTATTTATATTCTGTATTAACTACATTTTGTCAACTCATATTTTATCTAACCTATATTATGTGTCTTTATATTTTCTGTTACTTACCTTTATTTTATTCACTTCTAACTCTTCACTGCAATTAATCGAAACATGTATTGCTTTATGTATGTAAAAGCCCTATGGGCGTTTAAATATAAATAAATATAAAATAAATAAATATCCAATCTACAGGTGGACACCTTCAGTGACCATTTCCCCAGTTCTAAATTATCACAGCACATCAGTTAGATATTCATTGTAAGATTCAATCATAAGATGAAAATAAACAAGACTCGTAATCTATATGAACCGAAGTAATTATTATAATTACTCCCGATCATACACTCACAAAATCACCAAGATACTTACATTGTCCCACAAGAATGAAGCCATCTCGTCAATGTTGCTTCCAAACTCCCGGAAATCTCCACTGTACCTAAAATAACAGGAAACCACATGTTAAAATTACATCATCAATTCAATAAATCCGTAAAGGATATATGTAGCAGCTTTAAGGTTATGCACCTCGGCATGTAACATTAGAAATTGGACGCATGCACTCCTTACGCAGATGGTGATAAGGTGGAAATTCCAACTAAAGGTGATGCACCACGTCATGTTACATTTGGAATCAGGAGAGCGATTCCGGTTCTATTTAAGGACAATAATTTTGACCTTATCTTTAAATTAACGCATCTTTCTTCGATTGCGATTCACGTTCTCTTCAGACAGTTAAAGTGCTATCGGTGCTATCTTTTCAGAAGATAACGCCGGTGCTAACGCCGATTGCGATTCCCGTTCTCTATTTGACACTTAAAATCATATCCTTTGAGAAGTTAACACTGCGCTTTTTAATGACACCAATCGACCTGTCATTAGCTGAACATTGAGTAATAAATTTGCGGAATTAGTGAGGATTATCCATATTTGTTGAATTTAAACAAAAGAAAACTTCATATTATCGTAAGTTTTCAGTGTAAACATGATAAGTGAAGTATTTTTCGCATTTAAATTTTAAAAATAAAACTGAATTGACGTAATTGCAATGTTTTGAATAGGGTCAAAATATTTCCGCTTCGTCGCTTTAAAATCCAAATAAATGGAATATTTGTGAATGTATCTGAAAGCTAAAAACTTATTTTGAAATGTTATGAAATACGCTTTCTAATTTTATTATTAGAAATAACCGCGTAATTTTCTAAATATAAAATTTTTAATGCAAACTTTAAAAATGGCTCACCTTACGTTTTTTCTAACTAAAATTACTGGTAGGGTTAAAAAATAAAAACACAAATATATTTTATTAGAAAAATGAATTGTAAACGTTATTATCACCTGACTTTTCTGTCGCTTCATATAAATATATTTTTTTAAAAATTCACAAAGTGTTATGATTTTTTCTCAAATTTGGGAAACTTGAGTTTCATAATGGTGTACATTTTAATTATTTTGTGGTTAACTTTTATATTTGAATATAAAGCGTGGTATTTTCTCATTCCAACAAACTTTAGATCATATTTCTAACCATGATAGTAAGGGAGACTCTCAGATTAATTAATCATCACGCCGTTTCCCCGCAGGGGTTGGAAGAGAGAACGGACCGCCAAACAACTAGCTCTTGGCACGCACTCCTTGCCTCATTCACATTCATACATACCCTTCTATTATTCTGACTCTTGGCATGGCCCGACTAGTATCCTAGTTAGGATCCGTTAGTATCTGATTCACTTAATCGTGCCACGTCTTCCTCGGGTGTCCTCGATTTCTTCTACCATTCACATTCTCGTCATAAATTCTCTTTACACTCCTCCATTCATTCGCTCTACATGCCCAAACCATCTAAGCGTCCCTTTCTCAATCTTATTAAGCTCACATCAGCCTTGCATTCTTTTCGGATCTCCACATTTCTCACACGATCATACATGGTTTTACCATACGTACCCCTCAGGGATTTCATTTATACAACATTCAGTCTACTTGTCAAGTTATCAAAATTTATGGAGCTGTGGCTGAGAGGAGAAAGGAAAAGCTCTTAGGTAATAAATTATAAAACATGAAGTGCATAATATATGTTTTATTGACGCACAAAATGATAATACATGTAGATTTTTTTTCAACCCATTGTGAAATTCAATGATATTATTATATATTACCATTGTACAGGGCAGTTCAAATTTCAAAATTCTAATCAATAAATTCACCAATTAAAACACATAAAGCTGCCAATAAAATTATATTGAAAGGTCCTGACAAAAAATAATCTTAAGGTATTTGTTAAAAGAATTCAAATTCTACTTGAATAATTATTTTACGTAAAAACGCTTTTTACAAGTTATGCCTTGAAATATTAAGATTAATTAATTGTTTTCGCCCGTACACAAGCAATATAAATATTAACTAATTGTTTTGTCATTTAAAAAACTCATATCTTTCAAGAAAGGCTAACAAATAGAATATTGCATCGGTGATTCAATCCAATTTTACTATTAGCCTTAATTGTTTAATTTTGTTAGCCTTTCTTGAAAGATTTAAGTTTTTTAATTGACAGAAATATTTATTTGTATTGCTAGTGTATGCACTTTTTATTTCGAAGCACAACTTGTAAAAAGTGTTTGTACGTAAAATAAATACGCGCGCCATCTATGAAAAAGTAGAATATGAATTGTTTTGACAATTACCTTAAAAAAATCTACTCTGAAACACCACTACTTTAATAAACCCTACTTTAATTTTAAATGTATAAGCAACATTATATACTCAAATGAAAAGCTTGATACAAAACATATAGACTTCAGTAACTTCATATTACTTATATAATTAAATATTAATTTGCAAATGAAATCCTCAGTTCGGGAGATCCCAGTGAAAATAATTCACATTCTACTATTTCATAGATGGTGCGTAAAATTATTTTACGTAAAAAAGCATTTTCACAAGTTATGCCTTGAAATATTAAGATTAATTAATTGTTTGAGCCCATACACAAGCAATATAAATCTTAATAAATAGTTTTGTCAATTAAAAAAACTCATATCTTTCAAGAAAGGCTTATTAAATTAAAAATGAAATATTAATATGTAAATAAATCATCAGCACGGGAGATCCAAGTGAGAATGTCATCACACCCTCAACTTATAACATTTCTACAGCTGCAGCAGTATATTAGTCGTCAGCGACATACACTGCCACCTCCATCAGTGTCGGAAGAGATCTCTGTAAAGAAATAAACATATGAAATAGTATATACATGAAATATTTATGTTTAATAATACATATTGTATAAACTAGCAAATAAGTTTCTGTCTACACGTATCAGGCGTTTTGACTGCATATTCTATCTGAGAAAGGTGACATATGAATATGCTTTAATGTACAGCGCTAAAAAAATATATTGAATATTGATTGATACACTGAAAGAGAAATTAATGTTACATTACTTAATTACATGCTTTTCAGTCAATTTATCAGTTACATATTTATTGTTTAAAAAAAACTGAATCTAAGAACTCTCTCGCTTTTACTTGGTTTTGGCATTTAGGTATTTTTTGACTGTGCATATTCTGTCTGCGAAAGATGACATAGCTTTAATTTGCTGTGTTTAACCAAAAAAAATTCGACAAGTGTGATCCAATATCAGTTGCGTACATATGAAACACAATATAGAACCATACAATACACACAACATGTCTCTAATAATTTTAATATTTGATCTTTCGAATATTATAAAATAGAATTTATATTATGTATATGAATTAATGTAATTATTCATACTTTTATCTACTTCATGAATACAATGATTGGTTATCCTGCAAACTTACATTGAATTGATGGACGTCAATCTACCTGATTTGTATAAAGAATTACCTGTCATGAGTCGAGGCCTCCTCCTTAGTCTCTGGGTTGGTGGTTGGGCAGGGGGAGGTCTATCCACGAGGAGTGAAGGTGAAGAACTAACCACAGGGTTCAGGTATTCACTCGGAACACACAGCACCTCCACCACACCACGTCACGTTGCTGACCGCTACTCCCATCAGTGCCAAAAGAGATCTCTGTAAAACGAAATAAACATCAAAATGAATCCTATAAAATTTCTTTATCTTTGATAACACATATTACGTAAACTAGCAAAAGCATTGGGCATTAAGGAGCGTGAGTATACTTCTACACAAATAATTAAAATACGTACATTATCATTGGGAAGATTGTCAGGCACGTCTAGTCTCTGCCCATCAAGCCGAGGACTTTGTTCTTATCCTTGGCCATCAACATATAGTGTATAGCCGTTATTCCAGATCGAACTCAGTTTCGCATGTTGATCAATACACTGAAAGAGAATCAATAATTAACGTCACATTACCTAATTACACACTTTTTTTAGGTTTGCACACTTAATAATAAAGACAAAATACAATATTACAAGAACTGTGTCGCTTTCTACATGCTTTTAAAAAATTCTAACCTTAAACGTCAACTTTGTATACAGACATAATTACTGTTGATAATTCCGTTTCAGTCCGTGGTAAAAAAGCATACGAATAATATTTAAATGCTTTTACATACATAATACAGCATCTACTTACCTAATTTTATTGTATTCCCAAGTAAACGACTTCAAAATAACAAACAAACAACGAAAATGATCCTCTGAACGCGGCGCCGCAGTTGGCGGGTAAAAATGACAACTTTCAATGGTGATTGGTGAATGAGTAACAAAGTCAATACTATCCAGCAGGGTAGGTACCTTTTAAGAAAACGAAAATCTTCGATAAACTGCTTATTTATGTTGTTTAAAAATAAAATAACGATGAATTAGAATGCAATACAATACAAAGTAATTGTTTTACAAAGTTTTGGTTCAAATAGTGCGTCACTCGATTATTTTCATGTATCTGTTTTTTCAAACAATCTCTCAACAACTCTTTAGCGCGTTTGTTTAGGATTTTTTTACAAAGTCTCTCATAATTCGAGGATGTAACGCTGGCAGAAGAACGAGAATCGCTTCGAATGTCATTTATAGGCGCTACAAGCAAAGTTAGCACCTTTTAACACCAGTTAGCACCGTCCTTACAAGTGAGAGCATATGGTAGCAGATAGGTTAAGGTGAAAAGAACCGGAATCGCCCTCCAGGCAGCTAACAATAACACTTCTCATATAGATGGCAATAAGATTGAAATTCCCACTTAAAATCAGCTGCCTATTTTGATTTATGCAAGATACAAACATTGCTAAAACGTGTTTTATTTTATCTATTCAGGCACAAATATTTAAATATTTTTCGATCGTAATCTAAAGAACTTAAAACCCCACATTATACAATAAAACCATGTCCTAAAAGGGGTTCTAAGTAGGAGATTTTGCACTTCAAAGCATTTTTTAGAGGCCTTATACTTAATTTTTTCTGGACTAATAGAAAGACTTATCAAAAAAAATTGCTCGATTATAGCAACGGACCATATTCTACTGGCAGAGTATAATTAAAATGTGTTTAATAGAATTTTCTAACCAAAAACACATAATTTTGCATTAAGTCATCGCCTAAAATGAAGACGCTTTGATATTTAACCTGCCCTGTGCCGTAAACGCGCAGGCGCACGCGGTACTAATTTTCAATTTTTTTTTAAAATGTGATTTTTAACCCTTAAGTATAAAGTAACTGTATGAAGAACAAGGTAAGAATCGCTTGCGTCAATATCTTTCTTGACGTAACAGTTAATTTTATTAACCTAGCCCCTTGTATTCGGCTGTATTTTTTCCCGCTTTACCAGCTTTCAACTTTTTAAAGAAGTATAAATGTAATTAATTCTTCGAAAACACCTTTGAATTGTTGGTTTTCGTGTAGGACGTATGTTCAGGTTTGTGAAGAAATAATGAAATCAGTTCAAATTCGAATAAATATATATTTTTTTGATACTTGTTTGCCGAATGGGAGATTTTATTTTTTTTTTCGCTAAAGTTAGCTATTCTGGGAAAACTTGAAATGATATCATCATGATGAATAATAAGATACGTTATCTGATGAACAGAAAACAATCGCAAAAAAATAAATTCCTTTGCTTTGGATATTTGACAAAACGTCAAGAAGGTAATTTCTGCGCGGTTTTTCCAAATATATATCAAAACTGTAATTAGGGCAATTTAATTTTTGAAAATATTTTTTGTATGAAATTTAGTATAGAGATTCTGGTTCTGAAGGTACATAGTCTAAGAAAGTTCCATGACAACTCATTGACCGGTCAGTGGTTGAGTGGGCATCGCGTTTGGGTCCCACCCAGGCGTTCCGTGTTCAATTCCTCGGCTGGCTAAGTCCTCCATCACAACACAAGCAACATCTTCCGCTTAGTGTGGTGGTAGTAGGAGAATTTCAAATGGTGTTGGGTTATTCGTAACCCGGGAATGTTTATCTTTCTTTTAAAAAAAAAAAAAAAAGAACTCAACAAAGTGGCATTTCAACACCTCTTTGAAGTTATTAAAAAAAATGTATTTTAAAATAGCCCATAAACTAACTTAATTCAATTTTTTAATAAAAAATAATGACTTTTCAAACGAGTGGTGAAGTTGTACATCGTTGTTAAGTTGTTCTGGTCACTTTCTGAGGAATGAACATTTCAAGGAATGTTGTTTGTAATTTGTTTACCGAATGTACGCCCAGACGACCAGAGTGATGAGCATGATGCCCATGAGGGAGTTGAAGACATTGGCCACGGCGTAGAGGCCCACCAGACCAAACACTCCGCTGAGGATGTAGAAGATCATGGCCAGCACGAAGATGACGGAGGGAGTGCGTGCCGCCTTAAAGATGTTCTTGCTCTCGTTGTGCGCCTTGAACTGGTTAAATGATTCTTCCAAGTCCTGAAATATAAATGTTAATTTAACAGAAAATGTAAAAAGGTGCTATGTATCATTATTTTTCTCCACTTCAATATATTAAATATAAAACAAAATTAACACATAACATTCCACAAAATATTTTTTTTTTTTATATATAATACCTCACAAGAGTCCCAACTGCTCCCGTCTGGAGCTAGTGAGACTATGGCATCCCCAATTGGGTATGTTGTGAGGCTGAAGATAAGTGGGCTTAATAAGCCAAAGCCATTATTAAGCAATGTTTCAATTCTGAATGGTGGTCTTACACCAGGGCGATACTGAGAGTATCTTCCACTCTGGAACGTGCCACAAATATAGTATAAATTATTTTTATTAATTAATTGTGAAATAACACAAATTAATCAAATAAAATTTATTGGCGCACGCCGGGTTCGAACCCACGACCTTCCGATCGGGAATCAAGAGTCTTACCACTCGATTACGGTCGGCCGTCAAAATATAGTTACGTAAAACAATGACAGATGTCAAATAATGTATATGAATATCGGAACTGAAATCAAAAACATCCTTTTTTTCACATGTAGTTACTACTTCGCAAGAGATGTCGCTTTTTCAGGTTTAGTTCGAACATTTAAGAAGATAGCCATTAGGTAGGTGAGAAGCGTGCTAGTTCTCTCTAGTCGCCTGAGGTTTCAGAACCATATCTAGCATGATTAGGAAGGGTCAAAAGTAAATATTCATTGTACATAAATACTCTGTGATGATCTATGAGCTTTCTTGAAGACTCTTAAAATACTCAAGAAGTTATTCCAATCACAGGGATCTTAACATGTGGTTTCCTGTTATTTTAGGTACAGTGGAGATTTCCGGGAGTTTGGAAGCAACATTGACGAGATGGATTAGAGGACATTACTCATACCAAATCCATATAAAAGACTATGCATGTGAAAACCGGATGAAAAAAAAAGCATTGTAAAACTTGTAAAATTCCCAAAATTCTCTGAAATATAAGTTTAGCCAAATTTTCAAATTACATGAGAGTATTGAACAGAAGATTCACATGAGAAATAAAGAACTTTCACAAATGTTGATACCTCTCCATGTGAATATGAATTCTGGCAGAACTTACTATACCTGATGATATCTTGTCCCCTTCTCAAATCTAAATGTAGACAATAAGAACATTAGTCCAAAATAGTTAAACTTAATAAAAATATATTTTTTACTTTCCTGAAAGAATAGTGAAGTACAATCAACGCAGTTTCCTCCCAAGCACAGATAATATTGTGATTGTTGTCTAAAAGTAACATAAGAAATTTCTAACCTACATTCATCAAATGTCTGAAGAACTGACCTTGCTCAGCTGTTCCTTGTAGGACTCGGAGAACTCCTCACCGCCCATCTTCCGTTTGGCCTGGAAGGTGCCGATGGCCTTGTCCCGTATCCGCAGGTGGTTGGCCTCCAGCAGCTGGCCCTGCAGGTAGGGCCTCGTGCCCCCGCACACCTCGTCCATCAACAGGTTGTAGCACTCCTTGGCCTCTGCCACGGCCGTCAGATTGTTGGCCTCTGCAGTCGCCTACAAATCAAAAACAAATAACCAACGTTTATTTTCATGTCATCTAACGCTGTGTAATTAATGCTCCCACAATGATCGATCAGCCCACTATAGCCTTAAGTTTTTTTTTGTATAATAATTATCTACCTAGGTGTTAAGATTGTCAAAATGAGAATTGTACAGTAAATAGATAATAAATCTGTTGTACAAATAAAAAAATAAAACAGTCGATGCCGGAGAAAACCATCGGGAACGTAAAAATTAACGCTCTTCATTATAGGCGAGTTTTCAAACCATCCACGGATCAGTTTTAAGTGTAGCAATGTGCACATCCCTTTTTACCCGTAAATGGTTCATTTGGAGCATACTCAAGAGAAAGTCAGTAGGTTAGAGCACGGGTAGTAGCCATATTCCCTCGGGTAGAGAAATCTCTGAAATTAAACCAGTGGAATACTTCTCGGTCTCAACTTCTCTTATAATTTATACAGTTAATCAAAGAAAGTAGTACTCACAACAAGCATAGACTTTGGTTCGGGCAGTTCGTTTCCTTTGTACATGTTAATATAAGATTTGAAGTATTGGACCACATCTCGGGCCTTGACTTTCTGGCCGTTGATTTCCTTCAGGACGAGGTTCTGTGGAGCTAATAACATTGGCACGAGGTTTAGCAGACTTTTCTTGAATAATGTTTCGATATCTGAAAGAAATAAAATAAATCATTAAAAAATTTAAGATTTCATTGTGTTTGGGATGTCTATAATATGACTTCCTTCCTTCCTCCTGCAACATGGCTCTCTTAGATCCGGATTCACACCTTCCTTTCCTTAACCCATTGTACGCAGATGTCGCAACAGTTGAATTGCTAGCGGCCGTGCTTCGTAAGCATGCGTAACAGTTGTATTGCGTCAAGCATCAATGGGATTAATCTTGTAAGGGGATCATCACAATCTTACACTAGGGATACTAAGTATTCGATACTTGAGGATTCAAGTATCTTTGTGACTACCGCCATATATCTGCCCAGAGATTCCAACACAGGCACAAGTTGCCAACATTTTCGTCAACAACACGTCGGTGACAACAGTCTTTCGTGACCTGCCTGTTAAAATCATTACCATTAAATCATTACGCCATCGAGACTATAAACTTGTAACTCGTGTCAGACGTAACAATGCGTGTGCTATGTATAAAAGCACATAAATATAAATGACATGTTGTTTGTATTGTTTGATTGGGATTCTTGCAAATTCCTATAATAATATTAGATGTTTAATACATTATGTGGGGAGGTTAGTGCAGTCCCATACATTCCATAAAGAAGAAGGGTGTTTAATTTAAGATGTCAACAGACGTCTCTGTGGTTCCTTTTAATTTTCAATATTAGTAGATTCCTGTTTTACCATAATAACAATTTTCCTTCATACATTATAACCATTTCTGTAGATTCCTGTTTTATCACCTCTATGACGTTTTTTCAAGACTAAATTTTCCCTCCTCAAATTTGCAAACTCATGGAACAACAAGCTTGTGATCGAATCGTCCTACTGTTTCTATTATTATAAAATGAAGTGATGATGTGAACAAAATTTGTGAATGACATTTATTAAAAGGCCGTAATATTTGTTTTAAATCCAAGTGAATAGCACAATTAACGACCTGATAATCTTCCATCGAAGTTAGGATTAGTGGCAACTTTGAGTCCGGGATGTGGCATGAGGTAGCAGGCTATTTCCGTGAAGCAAGAGGTGATGTGTTTCCTAAGTGACTGAAGCTCGGGGTGTTGTCTTTCTGATAACTGAAATAGAAAATAACAACTTGATTAGCAGATAGATAAATAACTTTTTCAGAACACTTTTTTGATATTTTAGAACGGAACCCAGAGCAAGAGTTCTTCTAGAGAAATTACAAAATAATTGATTGGCAAATCAGAGCAGCAATCATTTCAGACCGATTTTCCGATTGGCGGTTTTATATTTCCTACGGCTACGGCACAGCGACAGTCACAGTGTATCATTTCTTTAATGTATGTGAGGGAGATTCTTTTTTTTACATTAGCTCCATACAGCACGGAAAATAATTTCCCTCAAGGCCTAGTCATCCTTGGGGATGCTTTGTGGAGGGACTTTTTAGGGAAAGTAAGGATAGGAAGTTCTGGGAAGGAAAAGGTATGAGGGGTGGGTAGGAATCTGGGAGTCAAGTGTCCAGGAGTGACGGACGTATGAATCCATCTCTCCCACTGCGGTATAAGACAATGGGTTGAGAGTCCGGGTGGAGAGGTTAAAAGGGCTCCCTCAACCATGCTCTCCTGATCCTGCCCGCAATGCAGGCGGTGGGCAAACGCATGTGCCACCAAGATCTAGACAAAACTCAACCCATTAAAACAGGCACCCCTGCTAAGTCACTAAACGTAGCGAACCACGTGGAGTTACCTAGGCAGTGTTGGTTATCCAATAAATGATTTCCAGGGCGGCGGTACCCATACCACCTCCCAAATTGTATGATAATGATTACATTTTTCCTTCAGGGGAAGCAAACATAAGTACACCGTTTGTCTCATTTTCAACAGCTCTTACTTAACAGATTATTGTGATAAAGAATGTACATTATGATTTAGCATTTTTAATACCATCTTGTAGCCGTTTTTGAAATACACTATCTGATAATACAGTCTAAATATTTAAATATGGTGTATAGAAATATCTACTAAGTTCATAAGCCATAGATAAAATAAGCAATTACTCCTAATTTCAGTTTGAGAGTTGATTTTGTGCAGGAAACCTGAAAAATCAACATTAAGGAGCAGTACCTCACGCAACTTGAGGCCTCCCCGCCTACAAAAGGCATCAAGCCGATACTCGATGACCGATGCCTGGAGGAATATTGGAAGTTGTCGACGGCGTCGAGCACAGACCTCATCGCTACAACCACATTTCGCCACCATTCATACATATCAAGCATCAACCTGGAGGAGTATAGGGTCAGTAGCATATCGCTATAGAGATATTGGCGGGTCACAGCCATCCGCTCTTTCAGGAATTGATGTTTCATGGTAGGTAATACCTGTAATCTTTTAGTCAGGATCTGCTGTCCGCCCTCGGCCCCAAAGGCCGCCTCGTACGGGAAACTCCAGTCGCGCACCAGAAACTGCAGCCGCTGGAAGGGGGTCTTGCCGCTGTCGGCCAGCGCCAGCCGACCGTACTCTGTGAATAACTGGAACATAACGCAATTACAATTACAGAATAAGGAAAACACAACACAATAAGAGGACAAGAACAATGCAATAAGTAACATTGAGCGGGGTCTCCAGCGACCAAAAACATAAACAATACATCAAACATTACCACAAACATTAGCTCAAACATTATTTATTCACAATTTCTTAAACTCATAATCATTAAGATCGCTCAGTGCACATAACCTCAAAAACTCGTGCGATTTATGTTCCGTGACTGAACACACCGCGCAATTTTTGTCAAAAAATGGAACAATCCCCTCCCTACCTTTCCCGTTTCTCCCGGGCAGAGAATGTTTTCCATCGGCCACGGAAAACACAAATATTGCGTCTATAAACAAAAACGTGGAAGGCCACGATCCATTTTGAATTTTTGAGGCAATGTTCGTTGAAATGTTTGAGGCAATGTATGTGGAAGCGGTCACAGGAGACCGGGCTTAACCTCTTGAATGTCGGATGACAGAGAGGTTAAGGCCGTATTTCATAGAAAATTAATATCAGAGCATTCCGAGGAGCTAGAGTGCTCTAATAAAAAGTAAAGTCTGGAATGATATTGACGCAAGCCATTCTGACCTTGTCCTTATACAGTTTCTGTATACGTAAGGGTTAAAATCGCATTTTATTTTTTAACCTTCCAACTGTCACCCGCCGATGATTCGTTAAGAGAAACGTATCTCTCCAATTTAATTTTTTTTTGCTGGTTTGGATACATAGGCCAATGAGTATTTCCAATACATTACAATTTTTCGCCAAAAATCAAAATGATAATGTATTATCTATTTAAAAAGAAGAATGTCCCGGTATGGGTTTGTTTTTTACACAGATCTACAGTATTATTCTGAGATTTATGAAATTTTACACACTTGAGTTTCAAAATAAGAGGAAGGTCACTGTTTAAATGAGATTTTGAAAAACCATCCCCAAACCCTTTTCCCACCCCAAATTTGAATGGTTCTTGATGAAATTTTTCAAAAACTGATTTTGAAAAATTCTGAGTAATACCCGAGGACTTCAGCTAGTCAAATAATAATAATTGGGTAATTTGAATAGCGCTGTTTTTGTGAAAAATTTCTCAAGGATGGATAATATTACATATACCTTTTATAATCATTTTTGGTGTGCACTGTCTTGCCAGTATTCTTCCATGGACGGATTTTGTTTTAGCAAATAGTTTGTTTGTTTTTTTAACTTGTGATTTTAATCATGAAACTGAACTGTCCGAAATGAACAAACTGCCGGTGGAACTATGGCGTCACCAAATTAGAAAATACCTGTAAATGTTGCAGATCGTCTTCCTGAATATTCTGTGACAGGTTATAGATCTGAACCGAGGACAGCATGGTGGACAGGGCAAACACCGTGGCACAATCCTTCACCGTGCTCTCGCTGTCGAACGTGCCTTGTGTGTCCATTAGGAGGATGGCCACCTGGAATGGAAAACAAACAAACTTAGTTTAGGTTGGTATCTTTCTAACATTTTACAACACAATTGAATGTGTTCCATCTTTAACCACTCAAACGCTTTTTGCCACATTATGGCACTATTTCCAAAACCTCAGATTGCGCTTTGTTGCCAAAATGTGTCAAATTTTCAAAAAAAAATTTTTTATTAAAACGACTATATAATATATTGTACATTCAAAATATAACAAAATAAATATTCTCTAGATTCTATAAAATGTTTTAAGGTTAAAGATTTAATTATATTTTTTTTATAAATCCTACAAATATGTGATAGTAGTACAAATAAAGATAGGGGAATTCATTGGCTACATAGAACTATATCAGTTTGTATGTCTCCATATTCAAATTCAGAGGTATGATTTTTTTAATGTGGGCGGAAAAATTTTCTTTAGCAATCTGAGAAAAAATATTTTAATTGCTCTGTCGCTCCAGTGGTTAAAATGAACTAAATAAATGCAAAACAATTGTTAGAACATATTATTTTAATGTGGTCCATTTTTAAACTGCATAGTGCAGGCGCTGGATAGAGTTGAGTGTGCAAAATGTGAGTGCCGCACTCTGAACATGGTTTTAAACTCGGAAAAGCTTGCAGATTATGGTTTATTGGTCCATTTTTTATTTATACCTCATCCCCTTAGCTGTCAAATAAAATGGACTGAACAAATAATTTGGAACCATTTTAATAATTGTTTTAGTGACAATATCCAATTTTTTCTTATGATTAAAGATACTTAAAGCTGAAAAAAAGCAAAAAAGTTATAAAAAAAAATTAAAATTGTTGATTAAAAAATTATTTAATACAAAAAAACAAATTTGAACGTTTTGAATCTGTCCTAAAAAAAAAAAAAATCTATCTTTTTTATTTTGGCAGTCATTATTAATACATATGCACAACGAAATACAATTTAGTTGTAATTTTTTGCAAGAACAAGTCTTTATTTGACAATTTGATGTACATTTACAAGGGTGGATCAACAATTCTGGCAATGGTTGCTTCGTCAGTTGCCGTGGGTACAATTTACCACCTTCATTTTCATAGCCTAATAAGGTGTAATCAATAGGCTGAAGTAGTGTGTGGACAGCATTTTTCCATACATATGCTGAACCGAAGCTCTTTTTTTTTTTAAAGTCATGATTTAAATCAATACTTTTTTACTGCAATCAAAAATCACCCGCCTGAAGTCCCAAGGGACTTACCCCGCCTAAAATGCCAATATATATTATATATTTTAACAATTTTACACAAAACCTTGACAAATTATACACCTAAACCTTCCTTATGAATCACTCTATCCATTGATAAAAACTGCATAAAAATCCGTTCAGTAGTTTTTGAGTTTATCGCGAACAGAGAGACAGACGTGGCGGAGGACTTTAATTTTTAATATGTAGAGATAATTAAAATTAACAACAAACAACACTGGTTTTCTTTTTAAATAGGTCTTCAACCAAGTTAAAATAGAAGAAATATTAAAAAAAATCTGATTTAAATAAAATAAATCCGATTTTTATGATTTAAAAAAAAAAAATTATGGTGTTTATCAACCCTGCCACAAATAGAGATAGACATTGAGTTTGGCGATTATTAAATTTTAATAATGTATCTGTGGTTTGTTTTTGTTTGTTTATCAATATTTTTTAATTATGTAGTCAAGTTCAAATTATATATTACACAGATTATTTAATATACGTAGATGCAGGTCTTTAGGGTTATCAACTAGCGCAGACATGTGAAAAATCAGGAGATATTATGTTAGTAAATAAAGTTTTCTTGAAAATGGAAAAGCTTAGACCCTTGAAAAATCACAAAAACCGACTTTACCTTAAGATTAACCCTAAGAAATTTAAACAAGAAATTCACATTTCAAATATATATTTATAATAATTTAACATCAGTTTCAATTTTGAAAATGACAATAATTATTAAAATAATTTTCTGTTAAAAACATTATATTATAGGTAATTATTTTATCGCTTGTCTGAATTCTTGACAAAATCAGTTACAATTTTGAAAATGACAGTTAAATTCAAAAGAACTCCCAAGAACAAGAGTTACAATCTCTCACGGACAGACCGGACCCACAACCGAAATTAGTATGTTTGATAATAAATACTACGTTTGTTTGGTTTTAAAATAGTGGTTTTAAAGCGTAGTTCCTTCTGGGAAGTCATTTATCCATTACCTACCTCTCCTTAACCACAACACCATGGCATTTTGAATTTGGAAAAATGACAAGAGAAAACTAGCAAATTCGGGTGTATTTGTTTTTGAAAAATAGAAGGAGAATTGGGACTACCTTGGAAGCAAGTTGTTGGTGTTTTTCATCTCGTTTTTGAACTAAAAGGAAGGTTTTGGACCATATTGAAAGTAAACAACCTTGTTTTATAGTTATTTGTGTTGTTATGAAATATTTAAAGTAAATTGTGATTGTGATATGTGCTCCTTCATAGAGATGCAGTGGCAAGAAATTGATTATCCTTTTTCCTTGCATCCATTGTTTTTCCTACACATATCATCACCCAATTCCAGCAAACACCATTTCGTTTGGTTTCATTTTAGTATTCACAGTCCACTTCCAAGTGCATCTAAAACTGTAATTGGTAAGCAGTTTCGGATGCAACAAGGGTTGTTTGCGAATCGATAAACATTATTTTGATGTTTCCTCAGTTAATTCCATGTCCATTTTGGTTGTTTAGTATTAATTGTTGTCTCGCTCTTACCTTCTCCCCGCTGGCCAGCTGTGTGAGGAAGATCTCGGACCAGAGCAGGATGCCAGTAGTATCTCTCTCCGAGCCGCCTCTCCAGCTGAATCCGTTGAGTGGACTGTCTTCATCTCCCAGCCATTCGTTGCCCGTCTCTTTCAAGACATACTGAAACAAGGAAAATACTAATTGATTTCACTGTCACAATGTTTCCAACAGCACATATAAGCAGTGGCGGTTTTCTCTAAAGTGCGGTTGGGAGGTGAACCCCCATTAAAAAGATGATAAAATAAAACAATCTTGTTCTATAGTAATATAAGCGCATCACAGATAGCTCGACATTAAAATTCCGTCTTTAAAACTCGCGCCACCGAAAAATACGGTATCTATTCCCATTTTGTGCGTGTTGCGATCTGCACACATTTGTCCATACGAAAAAATCATAGCCGATACGAATCGCTGTGCCGGTAGAATGGACAAAACTACGCTTGGTGCGCCGATCACGAGTCAAGATCTCACGTGACCTCCGAACTTTGACGAGTCTCGCCGAAACGAAGCCCGAGATTGTCGCAGGATGACCGGCTGACGGTCGACTTTTGCACCGACGGATGCAAGTTAAATGTTATATATTATGGTATTTAACTTTGTAGTCATTTTTGTACATTTTTATTTTCTTGTTTCTACATTTCTCCAACCGTTTACTAATGGAATTTGTAAATCTACTATTGAAGTGGACCGATTTTAACTTCTGTTTTTGTATTTTTTTTTAGATAAGTCGTTATATCCCGTAGTTACGAGTACATTTACTTAAGTTTCGGCAAACAACGTCGCTAGTTATGCAATTTTGTGTTGAGCTTTCCCAGTATTGTTTCGGCTTTCAAATTGAAAGTGGTTGCATTTATCGGTTGTCGCGAATATTCTGTCCTAATTTTTTCACACAATGACGGAATACAGTGTTATATACAAAAAATAACGCTAATGCTTATGAAAAAAGTTTGGAAATTAAACATAATTATTTTTTGTATACGTGTATAATGGATTTTTTGTATAAATGAAAAAAAGCTCATTTTATTTCGTGCCACCTTTATTTGTGACTCTTGTTTTTTTTTTATGTTTTAAAATATCAATTATATTATATTCTACATTCTAAGCAATTTTTCTTATTGAAAAAAACAATCCTAATTAGCAACGTACATTGAGCATTGTAAAAACCATTAAAACAATTTAAATCCTCTAAAACTTTTTTTGGGTCGTTTAATAATTGTGTCGAGGAGTGTCAAGTTATTTAAAAACAATAGTATTTATTTAGGTACCCCTCCACTAACTTTATTTAATTTGTATGACAAGAGTAAATTTGATTAGACAATATATCTTCTCTTGAATTTCTGAACCCTCCGTTGAACCCCCCGTTAAATATGACGACCGTCCGTGGTCGAGTGGTAACAACACTTGACTCCCAATCGGAAGGTTGCGGGTTCGAACCCGGCGTGCGCAAATAAATTTTATTTGATTAATTTGTGTTTTTTCACAATTAATTAATAAAAATAATATATACTACATTTGCGGCACGTTCCAGAGTGGAAGATACTGTCAGTATCGCCCTGGTGTAAGACCACCATTCAGAATTGAGACGTTGCTTAATAATGGCTTTAGCCGTGTTTAGTGACTAGATCTGAATAGCCAGGTACTTTCCTACCCTCCTCTTCCCCATCTCCTTCCCTTCCCCACTTTCCTTCAGCCTCACAACATATCCCAATTGGGGATGCCATAGTCTCACTGGCTCCAGACGGGAGCAGTTGGGACTCTTGTGAGGTATTCTCTATAAAAAAAAAAAAAAAAAAAAAAAAAAAAAGACCACGAACCGCCACTGCATATAAGATTGAATCCCTAATAAAAACGGATGCACAAAGATCATAGTGCTTTGCTAGTCGCCATACTCAGAACAGATTCAATTTGGGAGGCGGGTAAGGGTACCAACGCCCCGTAATCCATTTATTGAATAACCAACACCTCCGCCATAGGTCCACCGCAAGTGGTTCGCTACGTTTGGTGACTTTTCAGGAGTGCCCGTGTTCATGGGGTGATGTTAAGCTAATTTAAAAAAAGGGTTCTGATCAACAATTTAAGTTAAAAAAAAAATTCTAAAATGTCACCTGAGACCAAAGTTAAATTTACTTAAATCAGATACGTCCCGTAACACCCTATATATACATACTTACAAAAGTATGTAATTACATA
The DNA here is from genome assembly GCA_951813805.1 of Limnephilus auricula. Classification (NCBI taxonomy): domain Eukaryota; kingdom Metazoa; phylum Arthropoda; class Insecta; order Trichoptera; family Limnephilidae; genus Limnephilus; species Limnephilus auricula. The sequence continues at coordinate 31,360,657 of OX638404.1, forward strand.
TTGCTAATTAAAAAAAAGTATATATTCTACATAAAATTTCAAATCAACATCATTTTTAATTTAGTTAAAATTGGGGGATGTACAATATAATATTAGATAGCTACATAATTGGTCAGAATCAACTTAACTCAACACCTCTTTAAAGTCGTTAAAAGCTATAAAAAAAAAAAAAAAATAGCCCATAATCTGTCTAACATAACCTATTTAACCAATTTTTTTATATATATTTTTTTTCATATTAATGACTTTTTAAAGGACGTGTTGAGTTGAATTCATTCCGAGTTATCCTGTCACCGGTCTATTGCTAACTTCAACCTGTAAAGTTTTTAGCGACTACAATGGCAATAATGCAAAAAAAAACCCGCTTGCAAAAATCGGGTTATGCCCATGCCGAAAATTGCAATGTGATAAAAAAAAATTTCACTTTGAGAACGAGGTTAAAGAAATTATTTTGTCTTTGTAAGTTTATATAATATATTACGATGTCAATGTGTTGCAATCACTATGTCAATCATTACATTTCATTTGTATCTAAAAAAAAACATATGTACGTATTAAATCATTATAATTAATATGAAATCAGTGACTTTGTACCCAATATCTTTATTGATATATTATCAGGAGACACGTATCATTATTATTAGTGGTGGATTAAGGTGATATTATTATTTGTAATAAATTTCAACAAACACAAACTATCATTAAGAGGAAACCCGGTCGCCGAGAAATTTGAACAATAGATGTTTTATGAAAACAGTTGCTGTCACTGTCGCTCTTACTCCCCCCGAATACAGAGCGAAAGGGACAACTGCACCTCAGGCTGATATATCTACCGAAATAAAATCGTCAAAATCGAGGTTTTGTATTCCCCATTTTTATCCTCCAAAACTGGACCGATTTTTAAGATTTTATATTAATACCAGCTGTATTTGAAGAAAATATTCATGTCCGTTGTCTAGTTTGTATACTGCATGTCTGTTGATAGGTTCAAACCAGACAATTTTAACGTTTTTTGGAGGGTCCTTTTTTAATTTGATTACCGGATAAGAGTCCCAACTGCTCCCAACCGCCTGGAGCCAGTGAGATTATGGCATCCCCAATTGGGGTATGTTGTGAGGCTGAAGGTAGTGGAGAGGGGAAGGCGATGAGTAAGAAGAAGGTAGGAAGTTCCTGGCTATTCAGATCTGCTTTTCAAGCCATTTCAAGCAACATTTCAAATCTGAATGGTGGTCTTACACCAGGGCGGTACTGAGAGTATCCTCCATACTCCTCGCATAAATACCTTATATTATTGTAAATGATTAAATTGTGAAATAACACAAATCAATTGAATAAAATTTACTTGCGAATGCCAGTAGCCTTACCTCCTGACTATGGATGCCGTCAAAAATATATAAACCAACTCCTATAAGAAGTAACTTACCAAAAAAGCAAAACGTACCGACACACTAGTGGTCGATGTCTATATTATATTGAAAAATATTTGCACTAGATTCAAAATCCAGAGGGGAAATTGTAGAATACGTTTGTATTGGCAAAACACCACCCGGTTTCCTCTTAAGGTGATATTACAATTTGTAATAGTGATGTCTAAAATATTTTATGTACGCACCGCTGTCAGAATATGTGTCACGGAGAGTGTGATAAAAGTTGTCTCACTGCATGAGAAAGCATGTCTCTATTATAATATAATCATTGACAAACTTAACGTTATCGGATTTTTTTATCTGTGGCCATTGTTCAAAGATTGATAAAAATAAAAATGCACTCGTAATAAAAAACAAATACTTTTGATTTCAATATTTTTTACACATTAGCTCCACACAGGAGGTCCTGGGGAAACCAATTTCTCTCGGAGCCTATGTCATCTTCGGGAATGCTGTGTGGAAGGTCTTTTTGGAAAAAGGAAGTTCTAAGAAGGAAGAAGGTATGAGGGGGGTAGGAATCTGTGTACAGGAGTGGCGAACAATGAATGCATTCTTCCCACTGCGGTGCAAGGCGACGGTAGAGATGGTCCGACTGGAGAGGTCAAAGGGTCTCCCTCGCCACGCACTAAGGGGCAAACGCATCCGCCGCCAAGACCTAGACAAACCTCGCCCCATGAACCCGGGCACCCCTTCTAAGTCACCAAACGTAGCGAACCACTTGTGATGACCTATGGCAAGGGTCTTGGTTATCCAATAAATGGTTACCGGGGCGCGGGTACCCATACCCGCCTTCTAAATTAGTATATCATTTGCGGAAAGATCCAGAGTAGTAGATACTTCCAATATCGTCCTGTATGTAAAAATAGGAATCCGCCGTGATTCACCCTTCAGAGATGCCAAGCGAAGTAAACGGTATTTTTCTCCAACTCAAGTCAAAGCTCACCCGGAAAAAGTAAGATTCAATATAAGATTTTTCTGTGTTTACCAAATAGTCAAAAGCACTCCCAATGGAGTCCCAATATTGGCAAAGTTGTGATAAGGAAAAACTGGATGAGAAGAGAAAAGGACAGAGAAAGATTCACAACAAGATCTGACTATTTTCGTTGTTTGTTTTTGGGGTGTTATGCCGTGTTGTGCTACCTCCTTCTTTAGCCGACGTTTCGGACAGCGTTGCAGTGTCCATCATCAGGGCAGATCCGGCAGATCCGTCGTCGTCGACGGATCTGCCGGATCTGCCCGGGGGATCTGGGGCATAACACCCCCAAAACAAACAACGAAAATGCTTTTGGCCGTGAAAATCTAAAAACGTATAAGATCTGACTACTTCAAACCTAAATAAACCCATAGAAATTCATATTACAATTACTCGGAATCGTGTCGTTTACGAAGGTGACACTAAAAATGCCTACAGGCCTCTAAGAATCTATAACTTCGCGATTGCTTGGCAAGTTTAGAGGCATCGCAATGTCGCTATAACCGCTGTTGTTTTAAATTATTTATATGATCGGTGTGCTCGTAAAAAATCTGACTTAACCGGTCGCAATCCGCAATTAGATCCACTCACAATGCAGAATTAGATTAGCAGTTAAACATAACTCAAGAAAAATGGTTTGATTGAATCATAATTGATAGCGATAACAATGCAGAGTTGGAGCGAGATATTTGAGCGCCTAGCAAAATAATGCCTGTTTTCTAAACTCGTTCCAGAGTAATAGATACTGGTGAAATATTAAAATAAAATTGCTCGAAATGGCTTTAAATTAGGAACCTAACTAACAAAGGCACGAAGACACTGGGATTTATTATAAGAACTATTAAAGACTTCGATTCGTTGGAAGTTATTAGTTCAAGAGTTTTTAATGAGGCAAACCTTGAAATAATTTTAAATTTTACGCAATATTTTTTTTAACAATTTTTAGCACCCTTCAGTGAAAGCGCCCATTGCCAGGTTGGTATTGCATTCATCCCCGAATCGGCCCTGCTAGGAAAACACAGCACAGAAGTAATGCAAATAATGGCTAGCCAAGCGATTATAATTCACGCGGCGGCAGCTCGACGTGTAGCCGCTGTTGTCGAAGGAATTACGTGCAATAGATACACAGTGATACTATATCACACGTGGTAGCAGTTGGCTCTTGGCCCAAAGGTCGCGGGTTCAAACCCCGACGCCGACGATCACATCCGACCTACAAATTACATGCATCATTAATCGTTACATTAAATCCTGCTAAATTAATGTTTTGATTAGAAAGAAGATTAGAAATTATATCTTAGATTAGAAATTATAGCTATAAATTAAGTAAAAAGGTAGCTGTCAATAATATGGAAAAAAAAAATGGTCAAAGATAATATTGTTAATTCTGAAATTTGAAATATGAAGTTGACAAATACGACAGTCTCGTAATAGATCGCAATGGCTGAATTGGTTAGAGCGCCCGTCCGGTAAGACACGAGATCGGGGTAGAGTCCCAGTTGCGACCATTGTGTTTTATCATTTTTCTGTGTCTTGTTCATTTTCATATTTTAAATTAGATTATTATTGTTGTCTCCTTCTTCAATGATATAAATTAAGTCGTTAGTTTAGTTTTAATTGGGTCGTATTAAAAGCTATATATATAAACGGAGTGTCCCGGCGTGGGTTTGTTTTTTTTATACAAATTTACAGTTTTATTCCGAGATTGATGAAACTTCGCCCAAGGTCACTATTTACGTGATATTTCGAAGAATCCACCCCCAGTCCTCTTTTCCCACATCTTTCTTAAAGCAGAATTTGATACTTCTTGATCTTGGAAAGGAAAAAGGGGAAGGGGACGCGGGAAGGAACGCAGAGGCACGGAAAGGACAAGTTGGAGAGGGGTGACGGAGAGGTGGGGGACGATGGAGGGGCAGAGGAAGGGATTGCAAAGGAGACATAGTAACGGTAGGGAATAGCAGGGGTGAATTTAAAAAATCCATGCTTTTCACACGGACAGCCTTATGTGGCCTGCTCACCGTCGGAGAACCCTTTGGTTTATAGATGTATGCACTAGTCGCAAAAACAAAAAATATTGTGAATCCAAAAGTAATTCAATAAACTAAATTAAAACACAAACACTTTCTTTCTTTGAATGGCATTAGCATGCCGGGTACGACGTACTTGCTAGTCAACAATAAATAATTGCAAAACAATTAGACAATTTGTCACCAGATAATAACTCTAATCCATTATATGATAAAAATCAATAAACGGGAGAATTTCCGTGAAATATATTTAAAGCTGATTATTTATTTTTTTAATTCATTTTTATTTAAACGCCCATAGGGCTTTTACATACATAAAGCAATACATGTTTTGATTAATTACAGTGAAGAGTTAGAAGTGAATAAAATGCAGGTAAGTAACAGAAAATATTAAGACACATAATATAGGTTAGATAAAATATGAGTTGACAAAATGTAGGTAATACAGAATATAAATAAAGTAAAAATTGGTATTTACAATAGTTCATGAATTAAGTAGAAATAGTTCGCACATACGGCGATTAAATTTGCCAAATTCAAATTATTGTCAAATACATAAATATTGTTTAAATATTGGTTACCAAGACAATGTAATCATTGTATTGGGGAATGCAATTTATAGTTAGAAAGAGATGTGTGTATATAAAATGTTAATGTTTGTTTAGTAGTTCGTGTAGGTACATGTAGATTAATTAAATGCAAGAGTTCACAGCAATCAAATTTAGAGTTTAATAATTTTAATAAAAAGGTTAGGTCAGTTATTTTTCGTCTGTTTTCTAAAGTTGGAATATTTAAAATATTCATTAATGATAAGTAATTTATGTGCTCTAAAGGGATGTTAAGTTTAAAATTTACAAATCTTAGAAATTTTCTTTGAATTCTTTCAATATTATGGATATGAATTTTGTAGAAGGGCGACCAGACTATTGAGTTATGTTCGATTAGGCTTCATACTAGGGATATGTACAACAATTTTACGATTCGTAAAGATTCAAAGTTTTTAATTGTTCTTAAAATAAATCCTAATAGTTTTTAATTTTAATAAAAAGGTTAGGTCGGTTATTATTATGTGACAATGAAATGAGTATGCTAATAAAATTGATTACATATATTACATATATGTAATCGCGATTATGAATAATGAAATGGTTCGATGTTTAACAGTACCAACGAAGGTGCACGGTGTCAATGACGAGAATTCACGAATGAATTATCTATCATTATTACAGCGAAGTGAACTCAGAATATGACGAAGACCAAATGAGGTTAATTTACACTCAACGAGATCATCATCCAAAAGCAAGCATTACAATATTACACAATAAAGGCAGCTTTTACAATTCGCAATCTAACCATAGAATAAAGAAGTAACGCAAGAAATATGAGGTGGGCGTGTTTCGTGACCCAAAAGTCTGACCATTATTTGCTTATGGCGATGCACAATGGCGCGCGGCGTGTAAAATTCGGGATTAAGCTGCTAAAAATATACTTTTTATGTAAATGGTGATAAGGTTTAGATTCCCATTTAACAACAACCGCCTGTTTTGATTTATTCACGAAAACAACATTGCTAAAAAGCGTGTTTTATTTTATTTTACGAAGCTCAGGCACAAATATTTAAATGTTTTATGATCATTTAATAAATAATTTAACTTTTCACTTTATACAATAAAACTATAATCGAAAAGGGGTTCGTAAATAGGATACTTTAAACTTTAACGCAGTTTTTATAAGCCAACATTTTTTTTTGGCTTATAAAGACTAATAAAAAATACATCCACATAAATACGGTATCCACATATTTTTTTTTTAATTAAAAGACTTTTCTTTCTATAATTGGAGGTATTGGCAATGTGCCAATTTTGGAAAATGTCCGGAGTGACCAGGATTCAATAGATTAATTATTGATATCTCCGAACTATATTTAAGTAACTATACAATAACAGCCTTACTAAAAAAAAACACTCCGCGGCCGTTAAACGGTATTTCTGTAGCACGTTGTGTAAAGTCTGTACATTTCGTTTTTCAAATTCTTACTAAACAAAATATATGGTTTTGATCTGACAACGTCGCCATTTTACCAGCCTTACTAATAAACTTTCTGAAAAATTTGTACAATGGTCAAACAACCATGTATGAAGAATCCTTACTAATTAAGAACTGACAAAAAATTGTTCATGGAAAGATATGTACATTGCTTACACGGCCAAGGAGGGTAGTTTATCTGTTGTATATATTTGTTCCATTTGTAATTTTCTACGAATTTCGAATTTCTTTTTTTAATGTCCTATATATTTATTATTTTTTGAGATGTCGTAAAAACAAATACCATTTTAGAACCAAAATGTAATTACCTTTTAGATTTTCATTTCTAAAATATACTTAAATGTTTAAAAACTGTAGTATTTTAAGCTTCAAACATCAAATTGAAAAAAAAAACTCACTTACCCCAAACACTTTCTATTAAAACATTGAAATATTTGGAAAAATTCAAAATTCAAAAAACACAGTCCTTTTATTTAATGATTTTGAAATAAAACTGTCACCTCACTATTTACTCCTTCACACAATAAAAAAATATAAAAAAATCTTGAAATTAGCTTTTTATTCCCAAAAATTTACAATAAACAAACTCACGTTTGAATACAGTGCTTGCACATCTTAAAACATTAATTTCTTTGATACGTTTACTAAAATATGTATTAGACATTTTAGTCACCAAAAAACATCACTTTCAAGAATTTATAATAAAATAAAGATCTTAAAATGCAAATTATTTCTGAATATAACCTAAAGAACCATTTTCTGACAGATCAATTCAGAACACACGATTTTAGTGTCACAATTTGACTTAAACTAACGAAAAACAACACAAATTAATAGTAAATATATTGCGTAAATGAATATAAGTGCGAATTAGTCTAGGATTGAAATCATTTACGAAAATATCATCTTAATCACACAAACACCGCGACCGTCTTTTTTCTGCATTTCCGCGGCTATTTTTTTATTCAGCGGGAAAGCAATGCGCAGGCGCATCAATCACACCACCTAGCGGATTATTATGAAAACTCCAATTTAAACAAGAAAATACGGCGTTGTCTAATCTAAAGATTCACAAAAACACCGTTTAACGGCCGCGGAGTGTTTTTTTTAGTAAGGCCGTAAGTGTCCTTTCATTATAGTCTCGAGATCTCTCTTAAACTCGTTATTTTCTAACTAACCATCAAACCGTTTATCCGCAGGGGTGGGCAGAGGATGACCGAGGAGAAACCGCCAAACAACTCGATCTTGGCACAAACTCCATGCCTCATTCATATCTACATCGTCTCATACATACTCTTTCTATTATTCTTACTCTTGACATGGCCCGACTCAAGTATTTGATTCACCATGTATTCTTCGGGCGTCGCCGACTTCTTCTACCATTCATTTGCGTCATATATTCTCCTAACCGTCCTTTTTCGTTCACTCGCCCTACATGCATGCCCAAACCATCTGAGGTCCATTTCTTAATCTTAATCATTACGCTTATATCAGCCTTGCGTTCTTTGCGGATCTCCACATTTTTTACACGATCATACGAGGATTTACACACACACACGTCTCAGGGATCTCATTTCTGCAGCATTCAGTATACTTTCAGTCTTCCTCTGCCAGTTCCAACTTATTATTTTTTGTAGAAAAACATTAGATACACGTAGATAATTCTCCGAGAAAGATACAAACTAACTAGGTTAAATATTAAATTCTGGCCAAGAGTTTTTTGCAGTAATGTTCTCATTTCATGTGGAAATATCCACAGTTAAACATTCAATAATATTTCTCATTCATTCTTGACTAGACTAGATGACGACTTGGCACGTGTACGGTAGGTGCCGGTTAATGTAATCACGTGTATCACTAAAGTTTTTGAGCCGATAAAGCGGTGACCATCTCGACACAAGTATTTCCAAGTAAGACAAGCATTGACATTGAAAAAAATACACAAATGAACTTTACATAGATAAATAAATAAAAATAAATATATACGAAGATGCACCACGATGAAGACATCTCTTAGCCTGTTTAAAGCAGTAAAACACGAACAGTAAGCAGTACAGATTTTTTTCGACTGTAATTTTAAGGTCGACGTAACTATTTTAGCTAGCAATGTCATTTTAATCATGTGATTAGGAGTTGAAATATCAATTTAACTGTAAAAGTTACTGTTTGTGGTGGATGTGTTTAACTGTATGGACTATGGTTACAAACAGGCTACAATAACATACCTCAATAAATCAATGTTAGCGTTAAGCATACTATTCTTCTATATGGGTTCTATATAATTTAATTACCATATATTACCGCAAGATTACTGTTTCACAAAATTATTATGTATATCACATGTTTTGTAAATGCCCGACTTTTCTTCATCTCTGGCTGATGCAATTGAAGTAATAATCATGTATTGTTTCATAGTGCATACAAACGAAGTATTGAATTCCGTAAGTCAAAACTGAAAGGGGTGTTGAAATTGCATGATTTTGATTTGTCATGGAACCCTTTATTATATATTTTCATATGAAGCAGATACGTTGTGATGTGACATTATAATAAAAGTGGTGTTTACCAATTTATTGTTTCATTTTAACTGAAAGTAAGACATAATACAGTTAGTTTTAACAAAAACTTCTAGAACGTAGAGGTCTGCCATGAAAATTTGTCATTCGTTCCGATACCGAAAATTGATCAGATTAAGCCAATGATTGCATAAACCAGTGATCACACTAACCGACGTCAACCGTACGTTCATATTTTGGTAAACGGTTTCACGGCAGACTGCAAATTCCTCGGTGAGAGTCTGTGAATAAGCAATATGACGTCACAGCTGATAATAAAAAAATATTATTAATAACAATGTTCTGATTCTAAAATCCAGTGAATACACTAACCATCGTCAACCGTACATTCATATTTTGGTGAACAGTTTCATGGCAGCCTGCAGATTCCGCTGTGAGAGTCTGTGAATAAGCAACATAACATGACGTCACAGCTGACGTGTTACAATAATAATAATTATTATCATGATTAACAATGTTCTGTCAAGGACACCCCAGTTGCATGATGTCAGTCACTTAACGGCTGGGAAATATATCATATGCAACAACAAAGCGGCCGTTATAAAAATACAGATACCATCTGAATATTGTAATAAATTTAACAAATGTGTAATAAATTTAGTTGCAACTTGCATACATACCAATATCATTGGAACAGTTAGTCTGGATTATGAGATAAGAAAGATAAGAAAATCAAGGTGAGTGTCGGAAAAGGTATATGTATTTATTTTATAACCATTCGAGCGCTTTTTGCCACATTATGGTATTTCAAAAACCACGGATTGCTTTGTTGCCAAAACGTGGCTTTTTTGTTATTAAAGCGACTGTATAATCCGTTCCTGCAAACAATTCAAAGATCTTGCTACTTTCAAAATACTATATTACTCATACGTTCGTAGTATCCTTGAATATGCATCACAAGTGTGGAACCCAGGCTATACAATACATAAAAATAGAATTGAAAGTATTCAAAATAGATTTTTAAGGTACCTTAACTTCCGCTCTTTCCGATCGCATGTCAGTAGTGAAGACTCTGCAAAGTTCTTCAATATACAGACGTTGACTTGCCGAAGAAATATAGCAGATTCGGTAATGTTATTTAAAATCATACACAACTTAATCGATAGCCCCGATCTTCTCCAACGCCTATCATTCCATGTTCCATATCGCAACAGCAGACAGTCGCTTACTTTTAATCTCCCTCTTTGCAAGACCAACTCCAAACAAAACTCATTTATCTACAGATCCACACATTCATTTAACTTAAATTATTATCACATTGACATTTTTAGCTCGACTTTACGCGACATAAAACGAAAAATTCACTAAGCAACATGACTCTAAGTAGTAATTCACTCCCTATATATCCCCGCCCTTTGCCTCTTCATCCCAATCCCATGTTTCCTCCTCCCCCTTTTTTTCATATTGTAACTAGTAACTCCTTTTCACATATTGTAACTAGAAAATAATTTAATTAAGAAAACAACCCTACAATGTCACACTTTATCATTTATTATTATCAGTGGAAAGTTCATAATTGGCATAATTAATAATAATCTTATTAATATATCATTGTATAATCTCAGATTTGCTGTCAACTTTTCCTAATAAATAAATAAATAAATAAATAAATAATATATTGTTCATTCAAAATATAAAAAAATAAATATTCTCTAGATTCTTTAAAATGTTTTAAAAGTAATTTTTTTTTATTTATAAATTCTACGAATATGTGATAATAGATAAAAGATAGGTGAATTCATTGGATATATAGAACTATAATTAGTTTACTATATTAATCTATGTCTCTGTATTGAAATTCGGAGGTATGATTTTTTTTTTGTGGGTGGAAAAAATTCCTTTAGCAATCCGAGAAAAAGGATTTAAATTGCTCTGTCGCTCCAGTAACTAAGATGATTTTTTTTACATTGCAGTGGGAAAACAATTTCTCTCGGGGCCTATATCATCCTTGGATTTGCCTTGTGGAACGTCCCTTTAGGGAAAGGATGGAGAGGAAGTTCTGGGAAGGAAAAAAGGTATGAGGGGTAGTTAGGAATCTGAAGATCAGTGTGTTCAGGTGTGACGAACGTATGAACCCATCGCGCCCTCTACGGTGAAGTCGATGGGTCGAGAGAGTTCGGCTGGAGAGGTCAAAAGGTCTCCCTCAACCAGTCCCTCCCTCAACCAGTCCCTCCCTCATCCGGCCTGCCGCATAGTGGGCGGGCAAAAGTGTTCGCAGCCAAGACCTAGACAACCCCCCCATATGAACCTGGGCTCCCTTGCTAAGTCACCAAACATAGCCGTGTGACACGATAACTCAACATAGCGGCATTTCATCACCCCATTGAAAAGTCATTAAATATTATGATTTTTTTTTTAAATAACCCCATAACCTAACTCAAGGAAAACTATTTTAAGTTTTTTTTTTTAATTACACCACTTTAAATATATTGTGTTGAAGTTGCATGTTTCTGAGTTTCACGGTTGATTTTCAGAACTTCATCTCCTTCCTTTCATTTAAAATACCTATTACATCACAAAGTTGATATAGGCCCTGAGGGAAATTATGTGAAAAAAAAAGAATGGGGTTTTATCGATCGACAGTGCTAGGTCCCCTGGAAACGATCGTAGAATCTAGTAGGCGCAACTCCAATACATTATACAGCCGCGGTGTGCTCTGTCTCCCGCTGAGCGGACCGAGGCCAGTCGCCAGTCCCTGAATCGTGACAATGCCCAGTGTGATGTTGGTCGCAGTCAAGGTTTTGCCCGCGGTGCTATGCATCACAGTGCTCGCTGAGCTGTCCACCGCTTATAGCCGGCCGCGGTGAGCGCCCAGCCGTGGAGAGAGCGGTGGAACTGTTGTGTTGTGCGGTGGTCGCATCACCGCCACCGTCACTACCACCGGCTCCGGTGAGCTCTGTCGCTGGTCGCGTCCAGAAACAAACAACGCGTCATCACAATCAGCGGTGTCAAGAAGCCATGAGACACGCGGCATTGTTGTTTGTAAATTTAGCTCTCGCCTGATTTTATATACATTTTTAAGAATACTTCTTCACAGCATCCTAAGCTAATTTCAATCTCCATTGGAATGATTCTTTTTATAATAACTTTTTAATGTTATACTTATCAATGTAATAAAATATCATTGAAGAAGATGATGCTAATAAATGTATATGAAAATATGAAGAAGAAAAAGACAGAGAAAAAATAAAAAGGTAGTGATCGGACGATGTATGAATATCAGTGAAGCTAGGAGTGTGCGCCAAGACAGAGTTTTTTTATTGGGTCCATCCTTTCTGCCTACCACTGCAGATATCGGCGTGATGGTTAGCTAGCTAGGTAGGTTAAATTTGAAAAGTGGGTACCGCCGCCCCGTGAACCATTTATTGGATAACCAACTCTTCTGTGATCATAGATAGCCCTAAGTGGTTCGCTACGTTTGGTGACTTAGCAAGGATACCGGGGTTAATGGGTGAGGTTTTTATAGGTCTTGGCGACGGATGCGTTTGTCCACCTACTGCATGGCGGGCCGGATCGGGAGATACTGATTGAAGGAGACCTCTCCTAGACCTCTTCGGTCGGAATTTCTCGACCCATCACCTTGCACCGCAGTGGGAAGGCTGGATTCATAGGTCCGTCACTCCTAAACACATTGACCTCCGCATTCCTACCACTCCTCATACTTTTTGCTTCCCAGAACTTCATTTCCCTAAAAATACCCTCCACACAGCATCCCCAAAGATGATATTGTCCCTGAGGGTTTTTTTTTTGCCTCAGGGACTTCTGTGTGGAACTAACGTAAGAAATGTTAGATATGTACACTATCAGACATTTATCAAATGAAAAAAATGTAAAAGAAAGAAAATTATAGAGACAAATATCTCAAGCGACTCCAGATGAAACATTTAATCGCTACCAATTAAATAATCCAGACTGGCTTGTAATCGGAAAATACAAAAAGTCAAGCCATTAAAATAGTAAAGTGTTTTGTGTCTGCCGTCTAGTGCCATTACGTGGTTTGCGGTGGTCATTATAAATGCCTGTTACAACTTTGCAACAAAACGACGCTGATAATAATAGTAGTGGTTCCAGATCATTTAAAATGATACAAGTCTATATGTTTCAATTCCAGACATCTTGGAGTGTTTGGAGTGGATGCAACAGATGTTCTTTTCGATTTGGAAGAATATAATAAAACTTGTCAGAGTGATAGATGTTCTCAGTGTCGCATGGTGAAAGAAAGACCACCATTCAGAATCGAAACGTGGCTTTAGCTGTGTTTTCTCCTTCCCTTTCCCGGTTCAGCTTGACAATATACTTTAATTGGGGATGCCATAGTATTATGTTCAAAAAGACTTAAGACGATAGACTTCGCTTTTCGGCCCATACAAAAAGGACGCCCGGGAAAAAACACTTTTCTACATCGAAAATTGCACAAAATGAATATTTTTTTTTATACTGCCTTCTGGAGGGTGAAAACTATGTCGGTATGTTTTCGAATTTTCGATGCGTTTCGTATTAACGTAAACATTCACTGTCAAACATGTACGATTTATCAAAAAATATTATTTAAGGAAAAAGTGCTGCTAACTCAACTCTCATAAAGAATTATAAAATTATAAAAAGCTACCGACGTAACTTCTTCTTTCTAAAAAATATATATTTTTTTAAATTTCAATTGAGTGAAAGTTTCGGTGTAGAAAAGTGTATTCTCCATAAACCCCTTTTCGAGCGATTTCTGTAGGTAAATTTGAGCGTTGTCTCATTCGCACATTTCGCATTCGCATGTATTGTAAGTGTGCGTGAGCTTATTGTGAGCGGGACAGAATGACAAACGCGGGTGTTCCGCGTGTCGTTCAAAGTCTAGCCTCTTAACAACATCCGACAGAACAGCTAATGATTAGGAACAAATTACTAGACGTAAATAAACTATTTAAAACAGTATTTCTCAAAGTGGGGCGATAACGCCTACTTGTGGACGCTGGAGGCTTTCAGGGGGGCAGTAGGAGGCTCAAAGAAATTTAGGGGGGCGTTAAGGAAATATAGGGGGTGACGGCAGACAAATTCTATCTATAAAAATCCAACGGAATCTTGACACGACACCACATCAGATGCGATTTACTTCGCGAATGCTTAGAGTCCCTAATGCCCCGTTCTGACTGGGCAAGTATTTTAGTCGAGTAGCGAATATAGCGAATATATCACAGACATACATATCTGTAAATTTCATTGTCATAAATTACTTGTTATATTTATTACCTGTAAACATCATTATCATCAATTACTATATTATATGTAAATTTCATTATCATAAATTCATTGCTGCATTAACTGTAAACCTCATTATCATAATTATTATATTATCAGTAAACGTACTTCATTACCTTAAATTATATAATCTGCATACTTCACCCGCCATACCACAGGGACATCCCTAGCATGGCGGGCGAAATAACACAATATGTACACTATGTATAAAATTCTTTAATAAATAAATACATACCCACCACCGAAATTAGTATTATTGAAGATTTGATATTTGAAAAAAACTATTATGTATAACTTTTTATCTATTTCATTTCTTCGCTTATATTTTATGCAAATGAATTTTGAGACTACAATAATTTGGAGTGGTGGATTTTTTTATTGAAACCCGTTGTAACGGAAATAGGATGACAAAACCGGTTTTCATCCTGTTACTAATTATGAGAAACACTCAATGATTGATTGATTACTAATCTACGCGTAGGAAAGTCGTGTACTTTTATTATACAGGTACATCATGCGGAATGGCGGCAGAATAACGAAAACTACCTGCACAATATTTTACATTAAATTAAATGTTAATCGCACACGACTTTTATCGCCAATTTCTTATATTGTTTTAAAAGTGACCATTCAAGGTTCACGCGGCGATTAAATTATGTCAAGACTAAATCCGTGAAAATTGAATGTCATACTCGATGAAGTGGAAAGAATTTAGAAAACTAGAAGCAATTCGCAGTTAATAAAATGTTTTCTGATAAGATTGTGTTACAGTTCTGGAACCTACCATTAAGACGTTAGAGTCAAGTTTAGGAAGAAGATCGATTATGAAATGTGAATTCGCTTGACAGACCAAATTATATCTTACGAAACAACAATGGTAAAACATTAAAAAAGCTGCTTAAAGTTATATGGGAAAATCTAAAATTTACCTCAACATCATTTTGTAACGAATTTAATTTTCCAGATTATACAATAAAACTTTCACCGAAAGGCGGTTCATAAGAAGGCGAATTTATACTCAAGGTGGTGTTTACAGGCGTGATACTATCTGGCTTTGATTTTTATAGACATTACGATAGGGTATTTTCACGTACGAGTGATTCTGTTCAAAATGTAAGTAATATGTAAAGATCATTTTTCTGATTTTAATCATCGTATTAAAAATGTTTGTTTTTTACGTTTTCATTCAAATGTATTCATTTTAAAAACGTTCAAAAATCTACGAAACCAAAACGGCCCGTGATTGCCAACGACGCTTCGTACGAACGTCATCAAACAAACAAAGTAGAACTGTCGGAAATCTTTCAAGAACGAGCGACTCTTATGACGTCACACGTCGAAAATGCCGTTTTGGCGGGATTACAAAAATGGGCAACTTAGACTCGCTGTAGAAAATGTATTCGTCAATATAAAAATAAAATAAAAATGCCATAATAACGGTAATTTTTTGCTTAATTTTTTTAAGCAATAAACAAATCGTGGAAATACCCTGTTCTATTCCGATATTGATGAAATTTAGCACATTTGACATTCAAAACAAGAGAAAGGTCACTGTTTAAATGATTTTTCAAAACACCATCCCATCCCCTTTTCCCACCCTTAAAGAAGATTTTTTAAACTTAATCGCGTTCTCCGCTAAATCCTTTATTATGTAAATTGTAGTTGTATAAACATGGATATTTTCCCATCTCCAGAACAAATTTAACATTCAAATCTGTCAAACGAATAGCTGTGAATGCAAACCGCGTAGCGCGCTACCAGCACTTTACTGACTTTACAATTACCGTAAGCGAAAGAGAAATATGCGTAAAACATACGTGCGACAGAGAAAGACGTGGGCAGGGGGGCATACCGCTTTTGAGATTGATACGATTTCTGTATCAATGTTAGGTCGGCACTAAAGTTTGGCGCTTACTATACTCACGAGCGGCGCGTATGCTGCGCGCACAAAACTCGAGTCGATTGTAAGTATCTTCATGTACGAATGGCTTTAAAAACGCAAGTTTAAGGATGACGGTGTATCCAAACCGGTAGCGAAATATTATAAATAAGTAACACAGATGTACATTAAAAAACCTTTATAAATCAAAATAATAAGGAGATTTCTAAAAGATGTGTGTAAGAAATTATGTAAGACACATCGGTTAAGAATGCAGATTTTTTCACTTAGCGAGGAAACACATTTACAAGGTTAAGTGCACATAAATAATCAAATTTACTTTAAAAGGTATTTTTGCATTCGTGTTTGAACAAGGATAAAAATGAAACCGGTTCGACCAATCACTACTTATGGTCAGCCAAAGCCCTACCTGACGACTAACGATGCTAATGCCTTGTTCTGACTGGGATAGTATTTTAGTCGAGTATATTAGTAACTAAACGTGTCCGAACACCACAATTTTAGTAGAGTAGGCTAGTCAGCTCTTTAGTAGATTGAATCCATTTGGTTCTATTTTTTCGGCGAGTAGAATCCCCCTCCACGCGTCCCAGCGCACTGATATACGCAGTTCATTCGTAGACGCAGACACGCGCAATATGTCGTCCCGTTGGAGCGAAAATGCTACTCTAAAATTCTGTATTTATGCGGCTATTAATGTATTTTAGTGACCATAGTTTATTTATTTTCATCTCACTAATTTATTCTTCCACTTCTTCTAAAATAAGCATTACAATCAGCTTAATTAGCGTAGGTATTTAGTTTATTGCGTTGAAGCCCAGTCGAGTGGAGAGTGACTCGCTACTCGACCAAAAAGTGTTCGCACTGCTGTCAAGTAGAGTTCATTAGTAAGCGACGCGTCGCGACATGACGGGCTGCAACGTTATAGAGTAAATACGCTAATTAAGCCGAATGTAATGCTTATTTTAGAAGAAGTGGAAGAATACATTAGCGAGATGAAAATAAATAAACTATGGTCACTAAAATACATTAATAACCGTAAAAATAAAGAATTTTAGAGTAGTATTTTCACTCTAACGGGACGACTTATTGCGCGCGTCTGCGTCTACGAATGAACTGCGCAACTACGCATGTCAGTCCGCAGGGACGCGTGGTTGGGGACTCTACTCGCCGAAAATATAAAACCAAATCGATTCAATCTGTTAAAGAGCTGACTAGCCTACTCCACTAAAATGGTGGTGTTCGGACACGTTTAGTTACTAAAATATTAGCTACTCGACTAAAATACTCTCCCAGTCAGAACAAGGCATAAGAGACAGTGAGACAGTAGAGTAGACGGTGGTAATTATCGAATGGTCCCGGAGAGTCTGGCAGCGGAAAGTTCATTTGATGTATTAATAAAGCTGTTGGTCTGGAGGGCCAAGAACCCGCCACACTTTTAGGTCAATCGGAGACTGGTGACGATGATCGACTTATTGATGTTCCTCGACTTATTGATGTTCCTCGACTTATTGATGTTCCTCGACTTATTGATGTTCCTCGACTTATTGATGTTCCTCGACTTATTGATGTTCCTCGACTTATTGATGTTCCTCGACTTATTGATGTTCCTCGACTTATTGATGTTCCTCGACTTATTGATGTTCCTCGACTTATTGATGTTCCTCGACTTATTGATGTTCCTCGACTTATTGATGTTCCTCGACTTATTGATGTTCCTCGACTTATTGATGTTCCTCGACTTATTGATGTTCCTCGACTTATTGATGTTCCTCGACTTATTGATGTTCCTCGACTTATTGATGTTCCTCGACTTATTGATGTTCCTCGATTTATTGATGTTCCTCGACTTATTGATGTTCCTCGACTTACTGATGTTCCTCGACTTACGATAAAAATTACCGGAGGGGTTAGGGTCGAATTATCTCAGTGGTTAGACCCCCGTTAGAGCCCCGGCAAGGCCAAAGTCCTGGGTTCAATTCTCAGATGTGACCGTATCGTTTTTATTATTTTCAATAATTAAATATTACCTACACTTTGAGGTTTTACTAATTAAGTTATTAAAAAAAACATTTTCAATTAAATTATCTCTAAAAACGCAAATTAATCACCGATGTCAGTAACTACCGAGTACAAGAATTAACCTTAGAGAAGTTGATCGTGGAGTATTCTTTCTCGATAAATCAATACAAAAGTCGAGAATTCCCGCTATAAGACGTCAACCTCTTGTGTGACGGTGACATGGTTGTTCAAACCTCAGATCTTGTTCTAAAGAAAGGCCTCGTTCACAGAAGTCGTTTTTAAGTAGCGCCATACACTGTCCAATGCACTCTTATATATAACACGACGACGAATTAAAATAAAAAAAATATTATTTAGGCAGCTGATATTAACAACTCATCGACAATTTTTCAAAATCAACTTCTAACTTCGGACTCGATTTACATGAAAACGAATGTTCAAATCAAAAAGTTATTTCAAGTTAAATACTACAAAATCGACTCCAAAATGTGATGTAGATACATCAGTTTCCCGCTTGTACCTCTAGTTTCCAGACACCACGTATTGTGTCCGAGAAGTCGTTTGAAGAGGGATTTCTAAATGGGTAGGTTTAACAACTTTTTTTATATGAGCTCCACACAGGAGGCCCTGAGAAAAACATTTTTTTCTCAAGGACTAGGTACGTCATCTTTGGAGATGCTATGGGGAGAGAGGTGAAACACGCTGTCGATGACAATGCAATCTACCAACTTTTGGTGACATTCACGCACACACACGCATTTCTCTTAAATTTGGCTTCTAGCCGGTCAAAGAGATGGCGCAACTACGTCGTGCCGTTCGATGCGTAGGACTGTGCCGGAAAGTTGAAAATGTTTCACTAAATAAATGCATTGTTGTAAAAAAAATACTTTTTTAGAGTTTGATTTTTTTATAAAGTTTTTTTTTCGTTATTGGTTGGAAATTTTTAGTTTTGGTTGTTGCAACATTATTGCTTTCCTGTGTGGATTTTAAAAACAATAAAGGAAGGGGGACAGAAGGTAAACAAAAAAAGTAACATTGAAAGTGTGTTCAAGTGTGTTAACTGTAGGTGAATTACTTATTATTAGATGGTAATTATTAACCACGCGGGATTTAAAAATAAATCGGAAAAGCGTTTCCGGGAAAACTCAGTTGACATGTTGCGTGGGAAAACGTCTTCTATTTAAAATATCTACGAACGAGAAACATCACGTCTTATTTAGTTACCGATAGATGTCATGGTAATCTTTCGGGATGACTAGACACACTTAAGAGGAATATAAACGTCAGATAGTTGACTTCAATCAGACGTGACAGCTGTATCGCCTTCCGGAGACACTAGGTACCTGTAAGCTGCATGCAAAGAAAACTGCCCCAGAAAAATGAACATATTCAGGGTGTTAAGGGACGTTCTTGACTTACACCAGAGATTCCAGACATTATTTGGAGTAAAAAATGTTGTGAAATTTTTAACCGCGGTGACTTTTTTAATGTTTGTTATTTTTTTCTTCAGAACTGGTAACTCAGCCGCGGGTGCAAATCCTGGCGTGCGCAAACAAATAGTATTTGATTAATTTGTGTTACATCACAATTAATTAATCAAAGGTATTTTTTCGAAACGTTTCAGAGTGGAAGATAATTTCAGTATCGCCCTGGTGTGAGACCATTATTCAGAATTGAAACGTGGCTTAAAATGGCTTTAGCCAAGTTTGGTGACCAAATCTGAATAGCCTGGTACTCCCCCACCATCTCCCTCCCCTCCCCACTACCGTCAGCATCACAACATACCCCAATCGTGAACGCCATACTCTCACTGGCTCCAGACAGGAGCAGTTGGGACTCTAGTATGGTATTCACATAAAAATGAAACCGGGTAGTAATTATAAAAACTTTAAGAAAAAAAGCATTAGGAACATCAATAAGTCGGGGAACATCAGTAAGTCGAGGAACTTCAGTAAGTCGAGGAAAATCAAGAAGTCGAGGAACATCAATAAGTCGAGGAACATTAATAAGTCGAGGAACATCAATAAGTCGAGGAACATCAATAAGTCGAGGAACATCAATAAGTCGAGGAACATCAATAAGTCGAGGAACATCAATAAGTCGAGGAACATTAATAAGTCGAGGAACATCAATAAGTCGAGGAACATCAATAAGTCGAGGAACATCAATAAGTCGAGGAACATCAGTAAGTCGAGGAACATCAGTAAACCGAGGAACACCAATAGTCGATCATCGTCACCAGTCTCCGGTTGACTTAAAAGTGTGGCGGGTTCTTGGCCCTCCAGACCAACAGCTTTATTAATACATCAAATGAACTTTCCGCTGCCAGACTCTCCGGGATCATTCGATAATTACTACCGTCTACTCTACTGTCTCTCTGAATGCTTGTTCGCATAGGGCAAGTAATTTAGTCGAGTGGCGAGTAACTCGCTACTTCACTCACTAAAAAGTGTTCGCATTACCATGCTTCTGACACGGACATATGTATAGGGACCTCCCTATATCTACCTTTGCACTGCGGAGTCGTCATGTACCTTGATACCGCTGCACCTACCTACTACCTACGTTGACAACCGGCGAATTATTATTTTGACCACCTTCTCGAAAGGACTGGGAACTGCGACAGCTATACACAGCGCTGCGTTGAAATGTCGGGAATTTTCTAGCGTGAGCTGCATTTTAGCCTACCGTTCAAGTATCTGCCAGGCCGAGCTATATAAAGTGGCTCCAGCAAGCCAAGTCAGTCTTTCAGTCAACAACTCGCTTCGATACGGCGACGAACAGCCGGTCGCGCACCTATTCACATGTCTGCAGTTCGCGCGTCGGAATAATCTACTACGCTTGTAAATACTACATTTGTAAATAGTAATTACTGTAAATACACATCATCATCTCACGCAATCATCAGTAATGTTATTATACCGACCTGCAGCACGCGGAGGTATCTCCTCCCCTTTTCAAATGGAGGCCCAAAATTATCTCCTTTATCAACGGAGGCCCAATATTTGCCTCTAAATCTGTGTGTGGCCTGCTTATGCATCTGAAAAGCTTCTGATTTATTAGCGTACGCACCAGACGAAAAAACAAAACAAAATATTGTGTGTCCAAAAGCATTTCAAGAAAAATAATTAAAACACAAACCCTATATTTCTTTGACCGGCATCGCAACGCATGCCGGGTACTCTCTAGTAATATTATAATTAGTATTCGTGGGAAACAGTGATACAGGCTTGTTACGAGGTAAACCGACATTGCGAGGAGCTAATAGGAATTATAGCATTCTCACATTTGTGTATCTACCACAAGTGAACCAATGAACCAAGGTGCGCTGAGAAATAACAAACATCCAATTACGTAGGAAGGTGTTACGCAAATATAAAATAATCATATTTTTAATACGTAACTGTTTTTTTTTATTTGTATAATAAAAATAGTGGATATTTATATTTCATTTTATACTAGCAAGTACCCGGCATGCGTTGAAATGCCACACAAAGAAAGTGTTTGTGTTTTAATTCTGTTTATTGAAGTGCTTTTGGATACACGGAAAGTCTTTCCGTCTGATGCGTACAATTATAAATTAGACGGTTTTCCGACGCGTGTTCACGTTCGTCTGTTCGGCCTGTTCAGGTCACTTACAACTGCGGATGTGAGAAGTCCGGATTTTTCAAATTACCCCCTGCTATCCCCTACCCCTATATTTTTTATTATTTTTTATTAATTTAAGAATTGTAGATGTTAATTTATACTGGTCTTCCATTAAAAGCATTTGCTTGTGGATGGAAGAAAAGTTTACATTTCATATATGTTCAATTAATACAATCACGTATTTATTATATATCGTCAACCACGTATTTATATATCTTCTGTAATCCCTCCATCTGCTCCTACCTCGCCCACCACCGATCCGTCCCCCTCCCATGCGTGTCCTTTCCCATGCGTCCTCGTTCCCGCCCCTTTTCCCTTCCCGCGTCCTTTTCCCCTCCTGCGTTCCCGTTCCACGTTACCCGCCTTCCCCCGCCCTCCCGCGAACCACTTTTTCCTTTGTTCCCCTACCCCCCCCCCCCCTCCTTTCCTCTCTGCCGCTTAACTATATTAAATACACTCACTTCTCACAGCTGTCCGTGTGAGAAGCATGGATCTTCCAAAATTACCTCATGCTATCCCCTTACGCTACTATATTTCCTTTGCAAACCCTCCCTCTGCTTCTGCTTCTTCTCCCACCCCTCCGTCACCTCTGTGTGTCCTTTTCCAAGCAACTGCGTTCCCGATCATGTTCCATTCCCGCGACCCCTTCCCCTCCCGCTTTTTCCGTCCACCTTCCCCACCTCACTACTCCCGCGCTCACTTTCCACCTTCCCCGCCTTCCGTCCTTCCTCCCCTCCCACTCCTGCAACCCCCTTCTTTGTTCCCCTCCTCCTTCCCGGATTCTCTTCCTCTCCCTGCTGCTAAAGTAGATGAAATACACTTCTTTCCAAACAAGTCGCACGCCACCTATTATATTTTTTTAATACAAATTTCATAACGCCGGAGCTCACCATATATAAAAACCTACACGGGCATGCGCACAACAAATCACCAAAGTTTCATTGCAATCGGATGAATGGTTTAGAAATGCATAAGGGACAAACACATTTTTGTATATCAAGAAGATATAAAGACCTTTCGACCCCAGACAGGCATACTGTTAGGTTCAAATTATACGAAATATCAGTAGTTGGTCGCCCACCTGATTCGATCTATGTAAACGTTTTATCGCAATTTGACAACTTGACACCCGCAGAAAATGTCGCGAAATAAGCAAAAAAAAGAGACCAACCTTATCAATGGCGAAAACCAGCGATATTTAAATTCCAGTTACTTTCGTTCATGGGTCCACCTAAAACATGGCATTACAATGGCTGTCACAATCTGAATACTGCTAGTAACATGTAAAAATGCCATACCTACCCACCACCCACCCATATAAACTATGTATAGAAAACTTGTTCAAGTAAAAAATGTGTATTGCGCTTAACTGCCAATGAGTGCAATCGGCCGCGTTGCATGCATGTTCAGATTCATTCCTAAGATCCGGTATATCAGTTGATTTTAAGCTCAGCTTGGTTGGAATGTCGAGCTTATCGCGGCTTGGAACATAATCCGTATATAAATCGCAATCGTATCACCAGTATTACACGGATTGTCTATGAATTTAATAAAAAAAATTGCTTCTCTTTCTTTGAAAAATCAAATTAGTGGCTTATTTGTGCAAACTATTGTCTACTGAGTACTACGAGATGTATGTAAAATAAAACAAATACTTTGTTTTAAACCACTTTTTTTTTTAATAATGTCAAGTGTTTGCTTTCTTCGATAATTTAATACTATATTATTGTACCTAGATTACATTCAGTTAATAATAGATACGCAGATGTGGCGGATATATTTAACTGCACGGAAAGTAGGTACAAGAGGGCTATGCTATCATATATTTTCAATCAATATTAATTTAATCTAAGTTTACTTTATTTTGTGCTATAAAATTTGTATGTACTTGTATCTCTTATGTCATTCCACAGTCAAAATTTGCTACAACCAATTGTTATTCTCTTTTTTTGTTTTTTAATTATTCCTAATATTTGCTTTTGGTTTTTAATGTGACATGTTAATATTGTTTATGGTTTGTTTATACCGTTGAAATTAAATAAATAAATATGCTTCGCAATCTTCGAAAATGTTAACGACGGCAGTTTATTTTTGATAAATTTCCACACTTCAATCAGTGTGTATCAAATATATGCGAGGATACTAATTTTAAATAGTATTTGTTAGCCGGAGTTGTGCACTATCCATGAAATTAACCGCTAAATACAAACTGTCCTGACATTGAAACTTTTAAAATCCCTTATCAGGTCTATTTCAGATTAATAACATCAATATCCCTCTTTGCTCGATGAATACAAAGTCCATCTTATAAAATTAGACAATTTACGTAAATGGAAGTATTCAATATTATTTACGTAGCTAATTCATCAATTAGCCGTGCTATTCGTATGTTCAATGTTTGTCAACACTCTAACATTGACATTTTATCGGATTCACTTCCCAAATTTAAAAGGAGCATCATTTCAATGATATAAACGGTTAAATGCGCATACATATCTCTTCACAGAACACCACTTTTCACGCCTACAATCATACTCACACATACACACACACCTTCAGATTACGCACATCACCCGGTAATTACTAAATATACATACCACAAATAAGACATTACAAAGAAACTTATTTATGTAACCACCATTAGTTTAATCACTGTAATCAATGTAGTGTTTTGCTTCTATAACATAAAATAAATAAATAAATATTAGGCAATTTATTATTTACGTAGATGTCAGATTTGACATGTGACGGAACGAAATGGAACTATTCTCCGGCTTATCAAGGCTCGAGCGGCAGATTTAGCCCGCTTAAATCTAAGCGAGGAATGTCGTACATAGCGAGGATACGGACTGGCTGATATACCGGGCCTAAGTAAGGTAATATTAGTAATAATCAATACATATTGCATATTTGTCCCGTCTGGCAATGTGAGGTGTATTTATGCCTAGAATGTGGCACGACACAATGTTATAATTATACTGCATTTCTAGGGGTCAGTCGCTAGCAGCCGTAGTAGAGCCAAAAGGTTAATCATTTTACTCGCTTTCAAGGGAAATTGACACCTCACTTGTAATGTAATAGATCAGTGTATTGAATAATGTATCTGTTTCCTTTCTAATTTGGCAGAAGGGACTGGGAAAGGGAAGGAGGTGGGAAAGAGTAAGGTTAAGAAGCCTGGTCATTCAAAGTTGATCACTAAAAACGGATAAAGCCATTTTAAGCATCTTTCAATTCTTAAATCTTAGCAAAGTTAATATTTTGATCTAAACTTTTGCAGGTGCTTTAAACATCCCCTGATCAATTTGATTATACACGGTGTCCGGAAACTCGTACTACAAGCGGGAAATTTGAGAATCTAAATCATATTTGGAGTCTGGAATAACTTTATTTGATTTGAGCTTTCGTTTCGTGAAAATCGAGTTCAAAGTTGGAATTTATTTGGTAAAATTTGAAAATAATCTCTCGATATTTTAATATAATGCGCCAAAGAATAAAAACCCAAAAGTTTTTTTTAACAATACAGATAAAAACCGAAATGGATGGAAATTTTTTATTCTCTGTGACGTAGATTCACCAGTTTTCCGCTTGTAAAGCAAGTTTTTGGACACCGTGTGTATTATAAACATTGTCCGAATCGTAGGTGTCTAAATATTATCACAGCCGAATAATTCCACGTGTTCTAGTTTCGGCCACGTGTGTCCTGTCACATACACGGTGAATTCAGATGCGAAAACAATGCCTGTCTATTCTATAATAGGCATTACGCAAACTCGCAGCTTATTACAGCAAGTTAGTCATTTGGTGAAATCAATTATAAATGCGTAAACCCTAATCAATACATTTAAAAATAATATCGCTTACTTTAGCCCTCTGACCCAGATGTGCCGACTATATAACAAAAAAGAGTGTGCTGAAGTAGATATTTTTGTCGATAATTTGTACGGATTCAGAAAAAAGTTCTGGAGCTGTTAAAAAATATGTTAAACTAATTATATTGTGTCATTTGTCTCTCTATGCATGCCTCCCGTGATTCATATGTCTCTGGCCTCTCATTGTAATATGTGTTACTGTTAGCTTGTATACTTTTGTATATTTTTTATTTGTGATGTTTCTGTTTTTCTAATTGTATGTATCTGTATTTAATTGTAGATTTTTTGTAATTGTATGTCCCTATTTGTACAATAACCGAGTTTTTATAACTAGATTGTTCTCATGTAAGTGCGAACATCTGTAAAAATCCAGTATAAATAAATAATCATACAGCAATCGGGAACAATGTCTAAATAAAATCCCTCACAGAGGACTTAAAAAAAATGTGTACAAACAGTTTTACGAAAATAGTTGCCAAGATGGAAGCAAAATTTTACTGAATAATATAACCATGGAAACCATTTGAATATAACGCCATTTTTTATAATCGTGGATATCTTTTTTGTCATTGATCGGGACGTACCGTTCGTAGTACCAAAGCGATTATTTTTAGATTACTTACAGAAAAACAAGATAAAAAGCACAAAAATATTGGAATGTTATTTAAAAACTATCTATTACTTTCCTAGAACACAAAAATTATGTGTATTACTCAATTAAATTTTATAACAAGGTTCGATTATTATCAGCCTGGTTCGATTATTATCAGCCTGCCCCTGGTTAATGAAACGTCTCGAGTACGCGTTCTACTCCCAATGAAAGGTTTTCGAGATTTGTCTTCTCTCAAAATGTTCCTGGATAAAATGTTCCCAGTCAAAATGTAGCCAAGTAATAATGGTCCTTGCCAAAATGTTCCCAATTAGAAACAGGTAAAATGTCATCATAAGCGACTGTGCGACTAATGGCAAGGAATGTTTTGACAGTGGAAATTTTAATAGGGAACATTTTTACTGGGAACATTTTGAGAGGGAACATTATGAACGGCCACTATGTTAGGTGCGGTGCAAGCCGGCATGTCCGTAGCTTGAATTCTCGTCAAGATAAAGTTCTAATATATTTTTAAAAATTTTCATTGATATGACTGTGCGACTAATGGCAAGGAACGTTTTGACAGGGGAAATTTTGATAGGGAACATTTTGAATGGAAACATTTTGAGAGGGAACATTATCAACGGCCACTATGTTAGGTGCGTGGCAAGCCGGAATGTCCGTAGCTTGAATTCTCGTCAAGATAGAGTTCTAATATATTTAAAAAAAAATTCATTGATATGACTGTGCGACTAATGGCAAGGAACGTTTTGACTGGGGAAATTTTGATAGGGAACATTTTTAATGGAAACATTTTGAGAGGGAACATTATCAACGGCCACTATGTTAGGTGCGTAGCAAGCCGGCATGTCCGTAGCTTGAATTCTCGTCAAGATAGAATTCTAATATATTTTTAAAAATTTTCATTGATATGACTGTGCGACTAATGGCAAGGAACGTTTTGACTGGGGAAATTTTGATAGGGAACATTTTTAATGGAAACATTTTGAGAGGGAACATTATTAACGGCCACTATGTTAGGTGCGTGGCAAGCCGGCATGTCCGTAGCTTGAATTCTCGTCAAGATAGAATTCTAATAATTTTTTTTTAATTTTCGTCGATATATTCATGGCAGTGTGATTTTTTTGAATTCGCTGAAAAAAAACTAGACCGCTTTTTATCAACAACGACAAGTTACAATTTATTGTAAACCTGAATCCCGGGCGAAGCCGGACACGTACCGGTATCAATTACTACGGAGAAATCAATCGACGTTGTGCAGTCAATATCTTCTGTAAAGTCAATGCTTCGCTAACTAGGTTTCGATGAAATAAAAAAAGCATAATTGCATAGTCCCATAACCATATTAATTTGGGTAAAATTTTCCTACTCTGCTACTTCTAAATACGCCCAAATAATTGAAAGGACACTTCGTTTCAACTTTATTATAACAAAAAAAATTAAAGGTACTTTTGCATATCAAGGATAGGACTTATATTTTTTTGTCCCAACGGCTTCCAATCGCCTGGAGCCAGTGGCACTATGGCATCCTCAATTGGGATATGTGAAGGTAGTGGGAAGAGGAAGGAGATGATAAGAGGAAGGTGGAAAGTACCTAACTATTCAGATCTAGCCGTCAAACACGGTTAAAGCCATTTCAAGCAACGTTTCAATTCTGAATGGTGGTCTACAGCAGGGCGATATTGAGAGTTACTACGGTTGAAGTGTTCAAGCACATACATGAAAAGTTGCTTTAAATGGCTTAAGCTGTGTTTGGTGACCAAATCTGAATAGCCAGGTACTTCTCACCTTCCTCTACCCCATCTCTTTCCTCCACCCCATCTCCTTCCCCTCCCCACTACCTTCAGCCACACAACATACCCCAATTGGGGATGCCATAGTCTCAGTGGCTCCGGGTGGGAGCAGTTGGGATTCTTAATAATATTCTCACATAAATAAAATAAGATAACTTTCGCCACTAAAAAATATACAATAAAGTTTAAAAAGCACCGTGAAAGCGTCGATTCTAGTGGAATAAATTGTTGATAAATTCTGTCCATCACTAGATATTTTTTGTGATGTTTGTGACAGAAACATCAGCTACCACTATCAGTTTTTGTGCTACAAAAAGAAATTAAATTCTTGGTACACGATTTGACGCCAGGCATATTGCCAGTCGCTATCGTTTTTCTAAAAAAGTAACCAATATTGTTGTGAAGCTGAATAAATGCAACATAATTATTTTTGCAACACCAAAACAACATACCGAGTCAGTGGAACTGCAGCGTCTATACAGTACAGGGTGTAACAGGACGTACCCGAGAGATTTTAACCAGCGATTCCTGAGCTTATTTGGAGTAAAAACTTTAAATGAAATTTTGGTCTCCGGTGACTTTTTCGATGAAGCTTTTTTTTCAATTTGTTTTCTCAAAACCAAACAAAAAAACGACGAGTGACCGCCCAGCCTCTTAACCAGCTCCCAACTGTCCAACATCTACTATTTTTTATGTTTTTGTAAAAAAAAAAAACATCAAGAATTCGCCGAAGACCAAAATTTTATTTACATTTTTTACTCCAAATAAGCTCAGGAATCGCTTGTTAAAATCTCTCAGGTACGTCCTGTTACAACATGTATTTGATGAATATTTGAGGCTAAGAATTAAAAGGAAGAAAAGGGGATCGTTTGGAAGTATCTGGCTGTGTTTTGTGACCAAATCTGAATAGCCAGGTACTTCTTAATTTCCCCTTCTCCTTCCTTTTCCCTTCTACCTTCAGCCTCACAACATAACCCAATTGGGGATGCCAGTCTCACTGGCTCCAGATGCTTGGGAGTAGTTGAAAAATCTAAAAACACGTAAGACGTATTAGGTTCTACGACAACTCAACAAAGAGGAATTTTCAAAACTCCTTTGAAAAGATATTAAAAGTATGAAAAAAAAAAAATAGTCCATAACCTAACCTATTTAAACAATTTTTTTTCACATTCATGACTTTTCAAAGGAGGTGATGATAGCATGTTGTTGAGTTGTCCGGTCACCGCCGTATTCATACCTAACTTCTGAACAATTTATGAATGACATTACATACTTCGCGTTGTTTTCCACAAATAGACACTTTTTTTTTCGTTAAGCACCTACCTGCTAAACTGCCAAAGCAGTTTGTTTGTCAGCAGATCAAATTAACAATATTAATTATAAGAATAAAATCAAAATATAAAATAGATATACAAGAATAACATTTTAAGTGACCACAATTCAAAGGCATAAAATACATAGGCAAAATAAAACAGGTAACATACTCAAAGGCATTACACACTACACACACTCAAAAGCACACAACGTGCTTGAACACACTCATATGCACATTTATACATAAGATTACATGCATACAATCAATTGATACTAATGTATAGGTGCTTAGAAACAATATCTATATAAAAAATCTTGATCTATTAAACATTTTTCATCTTTTTTTTGTTCAGTGGAGCAATTTGGTTTGTTTTTTATATGCATTGGCATCTTATTAAAACACCTAGTAATTACAGGGGACGTTGGCCTTTCAGGCTAATTTGTTCGCTTTTCGGAAAAAACTGATATAGGTCTCATAGAAATCGTTGTGTCTCCCTTCCTATCAAAGTGACAAATATGATATGAACGGTGTTATAAAGAGAAAACACCACGCTTTATTTTCAAATCTAAAAGTTAACCACAAAATAAGTAAAATTCACACCTTTATAAAACCAAGGTTTCGGATCGCAATTAAAAAAAAATGTATGAAACTTCGGGAATTTTTTATTAATTATTTTTACATGGAACGACAAAAACTTAGATCACAATAGCGATTATTATACATTTCTCTAATAAAATATACAGGTTTTTTTGTTATTTTCGTTTTCCGTAATTTCAGTGAAAAAAAAACCTAAGGTGAGCCATTTTTAAAACTTTTTTATGTTTCACGCAAAATTTTTATACTTAAAAAAATATACGTGTACCTATTTCGATTTATAAAAGTTGAAAGCGTATTTTATCACCTTTCGAAAACAGTTTTTAGTTTTATATATATGATGTTCAGAAATATTACATTTATTTGAATTTTCAAAATCTGATCGAGTCCGGAGGGATTAAATCTAAAAGCTGACGGCCTTGATCATTTCATAATAGTTCTATCGCATCCAGACCAAGTACCGCCACCCATAACGCCCACAACTTTACTCGTTCTACAAGGTTCACTTTCTGTGAAACTTTTCACATAAATGGGCGCATATTATGATATTATCCCATCACCGCACAATGAACACAGCGCTGAAACCTGTCTTCTCTTGAGAACTTCAGGGACTTCCACTTCCACTTCCCACACTTTAGTTTCAGCCCTGTCTAGACGAGGCGATAGCGGCTAGGTTAGTTACCTGTTCCCTGGCAGACTTACTAAATTGCGGTGGCGTTGAAATTTGTGTAAAAGAAGCCATGCTTTTGCAATATGGATAAAAATGGCGTTGCGGAAAATTTCCGGCCCTCGGGCAGTCCGGCAGAGTAGAAAATAGTGATTTAGCATTCATCTTTGCTTTATTGCAAGTATTTTTACATCCATCTATCTTCTATATGTAATGTAAAGAGTTTCCCAGGCGACATGACTTTGTTTTTCTTACAAATCTACATTTTTATTCCGAGAATGACGAATTTTTTCATACATTACCTAAAAAACAAGGAAGTTGACTGTTCGAGAAATTTAAAAAAAAATCACCCCCTTTTCCCACCCCTTACAGCACAATTTTGACACATCTTGAATAAATTTTGCACATTTGCGTTTTTCCTTGCTAAACCATTAGGTATATAAATGGTGAACAAAATCTTGAACAATAATAAAAAAAAATGAAAATAAAGAATTTTCACATATGTTGATGAAATATACCTACATATTGCTTAACCAATATATAAATGGCGAATAAAAACAAGAGGAAGTTTGCTCTTTACGTGAGATTTAAAAAATATCCCCCTTTCCGACCCCGCAGCAGAATTTTGACAAATCTTGATGAAATTTCGCACACTTATGCTTTTCCTTGCTAAACCCATATATAAACGGCGAACTATTTAATAAGTTCTCAACAACAAAAAATACATATCGGTTATACTCGAACGTGTATCTACACAAGTTTGAAATTAAGAAACGCAAAGTGCATGCGTTACAGGAGAAATTTTTACAAGTTTGGTTCGCCTAGTAAAAAAATAACAGATTATAACAAAAATAACGTAATTCTTTTTCATTTCTTACATATTACTAATAATCATCACCGGCTTGGTTCGAGTTTCATACCTCAACGTTTTTGTCAATTATTAAAGAAATTCCATGTTCATCTCTTGTTGTAAGGGGGCATACATTAATTACGTGAGTAAATAATGAGGGGGGGCACTAAATAATTGGGGGGGGGGTCCAGTAAAATCTCACCAAATCTCATTATACCATGGGGGTCAATAAATATCTTACGTCAACTTTAAAAAAGTATATATATTATCATAGAGATAATAAAAAAACAAAAAAAATTGTTTCACTTCTTTTGAAGTGTCCCATTTTGCCCGCTGAAAAATGGCTATTATGAAAAACATTTATTTCGAGAGTAAGAAAAAAATTTCACGTGATGGGGGGATCCCACTAAATCTCGCTTAATCTCACCAAGGGGGGGGGTCTAATTTTTTTAAAAACAGCTCACATTATTAATGTACGTCCCCTAATCAGACTGCTTAGGAACTCAAGAGGGCTTCCCAATGACTAAACAAAATACCTAAGAGAAGAACTTGGTATTGTAGATTGCACTGATCAACCAAAAACATTTATAATTTAAAACACTGGATCAGTAACCTAGCGACAGCTAATATAACAAAAGAGAACGATCGGAACGCCGTTCTGTTGTGCGCGTCACCTTGGTTGGTTGTGTTTTATTATCTACTCATTTATCCTTCTGAATAGTTCCTGATAATTAAATTGATTATCAAATGTAAAAATATAATTTAAATAAAAAAGTGAATCCAATGATGTTGTATCATTAAAATGGTGACCCCGACGTGATATGAACACGCAACCTTCTGATTTAAAAATGGTGACCACCCGACCTTCCACGCAATTAGACACAATTATACGAAAAATTTCTTTTTAAATTTTCGCACCACAACAAACCAGTCAGAACGACCGACGCATAGGATCCTGAGGCCAGAGAAATCGAAAATGGCGATTTAATTAGGGACCATCATCGCACATGGAGACCATGGCTGCACAGGTGAACGAGTTTTGCTGACACTACATAGAGACTACCAAAGCAGCGGAGCTTCACATCACGGAAACTTCATGACGCAGTATCCAATCGCAGCAGAGCTTCACATCACGGAGACTTCATGACGCAGTACCCAATCGCAGCGGAGCTTCACAACAAGGAGACTTCATGACGCAGTACCCAATCGCAGCGAATCTATCTTCACGAGAGACGTTTGGCTGAGAAAAAAACATCACCACAGACAGCAGACCATTAGGAATTCGTTTCAAGTCAAGTAAATGTTTAAACAAAAGACTATTATTTTTACATAACCTAATTTCAAAATTAAAAATTTGAATTTAATGCTAGTGATTATTATCTGTTTTGAGAAATTATTCTATTATTAAAAAAAATAATTTGAAATAATTTAACACTAATAAAAATGTTCTAAAATTAGTAGATTTTCAAAAGGTTTGCGCCTAAGATAATATCACATGCATCTGACTTATGATTTATAGAAAAATGCATAGATGGTACCCCAAATCAGTTTGATAAATTATCGATAATTTTAAATATGTATATTTTAATATGGTTTAATTTAATGTTTTTTCGAATTTTTTGCTGATGAATATTTTTTTAAAGTAACCGCCTTATATGCGTTGAATTGTCAATATCTGAAATAATGCCATGACAACTGAAGAAAATATTCTCATCTCGAAGCAAACAGCGGAATCAAGTTTACAAACATCAAGCAACAAGATAATTACAGATTCAATTACAATGGAATCATCAAGCGGAACTAGTAATGAATCAAACATCCACCATGTCTCTGTCAGATTACCACCATGTTGGAAAGAAAACATATCGCTATGGTTCGTTCAAGCCGAATCTCAATTTTCAAACTCACGTATTAAAGAAGACTTTACAAAATACAATATCATCATCGCAGCACTCGATTCACAAACCTTACAATGTGTTAGTGATATTGTCACGAAGCCACCTGAATCAGACAAATATTTAAAACTGAAAACTGCACTTATCGACAGACTACAAGATTCTGCTGAAAAAAGACTTACACGACTTTTAACGGGCATTCAACTGGAAGATCGAAAGCCCTCCAGACTTCTTCGGTATATGATGGAGCTAGCTGGACCCACATTAGCAGAGAGTGCAATAGTACGTACACTCTGGCTACAGCGTCTACCCCAACATGTCCAGGCAATCCTGTCAGCTCTTCCTGATAACAACACAAACCAACTGGCATTGGCTGCCGACAAAATCACAGATGTTTATACATCAACAGAATGTGGTGCAATGGATCAAAGTAACAAACCCAGCACATCAAGATCCGAGAAAATAGAAAATTCAATATTACTTCAGCTACAAAAACAAATTTCTGAGCTAACACACGAAGTGTCACAATTGAAAATATCTCAAAATAACAGTTTTTCAACCTTCCGCGGACGGCGAAATCAGAGCCCTCGTCGAAATAATTCATATCAGAATTCATCTCGAGAGAATCCTGCTAGAAGACCGAGGTCTGGGTCTCGCGGTCGATCACCTAGAAGAGATCCTGATGGATATTGTTATTTCCACAGACGGTTTGGAGAACATGCATACAAATGCTACGAACCTTGTACTTTTAAAACGAAGAATTCGGAAAACGACAGCGGAACCTCTCAGTAGGGACATGTGAGATTCCGAGTAACACATGTCGTCTCTTCGTATACGAACTGCAAACTCGACAAAAATTCTTGGTGGACACTGGCGCGGACGTTTCAGTATTGCCTAAAAAACCATCGTATAACAAAAATAATATCACTTCCGACAACTGTCCAACTACATTGTATGGAGCCAATGGAAACCCCATCAAGACTTATGGCACGAGAACAGTCGAACTCGACTTTGGACTACGCCGTGCGTTGAAATGGCGTTTCATTATTGCTGACGTATCAAGACCAATTCTAGGTGCAGATTTTATCCACCATTTTAACCTAACGGTAAACTTACGAAAGGCAACAATCACAGATCAATCAACAAAATTAATGATCAAAGGAACAACGTATAAAGGACCTACATCTGGTATCTCTACAATTTCCTCGTCACAGAAATTTCGTGACATCTTGAGCAAATACCCTACATTGATGAGGCCTAATATGAAAATACCGGATACAAAAAAACACTCTGTGACTCACTGCATCGAAACAAAAGGACCACCTGTCACGGAACGTGCCCGCAGACTATCACCAGCCCTATTAGAGGCAGCAAAAAAAGAATTTAAGTATCTGATGGAACAAGGGATTTGCAGGCCATCAAAAAGCAATTGGGCCAGCCCTTTACACATGGTGAAGAAAAGCAACGGAGAGTGGCGTCCTGTTGGCGATTATCGACGATTGAACGCTAAAACAATCCCGGACAAATACCCGATACCTCAACTACAAGATTTTGCACACAAACTTTCAAATGCAAAAATCTTTAGTACCATAGATATGACCAGAGCATATCATCAAATTCCAGTTGAACCAGAAGATGTACAAAAAACAGCCATCATCACACCGTTTGGATTATTTGAGTTTACATCCATGCAATTCGGTTTATCTAATGCAGCACAAAGCTTCCAACGTTTCATGCACGCGTTAACTAGAGACTTGGATTTTTGCTTTGTATACATAGATGACATTCTGATTGCTTCTGAAAATGAAGAAGAACATAAAATACATTTAGATTCCTTACTTAAACGCCTGGCTGAATATGACCTAGTAATAAACATAAACAAATGTCATTTTGGCGAACCTACAGTCAACTTCTTGGGTCACACAATTACCCAAAATGGAATGTCACCTATTAAAGAAAAAGTTGAAGCCGTCATAAATTTTCCATTACCTAAAACAGCAAAGGAATTGCGACGATTTTTAGGCATGTTGAATTATTACCGAAGATTCCTTCCCAATGCAATTAACACTCAAACAAAATTATACGACTGCATTGCTGGTTACAAGAAAAATGACAAGAGAATATTGGTTTGGAATCAAGAACTGACGGAAGCATTTGAGGAATGCAAACAAAACCTAGCGACCGTGGCTTTACTTGCACATCCAAATCCCAATGCAAAAATGGCTATAATGGTAGACGCCAGTGACGTAGCTATGGGAGCCTCACTACAACAGTCCAACAGAAACGCTTGGGAACCGCTAGGATTCTTTTCAAAAAAATTCACACCCGCGCAACGAAAGTATAGTACTTTTGACCGTGAACTTACTGGTGTTTATGAAGCGGTAAAATACTTTAGAAATCATATTGAAGGACGGAATTTCATAATTTACACGGATCATAAACCAATCACCTTCGCCTTTAACAAGAAACGTGCCTCTAGCTCTCCACGCCAGGAAAGACAGTTAGATTATATAGCACAATTTTCAACGGACATTAGACATATTTCAGGACAACTCAACACAGTAGCTGACGCACTGTCTCGAATAGAGGAGATTAATTGTCCTACTTCTATTGACTATAGGCAGATGGGAAAAGCGCAGTGTCAAGATGACGGATTTATGAAGGCAAAAGATGACACCGCCCTCGCCTTACGTCAAATGGTGATGCCTGGTACTGAAACTTCAGTATGGTGCGACATATCAACAGGTCACGTCAGACCGTTTGTACCTGCTTGCATGCGAAATCAAGTAATTGGAAGTGTACATAATGTTTGCCACCCTGGCATCTCGGGAACAACAAAGACAATTAAACAAAGATTTGTTTGGTCTAACATGGCAAAGGACATAAAAAACTTTGTCAAACAATGCATTCATTGTCAAAAAGATAAGGTTTCTCGACACACTGTTGCGCCATTAGTAACGTATATATTACCAGAGGATCGATTTCGTAATGTACATATCGATCTAGTTGGACCCCTTCAAAAGTGCAATGAGTACCAGTATATACTAACAATGATTGATAGATTTACTCGATGGCCCGAAGCAATTCCCCTGAAAGACATGACAGCGGAAACAGTCGCCACTGCAATCACAACCCATTGGATTGCTCGTCACGGAACCCCTGACAGCATAGTAACCGATCAAGGTCGTCAATTTGAGAGTCATCTCTTCAAAAAACTCACAGAAAAGTTTGGAATTAAACACTTGAGAACCACAGCATATCACCCACAAGCCAACGGCATGATTGAAAGATGGCATCGTACTTTGAAAGCATCTCTTATGGCATGTGGAGACCAGAATTGGGTTGAAAACCTTCCACTCGTTTTACTAGGCCTGAGAGCGACAGTGCGTGAAGATCTAAAATGCTCACCAGCTGAATTAACGTACGGTAGAACTCTAAAATTAACTTGCGATTTCTTCACAGCAACTCCTCGAGAAGAACCCGATACATACGTCGGACGTCTCCAAAGAAAGTTCGAAGATATCAAATCAACTCCGGCCAGTATCCATGGTACAGGAAAATTCTTCGTTCATAAGGATCTACCTACTACTACACATGTGTTTCTCAGAACCGATGGTGGAAGAAAACCACTCCAAAATCCATATGAAGGTCCATACAAAGTTGAAGAACGTGATGAGAAAACATTCGTTATTACCGTAAAAGGAAAACCAAAACGCGTCACGATAGACCGTCTAAAGCCTGCTTTTGTTCCTGTAGAAAAAAATGTTCCAATTTCTACAATTGTACCTAAACCACTTCCCGAAATTACCCGAACCACAAGATCTGGTAGAAAAGTTCATTTTCCAGACAGATTGGGACAGTTTAAAACATAAAAAGGCATTATTATTTTTTACGATTATAATTATCTTCTCTAAATCATACTAAAAAAAAAAAAAAATTAAAAGATCTCAGAGATATATTAATGTTACTAAACAAACTTTGTATCTAAACTAAAAAATAAGTTTTTAAATCATATACTGTGAAAATATGTTTACTTTTAGTTATTTTAACCATGATCATTCAGATGTATAATGGCACTCACGTCTGATTGAACATGTCGTTGAAATTTCTTATTTATATTATGTAATAATTCTTTTCAAGTGTTTACGGAGACGTGTGAATGTTTAAATATAATAAAATGTATTATATTTATTTATTTAAATAACAGCGATAAGTTTTAATGAAAACAAATATGTCTACTCTGGATGATTCACTACCCAGTCTAATTTACTGTAATTACAAAAAACTCAATAAATATGTTGAGTTCATCAATAACGCACTCCAGTAAACAGTTTAAAAAAAAAAAAAAAATTTAATTATCAAACGCTTTGTAAAATTTATAGCGTCTCATAAACATGTACCTTATTTTTAAGAAATACTAATATATAAGTTTTATTGAATCCAGTTATTTTTAGATATACAATATTGTGTCATAGTCACAGTTACTTTGAACACTTGTTTCAAACGAAATGTTTGTAGATGAAACCATTTGTTTTTAAAATATAGATACATAAATAAATCTAGTCGAAGCATTCTCCTAGACATAATTTTTTAAACTTAAGTTAAAAAATACTACTTTTGTTTACCATATAGATATTTGAAGATACCATACTTATAGTTCTGTATTCATGTTTTACAACTATTTGAGTTTTTAATTTAGAAATTTTTATTATTTTCATATATATGGTTGGGCCACAAAATATTAAGCGACATGTTTGTGTAATGTGCCCTACAAAGCATGGTCAATTTTGCCCTTATATCGTTTAACAACTGGAGGGGAAGTGTGTAGATTGCACTGATCAACCAAAAACATTTATAATTTAAAACACTGGATCAGTAACCTAGCGACAGCTAATATAACAAAAGAGAACGATCGGAACGCCGTTCTGTTGTGCGCGTCACCTTGGTTGGTTGTGTTTTATTATCTACTCATTTATCCTTCTGAATAGTTCCTGATAATTAAATTGATTATCAAATGTAAAAATATAATTTAAATAAAAAAGTGAATCCAATGATGTTGTATCATTAAAGTATATACCAAACATTCTGTCATAAGTAATAAATATTTCTTCCATCTTGGCAGCCATTTTTGTGTAACCCTTTGGACAGAAAGTTTTATTGGTATGCCAAGTCCTCTCTTAGGCTATTTTATTTAGTAATTGGAGCTGCCCAAGCAGTCGCTACGCCTTTGCTTTCAAAGAAGAAATACAATCATGACTACAACAGGGTATATACTGAGCCCTGATAATAACTAAGAACAGGCTAACAGAGTACGGAGACCGCATCGAGCCGAGAGACAAATCACAAGGTGATCGATTCCCCGCAGAACAGAACCACAATAAAGCTGCAGTACAGCTTATACTTAACAAGTACCTGTTCTCTAGATCGCGGTTGGAAAAATGCGAAAATACGTTGTGGTTAGAAAATTTAAAGCAGAGAAACTATTGTAAGGTACCTGCAAGAAAAAGCAATTAAGCCTTTCGATAAATTTAGCACAAGTCTAAAATTATATATTTTTAAATTTTATTATTGTATGTGTTTTTTTGTCAGTACCAAAGGCTTCCTAATCTGAAACCATTGTGAATTTGGCATCCCCGATTGTGATAGTAAATTATGTTGTGAGGCTGAAAGTAACGGGGAGGGGAAGGAGATGGAGAATAGTACCTACCACCGCAGAAGGTCTCCGTATATAGGTACTTTATATATTTGTACAAAGAAGAGTGACTATGTTTTTTTCCGAAATTGATATAAAACATAGTAAGTATATAGTACAGAGAAAGAGAAGAAAGAAAAAAATAATAAATAATAAAAAACATGTTTTTTTGGTTACATATTTGCATTCCAATCAAAAAAGGGTTCCACGACAACTCAGAACCATGCAACTTCAACCCCCCTTGAAAAGTCATTAAAAGTTATGAAAAATAAATCAAAATAACTCATCTAACCTAACCTAAGGTAACCGATTTAACCAATTTTTTCTCATAATTTTTAATGATTTTTTAAATAAGTTGTTGAAGTTTCATGATTCTGAGTTGTCCGGTCACCTAAAAAAGAACTTTGCTCAAACGCTAATCAAACAAAAATTGAGGTTTCACAGCAAATGCATGTTACTTACATGCAATATAAAAATATACCACTGTAGGTTTTGAAATTTTGAATAAGTTTACATTATTTAAATAGTTGTTTAACTTTGAAGGTTAAGTTTACCGGCAAAACGTTTACGTCTGTCGAAAATACTGAATTCCTAATACCGGCAAGTCAATGACACCGATACTTGACTATGAAAAACAACTCTATTCTATAATCCCCTTGCGCGAAATGTCACTATTGTCTACAAACCACTCAGGCCTCGACCGTACTTTTTCAGAGGGTCGAAATATTGTCGTTTTGCAATAAAATCAAAATAAATGGAATATTTCTGCTTGTATACGAAAACTAAAAACTGTTTTCGAAATGAAATAGGCTTTCAAATTTTATAATTCAAAATAAACATATAATTTAAGAAATATAAAATTTTTGCATGCAAACATAAAAAAGTTTTAAAAATGGATCACTTGTACTGTATATACTGATAATTAAAAATTATAAACAAATCACATAGATATATATTTTATTAGACAAATGAATTATAAACGTTATTGTCGACTCACTTTTTTGTCGTCACATGTACAAATAATTAATAAAGAATTCTCAAAGATTCATAATTTATTTTCAAATTTGCGGTCGGAAACTTTTGATTCATAAAGGTAAACATTTTAGTTATTTTGCGGTTTAATTTTATATTTGAATATAAAGCGTGATATTTTCTCTTTCTAACAATGTTTAAATCATATTTTTAACCATGATAATAGTATAGAAGACACGACGATTTCTATTCGTCATGTAGTACCTTTTTCAGTTATGTTGTACCCCACGTGAGTTAGATATGATTCAAGATATTCACGGCCAAAAGTATTTTTCTTATTTATTTTTGGGGTGTTATACCGTGTTGCGCTACCTCCTACTTTAGCCAAAGTTTCGGACAACGTTACAGTGTCCATCATCACACATCTGCCCTGATGATGGACACTGTAACGTTGTCCGAAACGTTCGCTAAAGACGGATGTACCCATGCGAGTTGTTCCGAAAACCGAACAAATAGACCTGACGGGTTTTAATCATATTCCGACATTACACAAATTCTAGGCACACGTTCGCCGGGCGAGTAAAAATAATATAAAGAGTACTTCTGGAATGTCACATCTTAAAATTATTATTACATTTAGGCATGTCATATCACATCATGTCATGTCATGTTAAATGAAAACAATTTCATGAATACGTAATTCAATGTCTAAGAATATTAATTACACTGACATGTCACCATGATTGAAAGACTTTTGATAAAGTTGGGTATAACAATTTTAAAATAAGACAAAACGCCAATCTATTATTTTTTCATTGAAGAAGAAGATAACAATAATATTCTTTTTTTTTTTAAATATGAAAATGAATAAGTCACAGAAAAATAATA
Source organism: Limnephilus auricula (assembly GCA_951813805.1). Lineage (NCBI taxonomy): Eukaryota > Metazoa > Arthropoda > Insecta > Trichoptera > Limnephilidae > Limnephilus > Limnephilus auricula. The sequence continues at coordinate 31,401,665 of OX638404.1, forward strand.
AAATATAATGGCTGCTACTGGGACATTATATTTTATTATTTTTCTGTGTCTTCTTCATTTTCATATTTTTAAAAATTAGCTTATTATTGTTATCTTCTTCTTCAATGATATATTATATTGATGGGAATAACCTTCAAAAGTTATAAAAAGAGTTTTTCTTATAAAAACAAAAATTAATATTATTTTTTCTTTTATAAATTTAATTATATTATTATTCAATTTATTAAAAAATTAGTTAACAGATCTATACGTGTGATGGAAACATATTTTTGTGTTTTCAATCGAAAAAAATATCATCGGACAGCAAAATGACAACTACATTATTTTTCTCCAAAAATGCTCACGAATTGCTAGTTAAAATCCTTCGGGTACATGTTGTTATCATCATCACTACAACCTACAACTACAACCCGTGGTGGCTTCCTCGAGAGTCTTCCTCCACTTATCTCTGTTTTGTACCAGTTCTCTCCAGGTTGGAAGTTCCAAGTGTGTAGGTCTTTGAGGACGTTGTCGTCCCATCTTAACTTTGGCCTTCCCAGGCTCCTTCGCCCTACAGATCTAGATTTTAGCAGGGACTTTAGTGCTATATATGTTGTTATACCCTGTATAAAAGAAGTCGAAAACAATAAATACGACGTCATTCTGTTTATTTCATTCCCGTGAAGAGACAGTCGGGGGCTTTTAGAATCATTTTAGTAGAATCATTTTATAATCGTCGTTTTGAAAACAAAGTAGAGTCTTGATGTGAGAACCGATAGAGGGATCCATCTGGTCCTTAAAACTGTTCGGGAAATTGGTGTGCCTTCGACTGTTTACTTCATAATTTGCAACTGCTTAATAAGAAAAAAGAGTATTTAAATCTCGGACAAAGCCAGGTAACACCTACATATACAAACGTGACGAAGAATATTAAAACAATGCCTGGTCCAAAGTGAAACAAATGTCAGAATTATGTTTCAAGATTTTTTTGTCCACTCAGGCGTGAGGTAATTTAGATAAATATAAGCTGTTTCGAGATGAAAGTATTTTAGTTCTGGACTGAGGAAAAATAGGTAATCTCTTTGGCAACGAATCAAACAGTGATCGATCAACTTCTAACTCCTATTAGTGGGCGGCATTAGACAAGTATTTAATGCAAGAACTGCATTTTTTTCAATCAATTAAACGGGTACTAAAATATCGTGTGAATTAGTAAATAAAGCCGAATTTACACAAATTACGCAACTAGTTGCACACAAGTTGTTTCATGACATTAGTTGCACTGTCAGTTTCACGTGTAAATATATAGATTCATCATGCAACATTAGTTGTATGCCACAACATTAGAATCGAGTTATAGGAAAACGTGATGCAATTAGTGTCGCGAAAACATTTCAGCTGAGCGGAAGTGTGTGATCCTTGCAACTCGGTCAGAGTTTGACAGAAAATGGCAAATCAGAGTTTCACAGAAAATGACAAATCAGAGTTTGACAGAAAATGACGAATCAACGCTATAATCCTCAATAAAGTATTAAAAAGAGGTTTATTCGAAAATAGATTTTTATAGCTTTCGGGATATTCATCTGCTAATTCAGAGATTAACTGCATTGCACCCATTTTTTTTTTGATAACCACCCTCGAATTCAACATTGTCTTTTCTTTCAAGACAATATTTTCTTTATTTTGTACATCACCATGTGTACAACAACATTGTGTTTTGCAGAAAAAAGCTTTGATGTTGAACGTACGACGGTTGATGTGATACTGAAGGTTGCACGACACTAAATTTGTGCAATTTGATCTGACTTTTTGGAGTCATGCAATTATTTGGATCATGTGTGCAAATAGTTAGGTAATGTTAATTCGGATTAAGTGATGAAATCGCCTATGTTGGAGGTGTTAATAAGAAATAAAAACATTTGTAGCACATACGTGACACCAACGATAAAACTTATGAATTAATGAATTATAGACCTGCTAGTTGTGGTGTTGGGAGACAAAACATAGCAAAATGGCATTTGATATTTTCTAAAAGATCAGAAAAATAATCCTAGGGGTCATACAAGAAAGTGGTGGGTGGTGAATTAGATATCTAGCAATCGGGACGGTGTAGATAGCAACACCGCATTTCTGGACATAAAGACTGGAGGAAGATAGCCGAAAACTGGTAAGAATCCATTGTGCCTTGACAGGAATTATTTGAACTAGCGACCTCTGAACCCAGAGTGAAGAATCTGCCCACTCTGCCAAGGATGTCGTCTAAACCAACTTCAGTCAATTAGTTATAATGAAAAAATGCAGGGCTCTAAAGACAGCATTGTAAATTGCATCGCATTGAAAGATCTCTTCTGTGGTTTATTTGTCACAAGAGATTGAAGTCTTAATATACAATGCTTATAACGGGAATTTTAGACATTTGTATTGATTTCTCGAAAAAAGAAAATATTTGTCTACGATCAATGGTTAGTTATTATTAGCACTATTTGCGTGGATATGGCTCCTCCACTCCTCGCGGTTCTGCGCTGCATGGAGAGCCAAGGACACCCAGTAACTGACGCCAGTGATACTCAGTCACTCCAGCGTATTGCGGACCTTCCTCTGCTTTTTCTTCCAAACACTGCGGCCAGTAACCATGAGTTCTCCAAGTTGGAGTCCTCTATTTGCGAGCAACGTCACCAAAGTACCTAAAAATGCGTTGTAGGCAGATTGTTGAAAGCCTATTGCTACTAAAAGCTGGCTCTTCCAGAATTCATACATTTGTGCGTCTAGCTGTCCGTGGAATCCTGAACATTGTTTTACATCATTTTTCTTTTATAATGTAATGAGTCATTAATTAAATACTTTAAGAGGCTATAAAATGAGATCAAAGCCAGCCCTGCTCCGCTATAAATACTCTGCTAAATATTCGATTAATAACCGTGGTATTCGGTGGCCTCGATACAACAAACTCATTTCTCAAAATAAACGCGATATTCATGGATGTTTCGAAGCTAAATCAATTAATATTTTTGAAACAACCAACAATAGAAAGCAAATTCTTCTAATACATCTTCGTGAGGCTTTTGGCGTCCAGCTTTGGGCACAGGCCTAATTCAAATACAGTCTACCTACAGTTTTTCTGTTATTTGTGGGTCTTATCGATCATAAAACTTATCTTCAGGTGGTCAGATAATTTATTTTATATCATTGAAGGAGAAGATAATACTAATAAATCTAAACAAAAATATGAAAAAGAACAAGGCACCGAAAAATAAAAATGCAACGGTCGCAACTGGGACTCGAACCCAGGATCTCTCGTCATATCTTGTGTCTTGTTCTTTTTCATATTTTCGTTTAGATTTATTAGTGTTTTTTTTTTTCTACAAATATATTATATTATACTAGCTTCTGCCCGCAACTTCGTCTGCTGCAGTAAATTTTGTGTGAAAGAGTAGCAAACACACATACATCCATACAAACTTTCGCATTTATAATATTAGTAAGATTGATAGGTATAACCTTCAAAAGTTATTATAAAAGAGAGTTATTCTATTCAAAATTGAATGATCATTTATACTTATAGAAAAAGGTCAATCTATATGTGTCCAATATAAATAAAATCGAATATATTTATCCGAGACACTATCTAGGATAAAAACCAGTTGTTTGAACATTGTTATCATTTAACAAGGTTCTGTCAAAATATGGAGAAAAATAGTTGAAGATAATAAAATTGTGTCTGAATTATGAATTTGAAATATGAGATTGAAAAAAAAAACTTAAAAATAAGAGGTCTTAATGGCTGAATTGATTGAACCGCTTGTCCTGGTAGGACGAGATGTCCTGGGTTGAAGTCCCGGTTGCGACCGTTAATTTGCTTTGCTAAGTTCAGGCACAAATATTTAAATATTTTACGATTATTTTTTAAATAAATTAATTACGAAGAAACCATAACCGAAAAGGGGTTCGTGAACTTTAAAGCAAAATTTTATAGGACTGAGTTTATTTATTTCTGGGTTTAAAATAAGACCAATAAAAAAATACTCGATTATTTCAAAGGTAAATACATATATGTGTTCCATTCGCAGTAATGAACACATAATTTGATAAAGCATCTAAAATATTTCTATGCGATCTAATTTTTAAACCAAAAACACATGATTTTGCATTGCTTATTAGTGTATCGCCTTGACTCAAAACCTCCTAGATCACAAGGCCGGGACATTGAATCCAATGGGCCTCCTAACTTGTATGAGTAGCATAAAAATATATTTTTTATTTATTTTTTAAAATTAACCAAAACTATTTAAAATGCTTTAGTAAATAAGAATAAATTGAAGAAAAAAAGATTAAAACGATTTTTTTTGTAGAATCTCTTACAAGTTAGGAGGCTGATTTGAATGAGTGTCCAAGCCTTGTGATTTAGGAGTGCTTGACTCCGGCGAACAACAACACCAAAATAAATATTACAAAGAAAGTGAAAAAATGGGACCACATAGTAGTAGACTCAGATGACATTGACGGTGAACGGACAGCACACCTTTGAAAGGTGGGGGCGGAGCACGGAGCCACACTGCGGACATCGCTAACTCAGATTATTATATATATTGTTTTAATATATATTTACATCGTGTCCGAAAACCTGTGACCAAAACGGGAAACTGGTAAATCTACATTATTACATTTTAGAGTAGATTTATAGATACCTATATATACAACTTTTTGTTCAGTTCAAATTTGAAAAATGTCGGTCGCTACGGCGTTACTATCAGCTGTTTATTGTGTTTACAAATAGTAAACGCGGTAAGAAAAGTTTTTGAATTAAATACTTCTTTACGCACGCTTGACTTGAGGGGTAAACTGGCGAATGTGTAACGAAAAGTGAAATGCGTTGCGAGGCGAACGGGCTCACTGTAGAAGCAAGAGAGAGCAGTGCGCGCGCGCATCTTCTTTCTCTCTTCCTCTCATAGCCAGTGCATGAAATATTTCAATCAGTATTTTGAAATACCAGTGACGCACCAAACGCGGGGGGGGGGGGGGGGGGGGGGAGAGCGGACGTCGATGCGCACGGCTTGATCGGGCGAGGCGAATAATAATAAATATTTGTAGAAAATTAATATGTATATGGATATACATGTATATTCTTTATACATGTGGACATACATATAGACGGAGCTAAAGAAGTATTTACTTCAGTCGTGTGGTCTGCAGCACACTCGTTTTTTTTTAAACTACGACAGCCTACTAACTGGATCCTATCAAAAACTTGGTTTCAACAATTAATTCTACCAATTTTCCAAAAAAGAAAATTTATCCCATATTTGAATAAGAATTGGACTTTCTCCGTTCTCATTTTAAAACATTTGTGCGGGAGCTTCGCGAAATAAAATAAAACACGATTTTTGGCGATTTTTTTCTTGAATAAATTAAAACAGGCGGGTGATGCTAAACCAGAATTTTAACCTTATGGCCATCTACATAAGTGTTATTGTTAACGGCCTGATCCCGAATATTACACAACCTGGTGCTCAGTCTCATTTCATTTTCATAGCGGCCGTCACTCTAACATCAGCGTACGAAGTGTTAATGAATTAGAACAGAATACCTACCCTGGCCCCTTAGCACACTCGATCGATAAGGATTGATAGGATAACTTTCGGTAACTTCTCATTTTTCCCTAGGACAACTGCAGATCGCTAATGTACAAAAAACAGTTGATGTGCTAGGGGTTCGGTTGATAGTTGATAGCGTGCCGTAGACAGGTAAGGCCAACGAATACCATATTGTAAATAATCTTTATATGGCTTCACTGCACCGTCATACAATATACAATAGATAAACAATGGGAGCGGTTAATTTAATATATGCAATATCTATGGTGAGACGGTACAATGTTATAAACTGCATAAGTAATTTTGGTGAGAAAAATTCATGTGACATCGAAACGTTGCTTTATTTAAATTTTTATGTTAATACTGCACAAGAGTTCAACTGCTCTCTGACAATCGGAGCCAGAGATATTACGGCATTCCCAATTAAGGTATGATGTGAGGCTGAAGGGTATATGGAGAGGGATGAGATGGCAAGAGAGCCTATGGCATCTTTGGGGATGCTGTGTGGATGGTATTTTTAGGAAAACAAAGAGGAAGTTCTGGCAAGGAAAAAAAATGAGGGGTGGTGGTAATCTGGGGTCAATGTGTCCAGGAGTGGCGGACGTATGAATTCATCTCTCCCATTGCGTTGCTAAGTGATGGGTCGAGAGAGTCCGGCTGGAGAGGTAAAAACACCTCCCTCAACCAGCCTATCCATCCGGCCCGTCACGCAGAAGGCGGGCAAACGCATTCGCCGCCAAGACATGGTCAAACCTCACCCCGTGAATCCGGGCACACCTGGTAAGTCACCAAACGTATCTAATCACTCGGGGTGACCTCTTGCAGGTGTGTTGGTTATCCAATAAATGGTTCCCTGGGCGGCGGTACCATGTTACATGTATTTAAAACATGATTCAAAACTTCACCAAGTTAAACTAAGTTTTTAAACTATATCAGACAACTGAGTATAAAACAGTAATCCTAAACGCAAATAACACTCCCACTCACTAATTCGTGGATGATCGATTCAATGGTTATATTTTTTCACGTTTGGGTATCTGATTTTGTTGTTTTTAAATGTTATAAACAAGAGATTTGACAGAACACGTTTAAATGGGTAGGGTCGATTCGCACAAGGTTAATAACAATAAATATATACTAATTTACTTAGTTATGCTCAGATACAGTTATTTAAATCTAAGCAATAATAACAGTGCAGCAGGTACACATGAGTATACAAAGAAACAAAGAAATCTGAATAATATTCGCATTCGAACAAAGAGCAGCGAGATATTGGACATGTAATAAATTAATTAATTTTGAAAAACAATGCGCAGTATCTGCTCCGCGCGGTATTTACTGGGCGCAACCTCCGCCAAGGTTGAAGTCTGATTAGTGATTGGCCAAATACTCAACAATTCAACTGACAAAGGTTAATACCTAACCGCCAAATGAAAGCCGCATTCGCTGGAGGAGTCTTTTACGCGATACAATTCCTGGCCATAATAATCTCTGATGGGATCTGATAGTATAGTCGTAGGTCATCAGTCATCAATAATGGGCTACAATGCAATGCATGGTTCCATGTCAACTCAGAATCAACTCCCATTTGAAAATGTCATTAAAAGCTATGAAAAAATATATACAGTGGAACCTCTTATAACGAGCAAAATTCCTTCCGGCATCTTACTCGTTGTGTGAAACACTCGTTAAGCGAAACATTTTTTTCCATATAAATTCAATATGAAATACGATAATGCGTTCCATGCCAAGAAAATATTAAATTTTCGTAATTTTTAACGTTTATTTAAAATAACCACATATTCATGTTCTACAAAGGATCATTTAAAATCCCTCAATTTATCTCAAAGTAGAGAAAAAGCTTTTGTATGTTCCGATTGCAATCATTCATATGCTAGAAAGGAGACTTTAAAAACTAACAGTATTCAAAAACCATATTCATGTTCCAACTGCAACTATTGATGTTCGCTAAAGTCCACAAGCTGACTCACACTGAAGAAAAACCCTTTTCATGTTGCGACTGCAATTATGTACTACAGGGACATTTGGCGAAATACAAGCTATTGCACAATGGAGAAAAACCTTTTGTATGTTCAGATTGCAATAATTTGTGTTCATTAAAGAATATCGCTGAGTAGAGAAAAAACCTTTTTCGTATTCCGAAATTTTGCAAATAATGAAAAAAATTACAAATAATGTCTGAACGCAAGTTTGGAAAAATGTATGATCACATGCGATACTAACGTGCTAGCTGAACAAGTGAGTGACGTGAAGATGGGACTTCCCGTTGAGTCACCCGTTATGCGAAACTTCTCTCGATAAGGGAACATTTTTTTCACAATCTGTCTGGCTCGTTATGCGAATTACTCGCTATGGGAGGTACTCATAATGAGAGGTTTTACCGTATTCCATTTATTTGATTTTTAAAGAAAAACTTCTTTACGCACGCTTGACTTGGGGGGTAAGCTGGCGAATGCGTTACGAAAAGTGTAACGCGTTACGGGCGAGGCGATCAGGCTGTATCACACTGTAGAAGCAAGAGAGAGCAATGATGATAGAAGCAAAAGAGAGCAATGATGATAGAAGCATATGATAGAATATGCCAGGGACCCGAGGGATTAAGACGAATTAATGTTCACAAAGATCTACTCAGATAAATGCTACCAAAAAAATAACAAGCTTAGTTAGAGATATTCATAATGTTAATTAATTATGTATCGACAAAGCTTTAAAATCGACAGTGCGGATTTCTGCACGTCAGACAACTGTGTTTGCATCAATATTCGACAGTATTGCTAATATTACAAGTGCCGATACAAAACAAAATACGCCAGTCATCAATTTAAAATTCGACGTAATGGTGTGACCGTCGATTACAATGATTATGATTGACGCGTTGAACAAGCGATGCTGGCAACACTGCGAGGAACCATTCGATGGGGCACTAGAAGTGAGGGCAAGGCGGCCATACAATACCTGTTATTGTAATCACCATATATTATTATTTATTATGTATGCGCAATCTTCAGATCGATGTTTAAAAGGGTTCAATCCGTTCATTTGCAGGGTGATCTGGTGCGAAATAATGAAGACGTCGAATAATACTAAACATTAGGTCTGGTGATTTTATTATTTTATTTTTTAATAACTCCACATAAGGAGGCTTTGAGGAAAATAATTTCCCTCAGCACATATGTCATTTTTGAAGATGCTATTACGTGGAGGGTCTTTTTGAGGAGAGGAAGGAGTAAACATGCTTCTTGAAGAGAGAGAAAAGGTGAATTTTTATAGTAATTTAATTTATGGGCAAAATTCAAAATTATATTAAAGATTGGAGTCGAGTTCAGACTTAGAAGAGATGAGACGTTGAAAGGGGGGAGGCAATTTTAAGGTGACCGGAAAACTCGGAAACATGCAACTTCAACACCTCCTTTGAAAATTTATTAAAAGTGATTTTTTTTTAAATTGGTTATTTTTAATATGGGCTATTTTAAATAATAAAAAAAATACTTTTAATATCTCCAAAGGGGTGTTGAAATGCCACTTTGTTGAGTTGTCGTGGAGCCCAATTATATACAAGGCTTGATAGAAGAGAGGATATTTGATTAGAGTGGGACAATTTTACTTTTCTTTCCTTCTTTCTATAACTAGCATGACTGCAGATCGCAAACGAATAAGTGACAGTTCACAATGACTAAGTGTGCATAATATATTCGACATCAACTGTTGTTTGTACGTTAGCGATATGCGGTTGTTCTAGGGAACGGAGAGATGTTACCGACAATTATCCTATCGATCTTTATCGATTGAGTGTGCTAGGGGCCAGGACTGTCAACAACTATCCTATATGTAAATTTCATTTGTGCCGTTAATTCTAAATAAATAAACATAATTAAAGGCCCGAGAGTCAAAGGATACAATCACTCGTACAGTGCGCAGGTCACCCAACAGTTATCAAGGTATATGTACATTGTTTGCGAAAGTACCCGTATAAATAATATAATTTTATGTACCTTATCTAAACGTGGGCGACACCCCGCGGGATACGTTACTTGATGTTATCACACACAAATATACAGCGAAACGTAATAAAATAACACGAAGATACATTGTATGAATTGTACACATTACACGATGTTTGAATGCATAGTTCTCTACATCTATTGGGATCTAGATAACAATATTAAAGTATTTATAAACTGGTTTAAGAGGTTCGCAAATAAAATGCACGAAAAAAGGATTGTTTGGTTTTGAAATGATAATATGCATGGTTCCTACCTGGATGTCAATTTATCCAGTACCTACCTCTCCCCATCCTTAACACATCACTTGCTGAAAGAAATTTTGAACTTGGAACAGTGATTGGATAATTGGAGGGCTTCTGTCCCGGAAAAACACAGAGACAGGAAAAGGAATCTAGCAAGAGTTTTTGAAGCAAGTTTCGTTTTGTTGTGTTAATATAATCGTGTATTAACTGAAAAGATCATATAAAAGTAGACTATATCGTGTTTACTTATTTGTGTTGTTTGGGCAATAATACCTCGAGGTATCTCAGTGAAATAAACTGTACTTGTAAGTTTGTGTCGTGTTCCCGAGAGGTAAGTGATTGGTTTCCTTTTCCTTGTTTCCCATTTTTGTTCCCAACACATATTATCAACCAATTCCAACAAATACCATTTCGTTTAGTTTTTTCGTTTCGTATTTATTTACAGTCCATTTCACCAAATGCATCTGAAGCAAACAGTTTTCGTTACTGATCGAGAAAATTATGAAATAGGAAAATGATTGAATGTGTGAGCTAAACCTTCACGTACCGGATGGAGGTAATATACGCCCCCCAAACGAGAGTGTTGTGCGATATAAGTTGTTTTTTATCATCACATAGGTACTCTATAATTTAGTTGATCCTAGAGAAACTATTCTAAAAAATATATCTCGATACACTTTTTTAAAGATATTAAGTAAAATATTTTTTTACATTAGTTCCACGAAAATAATGTCCCTCAGAGCCTATGTCATCTTTGTGGATGCTATACGGGGGTCTTTTTAATGAAAGGAAGGAGAAGAAGTTCTGGGAAGGAAAATGTATGAAGGTTGAATAAGAATCTGGGGGTCAGTGGGTCCAGGAGTGACAGTCCTAGGAAAATGTAAAATGTAAATTCGGGTAATGCTAATAGTAATTTGATGCCATTCAAGGTCGAGAGGTAAGGCTCTAGACCAGCAATTCGAAGATTGCGGGTTCAAACCCCGGCAAGCGCGAATAAGTTTTATTTGATTAATTTGTGTATTTTCACATTAATTATTTTTTAAATAATAGATTTATAAAAATATTAATCTTTTTACCTATTTTTACTAATAAATTTTTCATTTGTGTGACATTAAATTAAATATACGAAACAAAAAACTAGGAAATATAAGAGAGTCAAGGCATTTCTTCAATCTTTAGGTCCCAGCGCTGGATGCCAGGCGCTTTGTGAATGAAGTTTTTTTTCAATCAAACATATAAATTACGATTTTGGTGCCCCCTAAAACTGTCGCCCGGGGAAGGCGTCCCAGTTGCCTCCCTCTTAGATCCGGGGCTGGGTGTGAGATCACCATTTAGAATTGAAACGTTGCTTGAAATGGCTTTAACCGTGTTTGGTGACCAGATCTGAATAGCCAGGTACTTCCTCTTCCCATCTCATTCCACCCCCCACTCACTACCTTCAGCCTTACTAGATACATACCCCAAAATTTGAAAGCCATAGTCTCACTTGCTTCAGATGGGAGCAGTTAGGACTCAAGTACAGTATTCATATAAAAAAGCAATAGAATCTAATAGGAATGTAGAAAATACAACAGTAAACTGAAAATCCCATGTAAATCTGATTAAAAACAACTTCCCGGGTTAGAATTATTCCGAATGCAAAACTCACTGAAATGTGACGTATTTAAATTTGGATCTTTGGTCACTGGTGGTCAACGTCAAAACAAACGACAAAAAAGGCATTAGGGGACCAATGTCTGCCTGGATTTTTACCTGGAATTGGACACTACGCAAAAAAACGAACAATTTAAATTATTTTGAACGCAAAAGGTACAAGTATTCGTTACTTATTTATGACGTCATCGTGTAATATTTATCGGCCGGATCTCGTGAATTTATTCGGAATGTTCTCAACTTTATGCAGACCTATGGAAAACTTATGCGATATTTATGAGAAACATCTTAAATAACTTATTATTAAATTATTGGATGGGGAGGAACTTATAATAATATTTTAAATCCACTCAAAATTGTTCAAAGATTGATAATTAAAGTAATTTTGAAAAACCATCCAAATTTTCTACTGAAATTCTCTTTTCAATATTCAATGTACCTACAATAGACAAACTATATAAAAAATATTCAATTCTACAAATTTACAAAGAAGTACAGTTAAATAACTTACCATTCCATTCATCAGCAAGATATCAGAATACTATTAAAATCCCTAAATTTAGTACAAAACACACGCAAAATACTTATCTCTATCTAGGGATAACATATTATAACAAACTACCATTATATCTGAAAGTTATCGGAAATATTCAGGAATTTCAGCAAAAATTAAAAAAATACCTAAAACTACTATAAGAGTCCATATCTCACTATTATTATTATTTCTTTCAAATCCTTTATTAATAAATCTTGCATTTTCTTAATTATCCCTTCTTTTTTGCCATATTGTATTATTTACTTTCACATATGATGTTATATAATTGAACTAAAATTCCCTCACCAAACACAAGAGCCTTGTCTCTTTATGGTGAGGAAAAGCTATTCTTATCCACTATTTTACCACTGTATAAGATGTAAAATTTGTGTATTTATTGTAAAAAAAAACCTTTAAAAAATAATAAAAAAAACTTAGCTGTAAGAAGAGGCAGCCAAAAATTGTAAAAAAATCTGGTGAAAATGAAAAAGTAAAAAAAATCATAAGCTTTAACACTCGACATACTGCACAGCAACACTTAACCCCTTGGGCCTATTTTATATGTATCTACTATGCAATAAAATCCAAATAAATGGAATATTTATGAACGAATCCGAAAACTAAAAAACTGATTTTGAAAGGTGATTAAATACGCTTTCAAATTTTATAATTCGAAATAAACACATAATTATTGAAATATAATTTTTTTTAATGCCAAAATAAAAAAATATTATGAAATCGTCCTTACGTTTTTTCTAACTAAAATTACTGATAACGAAAAAAACAAAAACACACATATTTTTAGACAAATGTATTATAAACGTCACCGTCACTTTGCTTTTTTTGTCGTATCATGTGAAAATAATTAATAAAAAATTCCTAAAGATTCATAATTTTTTTCTTATTGTGGTCGGAAACTTTGGTTTCATATAGGTGTACAATTTAATTATTTTTGTGGTTAATTTTAGTAATTATTAATTAAAGTAACATTGCAATGATTATAAAGTGAAATGAGTTGAAAAACGTACATAAAATACACAATGGAACCCATAGCAGTAACCGCCTACAGATCTAAAGGATGTGGGTTTGAACCCAGGACAGTTTCGCATTCCCAACCATTATCTGGTAACCGGAGCCAGTGAGACTATTGCTTCCCCAATTGGGGTATGTTGTGAGGTTTAAAGCAGTGGGACGGGAAGGAGATGGGTAAGAGGAAGGTGGGGAAGTTGCTGGCTATTTAGATCTAGTCACCAAACACGCCTAAAGCCATTTCAAGCAACTTTTCAATTTTGAATTGTGAAATAACAAAATGAAATTAAATAAAACTGTTGTGGTATACGAAGAATGTCGTGTAATTAAGATGGTGGATAGCCCGGTGGGTAGGAGGCTCGACTGGAAGGTGGACGAGCCGAGTTCGAGGCTCATATTGGATAACAGACTCTCTGCCTTATTAACACAAGTGACGTTTATTAAAAAAGGTATGCATGTACCTACCACAAATTAAATGTTTAGTTTTTTTTTTCAATAAATAAAAAAAATTAAATAATGACCCACATGGTGTAGCGGTACAAGTTTTTCAAGTTCCGATTCAGTGACCAGAAGTTTCAAGTTTTGAGAGTATTCTGATGAAGGTTATGAAACCTGGCCAGTCAGATCTGGTTACTAAACATTAGTTTAGCCTTCAAGTAAGGTTTAGATTCTGAACAGTGACCTCACCAAGGCGATACTGATTTCTTCTACACTTCACGGTAAAAATAGTAATAATCTATCTAGTTATGTACTACAATACTATCTTCTATTTATGTAATAATAATAATAAAAACGTTTATTTTATAATTTATACATATTGTTTATTTACCATTGATTCTATTGACATATGAGTCACTGCTCAGTTATTATACATTCAGGGTTTCTCCCTGGTGGTTTTCAGCACTGCCTCAAATATAATACACATATTATAATATACAAGCTTCTGCCCGCGACTTAAAAAAATCGCCTATTTTCTTTTCGTAGGTCCCATCTATGTTTATACCAAAATTCAACCTATTTATTTAAAATATCTATAATTCTTGATTCGATTCAAAGTATTAGGCGAGTACTTCAAATAAATTCACAAATTTTCTAAAATAGAATTTTGATTTAAATCAAATTTGATTGTTTTGCAAAGTGTCATTCTCAAATTTTGACATTTTCTATTAAACAATAATTATTATTTATAATGTATTGAAAATAGCTAGTTTTATAAAGCCTATATGTTATTCTGACGTATAAGCTATATTATTGTGAAGTTTCATTAAAATCCATTCAGTAGTTTTTGCGTGAAATAGTATCAAACACACATACATCCATACAAACTTTTGCGTTTATAATATTAGTGAGATATAATAATTAATTAAAATTAAATCATATAAATCAAAATTCAAAAACAAATAATATAAAGGGTGCCTGTGGCAGGCGACCTTCAAAACAGAAGGAAGGTCACTGTTTATGACATTTCTAAAAAATACTTCCACCCCTTTTAGCAGAATTTCTATACTTTAAAATAAGAGGAAAATTATTGTCTACATCTGATTTTGAAAAATTCCATGTAAAGCCTGAGCAATGCCAGGGGCTACGGCTAGTTTTTAATACATTTATGATAGTGAATGAAGCAAGACATGTGGCGATACTTGAGTATCTACCACTCTGGAACATATATTATTTTACATTCATTAATGAAAAATAACACTATCAAATAAAAATTATTTGCACATGCCGGGATTTGAACTCTTCACCTCTAAATTCATAGTCGAGCATCTTAACTGCTTGTACACAAAAGTCATCAAAAATCGTATTGTTCCATGATTTCTGTTAGACGATCAATGCAACAAAAAAGAAATGCAATTTCTAATAAAAAGTGGCATGCATAAGTCGAACCGAATGCCTAAGCAATAATTAAGAAAGTGTCACTTAACAGATGTTAGGGGTACAACAATGATGAGTTTTTCCCCAGAGAGATAAGTAGAAAACATACTAAGTATTTTTAAGACGTGATCTCATTTTTTTTTCTCATGGTTCATCCTTTCCAATCATTAAACCAAAGAACAAAAGAATCAGAAGACAAAGAGTTTCATTAACCCACATTAATATGGCTTCATTGAAAGTGCATACTAAAAACGATATATTTTAACATCTTATTTATTTATTATTTATTTATTTATTTATTTATTAAAGAATTTTATACATAGTGTACATATTGTGTTATTTCGCCCGCAAGAAAGACTTTGTAACTTTCTTTCTTAAGACAAGTTCTCCATAAACTGCATAAAAATGACAAAATGTGAAAGAAGACACATTGAAATAATAATCGTAAAGAAACCATTAAATTACTTGACTTGGGAATTATTCAAAGTCTTGGATATAAATAAAAAAACCTTGGCCCAATCGAAGACAGAGTTAGGTTAGCCTTTCAGAAGCTGGGCATGCCGTACAGGGATAGTACACAACTGCTGACCCTGCATGCAAGTATGCCCTGCAGTTGAATTTGGCAGTGGTCTGGAGCCCTAAATTACATTAAAAAAACCCTTGACTCTGCGCAGAAACGAGGGGTCCGTTTGATAGATTCTCCTATCTTAACCAACAGATTGCAATCTTTAGAGCACAGGTGTCAGATGGGAATGCTGTCCTTGTTCTATCATATTACAATGGAAGATTCTCCGAGGAGCTAGTACCTGTGCCTTCAACAATAAAGCGATATTATAATGTAGCTATGTAAGTACAATAATGACGTAAGTCACTAGTTATAAATCTTCATCATAGTGACTAGTTATAAATCTTAGCCGCGAGTCACCAGTAATAAAGCTCCCTTGAGGTGATTTTTTCTATGAAAACGCCGCTATAGAAATAATCCAATCATCATATACAGGTCGATGCATATAATTAGTATTAAAATAATTTGCACATGTAGATAAAATGTTTTGACACAACTAGGTACTTAAATAAGTAGTACCTAAGAATGCCAAAAGTTTTCAATCATTCAAAGTCATAATTCTAAAGGAACGCGTGTACCTAATGGCTACAAATGATAATATCTTCAGAGCTTGTTTTTGGCATTGTGTGTGTGCATACTTTTATGATTAAAGATTTTTAATATATCCCCCAGTTCCTACTGTGAAAAAAATTAAGAAAGTTCCTACTCTGTGAAAAAAATAGCATTATAGCAACATTAAAAGGAAAAAGAAAAGAAAACTCACCCTAGAGGTCATGTAGCGCAGGAAGAAATCCAACAGAAAAGATTTTCCTTTTCTGAAGGCTCCGGCGACTGATATGATAACGACACTCCTGTCTTTGACATCTTCTTGCAGCATCAGCTCCGTGAGGGCCTCTTCGTCCAGCGTGAAGGAGTGCTCCCCGTCCGTGTTCACTATCTGAATAGCGCGCGCCATTCCTTTTCCGTGTGGAATTCTCTCTATTGCCGTGTAAAAATTTAAAATGCTATGAGTTTCATAAAATGTTGAAAGTTTGACAAATAGGATGGAATTTAAAACAATTTTTCATGTGAATTATTAAAGTGTATCATATTATTTTACTAAAATGCAATAAACACGGTCACAATACAGCCGTTAAAGAAACAGAGTTGAAAAGACTGAGATCTGAGTTGATATTTGTGCATTTTGACACTTCCAAGTGACTAATGTCAGATTTGTGACATGCATTTACAGGCACTGTTTTTTGTGTAATTGATTCGATTAAACAACGTGGTTAATTTATTTTTAAATAAAAATAAAGATATTTCCGAATAACTGATTTTCTAGAGAAAACATTATTGCCCTTTTCCAAAACAATGGATTTTGGCATGTAGGTACTAAACACAGGGTTAAGAATGGATGACAATCATTTCAGAGAAAATCCTGACGAAGTAGCGACGTACTGAGAACGAACTATAAAAACTTTGACCCACTGTATTTATGTTTTACACAAATAACTCACTAATTTACATAGGTCACAATGAACAGGTGGTTATTTCCTGATTTTCACGAAAATTTTACAAAATATGTCGTTGCACAACGAAACCTTTTACAATTCACTCACAGCTTTATAATTACACGTTTCCGCACGCGTACACACAGAAATAAATAATCTAATGATAAACCACGTCAAACGATAGATTGCAAAACTTTACATTGGAATAGAATGCAAATTGTCGAAGTCCAGAGAAAGATACAAAGTGACCGTTCAAATGACACGCAAAACGCAACGACGTTTTACTATCACCACGTTCAGCAACGCATTTTAAATTTATTCACTATATTTTAACACTTCGGAAACTAAATTATTTACCTCCACTTTCATCTAACGAATATTCCTCGTGTTTACGTCCCTCGAATTCAGCCATTTCTCACAAGTGATAAATTACCAGAACTGACGTAACACATCCTGAACATAGCGCGCGTTGTTCGTGACGTTATCACTTCGCCTGTTCGCCAGTACCTACCTACTCGCTTGCGCTGTTTAAAATAGTCCAATTTGTGCAAATTGCTGATTTAAAATATTACCATAATTACTCATAATATTAATGTGGTCGATAACCCAGCTGATCGGCTTGGCTAGCACGAACGGACGGAATTTTTAAGACGAACCGACTTATTCTCCTTTCGGTACGAGTAATGCTTCGTACGGGGGTCTGAATTATGGAATTATATATCTTAAGGTTTGACTTATTAACTTCCGACAAGAACAAAAAATATGTTCATGAATTTTACCATTTTAGTGAAATAAATACTCTCCAGTTAATAATTTAAGAATTAGAGACGAATTACTAGTTTATTTACGTTTCGAAGTTAAATAAATTTTGCACAATGGCGACACTGAATTGTCACTGTCAAATTGGTTAAATACCTATCTCGTGTCGTCCAAAATTAGGTTACTGCCTTATAAAGTATCTCAAAATAAAGATAAGTCGGAGCATTGAGTTTGTTATTTCAAGCTTAAATTGGACCTACCTTCAAAATGCAGGTACTCATTGATTTAAACATGTGCTCTTTATTTATAAATGGTTAGAATAATTAACAAATCACATGATCTAGGTTACTTTAGTCAGTTCTAGAACAAATTAATGAATCATTTTACCCAACACACCTTGAATTAAAAATCTTGAATGTGAAATAAACAAACAATTCCTGTATTTGCTGTTGTAGTGCACATTTCTTTATTTGTAAAAATAAATTGTTGAAGGCTATAAATAACAATGCATGCGACCATAGCTGGAGCATGGGTGTATTTTTTTTACATAGGAAACAGTAGCTACATAATAGACTAATATTGATATTTATGAATATTTCAGAACCCCAATGAAGACACAGAGTGGAATGACGTGCTCCGCGCAAAGGGAATTATTCCCGCCAAAGAAAAGGCCGTCACAGAGCAGGACATTGTTTCTATGCTTGAGGACACAATCCTACAAAAGCAAGAAACTCGTAAGCGAAAGTTATTATTTTCTATGGTTTTGACAGAATCTTCTAGCAGAGGCCGGTGACAAACATTTTGAAAGAAAAATGACCTTCTGCAACTTAAAACTAAGAAGACAAGTCCATCCCGGCATTCCCACCCTTCCCTCAGCCATTTTTTGAAAAAGTGTCTCCACCATGAAGGATCTTGGAATCATGTTTGATAGTAAGATTTTAATTTTAGATATAATATGTGGGTACGGTAAACTTTCGAAATTTCTACGACATGCAAATAAATATTTTTTTAGAAAAAACCTTTTGATTAAATATGCATTGAAAATACTGCATTCAATTTTTCAATTATGTAAATTGAATATTTGCTTTTGTCGTATGAGATGACGGCCATGTACAATAATTTCTGTCTTTTTTCATTATGTTGGTATTCCTGATATTATATGAAGGACTAGATGCTGGATCGTAGCCAACTTCACACCAGATACCATTTAAATTTTTGTACTCAATTATTTTTTATATTTCCAGAGCACAAAAAGCTAGCCGCCCTTGACCTAGACGAGTTGGATGAATTGGAGGACTCTGAAGATGAAGCAGTGCTCCTGGATTACCGGAGGAAGAGGATAGCGGAGATGAAGCAATTGGCGGGAAAGCCTCGCTTCGGCTCCGTGCAGGAGATTTCGGGTCAGGACTACGTGCAAGAAGTAAATAATGCGGGGAAGGAAATCTGGGTGGTTATACATCTTTATAAACAAGGGTGAGATAAGATTATTATAATGTATAGATTATATGATAATTATGTCCAAAAGGGACCGAAATAAAAATCTAGTCTCCTTCAATGGAAGCAAACTTCTGATAACGTTGATCAAACGTTGATATGCTTGGTGTAACTCTAAGTGACCAGCTCAGGTATGGGGGCTCCATCGAAGCCGGAGTTGAGTTAGTACAGGGCCTGCAGATACTTTAATAGTACACAAATGCTAACCCTGTACAAATCGCAAATGCGCCCCACAGTTGAATTTCTCTGAGTTGATTGAATTGACTCTGTGCAGAAACGGGAAAAAATGGATAGATTCCCCTATCTCCACAAACGGATTGCAATCTTTAGAGTACAGGGTGGGAATGCTGTCCTTGTTCTATCAGTATTTCAATGGAAGATGCTCCGAGGAACTAGCGTCATTGACTTCTTCGGCACGGTGCACGGGAAACACACCAGTCAACAAACCAAATAAACACTTGCCCAAAATTTGTATACAGTTGACATTTCTCACATGAGCATGGGTCGTTTCTCTGAATCATCACAGAAACGACCCATTCCCAGTGACACTTGTCGCAGGTTATAATCTACCAACTGGGCAGTCTATCAAGTGACATGGTCCAAAGTGAAAGGTCCTGGTCTCAAGTGTAGTACTCTGAACTTCTTTCACTTGGGTAGGTATAGTGGGACATTTTTGTTAACGCTTTCTGGAGCTCATTTGGAGCCACCAGCAGTAGGTATTTGTTGTGAATTTGGAAATATTAGTACATTACATTTTTACTTGGATATTTATTTTGTATTGTTCATACTCATTTGTGGAGGCGGGTATGCATACCGCCGCCCCAGGAACCATTAATTTTGACGAATACCCCTGCCATAGGTCTCCCCAAGTGGTTTGCTTGGTGAGTTAGCAAGGGTGCCCGGGTTTATGGGATGAAGTTTGTCTAGGTCTAGGCAACGAATGCATTTGCCCACCCACTGCATGGCGGGCCAGATCGGGAGAGACTGGTTGAGGGAGTCGTTTTGACCTCTCCAGCAGGACTCTCTTGACTCATCTGGGAGGGATGGATTCATATGTCCTTCATTCCTGGACACATTAATAGTAATAATAATAATTGGATGACTTGTATAGCGCCGTTTTTGTGAAAAATCACCTCAAGGGCGCTGTACAAATTTCAATAATTTCTACAATCTTACTTCTAACTACACACTAGAAAATATAAAAAACCTATGGCTAAAACAATGGATGCAAATCCACCGGTTCTTTGATCAGCGATACAAAACTATATGTACAATGCATCTGAACAACCAGCGCGGTGCAGCCCAAAAATGTAAATGTACATGTTTTTTTTATTTATTTATTTTTTTTATTATATATATTTTTTATTTTCAATGAAAATGTACAGGACCATACTTACCTGGTAGGTCACTTGAGATTAAAGTTAAAAGATGTTTATTTATATACAGTTTGCGCGCAGAGGACATAATAGCGAACACATGTTGTTGGAAAAGTAATTATTTGATATATATTATGTTATTTAATGAACGTGTTTGGGAAAAGCAAAATTAATTAATGGGCGGTACAGAGTAGTACATGAATTTTATTTATTTTCTTAAATGAAGTCTCAGTCGTTCACATTGACCTCAGCTTACTATCCTACTTTCTCCTTCCCAGAACTTTCTCTCTTCCTTTCAATAAAAAAGACTTACCACACAACATCCCCAAAGATGACATGCTCATCTTTGAGGATTGATCATTTTGGCTCCTGGGTGGAGCTAATATATAAAAAAAAAAAAAACAACAACAGTTTCATGCATCTCCTGATGCGACAGTTCCTACCAATAGTCCTAATAGCTTCCTCAGCGAATTGCTATCATATTGAGTAATTTACCTACCTCAAAGTTTTGGATCGTCTAAAAATGTCATCTAACCATAACATGTTGATTGCAGAATCCCTCTGTGCGCCCTCCTCAACCAGCACATGTCCCAGCTGTGTCAGAAGTTCCCCTACACCAAGTTCCTGAAGGCCATTGCTCAGACCTGCATCCCCAACTTCCCCGAGAAGAACCTGCCCAGCATGTTTGTGTACTACGAGGGAGAGCTGAGGAAACAGATTGTCGGACCTATTGAATTCAGAGGACCCAATGTCTCTTGCGACGGTAAGTTTTAAAATTAAACTAATTATTGAAAAATATCCACAAAACACTTTATATCATCGGTGACTGTACACTCAACAACTCCTTTGAAGTCATTAAAAGTGATGAAAACAATATTTTAAAAATTGGTTATGTCAGGTTATGGGCTATTTTTCAATTTTTTTTTCATAGCTTTTAATGACTTCAAAGAAGTGTTGAGTTGACTTGATTCGGAATTGGCATGGAATCATGTCATCATTATCAAATAGTGATGGGTTTATTCCCAGGAAAATTCCCTACACAGAGAATATGTGGGAATTTTCATTTAAATGGTGAAATTTCTAGAATCACAAATGAGGTCGTCTCCTACAATGAAATTTCACGTTATTTACAAATGTATCATATTAATCATTAGAATTTTTGAAAAATACCGAATAGTACCGACGTTTCAATTTATTTAATTTTTTTTTTTGATTCTTTGCAACAAAGCACTTCCACTGGCCATTAGAATTTTTTTTATTTTAAATATAAATCAGACATCAAGTCATACATAGATCAGCCACGACAAAATTAACATAAAAGATTTTATCAAAACCAATTTATAAATATGCATCTCCGATGGAGCGATACTGATTGTCTTTTATTTTAAATGTAATATTGTACAGTGAAACCCTCTTAAGAAGTTTTCCAAGGGATCGGAAAAAAAAACCTTTTAAGTGGGAAAAATTGGGCCATTTGGTCTTCAAGGGGCTGAAAAAACCAAACTTCTTAAGCAGGAAAACACCTTAAGCGAGAACTTCTTAAGAGGGTTTCACTATATTGTTATTTGTATTTTTGTTATAAACTGCACCTGCTCTCAACACAGGAGTTCCTAGTGAGACAGGCATAGCTCATCACCAATTGTAATAGAATTAATAAAACAAAAAATCAGACAGTGGCTGAGTAGGTATTGCGTTTGGGACCACCCGGGCGTCGCGTGTTCCATTCGTCGGTTGGCTGAATCCTCCATCACAACACAAGCAACATTTTCCGCGTACTGTGGTGGTAGTAGGAGGTTTTCAAATATTGTCAGGTTATTCGTAACTTGAGAATGTTTGTTTTTCTTTAAAAGAAATAAAAAAATGTCCTTTTCAATACATTTTCATCAAAATAAAAAAAAAAATTAGGAAGCAACCTCATTATTTCAATAGATTGTTCAATTAGATTCTCATGTTCGTGTTTCATACAAAAAGGTTGAACTAAAGAAGATTTTTTTACAATTTCAGAATATCTGAGAACTGAAAGATTACTTTGAAGAAGAAGATAACACTAATAATCTAAACAAAACTATGAGAGAGAACAAGACACTGAAAAAATAACGGTCGTAACTGGGACCCACCTCTTATTTAAAAGTCCTATTTGTCAATCTAATATATCAAATTTCAGAATTAACAACATTACTTTGTTCAGGGTTTAATTCCCAGTTGCGACCGTTATCTTTTTATTTCACTGTGTCTTATTCTCTTTCATATTTTCGTTTAGATTATTAGTGTTTGTTATCTTCTTCTTCAATGATATATTACATTGATGGGAATAACCTTCAAAAGTTATAAAATGAGGATTGTTCTAATAAAAATTGATTACGTATTTATCAACGGTTCCATGTCAACTTAGAATCAACAACTCTTTAAAAAGTTATTAAAAGCTATGAAAACAAATATTAAAAATAGCCCTTACCCTAACCTCACACCTATTTAACCAATTTTTTATTTATATTTTTTTCATAACTTTTAATTAGGGATGTTTTGGAGCTCCGTAACCATAACTGAAACTATCGGATATCCGAAATAAAAAAAATATCCGTAACCGTAGCCGAAATAAAAGTTTCGGATAAAGGCGGAGTCTAAATGACAGGTTACGACAGGTTTTAGTTTGTTTTTCCCGGCCTACCAGTCACGGCGGGTATAACAAAATAGTCTCCCCCACACGTAGAGTTGGGAGCGGGACGTGCCCCGCGCATTTCAGGCCGCTGCGCAGAAAGGTCTCACAGTGAACTACGCTGTAAACCGTTATCTTACTTTCGGTCTTTACTTTCCGCGCGGCGGCCTGAAGTGGCGCCTGGCACGTCTCGCACCGAACTCTACATGTGGGGGTTACTAATGTCAACCGAATCTTTGTGTGATGTCATAAGTCCACTTTGTTTTGTTTATGGTCCCCGGCTACTATATCCACCAATAGGAATCGTTTATTTTTGTTGCATTTCTCTGGTTTATTTTCATTTGACTTTTACATTTCTGACGCAATGCGAGGCAATAACTAAACATTAAAACTTATTATTTAAAATAATAGTTATTTATTTGACTGATTGTAAAAACATATGATAAAATAGACTAGAAAAGTCAAATCTTGCTATTTGTATTTTACTTTTATAATTTTAAAATTCTAATATCCATAACCGAAATTATCCAAAACTAGCGGATAATCCGAAATAATTTCATATCCGTATCCGAAACCGGTTAAATATTATTCCTATGTCCGTATCCAGATCTGAAATTTCATATCCATAACATCACTACTTTTATTGACTTTTCAAAGGAGGTGTTGAGTTGAATTCATTCTGAGTTATCCGGTTACCTTATTAACGCTGTTTAATATTTTCAGAACTTGAATACCTCCTCGGACAGACCGGTGCAGTTGAGAGTTCCATCAAGAAGGACCCCAAACAAGCCATCAAAGATAAAATGTTTGCAGATTTGGAAGACTCAAAGGATTGGTAGAACTTCTGCGGTGTTTTTTTACTGTGTGCACAAAGACAATATTATGTACTTATATTTTTTATTTACACTAACAAATTGTAACGCTTTATACCATTGTATTAATATTGATTATATTATGTGGAGGCCTTCTTTCTGCAGAGGATAGATGGAGGCTGATGATTATTTATTTATTGTAATAAAAAAAGATTTTATACACAAAATACTATTTCATTTTTATTTGTAAATACATCAATAAGAGTTTGTACAACTCTCTTTATAATACAATGACTATTTATCAGGTTACACTCCTTCATTCATTTCAATGTTCCCCAACATTGTGGATGCGATAAAACTATCTGCTTGGGTCGATGAGGGCCGCTGTTAATGGGGCCTAGAATAACTTAACACACTTCAGGTGGGCGAAAACAAGGAACCGGTTTGACAAAATGGAAACATTGTTTTAAACCAATACAGTGAAACCCTGTTAAGAATTTTTGAAGAGACCGGAAAAAAAACTTCTTAGGCGGGAAAACCTTATAAGTGGGATAAATTGGGCCATTTGGTCTTCAAGGGACCGAAAAAAATCAAACTTCTTAAGTAGGAAAACTTCTTAAGAGGGTTTCACTGTACATCTTTGAATATAATGTAATGTACATTTGAATGATTTTTTTATATAGTACTTCTCACCCCACCCCAACTATAAAAGTATTGTACATAATTAGAGCCTACTTTATAATAAGACTCCATAAATAGAAATTAAAGTCAGTGTTGGGCCATTAATTGGTGTTTTATGTGTAAAAAATGCATGTACATATTTTATTTCATTACAAAAAATTGGTTTTCACTTTGGTACAAATCATTACAAACAAATAACAATTGCGCATCTCCAGTGTCATAGTGCTTTTGATAAAATATTCTCCCACACAAAAGACAAGGAGATAAGAAGAAGATGGGGAAGACTTGTTTTATATACATATACATTTACAGTGAAACCCTCTTAAGAAGTTTTCTAAGGGACGGAAAAAACCAAACTTCTTAAGCAAGAAAACTTTTTAAGAGGGTTTCACTGAATATGTTTTATACATATAGTTGGTAACCTTACAAAGAGATTGGTGTACAAAATTCATATAAACATTTGACAGCGATACCTTTGCAGAATAATGTCTAAAAAGTTAGACTAAAGTAGGACTGGCGGAAAAAGTAGAACTACCCTTCCCGCCCAAAGTGTGTTAAGCTAATCTGTATCCCTACAGTAAAGTCATCTATTTGCAGAGTGATTGTAATAATTACAACATTTTAAATATGGATAATGGAATTGCAAATGTTTTTTTAACAGCAGAATGAATACACATACAATATCAAATCCTACCCACAATTTATCGCCATGACGACAATAATAAAACTCTTTGTGTTTTGAAGATTGTAAAGAACATAGAAAATTCGAGAATTTTTTATAAGTAATACAGAATATATGTAACTAGATAATAGTCCACATCAGCATCCTCTGTGCGCGTTGAGCGTCAGCACGCACTTGGCGATGTAGCTCTCGGTGTTGATCTTGGAGCGCATGCCAAGTTGAAACACCTTGCTGAGGATCTGCGTGGCGTGTTCCTGCATGCACACCACCAGTTCGGGCAGTTTCTCCAGAGCCGCGATAGCCAGCTCCGGGTTGGCAGCGTCCAGGCATCGCATCAGGGTTGCAAGGCCTGCAAAAATCAAAATAATTTTAATTTCTTAAAATTATAAAACATAAGACATTACTTATTTATTGTTATTAAGTTTATTTTGTAGAATTCCATTTTAATTTTTTATTTCTTTTATATATTCAATAATATTATTATTCAATGTATAAAAACAGTTTATTATAAACAAGTTCTGCTTCGTATTTATTATTATGCGTTACAGCTGTTTCGCCCTCTGAAGGCATTGTCAAACTGGTGTCAAAACCACTTACAGACGATGAATTTATACTAAATCTAGATTGATATTTACGATGACTAATTTCTAATTTCTTAAAGTAAAATGACTGAATTTATTAATGGTTATTATTTCCCTAATTGTAAATTCCCAAATTCGAAGTCCTAGCTTAAGATGTTTTCCTGCTTAAGAAGTTTGGTGTTTCGGTCACTTGAAGACCAAACGGCCCAATTTATCACACCTGTAAGGCTTTCCCGCCTAAGAAGTTTTTTTTTTCCGGTCCTTTGGAAAACTTCTTAAGAGGGTTTCACTGTATTTGACATTAGAGGCGCTGCTAGTAGCTAAGAGACCTTAGTGGATAGGGTTAAGGATTAAATTAAACTCACCAGTCTCTGTGTCTACCGTGGAAGCAATCACATTATTCAGCAAAGTGATGGGTGAGGGATCCGCCGAGAGGGGCTGCGTCCCCCCGGAGTGAGAGGGGCGCTCACCCCAATCGCCACCAGGACCCTCCCCGGCCGGCGCTACGCCCTCTGACGGGGGCCCCACTACGCTGAGCGATGATAGGATGGGGTGAGAACTACAAATATAAAAGTATGATTAGTAAGTTTAAGTTAGGTAGAAAGGTTATTTTCTAGTTTTGTTAAGTGCCCTATTTTACTCAATTCATTAACCTAATATTATTACAGTGAAACCCTCTTAAGAAGTTCTCGCTTAAGATGTTTTCCCGCTTAAGAAGTTTGGTTTTTTCGGTCCCTTGAAGACCAAATGGTCCAATTTTTCCCACTTATAAGGTTTTCCCGCCTAAGAAGTTTTTTTTTCCGGTCCCTTGGAAAACTTCTTAAGAGGGTTTCACTGTATCAACATCTGGAGTCTATTGAGATTTTGTCATCAGCTTATTTTATAAGATCTATCATATTCATGATTTATTTATAAATATTCCCGGTCGAGATTAATTTCAAAATAGATTTGCTGTTTTTGAATGTATCCAAAAACGAATAACTGTTTTTGAAAGCAGATGAAACAGACGTATATACAATTTTTTTTTTTTTTTTTTAATTTTCTTTATTATTAAACTGCTAGTTATATGTTTTGAGAATTTTACGACCACCACGCTAGGCACATGCCCGTGTTGTGGTGGTCAATTAATTGCAAAAAAAATAAAAATATATTTAAACACAAAAATTTTATGTCAAATACACGATCAAATGCCTGGCACTGATTTTTGTAAGCATTATCCAAACTACAGTCAACAAGTGATCTGTAACCTCTTGAATGTAGGATGACGACCGTCCGTGGTCGAGTGGTAACAACACTTGACTCCCAATCGGAAGGTTGCGGGTTCGAACCCGGCGTGCGCAAATAAATTTTATTTGATTAATTTGTGTTATTTCACAATTAATTAATAAAAATAATATATACTACATTTGCGGCACGTTCCAGAGTGGAAGATACTGTCAGTATCGCCCTGGTGTAAGACCACCATTCAGAATTGAGACGTTGCTTAATAATGGCTTTAGCCGTGTTTAGTGACTAGATCTGAATAGCCAGGTACTTTCCTACCCTCCTCTTCCCCATCTCCTTCCCTTCCCCACTTTCCTTCAGCCTCACAACATACCCCAATTGGGGATGCCATAGTCTCACTGGCTCCAGACGGAAGCAGTTGGGACTCTTGTGAGGTATTCTCTATAAAAAAAAAAAAAAAAAAATGACATTTGTCCACATGATGGCCGTGTACCATAAGAATTAATATCAAAGCATTCTGAGAAGCTACAGTTCTGATATTAAAAGCAACGTCTGGAATGATATTGGCGAAAGCGATTCTGACCTTGTCCTTGTATATTTTCTTTATACATAAGGATTAAAATCGCATATAAAAAATAAATAAAAAATTTCCTGGACGCTGGCGTCCAAGCCACAGACAACGGGTTAAAGGTCTGTAGAATCAGGAACCCAGACCTATGTAGATTTTTTGATGCAACTTAAACCTACATATTTTAAACATTGCACAAAGATCTTTTAAAAAATAAAAATACATAAATTATTATAAAAGGTGTTGTACCTGAGTATGTGAAGATATTCCCTGAAGTAGTCATTAGCCCCGACCGCATCAAACGCCATGTATCCCTGCAGCAGAGTGGCAAACCTCTGTATCACCTGCCCCATGTCTTTAATATACCCGTGCTTGCTAATCAGGGCGAAATAGCTATCCAGAATGATGTGCAGTCTCTTCCTGTAGACAGCGGAGAACAGTGAGGGCTGCAGCATCTCAAGAATGGCGAGGTTCTGCGTGAAGTAGGCGGCGTGGCCCCCGTTGCGGAAGGGGCCCCACTCAAGGTGGCAGCGCCCCTTCAGCAGGGTGCCCAGGAGCCCTAGTTGGCGGAGGGCCAGGCGGGGGTGCTGTCTGCAGAGGGAGCGGCAGCTGGCTTCCAGGCCGGGTATCCTGGACAAGTGACAGATTGAAAGCTGATTTTCTATATCGCCATTGAGCTTGCAAAACCGGCTATGTGAGTTTTACCAAATTTTCCAGAGAAGCAAAAAAACCTCGCAGATTTGTATTCATATGCATCAACAAAAATGTTTGGATGAGTTTTGTGTGATAATGGTTAAACTTATGCACATAGCCGAGATTGATTTTCTGTGGAAATCTGGCGCACAGCGGTTTTTGAAACAGCAACGATTACGTATAATATCTATATCTACTTATATAAAGAGTAGTGTATGTAGCAGCATGGATTTAAAAAAAAATTATAAATCTACAAGCTACACTTGACGAAATTTTGCACACTTGACATTCAAAATAAGAGGAAAATTGCAAATACATACATCTGATTTTGAAAAACTCTGTGTAAAGCCCGGGCAACGCTGGGGACTTCAGCTGGTATGTTATAAAGAAAAGTGTCCGGGTTTGTTTTTTGTATAAATCTACAGTTGTTTTATTCCGAGATTGATGAATTTTGCACACTTGACCTTCAAAATAAGAAGAAGGTCACTGTCTACATGAGATTTAAAAAAAAACATCCCCCTTTTCCACCCCAAAGAAGTATAAAACCCCTGGAGTGACGCTGAGTACTTCTTCAGCTAGTGTATAATTCTTTAAACATTCAAAATCTAAACTTTTAACAAGTACATTTTTTTGTTTGGGAAAAAAAAGTTGGAATTTTATATCATGTAGAATCACCTACCGAAGTTACTGCACTTTACCCCCGGACGCACCCTGTATAAAATCATGTTTAAATAATAATAATAACAACATTACATATAGCGCAGTTTTGTGTTGTTTCACTTCAAGTGCGCTTGACTACAAAACTGGGTAATACACATGCTGAAGTAACCGCATGATAACTTGCACATTATTGAGGATAAATAAATTGTATTTGCTGTAATGTAACAGCATAATGTATTAAATGTAATGTATTAAATAATACAAGGAACGTAATAGGATATTTCAACAAACCTTTTGATCCATTCCTTGGAATGAGGAGTGGCAGCCAAAGCAGTGAACATGCAATGGGATATTCTATCCACAATACTCGTTGATGTTTCTGAAACAAACAAAAAATACTGTATCCTGCACGGTAAGGGTTTTCCCATCGAAAGTTCCTCTTTGTTTGGGTTTCCTGAAGGCTCCAATAGGAAGTTTCCCATGAGGGAAGAGTCCATCGAGATGGTCTCACCTCTCATCTTCACTCCCTTATGGTTCCCCGAAGACCTCAAGAGGGAAGGGTTGACCGAGGTGGCCTCATCTGTCCTCTCCCCTCGGTTCCCCAAATGCCCCTAGTTTTTTTTGTGTGTCGATAGAAGGTCCACCCCAGCAGAGTCCCGAGTGCTGGGGAAAGGTCTAACTCAAAATACTCCGAAATGCGACCCTGTTTCAAGGAGGAACCGTTTGTGACACTGCTTTCCATTATCATTCAGCCTGAGCTAGCTAACTACGCCGTACCACCCTAGGGGTAGGCAGAGAGGATAGACCGCCAAACAACTCGGTCTAGGCAGACACTCTTTGCCTCATTCACATTCATATATGGTCTCATACATACTCTATTTTTCTGACTCTTGACATGGCCCGACTCTGTTTGTCTTCCTCGGGCGTCACTGACTTCTCCTACTGTTCAAACTTGCGTCATACATTCTCCTTACACTCCTTTCTTTGTTTATTCACTCTACATGCCCAAACCATCTGAAGATCTCTTTCTTAATCTTACTAATTACACTTACATCAGCCTTGCATTCATGCGGATCTCCACATTTCTCACACGATCATACACGGTTTTACCACATATACGACTCAGGGATCTCATTTCAAAAGCATTCAGTCTACTTTCATCCTTCCTCTGCCAGTTCCATGTTTCACTGCCATACATCAGGTAAACACTCCATTGTGGACTGATAGCTTCGCTTCTTTGGACAGCTTTTTGTTAGCGCCAACGGTATTCAGTCCTCAGCCTGAGCATGGTATAATAATTTTCAAATGAGTCTAAAATTGAAAATATCTTACCGACAGCATCCATCTCATCCGCCTCCGACATGACGATATCGGTGAGCGGCAGTCGTCCCTTGGTGTTGAGCAGATGCAGCACCTTGGGCACGCGCATGTAGAGTAGCAGCACGAAGGAGGTGAGGACGGGGTCGGGTCGGAGCAGGCGGCCCTCTAGACTAGAGACGGCACTCATCAGCGAGTGGTCGTCCTGCAGGCTCTCCAGCAACAGCGGCAGACGTGACTCCATGCGGAGACAGGCTTGCTCGTTGTTTGGGCACTGCGAGGCCTCTTCCAGTATGTACGAGATTAGCACGCCGATCTGAAAGCGAAGAAAGAGTTTTAGAAAATTGATAAACAAATAGCAAGAGTATGTTGTTTGGAGTTCGAAATTTTTTCTAAGTCGAGCGATAGCGTTTACAAAATAAAACAACTTGAGCGAAAGTAATTTCTGAGCATTTTGGATTCGGCAGCGCTTATTCCAAATATCATACCTCAGAATATTAATAAGGAACCATATAAACGGCTTATTGTGATTTGAATCGTATCTGTCTAAAATAAGTCCACTTGGGTGAAATGCTGACAAGCCATTTGTTTTTTTTTTTTAATGTTTAAAAATGAAAACCTAGAAAATTATTTGTTCGGAATACCTATGTTGAGCGCACTAAATAAATAATTTTCTAGAATTCTATTTTTAAAAGTTATGTTAGAAAAACAAATGGTATGCCAGCAAAACCCGAGTGAATGTATCGTAGATAGGAACTATACGACTCAATGAAAGCCAATTATTACACCCACATTTATCGTACACACATTGTTTAATTGGGTAGCAATAACCATCCAAATTTGGGTAGCTTACGCTCAAGTGATCAAAGTTGACTAAATATATTTAATTTAGTCCAAATGAAGTGTTGTTTGTTCGTTGGTGATCTCCGGTCATGCTCGGAAACGAAAACAAGTTACCGACGTAACTTATAGTCTTTTTTGATCTATTTGTGCTAAGGGGTGGATTAGGTTAGGTTACTTTTCCAATGAAGCCTAATGAGATGCCAGAAGACCATGATAAAGAAAAGTAAAATAGCAATTTTCCTTCTGTTCAATGATGAAAAAATTGTTGTAAACCTGTTGATGAGAAAGTCGTAGAATATCTTCTGGAGTGTGGTGCTTAGGGGTAGTTTTATCTCTGCCCTGCCAAATCCGGGGACTCTTGGTCAGCGCCCAGATCAGCTCTAGGACTGTTGTGGCTTCCCACTCACTGAAAACAAAACCAACAATTTATCTGCAACGTTGCACGCATGGTTTTAGGGAGAAATTAGTAATAATGTAATAATTGCATTTGTATATTAACTATTTTACCTATTCTAAAATAATTTAATAAGTTTTTTTGTCTGTAGTTGTCTATTGTTATTTTTGTTAGAGTCAGAATAATAGAAGAGCATGTATGAGAAGATGTATGAATGTGAATGAAGCAAAGAGTGTATGCCAAGACCGAGTTGTCTGGTAGTCCGTCCACTCTGCCTACCCCTGCGGAGAGACGGCGTGATGGTTTATTTATTTCTATACTTGTACATACATTTAACAAATAATGACAATGGTTTACATAGTAGTACAAAAAAAAAGTTCATATTCAGTAACAGGATGTAAAAAGGTATGTAAGAAGCATAATAGTAGCATTTTGTGAACACCTCACTGGGAGAACCTGTGCTGAGGTGTTCGCATGTTTAGGATTAAGAGATATTCTACCGACATAAGTAGAAACACAGTATCCTCCTTGATATTGTCAAGAAGGGCACTGTGGTTCAACCCGTGTCGGCAGTATAATATACATAAAATTGGTAGCAGTTAAAGTTATACAATTAGTTAGTTTTCATTTTATTCTGATGAAGAAACCGTTGGTTTCAAAACACATTGATAATTTTGATTAAATAAGTGATGTATACAGAGAGGATTTGTTTTCATTTAATTAAAATAATTAGTATATTAATTTGTTTTATTAGTTAAGTTTGACTAGTACTCGCCAGCAGGGTTAAACCATTGCCTTTATGTAAATTTGAAATCAGTTCCAGTTCATCTTTGTCGTGCTAAATTAATAGCATAATATATTATATACATATATTTATTATTTATCTTAGTCCTTCAAAATTCAAATGAACTATGGTCACCCTACTTTGTTTACATTGTAATGTGCCAAGACTGCCAAGGGCCTTTAGCTTGTACATTATCTGTGTAACAATATTGTTTTTTGAAGTATCATTTTTATTTTACCTATTTTATTTGTGTTTTTTGAAGTATTATTGTGTTTTTTGAAGTATTATTTTTGTTTCCTTTTTCCTTTTGTGTTATTTTGTTACTTTGTAAATAATTGTTAACCTCAACACAGGCTTGTTCTAGTGAGGTTAAAAATTGTATTGTAAACTGAAAACTAAAATGTGAAGAAGAAACAATAAACAATAAACAATTATTTACTTTTACAAAAATGTTAAATTTATGAGTAATTTCTCGAAATGTGTGTTCCGAGTCACTTCTGAGTGTAATAACATGACAGATTTATAAGATATAGAAATAGTTTAAGCGGTGAAGTAGAGTTTGTGTGAATGATTTTCGCATTTCGTTACCTGTCAGTGGCAAGAAGTGCAGTGAGACATCCGTGCAGAGTTCTCCAGGAGGCCCGGTGAGCCAGCAAAGCCACCAGCAGCTCCTGCCACTGGGCACCACCGGCTCGGAACATCAATTTCATCTACAAATGTAAGAAATACATTAAAAAAAAATAAGGCCAATTATTGTTAGTAGGGTTACATTTTTAGTTTCAAGAGACTGAAAAACCAAAGTTCTTATGTGCGAACATCTTTATAAGGGAGTTTTACAGTTTGTATAATTTGTAATGACGATGTTTCCTGCAACGAAATTCGAATCATGAATGAATCGTAACATTTGAATCATGAATGAATCATGACATTCGAATCATGAATGAATCATGACATTCGAATCATGAATGAATCGTGACATTCGCTTCGTGAATGATTCGTGACATTCGAATCATGAATGAATCATGACATTCGAATCATGAATGAATCATGACATTCGAATCATGTATGAATCATGACTTTAGAATCATGAATGAATTGTGACATTCGAATCATGAATGAATCATGATATTCGAATCATGAATGAATCATGACATTCGAATCATGAATGAATCGTGACATTCGAATCATGAATGAATCATGACATTCGAATCACGAATGAATCGTGACATTCGAATCATGAATTAATCGTGACATTCGAATCATGAATGAATCATGACATTCGAATCACGAATGAATCGTGACATTCGAATCATGAATTAATCGTGACATTCGAATCATGAATGAATCATGACATTCGAATCATAAATGAATCATGACATTAGAATAATGAATGAATCGTGACATTCAAATTATGAATGAATCATGACGTTCGAATCATGACATTAGAATAATGAATGAATCGTGACTTTCGAATCATGAATGAATCATGACATTCGAATCATGAATGAACCACTGAATCGTATCTTGTGTATCTCACGAGAGTTTTACCCAAGTGCACTTTGAAAGTTCATAACTTTTTAATTTTTGGAGATATATATTGACAAACTAATTTTACTGTCGTTATTAATAC
Source organism: Limnephilus auricula (assembly GCA_951813805.1). Lineage (NCBI taxonomy): Eukaryota > Metazoa > Arthropoda > Insecta > Trichoptera > Limnephilidae > Limnephilus > Limnephilus auricula. The sequence continues at coordinate 31,435,806 of OX638404.1, forward strand.
TTTTAATTTATTACATTTTCATGAAAAGAATTAAATAAATTAGGAAACACTCTGGGTTACACTCATTGTGAAAGACCACCATTCAGAACCGAAACGTTAGTTGAAATGGCTTTAGCCAAGTTTTCTTGGTAGGTGGGTGTGAGTGGTGGGTTTGGTAATCTAGCAGGGGTGCCTGGTTTCATGGGATGAGGTTTGTCTGGGCCTCGATGGCGGATGCGTTTGCTCACCTGCTGCATGGCGGGTCGAATCGGAAGAGACTGGTGGAGGGAGACCTCACCTAGACCTCCCTAGTCAAACTCTCTCGACACATCGCCTTGCAGCACAGTCGAAGGGTTGGATTCATACGTCCATCACTCCTGGAGACATTGAACCCCAGATTCCTACCCACCCCTTATACCTTTTCCTTCCTAAAACTTTTTCTCCTTCCTTTCCTTAAAATGGCCATCCACACAACATCAAAGTTAGTGTGGATCTACATTACAACAACAAAAAAGACTGTGTTTGGTAACCAGATCTGAATAGCCATGTACTTCCAAACCTTCCTCTTCAATAGGGGATTTCATAGTTCCACTGGCTCCAGACAGTCGAAATTGAAAAAAATAATAACTTGAACACAATTAATGATGTACCTGTGTCTTAGGATCATCCCCCAACAGCTCGGGCTGCAAGTTAGCCATCCAGTCTATGATGAGTCCTGCCGCGTCACCTCCGCTGGCCAGGGTCAGCTGCCCCGGCGGCTCCGGGTCCTCGCCCGGTTCCGACTTCACCAACCCCTGGCGCATGGTGCCGTCCTGCTGGCGCTCCAGGATGGACACCATGGCCTGCATCAGCACCTTCGTGTCGTGGATCTCAATCAGGTGACGTCCCACCTGTTCCAGCATGTTGATGGGGCAGGATTCCAGGGCTGGATGGAGTTTAATTAATTCATTTGAATGGAGATATTTGATATACAGTACTCTCCCAGTAATCTCAGTGACCCAACAATAATTTTTTATGCATTATTTACAATTACATTATTTATTGCATAGTGTGGGGAATGATACCTGCTCCGTAGACATATTTTTTAAAAACCTCGCTTCATTTAAAAAGTGTATTAAGTGCAAATAATATGCTACAATCCTTATTGCTGTTATTATATTATTGTAATTTCAGGTCTTATTATTTAACTTTCTATATATATATTTTTTTTTTACGCACCAGATTTTCATACACTTTTCCGTATAAATGATCATCTAGTAAATCCACGTTATGCAAGTGTATTATATAAGTATAATTAATACAAAACAATACAAGAACAATATGTTAATCTACCAAACTATTAAATGGGAATATAATTCACCGACTCCAGATATTTTCATATCAGAGGGTTCAACTCGGTGGAATTCCTAATTTGACCGACAAATCCTACAGATCCCTCAATATAAATATTTAAAAAATCTTTCGTAATCCTACATGTATTTAAAATGACTGATTTTTGCATTTTTATATACAAATTCTTTGACAAATCTAATATGCCTAAATTTTTAATGAGAGAGCTAAATTGTGTTATTATTATCATTATTTTTTTTTTAAATTTATTTTTTATTTTTTATGTGTAGATACATTTTTATTCTTATTATTTTATTTTCTAAATCTCTTTCTACTAATTATTTCTTACTTATCTTATATAGAACCAACTTTCTAGTATTTAGCTAATTTGCACTAAATTTAGTTACATTCATATGTGTTGTTTTTTTACAATTATTACAACTGCATTTTTATACTTAATTACTGTAACCAATGTATAAAATTTTCATGTAAAGGCCCATTAGGGGGTGAATAAATAAATAAATAAATAAATTTCAAACCTACAATCGACTTCAAAAATACCTTTATTAATAAGTTGGTATGGATATCAAATGAATTTATTTACAGTGTCGATTTTTTGTACTTATACGCTGGTATTCACAGTACATATATATAGATAAGTAGTATATCTTTGATGCATTTGAATAAAAACATTCTCTCTAGACACCCCTTCGAGTTAGTCATGCTTTGTGTAAGAAGGTATACGGTATTTTCCCTAAACTGACTGCATATTGTATATAAGTATGCCAGGGGACCAACTATTGGGGATCAACTGTCATGTAATCAGTAAAAACATAATTTTCGATGAGACTCAATGAAAGCACTGTGTTTTTACCTACCATAGGTGTATTATAATCCACGGTCCACTGAATTACAAGGTCAACACAACTATCATCAGATCCCAACATCATTTCCTTCACGAGCTACGGATGTGTGATATAACTGCATAATATTTGATTGACAACAAATAAGACCAGGGCCCCTAGCACACTCGATCGATAAGGATTGACAGGATAACTTTCAGTAACTTCTCATCGTTCCCTAGGACAACTGTAGATTGCTAACGTACAAACAACAGTTGATGTCGAATATATTAAGGACACTTAGTCATTGTGAACTGTCACTTATTCGTTTGCGATCTGCAGTCATGCTAGGGAACGATGAAAAGTTATCGATAGTTATCCTAAAAATCCTTATCGACCAAGTGTGCTAGGGGGCCTGAAGGGTAATTCTGTAACTTTTACGACAGCGTAACGCATGTTAAATTGGCTGTAAACGACACATTTTGAGAGTTTTCTTAAATTTTCTATGTCTGTGTAAAATAAAAAAAAACTTATGTATGTAAATGGCACTAGTGCCGTAAATTCTAAATAAATAAATAAATAAATGCGGTATTCCGAATCCCAAAACGAGCTAAAAAATATTGCACTTGTGTTAAGACACCAACACTTAAAAGTAGTTAAATTTGCAATTCGAATGTCATTGCCTACAAACATCAAAATAATATGACGATTATGAATGCCTATTAGGCTCACATCTAAGTAGTTTTGATAACTAATAAATAGTAATTCATGTTTTTAATTAGGCAATTAAATTATTTAACACACGTTAGGCATAGACAAGCCATTGCCAAGCTGATAACGCACGGCGGACGCCTTCCGACGGATTTTGCCTTGTAACGCTGACTTAAAGCAAAAGGTGCAGAATCATCACCCTTCAGATATTAATATGACAAAAGGAGTGAAGCCGGATAGTAAAGTGGTTTTCTAATAAATATAATAAAAACTCACTTTTGACTAAGAAATCCTTTGTCATCTTCTTTCCCGGAATATTATTAAACACCTCCAACTGCTCAGCAATCTTCTTCTCGATATCGTTCCTAGCAATGTTCTTGTCTCCGTTGCCCCTCTTGCTTCTCTCCGAGAAGGCCTTCAGCAGGGACACCAGTGGACTATTGGAGTCGGAGTAATGCTGCAGCAGCGACTCGGCCACTCGGGTCAAGGGCTCATCAAAGGGAGTGTTCTTGCAGTGGAGGAGGAGGCGGATCAGCGGGCAGGAGTAGTGCATCTTCTTGATGAATCCGTCAGCAAACTGGTAGCATTTTGGGCTCTCCAGTATCAGGCCGAGATAGATGACGATGCACTGGATGAATGGGCAGTCGGTTACTGCAAAGGTTGATGTTCTGGTGCATTTTATCTCATTGGACACATACTGAAAGAGAAAAGTAACATTAATTTAAAATTAATATTCACTCGATTCGTTCGATTTTGTATTCGGCCGCGATCACTCCAAAATTCATATCTTCGAATATTAATTTGAAAACATATGAACCGTTTATTATGATTTAAAGCTAATGAATCTATCTATATTTCAGCATTCATTCAATATTTTTTAATTTTATAACTTTTAAAAAAATTTATAAACGAGTGAATTCTGTATGATTGTTAACAAAAGTGCCCTAACTTTTACTTATTCAAGGAAATATTTGGTATTACTATTTCTGTATGTCATTTTATCTCATTTGACTAGTTTATTACTATTTCTGTATGTTGTCTATGGTCTAATGGAAATGTCTATATCCACAGACAAAGAAAAAAGGTAATTTCTAACGCCATCCGCTCACTGAGGCAACTGAAAACTGTCCACTGGCAACTGTCTTTGTATGACAATATGATGGCCCGCACACTACACAATCACTCAAAAACTCGTTGTCAATGGTAACGCAAGCGGTGACTCGCGACTTGCACTGCTGATTGCCGTGGCCGGCCATTGCTAGTTGCCAGCTGATTGTCCTTTGTCTATGGTTAAACAAGCTTTTTGACTAATCAAGACATAGAAACCAGCCGGTTTTAGTTTGGTTTCAGTTGCCTCGTCAGTGGAGCGCCTAACATGTAAACAGATGTTCAATTTTTAGAAAACAATTTAAAATGGCTTCTACACTCCTACACAATAAAAAATATTATCTACAACATTCCATGTGAGAAACATTAGTGACATCTGTTGGTTTTTGATACAAGCTTAATTAAGCTAGCGATTAAACATTTAAATGATTGCGAGGAGTTCAAAATAAATTAATTTTAATTCATAAAAATCACTTTCCTCTACCCAAATTTGGGTCGCTATCACTTAAGGGCATTAGGTGCATTAGGGCATCGGTGCTACCCAAATTTAGGTAGCTATCGCTACAGTGATATTTTAAACTACATTATATTCTCCTCCAAGCATAAACTTTCTAATTAAAGCGTGTTTATCGGAAGTGACCTACCAGGTAAGTATGTTTTCTGTATCTTTTTGTAAATAATAGTTCTAGGTAGAGTCTAAGAAGTCATAATGAAAGGTACAGCGCCCTTGAGGTGATTTCTCACAAAAACGGAGCTCTACAAATTATCCAATTATTATTATTATATTATAGTAAAGCGTTTGAAGCGAAGGAACACACAACTGAGCTAAACAAATGTTATTAGTTGATTATTTTTGTAGAAGGTATAATGTTAGGTATAACAAAAAAATATATTTTTAGCACGTCTACTAGAAAATTTCATATAACAGATTTGCAAACTTATCGAAAAACAATTTATAAGTTTTTTTTGCATTCCATGATGTAGCATGGCTGAAGAAAGAAGAAAGTGGAGAGGGAAAAGAGAGATGGGAAGGAGAAAGGTTGGGTATCCGGTGAATTAGTTATAGGTACAATAACGAGACTGACGCTACTGCAAAAGAAGTACGAATGCGCCAAATGCCAGCGACCGACAGCTGTGTAGCGTTAAGCCTTCTCTTTCGAATGCAGTACCTCTCGCTTCTGTAAACAAATCCGTATAGCCGTAGCCTTTGTTCGCATTAGTTGTTTTTTTGTTTTGTCGGAAAAATGATAAGTTTAATAATAGAGCAACAAATTGTCATGAAATTTCACATGAAACTTGAAAAAATTGCTACTGAAACTAATGATTTATTGGAAGAAGTGTACGACAAGTAATGTTTATCGCGTGCACATGTATGATGATTAATTTTGAAATTTTGAGAATAACCTTTTGAAGTGAAGTGAATCCAGCATTAATGTTCTTATCGTAGGTAGCGGCACCCAGGAAGGTGGTCCCGAACAGGGGCCCCACCTGCTCCAACATGAGCTCCTTGCTGTCGGGGGCCAGGGGGCCCTCCGTAGCCGCCCTCCACTGCTCGGGGGAGTAGGACCCAAACACGGGCAGCGGCGGGAGGGGGTCGTCTACCATGGATGGCTCTGGAAATAATAAAATTGTTATTAAAAAATATAATACATAAAGGAATCTGTTATATATTGTTGTGTTGGTAGTCAGTAATCATATGCATTGTTTGGTTGGTAGTCCGCAGGCTTCACTTGTAGAATAACCTTGTATGTATCGGGGTGTCAATAAACGTCATATTAAGTCAACCGTCTTCTTATTATTAACAAATCCCAGATATTACATTACAATTGGCGACGAGAATAAATCGGATAAATTAAATAAAAATGAGTATTAAAAATTCCAGTGTAAAACAGTGATTTCGACTTTGAAAAAACAACATTTTAAACATAACAGTAATTTACCAGTGCCTCAATTCGAATTGAACTGTAAAGATTTCGGGACGTTTTTGGAATGTGTTCAAATTTATTTAAAAATTATTAATATCACGGACAAAGAGAAAATTGGATATCTTTGTATGATTATCGGTGCTGAAAAATATAAAATTTTAAAAGAAACAGTTCACCCGAAAAAGATTGAAGAGTTAACTTATAACGAGCTTGTAACAACACTACAAAATAAATATTATAAGAAATGTACGATCGCCCAAAGATACAAATTTTATAATCGTCAACAACAGTCGAACGAAGGAATTGATGAATACATTTCAGAAAGGGGGGCAATTTGTAATTTGCAACAATCAAATCTACTGAATCAAATGAATCTACTCAATCAAATTTATCAAATGAATCTACTAAATCAAATAAATCTACTGAATCAAATGACTCTACTGAATCAAATGAATCTACTGAATCAAATGAATTTATAGAATAAGTGAATCTATTAAGTAATTTTACCAAGACAAGTGTCAGTATAACGGAAGTACGTAACAGAATATATGTTTGGAGTACGGACCTTCAGGATAGACAGGTTCCTGCAGACCCAGCGAGGAGTAGAAGGTGTGCCCCCCGCGGGCACCCCTGCGCCACTGCACGCCCACCAGCTGCGCCATGTAGCCGCGCTCCACTACCAGATTGCTCACCGTCTCCAGGGGGCAAGCGTCCAGCGCCTCCAGCAGGGCACTGAAACAAACAACACATTTAATCATAACCGCAAATTTCAATTTGAAGACTTTTTACATTAGTACTCTATTCACATTTTAACAGCTTTTATCTTCTGCGCCAATTAGTCTTGGATCGATCGTGATCAACCCAATCATTTTGACCTTATCACAAATCACCGAATAAAATGTTAAAAAGAAAGTGAGTACCTATCGTCCAAATCGATCATATCAGCAATTAGCTTATCGATAAAACTTCCTGCCACCGGGAATCAGTTCCAAAAGTAACTACATATATATATATATATATATATATATATTATATTACGTACTTCATTACCTTGAATTATATAATCTGCAAACTTCACCCGCCATAACACAGGGACATCCCTAGCATGGCGGACGAAATAACACAATTATCTACACTATGTATAAAATTCTTTTAATAAATAAATAAATATCAGTCTCCGGTAACTGGAACCTGGAACCGAAGTGACAGTCCATTTCAGATTAACCATTTCGATTTCCGTGTCGCAAGAATACAACTCGAAATGCTTGGTTAATTTTTACATCTACGGTCTACTTAATAAGTACGTCAAACGTCAAGGTAACATGGAATCTATCTATCTATGGAATTTTTCCTTTGAGTAAAAAATACCCCATCAAAGATTAGGTACTTTCGACCTGATCACTTCGCCAGTGGGTCATGATTGACCCGGGTCGATGTAGTTTGGAGTCAAAACAATGACCACTTCTACTAAGTATGGTATAAATAAATTTATATTTAAAAAATACGCTGCTTCAAATACACAAAGGTCATTCTACGAAGTCGCACCATGAAATGGTACGTGTATGAAATGTATAAATGGAACTTAATTGGTTGATATTATGTTCACTATCTTATGTTAAATGATCTTTTACACAACTGTATGTTTCCTTAATAGACTTAAATAAAAAATTTTTTTTAAAAAAGTGTTGAGAGCAACAGACAAAAAACAGTAGGTCGCTTATGCACGCCATTGATGCATACCAGTTTTGCGCAACACTACTACACGCACAATGGAGTGGTAAAAAAGATAATATATAAGCAAAGCATATTGTTGACAGAAAACGATTGTTTTCGGAATATTTTTTTCAGTCTTTTGTCAGTTTTTATAACTATGTAGACCTTCCTGAGGAAAGCTTAATCTACCAGGTTAGCTTCCTTAAGTTGAGTAGTGCATGGCAATGATTATGCTTTGGGAAGAAGGTATTTGTTGGTTTTGAGCACTGTTGAGCCGAGATTTCGGCTCAGCAGTTGATTATTAGGATTGGACACAACGGCTGTAAGTGATTCTAATTAGCTAAATTATTTAAGACGTTATAGTGGTAAATCAATAAATAAAAAAAACTTACCTCATAGAATCGATGGGAATCCCAAAACTCTGAATGAAGAGCACCAGCTGCTGGGCGTCCAGTCCGTTGAGACCAGCCTGTATGAGGGCGGGCTGGTGCGAGCGGACCATCTTCAGCTTCAGCCAGTCGGGGAACAGCAGCGCGTCCTCCGAGGTGTCCATGAGATACGCCTTGGGTGAGTTTGCGCCAAACCAGATGGACAGGAACCACGCAAACAGTTCCCCATCTTCGTCCACTGAAATAATTTTGATTTAAATACCAAAGTATACGATAGATTAGGTACTTATCCATTTAAAGTACAAGATTTTTATTTTAGATACTTTAGGGCTTTAAAAACAAAATTATTTAAAAAAATCATACCATCCATGAATCTCAACCTCTTTCCAATATACTGTAATAAGCCATGTTCTCAAGTTTCCGAGAATTTTTCTCTTTATGCATGAGGGTTAAATTTGCATTTTATTTTTTAACTTCTCATCTGTCACCAGCCCGCCGGCGAGCTTACGACAAATGAGAGGTTAATTATTTTTACATGGAACGACAAAAAAGTGAGGTGACAATAAGTATAATATAATACATTAGTCTAATAGGCACGAGTACGATTTCCGTGGGGCAGCCACTTGACAATGGATTTCGATAAATCAACCCAAAATAAGTAAAAAATGAAGAATAAAATTTTTCTATATCTTGCTTTGTGTTCGAGATATCGACACTTTAAAGTTTTAAATGTTTTTAACTAGATAAGGATAAATAAAAATAAATTTAAAAAACGAAATATTTTATATTTTTAATGTACTTTCTTATGTATCACAAACCATGTAACACAAACATCCCAGTTTGCAAGTACATAGTTTAGCGGCTACGCTGGGTTTGTGTAACATGGTTTGTGATACAAAAGTGAATGTATTTTTTATAAAAAATAATTACTAAAAGTTTAAAGTGTCGATATCTCTAAAACGAAGCGAGATATCGAGAAATTTTATTCTTCATTTTCGATTTATTTTGGGTCAAATGGCGGTGCCACGGAAATCGTACTCTCTCTGTCTAATAAAATATGTATGTGTTTTTATTTATTTTTTTATGTTTGCATGTAAAATTTTTATATTTTATAAATTATGTTTATTTTGATCTATAAAATTTGAAAGTGTATTTTATCACCTCTCAAAAACATTTTTTAATTTTCGGACACATTTAGAAATATTCAATTTATTTGGATTTCATTGTAATGCGGGGGGGGTCAAATATTCAGTAAAGTAACAAAATCAGTAGAAACACACCTTTACTGGGTCCAAACGTCAGCAGAATGATGATGGCGTGGACCACGAGGATGTGCATGGTGCATTCCTCGCCCGATGGCCACTGTAACAGGATCTGGTCTTGCGAGGAGCACCAGTCATAGGCTTCTCTCTGCGGCTCACGAACCTAGTGGAAATATATTATTAAAGTAGGTGAAAACTTCTCTTGCGGGTTTTACTGTACTAATTTTAATGTCCACTGACATCGGAATAATAGACCTGCCCTAAAGCCAAATTTGCGTACCATTTCAACGACTTGGAGGCAAACTACGTGACAACCTATTTGGCCGAGTTTGCAGATTTTATTATTTTTATTTTTTATTTGAAGAGATAAATCCCTAATATCGCACTACATTCGACCGGTATGCTTTATTTTAATTAATTTTAAGCATAAGCTTAAATCTATATAAATAAAAATGATTCCCTGTTTCCCTTGGTCACGCCATAACTTCAGAACGACTTGAACAATTGCGATGAAACTTTGGGGATTTGATGTGTGCATGTCTGTGATGGTTATAGGATAGTGAGCTCTGGTGTTATGAAATTATTTCCTATACTATTCATCCGATTGCGATGAAAATTAGGTCAGTTATTGTGAACATGCCCGCGAAGGAATATTGCGATATTTCTATATTGATGAGCTCTGGCGTTACGAAATTTGCAAAAAAAACACAATAGGTCTCAAACGAGTTGTTTGAAAAACGGGTGATTTTATGGAGTTTAGCAACCGAGAAAAAGGGGATGGGAATCCAGCAGGAGCGGAGGGGAATTTGGGTAGAGGGTTCGTTGGAGGGGGGAAGGTAGGAGAGGGAAGGAGGAGAAGGTGGAAGGGGAATGAGCGAGGGGGGGAGGTTCGCGAGAAGGAGAAGGACACAGCGGGAGAGGCGAGGGGGAACGCGGAAAGGTGAAAGCGAAACGCGGGAGGGGAAGGAGATCAGGAGGGGAAGAAGATGTGGGAGGGGAAGAGGAGGCGGAAGGGGAACGGGGACGAATGGGAAGGACACGCAGGGAGAATCAATTTCCTTTAAGTTGCATGCCGGGTATCAGCTAGTATTTAATAATTATTCAGTATAATAAAGAACAGTTTTAATAACACATATAGCGATGGCACAGTGATGGGAGACTCAAAATATAAAGTGTTTAGTGCGGTGAGTAATTTATAAAACAATTGTAAAAGTATCAAACTAAGTGAGTGTTGTGTCGTCCTATTTGCAAAATTAAACTTTATTTTCTACCTGTCATTTTATATTTTTACATTCATCTTGCTTCATATTCATCTATGGACTATTTTACTTTCAATTTCACGATTCTGTCACATCTTATCTTCATTTTTATACATCAAAACTGTCTTTGTATCATTTTGTCCATGCTTTCATGGGAAGCAAAATCTCAAATCATTGAAAACTATTGTTATCAATTCCTCGCTTAAATTCAATTTATTCCAGCCTTCAAAATTATCTCACCATTATTGCAGGTTCATCTGAACTATTTTATACGCAATTTATGATTACTAGCAGTTAAAAACCCGCCCCGCTAGCGGGCGGCGGGTGACACGCCAGTTGCTTGGTAACAAAGTTATGTTTATTTTTATTTTATTTATTTCTATACTTGTACATACACACATTTAACAAATAATTACAATGGTTTACAAAGTAGTACAAAAAACAGTTCATATTCAGTAACAGGATGTAAAGAGGTATGTAAGAAGGTTAATAGTAGCATTTTGTGAACACCTCACTGGGAGAACCTGTGCTGAGGTGTTCGCATGTTTAGGAATAAGAGATATTCTGCCGATATAAGAAGAAACGCAGTATCCTCCTTGATATTGTCAAGAAGGGCACCGTGTTCAACCCGTTTCGGCAGTATCGAAGACATAAAATTGGTAGCAGTTAAAGTTATACAAATAATTTTCTTCAAAAGCAGGTAGGAATATTTTAGATTTTGTAAATAATATTAAGGTAATATTTTCTGTCCAGAAGCAAAGTTTTTATTTTTTATTTGTTTGGGTAGGGTTACATTTGATTAGTAGTTAAAATGTTTTGAGTGAAGTGATTGCCTTGTATGTACGAAGATGGTTTGGATAAGACGGCACGTCGGAGTTGTACGCGAAGTGGGGTTCTTAAATATCAACCGTACAGACGCTAGGACAATAAGACTATCAGATACAAGTAATATAACACATTATATCGAGTACAACCCCTTGTTTGAAAGACGAAAGAAGTCATACGTTGGAGCTCGATTTACGCCCGACTCCAAACCTCCAGAGACCTACGAGGGACTGTACACTAACTACTTGAACTAAATATTCGGTTATTGTAAATAAGCCGAACCTTTTTCATTCTGTCTGGGATTGTAGTTACTTCCAGACAAATATAGCGAGAAATTTGCGCACCACATTAATTGTAAGTAAGCAGAATTCATTTTCAAAGACCAAAATACTAATACTACAACTGTCCGATACATTATTCGCCCAATCACTGAAAAGGTAAGTGTAGTTATTTAACTGGTTTTACTGATTACTCGGTAGTACCGTCATAAAAAGGGTATTAAAATGTTACCTTTAGCAAGTACTGGTGAAAGATAGTGTTGAGAGAGTGCAGACAGTGGTGGTAAGGCACGTCGGATCCGTCTTCTTGAGAGGATGCCTCGTTGGTGAGAGCCATCTGCGGCAAAATGGCTGACATAATTGACATGCGCTCCACAATCAGCTGGCTAAGATCCTAAAAGAGGAAAAATTGTTATGTATTATTAAAAATATGTCAATCATTAAAAACTTAAAGTAGACATAAGTGGCCCATCTGCTCAGGAACTGGCAAATCAGTTGGGAAGCATTTCACACAGAGTTGAAAAAAGTTGAGCGGAAAACAATAAATTTACTTTTTCACTTTTAAAAAGAAAAACAAACATGCCCGGGTTACGAATAATCTGACAATATTTGAAAATCTCCTACTACCACCACAGTAAGTGGAAAATGTTGCTTGTGGCGTGATGGAGGAGTTAGCAAGCCGAGGAATTGAACACAGACGCCAAACGTGATGCCAAATCGCCCACTGACTGGTCATGAAATATGAAAGGGTTTGTAGCATTAGCATTCTGTAGGATTCACTTTTAATATGATTTAAAAACAGACAAATCTTCACATAGGAAGTAGGTAAAGAAATATTGCAATGCAAAATAGAAATTAACTGAAAAATAATTAAAGTGTTGGATTGACATTTAAATCGTTCTGATGTAGTTCCTTGGCGGTGACGAATGCCCAAAAATTAATATTTATTTCATTGTATGGGTGAACCCAAAATCTTTTTTAGATCGTTTTTTTATGCTTACAATAAAGATAAAGAAGAATGATACAGTCAGCAAGTTTTGTGGAGTTATTGCGGGAGATCGTTTCTTGTGTTATGAATTTGTCTTATACTTTACAGTAATCTTAACGGGATTCAACAATATTGACTCCCAACACCTTGCCCTGCAAGACTATTGATGGCCAAGATAGTTTATTGTTCAGCAATGGGAAATAATAGGCAATTATCTTGCCAGTTTACCAGCAAGAAACTTATGCCATTATGCATAATTTGAATTACTTACCAACACTATCTCCTGCAGCTGCGGAGCCGTGGTTGTGGGCAGCTGAGAGTGCTGGCCAAGGAAGGCCATAAAGCAGTGCAGGTGCGAGGGCTCCGTCTCCACCAGGCAGGCACCCCGCAGCGCCGCGATCGTCTCCTCGCGCACCACTTCCCAGTGGCGGCTCAGCGGGATAATGGATAGCCACTCCCTGGACAAGACAATTGTTTGTTTTTGAAATGAGAATATGCATAGTTCCTACCGGGATGTCATCCTGGTAGTCCCTACCTCTCCCTAACCACATCTCTTTGCTGGAAAAGCATTTTAAACTTGGAACAATGACAAGAAAACTAGCAAATTCGAGTGCATTTGTTTTTAAATCACTGAGAAGAATTGGGATTACCTTGGAAGCAAGTTGGTGTTTATCATGTTCATAATATCGAACATCAAGGAGTTTGTTTACCTCGGGAGCAAAATAACATGGGACGGTCGGTCTAAGAGCAAGGTCGACAGCCGTATACACCAGGCTAGGCTTGCATTCAATAAAAGGTCGAAAATAATAGAATCAAATAATATAGACCTAAAACTGAAAATACTCCTCATCAAGACCTATGTATGGAGTATCTTGATGTACGGCTGCGAAACATGGTGCCTATCCGAAAGAGATAAACGGAGACTAGAGGCTTTTGAGATGTGGTCCTGTAGAAGACTATTAGGAATTTCCTGGAGAGACCACATTACAAATGAGGAGGTTCTCCAAAGAATCGAAGGAGGAAGGCACCTGCTCAGGACCTTGTCCGAAAGGCGTGCAAGATGGATCGGCCATATAATACGACAAGAAGGCCTCTTGTATGCCATAATGGAGGGTATGACGGAGGGGACAAACTCTAGGGGACGCCCACGCGGGGAGTACCTGGAGGACCAGCTGGTGGACTTATATGTTGACTTATATATTACTATGCAGACTTCAAAAGAGCCGCACAAGATAGGGAAGAATGGAAGAGAAAAATAGAGGAAATTGCTGCAAACCAATCCCAGGATTGAAACCAGATAGAGAGAATATCGTTATGTAGGTTTTTGATCATATCAAAGTAAACAATATCGTTTTATACTTATTTGTGTTGCTGTGGCGATAATTACCTCGAGGTATCGCGGTGGAACTAAATAAACTATATTTTTGATTGGGTTGTATGCTCCTAGAGGTAAGTGGTTGGTTATCCTTCTTCGTTATATCCCTAGTCTTTCCAGTAAATATTATAATTTTTTTTTTCACCCAATTCCAGCAAACACTATTACGTTTAGTTTTCATTCTTTGAGTTGATTTACAGTCCATCTTCAAGTGCATTCGAAGCTAGTTCGTAAGATGTTTTGGATGCAACATATAGATATTGTCAGATTCCTTTATAGACAAAACACTTAACCGCTTGGGCACATAAGCTTGTTTTCACGACAATTTAACGTAAGTAGATATAGGAATGACGTATGCCCCGGACCTGAGTTATTAAAAGGGAGACTGTCATGCCACTTTACCGCTCCCCGCAACTTGGTTTTTTTCCCTTTGCCTTTGTATGGTGATACCTATTTATTTATTTATAAAATACATGATAATACATTAAAACATTTACATATATATGATATATTAAATCACCATACTAGGCGGCTGCCTGTTTCATGATGACCAATGGAATATAGTTACTTTGTGGAGTACAGTGAAACCCTCTTAAGAAGTTCTCGCTTAAAATGTTGTCCTACTTAAGAAGTTTGGTTTTTTCGGTCCCTTGAAGACCAAATGGCCCAATTTTTGCCACTCATAAGGTTTTTCCGCCTAAGAAGTTTTTTTTTCCGGGATCTTGGAAAACTTCTTAAGAGGGTTTCACTGTAGTTACTTATTGAAGTCTATTGTAAACATATGGATTAAATATATAAACATGCTGTATATCCACATTTGTCAAGAAGCATTAAGTATTTCCCTAGGCCAGGATAAGAAGGTTGTGAACTTACTCAGGAGTCACATTGGCAGTCCACTCCGCTTCTGTGGGTTCCTCTCCAGTGGCTGGCATTAGAACCATCTTCAGACCCTGAAGGTAACAAGTCACATTAGTATGCGCAGGTACATCATTGCAAAACAGTGTACAGAACGAAGTGTACAAGTTAAGCACATCAAACTGCAATAAGTACCAACTTTTTGAAACCTATTTTAGAAGTGGTCAGATTCAATAAAAGAAAACACTTTACCTGATGGTAAAAAAATTAAATGAAATAAAGGCGTACTCTGCTGATTTAAAAAAAATTTTTTTTAAAAAGAACAAGACAAAGTTCTTAAAAAGGTAACGGTTGCAACTGGGACTCAAATCCAGGATCCTCTGTCTTACCGGGACAAACGCCTTTACCAAACTCGGCCATTGGGATCTTTTATTTTTAAGTCAATTTTGTTGATCTCATATTTTAAATTCGAAATTAACAATATTATCTTCAACTAATTTTTTTACATATTTTTGGATGCTACCTTTTAAAATAATCACAAACTTCAAAGAATTGGTTTGCAACCTAGATAGTGACTCCGATAAACCTATCCGATTTTATTTACCTGTTGACCTTTTCTAAAAGCCATACAATTTTTATTGGAAAAACTTTTGAAATCAAAAAAATCAAAAAAACCCATCGATACATCATTGAAGATAAAACTAATAAATCTAAATGAAACATGAAACAGAACAAGACACAGAAAAATAAAAAGATAACGGTAGCAACTGGGAATCAAACTCAGGATCTCTTGTACTCTTGATATTTTAAAAGATAGCGCCAAAAATATGGCGATTGAAGATTTAGTTCAAGCGATATCGGACTTACATAGATGATATTACAATAAAAGACAATCAACATTGTACCATTGGTAATTACATACTTAAAAGGAGGTTTAAAAAAAAAAGTTGTATAATATAAGAAATTATATATCAGAAAAAATACGTAAGAATATTACCGATAGTCTTGTTCTCTCGGTGCTGGACTATGCGAGACACAGTGTATGGTCCGTCTTTATTAAAGAAAACGCAAAAACAAGTGCAACGTGTCCAAAATGCATGTGTCCGATATTGCCACAATATCTCGAGACACAAGCATATCTCGCCTTAACTCTATCGGCATCGGGTCCTAAATATGTCGAACAGAAGGAAGTTACACCAAATGTGTCTGTTGAATGTCCGATGACACTACGTGGACTGTAAATTTATCAACGAAACGAGAAGGTATAAAAATGATTGTGTTTTAATGCCACATACAATGGAAGAGTGGAACACGGGAATCGAAGTTCTTTTCGATTTTTTTAATCGAAAATTTTTTTGAGGATCCCAGCTCCACTTTCACGAGATGATGCACCCAGCACAGTTTATTTATGTCGACGACGAGTAATATTATTTTTATATGAAAGTACGATGTTTCTTGCAAGTTTTTACGATATTACTGATTTGCTTGGAGCGCGACCGAGTATCGACTTGTTTCCAAAAATGCGAGTTACAACTATATTGTGTACAGCGCGGTGGGTAATCCATTAAAACATCGTCTTCTTCTTTGCTGCTTCGTGGGTAGAAACTTCTATGGAATGAAGGAAGACAAAGGAGAAAAGATGTAACATGGAAAAAAAAAGGGAATTAAGTCCTAACATTATTTCAAGATTAAACAGTGTCAAATGTACAATTTGCTGCATTCAAAGGTTCCTTCCTATCTGTTTGATAGACTGCAGTGGTCCCGTGACTCTCATGCACACAGTACACGCCAAAGGGACCATTTACTAATTCTCCCGAGACATAAAACCGCTGTCTTTGAGGGTAGTTTCAGCTATTCATCATCAAAACTATGAAATGAAATACCACTGTCTATTAGAATATCGACATCTTTGCAGAGCTTCAAGAGGCTCTACGGCGAATGGTTGCTGACTGCACAGTTCTCCGCACAAAATTTAAATTTTATTTAATAAAATTTACAATTGAAGGAATACTTACTTGTGTTATTGTTTTTGATTTGATTTGATTACATTACTTATTTTGACTATATTTTATACTTGAATCCATTTTATTTTGAATATGAATTGATTTTATTTTGAATTTGAATTGATTTTATTTTGAATTTGAATTGATTTTATTTTGAATTTGAATTGATTATATTTTATTTGAATTGATTTTATTATTAAGATTAGCTTTTGAATTCTAATTTAATAATTATAGAATAATATATATTAATATGTTTTTATTTCTATTTCTTTTTCCATTATTTATATAGTGTGTGTTGAATTGGAGATTTGGTTTGTTATTTTTATGTAATTTAATTTAATTTAATTGTATTTATTTTATCTTCATTTAACTTTTTATTTTATTTTCTGTCTTTTATAGGAGGCACTGCTGAAAACCAGATGCATTCCAGGAGAAATCCTGAATTGCAGCTGACCTTTTCGTCAATAGAACCAATGAGTAATCAAAAATGTGTACCTACATTGTAAAAAAAATAATCTATTGATGAATAAACGATTTTATAATAATAATAAAATTAGATACCAAGTGTTGGCTAGTGATTCAAGACTTGACATCGATTTTATATTTAGAGTTATTTGTGTTCTATCCAATGGCCAGTGGAAGTCTATTGTTTAGATTTGTGGCAAAGTATTTAAAATTTCTTTGGTCAAATGTTATTTTAGTGAAAAGTAAGTAATGGATTGCCCCTTTTGGTTCTAGTATCATGAGCAGTTTGGAAATTGTTAAATAGAGTTCTGTTTTTGAAGAAGTATGCTAGTTTGTTTTAAAAATTACCCAACATCTAAAACAACTTTTTAAACTTCCATTTAATATCCAACCTCCACGAACTGTCTTGTTGGATACTGAGAGGGAACTTACCCGGTTGGCCTGGTGGCGAATGGGAGGCTGCGAGTGCGTGAGGCGCTGTAAGAAGAAACCGAGCACGGCACGCACGGTGGCCACTGAGCCCACTAGCTGACGCAGATGGCGCACCAGCTCACCCGCCTTACCGCCCAGCGAACCCGAGTCACCGCCCGCCACAAACTGGCAGAGGCACTGCACCGGCAGGACACTGGAAGAAACAAACAAATTACACATTGAATACACCATAAAAGAAAGAAAGGTTAAAAATGTTAACTGGAAGTAACTTTGCAAATTTACCCCTTCTATCCCCTACCGCTAGGTCTATTCATAGCTTTTCCATTTTCGTACCTTTTTGAAAAGGGGTTTTAGCGCAGTTACCAATCTTATAAAAGAGAAAAAAAAAATGTGTCAAATTTTGTCATTAATAGGTCTAGCAAAATTCAATGTGTCAAGTTTTGTCATTAATAGGTCTAGCAAAATTCAATATTCGGCAATCAGAGGTCTACGGAAAAAATTTTCGAGTGAGAAAAAATATAAGAGGTCCACAAAGCAAAAAAGTTTGGAAACCTCTGGTCTACATCAAAACTTGGGGCACAGACTCTATGGCAGTTTTTCTAAGTTTAAATGTAGCCAATCACTTCGCCAGTGTGCTATGATCGGCCCGGATTGTATAAAATGATCGATAAACTCAGACTAAGAAGTATACAACCTTCAAATCATGGCTGTTGGATCATGAAGAAAGTAGGTTTTAGGTGACAGAGAAGACCAATAACAAACAACAAGGGTTTGATGGAGAAGAGATGTAATGTCCCACCTGAGTGAGTGCTCCGAGGTCTGCAGCAGATCCTGCAACCAGGGCATGGAGCGCTGAGTACCCTGGCGCGAGATGATGTCCTGCAGCAGCGCGGGCTGGCGGTACAGCAGGTGGCCGAGGCGCAGTGACTTGTTGAGCGCCTGCAGACACTCCAGCACGGAGGTGGGCGGCCGGCGGGCAGGACCCACGGGATCCATCAGCATCAACTGGAATAGGTCAAGTCATGTTGAAATATCATCAAACACAATAATGACAATGTTCATAAGGTTATAGACTTCCAGGCTTCCCTCAAATGTCTCCAGATTCTTGAATTCATCTGTTTGGTTTTAATATGCGTAGTTCCTACCGGGATGTCATTTATCCAGTACTTACCTCTCCCTAACCACATCAGCTTGCTGGAAAAGCATTTTGAATTTGGAACAATGACAAGAGAAAAATAGCAAATTCGAGTGCAATTGGGAGGCGGGAATGGGTACCGCCGCCCCGGGAACCATTTATTGGATAACCAACACCTCTGCCATAGGTCACCCCAAGTGGTTCGCTATGTTTGGTGACTTAGCAGGGGTGCCCGGGTTCATGGGGTAAAATTTATCTAGGTTTTGGCGGCGGATGATCTAGACACACTGAATCCCAGATTCCTACCCAACCCTCATACCTTTTTCCTTCCCAAAACTTCCTCTCCTTCCTTTCCTTAAAAACACCCTCCACACAGCATCCCCAAAGATGACATAGGCCCTGAGGGAAATTATTTTCCTTAGGGCCTCCTGTGTGGACCTAATGTAAAAAAAAAAATCGTTTTTGAAAAAAAACAGAAGAAGAATGGAACTACCTTGGAAGTTGGTGTTATTCGTGTTCATAATCTCGTTTTTGAACTAAAAAGAAGGTTTTTGACCATATTGAAAGTAAACAATATCGTTTTACACACCTCGAGGAATCGCGGTGGATCTATATAAACAATATTGTATTGTGTTGTGTGTTCCTTCACAGAGGTACAGTGGTAAGTGATTGGTTATCCTTCTTCCTTGCATCCATTGTTTTTCCTACACATACCACCAACCAATTCCAGCAAACACCATTTCGTTTTATGTCACCTTTAGTATTTACAGTCCATTTTCAAGTGCATCTGAAGCTGTAATTCGTAGGCAGTTTCGGATGCATTGTGAGTGACCTCTGTTTCGCTTTCTCGTACAAGTACACAAACCTGAATTATAATGGTCATCAGTTGTTACTCTTTTAAATTCAACAATTGAATTGTTTTTTAATCTTCATTTAGATGAGCAGGGACCTTTTAAATCTCAAAAAAAAAAAATAACAAAACGGTGCTGAATGGCTATTTGATGATAATGTTAAAATGAAATATATCTGCAAAACTCCTGGGCGTAAGTGATGAAGTATGAATGAGACAAATAGGTAAATTGAACATAACAGAAAGATTATTTACCTGAGAAAGTAGTCGACTGGTGTGTTCTGTGATGGAGACCTTGGAACTGGCGGCGGCCAGGTGACCCTCAAACTGCAGCACAGCGGCTCTCTCTCCTTCCACCTCGCCCACACAGTCTATGCAGGACCATTTGCTGACGGAACGGAAATAACAACTTAATGCCATGCACTGCTAAGTAATGAAAAAAATTGTGTTTTTGATTTGAAACATTTATTTATGTTTATATAGCTTAGAAATATTTTAGATGCTTTAATTGAATACAGCGAGTAGAACATATCTTGGCCTTTGCTACAATCGAGCTAACCTAGACCTCTCCAGCCGGACTCTCTCGACCCATCGCCTTGCGTTGCAGTGGAAGGGATGGATGCATATGTCCATCAATCCTACCCACCCCTCATACTATTTTCCTACCCAGAACATCCACTCCTTCCTTTTCCTAAAGAGACCCCCTACACAGCAACCCAAAGATGATATAGGCCCTAAGGGATTTTTTTTCCAGTGCCTCCTGCCCTATGTAAAAAAAATTCAAGCACTCTTTTTATAAGCCTAAAAAAATGTTTTGAAGTGCAAAATCTCTTACTTACGAACCCCTTTTCAGACAAGTTTTATTATATACGCTGTGCCAAATTAATTCCTTTACATTATGATCTGAAAACATTTTAATATTTGTGCCTGAACTTCAAAAATGAAATAAATACAAAAACTTTTTTTTTGCACAAATCAAACACCGGCGACTAGTGTTACGCTGAAATTTAAAACTTCTCACAATCTGAGTTAGAATTGCGTGATGTCGCCTGATTCCGAATATTATGTAATGAGTTGCAATGCCTTAACAATGAGTTCTGAATAACTTCTGGGAGTTACAATATACGAGGAGTGGCCATTAAATAACGGGACAGACGCTGTAAAACATTTTATTTTAATTTCATACATATATTATTACTTATTGCCATCTTCAATATACACCTCTCCTCTATCCCTACATGCGAATCTTATATTGTTCCAAACAGTGCTGCAAGTCTTTTCTGTCAGCTGCTTCAGGACGCTTGCCGCCTTCTCTTTCACATCTTCAACGGACTCAAATCATGTTCCTTTTAATGCAGATTTCACATTGGAGATCAGATAGAAGACGCACGGCATAGGTTCGGCAAAAAGGTAGTATAAAGTGTCAGAAGAAACATTTTTGCGAGTTTTTGTTGTTAAAACGTGAGAATTTTAGGCACCTTTTCGCACACACTTTTTGCACGATAAAATTTGTTAAAATTTGATATTATCTGTTTTTGACATGGAAGGGCGATCCAGGCGTGAATCTTCTTCAACGCCTTCTCGACCATCTTGAAAACACTTACACCACTCAAAAAAAAAGCACACGCAAAAAAAAAACATTGTCATACACTTTTTCCAATAAATTATAAGTTTCAGTAGCAGTTTTTCCAAGTTCATGTGAAATTTCACAAAAATTCGTTGATCCATTTTTTAAACTTATCATTTTACCGGCAAAACAAAAAAAATAACACTTATGCGAACGAAGGCTACGGCTATACAGATTTATTCACAGAAATGAGAGTTACTGCATTTGAAAGAGATACAGAAAGCTATACAGTTGTTGGTCGCTGGCATTTTGCGCATGCGTACTTCTTCTGCAGCAGCGTTAATCTCGTTATTTAATAGCTACACGTACATTTCAAATAAATTGTTTTAAAATATAGATATCCATACTTTGTGATGCACATTTCGATGAGCGCCTTCAGCGTGGGGTACTTCTCAAAGGCCTGGCGCGAGAAGGTGTGCGGATTGTGTGCCGCTATCATCACCAGCACCATCCATGCGCGCCAGTACAGCGATGTGATGGCTAGGGATGGAGCCACGTAGCTGCAAGATAATATACAAAATGTCACTTAAAACCTACTACCTAAAAAAACTACTCTGGAACTGATTTGCTTCAAGGTCACTTTTCCTCTAATCAATCAACTTCATCCTTGCTTTGAATCCACTTCATCCTTGCTTGGAATCAACTTCATCCCTGCTTGGAATCATCTTTATCCTTAGAATCAACTTCATCCTTGCTTTGAATAAATTTTGTATTCCACCCCACACCTCACTCTGGATTCTATTTGGATAGAAAATGCTATTAAGCATTTAGAGATTTACGAAACAAGCCTCAACCTTACTAATATAGTGGTGAAATTTTATACATTTGATAAACAACAGTGTATGTAAAAAATCTTACTAATAGGAATGTAAAATAGAAACTGACACGAGCCATAAATAGTTCATGGAAAAATATATATTTTTTATACAACCAAAGAGGGTTGTTTCTGTTGTATAAATATGAAATTTCTGATACAATTTTAAAACATTGCCAAGGTATTTTAAATATGTGCTATATATTTCTTCTTTTTGAAGATGTCGTAAAAACAAATACCATTTTAGAAACTATAAAATATTATCTTTTAGAATTTTTGTTTTATCTGAAATATATTTTAATATTCATAATAATAATATTAAAAATATTATGAATATTAAAATATATTAATATTTT
The DNA here is from genome assembly GCA_951813805.1 of Limnephilus auricula. Taxonomy (NCBI): domain Eukaryota; kingdom Metazoa; phylum Arthropoda; class Insecta; order Trichoptera; family Limnephilidae; genus Limnephilus; species Limnephilus auricula. The sequence goes on from OX638404.1 coordinate 31,458,325, forward strand.
AATATTATATTTTATTATAAATTGAAATATTTTAATTTCAAAATAAAAATGGAAAAAGTAGAAAAAAAAACCACACACATTTTACTTCAAATGTAAATAAATTGTGGAAAATACGAAATTTAGAAAAAATATTCCTACTATTTAGGGAATTTGTAAGAAAGTCGTCACTTCACTTTTTATTTCATTTATACAATAAAAAAGAATTATATTATTAATTCCCAGAGAATAAGAAGAAAAAACATGATTTGTCTTATTTTAATTTTGAGAGCATATTTATTGTCTTTAAAATCATCAATTGATTAGATAAATCACTTTGATGACAATATAGAGTTGTTTGGATAGATTGGTCTTTACCCAGCAGGGAGTGTGATATTTTCCGGGTGGTGATACTGGCAGAGCTGGAAGATATAGTCGGCCACCTCCGTCTTGTCGAGGGGCAGCGGGTTCTCCTCGGTGGTGAGGGCGCAGGCTCGCCGCACAAGCTGCTCGCACAGCTCCAGGGCCTCCCCAGGGGTAACCGGCAATTCCTAAAACATTATTTCAATGAGCGTTAATATTCCCACGGACCGGCGACAGCACAAATAAGGCAATAAACGTACGTTTCTTATCACAATAATGCTGCAGTTCTTTCCTACACATTAAATAATGGTGAGATAAAATATGAGACACACATTGTACGCATGTCCGTTTCCTCCAAAGGAAAAAAGTAATCATTTTCTTGCTTCTCTCTCACTCGTTTTAAAGAGATGAGATGGCGCAAGCCATTCCCATCACCGTGCCGTTTCCGCAGAAATACTAAAAGCAGCTATTAGGTTATGTTATCAAATTACATTAAAGGGGATGCGTTAAAATATCGAGGTGAGTTTTAGTGTGCAAAGTTGCAATAACGAAGAAAAAATGTAATTAGTTCAAATATAAAATAATTTCATTGAATTAAACGACATTCAATACAATTTAGTATTAGAAAAACAAGTCAAGGAGAAAGCTTTTTTTTTTGTTAGCCTACATTTCTATACAGTGTGGAAACATGGACACTAAGAGCCAGTGAAAGAAAGCAGATAGCCACCCTTAAATTCCACTCCAATTTTGAGAAACTTATCATCACTGGCAAAGTGTTTGGCAGAAGAAGTAGAGAAAGGTCACCAATGCTCTGGAGTGACCAAGTATCACCGGCGTCCGGTGTCCACAGCTCTCCACGCAGCGTAGAACCGCGAGGAGTGGAGGAGCCTTGTCCACAAAGAGGTAGAAAATATAGTAAGAATCATAATTGATTGTGTATCAATGCAAAATGAAATATTTACCTTTGATAGGCCAATGAATAAAATGCCAATGAGCGTATTCTGCAGAAGTGGAACTTCACAGCTAACCCTGAAGGTCAGGGTCCTCTCAGACTCGGGGGGCCAGTTGTCCAGCTTGCAGTATGTCTCCAAGTTCTCCAGGAACATTATCTAAATTTTGAAACATAAAATTGTGATGATTGTGACAATATTATAAATTCATTGATAGACTTGCAACCAAATTATAAAATGTAACATTGTGATTGATTGACCTGCAACCATAAAATAAAATATAACATTGTGATTGATTGACCTGCAACCATATTATAAAATGTAACCTTGTGATTGATTAACCTGCAACCATATTATAAAACGTAACATTGTGATTGATTGACCTGCAACCATAAAATAAAACGTAGCATTGTGATTGATTGACCTGTAACCATATAGAATAAAACATAACATTGTGATTGATTGACCTGTGACCATATTATAAAACGTAACATTGTGATTGATTGACTTGCAACCATATTATAAAACGTAACATCGTGATTGATTGACCTGTGACCATATTATAAAACGTAACATTATGATCGATTGACCTGCAACAATATTATAAAAGGTAACATTGTGATTGATTGACCTGTGACTATATTATAAAAGGTAACATTGTGATTGTTTGACCTGTGACCATGCTATAAAAGGTAACATTGTGATTGTTTGACCTGTGACCATGCTATAAAAGGTAACACTGTGATTGACTGACTTGTGATTAGCGATAATACCTTGTGAAGAGCCAGGGTGTACTCCTGCGGCTGGGGCCGGTATAGTGTGACGGCTGACTCATGCAGCCACCATACTCCATCACACTGAATTGAAGAAATCTATAACCAGAGATAGGCTAAACATTAGAATTGTTATTTTTTAATTTCACATCCAAAATTTTTCTAACATAGTGTTTTATTTTACACAACAAATTAAAAAATTAGTTGGAAGTTGGCAAATAAAAAAAAACAGATAAATGAAACATTAAAAGAATTTAAGATACTAAAAAATATACTTTCAGATAAAAAAAAAATTGAGTGGACACACAACTTTTTTTATTGACATTTTAAAATCGAGCGTCCTTTTTGAGAGACCCTATATTATTTGAAAAGAAAACTCATTACCTGCATCCTAAAATCCGGCAGATGCTTGGCGTGTGATGCTGTTAATAAAATACACAGTCCAAAAAGGTCGGCGATGGCGTGGAACATCCTCTCACGGCACTCGGGTGGGGGCTCCTTTAGGGGGGCAGCGGCGAGCCCCCGACAGAGGGCCAGCAGCGCGGGGGCCCCCTCGGCTCGCCCCGCCCGCACTGCCTCGCGGGTCAGGGCTCGCAGGGGGCGCAGGTACTCTTCAGGACGCATCAGCAGCTCCTAGGATTAGCAATTATTTCATTGTAGTGATTTTATGATTGTAGCCCAAATATTAATAAAAAAATTTCCATTGGTGTTACATTCCATAGTTTCCCATTTCTTAATGCACAGATTGCAATCTTCAGACCAAAAATATCAGGTGAAACTTTTTTTTTCTTTTACTTAACTCCTCACATCTTTAAAGATGCTGTGTGGAGAGTCTTTTTGAGGAGAGAGTCTTGGCCAACATGGGTCTTAAAGAGACCCACGTTGTAGAAGGGAGGAAACATAGAGGGCGGCAAATCATTCCACAGCCGAATCGTAGAAGCAACCTATTCTCATGTGACAAATTTCAACCGTGTATGTACATACATATGTTGGGTGCACGTTTGGCATGTTTCTCGACTATGCACCAGTGCCAAAGGGATCAATAACGCTAGTTCCTCGGAGCATCTTCCCTGGTTCTGACTCTGGCTTCGATGGAGCCCCCGTGCTTGAACTGGTCACTTAGAGTTACACCAAGCATATCAATGGAAGGCATGTTGGGAAGATTGCTTCAGTTGAAGGAGAATAGATTGTAAATTTGATCTCTCGTCGTAATCAGACATGATTGGGTCTTTGAAACATCCAATTCGACTAGGTTATTCTTACCCCAAGTAATTGTTTACATATTATATTCCATTTTTGTATGTCTGCGACTGTTGATATTTCCATCAGCGGCAAATTGTAGCAGTAAGTAACACCGCAATACCTGGAATGTTTCAGCCATGGCCTGCGGCACTGCGGAGGGCTGTGCCTGTATGAGGGAGGCAATGGCAGCCATGCTGTTGGGGTTCCTGACGTTGGACAGCTCGTTGTAGATGGTGTGCATTACCACACTGCGCAGGGTCGAGGGGCAGGTGGCTACCATCTCTCTGGAATAGGAAACAGCGAGTGAATTACAAATATACATAATAAGAAATGATTGTTTGAATGTGAAACCAGTCGAGGGCACCCACCACCGTTTTAAGGACCAGATGGGTCCCTCTATCAGTACTCACATCAAGACTACTTTGTTTTTAAAACGAAGCTACTATTAAATGATTCTACAAGCCCCCGACTGTCCCTACATCTTTTAAGTGTTTAAATATGAAACCAGTGTTGCAAGCTGCATTTGGGTTCGTGGGGTGAGGTTTGCCTAGTCTTGGTGGTGGATGTGTCTGCCAATTTACTGCGTGGCTGGCCGGATCGGGAGAGACTGGTTGGGGGAGGCCTTTTGATCTCCCCGGCCAGAATCTCTCGACCCATCAGCTTGCACCGCAGTGAAAGGGATGGATTCATATGTCTGTCACTCCTGGACACACTGACCCCTAGTGTGTCCAGGGGAAGGTGAAGGAGATGGGGAAGAGAAGGGTGCGGAATCTGGCTATTCAGATCTGATCACCAAACATGGCTAATGCCATTTCAAGCAATTTCTCAATTCTAAATGGCGGTCTTACACCAGGGCGATGCTGAGAGTATCTTCCACTTTGGAATGTGTTGCAAATATACTATATATTATTTTTAATTAATTAACTGTGAAATCGAAAAATGTGGATCGATCGCCCTGGTGTAAGACAGTAATTCAGAATTAAAACATTGCTTGAAATGGCTTTAGCCGTGTTTGGTGACCAGCTTCTTTCGGTACTACGGTGATAGCCAGGTACTTTCCCATCTTCACCTTACCCATCTCCTTCCCCTCCTACTGTAGCCTCACGACATACCCCAATTGGGGATGCCATAGTCTCATTGGCTTCAGACGGGAGCAGTTGGGATTCTTATGCGGTATTTATATAAAAAAAAGAATGTTCTAATTTCACAAAATATAATATAAACGTGATAAATTTACGAGAATGATTTTTTTTTTGTATGAATACCGAAATCCAAAATAAAAAAGGTGAAAACTTTATTTTGCAGCGTAATAAATCTTCAATAGGGTAACAGTTTGGGCATGCCTGGTCTAGGTTGTCTTATCCCACACCGATACGTAGAAAAGCATGTTACCTGAGACAGCTGAGATAGGCGTTGACCAGCGGTTTAGTTTTGAGGCGCATCTTGACGAGTTGCGCAAGAACCTCTTGGTCACGTGCTGCCGTGCCGGAAATGTTGATGGCCACGTGCGCCAGCAACTCCTGCGCTGGCCGCCACAGCTTGCCCGAGTGCAGCCACGACTCCAGGCGGCATGCGGCTATCATACGGATCTAAGAATGTCAAAAACATTCAGTTATTAACCTGTCAGGCTAATTTATTCGCTTTTGGCAATAATTCATATAAATCATCGTGTCTCCCTTACTATCATGGTTAGAAATATGATGTAAACGGTGTTAGAAAGAGAAAATACATCGCTTTATATTCAAATCCAAAAGTTTACCACAGAAGAATTAAAATGTACACGTATATGAAACCAAAGATTCCAAATGCAATTTGAAAATAAAAATTATAAAACCGTTAATAACTCGGTACGGGGCATACGTCATTCCTATGTCTACCTATGTAAAAAAAGCTTATGTGCCCAAGTGGTTAATGACAAAAGGTGAGGTTTTTCATTATTAGTACTTACTGAAAAAATTAGTAAAAACACAAAGTGAGCTATTTTTAAAACTTTTTTATGTTGGCAATAAAGATTTTAATATTTCTAAAATTATATATTTATTTCTAATAATAAAATTTGAAAGCTGATTTCATCACATTTCACAAACAGTTTTCGGATAGGTTCAGAAATATTTAATTAATTTGAATTTTATTGCAAAGCGGAAATACTGTGACCATCTGACAAAATATGCTTGAGGGATGAACGGTTAAGCATTCAAAATGTGAGTTCTGTAAAACTCGACTGCCTAATTATTTCACAAGATAGAAAATGATCAACACCTCCGGGAAGCCGCAGGTGGCAGCCAGCAGCTTGAGAAATCCTTTTCCAATGGCGTCAGGAGCCGCTCTTCTTCCCAACTGTTCTTTAATGGCTTCCAAAACCAAGGCCTCTACTGATTCATAGCTATTGCTGTATCTGTAAGCAAATTATAATAAGAATTAATAAAATACAGTACTCAGAAACTCGGCAAGTGTCCAATTAGTGAAAGCGGCGAATTATAGTGCATACTAGTGATGTGCGGGATCGTTAAAAATGTGTAAAAATGCGGATACGGATCCGAATATGGATATTTGGTGTCAAGATCCGTGGATACGGGTACGGAACTTTATTTTCTTATTCAATCGGTGTCGGAGCGCGAGATCTTGAAACGATAGTTGACGTCATGCCCGCCGCAACGACAGGCAGGACATGTTTTGACTTGCATTGCGCGGGCATTACGCGATTTAGTTAGTTGATTTAGTAACTTGAGTTATGTACTATTGGTATGGTAACTTATTACAATAAAACATTTGATTTTAAGAAATAAAAAATACTGAAATTTGATAGTTTTTTGATCCACCTACTCACCTATATATAGCATTTCATCCTATCAATTGAAAATTAATAAGGTAAAAGATCCGCGAGAAAAGTAAGGATACGGATCTTTCTTCTCCCCTGGATATCCACGGATACAGATATCCGGAACATCACTAGTGCATATATACAAAATTTGCTAAAAATTTAAACAGGTATTTCGTAAAAACAATCAAACTCCATTATCGAACTTTTGTAAAATTTCCATTTTTTGGTTTAAAGTTAAGATGTCCAGTTTACGCTTTCGAGGAGACTCCATATTGTAAACTAATTCAAACAAAAATGTGGCCGAACGAAACAAACAGAAATATAGGCAATAGTTTCTAAAATACACAGAGTACTAACCGAAAAGTCTTAAAACAATAATGATGAACCCTGATGACTGGTGGCATGCTCAGCTCTAATAAGCTACACGGCGGTATAGTAACTCAATGTAAGAGTAAGATAAGTCAACCCGTCTTACTGAATTTTATTTGAATTATAGAGCTTGATTTTGTGATTTCAAATAGGTATATGTAAGGGTCCGGTCCTTTTATGAGAACTTTGGATTGTCTCATTCCGGGTGCCCTCTCCCATTCTTTGCAGTGCTGGCAGAATATACCTCCTATCGATATGTAGTTTTGTGTGGCAAGCTGCTACTCCTACAGCCGGCTCGGATCCTACAAGTGGTGCTTTCGCCCCTTTCCTTGCTAGTTCGTCAGCCCGCTCGTTGCCCTCAATACCTTTATGTCCTGGTACCCAAATCAGGGTTATTTTATTGATGTTAGCGAGTTCTGTGAGAATAGTCCTGCATTCCATCACCAGTCTAGAGTCGCATCGGTTACTTCCCAGTGCCATTAAGGCAGCCTGGCTATCAGAACATATATGCTTATGTTCTTATTCCTGTACCCGATGTGTATATTCTCCTGTGCGCAGGCCAAGATGGCTTTCATCTCAGCTTTCATCTCAGCATCTCCGTCAGTTATTGGTAAAGCTTCCATCCACTTTCCTGAATGGGCCTTTGGCTGCCCCTGGGTCTTTGGCAAGAATCTTCTGAATTCTTGCTGCCTGGGGGATGGTTTCCACCTCCCCACAGTACTTCTCCCAGGAGCCTGTTTTGGCTTTCCGGATTGCTTCTTTGTACTCTTTCTGGTATTGCTTGTGAGCATCCCAGTTTCCAGATTTTTTGGCCCTGTTGAAGGCTTGCCTAACTAGTTTCCGTAGCTCCTGCAGTCTTCTGCACCACCACGGTGTTTTGTCACTGGTACTTGTCTTCAGAGGGCAGCCTGGTTGCCTTTACTTTAGCATTTTTTTCTCTCTTTACTCGTTTTCTCTTGTTGTTTGTTCTACTTAACCAATCTTTGTTTTTGTTTTTATGCTGTACTGAATGTTAAACTTATATTATGATATCAGAATACCTTTGTAAAATTGTAACTACTACCTCCTACTTATGAATTGTAAGTTCCTCCTGCCCGAAAATGAGTTTTGTAACTCATCGGGGCTCTAGCAAGAAATAAAAACAATAAGAAAAATTAAAAAAATTACAGCATCATTGCTGGCTGTAAGATTGTCAGTAAAAGTAAATGGTAAATGTCAAATGAAAAAACTCATTTCTATGACTTTTACTATAAACTTTTACAATTAGCATTCTCGGTAAATGAAAAAACCCAGCCATGAGTATTTACCTTGGAAACAATGAGTATTCCAGATCAGTTGTATCACTTTCTTCTTCGTTGGAACCCAGGAGAGGAGATCCTGATGGGGATAAAGTTCCTGGAAATAAAATTATTCGCATCATTGTATCATAAAAAAAATTAAATAGGAAATATAGTTAAAGTTATCGCCATTCAGGGCGGAAAATGCCAATAGTGGTGCCCGGATTAATGTGGTGAGGTTTGTCCGGGTCTTGAAGGCAGTCTTGTGGCAGGCGGGATAGGGAGAGACTGGTTGAGGGAGACCGTTTGACCTTTCCAGCAGGATTCTGTCGGAAGAATATTCTCTTCTTATACAGATGGTAAAAAAATCATAAAAATCGGTCCAGTTTTGGAAGAGAAAAATGGGGAATGGAGAAACTTGATTTTGACGATTTAATTTTGATATTATCAGCCTAAGGTGCAGTTGTTCCTTTCGCTCAGTATTCGGGAGGGTAAAAGCGACAGTGACAACAACAGTTTGGTATAGTACACGTCAAACTTTAATGCCAGCCTGAGCTTGATACGATCCATTCTGGAGCAGTTACTGACTTTATAATGAACGTAAATGAAAGAGAAAGATGCGTAAAAACATATGTGCGACGGAGAGGCGGCGCCTATTGTGATGTTTCTGTATCAACATCAGGCCGGTATTTTTGTGTGTACTATAAAATACTTATTATTCAAATTTCTCGGCGACCGTGTTTCATCTGAAGTTTCTTAAAATGATTATATGCCTATTTCAATAAAAGATAATAATATAATCAGTAATCTAGCATTCCGCATCTAACATCTAGCAATGAGAATATGGCTTACCGAGGGTGTTGTTATCATTGGGCATGAGATGGCTGGGGGGTGCGGTGGTAAGGAAGGCTGTGACAATGTTATCCACGAAGCACTTGCACCAGGTACAGTCTACCCACCAGCGCTCGTTCAAAGCATCTTCTATGTAAACCTGGCATATAAATAAGGTTTTTTTGGTTAAAATCGCAATTAAGGGGCGGGATAAGGTTAAAACCTATTTATTTTTTAAATTTTTTTCTGAATGTAAAACATATCGAGAGTATTTTGTCAAAATTTCAAGTAAATCGGAGCAAAACTAACAAAGATACAGCGTTTCAAGTGACTAGCTCTTTTCGATTTTCGACGGGATTTTCAAGTAAAGAAAACCTTAAGGTGAATGTCAAAAGAATTCATACTCTACGCTTTCATAGATGGCGCGCGTAGAGTATTTTACTTATAAACGGTTTTTACAAGTTATGCTTTGAAATATTAAGAAAAATTTATGGTTTGCGAAAGTACACAAGCAATAAGAATATTAACAAATAGTTTTGTTAATTAAAAAACTTTCATTTTTCAAGAAAGGCTAACAAATACAATATTTCATCGGTGATTCAATCCAATATGCTTTAAATATATGTTTTATTTTGTTTTATCGCAATCGCAAATGCTCCCATCTGGAGACAGTACGACTATGGCTTTCCCAATTGGGGTATGTTGTGAGGCTGAAGGTAGTGGGGACAGGAAGAAGATATATAGAATATAATTTAGGTAATCCCAGATAAACTATTCGGTACGGGAGACCCCCCAGAGGAGATCCTACTGATCCCCCTTGGTTTTACTATGTTTAATTAAAAAATAAATAAATAGTAGAAGATAAAAATAAATTATGCCATCTATTCTTGAATATGTAATCCAACAGTAAATAAGTCACCTTAATAAAAGCATCGGGCCAGTTCTTGCTGTCCTTGTGTCCAGCGTACAGCAGGCTGCAGGCCAGCACAAATACCAGCGGGTTGCCCTTGCTCTTGAAGGCCGTGCCCTGTTCGCGCTTGAGCAGCCCGCACAGCGCCTGCGTGGCCGCCTCACTGCCAAACATGGCCGGCCGCAGCTTGGCTAGGTACAGCAGGCCGTGGGATAGCACCGGATCCGGTTTCCAGCGTTGCGTTTTCAGCAGGCGGATCGCACCAGATAGGAGACCGTTCTGAAACAATACAAATGTAAAGTTTATATACAGAAAAAAAAGAAGATTTTGATGTATTCGGAAGGAAAATTCTATTTAGATTCTCAGTTAGGATTATTTAAATAATTTGTGCTATTTAGATTTAAGCATATTTAAAAGTACACAACTGCTAACCCTGTAGAAATCGCAAGTGCACCCCACGGTTGAATTTGGCAGCCACCTCTAGTTTGGAGTTCCAAAATACCTGAAAAAACCCACGACTCTGCAGAAACAGGCGGTCCATTTGATAGATTCTCCCATCTTAACAAACAGATTGCAATCTTTAGAGCACAGCTCGTGTGGGAATGCTATCTTTGTTCTACCGGTATTTTAATGGGAGATACTACGAGGAACTAACGTTAATGATTCCCTCGGCACCGGTACACAGTCAGGAAACCCGCCAAACATATGTAAACGGTTGACATTTGTCACATGAGAACGGGTCGCTTCTACGACTCGTTCTTGAGTTCAACAGCTCGGCTGTGGAACGATTAGCCAGCTTTCTGTTTTTCCTCGTTCCTACAACATGGGTCTCTTCAAGACCCATGTTCTTTCCTTCCTCTCCTCAAATAGACGCCCCACAGCATCTTCAAAGATGACAGGAATTGAGGGAAATTATTTTCCTCAGGGCCTTCTGTGTGGAGTTAATGTAAAAAAAAAAAAGTCGAACCTTCTGGCAAAGGTAACATCATACTAACAAGATCAAACATGGCGTTGAGGCTAGAGAACAATGCAACACTTTTGCGACGCGGTTACCATTCATTCCGTTTCCGATTGCCGCCGATCTAACAGCTCGCGAATTGCTTCGTATTCGCTCGCCACTTCTCCATAAATAATCTTGTATAAATGTATATTATGGTGCTGAAATATTATTTAATAAACCTATAAGTACAGAGTATTGTTTATTTGATTTACATACACAATACACATTCATGCCCCATAGCTTAAAAAAAAAAGGAAACTTAGTAATGTGAAAATTAGAAGGTACCAGTTTATCCGTGTTGTGGTTGTCGAAGGCAGCCAATGCCGAGGGAACGAGTTCCAGGGGGTCTACGTCCACCGCTGTGGTCGATTCTCCTGGAGAGCCAGCGTAGGACCCGATTTTAGACTTTTTCGTAGGGACCACACTTGATGTGGTTCCTTCCCTTTTCCTTTCAGAAGACACTGTAATTTAATTTAAAAAAGAAGCTATGTTAAAAACATTGTTCAAAGTATCAATAAGGTCACGTATTATGATTCAAAGTTTATTTACCACTTGTAGAGGGTTTGTTGTGCATAGACCTCTTAGCTTCGGCATCTCTATTTAATACTCCAGTTGTTTTGGATCCCAAAGCGAATAAATCCGTGGGGTATTGAGCTTTATTTTTCCCCCCTCTCCCAGAGGGAGCCTTATTTCTCTCCATTTTGGCAGTTAGTTTATGTGTGCATTATCAAATCAATTTTCTGTAAAAAAAAGCATTATCCTAGAGTTATTTCGTGCAAACAAATACACCGCGCTGCGGACGTTATCATCCGGCAGCCTTCCAAAAAGTGACAGCTGTAAACCACAGATGAAAACACAGCGGCAAATACATAAATAATCATAGAAAAATATACAATGCTGCCAACAAAACGCTAATGAGAGGGGTGGTAATAACAAATCGATATTCCTAGATTTTTAAACTTTTTTTTTCTTTTTTCTACTAACTATCTAATTTAACATGAAGACGAAAGAAAGCAATTATATTTTCTCCTGATAATGTGATTGGAGAACTCGACCGCATTATTTTAGTAACCTTATAATCCACACATTTATTTAAATTCAATTATTACCATATTGACATTTTTAACTCGACTTTAAGCCACATAAAACGAAAAATTCACTAAGCAACATGACTCTAAGTAGAAGTTCATTCCCTATATATTCCCGTACTTTGCCTCTTAATCCTAATCCCATGTTTCCTCCTCCCCCTCCCTCCTTTTCACATATTATAACTAGAAAACAATTTAATTAAGGAAACATCCCTACAATGTCACACCTTATCATTTATTATTATCAGTGGAAAGTTCATAATTGGCATAATTAACTATCTTATTAACATAACATTGTATAATCTCAGATTTGCTGTCAACTTTTCCTAAAATAAATAAATAAAAACTATATAAAAGCTGAAACCACCGTATTTTTCATAACTGTACGAGCACGTTATTATTATTACGTCTTCAATTCACTGCAACTATTTTCCGTGTACTTATCTTTCATTATACAGCCAGTACATAACTATACGTAACATTCGTTCCTCGGTCTATATAATATTATTACGTGTCGCATTTCCTAAAAATAATTCATTCATATTCTTATTAAAACTGATAGGCCAACAATTATCAAGAACCTTAATGGTATTTGTTATTTTCCAACCATAAAAAGACCCATTCAAACACGATCTTCATTTTTTTTTCCAGGAGTGACGGACGTATGAATGAATCCCTCGAATGAATCATCGGTTCGAGAGAGTCCCGTTGGAGAGATCCAAAGGTTTCCCTCAACCAGTCTCTCCCGATCTGGCCCACCACTGATTAGGTAGGCAAATTTATGGTCTCTGGAGCCGCCTTCTAAATGCCTTCAATCCCGATGGTCTCCAATTCTTTCCCTCCAGTTCGTGGTTGGAACTCGTCCGCTAGACACTATTATTCCTCTGAAGAGCCGTCTTAGGACTTTCCTCAAAAATAGCCTTTCCTGTTGAACTATTATTTTCTTCATTAAAATTATATTTTTCGTTAGTGCTATGAGTTTACTGAGCCGTAGCTTAAACTTATCAACGGTAGTTGTTCCCAACTTTTCGATTGATCAATCTAAGTCTCCGATCAGCTAAGTGATTTGTTTGGTAAGGCTGGATTCGCCTGTTGGTCGGAGAGTTGCGTTGGGAAGGGCGTATTTGTGCATTTGATGAATGATAAGCCAAAATTTCGGTTTATCCGTTGATCAGTTGGATAAGGAACAACGGAGTTGTGCTTGGGAGTCAAGGCTCTTGTAAACCAGCCCGCATGGTCTTTTTGTCAAAATTTCCAAGATTCGCTACTATTCGGAATTCGTTTGGATACCAATATTACGACAACATTGCCTGGTCAATTCTATTTTCTTCTCGATCTGTTACAATATATATCTAGATATGCATCTCTGTTCGTCACCGGCACCTACCGGATACAAAAACTATCATCATTCGCTGTCTTTTCCAAGTCCACACCTACCTACAAGTTTCGTGGAGTTATTGCAGAAGATAGTTTTTATGTATTGTGAATTTGTCTTATACGTAGTAGGTACATTATTACCAATTACGGCATTTTGAACATTCTTGAGGACACAAAAACTTTAAATTGACGGTCAAGATGATTAGGCAACTATATGCTATTTATCTCGATCGGTTACCAGCAGATTTTTTGGAGAACGTAGTAGGTACCTCAACTGGTCAGAGAGCATCTTCTATTATTTTCCTGCCCAATATTAAGTACTTGTAATATGTAATAAATCATTTTCATGATTAATTTTCACTGTGACTTTTTATAATCTTAACGGATATCCGGAGAACATTAACAAAAAGTGAACGCTAGTGTCTTGATTAAATCTTGATAGCACAAAGTGATAATAATTGCAACAAGTTTGCAAATTTAGATCAAAGCCAGGTAGCATCAAATCATAAATTTATTTTGCAATTTTTCTTGTAACATTTTTTTGTGTTTTTCTGCCTAAGTTCATAAATTTAAAAGTAGCAGCAAATTAAAAATGGATGCATAGATCAGCATAGATATTCATAGATGCGTACAACGTAAATTGGACACATTTTAATTTAACAATTTTATTTTAATTAGGAAGTGAATTAATGTCAAGTAGGTACCTACCATAAAATGTTTAACCACACGGAAATTAAAGTAATAAACACTAACAGGTACTTACCTATTACTTCGTAATTTATTTATTGATTCTAAAATGTTATTAATTACCTATACAATGTAGCATCAATATTATTATTATTTATTTCTAATAATGGAAAACCAACTAAAACCGGCTGTTTTCTCTGTCTTGATTGGTCAAAAAGCTTGTTTAACCATAGATGAAGAACAATCAGCTGACAGCTGGCAACTATCAACGGCCGACCAGGGCAATCAGCAGTGCAAGTCGCAAGTCACCTTATGCAAACCTTTATTTTCATACTTGTGACTTGCAGAGGAAAATTGTGTCAGTATAGGTACATGGATACTTACCTAGAAGTTTCTGGTACTTACCTAGAATTAGGCTTAACTCGAATATTTTGAATCCTCATGAGGCATTAGGTGAGGAAATGCGAAGAAGTTCGGTCACCATCCGTGACTTTAACCGAGAATTTTATTAAATTAATTAATTGAATTACCCAGGAATTTGGGAGGCGGGTATGGTAAGGCCGCCTCGGGGGCGGACACACTGACCCCCAAATTCCTACCCACCCTTCAAACCTTTTCATTCCCAGAACTTCCTCTCATACCTTTTCCTAACAAGTCCCTCCACACAACATTTCCAAAGATGTCATTGCCCGCGGGGCCGGAAATTGTTTTACTCATGGCCTCCTGTGCGGGGCTAATGTACAAATAAAATTAAAACTAAATTAGTGATTCTAGTTTAAAAAATCAAAATGATTTCTTGTATTGAGTAGGTAAGTACTTAATTAGAAAATCGATTATAGGTATAACAACACTATCAGAGCGGTTGTAAATTGTAATGAAAAAATCCTCTTGGCGCCAGAACAAATGTCGCCCCGCGGCGGTTTTAACTGGTAGTAGCAGCGTAAGAAATAAAGAAATTCTTATAAGAAGTAATTACCAATTTACTGCCTGCCCTCTAAAACGGTATATGAATAGCCTACATTTTTGTCGGTTTGCCCTTGACTGCCTATTATTTTGTTTACAAACATTTTATAATCATCGGATTGATTTTTTCCGATATTGCTTGACGGTCTCTTACAATAATGCTATTGATATTTTATATAGGTGATATTTTAGTTACAACTGACCCACAAGTCGAAAGTGCGCCCCACTGTTGAATTTGGAAGGCACCTCGATGAAAACGTAGGGTGGTCCTTTTGATAGATTCCCCTATTTTAACAGGAATATAAACACCAGAAATATTTGACTTCTTACCCCTTTAGCACTCCGCGTGTTTTTGGTATTATCTGCACGAGGAAAGTAGCGCCAAAGTTGTTTTTATTATTTTTATGAAAAAAAAGTTAGTCAATGGAAATAGTCAAAAATAATCATAGCCATACAGGGGTATTTTTTAAAAGTTGTTTGTTACATAACTTCATATTTGTGTAATGAAAAAATAAATTATTTAATACTCTACGCCAATATTTTTTGTAACGAAATTAATCATTTTATTTTAATTCCAGTAAATAGAGAAGGTAGGAAAAGCTACAATGTATCCATAGCATATTTTTTCATATTCATAATGTAAACCGATTCGTAGTAAAGATATATCTAAATAGTAATTTGGCGTATAGCCCCGGCGGTGATTTTTCCATACAACCGTATTCCCTATTTATCTCTCTGGATTTTAACCCTACAGAGAAAATATTGTTTTTACATAAAATAGATATCAACTACTAGCGTGTCATAGTCGGGGAAGGCGCCAAATGTAAAATTAATTTGTTTGGTTGACATTACTTTGTCATACGAAAACGGGTAGTTTCCACGACTCGTTCTTATTCAACAACTCAGCTGTTTTGTTTGTCAATTGTCTCTTTGTTTCCTGTCTCTTCAAGATCGATGTTCACTCCTTTCTCTCTAAATCGGAGAAATTAATAATTTAAAAATTTTTAGTAACTTGGAAATTTGTCTTTTTTTTAATTAAAAAAAGGTATTAGAAATCAAACATTAAGGGTTCACCACTTCTTTGGATGAACATTTTTTAAATTTATTTATTTATTACATGGAATTTTTTTGTACATGTGTTTGTTTTATTTCACCCGCCATGCTAGGGATGTCTCTGTGTTATTGCGGGAAAAGTTTACAGATTGGAATTATCCATAATATTACGTTTGATAATAATAAATATTAGATTATACAATTCACATTAAGTTATTCATATTTTATATCGTATTTAAAAAATAACGAAAATTTGATAGTGAATGTGAGAAATGTATGGAGGAATATTATGTTAGTTGGTGTTAAAAATGGATGGGTATTGTGATTGAAATAAATGTATTACAGATGTAAGGATCCATAGCGAATTGGGATTCGGTTTTATGGGAGAAGGTTGAAGATTTTGGGAGCCAGGTAGATGAATATTTACTTTATATTTCTGGTGGTGTGATTGTGTTGTGAGAGTGTTTTTTGTCGTATTTGTACAAGAAATTTGTTAGCGTAAATTTTTTATGGAGTTGACGTATATTTAAGACATTATATCGATAAAAAGTCGAGAGGAATACCTTTTCGGTCGCTTGTTGATCATATGTATTACCATTTTTTGGGCTTTGTGTAGAGGATCAACAATAGTTTTTGCGTAATTAAAAAAGCCATTTCTATAATATATTAAGGATTAAAAATTTTAAAGCTTACAGCTTACGTCACGTATCAAAATCCAGAATGATAATGGTGTAGCTAAAAGCTGGCGATAAAACAGTATTATAATGAACTTAATATAATAATCTGACTTCTTCAATAAATCTAACATTGAAATATTATATTTTTGTTGCTAGGTAGGTTCCAAAGATAATAGAATATAAGTAGGTCCTATTCTAATCTGGTACCTGCCTAGAAAATGGACAAAATAAAACATTCATAGTCATGGAGTAGTTTGTCATTTATCATGAACAAATATTAAAAAAACGGTTATTTTTTGTAACAAAGTTTATTTGAAATTAATTTTACATAATTTACAACTTATGGATAAAGTTTGACCTTCAATTTAATATTAATTTATGACTTAACGTTAAGGTTTTTGTCAATATGACGTATCACAACGGTTCTATTAGAGAACTATAGAACAATAAATATTAATATTATCTTAACTTAGGACTTGGGGCCGCTCTGCCAATTTCTACCGATTTCTTACATGTTTTTCTTAAACGTTTGAAGTTTTTAAGTTCTTAAAAATATATATGTTATTCTTTAAGATAGTATCTATACATTCCCCACGCCGAAACGGTAATTATTTGAAATTCCCTTGATAGAAATAAATCACAAAGTATGCTCTGAAAATTATTATTTACACATTTGTTTCCGTTATTTTACAAGTTATATGTATGAAAAAATTCACAATGTTTCTTTAAATGCTACTTGACACAGCCCCCACGAGATTTTTGCTCTTTTTCAAACGAGTCGTCTTTTATGAAACATTTTCACAATTTTCGCATGAATTTTATGGTTTTTAATATTAGCGCGCTCGCTCCCACGTTTTTATTGTCATATCTCTCCATCTTCTTCTTTGTGAGTGGGGTAGCGCGGCCTTTGGACTGTTTCATTCGTGGAATAAGTAGCTAAATCGGTGTTAAAAATCAATGACAATTTAGCCAAAATTTTATATATATCTTATTTAATTCTGTTCACTTAGGATTGTGTGTTTTGGTGCATAGGTGTGTGCGCCTGTTTAGTAGTGTATTTATCGAAATAGGAATATCATATGAAGAGTCCACAGAAAGAATGATCAAAGTCACTTGAGAAGAATTTTAAGAAAACAGAATTTTTAACTTTGAAACCTTATAATTGTTTATAAAAGTGACATACACAAATGCTGTGTGACATAAAATCACTGCTGATATATTTATAACAGTATGTTATATCATAAAAAAACTATATGTTTTTAATGATGTTATTAAAAATTTTCTCAAGTTAGTCTGAAACATAAATTATACTAATGATAAAGTCTTACTGAAAAACGCAAATCTATAAAGGTTACACAAAAAAGAATTCCATTGGTGGAACATTTCTTGCTTCGTCAAAAACTTTAAAGAAAGATATAGAGACTCTGATCGTTTTTAACTTTTTCAGTGCAGACTTTGATCATTCTTAACTTTTACGCCGAAAATTCATAGATAATTTTTGCGGAACTATGAACGTTTGTAACCTTTTCTGATTCAGGGCAGGTAGGTTTAGCATGAATAAACTAAATGGCGGTATTTACTCGAAACCTCTTTGGGGGTAACTTTGATCATTCTTTCCGTGGACTCTTCATATATTAACTATATTGGAAAAAAAATATTAAAAATACTAATTTCGGGTGTAAGGCGCTCCGCTGACGAGGCAACTGAAACCAAACTAAAACTGGCTGGTTTCTATGTCTTGATTGGTCAAAAAGCTTGTTTAACCATATACGAAGAACAATCAGCTGACAGCTGGCAACTAGCAACGGCCGGGCATGGTAATCAGCAGTGCAAGTCGCGAGTCACTGCTTACGTTACCATTGACAACGGGTTTTTGAGTGTGCGGGCCATCACATTGTCATACAAAGACAGTTGGCAGTTGAGAGTTTTCAGTTGCCTCAGTGGGCGGAGGCGCTAAATCTGTCTGTAACTCTAGAATTTTTGCTCTAAATTTAAGTTACATTTTAAAAGTTGGAAGTGTTCGTTTGGAGAATTCAGACAAGCGCTAAAGTACCTACCTATGTGCTGGTAGATAATATAATATTTTTCAAAAGAAAATGATTTAATTTGTAATTTTCAAAAATGGAACCGATTCGTTAATGGCACGATCGGTCGATAAGAAATGTATGGAAAACTTTCGGTAGCTTCTCATCTGAAGAAGGCGCTCCGCTGACATCTGGCAACTAGCAACGGCCAGCCAGGGCAATCGGCAGTGCAAGTCGCAAGTCGCCGCTTGCGTTACCATTGACAACGGGTGTTTGAGTGATTGTGTAGTGTGCGGGCCATCACATTGTCATATAAAGAAAGTTGGCAGTTGACAGTTTTCAGTGGCCTCAGTGGGCGGAGGCGCCAACAGTAAAAAATACAGAAACGAAACTTTAAACAGTACTACTGAAAACTACAAAATCGACATTGTTCTTCGGGACCGTCTTTATAAAAACCACGGAAGTGTTTGAGGTATGAATATAAAATCTAATGGTTTATTCTTTATTACGTCTGTGGTTAAAATAATAAGAACATTAATATGTCAGAAACATATAGTAATAATATTGTTTTATCGATGATTCAGCAAATTTCTTTGTGGAAGTGTTCGGAATCCTGATTTGGCGTTGACCAATGACCAGATTATGACCGTGGCGGCTCCTCGGCCTCGAGAGAAAGAATCTCTTGATTGCACGGTGTATTATTTCATAATGGTTAATGACTAATAAATATCTGTCGGGGTCAATATACATTATTAATTTCATGTAGGAAGGAACTATTGAAGTACTTGACTGGTGAGGTAAAGAAAAATTATATTATTCTCCCGTGAAGGTTGATGAATAATAATCATAGATATACAAACTGCTCACATAACCTATTGAGGCAACTGAAATCTCTCAACTGCCAACTGTCTTTGTATGACAATGTGATGGCCCGCACACTACACAATCACTCAAAAACCCATTGTCAATGGTAACGTAAGCAATGACTCGCGACTTGCGCTGCTAACTGCCGTGGCCGGCCGTTGCTAGTTGCCAGCTGTCAGCTGATTGTTCTTCGTCTATGGTTAAACAAGCTTTTTGACCAATCAAGACATAGAAACCAAACTAAAACCGGCTGGTTGCTATGGCTTCCAACCAAACTTCCACCAAAATTCTATGACGGCCTACTCAATTTTACGATTTCTGTAATTATCTTAGTATGTTTAACTACAGACGAAGAACAATCAGCTGTCATCGTAGTCATCTGTGGCTGTCAAATTGAAAAACAAGAAAAAACTAGAAAACTGACAACAAAACTGGCGCTACCATGACAACCAAGCAAACTAGCAACGGCCGGCCATGGCAACTAGCACAGCGAGTCGCGAGTCACTGCATGCGTTACCACTGACAACGGGTTTTTGAGAAATTGTGTAGTGTGCGGACCATCACATTGCCATACACAGGATAGCGAGTTTAGTTGCAAACTGGTTGTTTTTCAGTTGCCTCGTCAGCGGAAACACTAACAATAAACTATTATCACTATTAATAATTTGTGGTAACATTCGCTGTGTCATGTAACTCATGTATAAAGATATTAAATTCTGCTTTTTACATTAAACTAATCTAAAATGGCAATTTATATTACATGCACGACCTACAATCGCACACAACTTATCCAATAAATGACTTCCACCTTAACATTATTACTCGATGACTCTTCGCTAAATAAATTTGTTACAATGTCTTTGTGTGTTATAACTTATAACTTATAAATTATAAGCCACCCACTCCTAAACCAAAGGGAGATTTATTGCTCGTCTTTAAGAAATTTTTTCCTCTGCTTGTGATCGGAGAATCTTCTCCCAACAATGACACGTCCCTGCCTCTGCAACCTCCAGATTGGAACAATGGCCAACTATCGCATTGGCTCGCCAAGAATGCCGTACCATTCGCGATAGCCTCAGCGAAAATTATGATGCTCCTTGTGTGGCTGCAGGAGATTGAAGAACACCCTGGCTGCGAACCAGAATCACCGTTCACGTAGAAATCTGCATGACCTACATTATCCTGGGAGAAACTCAGGATCGTTGTGTGGATGGCGTCTACATACATTGCGTCGTTCTTCGTCAGTTTTGGCCTGCTTGGAGATGCAAAACAAACTGTGGCTGGATCTATAGCCGTGATTCTAGTCAGCATAGCACCCCTTTCTCTCTGAAAAATCCTTCCAGCTACTCCAGCGAATTGTGCTCCGAGGCTGTATCCCACGATGTGGAAGCTGTCGTAAGGAACACCCCGATCCATTAATTCCATCGTGAACTCTGCAAGGATTCTACCTAAGTAAGGAGTTAATCCAACTGCCTTAACATAGTCGTCACTCGTGTAGACATTAGAAGCAAAGGAAAGGAAGTTATATCCTCCTCGTTTGAAATAGTTTTCAGCAATCTTCTCGACGTTTGTTTCGTCTGGGGTGTTTCTGTAGCCGTGGACGAACAGTATGGTTTTGAAGTAAGGGTTGAATTCCTTTGATTCCAGTAAGAATTTGGGAGCTTCCAGTATCTTGTAAGATATGAAGCCTCTGTTGGTATATAGGTAGAGTCTAACTTGGTTCTTGTCTACGGTGCGTTCCAGCCGGGATCTGTACAGTGAGTTTATGGCGTCACCTGAAAAGATAAAACTCGCTTAATATTTCTTGAAAAATAACTCTAAAAAATTTGAATACTCCAAACAATCCTCCTACAACCACCCGAGCGCTTTTTGCCACATTATGATACTATTTCCAAAACCACGGATTGCATTCTTGCCAAAATATGGCAAATTTTGAAAAAAAAAATATTAAAACAATTATATAATATATTGTACATTCAAAATATAACAAAATAAATATTGTCTAGGTTCTTTAAAATGTTTTAAGGTTAAAGATTTAATTATATTTTTTTATAAATCCTTCAAATATATGATAAAAGACAAAAGATAGGGGAATTATTTGGGTATATAGAACTATAATCAGTTTGTATGTCTCCATATTCAAATTCGGAAAAATTCCTTTAGCAATCCGATAAAAAATATTTAAATTGCTCTGTCGCTCCAGTGGATAAACGTTATTTTTTTAATTACTGTACAACCCCCCCCCCCCCTCCCCACGAATACTAAGCGACATGAAAAATTGCATCTCAGGCTGATAAAACCTAAATAAAATCGTGGTTTTGTATTCCCCATTTTTCTCCTTCAAAACTGGACCATTTTTTAACATTTTTATTCTCTGTGTTAGAAGGAAATATTCTAAATCTGTTCGTTTTGATATATTTTTAATACATTGTCTAGTTTGTATACTGAACGTCTGTTGATGGCATTCAGAGCAGGTAATTTTAACGATTTTTGGAGGGTGTTAACTCCTATAAGAAGTAACTTATCAAAAAAAGCAAAGCGAAGCGACACGCTAGTGGTCGATATCTATATTACATTAAAACACATTAGTGGTCAAATCCAGAGAGGAAATTGGGGAATACGTTTGTATGGACAAAGCGCCACCCGGTTTCCGTTGCAAGATTTACATACGAGTTAACATTTTTTTACATTCACATTTCTAGGCTAAAATCTACATTCTACATATATACCTTTTTGTAAATTCAAAAGCTAATGTGCAGATTATTGCGGGTCAGATTTCTATACCAAAATACTCTGGTTTGGATGGAAGAAATTGCTTCCCAGCAACAGGTCAACATTTTTCTATGACTAGCTTGTGTCCGTTGCAGGCAACTAATTGGTTAAAGCACCAAGCGATTTGACGTTTGAATGTGGATGACGCAAGAAGTGTATCCCTACATTTAAAAAATATATATATTTGAAGAAAAAACTATGTTTGAATGTGGATGAAGCAAGGATTGTGAGCCTACACAAAGGGCCCCGGTAGTTAACCGCTTAACTTTGTACATCCGCTACTGAGCCACTTCAGAGGCTCGGGTCAAGGCGATCAGTATGGTCTTTTCTCGCAAAAAGGGGCCTAGAGGTTTACTGCCTAATTTTTTCACTAAGCCCTTCGGGTTGTGTGGGTTGAGACTTAGTTAATGCCACAATAACTCAGGTATGGGACATACGTCATTCCTATGTCTACCTACGTTAAATTATCGTGAAAACAAGCTTATGTGTCCAAGCGGTTAAAATAAATTGTTTCTAAATTATATTGAAAACACTCACTTTTCAAACAACCCCCGTTCCACCTATTGCAAATCTTTTGTATAAATTTCATAACGTTAGTGCTCTCTAATATATAAAGAAACCTTTTCAGACGTGCGCAAAGTTTCATTGCAAACGGATGAAGAGTATAGTAAATAATTTCATTACGCCAGAGCTCATTTATGTATTTATAACTATATGGGACGTGCGGGATTGCACTATCCTCCCCACATCCTGGAATAAAACATTATTATTATTATATAAAGAAACCATCTCAGGCATGCACACCTCAAATCCCAAAAGTTTCATCGCAATCGGATGAATAGATAGGAAATAATTTCATAACGCCAGAGCTCACCATTGTATATGGAAATCATCCGGGGCATGCACACATCAAATCCACCAAGTTTCAGATCAGATCAGATGAATAGTATAGGATACTAAAATGAATCTACGAAAAATGTTAAAAAATTAATATAATTCGTAATTAGCCCAAATCATACCAAAGTAGTGGTTTCCAGATCTTATTTCTTTACCTAGAAAGCGTTGAAATTTTTATCAAATGACGTCAATGTTCGATATTAAAAATTCATTATAAATAAATTACTGTCATGAGATCATTGAGTCACGTAGGACTTTGGCTTGCCTAATTATATCAATAACGAAGATGCTTATAGTTTTTCTAATTTAAAATTATTTGAAGAGTGTAAATACGTGATTATTCGAAGTTAGTGACACGTTCCGTGATTGAAGAGGTTTCGAGAGATATGTATTATTTATTTTAATGAAATATCGTGATTTCTTGGAGTTGTAGCAATCAATGCCATATATATTTGAGAATGACCCCACATTACTAAATCCTAAACCACAAGTTCAACGTGTTTTTATTGGTTTTTCGACATAAATACAGAAGACATTCGATAAATAGTGAAAAAGCCTTTAAAAAATGTATTTAAGGAAATGCATAATATTTTGGGAGGCGGGTATGGATACCGCATACCGTATGGGCAATTGGTCACCCCAATTGGTTCGCTACATCTGGTGACTTAGATGCCCGTGTTCGTGGGTTGAGGCGGTGAGGGTGTCTAGGTTTTGGCTGCGGATACATTTGCCTATCTACTTGATTAATTGAGGGAAACCTTTTGAAAGATTCAGCAGGACTCCCTCGGAACTCCCGAGGAATGGATTCGTACGTCCGATACTTTTGGACACTCTGACCCTAAGATTCCTACTTTACCCTAATACTTTTTCCTTCCCAGATATTCCTCTCCTTCCTTTCCCTCAAAAGGCCCTCCACACAGCATCCCCAAAGATGACATTTTAAATTATTTACCTCTAGAGCCTCCTGTGTGAAGCTAATGTTAAATAACATTCTTTAAATCATTTTTTGGAGAAAAACGAAGTATTACATAGCAGAACTTGTTTATAAATAAACTGTTTTTATATACTAAATAATATTTAATAAATAAAATGGAGCTCTACAAATTAAACTTGATAACAATAAATGAAATGAATTATTTAAATAATGTATTTGGAAACAATAAATATATAATGTAGAAGCCACATGTTGACAAATTAAAGATGAATTTTGGTTTCTCCCTAATAAAGACAAAAAATGGATATGATGCCTTGACCTTGACCTTTTCGCAGGACATGTGCTTTGTATGTGAAAAATAATTTTTGATGCAATTTAATTTTTATTTTTTAAATGTATTTTCTTAAATGTAATTGCATCTTTTAAAGTGTATATATTATATTTTCCTTACTAGATGTATGAAAAAAATGCGTACATCTAAATAAAGATTAAAAAAAAAACAAATATGTAGCGTTTTATTATTTACCTTTATAAAAAAACATATATATTTTACCGAAATGACGAGAAATACCAAGATAAAACCAATATGTTAGGGGGTGTACAATTTGTACATTGATTACGTGCGCTGTTTTTTTTTCAATTTAGACTCCTCCCCCCCCCCCCCCTTGGTGAGATTAAGTGAGATTTGGTTTGACCCCCCCTCCCCCTCTCCAGAGATTTACCCAGTTATTAATGGACTACATTTATTTTCACAAAGAATAAAAATAATACAAAAGTATTATAATAGCCATTTTTTTCGGCGGGCTAAATGGGACACTTCAAAAGAAGTAAAACATTTTTGTTTTGTTTTTTATTATCCTATATTAATATTTATTATTTTAAAGTTGACGTGAGATTTTTATTGACCCACCTCAGTTTAAATGAGATTTAATTTTTACTGGACCCCTCCCCCCATTTAGAGCTCACGTATTAATGGATGGCCCCTGTTCCTTTTAGCATCTTCTGGACGAATTGTGCTGCGAATATTCGTATATCCAATATATAATAGTAGTCCAATATATCTCTGAGATGTTAGAATGTTACTAATTCCACTTTTTATGATTATTAAATAATTATGTATTTGACAGTGACCCTGGTTTTAATGCTCAGAAATATTACATTTTTAAACGTGCAGGGGACTACTGGCAAAATAAAATAATTGTTTTGACTTCAACACCCAGGACAAGCCGCTACCCGGTTAAGCCGAATAGGTACGGTAAATCGGGTGTCTACTGTGTTACAACCAGAAAGTTTAACGGTCATTGATATAAAATGATCTACGCACAAGCACTTCATTTTACATCATACGGCAATAAAAAAGTGTTCTCCAGGTGAAGAGATCGTAAAAAAAACTCAAGAATGTTACTTTAAATTCCACTTTTTATGATTATTAAATAATTATGTATTTGACAGTGACCCTGGTTTTAATGCTCAGAAATATTACATTTACGTGTAGGGGACTACTGTCAAAATAAAATAACTCAAAAATTTATAATGTACTATTATCATTATTGTTCTGCGGCAGGGATGGCAAACCTATTTCTTAATTTGTGTCAAAGAATATGACCACTTCTTCCTTTCATAAATTAACTAAACGGTTTCTATGAAAAAATCATAAATAAGTTCGTTTATT
Source organism: Limnephilus auricula (assembly GCA_951813805.1). Taxonomy (NCBI): domain Eukaryota; kingdom Metazoa; phylum Arthropoda; class Insecta; order Trichoptera; family Limnephilidae; genus Limnephilus; species Limnephilus auricula. Next base: position 31,483,845 of record OX638404.1, read on the forward strand.
GTATTTTTTGATATTTATGTTATGAAGGGGGGCGGCTGCGCGGGCATTTTCGAACAAAACTTAACTTCCGATTTGAGGCCAAAACAGCCATCCAATCTGACAATTAAAAGAAAGCTATCATGTATGGATGTTAGCTATTATATTTATATTTATTTTAATTTGTAAAATAAAAATAATTGAATTTTCATTTTTAATTAAAGTAACTCTTATAAAAAAATCTGTATTATTATCTACTATATACTATTTTTTTTAATTAATCTAATATTTTAATAATATTAATGTTGTTATAATTTTATGAAATTAAATAAAGCTTCCTAAAAAAAGCATTTTTTGGGTCGATATTTTAATTTACATATGACAAATTTGTGTCCCAACGTAAACCCAACGCGGTCCGTTTGATAGATTCTCCCGTCTTAACAAACGGATTGCAATCTTTAGAGCACAGGCATCGAGTGGGAATGCTATCCTTGTTCTACCGGTATTTCAATGGAAGATGCCCCGAGGAACTAGCGTCATTGATCCCCTCGGCACCGGTGCATAGTCGGGAAACACGCCAAACGCTCGCCCAACATATGTAGGTACACGGCTGACATTTGTCACATGAGAACTGGTCATTTTTACGACTCGTTCTTAAGTTAAACAACTCGGCTGTGGAACGATTTGCCAGCCTCTGTGTTTCCTCCTTCCTGTCTCTTCAAGACCCATGTTCACTCCTTACTCTCCTCAAAAATACCCTCCACGCAGCAACTTCAAAGATGACATAGGCCCCGAGGGAAATTATTTTCCTCATGGCCTCATGTATGGAGTTACTATAAAATTAAAAAAAAAAAAAACCGGTTGACGTAAATTAAATTTAAGATATCCAAAATGCTGTTTTTAATATTCAGTTTGATTGGGAATTTTGGTTTCAAATACAAAACCAAAAATTGTGTGAAAAGGGTTACTCAGGCAGGTCCACTGTGATCTATTCCTTATATCTAAGTACCAGTGATCTACCACTTTATTACTATAATAAAGTTCACAAAGGTTATCATTGTTTATTTGGCAATGTATCCTGTATATATGCATATGGGTTGCCTTATGTATTATGTATGTAGCCTAAATATTCATCTACACTTTCCGAAAACGCGAATAACGAAAAGAGCTCGCGATCCTAATATAAACCGTACTAAACTCAATCACGGGTGGAGAGACAAATTTTTGGAATTCAATTTATCCCACGTTGACGTTGGTAAGTTTTTTTTAAACACAACTAGATTAGATTTTTGTTATTCTTTCTCTGACGATTGAAGCCAATTTACTAAATCAGAGAATTTTAATCGTTCACATTCTGCAATCAAGTCTTTAATAATGCAATTTCTCATGTGTAATTTGACTAAATTCATCGACAACCATAATTGTTCACAAAAATACATTTGAAATATAAAATTGTTTCGGCAACCGTGTTCCGTTCTCTCCGATAAAATGTGACATCACCGCACTTATGAACACTTCGAAATATGGTTTCTTTGTTAAAATTTGGTTGCACGTATTTATTTTAATAAATTGCGATATTCAAATGTAATACGGTCAAGATAAAAAAACAGTAATTATACATATATATATACTTGATTATATATATACTTATACATACTATATACTTAATTATACATATAGTCATAGATCTTGCAATCTGCTTGCACATTCTGTTAGGCTGTGCGTTAGAGATACAATGAGAAATTGAACGAACGGAATATAGGTAACAGATGACTAAAGACCTGTAACGTGTCTGCCCACCTACTGCGCGGGCAGGCCGGATAGGGAGAGACTGGTTGAGGGAGACCTTTTGATCTCTCTAACAGGATACTCGGGACACCGTGAGGGATAGATTCATACGTCCGTCACTCCTTGACACACTGACCCTTAGATTCCTCTTATCCTTATCCACCCCTCATACCCCTTTCCTTCCCAGAACTTCCTCTCCTTACTTTTCTAAAAAGATAACTCAGGTCCAGAGGGTAATCATTTTCCTCAGGGCCTCCTGTGTGGAGCTAATTTAAAAAAAAGCTCAGCCCCTGATGTAACTATGAAAATTTGAGCTTTGCCCGCGTGTCTTAGGTTCGCGATCCCTGGTCTGTAGTTTATTTTTTTTATTTTTTATTTCAATGGAAATTACCAACTGAATAATGTTGCTTTAGTAATTTTCTCTCCAACGCGCGACGCTGGGCGTTAAATATTTTAGTTTTTAATATTTTGCTATTAGGAGGGTATAACCAGAGAATACCGGAAATTTGTCCTTTTTAAATCAAATTCTTGACGTATTGACTCTTTTTTACAAAAAAACATAAATTGATTGAGAAAGCTAGTTATTTTATCTGGTAAAGTTATGTTTCAAATTTTGAAAATCAAGTTTATTGTTAATATAGTAAGGTTATACCGTTTGTCGTTGGCAGATTTGATCAATTTTCAATCGAAATATTGTATTATACAACACACATTTTAAATCATATAATTATACAGTAAAATAAATCAATACATAATCCAGTAAAGGCACTTTTCAGAATTTTAATTTTAGTTCAATTAAAATCATTAAAAAATAAATCCGAGAACGTGTTTTGTGACGAAAATACAGTTTGTCTATTTATTTAAGGTCTTACAAACTAAAATATGAATTTTTTTTTTTACACACTTATTTTGCTTAGAAATTATTAAAAAATCGTAAATACTTATGATCAAAAAATACTTACAAGAAAAAATGTATCATCACGCGTTTGAGCATTTTTATTGCTTACTTGAATGTAGGTATATTAAAGCAAATTTTGAATGAAATAAAGCCGATATTGAGTTATTAGTTTTGGGTACGGAGAATAACCAATCTTTCTCATCGGAACCGCCCTGTACAGTGTCAAGGGCACGATCGCAAGTTGAAATTTGAATTCTCTGTCTGAATGGGCCTTAAAATTTAAATATTATTGGATAATGTTTCCGGGAGTGTGTATTTAAATGTTACCACAGTTGCACAAGTCTCGGAAAAACATATATGTACATTTATTTGGTAACATTGTCGTAAAATGTTAATACTTGTGAATAAAGCCTATTTTTAATCTTTCAAGTAGAATGTCAACGGATTGGATAAACGGGTGATCCGACAGTTGATCCCCGACAAACTTTCGGGGGTCAAAATTATAAATCTTCTTACTAATATTATAAACGCGAAAGTTTGTATGGATGTATGTTTGTTACTCTTTCACGCAAAAACTACTTAATGCAATAAGAATATACGTATAAGCTCATACGTCAGAATAACATATAGGCTTTATAAAGCTAACTATTTTTAATACATTATAAACAATAATTATTATTGTTAATTAGAAAATGTCAAAATTTGAGAATGACATTTTGCAAAACAATCAAATTTCTTTAAATCAAAGTTCTATTTTAGAAAATCAGTGAATTTATTTGAAGTACTAGATATTTTAAATAAATAGGTAGTTTAAGAATTTTGGCATAAACATAGATGGGACCTGCGCAGACAAATTTGCCGTCAGAAGCTTGTATTATATAATTGTAATTTTTTGTGCATTATTTACCAATTTCAAACATAAAATCGACTTCGAAAATACCTAGTTTGTATGGCTATCAAACGATATTATTTACAGTGTCGATATTTTGTACTTATACGCTGGTGTATACAGGACATATACAAGTAGTTAAATCCTTGATTAATTTGAAAGAAAATTTGTTGGTTAATAGAGATTATAATATCCTCACCGGGATGTCCCGTAACAAGGAGAATTCGTAATAATTCATTTAAACTTTGTTTTTGCTCTCCTGAAAAGCAATCAATTTGGACTTAGGTTCAGTGTTTCACAGAAATTGAAAATTATAAAAGTTAAATTTAAAAATTATAAATAAAAAAATATAAAAGTTAATATTCAAGTTTTGTTATTATTCCATTATGGACCACACGTCTTGAATAAAAACAGAACTTAAATAGAACTTTCACAGAAATTGAATTAAACTTTGAAATTGAATAAATTGGCCAGGTTCTGTAAATAATTCTAACGCGATTCGTCACCATGGTAATTCATTCAATTATTTGTGTGACGCTTTTAATATCAACGATTATTATATATTAACGTACCTAATGATCATTCATGGAATAAACTTATGTTAATAATAATGTAAAATACTTATTAAAACAACATTTTTGTCCGAACTCAGGAAATTAACGACATAAATCCATAAACGTTCAATTAATTAACATGAACCAACCAGAATAATAAAATATTATTTACGTAACTAATACAAATGGATTAGTAATTCCATTGTTAATATTGCATGACGACTGTTTTCAGCAATTAATTGCATTACTAGCATGTAAAAACCCGCTTCGTAAGTAAAACTTAATATAAAAAATTAAATAGTTCTATTTAAAGATTTTAGATGGCAGCACTTCCGTTTGTATCTCGTACGTGAAACGAAAATGTGCATGACAGTCGTTACTGTCGTTAGCATTATAATATTATTATTATTTATCAAATACGCGTTGGATGATAAATTAAATTTATTTTTATTATTTTTCTAGTCAAATCAGATTGGGTTAGTGTCCTGGTTCCTAGTTGTCTCACTCTTGGCCTTGACGAGTTAAAAATTAAAATAACTGGCCTACGTGAAAATCGTAAGGTATTTCACTCATATTTTCCTTAGCAACTACCAATCTCCCATGAAAAATACAATCAGTATCTTTTTAAATATAAGTACCATAAATTAATTACGATAGTAATTATTCAGAATGACGCGGGCTTCACTAGGTGGTTTACCACGCTGAAACCATTGACCATATTTCTATGGCTAAAACCATAGACATATGAATATGTATAGACCTGCCCTAAGTGATAAAAGCGTATGATTTCCCCCTCCTTAATTCTGGGTTCCATGGAACCGGCCGGGCTGGCGTATAGTTTCGCGTGAATCTAGAAAATGTGACGTCATCATTCTTGTGCGGACTAGCGTCGAGCTCCGGTACATTTTACGAAATAACACGGCAAAAATGGTAACTTGTGCTATTAAAACATGTAAAAATAGAAGTGAAAAAGAGTATAAACCCAATTGTCGTATTACCTTCCATATGCAGGCATTATTTGTCATTATTTTAAGCTTATTCACATCATATTATAATATGATCAGTTTTAGACATGAACGGAAATTCCCGGTCCCGTCGTGTGCACGTTGCAGTTTACTGTGATAAGTAAATTATGAAACATTTGTAAAAGTGTCTTAACTAAACACGGTAACAAAATATTCGACTCTCAAAACAAGCGAACCTTTCTTCATTTTATATGGATTACACAAGTTTGTTCAAACCGGACGAACAATTCGCGCTCCCATGTAAAAAGGTATATTCGTTCAAAAGCAGATTTTACTTTTAAGAGCTAAATGGTGATATTATAATGCGTGATGCCTATATACTGTCATATTGAAGGATTAACGAATCACATATCGTTACCGTCAACTCATCCCTCTCCGCCCCGCTACAGATGGTTATTACCCCTCTCCCTGATTCTCAAGCCTATGAATAATATGTCTGTGGCTAAAACCCAGTTTTGTAGGAATATGTTTGTGTAGAGACTGTAGAGTGACAGAGGCATAACGAAGACTACCAAGTCCGGGCGCTGATTTTCCACATATTCTGCACGGTGTGGAAACACGTTTTTACCTAGTTTCTACCTGAGCCTGCGAAAGAAAGCTGATAGAAGCCCTCAAAATGTGGTGCTGGAGAAAAATGTTCAGCATTCCATGTACAGCCAGACGTACAAATATGTCCATTCTGGAAGAGTAGGCATCCACAATAGGCTTTCAACTATCTGCCTACAACGTATCCTTTGGACACGTTGCTTGCCAAACTAAGGTCTCCAACTTGGAGAAACTCATCAAACTCTTTGGCAGAAAAACCAGAGGAAGTTCACCATTGCGCTGGAGTGACCAAGTATCTCTGGCGTCCGGTACTAGGGTGTCCGCAGCTCCTCACGCAGCGCAGAGCCGCGAGGAGTGGAGGAGCCATATCTAGTAGTTCATAGAACTTATAAAATTTTCCAAGAGATGTCTCTAGTATGTAGGTTCACCCCTCCAAATCCAAAGCGAGGTGACCTAGCATTAGGTTTCTACCAAGATAGAGATTTTGAGAAAACGGACATTAAGAGTGATTGACCAGCGGCTGAGAATAAAAGTTTAAAAATGCTTGCAACTGTTCAGGGAGGTTCCAATGAGAAAGATCGATTATTCCCCGTATAATTTTTTTTAAATTAAAAATTTAATATAGATTTATTTCATTCAAAACTTGCTTTAATATATACCTACATTCAAGTAAGCAATACAAATACTCACAAGAAGTACACGGATATTTAATAATTTATCATCGAGCGTTTTAAGTATTTTTTTATCATCATTCAATCAGTATTTATGATTTTAATAATGTCTAAACAAAATAAGTGTGTAAAAATTTTTTATAAATATTTTAGTTTGTTAGACCTTAAATAAATAGAAAATATGAGGGTTTTTTGTCACAAAATACGTTCCCGGATTTATTTTTTAATGATTTTAATTTAACTAAAATTATAATTCTCAAAACTGTGTCGACTAGATTATGTATTGATTTATTTTTGTGATTATATGATTTGAAATTTGTGTTGTTTAATAGAATTTATCGTTTTAAAATTGAACAAATCTGCCAACGACCAACGGTATAATCTTAGTATCTTAAAAATACACTTAGTTTTTCAAAAATTTAAAACTGCGTGTACCAGAAGAATTATTTCAAAATCAATTTATGTTTTTTTGTAAAAAAAGACTCAATACCTCTAGAATCTGATTTAAATGGGACTAATTTCCATTATTCTCTGGTAATACCCTCTTAATCTCCTGACTAATATCCTACACGCTCGTTTCTGGTTAAAAGAGTTTTAACTATAAGTAAAGATAAATGTTTATTTGTGAGAAAGGAGTATTTATTTCAAGAAGCATTCACGATAAAGTTCATAACAAAATCTTTTCTCCAGGTTTTGTCTGAGATTTAACAAGATTATATATTTTCTAATAAACAGTTGACAAATATATACCTATAATATATATATTTATAAAACATATTTTTTACGTTAACTACACACAGAAAGCCCTGAGAGAGGAGTATGCATTTGGTTTTTAAGTTGTAGGAGGAAGGAAATACGGATGCAGGCATATCGTTCAACAGCCGAGCTGTTGAACTCAGGAACGAGTCCTAGAAGCGACCCGTTCTCATGTGACAAATAATGTCAACCACGTACAAATGTATGTCGTGTTTCCTGACTACGCACCGGTGCCAAACGCATCAACGACGCTAGATCCTCGGAGAATCTTCCATTGAAGTACCAGAACAACGAGGACAACCACCCGAAATGCCGTCTAAATATTGCAATCAGGAGAATTTATCAAACGGCGTAGAGTCAAGAGTTTTAACAAGAATTTCGGGGATTCAGGAGGTCTTGATCGATAAAATCCTATATCAATACGATATTGACCAAATCTGCCATCTATGGTCAGTTATCAATATTTGCGAGCACGGTCTACGATTGTTAAATATTCCGACCTATGATTGATAAATTTTAGCGCGGCTTCTTCTTTAGTGTCAGATAAGTTTCGGTTAACTATCAATATACACATACGTATTTTTTTAACTACATCGTTCGTTATGCAAAATTACTACCTTTTTTAATGAACGTTTTGAACTGATGAAGCTCTTAGAAATGAAAGAAGACAATTGTTCCATAGACAAAATGCATCTAAGACGCAATCAATATATTCAGTTCGATCTATGAGAAACGAAAATGGTTGAAATATGAATAAAGACCTCACTAACTAATTAATTCGCGTTTAGTGTCAAAATGTAAATGCGGACTTCCAATGCATATTTAGGTTAGTATTTCAATTCAAGATTGCCAGATTATTAGTATTTTTACAATTGATTGGCGTTTGACGTTTCGGAATTCGAATTCGTAGACAGATCCGTCAGTGTTGCCAGCATATATCGATTTCTTATTTATTCCCTGTCAATATCTGTTCGGCTGTCAACGATGAAATCATGCTCGGGACAACGATATAAAATCATCGGAAGTTACGCCTATCGATAGAGGCCCTAGCACGTTCGCTCTATAACGATCGATAGGATAACTATCGGTAACTTCTCATCGTTCCCTAGCATGACTACAGATCGCCAACGAATAAGTGACAGTTCACAATGACTAAGTGTCCTTAACATATTCGACATCAACTGTTGTTTGTACGTTAGCGATGTGCAGTTGTCCTAGGGAACGATGAGAAGTTACCGATAGTTATCCTATCGATCGTTATAGAGCAAGCGTGCTAGGGCCTGATATCGTAAAGTAATCGATTTGTGCTAGAGCTCCTGATCATTGTTTTGCTGCTACAGTTATCACAGACTAATTTTCTGCTTTAAATTTATTGAATATTAATGTCACCTCGCTTTTGTAAGACAAAAACAATTATTGCTATAATAATTCTAGAGCTATTATTTGCTAATCGCTTTGGTCAATAACAATGCAGCGTGACTGGCAGAGATGATCTACTAACTTATGGGTAGATCATCTTGACCGCTTTTATCCGATGATAAATATCATTAGAATAATTAATAAATCAACATTACTATAATTATCTAGCACTTTACTGATTAACGAACAAATTGACTAATTGATTTAGTACCTACCCACATAGTTATTCGCGGTCTTGTAAAATTTCAATGGCTATTTCAATGGATAGGTATTACAACCTATTATTATCAGTGATCTAAAACCAATTGTTATTTTTAAATCAATTCTTTATGAAAAGGTCCAGCGCGTCGGGTTCACACATTTCCCAACCAGGCGTCGCTGGCTCAATCCTCTGCTGAATTCTCCATCGATGCACAAGCTATATTTTCTGCTATTAATTGTAATTAATGGAAATAGAAGGAATTCATATATTGTCATCTTTCTATGTGGAATTTCAAGGTAATTTTTTTTACATTGGATCCATACAGGAGGCCCTGAGGAAAATAATTTCATCATTGTTATCTTAGGGGTTGCAGTTTGGGGGGATATTTTTAAAGAAAGGAAGGAGAGGAAGTGCTGGGAATGAAAAAAGTGTTGTACGATTGCAAGATTCTTCCAGAACTAAATGCAATCCAGATGGCGTCTTGGGTGAATATATCCATTTTATTTTATTCAATTATTAAATATTATCTATTATTTTTTGTACCCCTGTCAAAATAGTGAATAGATACCTATCTGCGAATTTTGTTATTTTCTACAAATAAATTAAATCGAGATATAATAAATTAAAACTGAGAAGGTGAAAAGTCAAAGGTCGGATGTCCAACCTTTTTACAAAAACAGATATATATACATATATATGACGCACATGAGTTTTTGTTTTTGTTTTTTTAGTGTACCTATCTTTGGGTAACTGTTCTTAACGTGCGTTATCCATTTTTAAAAGGTCGAATGTCTTCAATATATTTAGAAATAAAGTAGATATAATAATATATGTTTTACAGATATTGAATGCACTACGACTGTTCTTTGTCTTGTTACAAAAAAACAGTCACAAAATTAATTAAAAAAACAATTATCGAATTCGAGACAATACAAATTGATTATTTAACAATTTCCTCTTTAAGAGACATAGCTAGCAGACGTATCAGGTTCGAATATCACAACGGGTACCGAATTTCTTTATATCACGTAGGGCTTCGTGTGAATACGTAATACGTAGATAAGTAGGTACCTACGTAATAAGGAACTTCGCATTATTTATTTATTAATAATGGCAATCTAATTTAAGATAAAACCATGCGAAATAATGCAAAATCACACAAAATCATGTTTTTGGTTTGAATATATTATCGCTTTTTTATTATAGGTGCTTCAATTAAATACTGCGAGACAACACATCTTAGCCTTGGAAATAATCGAGTAGCAAAATATCTTTGTAATAAAACCCCTTTTCAGATATTTTTTATTATTGTAAAATGTGACTAATTAAGTTTTTTTTTAAATGATCGGAAAACATTTTAAAATTTTAAAATTTGTGCCAGAATTTCACAAAATAAAACAAAAGACTGCAATTTCGCGCTGATTCATCTACTTCACAGATTCTATTAAATATAACATATTTATAATAGATGAGACGCGACGCGCCTTTGGGTATTAGTAAAATTCTTAGGTATATTATCCCCTTACTAATAACCTGGTTTTAAATTTTATACAACTGGTAAAAACTGATTACAAAAAATTAAGAGGGATGATCAGTTGTGTACAACCTTTATTAGTAAGGCTCTTAGTGTAAATGTAACTACGATTGTATACGTACCGCAATTACGACATAATTTAATTCATGCTCATTTGAATAATTGCAACATAATTATTTTCAGATGCTGAAGGAATAACGGAAATGATTTTAAACCACAAATATAAAAACACCTGTAAACTAATTGGGTATCCGATAGGTATCTAAGAATACAACAAATATTGTGTTTTTATATAAACCTGAGATTCCACCTCCTCTATTATATAATCTATTACATAAAATATATCTACTAATAGATTAGTGAGAACAGATTTTCTACGCGATGGAAGCCCAAAGTTGAATTGACTTCAAGTTTCGTTCTATAAAATAGTTCTTAGAATTGATTATGTGGGAACCGAGCATTAGCCATTCTGGTACATACATAGAAAAAATACGAATAAATAAAGTTTGTTTGTTTTGTGTTCAAACAATATATCTTTGTTGTGTAACATATCTTCTTACTTTATATTATAAACGCGAAAGTTTGTATGGATGTATGTATGTTTGTTACTCTTTCACGCAAAAACCACTGAATGGACTTTAATGAAACTTTACAATAATATAGCTCATACATCAGAATAACATATAGGCTATAATTTATATTCAAAGCTTGCTATTTTCCATGTATTACAATATTGCAAATAATAATTATTGTTTAATAGAAAATGTCAAAATTTGAGAATTACATTTTGAAAAACAATGACTGTAAAACCAACATTCTATTTTAGTAAATATTTAAATTAGTGAATTTATTTAAAGTACTCACCCATGAATCGAATCAAGAATTATAGATATTTGAAATAAATAGGTAAAGAATTTTCGTATCAACATAGATGGGACCTACGAAAATAAAATAGGCTAATCGAAGTACTTACTAATCCTGTGCAGACGAAGTCGCGGGCAGAAGCTAGTATCACAATGTATCTCAATTTCATTCAAAGCAACAAAAAAACTACGTGTGTCCGTGCCGTGACTCACCGTATTGAAGAGACCTCAGCAGTGATACACAACCTTTACAATAATAGGAAATATGTTCATTTCATTTTTTTATGGGCAGCGAATGGTACGAGTGTTGCGGAAAATAAACATATTTCAATATTTTCTCCACAGAATTGGCTTTTATTGCTGTAATAATAATAACAAGACATTCCGGTCATTTTCGATTCGGTATCACATGCTAATTTTTACCCGTATCACCCTGTCCCAGCTCACAGAGGTCTCATATAAATCGTTGTATCTCCAACTCAACGGTGTAAGAAAGAGAAAACTCGACACTTTATTCAAGTCTAGAATTTTACTGTACAAAAATATAAATGTGCGCCTCTAGGAAACCAAAGTTTCCGATAGCAATTTGAGAGAAATGTATAAAATTTTGAGAATTTTTTATTAATTATTTTTTATGAAAGGAGAAAAATGTGACAAAAACATGGCAATAACGTTTTTAACACATTTACATAATAAAATATGTGTTTTTTTTTTCGTTATCGCTGATAACGATCACTGATAGAAAAAACGTAAGTTATTCCATTTTAAAACATTTTTATGTTTTTATTTGAATGTTTCCGAATTATTTAAAAATTTGAATATTTCCGGTATTATACGTTTATTTCTAATAATAATATTTGAAAGCATACTCTACCACCTTTCAATCAGTTTTTAGTTTTCGGATACATTCAGAAATATTCCATTTATTTGGATTTTATTGCAAAGCGGAAATTTTCTGACCTTCTGACCGTCTGACAGAATATGCGCAATATCTGATGGGTTAATAACATAATATCTAATTTACGACAATGCATGCTGGTTGCAAGTTGCAAGTTGCAAGCGCCTTGACGTTGCGCATTGGTTTTACACCTCTGGATTATGGTTGCTGCCCTTTAGTTCATGCTAGTCATGCCTCATACATAAGAACTGAGATTGTCATTGTCTGTAACAACATTTTTTTAAACTTTCATTAAAGAAAACGCTTGTTTGCTTGCAAATGTAAGTGCTTTGCTAGAAGTCTTGCACACATAACAGCGACCGCAAACTTTTGACATTTTATTTAGCAAAATTATTCGCAGTTTGTTAATTATTTTTGGTGAGGAGAGTTTGTAGATATCAGGCCCCCTAGCACACTCGATCGATAAGGATTGTATCGATAACTTTTGGTAACTTCTCATCGTTCACTAGCATGACTGCAAATAGCCAGCGAATAAGTGACAGTTCACATTGACTAAGTATCCTTAATATATTTGACATCAACTGTTCTTTGTACGTTAGCAAACTTCAGTTGTCCTGGGGAACGATGCGAATTTACCGACAGTTATCCTATCAACCCTTATCGATCGAGTGTGCTAGGGGGCCTGGTATATACCTATATCAACATGTTTCAAAACCAAAGTTTCGTCATCAGGATAAGATTAAGTTTTGTTATTATTATGTTAATTTTATCCTGACGAAGAAACCTTTGGTTTTGAACCAAGTTGATAATTTGATAAGTGGTTAGTTTTACAAAGTGATTAATTTTCATTTAATTAAAATTGACTGTAGTCTTATTGAATGTAGTCTTAGTGCCTCCGCTGACGAGGCAACTGAAAAAAAACAGTTGGCAACTAAACTCGCTATCCTGTGTATGTCAATGTGATGGTCCGCACACTACACAACTTCTCAAAAACCCGTTGACAATGTCAACGCAAGCAGTGACTCAAAACTCGCCGTGCTAGTTGCTACGATGACAGCTGATTGTTTTTCGTCTATGGTTAAACAAGCTGAGATAATTACTGAACTCGTAAAATTGAGTAGCGCCGTGATAGAAGTTTGGTTGGAAACTATATCAACCAGCCAGTTTTAGTTTGGTTTCAGTTTCTCCGGTGAGCGGAGAGCCTTACTGCCTCTTAAAATTAAGTACGGAGGAGAGGAAGGGGAATATAGGATAAGGAAAGTAGATGCTCCCGATACCTAAATTCCACACTCTAGTATTAATTTACGATCGTACGCATTATTTTTATTCGACATTTCGGAAGGTTATTTGTAAAAATGTCTACGAGTATATTGTGAAATTGTGTGTTATATTGCGCACATAAACGGAAAATTGAGGATTATTTTCTAATGTTGGTTCTACATGTGGGCAAATGAAATAAATTGGATTATCTTGTTGACCTTGATATTATTGAGGCTAGGTTGTATGTAAATTAATATTCACATCAATTAATTTGTTTTATAGAAGTTTGCAATGTTCAAATGGACTGCTGGTTGCGCATCACTGTCAGAGTGTGGCAAGAATGCATTTCTCACATAATACAGAATGCTTCGTGTTGGACGAATGTCACTAGTGTAGTGACTATTATTATTAGACATCAAGAAAGTCATTATTCGGTGACATTGTAAAAATGCCAAGTCTCGAGATTGAAGATAATCGTGACTTCGCGTTTCTATATCTAGAACGCGATTAAATAATAATAATCGAGAGTGGCTTCATTCCTTCACCGCCTTTACCATCAGCTCGGTGTATTCTAGTCTACTAAACTAATACTTAAGTAAGTTCCTGGACTGGATTTACTACAAATTATAGGTTAGACATAAGATACGTTGGTACAAAATAAAATGTTATGAAAAAAGAATTGTACGGGAATTACTGTTAGTACGTTAGCGCGATACCATAATATCGCGTTCACCAATGGAATCCGTTGTTAAAAATTAAGAGATAGCCAAATTTTAAGTATTCTAAGGGCCGTCTGTTTCAACGCTAGCTACAGTAAAAGTTAATGTAGCTAGCGTTGAAACAGACCAGATCCTAAGTTTTTTCGTAAGTTTACGACTTCTGGTCAATTGGCATACAATGCAATATGCATTTTGAATATCCAACAACGACAAATTCCGTCAACGAAAAGATATATTTGAACCTGATATTGACGCTAGTTCAATCTAAGTGGTAAAGATATTCCAACACGAAACTGATTAGAATTTTTTTTATTAGTTTGACCGAAAAACTAGTACGGGTGTCCCACTGACCGTCTTACAGTTAAATCATAGTGATGTAACGAATAACGATTCTATGCGTAACCGCATGTTATAAGAATCGTGAAGGTTATAACTATTTTTTGCACCCGTTTTTTAAAATTGGCAAAAATGTTCTGAAAACACAATAATGTTAATATATTTAAGAACTTTTTACTTCTGCTGATCACTATTTAGATTTAGGTATCTTTATTACGAATATGAATAAATATGTTTTGGATACATAGCAGATTTTCCTAACTTTTCAACGAATGGAATTAAAATAAAATTATTAATTACTTTACAAAAAATATAAGCGCAAAGTACTTAATAATTGGTTTTTCATGAGATAAATATAAGGTTTTATAAGAAACAACTTTTAAAAAATACCTCTTTACGGCTAAGATTATTTTTGAATTTATCGATTGACTGACTTTTTTTCGTTCTTGTAAAATTACTCACAAAAAAAACTTTTACGCTACTTTCCTCGCGCAGATAAAACCAAAAATACGCGGAGTTTTCAAGGGGTAAGAATTCGAATATTTCTGGCGTTTATATTCCTGTTAAGGGCCGGAATCCCGATGTTCTATTGATTTATAACATATTTCCCTAGAATACTTTAAGTTTCGAAGTTCTTAAAAATATATATGTTAAATAATGAAGATTTGTGGAGCTGAAACGTTAATTACGTAAAATTTCATCGACAGGAGTGAAACGTTAATTACGTAAAATTTCATCGACAGGAGTGAAACGTTAATTACGTAAAATTTCATCGCCAGGAGTGAAACGTTAATTACGTAAAATTCCATCGACAGGAGTGAAACGTTAATTACGTAAAATTTCATCGACAGGAGTGAAACGTTAATTACGTAAAATTTCATCGACAGGAGTGAAACGTTAATTACGTAAAATTTCATCGACAGGAGTGAAACGTTAATTACGTAAAATTCCATCGACAGAAAATAATCGCCAAGTATGCTCCGAAAATTATTATTTACACGTTTGTTTAGGTTATTTTACAATTTATATGTATGAAAAAATTCACAGTGTTTCTAGAGGTGTTGATGAGAGATTTTTGCTCTATTGTAAACGAGACGTGTTTTATTAAACATTTTCCCAATTTTCGCTTGATTTTTTTTTGTTTTTAATTTTAGTGCGCTCCCTCCAACATTCGTACTGTCGTATCTCTCCTTCTTCTTCTTTTTGGGCAAGTACTACGAGCCCTTAAGACGATAGACTTCGCTTTTCGGCCCATACAAAAAGGACGCCCGGGAAAAAACACTTTTCTACATCTAAAATTGCACAAAATGAATATATATTTTTTATACTGCCTTCTAGAGGGTGAAAACTATGTCGGTATGTTTTCGAATTTTCGATGCGTTTCGTATTAACGTAAACATTCACTGTCAAACATGTACGATTTATCAAAAAATATTATTTCAGGAAAAAGTGCTGCTAATTCAACTCTCATAAAGAATTATAAAATTATA
The DNA here is from genome assembly GCA_951813805.1 of Limnephilus auricula. Taxonomy (NCBI): domain Eukaryota; kingdom Metazoa; phylum Arthropoda; class Insecta; order Trichoptera; family Limnephilidae; genus Limnephilus; species Limnephilus auricula. Next base: position 31,499,669 of record OX638404.1, read on the forward strand.
AAAAGCTACCGACGTAGCTTCTTCTTTCTAAAAAATATATATTTTTTAAAATTTCAATTTCGTGAAAGTTTCGGTGTAGAAAAGTGTATTCTCCATAAACCCCTTTTCGAGCGATTTCTGTAGGTAAATTTGAGCGTTGTCTCATTCGTACATTTCGCATTCGCATGTATTGTAAGTGTGCGTGAGCTTATTGTGAGCGGGACAGAATGACAGACGCGGGTGTTCCGCGTGTGGTTCAAAGTCTAGCCTCTTAATGATTATACTAATTTGTTCATACATATGTATAAGGCTTATGCTGCTATTTATGTATGTAAACTTTTCTGTAATTTGACCAACTTATGTATTTATGAATCATCATATACCGTTTAAATTGTATCATGTAATTGTATAAAATGTTGTCTCTATGTTCCTGTTGACAAACTACATAAGTAGTTTAGCGGGTTTAATTGTAAATACAGTCGCGGGTGTTCCGCGTGTCGTTCAAAGTCTAGCCTCTTAAGAACTTCTTACTTCTGCTTGCGTGAATTACATACTACTTTGATTATTTGGAGTAAAAATGTTCATAAATTAAAATTTGTTTTCCTGCGAGTTTTTCATGTTTATTATTTGTTTTTTTTCAACTAAAAAAAAGAAAGTATTGCATTATTAATGCGGATCTTGAAGAGGCCCGGATTACATGAAGGAGGAAAAATAGATACAGGTAGATTGTTCCACATACGAAAACCACGAAGACTTCCACGTCGACTTCCACGCCGACTTCCACGCCGTTTTCCACACCAACTTCCACGCCTACTTCCACGCCGACTTACATAAAAACGAGTCGAAGAAACAACCCGTCCTCATGAAGCCAACATCAACTACTTACTATGAACGCGTTTTTCACTCGTGACCGTACTTTGTCTAAAATCTACGAATTTTCGTTCACCAAAGAAGACATAAATTACACTGGACTAGAAATCCAGTTTTTTTAACCGCATGCCTTTATTTTTAACCGCATGCCTTTATTTTTAACCGCATGCCTTTATTTTTAACCGCATGCCTTTATTTTTAACCGCATGCCTTTATTTTTAACCGCATGCCTTTATTTTTAACCGCATGCCTTTATTTATGGCAAGATATCACGGCCGGAGAATTTAATCAGTAGGTACTTAACTACCAGATAGAGTGTTCCCCGGTCATATTGATGGAATGTTGCACGGAACACAGATATATGGATATGTCGATCGTCCAGTTGAATTTTTAGATAACAAGGAAAGCAATATTCGAATGCTCACCATAAATCAAATATTATTTACACGTGTCTGTGTTTTACATATTAAATATGCCATAAATAACAATGAGAGGCATAACTGTACGCTACATTATTACTAAATTTTAAAATAACCCAGACAACATAAACAGTTCGTTTTATTCAGTACAAGTTTTTGTGCATTATAATTGATTTAGTTGTGTTTATATGAGTTATAGTTGAGTAATCTGAGTATTGTACCAGATAGAGAGTACACTTTTACATATAACTGCATACTCAACTCAAATGGTCGGCCTTCGTGTTTGAGGCGTAAAGCTCTTGACTCGCAATCCTCCGCCTCTGCCATAGGTCACCCCAAGTGGTCCGCTACGTTTGGTGACTTAGCAGGGGTGCCCGGGTTCATAGGGGTAAGGTTTATCTAGGTCTTGGCGGCGGATGATCTAGACACACTGAACCCCAAATTCCTACCCAACCCTCATATCTTTTTCCTTCCCAGAACTTCCTCTCCTTCCTTTCCTTAAAAATACCCTCCACACGGCATCCCCAAAGATGACATAGGCCCTGAGGGAAATTATTTTCCTCAGGGCCTCCTATGTGGACCTAATGTAAAAAAAAAATAATAATCCGAAGATCGCGGCTTCGAATTTCAGCGTGCGCAAATAAATTTTATTTTATTTATTATTTAATTAACACAATTAATTAATTAAAAATAATACACTGTATATTTGCGGCACGCTTCAGAATGGAAGATACTCTCAGTATCGCCCTGATGTAAGACCACCACTCAGAATTAAAACGTGGCTTGAAATGGCTTTAGCCGTTTTTTGGCGACCAGAACTGCATAGCCAGATATTTCTCCAGCTACCCCTTACAATTTATTTCCCCCCCCCCCCTTACCTTTAGCCTCACAACATATCCCAATTGGGAATGCCGTACTGGCACCAGACGGGAGCTGTTGAGACTCTTGTGCGGTATTCACATAAAACATATAATACTTTAAAAAAAACGTTTTTTTGAAGATTTCTGACTAATCCATTGAACGATATAAATGGAATACGCTGAATGGATGTGTAATTCGACTTAAAAGTTTACTTAAAATTAAGGTTAACATAATTAATATTCAGTATGAATTCGGTCATGTAAATTTAACATTAAACATCAATTAACGAATTGGCCATCTTAAGACATGAGTTTTTGACTCGGTACACAAACATTCGACATTGGGAATAAAAAGTTCACAGCGAGCGTCTACTCAATGACAATATGAACTATTTTTTTTATTTTTTTCAATTTCTATAAAGAGTTTTTGAAGTAAAACTTATTTACGCACGCTTGACTTGGGGAGTGCTGACGAATGCGTGACGAGAGCGTTACGAAAAGAAAAGTGTGATCGGGCGAGGCGAACGAAAATAAATTTAAATAAATATTTATAGAAAATTAATATATATATATGTACATATATACATGTATATACTATACATATAAACATATATGTATACATACCCATAGATGGAGCTAAATAAGTTTTATATCAGTCGTGTGGTCTAAAGCACACTCGTTTTTTTTCATCTATAAATCTTAGAATATTCATGTTATTATTCTATTGATCTTGTAATTGCGTACAAACGTATACATTTTTTGTCTAAAAAAGTAACACTTTGAACTGATTTACATTTGTTGGGAGTTTAAATTAATGCTATTTTGAATATCGTTATTATTTTTTGGGTTATTATGCGTTTCCTACTTATTTAGCCAACGTTTCGGACAGCGTTACAGTGTTCATTTTCAGGGCATAGGTTGCAAGTATGGGTACCATCATCCCGGGAAACGTTTTTTTGATTTTTTTATGTGAATACCGCACAAGAGTCCCTACTGCTCTTAACCGCCTGGAGTCAGTGACACCATAGCATCCCCAATTGGGGTATGTTGTGAAGCTGAAGGTAAGTGGGGAGGGGAAAAAGATGTAACAGAGGAAGGTGGGGAAGTGCCTGGCTAGATCTAGTCACCAAACACGGTTAAAGCTATTTCTAGCAACGTTTCAATCCTGAATGGTGGGCGATGCCGAGCGTAGATTTCACTATGGAACGTGCCAAAAATATACTTGATATTATTTTAAAAGATTATAATGTGAAAAAACAAATCAATCAAATGAAATTTAATGCGCACTCCGGGATCTGAACCCTGGACCTCCGGATTGTTAGTCGAGAGCCTTATAATACCTACTTTTGATCATGAAAAATTTCACATAATTAACAATGCTATTTTGGTTTATTCACAATTGTTTTGATTTTGTAAACCAAATCTGGTGCGGTAGTCATGTACTTTTACAGTTAAATTTTATTTGAAACTGGTCATAGACTAGAAAAGGGTGCTTTAACTTTTTCTTAGTAAAATAAATTAAAAACTCATTATCTCTCTGTCATTATTTTCCGGACTAGATAATAAGGATTACAAAATAATTATACCTATATATTTTCACATTATTTGTGTTATTATCTGCTGTAATAAATTGCTCATTTTTTAAAAAAACGAAATTATTTCAAATTTTTTACAAAATATAAATTAAATTTTTTTTTCTCCAGTTTTCATGATTTAATATCTCTGCAAAATATGTCATTTTTTAAATATGGACTTATTTATTACTAAGAAGATTTCTATGGAGAGATTAGAGTTAATACCTGCAGGGTTGTGCAACCGAACTTGACATTATTTTGAAAAATCTCACACAATCACGTTATTTCCTAATTTTGGTTTTGATAAATCTGGATCGCATTAAGATAGTGTATATTTTTGCCGACTTCAAGTTCAAATTTGTTGGAACCAATTCAAAATTAAAAATGTCGAAATTTACGACACACTCTTATAAATAACTATGAGGATATCCATTTAAAACTTAGTATACGAGTGTAGTATGCGGAAACCATTATAAGTGATTGCACAGTTATTAGTTAATTTATTTTGCAGTGTGATGTTAATTATTATTGTTTGTTTTTATTGTGAATGCAAATACAGCAATTATTGTTTATTTTGTTTTCCTGAACTATAAAAACACGTTAAAAACGTCAAGATATTTGCCATAATAATTTTTTAAACATTGAATCACAATCACTACTGACTACAAATTATCGCCTTCTTGTTTATAATAACTGCTGTAAGTATTGTTAAAAGCTTAAATCAGAAATACAATGTCACACTAAAAATCTCACACGGATGGATTCTTGCTATTTAGTAATCCTGTCACAATAACAATAAGAGATATTACTTTAAAAATCACCACGCACGTATATAATAACGCTGTTAAACACCATGCACCTGAATACAAGATTAGTGTAATAATAAAAAGATAAACATTCTTTACATTTCGTTGACAGGAGTGTTGCAATATTCCCAAGTGCACTGTTCATTGAAAATAGCGGCGGAAAGGATGCTTGTTGTCGGGATTCCACATTATTTCGAGGAGGGGAGAAAAGGTTAAATCCAAAAAGGAACGAATCCGCTATCGACACTGTCATTAACACAATCGCACTTCGATACCACATCACTAAAACTTTATTTAAAAAAAAGAACTGCTAAAATTCTAGGATTCTACGCGGGAAAGCTGTCCAAAAATAACCACAGATAAAACAATTAAAACTTATTTAGGATCGTTCACACTAGATTATTCCTAATTTGAATGCATCCCGAGACGCGTACAAAAAAATCTAAAACGAGAAAAGGCGAAAAAAGTAAAAAATTAACCACAGATAACACAATAATTTAATTTTGGGATCGGATTCCTTATTTAAATGCAACGTGCAATTTGTGCAATAAAATTTACATGGTCATAAAAGGCGGGAAATTTGTCCAAAATATTCATAGATAAAAGGATTAAATATTTTTTTAAAGGACCGTTCACATAAATTTATTCTTTATTTGAATGCAAGTTGTTGCGAGCGATCATTTAACCTTTCAAATAAGTGCTTCTATGAATCAATGTTAGTAATATTTTTTTATCAGGTTATTTTAAGACATTTCTCCGCATCGGTTCTACCTCCGAGAGACGCACACACTGACTGACTGAATATTACTAATATCAGCTTCGGTAGGCACTATCGCTGACGGTAGAAAGAATTGTTGAGTTGTATTTTAAGGTCACGATCAATTTTATGTGACTTTCAAGTTTAAATAATATTATGTAAAAAGGAGTCACTAGACGCGTTAAATGCTTACGTTTTATATTTGGAGTTTAGCCGCGTACAGGAAATCAAAATGAAGTGTTTTTAGTGGAAAATATTCATGTAAATTGAGTATTAATTGTATGTAATACCTTAAATTTGCAATCCAGTCCGAATTTGCTTATATATTATAGTCTATAAAGGCATTCATTTATACACTTGATAGTAATTTTGGCAAATCATTACCAAAATGTTTGTAGGCAGTTATAAAATTTAGTAAGTATCTACCATAAAATTTCATGATTTTTTTTTTTTTAAATAATAAAGAATCCAATCCGAATAAATATATTAATCGAAATCTTTATAAATTATGAATAATTAATATTATGAATTACTAATCATTATAAAATTTTTATTACAAGTCACGGGATAGCTTGAACTTTGGATTCAATAAGGAAGTTGAGTGAAAAATATTTTGACTTATAAAAAATATATTCATGTAAATGACATGTAAACTTAAATACTAGTATTTTTTTAATTCGTTTTCATAATTAAATTAATTCTACAAGTTTGAATTTTCTTAAGCCCGCCAAAACGCCCGGTAAGAGGCGGGAGTTTGTGTGACGTCATTTGTACGCTTGTCTGTTTGAAAAATAACTAAATATTTACAAAATCGGGACACGCTTAATATGGACTAAAAAAATTAATTAAAAAATTGTATGATTAGATATTAACTAGTATCTACTAATCAATTCATTTATGTGGAATTTCTAAAAAAATGCATTTTAATGGTTATTTTTTAAATTTAAAAACACGTAATGCCATTTACTTCGGTGAAAAATGACATGATAAAACTACTTCGACAGTCTAAATAATTTCGTTTGACATCCATACCAACTAATTATTAGGTATTTATGAAATCGATATAGAAAAAAATATAATTTTATAATAATTATAATTTTGGGGGGCTAATTGTTGGGGGTCACATAAACTTTGACGCATCAGTTCTAATTTTTAAATAAAATAATTTGCTCTTAAAATATTACATTATAAGTAGGTAGGTACTTACTTTATCGCCCGTCTAAATTCTTGACACAAACAGTTGTTGATCAATTTTGAAAATGACCCTTGAATTCAAATCCAGATATGCGCAGGACTCGCAAACTACTAAATTTATTATTTTTTAATAGAGAATACCGGAAATTAGTCCTTTTTAAATCAAATTCTAAACGTATTGACTCTTTTTTTTACAAAAAAACGTAAATTGATTTTGAAAGATTGTTATTTTATCTGGTACACGGAGTTTAAAATTTTGAAAAAACTATGTGAATTTTTGATATACTAAACCGTTGGTCGTTGGCAGATTTGTTCAATTTTCAAACGATAGATTATATTAAACAACACAAATTTCAAATCTTATATCATACAAAAAAATAAATCAATACATAATCTAGTCAACACAGTTTTGAGAATTTTAATTTTAGTTAAATTAAAATCAAATTAAAACAAATAACTTTGTTTAAACCACTAATATAAGTGGTTTAAATTATATTTAGTTTATATTAGTGGTTTAAACAAAGTTATTTGTTTTAATTTAATTCAAAATGACGCCACAAAGTGATTTTGCGAAGTTTGAAGAAGAAATAAATTAAAATCATTAAAAAATAAATCCGAGTATGTGTTTTGTGACCAAATACTTCAGTTTTCAGTCAAATTTTTTAACACACTTATTTTGTTTAAACATCATTAAAAAATCATAAATACTTATGATCAAAAAATACTTACAAGAAATCCACTATATTTAATAATTTATCGTCGTGCGTTTTTCGAAATACTTCAGTTTTCAGTCAAATTTTTTAACACACTTATTTTGTTTAAACATCATTAAAAAATCATAAATACTTATGATCAAAAAATACTTACAAGAAATCCACTATATTTAATAATTTATCGTCGTGCGTTTTGAGCATTTTTATTGCTTTCTTGAATGTAGCAAGTTTTGAATGAAATAAATCGATATATTTTTTTTATTTGAAAAATTGGATGCTAGGAATAATCGATCTTTCTCATTGGAACCTCCCTGTATAGTTGCAAGCATTTTTAAACTTTTATTATCAGTTGCTGATCAATCGCTCTTAATAATTACAGTTTTTTTTTACATAAGGTCCACACAGGAGGCCCTGAGGAAAATAATTTCCCTCAGGGCGTATGGCATCGTTGGGGATGCTGTGTGTATGACATTTTTAAGAAAACGAAGGAGATGAAGTTCTGGGAAGGAAAAGGGTGTGAGGGTTGGGTAGGAATCTGGGGTTCAGTATGTCCAGATCATCCGCCGCCAAGTTCTAGTCAAACCTTACACCATGAACCCGGGCACCCCTGCTAAGTCAGCAAACGTAGCGAACCACTTAAGGTGACCTATGGCAGAGGTGTTGGTTATCCAATAAATAGTTCGCGGGGCGGCGGTACCCATTCCCGCCTCCCAAATTAAAATCTATATCTAATTAAATTTATAATTTAGTCCCATTCTTTACATCACAGTATATTCTTCATAACACCGCTCTGTAAAAAATAAGTGAATCGCACTGCCAATATCCATGACACATGCCCTGATGGTGCACATTGCAAGGCTGACCGAAATGTCCACTCATGAAGGAGAAAGCCCGACACCGCTTATCAGCATCAAACAACTATCAAACAAATTCTCAGGTTAATTATTTTAGAACATCGTATAGGTATCACAATCTGTGGAAGGTACTTATTGTATGACGTTAAACGCACAAATATTTACAGCATTTTGATTGCTGATGTTATTGCTGTTAATTTTTTAAGACTAATTTGATCTTTTTCTTAAATGATACCAAATCTGTTATTTTTTTAACTTAATTTATTTTTAACGTTAATATAATTATTGTGCATTTGTTGTATTGAAAATAAGAGGAATTTTGATGTTAAGTTTATGCCTTAATGAAGAGTTAAGTTTAATTTTTTTGATTACATTTTCTTAGTTTTTTTGTAACATTGAATCGTTTTTATAGAGGTCTTAAATTTTTGGTATTTCGAAAATTTTGAACAATGTTGTTTGTTTTTTTTTCAAAATTACTTTAATAATTATTACTTTAGTGTTAAAATGATATAGTAATTAAAAGAATAAAAATAAAACTTTCAGTCCCTTACGGCACGAAACGACATTTTTTTTTATTTTTTTTATTTATTTTTTTTTTTAAAAAGAAAGACAAACATTCCCGGGTTACGAATAACCCAACAACATTTGAAAACCTCCTACTACCACCACACTAAGCGGAAGATATTGCTTGTGTTGTGATGGAGGACTTAGCCAGCCGAGGGATCGAACACGGAACGCCTGGGTGGGAGCCAAACGCGATGCCCACACAACCACTGACCGGTCAAAAAGAAGACGAAGCAAACGTTTCGAGGAAAGTCTCGCAAAATGTATCGGCAAGTCATCTTATTTCTTATTTCCATGGTAGCATTTAGTTTTAAATTCCGTTTACGTCTATGTCAGATCCGACCCTGGCAAAAACATCATTACCGACGGAGCTTAATAATGGTTTAATGAATTTGTTTATTATTTTAGCCCAAAATAAACGTGTCGGTATAGTGTGAAACCAGGTCACACCCGCTTAAATTATGATTACGCATCCGATATGATAATTTATTCTAATGCTATGCTCTTTTTGGGACCAAATAATAATCAGCAATTATTGTAGGGACTAACCTACAGCGCTTGTCGTTTTACTGACCTTAGAATGGTAATTTGTATATTTTCTAGAGAACAACTTCAGAGGAAACCCGGCGGCGTTTTATCCATACAAACATATTCCCCAATTTCTAGTGCAAATGTGTTTGAATGTAGTTATAGATATCGACCACTAGAGTGTCGGTACGTTTTGCTTTTTTTGTTAAGTTACTTCTTATATGAGTTAGGACCCTCCAAAAATTGTTAAAATTGCCAGGTTAAATATACAAACTAGACAATGTATTTTAAAAATAAGCAAAACTACATACATAGAGTATTTTCTTTAAATACAGTTAACCAATAAAATTTTAAAAATTGGTACTGTTTTGGAAGAGAAAAGTGGAGAATACAAAACCCCGATTTTGATGATTTTATTTATATCAGCCTTAAGTGCAGTTTTCCCACTCGCTCAGTATTCGGGGGAGTAAGAGACAACAGTGACCGCAACAGTTTACTTATTTAATAATTATTTTTTAATTGATAAACTAATGTTTAAGACAAGATTTTTTATGCATAGCACAAAGCTATTATTATGCTTAATGGTAGAGCACTTGACCGGCAATCAAAAGGGTGCGGGTTCGAGTCCCGTCGGCGATATGTATCTTTTCTCGGAAGATTCTTTCAATAGTGAAGAGTGTTTCAGGCTAATAATGATTGCTTATAATAATTGTTACCGTTTATTTATTTATTTAAAATCCACGTATACAACCATAATAATTGATTAAAATGTCACATTTAAAATCACAAGAGAATGGTAGAAATAATTTTAAAAAATAATAACAATTAATTGTGCCATTTGATTGTGAAATGCCATCAGAAACATAAGCAAAAGGTACAAATAGGTATATACTTACAAATTCTATAGTACAAATAACCACTTTGAGCGATTGGTGTTCAGTTTTTGATTTGGCCATTCGATTTAATTTATATCATTCCCCAAAATATTAATATGGAAACATATAAACAATTTACTGCTATTTAAAGCTAATGAACCCACCTAGATTTATGCCATATTTGTAGGTTCGTTAAATGTGCTCCAATTTTGGACCGATATCAATCGCAGAAAAATAAAAGCGGTCCAAATTTGGGCCTAAATCCGCCTTAGATTAATTAAATTAATAATCTTAGATTTAATTATTACTTTATTGTAAATTATGGCGAGCCACAAAGTTAATGCTTATTACGAACATCAATTAATATTGGTTGAAATGATTTGGTAGCATAGCCATCTCTCCTTCGGTACAAGTGAGGTTTTTTAATACTCAGTTCTGGTATTGTTGCATTTTACGTTTCGCATTTGCAGTTTGGTAAAATACTAATAAGTTTCCTCTTAACATTATCTATCCACTGTTGAGTGTTTCACAATCTAAACAATGGCGTACTCGTATTTCCACTTTGCGTCATAATTAAAGATTATTCTGTCCTGATAGTGTAACTAAGTACCTACTGAATGATTATGTAGGCTTTTATTAAACCCTCAGGCTTCGACCATTTTTTGTCAGAGGGTCTAAATTTCTAAATATTTCCGCTATTCAATAAAATACAAAATGGAATATTTAAACTAAAAACTGCTTTTGTGTTGAAATACGCAATCAAATTTTATGATTAAAAATATATCTAATTTTTTAATGCACACATAAAAAACGTTTAAAAAAAGACTTGCATTACGATTTTTTGAACAATTTATTTTTATTTTTTATATATATTTATAATTCAAGAACGGCTGGACCGATTTTTATGATCTTTGATTTTTTGTTTGATTTGTCTCCGTCCCAAATAGTAGAATAACAAGGATGGCGTTATGAAATTTGCATAAAAAATTTGAAATTGGTCAAACGCGAGTTGTTTGAAAAATGGGTGTATGAAGGGAATTAAGGAAGTAGGGTTCACGGGAGGGGGGACGAGGGAGGGGGGGGGGAGGGGTGGCCGAAAAGGTGGAAAGGGGATGCGTGAGGGGGGTCGCGAGAAGGGTGATAGCGGGAGAGGGGAAGGGGTGGGGGAGGTGAAAGGAGATGAATGGGAAAGGTCACGCAGGGAGAAACAATTTCTTTATTTAAGTTGCATTCCAACGCATGCCGGGTCAGCTAGTTACTCACATCTCTTACACCCTCATATCTCTTTTTAAACAAATGTATTATAAACGTTACTGTCACCTCACTTTTTTGTCGTTCCATGTAAAAATAATTCTAAAAAATTCCCAAATTTTTTTTCAAATTCCGATCCGAAACTATGGTTTTATAAAGTTTTACATTTTGCTTCTTTTGTTGTTAACTTTTATATTTAAATATAAAGCGTGGTGTTTTCTCTTTCTAACACCGTTTATATAATATTTCTTACTGTGATAGTAAGGGAGACAACGATTTCTATAAGACCTATATGAGTTGTTGAGATTAGGCTGAGGGATTAAATATGAAATTACCATATAAATATTATGTAAAGAGTACCTACCTGTCTATTAAATATGCATGTATAGTTTATAGGTAAGTAGTTTTATATGGATATCTCTTATCGATGTTTTTTTTTTATGTGAATTTGGTTAGAGTAAAGTTGAAGGCTATACGATTTATTTCTAGTGAGATGATACAGACATACCAATTAAACTTTTTTTTTTATTCTCATCAAGAGTTTCCCAAACTTATTTGCTTATTTCAAAGATGATATAGTTTTACAACCGTGAAATATTTGAAAATAACCGGAGCAAATGTTTTAGTTTGTCGAAAAATTTCCATTTTAGATTTCCAATTAGACGTCATCACAGTTGTACCACTAAAAGTGAGTGGAAGATACTCTTAGTATCTCCCTGGTTAAAGAACGCCATTCATAATTGACCGGTCAGTGGTTGAGTGGGCATCGCGTTTGGGTCCCACCCAGGCGTTCCGTGTTCGATTCCTCGGCTGGCTAAGTCCTTCATCACAACACAAGCAACATCTTCCGCTTAGTATGGTGGTAGTAGGAAATGTTTGTCTTTCTTTTTAAAATAAAAATAAAATAATAATTGAAAAATTGTTGCTAGAAATATCTTTAGCCGTGTTCGGTGACTAGAAGATCACCTTCTTCTTCTCCTTTTCCTCCCCCTCCACAGCACCCACATCCACACAATAAACCCCAATTGGGGATTCCATAGTACATTGGCTTCAGACGGCTGGGAGAAGTTGGTACTCTAGCACGGTATTTACATAAAATAAACATGGTCCATGTTAATACCATTAAATTTGTTAAAAATCGTTAAATTTGCACCGTGAAAACCATCGTCTTAATTTCTCAGGCTTTAGTGTCAAAAATAAAAGTTCTGTGAAAGATCTCATCAAGTTCTGTTATTATTTCTTTATTGATTGTTTGTTTTGCAGTACTTTGTGAATAGGACTTCCACAGAACTTAAATATCAACTTGGAAATATGATGAACTAGCTTCTGCCCGCGACTTCGTCTGCGCAGGATGAGTACTTCGATTAGCATATTTTCTTTTCGTAGGTCCCATCTATGTTTATACCAAAATTCTTAACCTATTTATTTAAAATATCTATAATTCTTGATTCGAGTCAAGGATGAGTACTTCAAATAAATTCACTAATTTAAATATTTTCTAAAATAGAATTTTGGTTTTACAATCATTGTTTTTCCAAATGTCATTCTCAAATTTTAACATTTTTTATGAAACAATAATTATTATTTGTAATACATGGAAAATAGCAAGCTTTGGGTTTAAATTATAGCCTATATGTTATTCTGATGTATGAGCTATATTATTGTAAAGTTTCATTAAAGTCCATTCAGTGGTTTTTGCGTGAAAGAGTAACAAACATACATACATCCATACAAACTTTCGCGTTTATAATATTAGTAAGATTGTTCAAATTCTGTGAAACAACCCATTCCCAATCTTTTATATCTTTTATTGCAAAGTTTTTTGATCAAGAATTGCAAACTTTTGTGCGTTTTTTTTTCGAAAAGTCACTGGCCTTCCGAAAAAGACCCATAATGAAATGAGAAAAACATTCTATGAATCACGAGGAAAACATTAACAGTGTACGCAATGACTAATGGATGATGGCCCATTATTATTGACTAATGAAAGTGTTTTCAGAGACGTTCCTAGCATATTACGAACGTCACATTCTTAAACAAAAAATCTGGTTTGGATTACTATGCGGATGTTAATAGTTTCGGTAAGTAGGGACCAAATACTTTCGTATTTTTTGGATATCAAAATGATAATTCTACATATTTTGCGACAGCCTAACGCGTGTAAAATCGGCCGTATAGGACTGGTTTTGACGAGCTAAATACTGCGCTTGTGTTAAGATGATACCCCGGGTGGTGGAGAAATAAAAAATAGATTTTACTAAATTGTTGCTGTCACTGTTGCTCTTACTCCACCGGATATTGAGCGAAAGGGACAATGCACCTCGGGCTACTAATACCTAACTAAAATCGATTGTATTCCCCACTTTTCTATTCCAAAAGTAGACTGATTTTCAATTTTTTTTTACCAACCATATAAGAAAAAACTATTCTATGTCGGTACGTTTTGCTTTTTTTTAAAAAAAATATTGTCTAGTTTGTATACTGAACGTCTTTTGACGGCGTTTAAACCAGTCAATTTTATTGATTTTTGGAAGGTCATAACTTCTATAAAAAGTAACTTATCAAAAAAAAACCAAAAGTACCGACACGCTAGTATTTGATATCTATTTTATTTAAAAACAATATTTTCTCTAGGGTTAAAATCCGAGAGATAAATAGGGAATACGTTTGTATGGAAAAATCACCGCCGGGTATCGCCTATTAGGCTTATATTTAAGTATTTAGTTATCTTACTAATATTATAAACGCGAAAGTTTGTATGGATGTATGTATGTTTGTTACTCTATAAATCAAAATTTAATAAATGGATTTTAATCAAACTTTACAATAATATAGCTCATACATCAGAATAACATATAGGCTATAATTTATAAAGCTAGCTATTTATTTTCAATAGATATATTGAAAATAATTATTATTGTTTAATAGAAAACGTCAAAATTTGAGAATGACATTTTGCAATGATTGTTAAATCAAAATTCTATTTTGGAAAATATTTAAATTAGTGAATTTATTTGAAGTACTCGCCTAATACTTTGAATCGAATCAACAATTATACATATTTTAAATAAATAGGTTAAGAATTTTGGTATAAACGTAGATGGGACCTATGAAAAGAAATTAGATTACGCAGACGAAGTCGCGGGCAGAAGCTTGTAATAAATAATAACTAATAAGTAGTAATTCTTGTTTTTAAGTAGGTAATTAATCCATACCGAACGAAATAAGGAAAATTAGAAACGTTTCTACTTTTAGGAAATTCGCTCAGAGAGTAGTTTAATGTTCATAAAATTATAGGTGATAAGTACCTACGTGGTTTGTAGTTGACTTTACAGTAAAAATAATGACATCGTTTGTTTGTAACCCACGTAGGTACAGTTTATTTCCCCGAAGGCTGCTCTAGAAGGTGTTGCTAACATAATTGTCAGTTACAATAATTTTGGGCAATTATTAATAGATTAATAAATATTTACGTGATAGAATCGGATGTACGCGAAACTTTTATAAATAACGGCGTTAATGGTAAACAATGTATAACTTCATCACTCCTTCGAAAAGTCATAAGTGATGAAAAAACTTGGTTAAATACGTTACGTTGAGTTAGGTTAAGGTCTATTTTTTTCATTACTTTGCCTGACTTTTCAAATGAGGTGTTGTTGAAATGCCACTTTGTCGAGTTGTCGTGCGACCGTAAGATCCATTTCGAATCGAGATTTTTCACGAGAATGATCAAACGATTTGACAAGACTAACATAATACCTCGGGCCAGTGCTAACCTACAGCTCGGTATTCAATTCATTATTACTCATCCTACAAATAACGGTGAAAGGATATACATTAGAGATGAAGGTCCTATTGAGAATGAAGTCTACAATTATGTGTGGCATACAAGGTATCCACCACCACGATCCATATCTACTGAAACTATTTATTTAAAATAGATATTTATTTATTTATTTACATTTGATACATTTAAAGCCAAAATAAAAAATAATATTACATAATAAGAGAATATATTTAAAATGAATACAAGTGTTATTACTAGGTTGATATTAGTTCCTAGCTATGCAGATTGCCTGTTCTAAGGAACCAAAGTGTGTAAAGTGCCAAATGCAATTTAAATTATTATTATTTTTTTTTAATTAATACCTATGTACTAAGTTTTTACTAAATGTGCCATTCATAGGTATCCATGTATCGTTTTAAGTCACATTATATAATAGTTTTTCAGACTCCTCCCTACCCAAGCCAATCAACCATTTAGTTATTATTGAACCAATGCAGGACATTTTGCAATTTTTAATATTTAAGTCTGGGGGGATTTTATTGTATAATTTCGGTCCCAGATACGCATACGTCTTTTGATACTTTGCCGTATTGGTCCCTGGGACGAAGAGATCCTTTCTGTTGTGACTATATATAGATATATACCTACATTTTGTTAATGGGAATGTAGAATTCGATTTATTAGATATACAGATGCATGAAAGGTAGTCGATAACAAACGAGGGCTAAGGAGTTGTACGGGATCCAAACTTAGGTACCTAGCTGGACGATGCAAAATTCAAAACCGTATCTTTGCGATGAAACTTAGTAGAGATGAATGCAGTGGCGGTTTTCTCTGATGGGCGATTGTGCAGGGAACTCTCGAAGTAAAACATAATATGACTACAGTTTGAACAGCAAACGCCATAGTACTTGCCCTTACGAATAAACACCATGCCAAGACTCCGTATTAAAAATATCTACCAATAGAAACACGGCGGGCGGCTTCATTATATGTGCGGATTTCGTAACGCACATATGAAGCGAGAAAACCGGAGGAATATTTCATACAACATAAAAACGGTTTCGAACGATGTCAGAACGTATGTCATAGTCAAAATGTACTATTCGGGTGCGCAGCGATGAATCTAATATATTTTCTTCTTTCTGTGGATTTTCCAGTTTCATTAGTAATTTGTTCTAGTATTGAAAAGTTTTGGTTATTTTTAATAATTTTGAAACTTTACAAGGTTTTTAAAAGAGAAAATACGATTTAAAGTTTTCGCATTAAAATAAACAGGTAGGTTATATTTTTTTAAATGTTATTCTGTCATTTTAGTTATCGTTGTGGCTAAATAGAACCTGTCATAAATATTAACTTATACTTTTCTGGAATTACCTAATACTTCAATTTCCACACCAACTTTTAAAATGACGAGATTCCATCATATCGATGAAGAAGAAAAGAAAGAACAGAAAGCCGAACTTCTTTCTTTTTTAAATCGCTTTAATGTCGAACTCCCAATGATTTAGACCACGAACTACCACTGATACTGATGGAAGACAACTAGCCAGAGGCGTCTTTATAATAAGCCTTCCATTTGAAGTAGTGTTGCCATGAATAAACATAGTTAAATGGACGGTTTTGAATAAAACGGCCAGGACTCCAAGGTGTTGCAACGCATAGGCCATAGGTCATAGGTTATTAAGGGGGCGGTCGCAGAGCCCTTTTCACACAAAACTTAATTTTGGATTTGAGGCCAAAATACTTAACTAAACTGAAAAATTATTAAGTAAACATCTAGTACAGGTGTGTGCTAATTTATTTATTTGTATTTTCATTTTTAAAACGTAGGTAATTAAGGAATCAATTTTTCGTGATTTTAGAACCAACTTTGGCAATTGTTTGTGAGTTAATGATAAATTAGCTTTATTTACTTTAGAACTATGACGAATTACAATACATAAAAAATAATAAAAATGATAAAAAAGCATTTGATAACACAAATTAGTCGTATATAAGTTAATATTTCTACCCAAAGAAATGCTTTTATTATGATGTTTAATTTTGAAAAAGATATTTTTGGTTATAATTAATCATTAGGTAGAGAAATATTATTTTTTAATAATTATAATTAACTCAAAAAACAATTCCAAAGTTGCCTCAAAAATCATGAAAACTGATTTCTTTATTTACCTTTCTCTACTAGATATTTCCAGTACGTTTTGATTGAGAAAAATAATTTTTCAGTTTGGTTTGGTATTTTGGCCGCAAAACCAGAATTAAGTTTTATATAAAAAATGCCCCGTATGCGTTCCTCTTAAGGATAATGAGGATTTTTTAGGAGGCAATTTAGCTTCTTTTTATATTTTACGTATTACACCAGGGAAATTAGAATGGTGCAATAGATGAAATCCATATAACACTGTTTATTGACTGCAATATCATTAATAGAATAGCCCACAAAACCCCTTCAAGGCTTAAATCGGAGTTTTATTAAAGGCAATATATAATAAAATACACGAATATAATAAAACTAACTGTGCCATAAAAGTGATAAATAAAACATAATTGTGATATTGATAAACAAGATGAATGCACATGGCGTAAGTTTAACATAGAGGTTATCCATTGTTCACCTCTTTCTGTAAAATAATAATTGTCTTATATTTGACACTGATTTAACCTTGTTTATTTTTATTATTGAACGATTGTTGTACTACGACACAGGTGAGATAAGCTTATTTATGGAGCACATAAAACGATCTAGACAGTTGCATTTGCTGAATAATGAACAGAAAAAAACAACTTCGCATTTATTGGACCACCGAAAGTGGCCACTGAAGTTTGAAAAAATGCCTTTGACTTATAATAATATATTGGCGTACAGAGATCCTGACAAAAAATACCGCTTTCTATTTCATTATGGGTTTATTTCAACTGGTTATTGGACAAATGATAGAATTATTTAGAATCTCGTTAAAAAATATTTGCAAGGGAACATGTCTGTAGAGGTTTTATTCTTTGCTTAGTAATTATAAAATTTGTGTATTTTACGACCACCATGTTAGGCACATGTTATAGGTTATAGGGTTAGACTTAACAAAGGATTTACTTTGGTTTTTTTATGTGTGGTTCGCAAGCTTTTTTGTCGTAATGGGCGTGGCAGTGTACATACGCGTTTTCACGGGTGGGAATAGCCGCATAAAATGTTTTCCTTGAGAAAATGTATTTTTTTAATAGAGGATTTTCAGAAGCTTGGGGAAATTGGGAAACCCTTATCCATTTGGGGGCTCCCAGGGCTATGTGTGTGGCTTTTTTCTCGAATATTTAAAGTTTTTTAAAATGGGACTCTGAAGCATGGATGAAAAAATGCCATCCTAAGTACAGTCATAAGGACCGTCGGATCAAATATCAGCCAGGGTAGATACGCGATTTCAAAAAACCTGCCCCTCGTTCGGCCGCCCGTGTCTGTTGCACACATTGCACTTAAAGTTACGACGCCTCTGGTAGAAATCCTCATCTGCAATTTATATCGATTATACTTTACACATAATAGACTCTTTAACTGCCGCACAAGGATTTTATCCCGTTTTCAGACCAGCAGGACATTTTCACCGTTACCTAAAAGTTCCGTCTTTATGATAGTTCCATTTTGAATACAAAGCGATCAATTAACTATAAACACCAGCCAAAACTACACCTTGAAATAATTATATCACTTGATTGACTTCACCGTGACTGTTTAACAGAGAGTGGGTGGAAATTGCCAAATAATTTTGCAAGTCATTCACATCAGGAACGACCTTTGAGGTTACAATAAACTATTACAGTCTCTTTCCTTTTATAAGCAGTTTTTTTGCCCGAAGTCATTGTCTGGATTTTTCTGAACTCGGAAACGTAATATTGGCAAGATCGCTCTACCCACGCAGCAAATTAATTTAAATGATTGAATAACAAAATCAGTAATGCATTAACCTCTCAGACCTCGGACGTATTCTGTCAGAAGGTCAGAAATTTTCGGCTTTGAAATAAAATCCAAGTAAATGGATCATTTCTGAATGTATCCAAAAACTAAAAACTGATTTTGAAAGGTGATGAAATACGCTTTCAAAATTTATTATTAGAAATAAACATAATTTGTGAATGCCAACATAAAAAGTTTAAAAGTGGCTCACGCTGATAAAGAAAAAAAAACACATACACATACTTTATTAGGCAATTGTATTATACACGATATTGTCATCTCTAGTATATTTACTAAAAAATAATTAATAAAAAATGCATAAAAAATTCATAAGTTTTTATCAAATTTTGTCAGAAACTTTGGTTTCATAGAGGCTAATTTTCAATTTATTTTTCTGTAGAACTTCTATATTCGTGGTGTTTTCTCTTTTTAACATATTTTCTAATTTGGGAGGCGGGAATAGGTACCACCGCCCCAGGAAGCATTTATTAGATAACCAACACCTCTGCAATAGGTCACCCCAAGTGGTTCGCTACGTTTGGTGACTTAGCAGGGGTGCCCGGGTCCATGGGGGGGTGAGGTTTGTCTAGGTTTTGGCCGCGGATGATCTGGGTACACTGAACACTGAACCCTAGATTCCTACCCAACCCTCGTACCCTTTTTCTTCCCAGATATATCCTTAAAAATACCCTCCACACAGCATCCCCAAAGATAACACAGGCCCTGAGGGAAATTATTTTCCTCAGTAATGACGTAATGTAAAAATCCTCCGACTAATGTAAAAAAAAAAATCCATGATAACTCAGAATCAACTCAACTCAACATCTCTTTGAAAAGTCATTAAAAGCTATGGAAAAAAAAGTTGCCCTTAAGCTATTTAACCAATTTTTTATATAATATATATTTTTTTATCATTTTTAATGACTTTAAAGTGAGATGTTGAGTTGATTTCATTTTGAGTTATCCGGTCAACCATTTTTAACACCATTTAGATCAGTGGTTCCCAAAGTGGTCCCTACTTCCCGGGATCATTCAGAGGGTCCGTGGAAAATTACAATTGATTTGGGGGTCCCTGAACAACTCAGGGGGTACTAAAATATAGAATTCATAACGCCAAATTTTCTAGTCACACCTCCCCCCCAGAATGGATGGTTTTATTGTCAGGGATTTTGGCAGGAAAACTCATTCCCTATACCGACTATGAAAAGGGGTTCGCGGGTCAAAAGAGCTTGGGAACCACTGGTTTAGATCATATTTCTCACCATGTCAGTAAGGGAGATACAATGATTTCTGTGAGACCAATGTGAGCTGTTCTCAAAAGCGAACAAATTAGCCTGAGTGGGTTAAGTTCGTCGACTTCTTATTTAAATTAAGAAGAGACTGACGGTTTTTCTGTTATTATGTTTATATGACCTTAACATTTAAATAGAATTTTCGTTTTCGTAAGCAGTTCAGGAAGTCATTATGTATTGACTTTCCGATAATAGATTGCCACATTTGCATGTTTGTATTTTCACCTTTATGTCCGGAGAGTTAGTGTGAATGACCTTTTTAGAGTTCAAGCTTTGTATCAATGTCCTGTCTTCTAATCTAATATTTGTTTTGTTATTATTGCAATAGGGTCAGGTGTGATAAGCTATGCCAATAAAAGAAATTGCAAATATTGGATAGATAAAATGGGTAGGTAAACATACTAAAAATAAAGAACCATGCCAGCTAATGTGAGGGTATGGTGAACAACATTTAAAAAAAACTAATTCCTCAATATCAAAAATCCTCAGGATCTAAAAATCAAGATTTTAACTTCATTCAAAACATAATAATTCCAAACCAAACGTAAACAAACTATAAAAAAATGTAAGATAACTAAACACATTTTTCGAGAATATACAAACTATACACACACTTAAAAATATATATATGTATACATATTTTTTTATATTTTTTTTTATAAATAAACAGTTTAAAATAATCACTCATTTAAAAAATAAATAAAGAAGAAACTTTCTACTACAACATATAAATACTTGTCACACTTAAACATAACCACGTAAACACCTCAGCACAGGTTCTCCTAGTGAGGTGTTCACGAAACATACAAAATTACCCAACCACAGTTTCACATTCACTAACCTACCTTACACACAACACAACAAAAAATTCATAAATTATGTTATTAGCTATTATGTATAAATATTAATAACTTTATGTGAACACTGTAATATTATATAGAAATAAAAAAAAATAAAAAAATCGTGATTTATTATTGGGGTATTACGCCGCGTTGCGTTTCTTCATTATTTAGTCAACGTTTCAGACAAGTTTACAACTAACTAACTAACTAACTAACTAACCATCACGCCGTTTCCCCGCAGGGGTAGGCAGAGAGGATGGACCGCCAAATAATTCGGTCTTGGCATACACTCCTTGCCTCATTCACATTCATACATCTTATCATACATGCTCTTCTATTATTCTGACTCTTGGCATAGCCCGACTGAAGTATCTGATTCACTTGATCGTGCCATGTCTTCCTCGAGCGTCCTCGACTTCTTCTACCATTCACATTTGCGTCATATATTCTCTTGACACTCCCTTCTTTATTCATTCGCTCTACATGTCCAAACCATCTAAGCGTCCCTTTCTTAATCTTACCTATTACGCTCACATCGGCCTTGCATTCTTTTCGGATCTCCACATTCCTCACAAGATCATACATGGTTTTACCACACATACGCCTCAGGGATCTCATTTCTATAGCATTCAGTCTATTTTCATCCTTTCTCTGCCAGTTCCATGTTCACTGCCATACATCACGGTAGGAACCAACACTCCATTTGGGACTGCTAGCTTCGTTTCTTTGGACAGCTTTTTGTTGGCGCCAACGGCATTAAGTACACCATTAATGGAGTTATCTGCATTTACCCTTCTTTCAATATCCCTATCAGCCTTCCCATCTCTCGTAAACATACTTCCCAACAAGTTTACAATGTCCTTCATCAAGACAAATGTATAGATTGTGAAGTTGAAGTAGTTCTATAGAAGCCCGTGAAATCTTAGAGTCGTTATTTCAGTATAATTCATTAAACTAATGTGGTTTTCGACGTTTAGTTTTGGTGTAGCCATCAAGTACAGTATGACAACTATTAACCCGTCATCTCTATTAATATTAATGTGGTTTTAACTAATTAATTACAGTAGACCAATTTCTGTTAATTTTTATTTACATTTTCCAAATGTACTATGCTATGAAGAGATTTTTGACGGCTAAAACGTTCGAAAGTGTTCGGTATTTTCCAAAAAATTTTAAAGTTTTTTCATCAGCATACTCTAATATTAATATGATACATTTGTAAAAGCATGGAATTTCGTTGTAGGAGACGACCTCATTTAAAAATATCTTCAATATTAAACCTTCAACGCGTTGCAGATCCATTGTACGGTGGTACTTCATGATTTTCCATTTGTTTCATATCTTACACATGAAGTCATTGTTACAGAGGGCGTAGGTACCTGCGACCGACGAGCCCATCGATATAATATTATCGTAGATTTTATGGTCGATATTACGTTACTTGCCATGTTATGACGTTTGAGCCCTTGACCTCAAAGGGTGAATGTCCCTGAGTCCTGGCGAGAAGCTGGAGTTTGCAGTAAAGCAGAGGCGGGCTTTTTTAAATTTATTTATTTATTGTAAATCCGGTGTAGATGATTAAAGACTTAATGTATTAACCCCGATATGTGCACAATGGATTTACAAAAATATGATAAGTAGAATGTGCGTCGATGATAAGCTGAAATACAGGCGTGAATACATTATGGCCCAGTCAACATTAGTTTCTAACTAGACAGTGCCATTTCTAAGAAACATGATATCAATTTTTGTTTTTTGTGGACGTAATATCAAATTGTAAAGACTTTTACGGTTTTTTATTTGGTTCAGAGGCCTCAATGTTTGTAATATGAAGCGGGTTTCTAAAAAAAAAAATCGGTAAATATCCAGAGGCGCGCCTCATCCAATACCCATAAATAATTAAACAAAAAAAAAAAATTGTTTGCCTTCTTTTTTTGTCGTTCATATTTTATTAAATCCAAACTAAGAACCTACCTTACAAAATAGGTACTCAAATTATTTGTTTGGGTTTTATTATAAAAGAAAGAACTAATTACTGAAGACAATATTAGAGATTCCCAAACGAAAATTTAAAACAGAAACCGTATTTTTGCGGATTTTTCTGTTTCCAATTTTTGATTGAGATTCGCTAGTCTTCAGTGATTAAATATTACATATTCATTAAAAGAAAGATCTGACTATCCTAAAACACACTGTCATATAATATGTCACATCGATGAAATCGAATCGAAATGAACAAGATGAATTTGTGAAATGTGAATTGAAAAGCATTATTTAAAAAAACCGCCGTTAAGTAAAAACACTAATAATGCTAATAAAATAAAATGCCAATCTTGTTATTTTACCTATGACTGCGGAATAGCTGTTCATGATTGTAATTAAACGGATACAAAGTTTTTTAAAATTTTTATTTAATAAATTTTCGTATGTTACAGTTTTTGACATTTTTTTAAACTACCACGCTACGCTAATGCCCGTGTTATCGTAGTCAGTGTTTATATTTTTAAATAATTTGAGCGTCAGGATGAGGCGATCTGGATATTTTCCAATAATTCTTCCATTGCACATTTTAGTGATTTTAAAATTAGTTTAGTTTCTGATTTTTAAATTTACCTGGCCCCTTAGCACATCGATCTATAACGATTGATAGGATAACTTTCGGTAACTTATCATCGTTCCCTAGCACGAATAAGTGACAGTTCACAATGACTAAGTGTCCTTAATATATTCGACATCAACTGTTGTTTGTATGTTAGCGATCTGTAGTTGTCCTAGGGAACGATGAGAAGTTACCGAAAGTTATCCTATCAATCGTATTGATCGAGTGTGCTAGGGCCCCTGCTTGCTTTTATAACAATACATTCTGTTTATAGTACAATTAGTTTATATCTCAACAGGACAATAAATAAATTATTGTGTATTGATTGATTACTAGTTCGACCCTGGCCAAGTGGTGGAATTACATACTCTTCACTGACGCGAGGAAATCTGATAAAGGCTATACTTTACATAAGAACTCTTTTAAATCCTCAAGACCGTCTGTATTGATATTTAAAATTAAATCTCACAAGCTTTTAAAGAACGTCCCTTTTTCTTTCTATTTGAGATTTGTTCGAGACAGTACGTCACTTTGACTGGGCAGGATTCTAACTTCGGTTTATCTTGTTCTGAGATATGAGGTGTCAAAGTTCTAGGTCTTACCAACGGTTGTGTTTGCCCACCTAATGCGTGGCAGGCAGAAGATCGGGAGAATCTGGTTGAGGGAGACCTTTTGAACTCTCCACCCGGACTTTCTCGACCCATACCTTACACCACAGTGGAAGGGATAGATTAATACGTCTGTCATTCCTGGACACATTGAACCCATCCCTCATACCTTATTTCTTCCCAGAACTTCTCTTCTCTTTCCTTTCCATAAAAAGACTTTTTTTCCTTTGGGCCTCCTGAGTGGAGCTAATGTAAAAAAAATACAAACAAAATGTTAATTGCAAAAGGTTCAAAATGATGTCAGAATCTTTAAAATCTTGATGTTAGTTAGAACTACGTCATACAAGTATCTACGGAAATACAACACAGATGGCTTTTAAAATATTTTGGTTATAGAAATGAGCAAAAGAGAGCGTTTTGCATTATAGGTCATTTAAAAAAAAAGACATAAAACCTTGTTTAACTAACTAAGGTGAGAGTAGTTAACGCGAATGCCTGGATCACACGTACCGAGTAGATGAGCGAGACAGTGCTCTCGGCCGAGTGCTCGGTACGTGTAAACACATGACGCTCTGCCTCGCTTGCCCGTTCGCCAGGTGTGAACACGCACTCGGTGCGTACTCGCCACTCGTCACTCGCCAATCGCCACTCGCCACTCGCCGAAACTGAACTGACTGACTGACTCGGTGCAAGGTTTAAAAATACGTGTAAACACCTACTACATTTCACTGTCTCGCCCTTGTACTCGCTATGATCCAGGCATTGTTCACCTTCTAGAATAAGACCGAGACGCGTGGTAAGACAGAAACCCCAATTCGATATAAGGTATGTTCGAATTTCGTACCCCTGGGACAACAAGATTCTATCTGACATCTTGCATCAAGTTTCTTGAAATGTGATTTTGGTGAAAATTAGATTGCTTAAAAATATTTTAGCTGCTTTAATTAAATACTGCGAGTAGAACATATACGTATTTGACTTTGAAATAATAGAGTTTTTTATTAGTCTTTTTATAAGCCAATGAAAACGGCTTAAAGTTCAAAATCTCCTACTTACGTCATCAGGGCAGATGTGTAATATGATGGACTGTTGATGGACACTGTATCTCTGTCCGAAACCTTGGATAAAGAAGGAAGTATCGCATAATACGGCATAACACCCCAAACATAAATCACGTTAATACTTTTGGCGGTAAAAATCTAAAATCATGTCATGCAGAACATATTTAATCGAATTATCTTAAGGTTTAAGAACATTCCATCCAAAAAATGTCATTTAGGAAAAAAGAAATAATTAATTTATTTTAATTAACTGTTAGACCTAGTCAGTGATGGAAGGAAACCTGTTTCACATAAATTTTTTAAAAGCTTAATTGTTTGGATAAATAGCTCGTTTGTTTTTTCTTGTTGACTGGAAATCTGAAATTCAATTAAAATACGTTCTTCGTATTCAAGTGTTTTAATATTCCTCATTAATATTCATATTTTAGTCATCACAGATTTATTTTTTATTTTTTATGTTTCTTTCCTACAGAAGCGGACGCTTGTGTTTAGAATAGGAGCGAGTGTCAGAATGAAAAAATATTTTGTATCTACCTATAAATAAATATGATTTATGGAATTTTGAACTTAAAACTAAGTAGATAAATAGACAGTTAGATATGTTAATTATAATGATAAATTCATCATTCATTTGTTTTTACTTTGAATTGTTCTTTAATCGCTTCTATTAGACATTTATCGTCTTCAATTTTTCTTATCTTTTCCGGTAAACTGTTGAAGTATTTTTAAGTCATCAAACTTTGAAACTCAATATCTCAGTTACATACAAATGGGAGATGGAATTTGTTGTTCCAAGGGACGATTTTTCTAATTTGTTAATAATTATTTACCCATTAGAATAAAGCCAAGTGCCTGAAATTTAATAAAACACATTAAAATATGAAGAAAAATCTCAAACGAAAGCACCTAAACCAATTTCGGCGCCATTTAAAAAAAAAACTTAACACATTAACAACCTACACGCTATGATTCACAATTCACACCTCACACTTAAAAAGTGTTGACATTGTTAAATAATAGCTGACATAGAAAAAATATCTTCTACCATGCATTCGGGAAACATCACGAAATAATGTGAAATTGTGATAGCATGTAGGGACTAGCTTGCTTACTTTTAAATAGAAAATAAAGACATTTTAGTGAAGATTAGGTGCTAATTTCCGTCGACTCGGTCGTTAGTCACAAATCGTAATGGATGCGTTTGCAAACAGGTGCTAATTTTCGCAAGAATGTTGATATTATCATATCTTAACGAACATCAGCAGTTCATCGTTATCGTTCACAGTTACCGTTTTGGAAATAGCGACTAGTTCAGGCAAGTTTAGGATGTACCTGCGTCATTTGGACCAATAACCATCTATTTTTAATGTAACTAAATGATTCATAGTTTTAAAATCAATTTTATTGGAATAACTTTGGAAAGTTTTATACCCATCAATGTAATATATCATTGAAGAAGATAATACTGATAAATCTAAAGGAAACATAAAACAGAAAAATAAAAAAAAGTAATGGTCGCAACTGGGAATCGATCCGAGTATCTCTCGTCTTATCGGGACACTTACTGGTGTTAACCAACTCGGTCATCGGGATTTTTCTCCTCCTGACGGTCTGACGGCCTCCGTATCGAGGGGTAAGGCCCAATCCGAAGGCCGCGGGTTCGAAACCGGCGTGCGCAAGTAAATTTTATTTTATTAGTTTGTGCTGTTTCACAATTAAGTAATTAAAAATAATATATAGTATATTTGCGCCACGATCAAGAGTGGAAGATACTCTCAGTACCACCCTGGTGTGAGACAACCATTCAGAATTGAAACGTTGCTTGAAATGGCTTTAGCCGTGTTTGGTGACCAGATTTGAACAGCCAGGTAATTCGCCACCTTCATCTCATCTCCTTCCTTCTTCGCTACCTTCAGCTTCACAACATGCCCCAATTGGGGATGACATAGAACTAGACGGAAGCAGGAGGGACTCCAGACGGAAGCAGGAGGGACTCTTGTGCGGTGTTCATATATATGAAAAATCACATTTTTTCCAGGTTGCGACCGTTACCTATTTTTTTATATTTCTGTGTTTTTTTCTGTTTCATTTCTCCTTTAGTATTAACTTCTTATTCGACGATAGTTTATTTGTATTTTTCTTTACCACTTTTGCAATGTACTGGTTTTTATGCTGTTTTTGCAAAATAAATAAAATCAAATTTAGAATTTGGAAGGTCAGTGGCTGAGTTCGCATCGCGTCTGTTACCCATCCAGGCGTCGTGGAGCTACTTTCCATGGAGCTACTTTCAAGCGACGCGATCGCCGCTCGTCTGTACCTTCCATACTATTATTAGTGTTTGTAACGGCAACTAAGCGCTGCACTACCAAAATAGTATGACAGGTAGCGGGTAGCGTAAGTAGCTCCGTGAACGAAGGGCGTTACTGTTTTGGTAGTGGAAGACTTTCAAATGTTGTCGGTTATTCGTAAACCAGAAATGTGTTAAAAAATTAAACGTTCGTCCCATAGACATGACATGTTTAGGATGTATAATACTACTTTCTTATTTTATGATAAGCTGAACTCAATGATAATACATGTATTATCGTATTATCACAAAATTATCAAACAGTAACCAAAATACCTAAATAACAAAAAAATATTCAAAAAAAATATTTGTTCTTCAAACTGTTATATCCGGGTCAAATCTTCCCACAAATGATAATTTAGTCTCTAGTCAATCCATGCTATGCAATTGTACTACTTAAGTAAAATAAATACAAAACAATACAAGAACAACACGTCAACCCACCAGATACCAAATTGGAAAATAATTCACCGACTCCAGATATTTTCACATCAGAGGGTTCGGCTCGGTAGGACTCCTAAATGGACCGATAAATCCTACTGATCCCTCAGTATAAATATTTAAAATATCTTTCGTAATCCTACACGTATTTAAAATTTAATTATATTTTTGAAATTAGCTATCACTTTGTGGTTATCCATTTTATAATTAAATGAAACAATATATCTTAGTTACAACCACTGATTTATTTAGTTACACGCCGACCGGTTTCGGAACAACCGTTCCTTCTTCAGGGCAAACATATAATGATGACAATTTACAAAATATTGTGTGGGTACAATTTATCAGTAGGTATAATAAATATCTATACAATTCTAATAATAATAACGATAAAGAATGGCGAAAAATTTTATATATCAACAATTTTTCAGTTCAATGTTGCAAAAATCTCCCTTCTAATATTAAACCAGCTTTTTATACAAGAAATAATATCGGTAACTTTTTGAGGAACGCTAAAGATAAAGACCATAAATTAACTAATTCCGGAATATATAAACTCAAATGTAATGACTGTTCCTCATTTTATATCGGGAAAACAACGCGTAATTTCGAAATTAGAATCAAAGAACACTTAAGGTGTCTTAATAATAATAATTTTTCCGATTTCGCTAACCATATAATTGAAAATAACCATAGTTTTGAAAAAAATACAGGGATAAATATTCTTCACATTAATAATAAAGGAAAACGCTTAGATAACTTAGAAGCTCTAGAAATAAAAAAATCCCTTAAAAATAATGAGTCGATTATCAATAAACAAAAAATATTAACCTATAGCCCAATATTAAATCTCTTCCCATTCGGTGTCCATTCTGTCCCCACTTACTCTTCATCAATTCCTAGCCACGCCCCCACCCCTACCACAACACCTACTGATAAATTGTACCCACACAATATTTTGTAAATTGTCATCATTATATGTTTGCCCTAAAGAAGGAACGGTTGTTCCGAAACCGGTCGGCGTGTAACTAAATAAATCAGTGGTTGTAACTAAGATATATTGTTTCATTTAATTATAAAATTTAATTATTATTATTTCAAAAATTGTTATTATTAATATTTAATTGACCATTAACATTTTTTTAAATCTCTAAAACGTATGTGTACGTGCGTTTAAGTATTTGTATGAAGCATGCAATGCACGTACAAGATATATACATATCTACTTTAAACTAAGTATAATAAGCTTTTTCAGAATTAAAAGCACTCATTGATAAATTACTTAATATTGGTTTATTGGGACTTTTCTCTTTTGTTAGATATATATATATATATATATATATATATATATATATATATATTTACTTTTTTTAAATTATATATGTTTAAAAAAAATTAGTTTTTTTGTTATCCATATGCAACCGAGCTCTGAGTTTTACCACCTGCATTGACGAATGAAATGCCTCTTGAAACGCGTGAATCAAGCAGCTTGACGTGTTCATCAACCTGCTTGAGCATAGACAACAAAATTACGCGCGTGTCGTCAAGCCGCTTGATCGAGTTGGAATCTCTTTAGATTTAGATCTTCAGTCTAACGTTCTCCCAACTGAACCATTTCGGTAGATATATCTAATGTGTGCCTACATTCTAGATTAATTTTGCCCGCGGCTATGTCCCAAGGGCCGACCTTGCAATCGCCAGTGGGCCTAATAAATCTTATGTTACTTGTGCAAGGCGCCACCGCATCGACGAGGGTCAGTCAAAAAATAACTTCTGCTATTTTTTCTCCTTTTAATTGTCAAGAAATTAAAATGAAATTACACAGGTTAAAAACCACATTATTGACGATTAATTTGTCACTTTTCAATATAATCTCCATTTCGACAGTTTTGGTCCACCTTTTAACAAGGGAATGTATTCCAGTGTCGTAAAAAGAACAGTACTGCTTCCTATATAATGAATTGATGCACGGACGTTTTCACGGCCACCTCATTTTCAAAGTGAATATCACGATGAGCTTCACATCGCACTACCTTTACTGAGGGAGAGAATGCGTCACAATTCATTTGTAGTAATCCGACGATCACCACCATCGACTTGCTGAATGTTGCATTGAGTCACTGCAGTCAACTTCCTACCGCTTCACCTTTCGTCAGCCAACAGCGTTTTTTCTTCAGCTTCGTTACAGCGACGAACCCATCATCAATGCTGACATCCGCTGTTGCATCACCGTACACATTTTTCAGTCTTTCATGATTGCAAATGGGCGTTTCACTTTCTGCATTCAAGAATTCAATGCAGTACTGCCACCTGTTGACGCAGAAAGTTACAACTGCAGTTTATAGAAGAAGATTGGAGGAATAGCGCTAAATTCAATTTTTTCGTTTAACTAACTTTATTTAAGTAGAAAAAAATAAGAGGCATTAGTTTTTGACTGTCCCTCGTATATACCGACTTCATACGTAACGGTCCATTATCACTCTGCCTCAGGTCCATTACATAAAACATGCAGTACTTATCTAAATAGCGGTATTTCTTAAATTTGAAACGAAAGCCCAGGGCCATCCCCGGGCAATCAGGCATCTATGGGAAAGTAAAGTGTAGCCTTGGTGCGCCACATTCAACGGGCGGCTAAGATTTAAAGTATATTTTAAATCATTTTTGATATCAAAATACCTCTATAAAATATTATACATATTACATATTACATTACCTTTCACTTTTATAAGTTCCTCTCATCCTAAAATGAATTTTGTAACTCATCGAGATTGGCTTTTTAAAAATATTATTTGTAAACAGGGAGTTAAGGGACGTACTTGACTTACTTTAAAACCGCTTGGACACATAAACTTGTTTTCACGATAATTTAACGTAGTTAGACATAGGAATGACGTATGGCCCGTACCTGAGTTATTAACCAGTAATTCGTGATATTCTTTGGAGTAAAAAATGTAAAAGAAGTTTTGGTCTCCGGTGACTTTTTTGATGTTTTTTTTTCAACTAAAGCATTAAAAAAATCCGTAGGTTAGATAATACAGTTAGGGGAGGATTAGAGATCGGTTGGTTACTCGGCTGAGTTAGCAATCGCGACTTGTGGAAGATTTTTTTATTATTTTGAAGTACCTACGAATTTAAAGCACCTAAATATAAATTAAATACCAACTTACTTTAATTTTAACAGTTATAACATTTTATAAAGTGTAATAAATAATGTGTAAATCATTTAAACAATAATAGGTTTCCACTAAAGTATCTAATTTTTTGTAAACAAAGAAAAATAGTTACATTAGCCTATGGGGATGGGATGGTGGGAGGGAAGGGAAAGGGATGGATCTATTCTGTATTAATAGGGTGTATGTATGGTACATAAGTAGTTATAGTAAAGTATCGAGAGATTGCCTGTGTGACTTTAAGGAGTGTGGTGCAGAGTTAAAAATGACAAATTGTGTTATTGTATTGAAAGTGTGTGATCCACGATACATGAAGGAGTTTTGCTTAGAATTGGTGTTGCATCGAGGGAGGCTAAAAATTTTGTCTGATCTGGTTCGTTTGTTGGGAACTCGTAGTTGCATTCGTTGTAAGAGTTCAGGGCAATCTACGATGGACCTCGATTTTTTTGTGTAGAAAAAGGACGTCAGCCGAGCTTCTTCGATCTTCCAATGATAATATATTGAAGTACGCGGCCGAATCTTTGTGGTTTGCTGTCAATAAGAAATTAGGGCGTTTAATTTTTGTAGTTTGCCCCGGGACGGCCCTGAACAAACCGCGGAACGCGTACCGCAGTCGGAACTCCGCCTCTACGTTTGTTGTTACTTTATTTTATTTTTGATTGATTGTCTATAGGCCGGTATATATCAGTTTTTATGTTCGCTATGAGAGAGATTTAGTGTCTCCGCTGACTAGATGGTTAAGACCAGATCTTTCAAGCAAGACTCTCTAAACCTATATCGCAGTGGGAGGGATGAATTCAAACATCCGTCACTCCTGGACACACTGGCTCCCAATTTCCTACCCATCCCTCGTACCTTTTTCCTTATCATAACCTACTCCCTTTCCTTTCCCTAAAAAGACCCTCACACACCATCCTCAAAGATGTAATAGGCCCTGAGGGAAATTATTTTCCTCATGGCCTCCTGTATGGAGCTAATGTAAAAGAAAATAATTCAATCGACGGCTTTTGCAAACTGGCGATAGTACTGACTTGAACACGTGATGCTTCGAAATCCTTCGCGCGCCCTTTTTTATTATAGAGAAACCTCACAAGAGTCCCAACTGCTCCCTTCTGGAGCCAGTGAGACTATGGCATCCCCAATTGGAGTATGTTGTGAGGCTGAAGGTAATTGGGGAAGGGAAGGAGATGGGGAAGAGGAAGGTGGGAAAGTACCTGGCTATTCAGATCTAGTCACTAAACACGGCTAAAGCCATTATTAAGCAATGTTTCAATTCTGAATGGTGGTCTTACACCAGGGCGATACTGAGAGTATCTTCCACTCTGGAACGTGCCGCAAATATAACATATATTATTTTTATTAATTAATTGTGAAATAACACAAACTAATCAAATAAAATTTATTTGCGCACGCCGGGTTCGAACCCGCGACCTTCCGAATGGGAGTCAAGTGTCTTACCACTCGACCACGGACGACCCATACTCTAATCAGCCTTTCTTTCTTCTTTGAAACTTCTCCCAGTAAGACTGGCAAAGAAAATAGATGTGGCATAAAAAAATGTTATTTTGCTGTACATCGGTGGCTCATTCTATCTTACTGCAGTAATTATCTAGCCAGCTTCCTCGTACTGCATCAAACAATGTATTCGTATATCACCCATTCAGATTTACATTGTTCAATTTGCAATCTGATTGTTTTTTTTTAAAGTTTTTTTTCTGAATATCTTTTACATTAACTGCAGCTTTGTTGCAGCGAGGTTGAGTGAACAGAAAGACAATCTGATTGCGTAAAAACAGCTCTTTATAGGCCAGAGGAACACGATGAATTTTCACACAATTTTAGATCACCGGATTAACCAGTTAAAATCTAAAATGCAGATTATGAAGCAAATTTATAGAAGGGGATCATCGTAGATTGAAGGTTGAATAATAATAATATTTAATTAATATGTTATTTTACCTACATATTCCTTTTTTTACAAGAAGAGAACATCTACACTTACAGAATACCCGAACCCGTTTAGTGACACCAAACGGGAGTTTATTCATATATTTTTTTATTTATTTACAATTAAACCCGCTAAACTACTTATGTAGTTTGTCAACAGGAACATAGAGACAACATTTTATACAATTACATGATACAATTTAAACGGTATATGATGATTCATAAATACATAAGTTGGTCAAATTACACAAAAGTTTACATACATAAATAGCAGCATAAGCCTTATACATATGTATGAACAAATTAGTATAATCATTAAGAGGCTAGACTTTGAACCACACGCGGAACACCCGCGTCTGTCATTCTGTCCCGCTCACAATAAGCTC
Source organism: Limnephilus auricula (assembly GCA_951813805.1). Classification (NCBI taxonomy): domain Eukaryota; kingdom Metazoa; phylum Arthropoda; class Insecta; order Trichoptera; family Limnephilidae; genus Limnephilus; species Limnephilus auricula. Next base: position 31,533,339 of record OX638404.1, read on the forward strand.
ACGCACACTTACAATACATGCGAATGCGAAATGTGCGAATGAGACAACGCTTAAATTTACCTACAGAAATCGCTCGAAAAGGGGTTTATGGAGAATACACTTTTCTACACCGAAACTTTCACGAAATTGAAATTTAAAAAAATATATATTTTTTAGAAAGAAGAAGCTACGTCGAAGATAGTAGCCCCAATCGACGGGTTTCGCGCATGTCAGTGCGCAGGGACGCGTGGTTGGGGCGTTACTCGCCCGAAAAAGTAGAACGAAAAACAAAATGGATCAGTAGCATTTTCGCTCCATCGGGACGACATATCTGCATCTACGAATGAATCGCTCCATCGGGACGACGTATCTGCATCTACGAATGAACTGCGCATGTCAGTGTGCAGGGACATGTGGAGAGGGACTCTACTTGCCGAAAAAATAGAACCAAATTGATTCAATCTACTAAAGAGCTGACTAACCTACTGTACTAAAATTGTGGTGTTCGGACGCGTTTACTTACTAATATACGTGCTACTCGACTAAACTACTTACCCAGTGCGAACGGCTCTAATGGCCCGTATAGACTAGGCTACTGTTTTAGTGGAGTAGCGAGTATTTTAGTAACTAAACGTGTCCGAACACCATGCATTTATTAGTAAGTAGGAGCATTTTGATCAGCCAAGTGGCCAGTTACTCGCTACTCGACTTGCTTACTGGCTTAGTCTGAACGGGGTCTAAGAGCTTCGTCAGGTCAAAACGTTTCTTAAATAAGGTAGTAATTTTGCATAACGAACGACATTATCCAAATAAATGCTTATACTGACAGTTAACAGAAACATATCTGACACTATGGAGGCCTGGCTAAAATTTGTTGTTATTTATTGATATTATATAAATATTGTTGACCGTGGTCGAAATATTGATAACTGACCATAGATGACGAATTTTGTCAACTTCAAATTGATAAATGGTTTTATCGATCGTCCTTATTCAAGTTATTGACCTAAATTCAACAGTAACTACTAACTACTTCTTTGTACCAAATAATTATCACCTCACTGACATGGAACCAACCAAAAACAAACATTTGGCCTTTAGTTCAATGATTTAAAATATGCTGGTGTGCAGATAATATCTGCTCGGAGTATTTTTTCTTTAATTTGTTTTAAAATTGCATTTGCAGTTGAAAAGAGATATCGCACTAGGAACAGAGTAGAAATCCGTGGCATTATTAAAATTTGCAACAATTTGCCTCTTACCGGGCAACCGCGAAAAGAATTGAATAGAATAAAAAGACGAAAGGTCATCGCAGCTAACAAAATAAATAGCAACAACAAGTCTAAAATCACGGTCAATGTATCTACAACCATCCCATGAATAGATCATACTTACTAGAAATGTCTTCCATGTAGATTTGAATGTAATACTTTTTTTTAATAAGTTTTTTTAATATTGTGCCGTTAAACTGATTGATATCATTTTCGTTTGTTTTGGGGTGTTATGCCGTGTTGCGCTACCTCCTTCTTTAGCCGACGTTTCGGACAGCGTTGCAGTGTCCATCATCAGGGCAGATCCAGCAGATCCGGCAGATCCGGCAGATCCGGCAGATCCGGCAGATCCGACGATAAAGGCTAAAGAAGGAGGTAGCGCAACTCGGCATAACACCCTAAAAACAAACAACGAAAATGCTTTTGGCCGTGAAAATCTAAAAACGTATCTGATTGATATCAGTTTAATGTATCAGTACATCAAATAATATTCACATTATAACATTACAAATAAATACATACTTTTATTTTTACATACATTAAAAAAAATTAGAGAAAATGGAAGAAAGAAAAAGAAAAAAGATAATAATAATGGAAACAAATTAAAAACGAAAAGAAGAGAAACAGTGGTTAGCACAAAATACACACACATAACCATTTTTTTAGCATTCATCCTTCTGAAAGTCAATTCGCAGCTTTTTATTGAATTGGCTAACATGTTGTAAACTGTTAGAACGAAGTATTCTAGAGTTCTTTGACCGTATTTATTTAGGTATCTAGTAATTACAAGTCCATGGTTTGCAGTTAGTCTTGTATTATGGACATGTGTTTATTATATTTAGATGGAGATGTACTCGTATGCTGACTCGCAATTTTAAGCCACAATATAGCACGAACAGGTAATAAGTTTTGCAGAGATGTATAGTAATGATTTTGGTTCATCATGTTTTTGTTCGTAATTAGTTTTGTTTAATAATAATTTCACTAAGAAATAATGTAAATTTTGCACTGAAAGAATATTTGTTTTTGTTGAATGTCCCCTTGTAGTTATTCCATATCTTATTCGGGATTCCACCAATAACAGATATACTCTTCTAATAGTATTTGGTGGAACAAAAAACTTCAGTCTATAAAGTTAGCTCAAGCCGTGTGCAAACTTTTTGACACCACTGACTGGATATAGGAGTCCCCGGGCTTTATACATATTAAAAAAAACCTTTCTCTTGGTTTGAAAGTTAATTCTGCAAAAATTCATTAATCTCGGAATAAAATTGTAGATTTGCATAAAAATTAAATTCAAACTGCGCTCCACGGACACTCTTCTTTGTATAAATTAATTGATTTTTTTACATTAGCTTCACTCAGGAGGCCCACAGAAAAATAGATCCACTCAGGGCTCACGTCATCCTTGGGAATGCTGTGACGAGGGTTGTTTTTAGGAAAGAAAGGAGATGAAGCTCTGGGATGGAAAATAGTATAGGGGGTAGGAATCTAGGTGTCAGTGTGTCCAGGAGTGACGGATGTGTAATCCATCCCTCCCACTGCGGTATAAGGTGATGTTCCGAGAGAGCTCACTTTGAGTGGTCAAATGGCCCCTATCAACCAGTCTCTTCCGATCTGGAGGGCCACGCAGAAAGTGCCAAGACCTAGACAAACCTCACCCCGTGGATCCGGGCACCTCTGCTTAGTCATCAAGCGTAGCGAACCACTTGGGGTGACCTATGGCAGAGGTGTTTGTTATCCAATAATTAGCTCCTGGGGCGGCGGTACCCATACCCGCCTCCCAAATTGTATGTAATGCATATACTTGACATCGTATATCGACATGAAAATTCATACTGATTTCGTGTTCAAAATTTAAGCAAGGAATGGTCGGACTTCTGTGTTACAAAACACGCCCACATGGCATTTCTCATTTCTTCTTTACTCTATGTTATATCCATCACTGTTGCAATATTGCAAAAAAGAAACCAGCAGATATTTGCGTAGCACGATCCATGATGTATTAATGTGAATGAATCAGGTCGAGGTACTTCATCTGCAGCATTCAAAATTCATTCACCCGGGATGCGAATTACAAGGTTTGAAATGGCTTTAGGTACTTTTTCTAAGTTAACTGTGTGTGTATATATATTATTATATCGCAATTACCGTTTAAATGCTTTCTGATGCTGAGTCATGTGCATCAAGAATTTTCATGGGCACAATAACTGGCAGGACTTCTGTTAGTTGAGTTTTATGCATCAACGTATGATCAATTCGCTTTTTTTAAATTGTTTTTATTTCTTGCTAGAGCAATCCCGATGAGTTACAAAACTCATTTTAGGACAGGAGGAACTTACAATTAATAGGTAGGAGGTAGTAGTTACAATTTTACAAGGGTATTTTGATATCAAAATATAAGTTTTACATTCAGTACAGCTTAAAAAAAAAGACAGGTTAAGTAGAACAAACAACAAGCTTTGATTATTGTCAAGTATTTTTAAATCCCTCCCAAAAAGAGGCAAGGATTCCGATGTTGAATTTTTCAAGGACTAGGGGATCACTTTAATCTGGTTGATTCATGTGTCTTGAACGATACAAGGTGATACAAGTATATGATGATGTTCAGAGAGGTGGTTGCTTTCGCATTGATGGCAGGATACATCTGCACGTCGTAGAGGTTGACCCTCCGTGGAGGTTCCAGTGCTCCGAAGGGTTGGCTAGAACCAACCGCACCCCGTGGAAGACATCGGGTTCATTGGCTGCGGCATTGCCCACAGGTGTAAATTGTAGAAGACAAACAAATAATAGATATTCAATGTGCGCCTTTGTTTCACCGTCAATAATCGAAATAAAAGCTATTCTACCTTTTTAAGTAAAAAAATAAATTATAGTGAATAAATACCTCACAAGAGTCCCAACTGCTCCCGTCTGGAGCCAGTGAGACTATGGCATCCTCAATTGGGAAGGAGACGAGGAAGAGGAAGGTGGGGAAGTACCTGGATATTCAGATCTAGTAACTAAACACGGCTAAAGCCATTTCAAGCATCGTTTCAATTCTGAATGGTGGTCTTACACCAGGGCGATACTAAGAGTATCTTCCACTCTGGAACGTGCTGCAAATATACGATATATTATTTAAAATAATTAATTGTGAAATAACACAATACAATTAAATAAAATTTATTTGCGCACACCGGGTTCGAACCCGCGGCCTTCGGAATGAGAGTCTAACGCCGCGCCCTACCGCTGGACTACGCGGACCGTCAACCAAATAACACAGTAAGCCGAATATCATCAAAATCGGTTAAATAGTTTCGGGGTTTATCTCGGACAAAGTCGTGACGCGAGATTTTTATGTAAAAAGATAATAGCCATAGTTTGTTTCTGCTGTTTTTTTAATGTAGTGTGTAAATAAAAATAAGTTTTATGAGGTAACAAAAATGTTTCATTTATCTTCATACTAGCAAATTATGCACCTCTCTCTACCACAGTTGTTAAAAAAACGCTGAATAATGCCAGTACGCATAATAAACTGTTAAATATTTTTTAAGTCAAACGAAATTGATTCGGATAGAATTATTTTTTTAAAAACCACTCTACTACGTTTAAATAATAATATATAATCTTTCATATAGTTTTTTAAACAAATTGGCGGCAAATATTGTGAAATCGTAGTGTTGTTTTTACCTGTCAATCGCTATTTATTTTTTATTTTATATTTCTTTGACCGTAGGCACTGAAGCATATTATTGTCTATGACAATGTGACTTACTAGTTTTATTCAGTTGGCACCACCAGATTGTCTTTAGGCCATTTGTCGAGAAATTTCAAAGGTGAGGTTAAGATGTCAAAATATAAAATTTTCGTCGAATAATCAATATTAACTAGTATTTAAATCAACTCTTTCTAAATGAATCTGTCAAGATTTTATCACATGATCTTTTTGAAGCCTTAGTTGTCAGATTATAGGAGAAATAATTCCGAACCGAATATTATGTAATGTCTTAAAAAGCTATGATAAATATGACAAAACGTTAAATTGTGCGACGATCTAATGTCTAAATATAATTATTAGTCGTTTGTTCGCTTTATTTTAGCTGAGAAGTAATTATAATGTCGTTTTTATTTGTTAAGAAAAAATATAGAGAAGTCATTTTCTTAATTTTGAAATGTATTGACAAAAATTAAAAGCTTTGAATGGTTTATAGATGATGTCCACACGCCTTTTCTCTGGAATCAGGACGGTGCGAGGAGCCACAGTGTGCTCCCGAAACATCGGAGTCATGGCTCCTGCCCTCCAGAAGTCTACCGACCCCATCCAACAGTTGTTCGTCAACAAAATCAGGGAATACAAGAGCAAGTCAACGTGAGTAGTACGCATAACTTTTGTAAAAATTCCGTACTCTGCTCACTTCTTAATATGCATAAAATCTTTAAATGACACTACATTTACTATAATAAACAATGGTAAATTATGGAAATCTCTGACGACACTTAATATAAATATTTTTTGGAAAAATCTTTAGATCCACCTTAATTACTTAAAAGACAACGGTAAATGTGTAGTACTTCGCTTACTTTTTTTTTAGATTTTGCAAAATTTTGTTTCAATCTATTTAGATTCTAAGTATCTAAGTAATTCATGCGTATTTACGCATGAATTACTTAGATACATTTTTAGATTTTCACGGCCAAAAGAATTTTCGTTATTTGTTTTTGGGGTGTTATGCCGTGTTGCGCTACCTCCTTCTTTAGCCGACGTTTCGGACAGCGTAGCAGTGTCCATCATTAGGGTAGATCCGGCAGATCCGACGATGTTGATGAATTACTTAGTTTACCCAAATTAAGAAACTTATAACCTATTTTGTGCACATAAATAGTTGTTTCTTGTAGTAATCATTGAAATGAAGTGTAAAAGGCCGCTTCACTTTGGCGTCCGTGAAGTGAAAAAATCTTGTACAAAATGCATATAATACTCACTTTTCGTAATAATGAATCTAAATCTAACTGTTTGAATAATAAATACCCCTTATTAACCAGTAAGCGGAGTACTTCACTATTAATAAGACAACTTTTTGCATTTGGGGCAATGGAAAATACTGCTTTCAAAATTTCAATTGCATAAAATGAAAATTTACTATCGTATACAAGACCGCATCAATTCGCGGCCATTCCCAATAATTTCTGCTCTTACGGTTATGTTGGTTTTCTTTTTCATTCTTCGTCAGTTCTTGTAAGAGCTTCAGCTCCAAACAAAATACTAATAAGTCCAAATGATTTTAATTTGCAGTTTTTTGGATTCTTCACGATACAGAAAATTGGATTTTACCAAAACATGTATTATATACAGGTTAATAATACAGGTTTTTAGGGTCCATATCTTGGTTTTGATCAAAGTGCGATAATGAAAAAGTTTTACCTTACAATAAAACTTATATTATGTACTTAGCTTTATTTAAAACCTATAAAGTGAGATAAACATTACAATTTTGCAGCCAAATCGACGTTTCTTACAAATATTCGTGTGTAATTCTCGGTTTAAATCTCCCGCCAATGTCACCTGGCACATTTGCTGGTCGCTAACATGCACACCTCCCTTACAGCTTGGTATTTTTTTTTATAACTTTGTAGTGCCCGAAAAACCATTTCTGTATTTGTGGATTTGTTCAATGATAAAGCAGATGCCACAGTTCACCTCATCCAACACGTCGTCAATTTCATTCTCATTCACGTTCGGAATAATGGATTTGTCTGCTAATAATGAGTGTGTATCAGCAAAAGGGCCTCATCTTCATTCGAATATCCTTCTATTTCCAAATCGTTTCTGTCTCTAATAACATTCAGGACAAAGTTATCGAAACCTTTATCACTAGGTGATATTTTAGTAACTTCATCTTTAAAAATGATATTAATAACTCAGGTCCGGGCATACGTCATTCCTATGTCTACCTACGTTAAATAGTCGTGAAAACAAGCTTATGTGCCCAAGCGGTTAATAAATTAAAAACATACTCAAGGTATAGTGTCCTTGAATGGCACTTAGTTTCAGTTGTTTTTGATAATGTCGGTAGACTTAACGCTTACGTCAGGTTCCGACAGATGTCGAGCAGGTAGGGTAGTTTCACCTGGGGAGTATAGCTGGTCAAGAAGACCTCGAGAACTCAGATTTAATTGCTAAGCCGGTCTTAAGACTCAGAAGCATAATATATTGTAAACAGTGTTAATATACGTAAATATTTTTAATGTACCAGTATTGTACAAGGACCTATTATTATTAAATAACTCAGGTGCGGGGCATACGTCAATCCTATGTCTACCTATGTTAAATTGTCGTGAAAACAAGCTTATGTGCCCAAGCGGTTAAAAGCCCAACACAATTACTGATGTCTACCTGTCTACCTGATAAGGCAAACAATACACCAACCCAATGACATTACATGCTCAAACTTAGCTAAAATCAATGTCTCGAGTTATTGAAAATTTAGAAAGATGAGAAAAAATTATGATACAAAGCAAATATGTACATATTTATCTCGCAAAATTGGTATGATATGTTTGAGACTAATCCCGACTCGCAAGCTCGTGTTGTACATATTTTCATTAACCCCTATGAGACGGGTAATATTTTGTAAATATCTCTAAACCAAATACAATATTTAAAATTATATTTGAAATAATTGACAGCCTTTTACGATTTTTAAATTTCAACTGTACAGAAGCTAGCGTAACAATAATAATATAATCATACAAATCATTAATTATCTTGTTTTTTTCCTTTCAGCGGAGGAAAACTGGTGGACCCCACCCCTGAAATCGAACGCGAGTTGAAGGGCGAGCTCGACAAGCTTGCCAAGGTGTACGGCGCCGGAAAGGGCGTAGACATGACCTCCTTCCCCTCCCTCAAGTACGCCGAGCCCGTGGTAGATCCCATCGACGGGCCCGTGGCCAAGTAAATCCCCTCGTCCCTTGTGCCAGAGAATACCGTTGGAATCTAGAACCGGAGTAGACACTGAATGTAATTATGGAATGCTTTAGTTTCTACTTCTTAATAAAGTTTGTTTAAGTTATGAAACTGTGTTTTTTTTTAAGCTAGTGTTTAATTTATTACAATGGCTGGTTATTTGAAATGCTTGAATCAGCCGTGATCATTTAATAATGATAATATTTGGATGATTTGATATTGATTCAGTGATACAAAACTTATGTACCTACAATGCATTTGATCAAAAAACACGATGCTGGTAAAAATGTACAATAGAATCCGGATATAACGACCCTAGAGGGACCGGCGATACTTTGTCGTACTAACCAGACGACGCACAAAACGGCCGCATAATTGTTTAAGCTTGTTTTCATATGATTCATATTAATGTTATTGTAATTATTGTTATGAAATATGTAATAGTATGGATTATAGATAGATAAATTTATTTTTAGGTTAAATAAAACATTTAATACAAATTATAACTTTAATGGTACATACTTAACAAACATACATAATGTACTGTAATCCAAAAATATACAATGTTGCTACATTCTATGCAAGTAAATATGTAGTTACTAAAGTAGAAAGTCTGTAATTTTTGTTTGTTTTTGGCCAATTTTTGTTCGATAGTAAGAACTTCGCACAGCATTGTGAATACGCGAATCATAGTTTTCATAAAAAAGGTGTACATTAACACTTTTTTTTAAATTGAAAAACATTTTGGCTTCACGGAAGTCATTGTGTGGAGCGGTTGTCACAACAGATGATAAACACTAAGGCGCTCCGCCCACTGAGGCAACTGAAAACCAACTAAAACCAGCTGTTTTCTCTGTCTTGATTGGTCAAAAAGCTTGTTTAACCATAGATGAAGAACAATCAGCTGACAGCTCGCAACTAGCAACGGCCGCCCAGGGCAATCAGCCGTGACAGTCGCAAGATGGTCGCAAGTCACCGCATTCGTTACCATTGACAACGGGGTTTTGTGTGATTGTGAAGTGTGCGGGCCATCACATTGTCATACAAAGACAGTTGGCAGTTGAGAGTTTTCAGTTGCCTGAGTGGGCGGAGGCGCTCAGTGTGATTTACGTGTGCTAATAAGGATAGGTGTAAGGAGTAGCCGGGCGCGGTGTAGCCGAGGCGCGGAGCGGTGAGGTATTGGTGCGTAGGTTTTGTAAACAAATCATTGCATCATTAAAATAGGTCGTTTGAGTTGGTTATTTATGGGTCGCTTAAAACAAAGTCGTTCTAAATGAATATGTTTTCCTAGTACCTAACTATGAAACCTAACTTGAGTTTTCATTATCATCGCTAAAAACGGTAAGCCGTTATAAGCGAAGTCGTTATATCCGAATTCCACTGTACATGATACGTTTTTAGATTCTCACGGCCAAAAGCATTTTCGTTGTTTGTTTTTGGGGTGTTATGCCGTGTTGTGCTACCTCCTTCTTTAGCCGACGTTTCGGACAGCGTTGCAGTGTCCATCATCAGGGCAGATCCGGCAGATCCGTCGATGTGAATTTGTAGTGTAAGTGTGTGCTTATTTAGTTGGAAGCGATACCGTGCCGTTAGCTTTATTTCAGAAGAAAGTGAACTACTTTGAAAGGGAAATTTGGTGAAAGCGCAGTATTTACGTTAGCCTGGGGCCCGTCCACGGAGAAATGTGGAAACGAAATTTCCAAACGAAAGTAGTGTCATCTTGTGGCGAATTCTAGAAATAGAAAAAAACCAATCTGAAGCGAATGTAGCCAATATCAAGGTATAAACAAATGGTTTTATACTTTTGTATTGAATTATTATATGTTATTAAAGTATACTTAGACATGGTTTTTTGCGATTAGCTTTGGTGTAGCCGTCAATTACCGGATACCAAGAGCGTCAATTACCGGATACAAATTCACATCGACGGATCTGCCGGATCTGCCCTGATGATGGACACTGCAACGCTGTCCGAAACGTCGGCTAAAGAAGGAGGTAGCACAACACGGCATAACACCCCAAAAACAAACAATGAAAATCCACTGTACATGTTTAAAAAAACAAAATTATTCTCTCTAAAGGCAGAAAATATACAGAAACATGCTTACCTATTAAGTCACTTGAGATTAACACTGTTTTAGAGAAATTTAGATACCGATTGCATGCAGAGGACATAATCGGGAATACAAATTATTGGAAAAGCCATTATTTAATCCTGATATATATTTTAATAATAATATAATATGTTATTTGATGAAATTGTTTAGGAAAAGCAAAATTTTATGATGGGCAGTACAATAAGTACATGGATTTGGTATTACAAATTGACATAAACAATTGAAAAAATAATATTTTGAACGCAAACAATGTTAATATTTTAATTTCTCCGTATTACAAATTGTGATAAACAATTGAAAAAATTAATATTTTGAACGCAAACAATGATAAAGTTTTGAAAGTTGCTTATCAATGATTTTTATTGTGTTAACTGTAATTACTAGTTTTCAAAAAACATATTAAATTAGATAAAGGAATTATAAAGAGTTAATTTCACTTAATTTTTTCATTTATTATAAAAATATTTATTTAAACGTTTGCCAACTTTGACAAATATTTTTCAAATGCTACATAAATGTCATTTCATATAATTATTTCATATTTTTTGGGAGTGTTCGTGTTAATGCAAGCCGAAAGTGTGGTATTCTCTCTTTCTAACACTGTTTAAATCATATATCTAACTTTAATACTAAATGAGATAGCATAACTTTTATGAGACCCTGTCAAGCTGGGATATAAATATACATCTCCCAAAAATACTATAGTTGTTTGTTGTCCGTGAAGAATGTCTCCCAAAGTTGCCAAGGGGTTAATATTAAAACAGTCACAAGTTCAGGTTATAAACAACTTACTAAGTCTTCCCTTTTCCCAATTACTTACATTAATTTCTATTTCTCAATTCACACTCGATAATATATAATAATTTGACTGATTTATGCAGCACCTTTTTTTGAAAAATCACCTTAATGGTGCTGTACAAATGAATATTCTTCTTCCTTGCACTGTCCCAACTCATTGCCTAGGTAGGCTGTTGGGGTCGGCTCCTCCCATTCTCAGGTTGTACCTTCCAAGGTTCTGAGTATCGCTTTCATCCAGGCCGTTTCTGTGTAGAATTTTAAAGCATTGAGTCATCCAGGAGTTCTTTGGTCTTCCTCTGGACGACTGTCGATGAAGCTCCATAGACATTGCCTGCTTGGTCTGGTGGTCTCCATCTTATGTGTCCGTACCATCTCAACTGTCGCTCATCCAGCTTTCTGTTTATGTCTGTGACACCCAGGCTACCACGAATGCGTGAACTTTTATTTTTATCTTTTAGTGATACTCCTGCCGACCATCTGAGTAGGTGTTGCCTAGAGTAGGTGTTGTATATGGTCCAGCATTCGGAGCCATACATTATCGCGGGTCTAACAGTAGTCTGGTATATCTTTCCTTTTAGTTTTAAAAGCATTTTCGTGTCGCAGATTCCTGTTACGGATCTAAATTTACTCCATCCCACACCTATTTTCCCTCACATCCTCCATCTCTGTGAATGAGTGAGCCCAGATACAATGAGTCACAGTTGGCTAATGTTACTCCATCCAGTTGCATCGAAGGAGTTACAGCATTTGTGTCTTAAAATGGCAAGTACAAATATTCAGTCTTGCTGTACAAATGAATATATAATAAAATTAATATAACTGACTTACAACTAAGATTTATAATTATGACTGGTGAAAATGTTGGCATTCTAATTGTATAAATTTAAAGGTGTAATGTTTCTATCTGCCTTGCAAATTATTTTGTGCATTTCTGAGCTATTAGCTTTCCTATGGAAAAAAATTCTTAACATTTCTACCTGATTGTGTTTCAAAGAAGTTATTTTGACTATACCTCCTAAATTTCTAGGTAAATTAATTCGTTCTATAGTTGAATTTGGATGATGGCAATTAAACTTTGTTAACGTAGTTCTAATTAATTGTTTTAACCGCTTGGACCCATAAGCTTGTTTTCACGATAATTTAACGTAGGTAGACATAGGAATGACGTATAGCCCGTACCTGAGTTAGCTATCTGAATCTGTATTGGACCATTTAATTATGTCAAATGAGTACATTAATAGAGGTGTTGCCCAACTATTTATTGCCTTTAATATATTTTTAGCAGAAAGATTGTATTTTAAAATTTTTCTGATCCTAGTTTGATATTTAATCCTAATATCATTTAATACTAGTATGATCTAATCTATTCGATTACGGGTAACCTAAATATTTATAAACCTCATCCCCTTTCATACTTTTAATTTTGATATTTCTAAATATACCCTCGTCTCCATCTACAATTTTGCCTTTCTTTGTATGGATCGTTCCAGATTTATCTAAACCAAAGTCATTTTAATAACTCAGGTACGGGACATACGTCATTCCTATGTCTACCTACGTTAAATTATTGTGAAAATAAGCTTATGTGTCCAAGCGGTTAATATCATCTGAAAAATTTTTAACTACCTTAATCATTTTCTCTAAATTTGATTCAGAATTCGAAAATAATTTTATATCATCCATATAATATAATAAATGCGAAATTGTACTACTCTCTCTTGTATTACCCTTAATTTTTATTCCAAACTTGCTTTTAATTAACATTTTAGATAGAGGATTCAATGCTAAGCAAAACCAAAGAGGACTCAGAGTCTCCTTGAAAAATCTCTTTTATTGAAATGTCCAGTACTACTATTTTAAATATTATAATTTGAGGTTTAACTTGTTAAGTTAAAAATAAAAATAAATATTGATCCTAGACTTGCAGAAAAGTCTATAGATGTTGCATATTTAATAAAACTGAATAATTTTATCCAAGACACTATCTAGATAGCATTTAGTTCGAGTTGAATCTTGCAATCATATAATAAAAATAAAGATAATGTTGGTAGTTCTCAGTCGAATGTATGATACAGTTAAATATGACCGAATTGGATAGGGACGTATTAGCACATTTGGTAGAGTCGCGGCCCGGAAAGCCGAAGGTCCTGGATTTGAGTCCCAGATGTGACCGTATCTTTTTCCGATTTTTCTGTTTCAGATTTTCGATTGAGTATATTACAACATTTTTTCATAACTAATTAGCTGAAGTCCCCAAACTTTTCCGGATTTACACAAAGTTTTTTGAAATCTAATATAGTCAGTGACCTCTTGTTTAGAAGGTCAAGTGTGCAAAATTTCATCAGTTTCGGTATAAAACTAGATTTGTATATAAATTGCCCGCATTCTTGATGAGCGCGGCTGACCGACCAGTGAGGGAGCGGCCTAAATTCTGGCAGAATCCACCGACCAATCACAAGACGTTTAAATCTCTTATGGTTTTAAACAATTAACTTTAAATACATTTAACAATTTAAATTTTGTGGTGCAAGACGCCAAGTCGACTTAAATCAAACAATGTGTTTAAATTTATATTTAAACCAAATTTAACTTGTGGTGCATCCACCCCGAGTTTAAATAAAGACGAATAAACAAAATAAAAAACAAAAAATTAAAAAAATATTTTTTTGGGTCAATTCCCAGATAAGAAAGACTAAATCATTTTGTTTTCATATTTTCTTTTGCGAGTGGTTACTATTGTCTTCAATGACTAAATAATAATATTTTGAGGTTTTTCTCAATAAGTTATTCCATCATAAAAATTGATTATTTATCCAATACACTATCTAGATTGCAATTAATTCGGGGAGAATCTTGCAACCATACATAAAAAGATAGCAGCCAAAAATGTGCAATAAAACAATTTAGATAATGTTGGTAGTTTTTAGTTGAAGTTAAAAATAATGGAAGTTGATATGGTCGAATCAGTGGTCAGAGCAATGCCTCGACAAAGTATAGGTGCTGGGTTCAATTCCCACCTAATCTTGTTCTGTTTCACATTTTTCATTTGAGAATGGTTAATATTATCTCCAATGTAATGTAATAGTAATAAATCATTTTTATGTTAGGATATTTTAATTCTGCTATCTTACAATAAAATTTATTTATTCAGTATCATCATGGTTATTAAAATTCATAATATTTTTACTGGAATTCCTAATTTTATTACACTAAACTTGTAACAACCTAAAACAAGATGCATTTGAATTTTGGCACATTGACCTGCATTGACCCTCTGGTGCAACTTAAAGATTAGCATGTTTACTAAGATTTTAAATAAATAATCGAGCTATTTATAAACGCCATATTTATAGTTTTGATTCATACTGTGTGTATATGTTATAATAGAAACAATAACTTTAATATTGTCACGAGCCACGGATGGATTACGATAAGCAATTAATTTTTATTCATCCATTATTCCTATTCCGTTTATGGTGTCCCATTTTTGCCGCCACGTTTCTCACAGTGCTGCCAACCCAACGTCGCAGAACAAAAACACTGGGTTCAGTTTCTGTCAAACGTCAAACCAATTACCATCATCAGCTGTTCGTCGCGACTCTCACAAAGAGGTTCGCTTTTGATTCGCTCGCGCGAAAGTAATTTTTAATTGATTTGTATGTCAACATATTGACGGTGATTTAACAGAGAATGTCCCAACCTTACGTTGGTTCAACGGAGAGATTCCCGTTTTCTTTTGATATGGACGTTGAGGAAGGAGACGGCGATAGCACTTCTAGCAGACAAAGCCGCTCTATTTCAAAGCGAACAGGTAAGTCGTCAATATTGTAATAAATTAAAAACAACTCATTCCTATTAGGTAGGTGCACAGCTTGTCGTTTGATCGACGCTTCGCTCTACGCGGTTTAAAGACTTGTAATATATTATTTTGTATGCAAAGTAAGTTTTCGTAAAATTGTTTTCTTTTTCGCTGTGGCGTGTTTTCGTGTTTTGCGAGAGGGTCGATCGATACCTAACGTGTTGAGGGAGGGCTATTCAGGCGAAGATGTTCTCAGCGGGGAAAAACGCGATATAGCGTGCCGACTGTTTCGTGTCTTTTTGACAACCAATAACTTATTCAAGTGGCGAAAAATCACTCTGTGGAATGTGACTACGATTTCAGCGTTTTTGTGAATTCGTACAAATCACGAATTGCTGTAAATAAACTGAGTAATGGTCAATTAATGTCGAATTTGCACAAATGTCCTGATAAATTTGAAGCAAATGGGTACCTATCTAATAATTTGCGGTTTCCTCCTTGGTAACAAACGCACTCATTAACGCGCACATGTCGTGTTTATTTATGCCGGCAAATTTTCTAAATATCGCATGAATGTGCAATGTTTAATTTGTCAAAAAAATTTCTATAAACATTTGTTTATTTATGATTTGTTTGCAAAGTATAATAAGTAGGTACCGGTCTATTTTGAAATATGTTCTAATCTATTTTCCGCGTGGGAAATTACGTCGTTCCTAATGGAAAGTTCGAGATGTTTTCCGCATTTTCCAGTAGGACTTTATGACAATTCTTATATTATGAATATCTATCCCTTGTATGATATCCGAAATATGTAAGTATGTTCGCAGGCGTTTTTCTTTAGATCGTCTAAAAATATACTACGAATAAACTGGAAAAACACCTGAAAACTTAATATAATATATATGCTATGCGATAAAATTAAGCATAATATACCATTCTGTTCTATTAAAATAAATTGAAATGTGAAATGTTTTAAATTTTACGATCTCAATTTCAAGTGGGAGCAGAAACTTGTACCAAGAAAAATTATCGGCAAATCGATACCTTACCACGCGAACTAATTGAACTCGCACATATGGAAACCTAATTATATAATTATTATTTTTAATTTATACGTTGATGATCATGCTTATTTGAACATTCATTATTCTTGATTGATGATTGCTATTTGCTAATTGGTCATATGATTTTTACATCCTGTTCTTTATAAATTAATATGTTGATGATCATGGTCATTTTAATGTTATTTGTTCTTAATTCAAATTAATACATTCAGATTCGTGGCTATTTCAATGTTATTTGTTCTTAATCCAAACTAATACATTGAGATTAGTGGTTACTTTAATGTTATTTGTTCTGAATTGAACTGAACTGAACTAATATGTTGAAAATTCGTGGTTATTTTAATGTTATTTTTACGTACGTATTTAACATAATACGTGGTCGTTTGAATGCTAATAAAATTTTCTTCATTCGAATTATTTGTAAATTCAGAAAAAAAAAACATTTTTGTTATTTATTCTGTACATTTTCCTAGTTGCTGTTGTATTTAGACTCGTTCTCATTGTTATCAATTACAAAACTATAAGGAACCACTTACCCATGCGGAAATCGACGTTTTATCTAATCTCGTACCAATAACAGAAATTTAAGAATATAGGCAAAGATTACAACATTTTTTTATTCTAACGATGTGCTTCTGTAATGTACCGAGAGTTTATAAGATATTATATATTTTTTTGAAGTAAATACTTCTTTACGCACGCTGACTTGGGGGGTAAACTGGCAAATGCGTTACGGAAATTACAGCGTTACGAGAGGCGTAATATCGGGCGTTACGAACGTTACGGAGGCGAACGATAATAAATTAAAATTAATTTTGAGGTTCATTCCTCACAATCTAATCGTAACAACAGTGTTCAAATCCATAGTAATGACGTTTGGAATGGGTGCTGGCATTTATGCTGACAATAGTTGTGTTGTTGTTTCTCACATTCTAAACGTTAAAATCTAACTAATAACTAGCAATTTTTCGATTGGAATTTTTGGAACTTCCTGCTGTAAATGTGAATAAACGTCGCTCTCTAACTAGAATCCATCAAAAAAGTTTTATTTTAAACTTTGTAATAATTAAATCAACAATCCCATTCTAAGCGTAAGTCCCATAATAAAATTAATCAAATTTTCGTTTAGAGTGTGCGAACTCAGTGCATTGAAATTTGTCACGATGATTGGTAACAAACGAATCTTCAATATAGATTCTTATACACTGATGATTGGAATGGTGTTATTCGATGCCAGAAAGAAAATTAGATTAGATTACTAAAGAAGTATTTACTTCAGTCTTGTGGTCTAAAGCACATTCGTATGTTTCTTTGTCACCAGACTTTATGTCCGAGTTAAATTTTCCCCACAGGAAAAACTAAACCCGTTCACACACTTTTCCACAAATGATCATCTAGTAAATACACGCTATGCATATAGTATAATATTTTTATGAATATTTTAGTATGAATATTTTCCCTAATATGTATGCTATATGTTTTTACTTTCATCTACATATATGGATGATTATACCTAATATTTTATACTTAATATAGAACATCTTATGAATCTCGACTACCATAATACGGGCATTTGCCTAGCTTGGTAGTCAAAAAGCCATGTTAAATAAACCTGTAACAAAGAAAATGAATAAAGAAAAAAAAAAAACAAAACAATACAAGAACAACATGTTAACCTACCAGAGTACCAAATGGGAAAATAATTCACCGACTCCAGATATTCTCCTATCAGAGGGTTCGGCTCGGTGGAACTCCTAATTAGACCGATAAATCCTACTGATCCCTCAATATAAATATTTAAAAAATCTTTCGTAATCCTACATGTATTTAAAATGACTGATTTTTGCATTTTTATATATAAATTCTTTGACAAATCTAATACGCCTAAATTTTTAATGGGAGAGCTGAGAGAGATGGAAGAGAGAAAATATAATGCCAGTAGCCGAAATAATAATTGGTAATATTTTTATAGTCTGAGAATGCCAAATTCTTTTTATCTCATTTCCTATATCTGTATATTTTCTTATTTTTTCTGAAACAGATTTTTCAATATTACAGGAATTTGGAATAGCTACATCAATGATATAAGTTATTTATTATTGTTGTTATTTGTGACTTTTGGGGGTTTCTCACCATCCTACTAATAGTTTATAAGATATTATATTAATATTATTATTATTAGAGGGTGTCTCACTGTGAATATCGCACACAAGTTCTGACTGCCCCTGAATGTCCGGAGCCAGTATGGCATCATCAATTGGGTATGTTGTGAAAAAAGTGAGGAAGGGAATGAGATAGGTAAGAGGATGGTTGGGAAGTACCTACCTGGATATTCAGATCTGGTCAACGAAAATGGCTAAAGCCATGTGAAGCAACGTCTCGATTATAAATGGTATATTTCACCAGAAATAATGAGAGTACACGAAGAAAAATCGATTTTGACCCTCACGATATAAATATTTATAAAACATTCGTTTAGAAATGTTTCATCTAGTTGCCCTGATAATACAACATGACGATACAACGAAAAATACGTTGTACCAACAACGTATACGTACGAAATTTGTTCAAATAATTAATAATAATAATTTATTCTTACATTTTCCAGACCATAAACATCGAAACCTGTAAATTTGTTCGTAAGAACTTCAGTCCCGTTTTTAACCGTTTTTACGAATAAAATTATCGTATTTTAGAATAAATTCGCAGAACATTTTTTTCCGTGTATCTAGCCGAATTATAGATATTTTGGTAGCGATGGACAGTTAAATGACCATTTCTTCAATCTTTGCAAAATTACTTTGTGGCATCATTTTAATTAAATGAAACAATTTACTTTGTGTAAACCACTATAATCACATGTTATAATATCTACATGATTCAAAACCAATGTTCTTCGTCAGGATAATAACATGAAATTCATTATAAAATTGGTTTACACAAAGTAATTTGTTTCATTTAAGTTAAATGACTATTTAAAAACTTCGTTATCAATAGTATTCAATTTAAGTAATGTGTTGATATAGAAAATACTAAAAGCATGTGTACTCATTTTATAACGCAAGAGTTATTTAGTTTATAACTGCTTCCGTCAGACAGAAATTATCTTACTAAATCCGATTAACCGATCTTAAGCTTTTCCATACCATAAAGTTTATTTTCGATTCACGATTTACGGTTTGTTTATTTATTAAGACGGAGTTTATTATTCGGTACTCGAACCTATTAATAGTGGCTATATATATATTGGATAAGTTGGCCGAGTTTTCAAACTATTGCAAGTATTTTATTTTTAATAATATTCGTTATAGTATGAATAAGCTATTAGGAGGACATTCAGGGGCAGTCAGAACTCGTGTGCGATATTCACATAAAAAAGAAAATTAGCTTCATATTTTCAATTTGCTTTTCTTTGCATTAATTTAAAATATAATAATATTTAATTTTTATGTTTGAATATTGCGAAAATGAACAAAAAAAATCCACTCACCCATCTCACTTGTACTTGTGCTGGTCATATTGCCTACCTTATTTTTTATTGTACAATTCCGTTTACACGGTAGAATTTAACCTACTTATAAAGGGGAGTACATTGACTTGACTATATCGATCCAGCCATGTATTTCCATATACACAATACCCACTCTGCGATCGGAACAACCAAAGCATGTTGATAATCCAAATTTTTTAAGCCTTCAAATCCAATCTATATTTCCTTACTGCCAATAACTAGATCTACAACCAAGGGAACAACAACTTTCAATTTGAGGCAGGATGGGTACCGCCGACGAAACAAAACTCATCTTCGGAACGCACTATAAAAACCGGTTGACGGAGACGCACCTGACAAGTAGTAAGTCGAATAGCGAGTAACTCGCTACTTGACTCACCAAAAAGTGTTCGCAATACTGTCAAGTAGAGTTCATTAGTAAGCGGCGCGTCGCAACACGACGGGCTGCAACGCAATAAATTAAATACGCTAATTAAGCTGATTTTAATGCTTATTTTAGAAGAGGATGAAGAATAAATTAGTGAGATAACAATAAATAAACTATGGATACGAAAATAGATTAATATCACCAAAAATAATGAATTTTAGAGTTGCATTTTTGCTCCATCAGGATGACATATCTCGCGTGTCTGCGTCTATGAATGAATGAACTGCGCATGTCAGTGCGCAGGGATGTGTGGAGGGGGACTCTATTCGATAAAAAAAGAACCAAATGGATTCAATCTACTAAACAGCTGACTAGCCTACTCGACTAAAATACTAGCCCAGTCATAACGCACAAGGGACTTCCAAACTTATATCGAAGAATATAAATTCGATTTCGAAACTTTCGGTAACTTCTCTTCGTTCCGTAGAACAACTGAAAATCGGTATAATATATTGATCCTGTCGGATATACTTACTCCCAAAAGCATTTCAATGGAGTCTATTGGGGAGGGTGCTCCCATCAAACTGCACCATTGAATGTACGATTGTACGACAAAACATATCATATTTGAAAATAACAAAAAGAAATTAGATAAATAATTAAGAATAAGTAAAAAAAAAACTCAATAATAATACATACATAAAAAAAAAAAAAAAAAAATAAGCATGAAAAATTAAACTAAAAAAATATTAAACGCAAGCAAGCCGTTATGGAGGATGTTTGACCGTCTCCAGAGGGCCATCAGGGGGGACTCCATCCAGGCAATCATGGCAGTGACGATTATAATCTACGATTGGCGTAATCTGCGCCATAAGCTTCCCATGCGGTGGCGAAGAAGTGCACAGAAAGTGTGAACTCGTCCCTCCAGGAACATTTCCGTAGCGCTGCAGTATCTCGGTAGGCGGAATAGTTAGCGATAAGCGTTATTGTTTAGCGATTTTAGCTTATGCCATCGGGATGCAGTGTAATCTACCCACAGTTCTGACGTGTACAGCGATGTGCGAATAGTACTATTTTTACGTTTGGACTGCAGAAGTGAAGACGACTTGACAGCATACCTGCTCTAACGGTTATCATTCTTCTTTGTCTCTTCATTTTGTCGATGTATTTCAGGTCATCTGTGATGATATTTTTTTATTTATTTATTTGTTGGCTCGCCAACAGAATACATCACATAATTTTTACAGTAATTTACATATTATACATGGTTGTAATGATGTTTCTAATTATAGGTGAGCACAACATTCATCTCAATATTCTTTATGTAATAATGATTGGTTAGTTGTTACAATAGTGATAAATTTAATTTCAAATATGTATATAAAAATAAGGAGGATCGAAATCACTACGTATCCTACGACTAACTTCATATATATATTTTTTATATAGTTAATACCTCACAAGAGACCCAACTGCTCCCGTCTGGAGCCAGTAAGACTATGGCATCCCCAATTGGGGTATGTTATGAGGCTGAAGGTAAGTGGGGAAGGGAAGGAGACGGGAAAGAGGAAGGTGAGGAAGTACCTGGCTATTCAGATCTAGTCACTAAACACGGCTAAAGCCATTTCAAGCAACGTTTCAATTCTGAATGGCGGTCTTACACCAGGGTTGATACCAAGAGTATCTTCCACTCTGGAACGTGCCGCAAATAATTTGAAATAATTAATTGTGAAATAGCACAAATTAATTAAATAAAATTGCCGGGTTCGAACCCGCGACCTTTGGAATGGAAGTCCAACGCCATACCGCTGGACTACACCGGCCGTCAAATAAATATACAAATTTATTGATCTTAGATATTTTTGATTGTCGTGGTTCGAGGTTAATTGGCACTCGGTATTGCCAAAGTGGTCTAATTACCGTCATAATAATTAGTGTACCTGATTATTTTATTACATCAAATATTGATGCGACGCGACGTATCTTCTGCCAATTTCACAACTGATAGATCTAGCCTCCGTTACCATTTTGTTGTTGAACGAATCTATAATGAAGAGTGTCTGTAACGGCGGCGGGGCATTTTTTTCATGCAACTTTATCATTATTTCATACAGTTTTGTTCCGAGATTGATGAATTTTTGCATACTTGATTTAATTACTGTCTACATCGGATATAGAAAAAATCTGGGTAAAGCCCGGGCAACGCCGGGGACTTCAGCTAGTCTATCGTCTATATGTTTATATAAAGATAAGTGTATGTGGCATGGATTTGATTTTTATGCAAATCTACAGTTTTATTCTAAGATTGATGTAATTTTGCACACTTGGCCTTTAAATCAAAAGGAAGGTCATTGTTTACGTGAGATTTCGAAAAACCACCTCTTTCCCCTTTTCCCACCCCTTAAAGCTGAATTTAGATACTTGATGAAATTTTGCGTATTTGACGTTCAAAATTAAAGGTAAATTATTACTGTCTATGTATTTACATTTGATTCCAAAAAATGCGTCAAGCCCGGGCAACGCCGGGGACTTCAGTTTCAGTTAGTTTTTTTACGCACCAGATTTTCAGGTCCGGGTTTAGTTTTTCTTTCATACACTTTTCCATATAAATGATCATCTAGTAAATCCACGTTATGCAAGTGTATTATATAAGTATAATTAATACAAAACAATACAAGAACAACATGTTAATCTACCAAACTATTAAATGGGAATATAATTCACCGACTCCAGATATTTTCATATCAGAGGGTTCGGCTCGGTGGAATTCCTAATTTGACCGATAAATCCTACAGATCCCTCAATATAAATATTTAAAAAATCTTTCTTAATCCTACATGTATTTAAAATGACTGATTTTTGCAATTTAAATAATATTATGATTTTTGCATTTTAAATAATATTATGATTCAGGAAATTATTTTGTGTTTATCAAATCAAATCTTGTTTATGATAATGAACTAACTAACTAACTAACCATCACGCCGTTTCCCCGCAGGGGTAGGCAGAGAGGACGGACCGCCAAACAACTCGGTCTTGGCACACGCTCCTTACCTCATTCACATTCATACATCTTCTCATACATACTCTTCTATTATTCTGACTTTTGACATGGCCCGACTCAAGTATCTGATTTGCTTGATCGTGCCAGTCTTCCTTGGGCGTCCTCGGCTTCGTCTACCGTTCACATTCGCGTCATAAATTCTCTTTACACTCCTTTCTTCATTCATTCGCTCAACATGCCCAAACCATCTAAGCGTCCCTTTCTTAATCTTACTTCAGCCTTGCATTCTTTTCGGATCTCCACATTCCTCACACGATCATACATGGTTTTACCACACATACGCCTCAGGGATCTCATTTCTACAGCATTCAGTCTACTTTCATCCTTTCTCTGCCATTTCCACGCTTCACTGCCATACATCAGGGTAGGTACCAGTGCTCCATTGTGGACTGCTAGCTTCGCTTCTGTGGACAACTTTTTGTTGGTTGCAACGGCGTTCCAACGATAATGAACTAGGCTTTTTAATTATGTATAAATAAATTATTAAATTGTTGTCTTCGTACTATAAACTGGTTTATAAATTCTTCAGGTGTCAGTAGAGTCACTGTCAAGAATCAATCATAATTGACAGTTTAATTTCTAAGAAAACATTACCAGTACTCATTATGCATTCTTGGAAAGTGTTCTTACTTACAACACTATTTACAAAGGCCCTGAGGGGATTATTTTCCTCAGAGCCTCCTGTATGGAGCTAATGTAAAAACAAAAATAAAACTGTCATCTCGTCAAACATATTACCTATAATATTATATATTCCATAACAGTTGATCCGTCGACAGTTGGTTCTTTGGCATACTTATATACAATATGCAGTCGGTTTAGGGAAAATACGGTATATCTACTTACACAAAATATTAGAAGTGTCTCCGAAGGGGTGTGCAGAGCGGATGTACTACCGAATAACAAATAAATGTACGTACTTCATTGACGAAGTTATTATACTTCGTCAATGACGTACTTATATACTTATCTGTACATAAGTACCTACTTATCTGTATATAAGTAGCTACTTATCTGTATATAAGTACCTACTTCGTATTTTTTTACTAGATGTATGAAAAAAATGTGCATACATCTAAATAAACATAACAAAAATAAAAAAAAACTTATCTGTATATAAGTACCTTCTTATCAGTATATAAGTACCTACTTATCTGTATATAAGTACTATCTGTATATAAGTACTTATCTGTATATAAGTACGTCGGGGGGTCAACTGTCGGGGATCAACTGTCATGGAATCAGGGTACTCGACACTAACTTCAGTAGGCATAGTAGCGTTCTTACCAGATTATTAAGATGATACCCTAGTGGTGGAGAAATTTGAAAAATAGATTTTACTAAATTGTTGCTATCACTGTTGCTCTAACTCCACCGGATATTGAGCGAAAGGGACAATGCACCTCGGACTACTAATACCTAACTAAAATCGAGGTTTTGTATTCCCCACTTTTCTCCTCCAAAAGTGGACTGATTTTCAAATTTTTTTTACCAACTACATAAGAAAAAACTATTTTATGTCTGTTCGTTTTGCTTTTTTTTAAAAAAAACATTGTCTAGTTTGTATACTGAACGTCTTTTGACGGCGTTTAAACCGGTCAATTTTCTTGATTTTTGGAAGGTCATAACTTCTATAAAAAGTAATTTATCAAAAAAAAACAAAAAGTACCGACACGCTAGTAGTTGATATCTATTTTATGTAAAAACAATATTTTCTCTAGGGTTAAAATCCAGAGAGATAAATAGGAAATACGTTTGTATGGAAAAATCACCGCCGGGTATCCCCTTAATGGATTCCAAGAGGAACCATTTCTGACATTTGTTATGTTATTACATAAATATTATTAATCTTAATCGTACTATTGAGATAATAGACTTCGCTTTTCGGCCCATACAAAAAGGACGCCCGGGAAAAAACACTTTTCTACATCGAAAATTGCACAAAATGAATATATATTTTTTTATACTGCCTTCTAGAGGGTAAAAACTATGTCGGTATGTTTTCGAATTTTCGATGCGTTTCGTATTAACGTAAACATTCACTGTCAAACATGTACGATTTATCAAAAAATATTATTTAAGGAAAAAGTGCTGCTAACTCAACTCTCATAAAGAATTATAAAATTATAAAAAGCTACCGACGTAGCTTCTTCTTTCTAAAAAATATATATTTTTTTAAATTTCAATTTCGTGAAAGTTTCGGTGTAGAAAAGTGTATTCTCCATAAACCCCTTTTCGAGCGATTTCTGTAGGTAAATTTGAGCGTTGTCTCATTCGCACATTTCGCATTCGCATGTATTGTAAGTGTGCGTGAGCTTATTGTGAGCGGGACAGAATGACAGACGCGGGTGTTCCGCGTGTGTTATATCTAGCCTCTTAAGCGATGATCGAACTAATGAAAAAAATATGACAGCGTTTGAGTCTTGTGTTATCTGGAGCAGCGTATTAACAGATTTTCCGCTATGTAGTTGAGATTAGGAACTATTCGATAACGCGAAATGTGATTAGAGTGATTAGCATCGCTCGAGTGTTTGAACATCTACACGTAAACACTTCATACATAATATTTAGATAAATAGCTAGATCGGTATCTGGATACCACGTGGTATTTTACGTTTGCAGATGCAGGACCTAACTTAGGATTTATTTACGGACAAATAGTCCATTAACAATATAATAATAACACGAATAAGAAACAAAGATGACAATGAAAAGAGAGCACGTATAAATGAAGAGCAATGACAATCTTATCTTACTAATATTATAAACGCGAAAGTTTGTATGGATGTATATATGTTTGTTACTCTTTCACGCAAAATTTACTGAATGGATTTTAATGAAACTTTACAATAATATAGCTCTTACATCAGTAGAACTTATAGGCTATAATTTATAAAGCTAGCTATTTTTTTTCAATGTATTGAAAATAATAATTATTGTTTAATAGAAAATGTCAAAATTTAAGAATGACATTTTGCAAAACAATGATTGTTAAATCAAAATTCTATTTTATAAAATATTTAAATTAGTGAATTTATTTGAAGTACTCGCCTTATACTTTGAATCGATATTTTAAATAAATTTGTTAAGAATTTTGGTATAAACATAGATACTGCGCAGACAAAGTCGCGGGCAGAAGCTTGTATCCTATAATATAAAAAGTACACATAGAATTTAATAATATCTACAAGTCAAAGCATGAAGAAGGATTTAAAAGGCTTTAATAATTACACATTGCGTAACGACTGCCGAAAGTCATTTAGGCTTACACCAAAAAATTCAATGCTTTGACTTGCGTTGACAAGTCTCGATATTCTGGACAAAGGAGAATGGTATCCAAAATTAGTAGAATGTTGATTGAGGAACAGCAATTCATTATTTCGGAGTCTATGGGTAGACATGTTGAACTGGATGAGCTATAACAAAGCGGGTGTGTCAGTAATATCTACCGTTGATAATTTTGAATATGCAAATTAGATCAGAGTCCTTCCTACGTTTATATTAAGAAGAAATGTTTAAAGTTTGTTCAATTTCATCATAATATGAGTACTCGCCTTTCAAGTACCAACCTCCAAGCAATTCCTTGTAGGAAACGATGTTGTACGGATCCGATGTTGTACGGTTCCGATGTGGAGAGATGATGACTAATGTGGGCAGCATAGTAAGAAGACCAAATGACACTAGCGTATTCAAGGTGAGGGTGAACCAGCAAAAAAATGTAAGTGTACCTACTTATTATGTTTAAAGAAATAGGTAATTCTATGAATGGAGCCGAGTAGTTTAAGTGTATAATCTCCGGATATCAAAATTTCATTTACATTTTTACTTCAAATAATCATTGGAGACTACTCCGATCCAATCATCTCCGGAATCACTGGTTAAAGTAAGGTAAGTCCCTTAACACCATACATAAACAGGTTTCTCTCTAGCAAGCCAAACTTTATCTTTATGTCATTGAAGAAGAAGATAACAATAATAATCAGATTTTTTGTAATTGTATATCTCTATTTGTACAACAACTGAGTTTTTATAATTGGATGTTCTCACGTAAGTGCGAACATCTGTAAATATGAAAATGAACAAGACACAGAAAAATAATAAAAGATAACGGTCGCAACTGGGAAGAACGGAACCTTACGTCTTACCGGGACATACACCTCTACCAATTGGGCTACTGCGATCTATTATAAGACTGTCGTAATTGTCAACTTCATATTTCAAATTTCAGAATTAACAATATTATCTTCGACTAATGTTTTTTTTTCCATATTTTTTGGCAGCTACCTTTATTATTGGAAACAAGTATTCAAATAATGTATTTGTTACCTAGATAGTGTCTCGGATAAATATATCCGATTTTATTTTTTATGGAACACCTATTGACTTTTTATAAAAGTCTAAATGCATATTCAAATTTTTATAAGAAAAACTCTCTTTTTAACTTTTGAACGTTATTCCCATCAAAGTAATATATCATTGAAGAAGAAGATAACATTAATAATCTAGTTTTTTAAAATATCTATATGAACTGATTATTCAACAAATTTCCAGAAGAGATATATTATATTGTCTCTGGAAATTATAACTTCGAACAATGTGTTTCTGAAAAGAAGCTGGATCACATCATATCTTTTAGATAATGTATAAATTATTAAACCTTTTTTATATTCATGAATTCGCCCCTGGGCGTGCATTACTCATATCTGCTTATTGACAGGCCTCTTATCTCTATGCCCTACGCGTCAGTTCAGTTGACTAAATCTGCAGTAGACGGCGTTCACCTCGCAAATTGTTTACCTTAACCTCTAAATTTTGAGTTTACCGTCAGTCCTCCGTAGTCCGGTTAATATAGTGATTTATAAAGCTAAATCATGGCTACTTATAGAAGATATCCATCATCATCTGGTAAGTCCAAACTGTGACATGTCTTATCAAGCTTGATTTCCGTTTGTTATTGTTATCTCGCTTAAAGTAGATCTGTTATGACACAATTTAAGTTTCTCACGGCCAAAAGTATTACGTTAATTATTGATTGTTTGATTTGTTTTGGTACGACTGTACGTACTGTTTATCTATCGCTATGTCTAGTACTTGTGACTTATCTGTCTGTTAAATTATGTTGTGTATCCGTCGTTTACGAGAAAGGGGAATATGTAATAGGTTACAACGAAACTATCGGCGACATGCATTTTATTTGCAATTACATTACTTGATAAAAGGGGCGACAGACGCGAAGCTCACATCAAAATATACTTTATAACACAATAACGCTCGCCATACAATCCCATATAGACCCGTTAGACCTAAAAATATGATGTGTTATAAGCGCGGTTCGAGTCTTCGCTATTTATTATTATTCTCCGTAACCGCTAGCGGCGTGATATCGAAAAGTTATGTGACCCTCCCTCCGCCGTAAACAACAGAGGGGTCATTTTTAATACACGGAACGCCGTGTCGAGCGGCTGTCAGCCGTCAAGTTGAGGGCCATAGAAAGAAATCTTTTTTAACGTAGTGTGTCGGTAGAAAAGATTCTTTATAACACAGTATCTTTTGATGCCTTTGATCCCTACCTTAATGCAGATATTATATTATTACCTGCATTGTCTATGTTTGTTACCTATATGTCATTTAATGCTTGTATGTATGAATCAACTAGTACTTAGGAATTAAGCACTACCTGGATTCATAGAACAGTTGAAAAACTTCGAACAAAATAATGGTATCTTTTCTTATTATCTACAGTTAAATGGAAATTTCAAAATTCAATAGCTCATAATGGAAATATCGTTGCGAACTGAAAGTATTCAGGTTACGTAACCTAGAAATTCTAATTTCGTAATACAATTATTATAACGCATCAAGAACAAGAGAGGACCAAGGTCAATCCCTTGAAGCACTCCCTACGATAATCGTTATTGGCCACAACGTTGTCTGTTTATCGTTTAATATGTCATCCACCAATCTTCTCATATTAGTTGGGTGATCTTGTATTAGTTACTGTTCAAATGGTGTGGTCAAGATATTGTAAATGTACATTTAAAAATGGTTTACTGCAAAGTCTGCCAAGCTTCACAACCGTAGTCATACATGTCGTATTATAATCAAGTTGGCAGTTTTTCTATCAACAAAATATGTAACACAATGGGAAAATATTTCTTTAGTTAACGACACAGTATGAAAATTATTCTGGCGTTGCTCGTTGCATACAAACCCACCGATTATTTGCTGTTAGCGGTTACTGATTTTTTAGTGCCGACTATTATACTTGTAGCTTGTAGTGCCTATTCAAGTTGACAGTGTTATTTATATAATGCGGTCTACGTTCTACGTTTTAGGTACAATCTTTCATTTTGATTATTGTCTTCAAGCCATGTTTGAAATCAATACAGATTTTTTAATTTTTTTAAAAAATTATTTATTGAGTTAGTTTATACAACATGAATAAATTTATACAAAATTTATTCAACAAGATGGTGTTTCATTGTGTAGCTTTAAATAAACATAACATTTCTTTTTAAATACATTCATTCTTCAGACTTTCAGGCATTTCATCATAAATCTTTACTCCTCTGTACATTAGGCTGTTCTGTGATTTGGATTTCTTCAAATGTGGCAATCTTATTCTATTTACACCTCCGGTTTCGTAATTATGGACATCTTTATTAAAAACAATTTCATCCTTTGGCATTTGGTTGTTCATGGCTTTATGTACTAAAATTAACACATTAAATAACAATAATGATGGAATTAAATGAGTCGAAAAGTTTTACACAGAAGTAATATTAATTGAAATTAGTTTTTTTTTTGTGTAGCGTTTGTTTAATGCTTGCAATGGTTTTTTTTTTAAATTGCCGACTATTTTAAACATTTCTACAAAAACGCTATGTACCTGTATTAGTCTACATAATACCTATAATGTCTAATAATAACTATTTTTAATGTGAATTTCGCACAAGAGTCCCAACTGCTGCCGTCTGTAGCCAGTGCGACTAAGGCACCCCCAATTGGGTATGTTGTGAGGCAGAAGGTAGTGGAGACAAGAGTGGAGTATATGAGGAGGAGGAAGGTGGGGAAGTACCTGGTTATTCAGATTTGGTCACTAAACACGGCTTTTCATGCAACTTTTCAGTTCTGAATGGTGGTCTTACACCAGGGCGATACTGAGAGTACCTTCCACTCTTGAACGTGCCGCAATTATACCTTATGTTATTTTTAAATTATGAAATTGTGAAATAACACAAATCAATCAAATAAACCTCTCTTGCGCATGCCGGGATTTGAACCCGCGACCTCCGGATCGCTAGTCAATAGCCTTACCCCTTGAGCAAGGAGACTGTCAACATAGATGTAGAAATGCATTATTTATACATTAATGAAAATCAATTTTTTTTCTTGAATTTTACTACTAGATAGGTGGCTTGACACTTCATTCGTAATAGTAATTTTCAATTTGGGAGATGACATATGCCCATAGGGATTTTTTCCTCAGAGTTTCCTTTGTGAAGATAATGTAAAAAACACAAACAAATTAATCTATTTTCTTGGGAAAAATCCATTGCCATAATATAAAGCAAAGCGGATTTCAAATTATCTGTTTTATTGATAAAAAAACATTGCATACTAATCAATATTAATCAAAATATAATCCTCACTGCCACCTAGAAACAGCATTTACAAAATATAAAGAACAAGCATCTGACCGCGACTTCGTCTGCGAAGTATCTATGTTTATACCAAAATTCTTAACCTATTTATTTAAAATATCTATAATTCTTGATTCGATTCAAATTATTAGGCGAGTAAATAAATTCACTAATTTTAATATTTTCTAAAATAGAATTTTGATTTAACAATCATTGTTTTGCAAAATGTCATTCTCAAATTTTGACATTTTTTATTAAACAATAATTATTATTTTCAATACACCAAAAATAAATAGCTAGCTTAATTAATTATAGCCTATATGTTCTTCTGATGTATGAACTATATTATTGTAAAGTTTCATTAAAATCCATTCAGTAAATTTTGCGTGAAAGCGTAACAAACATACATACATCCATACAAACTTTCGCGTTTATAATATTAGTAAGATTAAAAATCATAATAAAGCAATATCACCTTCGTTTTCCGAATCGCTATCACAAATTCCAAGCATTACTAAGCTGTAACACTGAGACAATGTAGACAGGTACAGATAAGAGAGTATTCGGAGTTTTAATGGGTGGGCGCCATGCAACGGTTCCAAGAATAGATGTCATTATCAACTTATATCTTCATAAGAGTAGGTAACATAATTATTTATTAAGCCCCCAACGCGCGTGACTGAGATAGGGCGTTAATCTAGAAATCAAAGGATTAAATAATGTTGTTTACTGACCTATCTTTAACTTTAATTTTAAGACATCAAAATAATGATGAATTAATATTATTTTTACAATAATTAATATTAATATAAAGTCCTAAAAATGCGGCAGACGTACTATTTTTACAAAATATATCAGCTGCCTCTATGATAGATTGCTTGTAATTACTCGAAATAATCCTATTAAGAGTGCTCATCAGACAAACCAGACATTAAACATCCACCCCTGCTATCCCCTACCGCTATGTCTCTTTTGCGAACCTTCCCTCTGCTTCTCCCTCGTCCTTCAACTGTTTCAACCCTGTCACCCCTCCTCGAGTCCTTTCCCAAGCGCCCCCGTTCCCCTCCCGTGTCCCTTTTCCCTCTTGCATTCCCTAGGTAGGTACTTCCGGCCTACCTCGACGCCAGCCGGAATCATAGACATTTCTACTATATGTGCAGCATATAACATGACAACAGATAACTAAAATATATAGACAACGTAACACTAACTCGAAACAAAATACATTCATCTACCGCGCTTCATACATTTTTAACATTACATTGCATACAGTGATTTCGACTTACTCATCACAGCACTCCCTAGTTTAAAAACCTAAAATCAATAAATAACATTTACACACATTACACAGAATAGATCCATCCCTTGATAACCAGTTTGATAATGCCTTCAGAAGGCGAAACAGCTGTCACGCGTAATAATAGTTACATAGCAGAACTTGTTTAAAAATAAACTGTTTTTATAAATTGAATAAATATTACAAAATATATAATAAAATAAAAATTCGACTTGATAACAATAAATAATAAAAAAAAATAGATCCATCCCTTTTCCCTCCTTCCCACCATCCTATCCCAATAGGCGAATAATTAAGATACATGAAAACCTATTATTGCTTAAATAATATACACGTATTTTACCATACTGTTGGTTTTACAAAAAAAATAAATAATTTAAATAGATCAAAGTCAAAACATTGATAAGAGCGATTGACCAGCGGCTAAAAATAAAAATTTAAAATTGCTTGCGACTGTACAGGGAGGTTCCAATGAGAATGATCGATTATTCCCTGTATCAATTTTTTTAAATTAAAAATTTAATATTGATTTATTTCAGTCAAAACTTGCTTTAAAATATATTACCTACATTCAAGTAAGCAATAAAAATGCTCAAAACGCACGATGATAAATTATTAAATATCGTGTACTTCTTGTAAGTATTTTTTGATCATAAGTATTTATGATTTTTCAATAGTGTCTAAACAAAATAAGCGTGTAAAAAAATTGAAATATTTTAGTTTGTAAGACCTTAAATAAATAGAAAAACTGAGGTATTTTTGTCACAAAACACGTTCTCGGATTTATTTTTTAATGATTTTAACTTAACTAAAATTAAAAATTTTAAATCTGTGTTGACTAGATATGATTTGAAAATTGTGTTTGTTGTTTAATATAATCTATCGTTTGAAAATTGAACATCTGCCAACGACCAACGTATTAAAATGGTATAACGGTAAAACGGTAAAAATATAAAGGTAAAACCTTGGTATATTAAAAATGCACTTAGTTTTTCAAAATTTTAAAACTACGTGAACCAGATAAAATAACAATCTTTCAAAATTAATTTATGTTTTGTTTTTAAAAAGAGTCAATACATCTAGAATTTGATATGAAAAGGACTAATTTCCGGTATTCTCTGGTAATACCCTCTTAAACAAATTGGTTACCCATGGCAGGGATGTTGGTTATCCAAAAAATAGTTCCCGGGGCGGCGGTACCCATTCCCGCCTCACAGATTTTTTAATTTTCTTCAATAATTTCGTGCTTATTAGGCATAATATTATGAAGATTTATTTTCGATTAGATTCGCAACTAATATTGTAGACAGCATGCGTTGAATTTTTCGATTTCACGGACAATCCAAAACCCAACGCTTAGTAACTATGACTGCATGTTTATACATAAATACACCGTGTTCGTAAACTCGCAGTACAAGCAGGAAAAATTGTGAATCTTCGCCACAGAGAACCCAAAAAACATTTTTTTTATTTATACCATTAAAACATTCCGACTCGGTTTACTCGAAAACGAAACCATAAATTGTCTTAAACATTAGTTTATCAATTTAATAAAATAATCAATATTTGACGAGTTAAAGTATTTTCACCAACAAATGTAGATATAATGTCTCGACGCCACCTAGTGAGAGAGTTAGCACTTACATGCCTTTCTCATATAAAAATAAAGTTGGTTGTTTGCAGGTGAAAAAATATAATAAGCGATAATTGTTGAATGAAACACTAGGTATATATTGAGTCATTTGGCGGGCAGGAGGTATCCCGCCGTAGCTTAATGGTAGAGCTCCTGTCCGGCAAACAGAGGGGTGCGGGTTCGAGTCCCGTCGGCGACATATATCTTTTCTCGGGAGAGGTTTCAATATTGATGAGTGTTTCAGGCTAATAATTATTGCTTATAATAATTGTTACCCTTTGTGCTATGCATAAAAAATCTTGTCTTAAACATTATGTTACCAAAAGTGTATTGACAACTGTGAAAAATTGGCTCTTGCCAACCCCCAAAACATCTTTAAATTCTCAAAATTGCTTAACAACAACGACTCCGGTATTCCCCCCAACATGTATTTAGATAATAAAACGGCTGATAATCCACAAGAAGTTGTTAATCTATTTGCTGAATTTTTCAGTAAAATCTATGCTTCTACAAACAACTCACCAATGTCCGACGCCACAGCACCAAATAAAAATAACATTGATTTCAATCAATGCATATTCGAAGAAAATGATATAAAAACTAAATTAAAATCCCTTGACCTTAACAAATCGGCCGGTCCTGATAATATTCCACCAATCTTCCTATCGAAATGCTCATCAGTCTTGACTTATCCTCTAACTAAACTTTTTAATTTGTCCATAAAAACTGGCATTTTTCCGATAAAATGGAAAACAAGCTTTCTGTCTCCAATATTCAAGAAAGGTGATAAATCTGATATATCTAATTACAGACCTATATGTATCCAGTCGTCAATCCCGAAAATACTTGAATCTGCTCTGCTCTCTAAACTCTCGCCCGAAATCAATAAAGTAATTTCACATCGACAACATGGCTTCATAGCAAAAAGATCAACTCTAACAAATTTAATGATATATCAGGAATATATAACTAATTCTATGAACAATCGTCTTCAAACAGACGTAGTGTATACAGACTTTAGTAAGGCTTTCGACAAAGTCTCACATAAAATTCTTATAAACAAACTAAGATCCCTAGGTATAAGGGGGCATATTTTAAGATGGTTCGAAAGCTACCTTCACAAAAGAAAAATATCAGTCAAAATTAATTCACATTTTTCACATCAGTTTGAAATCTTTACCGGAGTCCCACAGGGGTCACATCTGGGCCCAGTGTTATTTTCCTTGTTTATAAACGACATAACTTCCATCTTTGATGGAGTTATGATACTATTATTTGCGGACGATTTAAAAATTTACAAAACAATTACTAATTATAATGACTGTAGCGTATTGCAATCAAATCTTGTGAGGCTACAAGAGTGGTGCACCCTTAATGAACTCTTTCTCAACATTGAAAAATGTCAATCAATAACTTTTACTCGAATCAAAAATCCCATTAAATATCAATATAGCATCAACAACAATTTCCTAAAAAGAGTTAAACAAATTAAGGACCTTGGCATAATATTTGACAGTAAATTAACTTTTGTTCCTCATATAAATGAAATAACCAACAAGGCCATGAAATGCCTGGGGTACATTCTGAGGACGATAAAAGAATTTAAAACAATTAATTCCTTTAAATTGCTTTACACTGGATTGGTGAGAAGTAATTTGGAGTACAACTCAATAATCTGGGCTCCATTTTATAAGACTCATCAGCAAAAAATCGAAAGAGTACAACATAAGTTTCTTAGGTTCATTAATTACAAACTTGGAATACCAATTGAAGAACTTAATTATACATGTTTAATGGAATTACTAAACCTAAGTGATTTAACTACAAGACGCACAGTGAGTGACTTAGTTTGCCTTTTCAATATATCAAATGGCAGCCTGGACGCCCTCGATTTAACGAGCTTAATTAATTTACGTATACCTACCCGCAATACTCGTTTAAACGCTCTATATTTTGTTACCAAATCTGCCAATAATTACTTCATAAACTCTCCAATTCAAAGGCTTCATACACTTGGAAACACATATAGTTCAATTGATGTCTATCGTTTTCAATCGGTTTCCAAATTTAAAACCAGTATATTAGAACTTTTATAATAAAATAATAAACATTTAGCTATTGCACCTCTGATCGAAATATTTCCTCATGTTTGACACAATAATAAATGTAAACTTCTTGCAATTACTACAACTGCATTATTTTTTCACATGTAATTACTGTAACCATTTAGTAAAAATGTTATTTTATTTTTAATTATTTATCAATTTACAAACTGGCTGGCTTTTGGAGCCCGCTAGTTCGTGAATAGATTAGTGAAGAATAAATTAATGTATACACTAGCTTTTATGTGTCGCATAGATATTATGTTAATACTACTACTACCTAATATGTACATATAAACTTCATTTTTATAAGAAATTTTTGGTTTTTATACCTTAGAAGTAGGCATATTCTTATTTTCTTACGACAGGTTTACACCTACAAACTATCATGTTTTCATTTGCTTTTTACTTGCTTTTATGTGTCAAACGGTTAAGGTTAAATTATTGCTTTTACTATTCTATACTTATAATCTTTGTGTATATTATTTTTTAAAAACTATGTAAAATGGCAGAGCGAACGCCCTGGATTTAACGGGCCACGATAACTGGTCAAACGATCTAGGTATATTATGTTAACAATACCGCCAACAATTATTTCGTAAACTCTCTAATTCAAAGGCCTCATATTAAACACTATATTATTATGTCGTATTATACCATGTTACTGCTCTCACTGTCTACTATGTACATATAAACTTTACATTTCTTTATAGCTAAATTACGTTTGTTAACCTTAGGAGTAGGCAAATTCTTATTTTTGTAAAACAAGTTTATACCTACAAATAATCATCGTATGCATTACTAGTTACTTGCTGTTATAATATGTTAAATAGATAGATTATACTATGTATTACTACTGTAACTGTGAACTTACAATCTTATGAATATTTTTTATAACTATGTATGTAAAAGCCTAATAGGCGTATAAATAAATAAATAAATTAGTTTATCAATTTAATAAAATAATCAATATTTGACGAGTTAAAGTATTTTCACCAACAAATGTAGATATAATGTCTCGACGCCACCTAGTGAGAGAGTTAGCACTTACATGCCTTTCTCATATAAAAATAAAGTTGGTTGTTTGCAGGTGAAAAAATATAATAAGCGATAATTGTTGAATGAAACACTAGGTATATATTGAGTCATTTGGCGGGTAGGAGGTATCCCGCCGTAGCTTAATGGTAGAGCTCCTGTCCGGCAAACAGAGGGGTGCGGGTTCGAGTCCCGTCGGCGACATATATCTTTTCTCGGGACAGGTTTCAATATTGATGAGTGTTTCAGGCTAATAATTATTGCTTATAATAATTGTTACCCTTTGTGCTATGCATAAAAAATCTTGTCTTAAACATTAGTTTATCAATTTATTAAAATAATCAATATTTGACGAGTTAAAGTATTTTCACCAACAAATGTAGATATAATGTCTCGACGCCACCTAGTGAGAGAGTTAGCACTTACATGCCTTTCTCATATAAAAATAAAGTTGGTTGTTTGCAGGTGAAAAAATATAATAAGCGATAATTGTTGAATGAAACACTAGGTATATATTGAGTCATTTGGCGGGTAGGAGGTATCCCGCCGTAGCTTAATGGTAGAGCTCCTGTCCGGCAAACAGAGGGGTGCGGGTTCGAGTCCCGTCGGCGACATATATCTTTTCTCGGGACAGGTTTCAATATTGATGAGTGTTTCAGGCTAATAATTATTGCTTATAATAATTGTTACCCTTTGTGCTATGCATAAAAAATCTTGTCTTAAACATTAGTTTATCAATTTATTAAAATAATCAATATTTGACGAGTTAAAGTATTTTCACCAACAAATGTAGATATAATGTCTCGACGCCACCTAGTGAGAGAGTTAGCACTTACATGCCTTTCTCATATAAAAATAAAGTTGGTTGTTTGCAGGTGAAAAAATATAATAAGCGATAATTGTTGAATGAAACACTAGGTATATATTGAGTCATTTGGCGGGTAGGAGGTATCCCGCCGTAGCTTAATGGTAGAGCTCCTGTCCGGCAAACAGAGGGGTGCGGGTTCGAGTCCCGTCGGCGACATATATCTTTTCTCGGGAGAGGTTTCAATATTGATGAGTGTTTCAGGCTAATAATTATTGCTTATAATAATTGTTACCCTTTGTGCTATGCATAAAAAATCTTGTCTTAAACATTAGTTTATCAATTTAATAAAATAATCAATATTTGACGAGTTAAAGTATTTTCACCAACAAATGTAGATATAATGTCTCGACGCCACCTAGTGAGAGAGTTAGCACTTACATGCCTTTCTCATATAAAAATAAAGTTGGTTGTCTGCAGGTGAAAAAATATAATAAGCGATAATTGTTGAATGAAACACTAGGTATATATTGAGTCATTTGGCGGGTAGGAGGTATCCCGCCGTAGCTTAATGGTAGAGCTCCTGTCCGGCAAACAGAGGGGTGCGGGTTCGAGTCCCGTCGGCGACATATATCTTTTCTCGGGAGAGGTTTCAATATTGATGAGTGTTTCAGGCTAATAATTATTGCTTATAATAATTGTTACCCTTTGTGCTATGCATAAAAAATCTTGTCTTAAACATTAGTTTATCAATTTAATAAAATAATCAATATTTGACGAGTTAAAGTATTTTCACCAACAAATGTAGATATAATGTCTCGACGCCACCTAGTGAGAGAGTTAGCACTTACATGCCTTTCTCATGTAAAAATAAAGTTGGTTGTTTGCAGGTGAAAAAATATAATAAGCGATAATTGTTGAATGAAACACTAGGTATATATTGAGTCATTTGGCGGGTAGGAGGTATCCCGCCGTAGCTTAATGGTAGAGCTCCTGTCCGGCAAACAGAGGGGTGCGGGTTTGAGTCCCGTCGGCGACATATATCTTTTCTCGGGAGAGGTTTCAATATTGATGAGTGTTTCAGGCTAATAATTATTGCTTATAATAATTGTTACCCTTTGTGCTATGCAAAAAAAATCTTGTCTTAAACATTAGTTTATCAATTTAATAAAATAATCATAAATCAAAACTAGCAAATCGACTCCAAAAGTGACGTAGATTCACCACTATCCCGCTTGCACTGCGAGTTTCTGGACACGGTGTATACCTTTTTTATAGTTGTATTACCTCGTCTCTCAGTACTGTTGTCAGGGCAAGATTAGATGTCTTAAATGCTAAACTTGTTAGAAATTTCTGACTTCTGACCTAGTTATCACATCGTCTGTAGTCGTAACTGTATAGTAACTATGGGCCTAATGATCCTAATTTTAAAAGGTACGAAACATATTTAAAGCATACCTATAAACATATTCGGTGTTTTTTTTTTGTTATAGTAAAAGTATCGTTTGTTACGTGACATATGATAAAGATTTTTTTTATAGATATTTTTCCCAATTGACTTATTTCTGCATGCGCTCCATTTTAATTATAGTAATAGTTTTTTCAATTAAACTTTGTTTGCAGTGGTGGAAAGCGCATTTAAACATTATGCGCTCAAAAGAAAGGTAAAAGATATGAGGGGTGGTTCGGAATCTGGGAGTCGGTGTGTCCATGATGATCTGCGGTGAAAGGCGATGTGTCCGGAGAGACCAACTAGAGAGGCCACAGAGGTATTGGTTATCCAATAAATGCTTCCCAGGGCGGCGTTACCCGTACCCGTCTCCCAAATTGAAACGCACTGGTATGGGGTAAGGCTTTGATTATATAAATGTCTAGATAGAGTGATGCGCTGTAATTGCAACAAAAAGAACAGGCCAGATTTGAAACACTAGTGTGCGTGACACGCACACAAGTATGCGTAACTTGTACTGTTTTACAAGCGCTGCGGGCGTATTGAGTGATACCAGCTCCCAAATATTTCCCATAAAAGTGGGTAAAAAATATGTTTCGGTTTTGCGGGACCTATAATTCGTTAATTTTGAATTCATTTAAGGAAAATAGTTTTCTACATATAATAATGATATAAATGAAAAGAAAATCATTATTAAAAGAGATTTATTTTTATTTGATTATTTTTAACAAATAAAGACAACGAAAATCATTAGAAACGGTTTTATTTAGTTAACTAATAAAGACAGTTTTAGAAATCATTTACACATTACTTTTATTATTATTATATTTTATTCGAACAACAAATTAAAACTACAAAGAACAATAAAATTTACTTAGTAAGGTCAAAAATACGAAAATACGGTTGCAGAATTTTAGTAATAGACTTACGTTATTTGGCACCTTTTGGTACGGGCCGCTAAAAACAAAATTACAATTTTAAAAAATTACCTTACACGGGATCGCTTCCTTTTTTAACCTTCGACGCTTTTGATTGTTGACAAAATACAGGTCTTTGGCACGGAAACGATCAGAGCAAATGACAGTTGTTTTAGCTGGTTGCCAGACATCCTCTCCGCGGCTTTTTCTTATTATTTCTATTTACTTACTTCTTAATATAGGATCATTAGGTATTCTGTAAAATATGTATGAATAAAATTAAAAGTTTACTTGATACTTCACCAAACAAACCTGTCACATTTTTTGTAATTTTAATAGATAAACAAATTTCGTATTAATAACTTTTTTAAATATAGTGTCAACGTGAAGAATTAAAAAACACTTAAACACAAAGACAAACTTTCACATTTATATTATTATTATGTATAGTGTACCTACTTTTGGGTAATTATTAAAAACCTATTTTAAAATTAACAACGCACTCATGGGAAAATGTTATTTAAAGAACAGGCAACCCCGTAAACATGGCGTCAAAATGGCGTTGTTCTAAGACCAAATTACACTATTAAAACTGAATTATTTCTTTAACTAAATGGTTATTTTAAGGTAACTTACCGATGATAGGAAATATTTTTAGTTGTTTTCAACCGTCCTTTGTAATTCCTGCACACTGTTATAGCGCAAATCGTCATTTTCAAATGTCACACGACACGTGTTTACCGTACAACGATACTTTCGCATCTGAGCGGACAGGACAAGCTTTACGGCGAACAGTTAGCTGAATCTTTTTTTGGCGTTTCGTCGCTCGAGCGCTCTATCTAGACATTTATATAATCAAAGGGGTAAGGCTATACACAAACAATGCCTACAAATTAGAACGGCCAGAAATCAGTGGGACAGTTGGGCTAAGACCAAATGATTGTATACAATGTATAAAAACGTGCAACTGGTGCGGCGTGTCGCTAGAAATAGAAAAATAACAATATAAAGGCGACTGCCCCGCTAATAAGAAGATCACGCGAAGAAAGCTGTCTCGTGCCAGGCCGTGGAGCTGCCGCGGAACGACTCAAATCCTCAGTCGACAATAGCCGCACTGTCGCGATTGTTCAACATTATCTCTAAAGGCGCCATAACCTCACATCCGCCAATCTGTGTTTTTAAAACGATAACAAAAGAGATTCCTTGTGTTACGTAACGTAAAACGCGTCCAACAGGTACCATCTACCGCGTAAAACCGTCAGTCGCTTCAGTGTACGCACCTGCATATTGTTATTTCTACAGTATTCTCAAGTTTTCTAAAGCGTGTTTATTTTTAATCTGTGGTGTATGGATTTGGGTGCCTACTCGAAATAGCAAAGTCATAGATCATAATAAGTCGAAGCCTACGCAATATCATTATTTCAGCGGCGTTCGAATTTTCAAATTTCACACACGTGTTTATTAAAAATAATTTTTCATCTTTGTATTGTGAATTTTTAACGTCTGGGTGCCTACTCATGTAAATAATAGCAATGTCATAGACAGATCATATTTTTTGAAGATCGCATTGTCTTATAATTTCACGGTGTTTTGGTCTATCGATGATGTGTCAGATTTTCTGATGATCATTGATTGATATTATTTAAATTTGTCCCGCCAAATTGCTGTCTGCCTATAAGTTCTAAACGAAAATATTCAGCTGTACAGTGAACGTGTGGGAGACAAACTTCTAAGAATATTGCGTTCTAAAACCGTTTTTTGGACCGCTTCCAGTTTTAAAATTAAACTGACATGTATAATTTATTGTTGTGGGTTGATCTGTGCATAAAGTTACTTGATTCACAGCACATTAATATTTTACAATTTTTTTTTTTTTTTTTTCTATTCTTGCATTCGGGCTGCCATTTTTGTTATCAATCCTGTAAACATGAACGTTTGAACATAGGTAATTTATGTTCCCATTTAAATTATGCTGCGTCACTTTTTGATTTCAATTTTGTCAACTTTATTCTCAAAACCTGGTTTTCAAAAAGATTTGAAAACTAAAATCAATATAGATAATTTGTAGCTAGATGTTGTTTTCCATGCCATTTTAAAGACTACTTAGTAGGATGCGTGTTACGAATTAATAATTAAGTTTGACAAACTTTTATTCAATAAATATTAATTGTCCAAATTCGTGACAGATTTACTTAGTGCAACTAGTAAAATAATAAATTAGACTTTCAGACTACAGTAATTTGACTTCTATTGAGGCATCGATTCGTCACGATTTCAAATTTTCTACCCGAGTAGGTACCAATTTTCCGCGCGAGTACGTAGATAGGTACTGGCTAGGTACCTGCCTATTTTCGAATTCGTCACATAAAATTTCTTGTTCTTATTTCGAACGACATTTCCAGGGCTGCTATCGGGAGAATTAGACGTCAGATAAGATTAGTGTGGATTCGTAAATTCTCTGTGCAGTGTTGTAAATAGCGATCAAATTAACCTATATAAATTGCCGTGTGTCGAGTTGCACCTGTGCGCAACATGTCGCAGAGGGGATTTGTGGATGTGCCGGTCGCCAGACCGCTGCACCTGTCCATCGACTCGTTCATCGATGATCAGTCCGGTGAGTCCAAAAACTCAATACACTACTAACATTTTTCTCTTCATAAGCTGTGATAGACAGCTAAGATCACAGGGAACTTAGTTCGATTCAGTGCAATATTACATATTGGTACAGGTATTGTATATACACCTATTACTGTAAGCCGTTGTCGCAAGCTTTCCAGATTATAGGCAACATTGTAATTGATTCTGTGAGTCTGGAAGCTAGGCGGAAAGAGTCTATCTATAATGTCTTTCAAAATTTGGAACAATTTTATCGATAGTCCAGTCCTCCTGGGATGCTATGATTTATATGTACCAGACTACTACAGCCGGAGTTGATACCATGACCTATTCAGAGTACCAAACGAAAAAACCGACGTCCTGGCAAAGCATAGTATGGTGAAGTGGTGCTGTTAAATGATCTTGCAGAGTATTTGGATGTATGTGACTGTTCTCTAAATGATGTAAAAAAAAATATTGAAGAGTCACCTACCTAATTGCTGATATGACGATATGGTGAAGTTGTACTATAATTGGAATAAATATTCTGTTGTACAATAATTAAAGAAAAAAAAATATAATTATAAGCAATAGTGCAATACGCACGCTCTAGAGTTCAAGCTGCCGAAATGAGGTACTTGAGAGGAGTGGCAGGGTTTACGAAATGGGATCATATAAGAAACTCTAGGATCCGAGATGGTCTAAGCATTGAACCACTGCTACTCTTCATATAAAAATCGCAACTGAGGTGGCTTGGGCGTGTACTAAGAACAGAATGTCTGATAACCGAATTCCGAGGAAAATACTGAGTGCCATTCCAGAAGGTAGACGTCCAGTGGGCCTCCCCAGACACAGATGGGCGACGCAACTCCAAAAACTGTGCGAGGCTAAGTGTGCCATGGACGGAGGCGATAATCCCCCAATTATAATATATATATATATATATATATATATATATATATATAGTGATAATACCCCCAATTTTTGCTTCGCGTACCCCAAGGGGTACGCGAAGCAAAAATTGGGGGTACGCAATATTGTGGCACGCATTTAAGTTAATTTAAGTTCAATGTTTCAGCAGCCGTAGTTCTAAAAATATTAATACCGTTCGCAAGCACGTATTTGTGTGAAAATATATTTTCTTCGTTTTTTTTATAAGAAAAACTCTCTTTTTAACTTTTTGAAGGTTATTCCCATCAATGTAATATATGATTGAAGAAGAAGATAACAAAAATAATCAATTTTTTTAAAATATGAAAATGAACAAGACACAGAAAAGTAATAAAAGATAATCGACCGGTCAGTGGTTCAGTGGGCATCGCGTTTGGGTCCCACCCAGGCGTTCCGTGTTCGATTCCTCGGCTGGCTAAGTCCTCCACCACAACACAAGCAACATCTTCCGCTTAGTGTGGTGGTAGTAGGAAATTTTTAAATGTTGTTGGGTTATTCGTAACTCGGGAATGTTTGTCTTTCTTTAAAAAAAAAAAAAAAAATAATGGTCGCAACTGGGACTCGAACCCAGAACCTTACGTCTTACCGGGACATTCACCTCTACCAATTGGGCCACAATTTTCTGTGTCTTGTTCATTTTCATATTTTTTAAAATTACATTATTATTGATATATTTTTGTTCAATGATATATATTTTCTTCATTAAAAATAAATATCGCAATCGTCTGAATGCTGAACCAGACTTGGGGCTCTACCTATGTGAAATTGAGGCCAACGTTGTAAAACTTTGCTCTGCAGAGCAAGCTCAGGAGTCACATTGATTGTATGTTAACATTGTAACTGTGTAACAGAAAATCGGGTTTTTATTTTCTGATACACGGCAAAAAAAAATTTCTACAATTTTTTTAGGTTAAAAAATGTTATCCTCTCAATACACTTTGTGAGTTTGTG
This sequence comes from Limnephilus auricula, assembly GCA_951813805.1. NCBI lineage: Eukaryota > Metazoa > Arthropoda > Insecta > Trichoptera > Limnephilidae > Limnephilus > Limnephilus auricula. The sequence continues at coordinate 31,577,634 of OX638404.1, forward strand.
AGGTCAAAATTGGTTCAATTTCGCTGGTACAATCACTGGTTAAAAATACCTATAGTTCTTTGTGTGACTTGATTGTTAAATTCATGTAATAATGAGAGTATAAAAAAAATTACAAATGAAACATATCTTTCATTACACGTGTACACAAGAAAGATATAGGGTACGGGGTATAACAAATTTGTTGAAAGAGCCAAGGGGTACGCAGGCTGGGGTTCAAAGGTTGACAACCGCTGATATAGACCATATAATACCTACAGATAGTGCGATTAAGTTATTAACTTTAACTTTGTCTAAGTAAATAGTAGTGTTTGATTGTAACCGTCTAGATATCTAGAATGTTCTCCGTTGTCGGGGCTACACAACGTCAACAACACATGTACAATATACAAGGTGTCCCGTAAGCTTGGATAAAAAAAGTGGGTGATACGGAAGGTTGTTTGCAATCAATTTTGGGAGGCGGATACGGGTACCACCGCCCTTGGAACCATTTATTGGGTAACTTAGTAACCTTCGATCGATGTCGTTACGCTTAGAGCTTTTGTTAAGTTCCGACAGATGTCGTGCAGTTAGAGTAGATACACCCGGGCAGTATTTCCGGTCGACGGTAGCTCAAGCTCTCAGATTAATTTCCTAGACAGTTATAGTCGGTCGTGAGACCCAGAAATATAATATATTGTAAACACGTAAATATAAGTAATAAACCAGTTTGAAACAAGGGCCTATTATTCTCGAAGAGTTCCATTACAATTACTTTTGTCTGTGTGTGGATAAGGCAAACAAAACAGTTTATAACATCTCTGCCATGCTTTGCACCGCAGTGGGAGGAATGGATTCCCCTCATATCTTTTTTCCTTTCCAAAACCAGAATGACATACGCCCTGAGGGATTTTTTCCCTCAGGGTCTCCTGCGTGGAGCAATGTAAAAACAAAAATTATGAATAACATTTAACCACTGGAGCGACAGAGCAATTTAAAACTTTTTTCTTGGATTGCTAAAGGAAATTTTTCCGCCCACATTAAAAAATTCATACCTCCAAATTTGAATATGGAAACATACAAACTGATTATAGTTCTATGTAGCCAATGAATTTACCCATCTTTTGTCTATTACCACATTCGTAGGATTTATAAAATTGTTAAATTTAAAACATTTTAAAGAATCTAGAGAATATTTGCCACATTGTGGCAGCAAAGCAATCCGAGACTTTGGAAATAGATCCGTAATGTGGCGAAAAGCGTTCGAGTGGCTAAATATTTCGTAACCTTTTTGTATATTATATCAATTGGTATTAGATGGCATAGGTACTGGGTATTTAAAAAAATACACTCTTGATACAACAAAAAAAGGTTAGGATTTAAATCACAACTTATTCTGTCATTTTTATTGCAAATTACTTCTTCTATCACCCGGTCCGTTTGATCCGCAGCTTACGGGACACGGGACACTCTGTATTCATAATTTAGTTGGTCTAATTTTTCCGTTTTCCTTGGCAAGTTCTGTGTTTACAAGAGATATTTCTTGCCAGTCGTTGACACACTAGGCAGCCATTCGACTACACCCTGACTTGCAATTTATCTATTCGCAGGAGACAATGACCGAGAAATATCTTCCCAGTGAATCGTGAATTTAATAAATATGTCACGCAAATAGAAATTATGATCTATTGACTGATTATTAACATAATCGAAACTTTTTCGTTGTTTGTTTTTGGGGTGTTATGCCGTGTTGTGCTACCTCCTTCTTTAGCCGACGTTTCGGACAGCGTTGCAGTGTCCATCATCAGGGCAGATCCGGCAGATCCGTCGACGTAAAAACGTATCTATATAATCGAAACTGTTCGATTATTAATCAGAATAGATTCATTTGAATGAAGTCGAAATAATTGAAAGGACGGACAATTTTATTTTATTTTATTCGGAAAACCAACAGTTACAATATTTAACAATGTATGACAAAATATGTGCAAATTACTCAACCAATAATAGGTTCACTGAAGTGTTTTAATTATTTAGTTTAAACAAAGAAAAAGTTTTACATAAACCTATGGGGATGGGATGGTGGGAGGGCGGGGAAAGGGGTGGTTCTATTCTGTATAATTAGTAGCTTGTTTGTAAGGTATGTATGTAGTTATAGTAAAGTATCGGGAGGTCGCCTGTGTGACTTTAAGGAGTGTGGTGCAGAGTTAAAAATGTCAAATTGTGTATAGTATGTATTGAAAATGTGTGATGCACGATAAATGAATGAGTTTTGCCTAGAATTGGTGTTGCATCGAGGGAGGCTAAACATTTTGTCTGATCTGGTTCCTTTGTTGGGAACTCGTAGTTGTATTCGTTGTAAGAGTTCGGGGCAATCTACAACGGACCTGGATATTTTTTGTAGAAAGAGGACATCAGCCGAGCTTCTTCGGTTTTCCAATTGTAACATATTGAAGTACCTGGCCGAATCTTGATGATTTAAGTGGGGACGATAGCTACGGAAATCTAAGTAGCGCAGGAAACGATTTTGAATACGTTGCAGATTATGTACATATGATTTATATTGCGGGTTCCATACTAGTAAAGCGTATTCCAGTTAGCTGCGGACATATGCAAAATATAGGATTTTCACTGTTTATTATATTTTCACAAGGACTAAACGAAAATGTATTGAGTTATTACAATAGGTCATCCATCCAATCTCTATAACATCGGGTTTCCACCAAAAAATATATTTCAACGCATACCCATTTTTTACCTGTTGCAATTTATCATAAGTTTATTTTTGGTCTTTTCCTTAAGTAAATATATTATGGCTAGTTGTTTCGTGGGTAATATATGAACAAAATACCATTCAATTTACAGATTTCCATTAATATTATTAAAAATGAATGTTTCTTTGATTGCCCCTTATGTATATACCCATTTTTTACCTGTTGCAATTTATCATAAGTTTATTTTTGGTGTTTTCCTTAAGTAAATATATTATGGCTAGTTGTTTCGTGGGTAATATATGAACAAAATACCATTCAATTTACAGATTTCCATTAATATTATTAAAAATGAATGTTTCTTTGATTGCCCCTTATGTATATACCCATTTTTTACCTGTTGCAATTTATCATAAGTTTATTTTTGGTGTTTTCCTTAAGTAAATATATTATGGCTAGTTGTTTCGTGGGTAATATATGAACAAAATACCATTCAATTTACAGATTTCCATTAATCTTATTAAAAATGAATGTTTCTTTGATTGCCCCTTATGTATTCCTAAACCATTCATCTGATTGCGATAAAACTTTGATGAAATGTTTGCGCATATTTGCAAAGGTTTTTATATATAATAATGAGCTCTGGCGTTATGAAATTTGTATAAAAAATACGATGGGTGGCCCGCGAGTTGTTTGAAAAATGTTTGTATTTCATAGAGTTAAGCGACAGGGAGGGAAGGCAAAATTTCCACAGCCTATTGATTACACCTTATTAGGCTATGAAAATGGAGGTGGTAAATTGTACCCACGGCAACTGACAAAGCGACCATTGCTATAATTGTTGATCCACCCCTGTATTGTGTACATCAAATTGTCAAACAAAGGCTCGTTCTTGCAAAAAATTACAACTAAATTGTATTTCGTTGTGCAAATGTATTAATAACTAACTGATACCCGACATGCGTTGCAATGCCACTTAAATAAAGAAATTGTTTCTCCCTGCGTGACCTTTCCTATTCGTTCCCGTTCCCCTTCCGCCACCTGTTCCCCACCCTCTCCCACTTCCCCTCCCGCATTCCCTTTTCACCTTCCCCGCGTTCCCCCTCCGCTCTCTCGCTGTCCCCCTTCTCGCGATCCTCCTCCCTCACGAATTCCTCTTCCACCTTCTCCGCCTTCCCCCTCCCTCGTTCTCCCTCTCACGAACCACCCCCCTTTCATTCCCCTCCACCCCTCCCAGATTCCCCTCCCCCTCCCGCCCTTTTTCCCTGGCGCTAAGTATACTCAATTTTCAAAAAACTCGCGTGTGCCCTTTTGCAATTTTTTATGTGCAAATTTCATTATTCCAGTACTCACCAATATAGAATTATTACTATATAGAAACCTTCACAGGCACATCCACAACAACTCGCCATTTTTTTATCGCAATCAGGTGAATAGTATATGAAATATCTCTAAATATACCAAACGCGCTAACTGTCAAACGTACAAAGTTAAAATAGTCGTTAACTTTTCTGAAATTATCCAATTTTCTGCGCAATTTTCTTAATTTTTCTTTCCGTAAGAACCTTCTACAAAGTAGACATGGGCAGATTTATTCACAGTAGTGAATCGATTCAGTCTCATTCCCTTGGCCTTTTGATCTGATTCCTTTCATTCGATCCTTTAATTCATAAAATTCCCAAAAAAAAAATAAAAAAAATAAAAATAATTTAGCATATATATATATAATAAAAATAATAAAAAATTATTTATAATAAAAAATTATATATAATAAAATATATACTAATAATAAAATAAAAAATTTAGACACTGATCAACGAAAACCACGACGACGGGGTTTTGAATTTTTTAATGTGATGTTATGACAGCAAAACCGATAGAAAAATGTATTTTTATAAGGCTATCAAATAAATCATCAAATTAAACAGTTTTACTATATTTATTTTAAACTTAAAATAGTTCCGCTTCGTGTGATCGAATATAAAACGCATTCTACCCAATTTACGCAGGGCTCGAAATCGGAAGTTTTCGACCTACGATGTAACTAAATTGACGGCTCGGCCCACGGGGAAATCGCACTGCACTCCCAAACGGATTTGCGGCAGGCATTGAGAATGAATTGTATCTTTTGAGCAGTGTCTTGTGTCTTGCCTGGGACTTGAGACTGGGAACTAAATTGACGGTTCCGCTGCGCGGGGACTAATGACGAACCGATTCGCAGCGGTCGTTAAGGATTGGATTAGGAACTTCCGACTAGCAAGAGTCTTTTGACTTGCTGTGACTTAATTTACTTGCGTTCCGCGAACCTACCGACTCGATAACTTCAACAGATTGGAATTGCCTCATACTCGATCGTGTGAGCGGGATTTGAAAAAGAGACGATCATACTAATTCGTTCATTCGTTGAATTAGTGGAACAGAAGTGACGCAGAGATTGGGTTTGACCGCTTCGGTCCGGACAGACTTGTAGGACTGTGACGACACAACTGAATAAGGAATACATTTATTAATTCCATGAATGAGTGGGACATATGGGACTGTAAAAGAGATGCGTTGCTCGGAACTCGTAACTACTTCGTTCGACTCGCAACGTTTTGTCGCCTGAGCTGGAGGTGTGGGGACTCTCTGACCTATGGGTTTTCGGCGCGGGATATACTATACGTGATAGAGGTAGTACAATGCATATAGCACATTACCTCCGGTATCTTCGCGGCGCGCGCTTATAGGTAACTTATCCGCGCAGTAAACATACAGAATAATATCAAATAAAATTTCTACGAAGCATTAAAATATGTAAATCGTTAACATAAAATATTTTTTTAATGTAAAATAAATAGAAATAAAAATATGGTGCCGTTTAAAAAATCTGTAAGGAATGAAGATTTAATTCCTTCTGAAAATGAGAATCAGATTGAGTGTGTTACAAGATTGAATTGATTCATTCAAATCATTCATTCAATTTTGCCCACGTCTACTACAAAGTATTAGAAAACTTTAAAAAAAAGATGACTGAAATAGGTAAATCCGTTCTGAAGTTATGGCGTGACCAAGGGAAACAGGGATTGATTTTTATATTTATAGATGACTGTCAAAAAAATAATAATTGATTTTATTATTTATTTTTTTGGATGACTTTATGTTCAAATTTGTTTTTTGTAACAAATCATTTTTTTATCAACATTTCTTATTTTAATTTTTAACTTTTTTTAACTGACTAGCTATAAGTATCTTTAATCATAAGAAAAATATGGATATTGTCACTAAAACAATCAATAAAATGGTTTCAAAGCATTTGTTCAGTTCATTTACTTGACAGCTAAAGGGATGGGGTGTAAAAAAAATCTAATTCGGAGGAATGATTTTTTTTTTTATGAGGGCGAGAAATTTCCAAATCGGACGCTCAGAAATTCCGGACGCTGGACGCGTAATATTAAAGTAAACGATAGAGTGGTTAGAAGATATTTTAAACAAATGACATTCTACGTTTGTTCGTAGAATCTAATCAGGATGTTTGTGCTCTTGATGTGTTATTGCACCGATTTTCATGATTCATATAATTATTTTTCCTCTAATGTAAATCCCTTTACAACGTCTTTATCGCGTACATAAATGTTAAATGATGGATATAATGTTTTCTGCCAGAGTCAGAACAGAACACCTGTCACTGAATCAACATGTAGACTAATTGCTTAATGTGTCGCATTCCTTAATGCTATTATTAATTTATCTGTTGGTAAATATTTTCTCACACATTGCCAAATCTAAAACGATCGAATTAGAAATGTTAATATGATGGGCGGGATAAAGATTTTGACAATAATACATCAATAATGATTGTTGAAGAGAACCAAATTAATCTTTTTTGTCTCTGCAAAACTAGAAGGTAATCTGTAAAATATCAGGAATCCAACGTTTTCACTAAATATATGTTTCATTAATTTAATCAATTTATTATTATGCTTACATCAGCCTTGCATTCCTTGCGGATATCCACATTTCTCACACGATCATACATGGTTTTACCACACATACGCCTCAGGAATCTCATCTCTACAGCATTCGGTCTACTTTCATCCTTCCTCTAACATGTATCAAAGCATTGCAAGAAATTAATTGACAACTTAAATCATCATGACTCAGTTCATTATTGCCAAAAAGCTCCCGACATCTATTCTAGACTAAAAGTGTCGCCGATGTTATTTTTGTCGTGCATACATATTTCACGGCAGTTGTCATTGGCTAGATCTATTACAAATAAACATCCATCTGAAATCTTTCCAGGTTTTGGTAAACAACACTCGAACACAAAATATTTCCCAGGTAAAATGAAAAGTTTATTTATAGAAACACGAGTAAGCACAAACCGGTACCTAGTGTACAAACACTCCGGGGAAAATGCCAGGTAAGTGGAAATTTCCAAAGTTATAAAATTTACGTCTGCCTACAGAGTTACTATGTTAGCTTTATAGGTGAATTCACCGATGAGTGGTTTTGGCTCCAGTAAATATTTTATAATGAAAATCGTGTTAGCAATTTTCCGAGAATATATTGTAATAATACGAATATTTTCAGATGAATTTTGGATTTAATAAAGCTTCTACGTGGTAACGTTGAAATTCCGCGAAAGTTTTTATTACTGTTGTTAACTGACGACGACCATCCGTGGTCGAGTGGTAAGACACTTGACTCCCATTCGGAAGGTTGCGGGTTCGAACCCGGCGTGCGCAAATAAATTTAATTTGATTAATTTGTGTTATTTCACAATTAATTAATAAAAATAATATATGGTATATTTGCGGCGCGTTCCAGAGTGGAAGATACTCTCAGTATCGCCATGGTGTAAGGCCACCATTCAGAATTGAAACGTTGCTTAATAATGGCTTTAGCCGTGTTTAGTGACTAGATCTGAATAGCCAGGTACTTTCCCACCTTCCTCCTCCCCATCTCCTTCCCTTCCCCACTTACCTTCAGCCTCACAACATACTCCAATTGGGGATGCCATAGTCTCACTGGCTCCAGAAGAGAGTAGTTGGGACTCTTGTGAGGTTTCTCTATAAAAAAATTTAAAAAACTGTTTTTATGTGAATATCGCACAAAACTCCCAACTGCTCCCGTCTGGAGCCAGCGAGACTATGGGATTTGTTATGGGACTGAAGGTAGTGGGGAGGGGAAGGAGATGGGACAGCGAAAGGTGGGGAGTACCTGGCTATTCAGATCTGGTCACAAAAACGGCTAAAGCCATTTCAAACGACTTTTAAAATTCTAAATGGTGGTCTTACACCATAGCGATTCCGAAAGTATCTCCCAATCTGAAACGTGCCGTAAATATATCTTATATTATTTAAAATTATTAAATAGCCATGCCAGATTTGATTTGTCGAGAGCCTTACCCCTTGACCACGGAGGCCGTCGATTTCACTAATTCACTTCCTTGACTTGAATTTGTTTGTGGTAGTTTCTGCATTCTACGCAAAACACTGTAATAAAAACAACATTTTTTTTACTAATTTTGTTTGTGTTAAGAATTTACTGACTTCTCCAAAGAAATTTTCAAAGCAAGATCTTCCATTCCAATAAAGTATGAACACACGTTTCAAAGGTTAAACGCGTCACTCGACTACTTGGCTTTGAAATTATTAGTAACTTAGTTTCAGTGCGCCCATAAGTGCTATTTTTACATCGCACTTGGGCACAACTGGGTCAGGAAATAGGCGACAAGAGGCCGCACTAGCTGCACTCATTATCTTCACTGTACAATTCCGTGCACAGCCTCCGGGCTTGCATAATGCAGAAGGTTGAATGCATTACTTCCACATTCTGGCTTATTACCAGCTCCTATACACCTGTCAAAGGTGACCTGTGTAGTGTGTACGGTAAAAGGCATTAACCCTCGCCTTCTTAAAACAAGTTTTTTTGCATTGAATATTAATTTATTCTAAAAGCAAGGAAAAGATTTTCTCTTGACTCGGAAATCTTTTTTCATGACAATAATTATTATAAAGTATAAAATTGTGGAACACACCATACTATACTATATACGTCTTTGTGAATCTGCTAGAGACGTGTGTGGATTAAGTACGCAAGGTAGAAAAAAAGGTGATGCATGGTGGGATGACGAGATCAAGGCACTGGTCTCAGAGAAGAAGAAAGCATGGTTATATCTGATAGCGTCTGGCAGTGCATCTAGTGAAGAGAGAGATCGAGCGAAATAAGTATATAAGGAATGCAAGAAAAGAGTAAGTGTCGGAGTGAAAGAACGAAAGAAACGCCTGAAAGAGGAAGAGGGAATTAAAATGACCAACCACTTCCAAGAAAACATTAAACTGTTTTGGAAGGAGGTCAAAAGATCCCGGAGTGGTACAGATAACGGAAGTATGAAAGTGATAAAATCAAAAGATGGAAAAATGTTGACGAATGAGGAAGAAATAAAAGATAGATGGATGAAATATTTTGAGGAAGTCTTTGAAAGCAATCTGGGTGACAGTAATTCCAGCGGCGAATCAGGGATGAGCGACGACGGATTGAATGTTACCAGAATCAGCATGGATGAAATAAAAAGATCAATTAAATGTATGAAGAATGGTAAGGCTGTTGGGTTCGACAATATCGCTGCCGAATACTTTAAAGGTGGTAGCCGTATAATTCTCACATGGTTGTGCAAACTTTTTAACCAGTGTTTAGAGGAGGGTTACACGCCATTAGATTGGAGAAGGGCTGTGATCATGCCGTTATACAAAGGTAAAGGGTCACGCATGGATTGTGGGAATCATAGGGCTATTAGTTTGCTAAGTTCAGTCGGCAAGCTGTATGGTAGAATATTGATTGAAAGGGTAAGAATGGAAACAAAAGATAAAATATGGGATGTGCAAGGTGCTTTCATGAGTGGACGGGGGTGCATGGATCAGATTTTCTCTTTGCGTATGCTTACTGAGAAGTTTCTGGCAAAAAAACCAGAAACTTTTCTGTGCCTTTGTAGATCTACAAAAAGCATACGACCGCGTCGACAGGAAAAAGCTATGGAAGGTATTGTCCAAGTATGGAGTGAATACAAATCTTGTACAGGCAATCGCGTCTCTATACGAGGGAAGCTTTGCTTGCATAAGGGTAAACGGTGGTTTTACGGGGTGGTTTGACATCATAAAAGGTGTTAAGCAAGGTTGCGTAATGTCACCGTGGTTATTCAATCTATACATGGACAATTGTATGCAAGAATTGAAAGAGACGGGATTGGGCGCGAAATTGAATAATCTGATAGTATGTTGCCTGTTGTATGCTGATGATGCGGTGCTGATTGCTAACAGTATAGAAGATCTGCAGTCTCTCGTGTCTAGGATGAACGAAGTATGTATGAAGAATGAATTAATGATGAATGTAAGTAAGTCTAAAGTCATGGTGTTTGAAAGAGAGAGTCAGAAAACGGTGTGCAATATAGTTGTGAATGATGAATACTTGGAGCAGGTGGATGAGTTTGTATATTTGGGAAGTATGTTTACGAGAGATGGGAAGGCTGATAGGGATATCGAAAGAAGGGTGAATGCAGGTAACTCCATTAATGGAGGATTGAACGCCGTTGGAGCCAACAAAAAGTTGTCCACAGAAGCGAAGCTAGCAGTCCACAATGGAGTACTGGTACCTGCCCTGATGTATGGCAGCGAAGCCTGGAAATGGCAGAGAAAGGATGAAAGTAGACTGAATGCTGTAGAAATGAGATCCCTGAGGCGTATGTGTGGTAAAACCATGTATGATCGTGTGAGGAATGTGGAGATCCGAAAAGAATGCAAGGCTGATGTGAGCGTAGTAAGTAAGATTAAGAAAGGGACGCTTAGATGGTTTGGCATGTTGAGCGAATGAATGAAGAAAGGAGTGTAAAGAGAATTTATGACGCGAATGTGAACGGTAGAAGAAGCCGAGGACGCCCAAGGAAGACGTGGCACGATCAAGTAAATCAGATACTTGAGTCGGGCCATGTCAAGAGTCAGAATAATAAAAGAGTATGTATGAGAAGATGTATGAATGTGAATGAGGCAAGGAGTGTGTGCCGAGACCGAGTTGTTTGGCGGTCCGTCCTCTCTGCCTACCCCTGCGGGGAAACGGCGTGATGGTTAGTTAGTAGAAATAACGTTGCAAGTAAAACATTAAACTAAATTATTATAAGAAAATATTTCAATTACCGAAAACGAAAAAAAATTCTCTTTCCAATTTATAAACGGAGCGCAATCCTTAGAGCTCAGGCGTCAGTTGGGAATGTTTTTCTTTTTTATATGCCATAGTCTCACTGCTCTCGTCTGGAGCCAGTGAGACTATGGCATCCCCATTTGGGGTATGTTTTGAGGCTGTAGGTAAGTGGGAAAGGGAAGAAGATGGGTAAGAGGAAGGTGGGGAAGTACCTGGCTATTCAGATCTAGTCACCAACAGGCTAAAGCCATTTCAAGCAACGCCTCATTTCCGAATGGTGGTCTTACACCAGGGCGATACTGAGAGTATCTTCCTCTCTGGAACGTGCAGCAAATATATATTATTTTAAATTATTAAATTGTAAAGCACTCCAAAGATGGCAGATGTCCCGAAAGAAATTATTTTCATCATCTGTGTGGAGTTACCCTGAGGGATATCTTTTTCTTGTTCGCGGATAATAATGCTAGTAATTAACAAACTAAGTAGGTATAAATACCATGTTTTTTAAAATATACTTACCAGTCTGAAGATTTTTTTTTAATTTTATTATTTTTTTTTTTTTACAATAGAAAATCATAAGTCTTTAATATTACATAATTCTTTGGCTAATTACAATAAAAATAGTTTTTTAACGAATCTACCCAATTCAATAAAGAAAAACATTTCTCGTGTTTGAATTGGGGAGTAGTGCCATTACAAAGGTCGTGATTGTCTGATACGATGACCGGACAACTCAGAATCAAGCAATTTCAACACCTCCTTTGAAAGGTCATTAAAAATGAATAAAATTTGGTTAAATAGGTTACGTTAGGTTAGGGCCTTTTTTCATAACTTTTGATGACTTTTCAAAGAGGTTATTTTTTTAATTGATAAACTAATGTTTAAGACAAGATTTTATGCATATCACAAAGGGTAACAATTATTATAATAAATAATTATCAGCCCCGTCGGCGGCATGTGTCTTTTCTCGGAAGATTGTTTCAAAGGGGATGTGTGTTTCAGGATGATAATTATTGCTTATAATAATTGTTTCAAAGAGGTGTTGAAATTTCACTTTGTTGAGTTGTAAAGAAACAAATGAAAAAGTGTCAAAATAGGTTTTATTGTGATTTATTATTTTAACTAGAAATTCCAGATGGAAACGTTCTATAAGTTTAGTGCAACTAAATATCAAGAATTTCTGTTGCGACAATACTTGAAGCTGTATTTAAAAATCTTTTTTTTATTCCTCTGTCTGGTTTACCTATATTTATGATTTGTGTGTGTTGTAAAACACAATAATTTTTTTATGATAGTTATGCTAATTTGCGTGTAGCATTACTTGTATGTTTAAATTTATGTTTATTTTAATCTTGCTTTTCACGTTTTACGATTAGTAGTGGAATTCTATAATAAGATTTATGTCGTGTTTGACTTATTGTTTCTTTGTTCAAACATTTTGCTCGCTTTCGTTTGGTGTATGCGCTTTTTACTGTGTACTTGCGCATTTTACGTCTGTTGGTTTAATCACCAACTACAATCACCAAAATAAACACCAGTTCGATGCGCCAGTGATTTGATTGGCAACACGTGGACATTTTTCTACCTTTAGATCCGAGTATATTTTTTTAGACTACAAGATGCTTTTGTTCAAGCACTCTTTTAAGAATTTATCTTTTCACATTTTGCACTTCGACAATGATGTTCGATTTTGATATCAGAATCAAAATGAATATTCAACATTATTCCATTTGATTGTTTATTTTATGTGATGGAATATTTCACATTTATTCTGCGATTTAGCATTCGACCATAAACAATAATAATATCCAGTAATTCGTGTTGTCATTTGCAATAATATCATTTAATAGCGTATTTTCTGTTTAGTAGGCGTCCCGTTACTGTGATAGTTCGAAATGATCGTTCGTAATTTGTGAATTAATCATCATTTAAGTAAATGTGGGACATAACCTTAAATTTGGTAGGATTGGAAACTCATTATTATTACGAAACGTATTTTTGATGAACTCGTCGCGTTGTTTCATTACTTCCGCGTAGAAATTGGCAAAGCACAGGAAAAGCCCGTGAACACATTAGTTCAGAACATCTGTCACAAACATTTCTTAGTTTTTTTTTTTGTCTCTACTAACTATTTTTATTTTATTCGTATGGATATAGACTTTCGGTCGTTGTTCCCAATCCTACTGATCAACTTTTAAGCCGAATTTTGAATTAACACTTCTCAAATGAACAAATACGCTCTTCCCAAGGCAACTCTCCGATCAACAGGTGAATCGAGCGTTACTAAACATATCACTTTGCTTATTAGAAACTCAGATTGATCGATGGAAAAGTTGGGAACAACGTTTTAGTCCCATAAGTATTTAGGTGATAGGCGTATTGTGTGCTCGTTATCATCCATGTTTCAACGTATGGCTTTGTTATTAGTTGCAGTTTGGTGATATCTCCTGGTTCCAGCGTGGATCTCTTGGTATGAACCTTCTTCCCATCAAAGCTTCTTCAGCTATTGATACTTTCCATACCCAAAGTTGTATATTTTTTCTTCGGGTTTAGATAGCCCTAGTTTCTGACAAGAAATCAACGAAATGTCACCGCCAAGAATGGGCAAATAAATGCAGCAGCAAAATTGAAAAAAAAATTACCTTTATTTTACGCTACGACGAACAACCTGTTGTTTGCAACTTCAAAAACTTGAACTGTCATGCGTAGTGCCGGTTTGTTTACGTTTTCCAACAAACGAAACAGAAATAACATTTGATAGCTTAATAATATTGTGCGATACGTAGATGCTTCCACGATGTAATCGCGTTTACTCGACTGCCTTCTACCGTATTGACCTTATCTTCGATATTATCATTGCAAAAACGCGAGTAATAATTATTTTCACACGTTTATGTGGATATGATGTTTAGCTGCGTACATTATTCCTTGTGGCGCGAAGTCGAAGCAGAGATATTCACAAAGTAAACATACTGTGTTCTGAATAATTCAGTTTACCGACGCGTGCGTCTCTGAATGGCCGTATCGTGAGAAGATGCCCGAATCAGTGTTGTGAACTTGCTCTAGTTCAAACTATCTTTGAAGTTTCGAATCTGAATTGGATTTTCAAATCGAAAGAGTTAGAATAAATTTGGCATTTAAAATATTTCGTACAGTTTATTATTTTTCCTGACGGACTTGTGAGTGATAAGTAATCTATTTAAAAAAAAACTCCGCTGTCCTTTTTCGATGGTGATAAAAAATAATTATTTGTAATTAAAATAATCTTTAGTTGAATCGCTAGTGGGAAGACATCATGCCATATATCTGTGATCGATCATTAATTATAATAAAATATTGTAATTTTAATATTATAATTTAATAGTCTGATTTTATTCTGCGTTGCTTTTTTAAAATTAACATTTTTATTTTGGTGTCTTTATAAATTGTCCTATTATCTTATTATATTAATTACAAAATATCTTGTTTCCTTTGTCTTCTTTTCACTGACAATTTTAATTTATTGTTTATTGTGTTGCAGTTTTCTGCGTTTTAATTTATTCTATCGTGTTGTTGACTTGCTGTCATATAATGAAAAGTTAATTATTAATTCAATGTTATTTAGTGATGTGCATAATCGCCAAGTCTATTTCGAAATATTCGATTTTTTTAACCTTAACTACACACCGGAGGCTCCGAGGATAAAAATTTCCCTTAGGATCTCTGCCATCTTTTGGGATGCTGTGTGGAGGGATTTAAATTTGATTGGTGGTTGATGTTGTTCTCCCCTGACAGCTACGTCGATTTTTGTTATCCCAGTAGCCGCCGGAGGGAAAAAAGTAATTGAACTTTTTCCGGGGTGGAGCGGCAGCTGAAAGTATAATTAATAGAATGATAATAATTCAAGTAATAAAATAATTAGCGATAATTAGTGCCATAATAATATCTATTAATAATAATATCTTCGAACTTAATATGTTTTTGTCTGTTATCTTATATAAATTTTGTTTTCTAATCATTAATTTGTTTATTTTTGCTTCTAAATTTATAATTCTTGTTATGACATTATAATATAACCTATACACCACACTTAGAGCCTAATATGGTAGTCCAGAAGATACAAATAAATTATTGTAATGTAACATTTGTATTAAATAAAAAATATATATATTTATTTCATGCTGCGGAAGCATTACTCTTAGAACATTTATGTTGATTATCAACTATTTTTGTAATACGAGGATATTTCATAAATGCCTAAATGTCTCTAAGAAATAAATAAATTAAACTTTAATTATTATTTTTTGGCTATCTCGGGCGAAGAGACGTCAAAATATTTAACTGTTGTATCTCAGGCGGCGCGAGACATCGATGTTTTTTATGGAACATTTCTAATTTAAAATTTAATTCGATTATTATGTCCGTCACTAGAATTAGAATGTCCGTCAATTAACAAATAAGTATTTCTTCAAACTTCGCAAAATCACTTTGTGGCGTCATTTTGAATTAAATTAAAACAAATAATATAATCACAATTACCTACATGTTTCAAAACCGATGGTTTCATCGTCAGGGTAGTATGTAATTACTACCCTGACGAAGAAACATTATATTAGTGGTTTAAACAAAGTTATTTGTTTTAATTTAATAAATAAGTGTTCAATTTTCAATATTTAATAATATGTTTTTCTTATAAAAATTAGATTTTTGAATTTTAAACTTTAATAAATCATCACGAATAATCTCGTATATGAGTAATTTGACGTGACTTTGTTGATCCGAGTAAAGTGTAGTGCAGTGTTCAGTGACTAGTCACCAGCTAAGTAGCTTGGTGTGAAGATGCCGCTGACGGACGAGTTTGGCGAGGAGTACAACAACACGACTCGCAAGTCCTCGCTGGTGAAGTACAGCTTCGACAAGGATGATCTCAACTGGGACCGAATGTCCGACTCCAAGCTGAGGAGACTCAGTCTAAGCAAGCAATTGGCCGACAGTAATTCCAATTCTAGCTTTTGTCAAGGTGCGCCATTTTAAACAATTTCGAACCCAATTCTTTTGCCAAGTTTTTTTAATCAATTTCTTGTGTGTGAATTTCTTGCATGTGATTTTCTTGCATGTAAATTTCTTGCAAGTTTATACATTTCTTGTACCTATCGTTAAGGGGATACCCGGCGGTGATATTTCCATACAAATGTATTCCCTATTTATCTCTCGGATTTTAACCCTAGATAAAATATTGTTTGTACATAAAATAGTAATCAACTACTAGCGTGTCGGTACTTTTTGTTTTTTTTTTTGATAAGATACTTTTTATGGAAGTGATGACCTTCCAAAAATCAATAAAATTGACTGGTTTAAACGCCGTCAAAAGACGTCCAGTATACAAATTAGACAATGTTTTTTTTAAAAAAAGCAAATCGTGCAGACATAGAATAGTTTTTTTTGTGTATTTGATAAAAAAAATGAAAATCAGTCCACTTTTGGAGGAGAAAAGTGGGGAATTCAAAACCTCGATTTTAGTTAGGTATTAGTAGCCCGATGTGCATTGTCCCTTTCGCTCAATATCCGGTGGAGTAAGAGCAACAGTGACAGCAACAATTTAGTACAATCAATTTTTCAATTTTCTCCACCACCGGGTTTCATCTTAAGTCACGCGTTTTGAGTTGTTAACCTAAACATTACAAACTTAAGAGGAAACGCGAGCGCCGAGAAATTTGAATAATAGGTAGGTTGTTGTCACTGCCGCTGTTACCCCTTCCCTTATCTTGCATACTGAGCGAAAGGGACACTGCGCCTTAAGCTGATTATACCTAAATAAAATCGTCAAAATCAAGGTTTTGTATTCCCCTGTTTTCTAATGTAAAACTGGACCGATTTTGAAGATTTTTTTTAACAATTTTATTAGAAAAAATTTTTATATATCTGTACGTTTTGCTTTTTTTGTTAATATACTGAACATCTGTTGACGGCGTTAAAAACGGGCAATATTTAGGATTTTTGGAGGGTCCTAACTTCTTTAAAAAGTAACTATCAAAAAAGTAATACTTGAATAAATGAATGAAGCCGTCCCGTTTTTAGGGACCCTGTCCCGTTGTCACGAAGGAAAGTGTCGGGACCCGAAAATGTCCCATTTTCAGAAATCGGCTCAATCACGATTTTGCTATCAATTTGAGAGCAAAAGATTATCTTAAATATTTTCTAGTATATCTCGTCATAGAAAAACGAATAGTGTTAAATGTGTTATATATACCGATTTGAAAGAGAATTGATGTCGCCAATTAGATCATTCACAAGACATTTCGACTCCTAGACTCCTGTCGTACAATAAAATTTTCTTGTCTGTTCATATTCAATTGATTTTTTTACATTACTGTTTTACGTGGAAATTTTATTTCGTTTTATTTAAATTATTAAGTAATGAATGATATTTAAATTATTGATGAAAAGACTATACATATAACCTGAAATATCATTGAAGAAGAAGATAATACTAATAAATCTAAACCAAAGATGAAACAGAACAAGATACAGAAAAATAAATAGGTCGCAACTGGGACTCGAACACAAGATCTCTTGTCTTACCGGGACACAGCGCCTTAAGCAACTCGGCCATCGGGATCTATATTTTTTTCTATAATTTTTGTTGATATCATGTATTGTTTCATAGTGCTTTCACACAAACGAAGTATTGAATTCCGTAAGTCTAAACTTAAACTTAAATTTTTCTAAACACAGTTTAAACCCGCGCTGTGCAAGCGGGTTTCCTACATCGGATAGAGCATCGGACCATCCCGTATTTAAAATTCAGAATTAACAATATTATCCTCAACTGATTTTCCCCACTTTTTGGTAGCCATCTTTTTGAATATATGAACGGTATAAAAACAAAAACGCCACCCTCCAAAAGTATTGTTTTCGGAAAATCACAAAAAACCGATTCAAACAATACCACGCATATTTCGTGTGATTTTTTAGTACCTAATAATAATATCTTAACAAGTATAATCGGAAGTGAGTTATTATAATAAAACATGTTATAATAATGTGTTTGTTCATTTGCCATGTTGAATTTATTTTAAATTCAAGTTAGAGTGGAGAGTGGTGATTTTGCATCTAAACTCTAAACCATATTTTCATTTCGATTTTTCTTTGATTTGGGGTTTTATTTTTCTAAGGATCTCAAAAACCATCTTGTAGCTACGGACATTGCGCATAGATTGGCATTTGTTATTCAATTTCGACACTTTTGGATATTGGCGTTTTTGCTTTTATACTTAATAATAATTGGATAATTTGTAGAGCGTCGTTTTTCTGAGAAATCACCTCAAGGGCGATGTGCTTTTTTTATTTATAAATTCTTAGGCTTCTATCTAAGTTTATTATTTACAAATAGATACAGAAACATACTTACCTGACCGGTCAGGTCCGATAAACACACTTTAATTAGAAAGTTTATGCTTGGAGAGGATATGACTTTGCACGTGGAGGACATTATATTGAAAACACTGGACATTGTATGATTGTACATTTGCTACCCCGTCAATGTTGGTATTCATTTATAAGAAGGTTAATGCCAAATTTGAAATAACGTTTATTTTGAAAGACTTGAGAAATTTTAGGATTCTTTAGGACTGGAGAATTTGCTTGAAGTGACCTTTACAAAAGCTTAAAAAAGAATTTGCACAAATTTTTACACAATTAGTTATTTAAAATGTCGCGGGCAGTAAAGGTGAAAGGTTTGACTTTATGGATAAGACAGTCTGAATAGATGAGTTTTAAGTTTAGCTCTAAATTCCGCCGAGTCTAATAGTCTAATTGTCTTGTAATGATATATTTCGTTGCTGGGTATATATAACCTTAAAAACTTAATAAAAATTCATTCCAATGAAAATTATATACTTATTGTGTGTTTATTCTTAATTGTGAACATGTATTACTATTCGGTATTGTGAATTTCGCTTCTATTTTTGGTGATTTGTTGACGGCAATGGCAAAGTCGTTATGTTCAAGGTGTTTCAATTTTTTGACGATTTAGAACCGTCCCAAAATATAATTTCATTTCTAATGGTAACTATATGTATGAAATCGTAAGTACCTTAAATATTAAAATATGCTAAAAAGAAAAGAAAAAGAGGTTTATTATTTTGGTTGTCCTCACATGGTTTATTTTCTATCGCCTTAAATATTTGATATTATTTACATGACTCATATTGTAGAAGATTTAGAAAAAAAAAAAAATAACTGAACGTTTACCGCATTTTCGTCAAAATCGTCACATTGTTCACATTCAATATGCAACGACGACATGTTGAAAGTGGTTAACTTATATGTGCCTAACAAGTAGTTGTACTCGTAGGAGATCCCATGGACTTTTTTATGTTGAAAGCGAGGCCTTCTGCCTATCAGAACACGCCAATCAACAGACGATTCTGAATTAAAGAGGCTAGACTTTGAACCACACGCGGAACACCGGCGTCTGTCATTCTGTCCCGCTCACAATAAGCTCACGCACACTTACAATACATGCGAATGCGAAATGTGCGAATGAAACAACGCTCAAATTTACCTACAGAAATCGCTCGAAAAGGGGTTTATGGAGAATACACTTTTCTACGCCAAAATTTTCCCGAAATTGAAATTTTAAAAAATATTTTTTTTTTAGAAAGAAGAAGCTACGTCGGTAGCTTTTTATAATTTTATAATTCTGTATGAAAGTTGAGTTAGCAGCACTTTTTCCTTAAATAATATTTTTTGATAAATCGTACATGTTTGACAGTGAATGTTTACGTTAATACGAAACGCATCGAAAATTCGAAAACATAACGACATAGTTTTGACCCTCTAGAAAGCAGTATAATATATTCATTTTGTGCAATTTTCGTTGTAGAAATATTTTTTTTTCCCGGGCGTACTTTTTGTAAGGGCCGAAAAGCGAAGTCTATCATCATTAACGCCACTCACAGACAAGTTCTGCAACTATGTATCTTTTGACGCATGTCACAAAGTAGTAAAACTGCCCCCACGACGCGTTTATATACTTACATCATGTACCTCAAATATGTAATGCACCGTTTTGCGGAGAACTTGAAGAAATAGATAATCAACGTATAAAGCAAAGATTTTTCATAAGGGCTCCGATGTAGTTTCCATATGGAATACGGTATCAAAAAAGCTTTGTGCATAACGCCCATCAGGTTGTCACTCTCGTATGGCGGAAAGTGTTCTTCAAGGCCTTCGTTTTGGTCGCAATCTAAAGCCTTTTTTATTTTCTCTGTCTTTTTTTAATTCATATTATTGGAATAATATAAACATTGTTTATGTCATTGATTTATCTTCGAGTAACAGTGAACCGGTGCCTATTTCTTATCGCAGTCGCAAGTTTGAAGCTTTAATCGGCTTCATTAGATGTTTTTCACTTTGGACATAATATTTTCATCTATTTATATTGCATTATCTGGGGCGCGTTATCATTTATCTTAACCTCTGAGTTCGCATCCATGTTTTTCCAAATCAATCCTTTCAACAATAAATCGTTTAGTTGTTGTGAAAAATAACAAGTAACAAAAATAACATAATGAATTTCTAATTTAGGAAGTTTTAGATAAGTAAGTACATGCTTTGTAATTGGGAAGCGTTTTCACAAAAAGAAATTTCTACAAAAAACTTTTGTTTTCGTGTGACAGTTTTAAGTGAATAAACACAGGCCAACAAAAAAAATGTTTGTGAAACTTTTTAAACAAAATTAACAAAATCTTATGTATTTTTGGATACTGAAGCCGCATTTCATAGCAAATTTTTTTATCACCCACCATTCTTTTATAATATGATATCGATTTAATATTTCAAAAAATAGGGAAATTTTAATCTATTAAAATTTTTTAAATCGTAGTTTTTATAAATTTTGGTAACAATCATGTTTAATTACTTAAATTTGAATATTAGATGCTTATTATTCTATATTTCCTCTTCCTTTTTTCTGTAAAGTTTCTTGCGTAGCTTTTTCGACGACGTGTCGCGTTTTGTTGTTCTCTGTGAAGTGACCAACAGTAATCACCCATCATTTTGATTTTCCACCGTCCCTGGTTTCGTTTCGTTTCTCCATCTCTTTTATGTCCTGATGAAACCGTCCCCCTTGCTCTTCACTCACTTCACCTAAGTTTTCAGGAAAAAAATCAAGATGGTTGTGCAAGAAGTGGACTTTAAGGCTCATCAGGCAACCAAGAAATTTAAACTTTTTTATCATGTTAGCTAAACATTTTATATGTTAGTTAAACATTTTATTTCATTGCCAACCCGATTACATTAGAATATGTTGTCAATTTAAAAATGTTTAAGAAGTTAAAAATATTTCATATAAGTACATTTTTCTACATAAAAATTATTTTTACTCAATAGTGAAAAGTGAAAAGTTGGTGGGTGATACCACTTTTTTATTATTTTTTTCGTAATCAGGACACCAAATTACGCAGGAATTAGTGAAAATGATCAAAAAAGTTTTTTCATTGTTGGCCTGTGTAATTTTTTATTTATTTTTTTTTTATTTAATTTTTTTTTTTACAAATACAGTTGTTATACATTGTATATATATATATTTTTAATACATTTTTTAAATATCGTGATTCACCTTTTTTTTGAGCAATGCTCGTGTAAAAAATCTTTATGTGTTAGAGATAATTAGGATTTGAAGAACATGGACGGCACAAAACAATGTTTCTCACATTCAGCTTTAGCAGGAGGATGGCCAGTTTTCTATTGAACATAATTCAACAAACACACCACAAAACACATAGTTAAACTAAAAATAGTTCAACCAAACTGAAGAACGCCATTGCTTTTTAGTGAGTTACAGGATATCGACCCGTCCAAGAGCCCGTTCCTTGGCCCGCCTCACCATGTTGCCCAACCGTGTGGCGATACAATTCCCAGATCTGTTAAACGATTCCATGATAGTTGATCCTCCTACAATTTCCCCTCTGGCATACTTGTATACAATATGCAGTCGATTCAGGGAAAATACAGTATACCTACTAACATAAAATATAACTAACGCCGTTCTTCCATGGAGCTACTTTCAAGTCTGTACCTTCCATACTATTATTAGTGTTTGTAAACGCAGCTATGCGCAGCAATATCAAAATAGTATGATAGGCAGCGGGTAGCGGCGATTAAGTCGCTTGTAAATAGTAAATTGTCCCCGAAGAGCTGTGCAGAGGATGTATCGCCAAATAACAAAAGTATAAAACATATTTTCATTCAAGTGCATCAAGGAACAAAACTACTTGTCTCTATATACACTGTATATGTATACCAGCGTATAAGTACAAAAATCGACACTGTAAATAAATTCGTTTGATTTACCAACTTATTACTATTTATTTATTTATATAATACATGTTACATAATTGTGACATTTACATAAAAGTGAATATATATCACCATACTAGGCGGCTGCCTGTTTCATGGTGACCAATGGAGTATAGTTACTGTGTATGAAATATGAAGTCTAGTGTAAACATGGAATTAGTATAAATGATGCTGAAATTGGAAAAATTATAATAAAAAGTAGATAATAGAAAGGAGAAAAGAAGTAAATTAGCATTAGATTATAAAAATGTAAATACTTTTTTATTATGTGTTTTTGAAATTGGTAAATAATGCACAAAATATTTTAATTTTATAATAATTATAATTTCGGGTGGGTAACTGTCGGCTCACCATTTTATAGTATTTATTTCACATTAAATTAAATTAATTAGTAATTTGTAAACTTAAGTGTACAAATTACTTGAATAAAAATTAATAAAAAATAAACATATTTCATGAACCCACTGTAAAATTGGCGTTGATTACGATAAGGCAGATGTAGATTTACATATTAACTAAAGACGTACTGCTGATACGGTAACCGACGAGTTCATCGAAAATCAATTCATCAAAAGCAAATTTACAAAATACAAAAAAAAGGTTCGGTTATGTTGGGTTAGGTTAGGTTGGATTGGTTTAGGTTAGGTTAGGTTAGGTTGAATTTTAGTTAGTTGAACTCGTTTTCGATGAACTCGCCGTGAACCGCTGATACGACTACGATGAGACGACGTTACTTTGGGACTCTCAACGGCAGGACCATTCCGACTATTGTGACTTGTTCTCGGCCCTAGATACTACGTTGTTACAAATATACACACCGCTGTAAGCTGTGACCTCTTCATCTATCTAATGAAAGACACCTATAACAAAGAGATACTTGCGGCAGGACCAATAAATCTGTTTATCACTGTCTGTAATCAGTGTTACAAGTCATTGAAGACACAAGATGGGTGATAAAATCAAACAGCGGATGACAGCCGACAATGCCAAGTGAGAAACTAGGTAACCTAATAGAAATAAACCAAATGTTCACTCTTAGCAAACGCTTTGTGGGTGTACATAATTATAATAAAATAATTTAAGCCTTTCTGGCATCTACAAGCTTAAACGTAATGATTGCCCACCATTTTACATAGGTAAAACTGCATGAATCCCCCCCCCCCCCCCACTCACGCATTCCGCTTCCACCTTCTCCGCCTTCCCCTCTCCCTCGCCCCCCTCCAGCGAAGGAGGGGGGACGAGGGACCTCCCCCCAGCCTTTTTTCCCTGCAGTTTAACTCCATAAAATACTCCCATTTTTCCAACAACTCGCGTGATTTATTAATTTTTTTATGCAAATTTCATAATGCCAGAGCTCACCAGTATACAGGGTGTTAAGGTACGTACTTGAGTTACTTTAACCAGTGATTCCTGACATTATTTGGAGTAAAAAATGTAAATGAAATTTTGGTCTCCGGTCAATTTTTTTTTTTTCAAATTTTTTTCCTTCAAAATCATACAAAAATTTTTTTCTTTCACATGACCTTATTGGTCACTCAGCCGAGTTATTGACCATTACTTACCCTGTCCCCAACTACTCAACACCTACTATTTTTTATGTTTTTGTAGAAAAAAAAAAATAAATAAAAAAAACATCTAAAATGTCACCGGAGACCAAAATTTCATTTACATTTTTTACTTCAAATAATGTCAGGAATCACTGGTTAAAGTAACTCTAGTACGTACCTTAACAGCCTGTATATGTAGTATATATATAAAATATTCACGGGCATGTTTACAACAATTAAAAAAAAAATTATAACAATCGGATGAGATTTTAATCGCAATCGTAAGAATAGTGTAGGAAATAATTTCATAACGCCAGAGCTCACTATCCTATAACCATCCACCATTCCTAAAGTTTCATCGTAATCGGATGAACGGTATTGGCGCGCATAACATACAAACACACAAACAAAAAAATAAGCATTAATTTTTATATATAGACAGAATTTTTTTTATCAGTTATACTTATTTCTCTATATTTGTTTGCGTTTTGTTAATTTTAATGTTGTGAAGAAGTAAATAAATTAGTTTTTATACTTTATGCGCCAACAAATGCAAAATGATGTATGTATGTAGGCACGGCCCTGATGTTATCGGTATTTCAATAATACGCAAGCTATTAGGAAAGGTTATCAATAGATAAATTATTTTCAACATAAAGTAATGTTTTGACACCATTTGCTGTGTTGTTTTATTTAATTATCATAGTTATTTCGATTGTGGAGTAACGCAAGTTCGTACGGCTTGACGTTATCGGAACGCCAAACTAAGAATACGTGTACAATGTATTAATTGTTAATTATTAATGTTTCCGACAATAATACTTTTTAATTTTGTTTTTTTTTTTGTGATTGTTTCAAAGAACTTTCGTCACCTAATCTATTCGTGTAAGGTTTCCCGCCTGTAAGTTTTTTTTTATATAACCTCTCTGAGTTCGAAACCATCTCCCTCATCTTTTCAATTTATTGCTCCCAACTGTTCGAATTTTTTGCGATTGGGTAGGTACCTAAGTACCTGCTACCCTTATTTTTAAAAATGTACATACGTATACGGGGTGTTAATGGACGTAATTACTTGACTCACTTTAACGTACATGTGAAATTTTGAATGTAAATTAAAACATTTTGTTTGGTTTTGAAGAAAAAAATTAAATCCTAAAAAAGTGAAAATGTGAACTTCTACTAATAATAATAATAATTGGATAATTTTTAGAGCGCCGTTTTTGTGAGAAATCACCTCAAGGGCGTTTCAGGACCTTTTTTACCTTTACCTCAGGACCCCCTGTCTGGATTTAATTTTTTTTTAAATCTAGGAGTTGAACCCAGGAGCTCAGCCTTGCCAAGAACCGATTTCTATAAGTCGGTAATCCGACTAATCAGCATACTTTTGTAAAGTGATTTAATGTCGTGAAAACATAATATGAAATAAACTATATTATCTAGGTTAGGTTCTTAGGTTAGGTTTTTTTTCGTCACCTTTCTTTGCTTTATATCACTTTTCAACAGTGTTTTCTATACTTAAAGTATTTTTTTAAAATTTTATTTGGAAAACCAACAGTTATAATATTTTATAAAGTATTATAAAACATGGGTAAATCATTTAACCAATAAAAGGTTTCCACTGAAGTATCATAATTTTTTAGAGTAAACAAAGAAAAATAGTTACATTAGCATATGGGGATGGGATGGTGGGAGGGAAGGGAAAGGGATGGATCTATTCTGTATAATTAGTAGGATGTACGTAAGTTATGTAAGTAGTTATAATAAAGTATCGAGAGATTGCCTGTGTGACTTTAAGGAGTGTGGTGCAGAGTTAAAATTGTCAAATTGTGTGTAGTACGTATTGAAAGTGTGTGATGCACGATAAATGAAGGAGTTTTGCTTAGAATTGGTGTTGCATCGAGGGAGGCTAAAAAAATTGTCTGATCTGGTTCGTTTGTTGGGAACTCGTAGTTGGATTCGTTGTAAGAGTTCCGGGCAATCTACGGTGGACCTGGATATTTTCTGTAGAAAGAGGACATCAGCCGAGCTTCTTCGATCTTCCAATGATAATATATTATTATTTTAGTAACAAACATGTTTATGCCGACCAAAAAACGCCCGTCATATTTTGGTATACTTACTAAGTTGGTCGTGTTTTCTAAAGATGTATCGTTATTATTGGAAACTGCTATTTTTTTAACATAACCAGAATATTATTATGTTTATAAATTCTGAATTTCTCTGTAAAGTGGCACATTTATTATAATAATGTCTAATAAAATTATTTAGTTTGGAAAACTTGCCGATGTCTCACGCTCGTAGTGGAAAATTTCCCGGCATTCTTGGCATCGTGTGTTTTTGTAATCCTAGACCGGTGTCGGATGAATCACTCTTGGTCTGGCCGCGTGTTGCAAATATTTGCCAACATTCTTCACATTGTCCAATAACTTTCATATATAATAGATAATAATATAATTAAATCATAAGACGGCGCCATACCGTGGAGTACCTAATACAAATCTGGGTGACGAGGAAATTTTCCGAAAGAAAATTCCACTAAGTCTCTAGAATGTTTCAGCAAATCTTTCTCCCATTTTTATAACGAGTTTTAACAATAACAACTTGTTGTCATTTGGTGTAGCGTTTCGTATTTACAAAGGTTGACAGATGACACATGAAAATTTTAGAGCTGCCAACTTAATAATAATAAAAATGGCGCCATGTTCAAATCCGGCACTCTTGTTGGTACACCCTGCAGCTGCAGATTTCGATCTGTAATCTTGTTTGTTATTGTTTCCATGTTTCTTGATAAATAAATACCCCAATCCTTGATAATAGCGTTTTTTTTTATTTTTATAGTGAATACCTCACAAGTCTTAACTACTCCCGTCTGGAGCCAGTGAGACTATAGCATCCCCAATTGGGGTATGTTATGAGGCTGAAGGTAAGTGGGGAAGGGAAGGAGACGAGGAAGAGAAAGGTGGGGAAGTACCAGGCTATTCAGATCTAGTCACTAAACACGGCTAAAGCCATTTCAAGCAACGTTTCAATTCTGAATGGTGGTCTTACACCAGGGCGATGCTAAGAGTATCTTCCACTCTGGAACGTGCCGCAAATACACTATATATTTTTTAAAAATAATTAATTGTGAAATAATACAAATCAATTAAATACAATTTATTTGCGCACGCCGGGTTCGAACCTGCGGCCTTCGGAATGGGAGTCTAACGCTCTACCGCTGGACTACGCCGGCCGTCATTTTATCTACGAAGAGACCGATGTTTCTTTAGTTTAATTGTTTAACTGTAGTTAATACTAGGACAAAAACGTATTTTTCTCTCATTTAATAAATACTTTTTTTTAAAATAAGATTTGTAAGTAGGTACTTGAATATCTACCTACTCAAGTTATTATAAACCATACATATTTTACGTAACATTTAATGTTTTTCTTTTTGATACTGACAATTTGTGATGAAATTTCATTATAATAATATATTAAAACAATGTTACACGTTTTTTTAATTTCATTGGTATCTGACGCAACCGATTTCAGCTTAATAAGGCCATCTTCAGACTGATACGATTATTCCACAATGGTTTACATACATAATATTTAAGAGAGGAGGGTTAATAGGGGTGCTATAGTATACCACCCCTTTTAATAAAATCCATATATAGCAGAATAGAATAAAATCCTTGTATATCCGTGTATGTGTATGTAATCCGGGAAAAAAAACTTTTCTACATTGGAAATTGCCCGAAATAATATTCTTTTCTTTGAAAACATATTTTTGTTTTTAAATTACAATTTTGTGAAAATTTGGGTTTAGAAAAATGTTTTCTCCCGAAAAACCCTTTTTCGAGCGATTTCTGTAGGTAAATATGAGAGTTTACGG
Organism: Limnephilus auricula; assembly: GCA_951813805.1. Classification (NCBI taxonomy): domain Eukaryota; kingdom Metazoa; phylum Arthropoda; class Insecta; order Trichoptera; family Limnephilidae; genus Limnephilus; species Limnephilus auricula. The sequence continues at coordinate 31,605,263 of OX638404.1, forward strand.
CTGTTGTCTCATTCGCACGTTTCGCATTCACATATATCGTAAGTGTGTGTTAGCTTATTTATGACAGACAATGAAAACCTGAACGTTTCGCGTGTGGTGGAAAGTCTGCTTTTTAAAAGTTTTCCTGGTTTTGAACCCGCAACCTCTGGGCCCGGAGCCAGAGATCTTACCGCTCATCTGCCTTTACGTCCGCCTCGTGCTCGTAATCTTGTGCTTGATAAGAAAACAACGTGCTGTTGTTCTTGGTGCTATAACTTTTAATTGATTTTCTATTGTGCAAACTAAACGGTGTACCTCGGCTCTGGTCGGGTTGAAAATGTATAATTTTACGATAACTTGACGGTTATGTAAATATGCTGAAAATTGTTATTTGCGTACACTAATAAAGGTAGATACCGGGTCGGCGTACGTACGCATCGCTACGCCTAACAATATCAGGGCCCCTAGCACACTCGATCGATAACCATTGATAGGATGGATAACTTTCGGTAACGTCTCATCGTTTCCTAGCATGGCTGAAGATCGCCAACGAATAAGTGACAGTTCACAATGACTAAGTGCCCTTAATATATTCGACATCAACTGTTGTTTATACCTTAGCGATGTGCAGTTGTCCTTGGGACCGGTGAGAAGTTACCGATAGTTATCATATCAATACTCGATCGATAAGGATTGATATGATAACTATCGAGAATAACTGTTCTAGAATCACACTGATCACACGCATCTCAACGTGTGGCCAGTGTGATTCTAAAACATTTCTTGTGCGATATTCGTGTGAAAAAAATAATATAAACTTTTAACTTTTGTTACTTTTTGCTGATGATATGAAACTTTATACAGATATTAATAACATAAATGATCGCATTACATTACAAACTAATTTGAGACATATTTTTATCAACAAACTAGCATTGAACATAAAGTGTCAGTTCATTCATTTTTACAGAATAAATAATCCAATATTCTTTCAATATACATTAACAATGAAATTATTGACCTAGGTATAATGTTTGATAGCAAATTAACCTTTGCGTGCCATATTAATAATATTATAAATAGGACTACATGATCATCTTAGATCATAACGTCGTGATCACTTCAAGATTGATACACTTAACATTAGAAGGCAATTGACAGCTCTAATTTATGTTTACATAAAATCATTCACGGCCATCTTGATACTACACTATGTCTTAGCAATATTGAAATAAATGTCCTCAATTATCATTGTTTAAGACGCCATAACACTTTTCACCTGAATACATTTAAAAATAATATCGCCTACTTTAGCCCTCTGCCCCAGATGTGTCGACTATGTAACAAGATAGAGTGTGCCGAAGTAGATATTTTCGTCGGTAATTTGTACGGATTCAGAAAAAAAATTCTGGCGCTGTTAAAAAATACGTTTAACTAATTATATTGTGTCAATTGTCTCTCTTTGCATGCCTCTCGTGATTCTTATGTCTCTTGCCTCTCATTGTAATATGTGTTACTTGAGGAGCTTGTAAAATATTTTGTATTTTTTTTTATGACTTTTTTTTGTGATTTTTCTGTTTTTCTAATTGTATGTATCTGTATTTAATTGTATGTATCTGTATTTATTTTTCAACGTGGATGAGTGTTTCAGGCTAATAATTATTGCTTATTATAATTGTTACCCTTTGTGCTATGCATAAAAATCTTGTCTTAAATATTAGTTTATCAATTAAAAAAAAAAATTATAATTAAAATTAAATTAAAAAGCATCCACATTCCCAAAAGATCTTGCCGAAACTTACTTCCCTTTTACTGTCTTATCAAAATTCCACGATTCCGAGACATATTGTGATCCGGGGGATATATTTCACCTTAAAAATAATCACTAAACATTTTTTTTTTTCAATTATTTTATATATCGAGACACAAATAGACGTACGTACTTATGTAATTTCTGCAATTTTTGTTTATATTTCTATTTATGTGATACTTCTTATCATTTTTACCAATGTATTTTATTTTATTATATGATTTTGTTGTAAAATTTTATTTTTTTCAGTTTTTTTATGTTTTCTTTACTGTTTTAATTTTGAAGTATTTAAAATAACTGTGACGCTAAACTATTTATCTAGAATGTAAAACCCCATTAGGGCGTGAAATAAATAAATAATATACAGGTTTATCGCTTGTTTTAATCTTCGTACAAACAGTTCTAATTTTGAAAGATGTCCCTTAAGGCGCTCCGCCCACTCAGGCAACTGAAAACTCTCAACTGCCAACTGTCTTTGTATGACAATGTGATGGCCCGCACATACACAATCACACAAAACCCCGTTGTCAATGGTAACGCAAGCGGTGACTTGCGACTTGCTCTACCGGTTGCCCTGGGCGGCCATTGATAGTTGCCAACTGTCAGCTGATTGTTCTTCTTCTATGGTTAACCAAGCTTTTTGACCAATCAAGACAGAGAAACAGCCGGTTTTAGTTGGTTTTCAGTTGCCTCAGTGGGCGGAGCGCCTAAATTTAAAGAAAATTTTAGTTCATTTAACCATAGATTGCACACAGGAGTAATTAACGCACACCACATATAACGGAAATTAGTACCTACGTTTGATTATTTTGTGTGTGGAGATTGTGACAGCAATGTCATCTATCCCCCCATCTAATCCCCCCATTTGTCCCCTCGTTAGTCCCTCATTATATCGTGCCCGGAAATGCATAACTCTTTGTGTGATGTGAATAACCATTTTTGTTACAACGTGCTTAGTATAGTGAGAGTCCATGTTTGGGTTATACGTGAGCATGTACTGGCAGTAATGGCCCGTATATACTAGGCTAGTATTTTAGTCGAGTAGCGAGTATTTTAGTAACTAAACATGCCTGAACACCATACGTTTAGTGGTTACTAGTAGCATTTTGTTCAGTCAAGTGGCTAGTTACTCGCTACTGGACTAAAATACTTGCCCAGTCAGAACGGGGAATTAGTGCTATTTTTCATTTAAATTGTATCTAATTTTCAGCTATTTTTTTCCCAATATATACTAGCATACCTACCTCTTAAACCACATAACTGCCTACAATGTCAAAACAGCTCAAGATACTAGAACCAAAATTAATTCTAGGTTAATTCGCATAACCATTTAATTTTATTTTATTTAAACTTTGAATGAAGTGAATCGGATGACAATTCAATGAGCTAATTCCAACCAACTTGAAAAGTGTCGGCGTATGCTGGGATTCAGCCGGCGCAGCACGTGCAGACTTTGCAAGTGCAGATTTTGTAATGTATGGACTTATATGAAGCGATGTCTGCCTCTCAGTATACGTTGTTTCATACAAGTCTTTACATTATAAAATCTGCACCTGAACATTCTGCACGTGCTGACCCTTGGTGGTTTTGAGAAAAAGGGTGTAAACTTTTCGCTTGTAACTCGATCGCTTCTTTATCCATCTTCCTGTTTGGTGCGCACCGCATTTCACCGCACTATATTTCAAGGACGAATTTGATTCCATAACTTTGGGAATGTATTCTCCACATGTATAGGAAGATTTTTAGAGTCAATTTTTTGGATCCGCTGGACCAGACTCCCCTTAAACATTTCGAAAACATTTTTTTTTCACCTTGTCTTTTGTGTTTGTTTGAATATTGGGGCGCGGTAGGCGTGGCTACACACATTTTGTTATGATCTGCGGTAAACGCGCGTCTACGCACCGCACACTTGACGTTTATATATAGATATAATAAAACAGAATAAATAATAATAAGAATATAATTTACTCGTAAGGTATAGACAAATATAGCAAAGGTTTAAGAAAATAAAAGTTATACCTGTGAAAACCTATACAATTTAGCAAAATATATGTATTTATAGAATTTAAATAATATGACCTGAAATAAAACAAAGTGTAATGTATAAAAGCTGTATTAGGTAAAAGCATACAAATATCTGTGATAATGACTTGTGGTTATTTGGTGAGCTTTTTAGTGGTATGGCCAATGGCCATGTTTGGTTTATATTACACCTGTTTCTGTAACCGTTCAGGTATCAAACACGATCGGCGATAGTTGACACCATCTAGTCTCTAGTAGATACTACTTTACTGGCGTATGTTGAGGTTGATCATCTCAAAACTGCCTTTACTAAAGACATCTGTTGAAGGACGTTGAAACTATATACATGTTTCTATACACTACAGAACCCCTCTTCTTATTGGACAAATGACGTGATGATTATTTGGAGAGTCTAGTTTACAATGAATATTTTTCTGGACCAAACATCCATTCTAATGGATCCTTTATGTAATTCTGAAGATAGATAACATCGGCTATTTCAGAAACAGTTCGACACAAACAAATGAGTTCACACACTCCTATAGTACTACTTTACTGACATCTGTTGAGACACTGCCTATACTAACGACATCTATTGAAGGACATTGAAACTGCATACGTATTCCTACACTACAGAACTCCTATTTTCATTGAAACATGACTTGATGGTTAATTGGAGAGCTTTTTACTGGTGTGGCCATGTTTGTGTTTACATTATTGTTGTTTGTTGTTGTAGGAAGCGAGAGCCCCACGTCGCCCTTCCCGCCCTCCGCGGGGGCCGAGGGGCGCGACCTGCCCAACGAGCTGTCGGCGCCCTACGAGGTGCCCCAGTTCCCCATCGAGCAGATTGAGAAGAAGCTGGCCATACAGCGACAGCTGAACGTCAAGTGAGTTACTGTTCATATCTAGTCCTTATGTAGAGAGAGCCCCACCGCTTCCTTCCCGTCCTTGCAAGGTAAATTTCCTTCACAAAATCGGATCCCCTGTATTCCCCTCAACCAACAAGGTTTCATGTTATTTACAAATGTAAATTTCATATTAATTAGAGCACAAATTTTGAATATTGGCTAAATTTATGACGTCAAAAAGTTGATGATATTTGCGACCGGCCGAAAAGGGTGTGACACCTCGGTACATGCGCGGCAGTACCTACTATAGTGCTACCATTCGAAATACGAATTATACTGACGTTACGAGACACAATTGCACACATTTTACAATGTTCACCTTGAAAGCTCGTAACTTCGTCATTTGGGATCGGAAAACTAATTTACTGTCGTTATTAAATCTTTTAAATATTATAATACATTTTTACAAAAAAAGGATACAACCTCATTTTATACAGGGTCTAACAGCACGTACCCAAAGGATTTAATCAGCAAATCCTGAGTTTATTTGAAGTTAAAAATGTATATGTCGTTTTGCTGTCGGCTATATAAAAAAATAATAACAATATTTTCCATCACACGTCACAACGGAGAAGTCGGGTATCGACTAGCTGGTCACGTGATAAGCACTCCATCTCGTCCCAGCAGCACGGTAACACACCATAAAGCGCGCGTAGACATCTACCTTTTGTACCTCTAAATAATCTCAGGAATTGCTGTTTAAAATTTTTATGTTACCCACTCTACAGAAGTAGCTACTCACAGGAAGTATTTTCAACTTTGCGCTTGAAAATTTTCCTTATGTTCGACCCCTGAAATGAAAACGTTCATCAATTGACCCTACTACTACTTCCTAGTACCCACCTGTTTCCTTTGCCTGTCAGTCAGTCTTCTACGTTCTACGCAAGTTGCGGAAAATTTCCCGATCATTAATCCGTTTCCAAATAACGTTACGTTTTATGACCTCTGGAAGGACAGCGTTCCATCAATTCGACTCTAAACAGGAAATGTTACGAACATTCAATGTAGGTTTATGTTGACCATTATTACTTTGAGGAAGTTTCGCCGATTTCAATTTGTGGCCGAAACAATGTTTACTGCTTTAAACTTTATGTGGAAATCATCTGCCAAAAATGTATGTATTCTTAGTGTGCTTTAAATCGCCACGAATTTAGGTAATATGCATAAAAATGGCTTGGCAAACTGAGTCTGGAGGTCTCGATTTCAAGTGCAAAAGTGATTTTTATTTATTTTGTGAATAATTTTATAAGAAAGAAAATAGTTAATCAATGGAAACTGTCACATATAATTTTAGCCATAAAATTGCAGATATTAAAAAAGGTTGTTTCTTAAATATGCGTTCATACATTTATAATTTAAAAATTTTTTTTTAGGAGTTTACGCTTATATTTCTATCAATAATATAAGTAATAAAATAACAATAACAATTTTATTTTAATTTTACTCAATGGGAACGGTAGGAAAAGCTTGAGGTCTCCTACTTAAAACTAATTTAAAAGAAAATATGTAATTAAAAATCTAATTTTTTTAACCTAAACAACAGCTGAAGTTTGTGAAATCGCTTACCAATTGTGTTTTTACTCGTAAAATTACGTACTGTCAGACTTCGCTATAACGTAGTAAGCGTTTTTCCAATTGTTTATAGCGAGCGAAATTTTACCATTGGGAATGAAAATCCCATGGAAACAGTCCAAGCTACATATGTATAGATATGATTTAAGATTTTCACGGCCAAAAGTATTTTTATTATTTATTTTTGGGTTGTTATGCCGTGTTGCGCTACCTCCTTATTTAGCCAACAATTCGGACAACGTTACAGGGTCGATCATCAGGGCACATGTGTCATATGAAGTCTACTTTTCTTGGTCATTTTATTAATATTTCATTACTCAGTCACTAACTCACGAGGCGCTCGCATTCGATAAATGATAGCATTGATATATTTATGGCTTCGATCATATCTGCCAATGCCGACTTCATCATTTCGTTATTATTGGAATATAAATCCTTTTGGCAGAGGTCGCGGTCGGTAATACATATATAATATTCAATAACCGAATATTCTACAATCTGCATATAAAACATGGCGCAATTTTGAACAGCTTTATCTCGGACATTATTACATGCACGGAGATCGTTCTGATCTCAAATTGTAAAAAATTTGGTCTTCTTTAAAAATTCATTGAATAACCTTTGCCGAAAATTAGTCCTTTGGGGTCAAAATTGACAAAAACTGAAAAACTGTGGTTTTTTTTAAATTTTACAAAGATCCGGAAGGATTAGGCCCTCGTCATGTCATAAGACCCCCAACTGCTCCTACCAGGAGCCAGTGAGATTATGGCATCCCAATTGAGTTGTGAGGCTGTAGGTAGTGTGGGGGGAAGGATATGGGGTAGTGAAAAGTGGGGAAGTATCTACCTATTCGGATCTGGTCACCAATCACGGCTAAAGCCATTTCAAGCAACGTTTCAATTTGGAATATTGGTCTTATACCAGGGTGATACTGAGAGTTTCTTCCACTCTGGAACCTCGTGCCGCAAATATACTATATATTATTTTTAATTAATTCATTGTGAAATAACACAAATTAATCAAATAAAATGTATTTGCGCACGCCGGGTTCGAACCCGCGACCTTTAGATTTAGAGTCACGGAGGCCGTCGATATGTGTGTTATTTAGGGTGACTTACTTTAAACAGTGATTCCTGACATTATTTGGATTAAAAAATGTAAATGAAATTTTGATTTCCTTTGACATTTTAGATTTTTTTTTTCAACTAAAATTATTTAAAAAAAAACACCAAGTAATCAACATTTAAGCTCGAGGTGAGTGTTTGTTTGGTTACTCGGCAGAGTCATCTCAAAAAAACTCATTTGTCTACAGATCCACATATTCATTTAACTTACATTATTACCACATTGAAATGTTTAACTAGACTTTACGCGAAAAACGAAAAATTCACTAAGCAACATGACTAAAACTAGAAGTTCAATTCTATGTATTCCCGTCCTTTGCTTCTTAAATTCTTAATCCTATGTTCCCCCCCCCCCCTTTTCATATATTGTAACTAAAAAATAAATTAGTTAAGAAAACACCCCTACAATGTCACACCTTATCATTCATTATCATCAGTGGAAAGTTCATAATTGGCATAATTAACTATCTTATTATTTTATAATCTCAGATTTGCTGTCAAATTTCCCTAAAATAAATTAATAAATAATTGAAGAAAAAAACTCACCGAAGATCAAAATTTCATTTACATTTTTTATTCCAAAGTATATCAGGAATCATTGGTTACACTAAGTAAAGTACGTCCCTTAACACCTGTATAGTAATATTACTGTAATATAGGTAGGTATAAAATTTGGACAAAAAAAAATAACAGAACATTTTTTTTTTTTTTTTTTAATGTTTCTTCATTCTTTGAATAGTAAATATATAACAATTGTGGAATTTATGGCCGCCATACTAGGCACATGCCCGTGTTATGGTGGCCGATATATATATGTCGTGAATATTAGTAAAATAAATGGGAAATTAGTAATTACTGTTGTCACGCGTTGTCCCTGTTAATGGGCACACAGTCTGTACTGTATATGCATAGTGTTTGCTGATGGGTTGTCGATAATGGGCCTGTTGCATGAAGCGATGATCCATTATTACGACCACATGCAATGGAGGAATTAATGCCAATATGACACAAATAATATCTACATCAAATAGTGTATGTTTTTTTTTATGTAAACATAGCAGGGGGTGCCGAATGCTTTACTTTCACGACCGTCACTTCTGAGCACAAAGACCCTCAGATAACCACCCACCCCTCATACCCTTTTCCTTCGCAGAACTTCCTCTCCTTCCTTTCCTAAAAAGACCCTCCATACAGCCCCAAAGATGACATAGGACCTGAGTTATTTGCCTCGGGGACTCCTGTGTAGAGCTTATGTAAAAAATAATGATGTCACACCCCAAAGTATTTGCTTCCTTCAAAATATATATTAGAAAGAATCCAAAAAAAATCTTAAGATTTATTAATTTCAGAATGGGCATAACAAGAGAATGTGTCAACTATGATTATCTACTACGGCAACTTAATTTATTAAAATTGTCCGAACGTAGAATAGTTAATGACTTAACATGTTTGCATAAAATCGTAAATTCAATAATTGACAGCCCTAAACTATTATACTTGATTTCTTTCCATATAACCTCGAAAGGCAACATCGAGGCAATATCTTCCGTTTTATTGTGAAAACTCCAACACGGAATCACAATTGTGTACTCCAATTCGCCGAATTCAGAATTTAGGAAATGAATATAAGGACATTGCGGATATGTTTGACACATCATTTATTAATTATAAACACCTCATAGTAAGATGTTTATCGGAAAAAAGATCAATAATATTTAATTGAATATACCACATAGTTCTCCTTGACCCAATCTACGAATTGTACTTATCCCATTCTGTTGTTTCTCTACTTTGCATGGTAGGGTATCCTGCTTCTATCTAACTCGTATTTGATTTTGTTTTTGATTATGTTGTTGATTTTGTTTTTGATTTTAACTTTGATTTTGTTTATGATTTTGTTATGGATTTTGTTTTAGAATCAGTTTTATAATTTTAATTTTTGCTTTTGTTTGAATTGTTTGTAATGTTTATTTAGATGTAATTTGCTTTTTAATTTTATTTTTTGCTTTTGTGGAAATTGTATATAATGTTGATTTAGATGTACTATGTTAATAAAAAAAATAACATGTAAAAGCCCAGCAGGGCGTGAAATACAAATTTTTAATTTTTTTTTTCTAAATCGCTTGTACCATCGTGTAGTTAACAAATATCCAACTCACTTTTCTTAATTTCTGTCCCGGGACTTTTAGCTAATTACTGTTGTTCTTAACAATTTTTACAGAAGATAACACGCGATACTCAATTTAAACCAAAATAAACAGGAAATTGCCTCGTGATACAATTAGTTGATAAACCTACCCCAAGAGGTTGGTCTTCTGTATTGTGTTGTACTCTCTTTAGTCGAAGAAGTATTCTTCCGCCCTCAACACGTGAATATTTACGGTTGTTTTCTGTCTTATAGAAATATACACAACTATTTCAGTTTTATTTAATAACCATAATATTTGTCATCTTTCATAAATTCTTTTCTTTCAATTAGATTTTCAGCAGGTATCTGAACGAACGCTTTGCAACCTTTAGTGCCTACATAAAATGACGTTGCAATGTTGCAATATACAGAGTGTCCGGGGGTAAAGTGCATTAACTTCGGGAGCTGATTCTACATGATTATAAGTAAAAAAATAGAATTCCAACTTTTAGTTAAAATTAGTAATTTTGTAATTCTGCCGGCTTTGAAATAATATTTCATTACTCACTCACTCACTCACGAGGCGCTCGCATTTGAATTCCAACTTTTTGATCAAAATATAAAATTAGTCCGGCGTGTGCGGCCAGCACTTTTATTTTCCGCTATTACGATACGTAACAATCACAATTATCCAACGTCGTTACAATCGCGCCCGGCAGGCGCACAGCAAATTTATCGGGTACCTAAGTTTGTAATGGAAAAAAAAAGTTGGAATTTCGGAAAGTTTTTAATCTTTTTTACTCTACCATCATGTAGAATCACCTCCCGAAGTTAATGCACTTTACCCCCGGACACCTTTGTATAGATGCGCTGTTGAAGTCAGTGGCAAGCCAAAAGTAAGTCAATTGTAGTGCTTTCGATTTCGTAGTTTTAGTAGTACTTTAGTAGTTTTAAAAGTACTAACGCCTTAGCCGCGCGTCGCGTAAGGTCGTGCGTTACCTATAAGGAAAAATGTGCCAAAATGCCCTCGTGTGTGAAGAGAAAATGTTTTCATTACTCGGAAAACACTAGTAAAAATCAAGGAATAATATTATAGTTAAGGTTATTGTTTTCTGCCCGATGATTTTATGCGTCATTAGAGAAAATGCAAGGCCTACTAGCGTACAAGGACTGGGCGCGCAACAGCCAAAACAAGAAGTCTGTGCTGTCGCTAAGTAAACGTTCCTATTTAAAATAGTCTGTAAATATTATTTATAAGCTTGCGGTAAAACAACAATCGTCGTCATTAGCAAACTGTCGTTGCTCTATTATAGCTTGATCACTTGACACTTCAAAGTCCATTCCTAGCCTCCAGTCGGGCTTGAGGTAGTATTCGATGGAACTTTTGAATACGACAACGCCGCCCGGTCCTACCGTTTATTTCGTTCATACGCACATATTCTTTGAATGTCCATCTTTGTCGCGCATGAACAACGTTTGAATTAAGAATTTACTGGATACATGAGAGTGTTTCTATTTATATTGTAACGCCATTGAAGGCATACGATTCAGATGTAGATGACTTGAAACCATCATTTATTACATTTATTTAAACAATTAGTAATAACGTGTTGACAATCTCACGTACGGCGTCATTGTGCTGATTGATTTGCGATTCCTATGACCTAGTGTTGTCATACTTACGTCAGGAAATAATGTACATTTTTCTACATTTACCTGATTTATACCAAACGGGTGATTCTGTATCTTTTGCTATAGCCTAACGCGTGTTAAATCGGCCGTATATGACACATTTTGACAGTTTTCTTAAATGCGTTATTCCGTATCATGCCAACCAGCTAAATACTACACTTTTGTTAAGACACTAACTCTTAAAAGTAGTTACAATAACGTTAGAAATGACGGCTAGTTTGCCGCTTAATCTTTGTTTAGAGGTGTCAGTCGCGGGAAAATTTGCGAATCGAACATCTTCACTTACAAACATCAAAATAATACGACAAACGGATAGTCATTTATGAAAGCATATTAGGCTTACATGTAAGTAGTTATAATAGCTGATATATAGTAATTCGTGTTTTGAAGTAGGTAACACCTAACAATCAACGTCAATAAAACTTAATGGATGACATTTGGATGACTAGATCACTCTGGATCAGTGATACAGTTAAATGGTTGCAATGTTGAAAAGGTGGCAAGATTTAGATACCTCGGCAGCATTCTCACGGATACTCTTGATCAGTCTCTTGATCTTTATCATACTCTGAAGTGCAGAATTAAAGCAGCAAGAACTGCATTCAGTAAAATGAAATCCCCCTTCTGCAATGACAATATCAATTTAAGATTAAGGCAGATAATGTTAAAATGTTATGTGTAGTCAGTCTTGCTGTATGGATGTGAGACATGGACTTTGAAAGTAAATACCATGAACAGGTTAGAGGCTTCTGAAATGTGGCTTCACCGGAGAATGCTCAAATTCCCTTGTACCAATTGACCAATGATTACCAACACAGAACTTCTCAGGCGGGCTAGAGCAGATAGAGAACTGCTCACATTAGTAAAAGTCAAGAAAATTTCATATCTGGGTCACATACTTCGAGGGAATAAACATCACTTGCTCCAATTGATATTAAAAAGCAAGTTAGAGGGTCACTGAGGGCGTGATAGGAAGCAAATGTCTTAGCTGTAATTACGAGAGTGTACCGGTATTAGAAGTGTGGAGGAGCTATTCCGGGCAGCGCAAGATAGAGATATATTTACCAGAGTGATCGTCAACGTCGGGGGGATCTGATAGGGCACACGAAAAAGAAGAAGACTGGCCAAGTGTTTGTACGAAGCTTTGAAAAGGTACCTCTACGGAAGGTGTGTGTAATACAAACAACTGTATTTTATTTATTGTTCTCGATAAAGAAAATTCCAAGCGCACGGTAACTCTTTCAGTTTCCGCACCACAAAGCAAATTTTCTGTGCTTTATGTGCCATTGTTCCGACAATATTGTCCTTGCAGAAACAATGAATGGGAGTTTGTTTGTTTGAAGGCGATGTAACGTGATGACGCAGGGGGTCCATAACGTAGTGACTAGTGACGCACGCGCCTACATTATAATGCACCATGGTGACTTCAATTTTTAAACTAAATAACTTAAATCTTTTGTGTCGGAAAATTGTATGTCATATTTATTGCACATGTTTTTAAACTGTTGAAATATGATATAAAAATGTATATATATATTGTGTTTGGGGAGTCAAAAATTAAAAAAAAAACTTTGCATAACTTACGTATTTATTTACTATCTCATTGGATATCGCATTATAGTGCAATGTAATTCCTTAATTATATTTAAGGCACCCCAAGACTTCATTCTTATTGATTGTTGAATGCAAAGTTCCCCCATAAAAGATGCAAAGTAGCCCCGGTTTACATATAGCGTGCAGTTGAACACATCTACTACTTCCGAGAAAGTATTGCCAACTGCATGCAATTTAGGTACATTTAATCCTTTTGGACCGGAGTAAGGCAAATTTTTGCTTACTTCGGGCTCCCTTGACACGCCCACGATTTCTATTGGTTTGAATCTTCAGTGTCTACTGTCTACTATGTGTTGATAAACTATCGACTTTATGTTCCTGCCACTGTTTGCTTCTCTCTAATTGCTTAGCCTTATCTCTTATCACACTGCTAACTGCTACGTATATTATGAAACCTATATTCCATTGTTTAGTGACATTAAGCTTCAGATCAGGCATTTTTAATTCGTCGTTTTTCTTGGGCATTAGGTAACTATGTAACAATTTCTAGACATTTTGTTTTGAAGAGTTTGTTTCACAAGTAGATTTATTACTTAATTTTAAATGAAGTGACAAATGTACATATGGAATAAAAATTTGGGTTGGGTTTCGAAGTTTTTCAGTATTTGACTCTCTGCAGAAACGGACGGTCCGTTTGATAGATTTTTATCATAACAAACCGATTGCAAACTTTAGAGCACAGGCGTCGGGTGGGAATGCTGTCATTGTTCTACCGGTATTTCAATGGAAGAATCTCCGACAAAACTCGCGTCAATTTTTAATTCAGTTTGTAACTTGTAACTCTGGCTGCATAAATTGTATTTTGAGTTGGGTTGGGTTTTGCTGTTCTTCAGAATATGACTCCGTGCAGAAACGGGCGGTCCGTTTGGTAGATTTTCCTATCTTAAACGAATTGCAATCTTTAGAGCACGGGCGTCGCGTCGGTGGAAATGCTGTCCTTGTTCTGACATCGAGAGTATTTCGATGGAAATGAAAATGCTACAAGGATCCAGCTTCATTAATTCCTTCGGCACAGTCGGGAAATGCACAGTCGGGAAATATGGCAACATGTTGACATTTGTCGCATTACAGCGCCCTTGAGGTGATTTCTCACAAAAACGGCGCTCTACAAATTATCCAATTATTATTAGAATGGGTCCTTTCTACAATACAATTTCTACATAAAAAAAAAACTTTAAAATCAGTCCAGTTTTGGAGGAGAAAAATAGGGAATACAAAACTTCGATTTTTTACAATCTCAGTATTCAGGGGGGGGGACGTGACAGCAACAGTTTTTTGTAAAATACCTATACAACGGCGACAGTTTGTTGTAAAATACCTATAAAACGACGACAGTTTGTTGTTAAAAACCTATAGAACGGCGACAGTTTGTTGTAAATTACCAATACAACGGTGACAGTTTGTTGTAAAATACCTATACAACGGCGACAGTTTGTTGTAAAATACCTCTACAACGGCGACAGTTTGTTGTAAATTACCAATACAAAGGCGACAGTTTGTTGTTAAATACCTGTACAACGGCGACAGTATACCTGTTTTTCAAATTTTCTATTTTGTTTATGTACAAATTTTCTATGGTTTTATAGTTTTATACATTCCACTGCTGTTTTTTTTTACGATCTTCGTGACAACGTGACTAGGATGTTTTTGTACCTAGGTGTTCATTTAAAAAATATAGATATACTTAATGTAATATACGTTTGGTGCTAGTTCTAAAGTGGAAAACATATATTATTGGTAATACAAAATTAAACTAATTTTTCTTGAAATAATTAATTCTCAAGCGGGCCGCGTGTTCGGCTTGCCTGCTATTTTTAATCTAATGTGCTGTTTAAATCTTTTTAGATTTTTAATCGCTAATAATCGTGGTGCTCGGCGGTTTATCAGATCATTGTTTATACTTATCAGAACGTTGTAATTATTAATTATGTGCGGTAAATCCGGCACACTTGTTTATTTGTGCATCATTATTATAAATTAACATGTTAACACAGACCTGCGTACGCAAGTGAGCATCATAAACTGAATGTTATGTGTTAAAAAAAAATTGTAGGTTTCAACAAAATAAAATATTTTTAATTAAATGAAAAATATAAGTGTTGTACACAAAGTTATTTGTTTCATTCAATTAAAAATGACGCCACAAAGTGATGTTGCGAAGATTTAAAACACCTTTACCTTGCCAACACTAAGTCCCAGTTGTTTAGCAGAAATTCAAACATAACATTGTAGTACGTAATCATCATATGCCCATTCAGCGCCATTTTGTTTTTTTTTACATTTGAAAGGCCCCGTCAAAAGCCAATTTCAAGTGCGTTTAGTTATCAAATTTTAATAAGCTGACAATCCTAATAACATGGTAGTTGTCCTCTTCTTTTTATCATAATTTGTTCAAAAGGTGAAACGGACTTAGAGTCGGCATTTAACGGGAACCTTTCAAAAATGTTAAAAAACATTTTTTTTTATGAATACATTACAAGAGTCCCAAATGCTCCCGTCTGGAGCTAGTAAGACTGGCATTCCCAATTGGGGTATGTTGTGAGGCTGAAGGTAGTGGGGAGGGGAAGCAGATAGGAAAGAGGAAGGTGGAGAAGTACCTGGCTTTTCAGATCTGGTCACCAAACACGGCTAAAGCAACGTTTCAATTTTTTTTTTAAGAATGGCAAACATTCCCAGGTTACGAATAACCTGACAATATTTGAAAGCTCCTACTACCACCACAGTAAGCGGAAGATCTTGCTTGTGTTGTGTTGGAGGACCAGCCGAGGAATTTAACACGCGACGCCCGGGTGGGACCCAAACGCGTTGCCCACTCAACACTGGCCGGTCAATTTTGAATGGTGGTCTTAAATCAGGGTAATACTGAGGGTATCTTCCACTCCGGAACGTGCAGCATATATACTATATATTATTTTTAATTAATTAATTGTGAAATAACACAATTTAATCCAATAAAATCTATTTGCGCACGCCGGGTTCGAACCTGTTACCTTACCCCTCGACCACGGAAGCTGAATGTCCAGTGATGAGTTTGTCACACGTGAATTTCTGAGAAAAAACAACTGGGGCCAAGCAGCCGAAAATGATCGCACTTTTTTATAATATTGGCGTTTATATAAAAATTTGGTAACGTTAGGATATTTTCGATTTATTACTTATTCCTATTAATTACTTGTAGGTACTTACTTAGTACCTACATTAATTTTGCATAAAAATTTCTTTCCTAAAAGAGTAATAATTTCAATTTATAAAAATCAGGTGTAAAATTACCAACCAGTAGGTTGGTAAATTTTGTTATGGAAAATCATAAATTCATGGTAAAAAAGCAAGGCGCGTTACTGACCAGGCGGGTATATTGATCGGGAGTTTCATTGTATTCAGGCATACGGATTTGAATTGAAATTTCCTAGAACTCTCTAACAATATCTCGAACCCATGTAATGAAATATTGTTGGAATTTCGGGATTCTGGTATCTAATATCGTTATGCATATTCTACGAAAACTCGGAATTATAACGTTTATCAAATGAATTTACGCTTAGGAAAATTGAGAGACAAAAATAAAAATAGTCATTATTATTAAATAATTAGGGAGGCACGGAAGGGAAGTCACGTATCTTAAAATTGATCGATTAGCTCGAGAATTGTACTTTCTTCAAATTAAGACTGTAGATGTGGCAATGCCTGTATTTTCTGATTTCAACCCACGTTGCCCCTACCATACCGATTTTGGTTTTGGCTACTACTACGGATACTCTACGGGACTAGTACGTATTATAAAAATCTTCAAAACAGAAGTAAGAGGACTATCTTCGTAAAATTTTGAAGTCTCAATAAATAAATCACCCTCACCATTGAAAAAAAATATTTCCACCCATTAAGCAGCATTATGAGGCTTCTTGATCAGATTTTGCACACTTGGCGTTTTAAATAAGAGAAAAATTGCTATATAAAAACTATGCTCGAGGCCCGAGCAACGCTGAGACTTCAGCAAATTTTTTAAATTTTTTTGTTTATTTATTGCTTTGTAATTATTTAATTTGTGGATTTTACGACCACCATGCTGTAGACTCTAGGCACATGCCCGTGTTATGTAGGTCGTTAGTTAGTCGACAAGTATTAGTAGATACAACTCATATAGAAGGTTAATTGCAATTTAGTTGTTTTTTTACACAAATAACCTCCAAATCGTAATCAAAGTCGTTTTTTACGATCGACAGTAAAATCGATTATTAACATTTTTCGATTATTGCCATCACTAATAATTTAAAAAACATGTTACCAGAGTTCCTAGTTCCTATTAGAATATCTCTTGCTGCCATTTACAGCCGTTTTCATACTGCATAATAATACCCTCCACAATTTATTTATAATAAGTTATGTGTGAAACTTATGCGGACTCGATGCGCAAATGACATTATGTGAACTGCGGGCATTGGAAACATTACACCGCGCAAATAGGTTTAAACTTTCCGAAGCCATATTGGGTTCATACTTCATACACATGTTTCAGTTTGCAGCGATGTTATTACATATTCATTTTTCAGTGCAAAGCGAAGGGTAGTTTTCGTTAGTTTGGTATCGAGTTACGTTACCCGCAAATCTGATTTAGAACTTGGACGAATTTGATACGTTTTTAGATTTTCACGGCCAAAAGCATTTTCGTTGTTTGTTTTTGGGGTGTTATGCCGTGTTGCTCTACCTCCTTCTTTAGCCGACGTTTCGGACAGCAGTGTCCATCATCAGGGCAGATCCGACGATGTGACGATGTGATCCGGCAGATTGGACGAATTTCGTCGTATTCTAAGTTGCCGTCTTTTGCAGTTAGAAGTTTGCTTATTTGGAAGTTGGACGCTGTTTAGTACTAATTTCACTGAAATAGTGCAATTCGAACACGCAGTATCTCAAAATTTTTCATAATATTATCGGCTCTTTCAGCAAGGACGCTCGATTTTAAAATGTCAATAAAACAAGTTTTGTGTGAAATATTTACTCCTTTTTTTATTTGTAAATATTTTCTATTGCAATAAGTGTGGAATACAACGTCGTTCCAACGTCCGCCGCGGCTTTGCTTGGTGGCACGTATTCGAGAGATCCAATTTTCAATGAGTGTGTCGCATAAATCTGGCTGAATTTGCTGGATGGCGTTTGTTATGTTGACTTTGAGAGCGTCAATTGTTTGCGATTTTTTCGCATAGACCTGTGATTCAAGATAGACCCAAAGGAAGAAGTCTAAAGGCGTTAAATCGCACGATCTCGGTGGCCGTCACCGTACACGTCGTGTTAAGTTCAAGTCGCCGCCGCGCGAGATAACCATGCTTTTTTTGAACAAATCTCAATTTTATGATTGGCACGTGTTGTCCAACGCTGTAACCTTCCATGGTAATTTGCTATACACTAATAAACAATTGACAACAATCGATCGACCAAAGAAACATACTAATTGAAGCATTATTTTATCGTGATTAGTGTCGTTTATGAATAGAGAGAAAAGTTATGTATCAGAAAGAGAGGACACCGCGGATCAAGTGATTGGATTTTAATTTGTTTTTACTTTCGTTCTGATGAAGGGAAGGTTCTTCGGAAGTCGATCGACCAAAGAAACATACTAATTGAAGCATTATTTTATCGTGATTAGTGTCGTTTATGAATAGAGGGAAAAGTTATGTATCAGAAAGAGAGGACACCGCGGATCAAGTGATAGGATTTTAATTTGTATTTACTTTCGTTCTGATGAAGGGACGGTTCTTCGGAAGCAGGTTGACCGTAGAAATAAATTGAAGCATTATTTTATCGTGATTATTTTTGGGTTATTGTTATACTCCTTGTTTAGCCAAAATTCGCATTCGGACAGCGCTACAGTGTCGGCCAGACAGAACGGAAAGGATCTCAAAACATTTTAGAGCGTGCAAAATCGACCATCCGGACAAATCGACAATAGCTGAGTATTTAATTGAAACCAGCCATTACTTTGGATTTGTGCCTTAAGTACTAGGAAGACCCAAAACGCATTGAGCTCGTCTAATTATGGAGGCAATTAAAATCCAATAACAAATCGACAATAGCTGAGTATTTAATTGAAACCAGCCATTACTTTGGATTTGTGCCTTAAGTGCTAGGAAGACCCAAAACGCATTGAGCTCGTCTAATTATGGAGGCAATTAAAATCCACAAAAAACCCCTAAATATTAATACGGACTACCGATGAGGCAAAGATGTTTTTATTAAATACTATCCGACATTAGACGGCTACACTAAAACTAAACACATACTACCAAATTAAGAGGATTCACGCTTACACCGCGGTATCACTTCTACATACACAAAGACATGCTTCACCACAATCTAGTAATGTATAAAACTGCCCTGATGACGGTCACTGTAACGCTGTCCTCAACGCAACGCGGAATTATAACCAAAAAATTAATTTCGATTATATTTTTGACCGTGAAAATCACAAACGCGTTTTTTGATTTTTCCTAATTGTAGATACAATTGTAAAGTGAATGTATTGATGGGTGATCCGTCCGTAGACGGTATTTGCCTGCCACCTGTTGGTCTAATTTGGAAGTGTAATAATTGTTATAAGTGAAAAAAAAAGTATTGGTTTAATAAAGTGAAAGTCAAGGTAAAGTAATTGAAGTGGTTTGTGATATGTTTGGGAACAAGGCGGAATCCAAGCGCTGGTACAGAGAAAAGGAACAAGGAGGAAGTGTCTACAAGAAGTAATCATAATTCTATTTATTTTATACACGCTTTTGTAGAACTCAATTTGCCTGCACAATAATTGTGGAAATTATTTCACATTATTTTTTGTTAAATGTAGATCAATACGGTGCGCCACTGAGATTATATCATTGCATTGGAAAGTTAGTATCGGGGCGAGGGGTTGGGTGGTTACTCGGCTGATTGACCAGTGAGGAACATGTGAAAGTTTTTTGTTGTTGTTTGATTTTGAAGAAAAACGTCACAAAACGTCACCGCAGACAAAAAAAATTATTTACATTTTTTATCCCAAATGATATCAATGTCAAAAGAATTCATATTCTACGCTTTCATAGATGGCGCGCTTATTGTATTTTTACTTATAAACGCCTTTTACAAGTTATGCTTTGAAATATTAAGAAAAAAATATTTTTTGCGCAAGTACACAAGCAATATGAATATTAATAAATAGTTTTGTCAATTAAAAAACTCAAATCTTTCAAGAAAGCCTAACAAATATACGGATTGAATCACCAATGAAATATTGTATTTGTATTTCTTCAAATATTAGAGTTTTTTTCATTGTCAGAACTATTTATTAATATACATATATTGCTTGTGTACTTGCGCGAACAATTATTTTTTCTTAATATTTTAAAGCATAACTAATTGTAAAAAGCTTTTATAAATAAAAATAAAATACTATATGCGTGCCATCTACGAAAACGTAGAACATGAATTCTTTTGACATTCACGTAAGTCAGGTACGTCCCAGTATATTCCTTTTAGGTATATATTTAAAAAAAAAAACGGATACATTTTTTGTAATAGATCTATATATTACAGAAAATGAAAGATCTTTTGGAAAAGAGAGTCTCTTACGCATTGTGCTAATATGTTTTCCGTAAGTTTTTATGGCAGACTACCATCGACGCATTGCGGCTGGGTGAATTTATATGAGAACTTAAAAAACAATTATTTAACATTTACAGTAGTAGGTACCTAACGCATATTATATTAGACTTTATACAACTCTTTTTTTATTTAAAACGCTTTGCCCGTGTTTTAAGAATATGACAAAAATAATTCATTTTTTGATGTGCTCAGCGGTTGAGTTGTTACTATCCTTGGTTACGAATTTAGAGGTCGTGGGTTCAAATCCCGCCGTGCACAAGTAAATTTTATATGGTTAATTTGTGTTATTTCACAAATGCTATTCTAAAATACGATAATTTTATTCGTGAAAACGGTTAAAAACGGGATACTTACGAATAAATTAACATGGTTTCAATGTTTATTGGCGGGAACATGTATAAATAATTTATTGGTATACGTAATTTCGTAAGTATACCAACAAATTATTATTTTTTAACCGTGTTTACGAATAAAATTATCGTATTTTAGAATAACATTTTTCTCCGTTTAGGTATCGCCCTGGCGAGAGATCACCATTCAAATTCGACAGGTTGCTTGAAATGTCTTTATTCGTGTTTGTTGACCAGATCTGAATAGCCAGGTACTTCCCCACCTTCCTCTCCGCCATCACTTTTTCCTCCTAACGGACTTTATCCTCAAAACATGCCTTATTTTCATTTTTTTAAGGATTTCATATTCTCACTGGCTCCAGACGGTTAGGAGCAGTTGGGACTGTTGTGCGGTACCTAATCACATAAAAAAACGTTATGAACGCTGGTTAGATACGTTTTTAGATTTTCACGGCCAAAAGCATTTTCGTTGTTTGTTTTTGGGGTGTTATGCCGTGTTGCGCTACCTCCTTCTTTAGCCGACGTTTCGGACAGCGTTGCAGTGTCCATCATCAGGGCAGATCCGACGATGTGCCGTCTGCAACGCTGTCCGAAACGTCGGCTAAAGAAGGAGGTAGCGCAACACGGCATAACACCCCAAAAACAAATAACGAAAAAGGTTATGAACGCTGTTTGCGACACTTGTACACAAACACGATGTTACAGCGTTTCATATTACAGAATTTTAGCACTCAGGGATGCCGCTGAATGCGCATTTTACCGTTAATTCATTTCATTGTTAGAAAGCATCTCATTTCAATAAATCATATTTCAGTTGGATTTTGTAATAATACAACACAGATTATGTATTATCACAATACAATGACGCACGCACAATACAAGAACCTGGAAATGTTGCGTTTTTTCCGGTAAAATTCGCGTTTTTTTTTAACAAAAGTGGTGGTACTTGGAATCAAAAGAGATGATATATTAACTTTGTGATATTTCGCAGCAAAAATATTGACAAAAATTACTTAGAACTAAGAGGTCTCAATGGCCGAGTTGGCTGTGGCGTTTGTCCCGGTAAGATGAGAAATCCTGGTTTCCCAGATGCGACCGTTACCCCTTTATTTATTTTTTCTTCTTCTTGAATAGTATAATAATATATTATTAGTGGAAATGTCATTGGTTGATGCTGCCAAGTAACTATGTATATCAAATATGTCTTGCAACTGTATATTTTCCCAAAAAATATTAATAATATTTCTTAATTAAAAATTCCTGAAAATCGCGTGAAAATCATAATTTCGCATCTCAAACACGAAATTTTCAGATCACTACGTTATGATTTAAAAAGCAGGTGGCTGGAGAAGCAGACCGAGTTCTAAGGCCGACTGTAGTACACGCCTAATGTAGAGAGGTTTTTAAAGTATAACGGTAATTAATAATTTATTTTATTCTTTCTTTTGAAAATGATATAAAAAATATTAAATTACTGCCACCTCGGAACAGGCTCAGCCTAGTGAGGTGGCATATACCTAAAAGAATGTACATAACATGTATTTTTTGGTTAATAAATAATAAAAAATAAAAAAATAAAAAATTAAGTCAGTGCCATCGAGCAACAAAACTTTTGCAAATGGCGGCGATTGTTGTTAATACTCGTTGTTACTGCTGAAAGTGTGTGTTTTTTTTACCGTAAGCATAATATTTTAATATAAAAAGAGTGATTACAATATTGATACAATGTTTACGGTGATTGGACAACTCAACAATATGCAACTTCATCACTCATTTAAAAAGTAATTAAAAGTGATGAAAATAAAAAAAAATAAAAACATTATTAAATAGGTTACGTTACGTTAAGTTTTATTTTTAAAAAATCATAACTTTTAATTTCAAAATTTGTTACTAAGCATATACAAAATACCTATCTCATTTCATTTCGTTGCCGGCAATAATATTTTATAAACAAGTAAGTTACCTACCTCACTAGACGATGTCTGTTCTGAGACGGGTAATAATTCAAACATTAAAAAAGATAAGAGGTGTACACGAAATTTGACACACCATCAAGAGTGAAAAAAACGAACTAATATGTAAAAATTATCTCATTTAGTTATATGTATAAAAATAAATATTCGTACATACACATGTACCTACACACATATACACACATGTATGCATACATAAATACCCACACATATAATCACACGGACATATATATACAGATATATGTGAACACATATTTACACATACATGTACATATATACATAGCATAAGTTTATAAAATTTGAAAAGAATTCATAGAAATTGTTGAAAGGTTGGAAAAGTATAAGAAATCCCGGTATCTTTATTTAGGTATAACTTTTTTTAACAACCTCCCATTATATCTAAAAATTATCGAAAATATTCAGGAATTTCAGCTAAAATTAAACAGAAAATTAAAAAGTAAAAACTACTCTAGTAAATATAATAGTACAGCCCTACTCAGTACGAGCAGGAGAGAGGATAATGTATTGATTCTCCAGCAGGCAGACTCTATTCCTCCATCCTCCACACACCATCAGTCTCTTCTGCGGTTCCATCGCGATCACTTCTCCAATACAAACAAACACCCACCACTAGTGGATAGTTCGCGATAACTCGGTGCATTAGATAGGTGCCTACTTTAGGTGGGTCATCATTGGGCGCGTGTGGGGAATGGGGAGAGGGAGGTAGGTGCGTGACAACTGCGACCCTTGAACCAAATAATAATCTACTGCGCACACGTGTATGTTGACGTTTCGATTGGCTTTTTACAGACGGTTTTGACAGAAAGTGTGATCAAGCACCGGTGCTAAAATCCTCCATAAAAGTGAGCATGGTAACCGGTTAAATAATTTGGAATCATTAGACATTAAAAAAGCTGTAAAAACCAATTATCCTGTACTTAATAATCAATTAGAGGTATCTAGTAGCCCAATATTAGGTATTTTTCCGTTACTATTAATAATTTCCTTTTGTCACTTTTGATAATCCATTAGTCTATAATTATATGTTGTTTTTTTCCCCAATTCATTTGTATTAATGTATCCCCACTGTTTGTAATAATTTTATATTGTCGTCTCTCTCTATATGTATATATTGTTGTCTCTCTCTCTATATGTATATATAAGCACACATTTTGTAGTTATTGTTTAGTTTTAATTTGTAACCTTAAGATGCTTGAGTAAAGCGAAACCGGTCGGTAAAGTAAATTAATAAATATCGTGGTTTTTAAAAAAAAAAGAGTGTTTTATTTTTATTAAAACAAAATTTATATTTGATTTGCAAGGGCAAGGGCTTACATATTACTATTTGAGGTGTTTTCTCATTAAGTTATTAAAAAAAAACACAATTTTTTCGTCGACTTGAAAATTAAGTAAAAATGCAATCGCTATCGTAATTTTTTAAATTCCCTATCAACAATACTAATATTAAGTGCCATGTTCGTGTCAGTTCCTAGGAGTCTGCGCTAAAATTGAAAGCAAAGAAGTTATCAATTTTTACTTATAATTTATATTTCCCACGAGTAAGTCATTTTCATGTGATTCTGTTACAAATTAATTTGACTTCTCAGCTATCTGAGCTCTGAGCACGACTGTGATTGGCGAAATGTAAACCGTGAATTAAACCAAAGAGTCGGGTGGCTTTAGTTGAAAGTTGGCATATTCTGAAGATGTCAAATAAATGTTTAATCTTGTTGAAGTTGTTCCCCGAAGGCTGTAACTTGTAGAAACTGTCACTGAAACTTGGAATTTGTTAGCGGAAACTTGTAACATCTGAAGTTGCTGACTCAATGGCTGAATGCTGATTTGGTTTTGTTCAAAGATATTGGAATACAGTTTCGTTCGTTGACAGTTTTGGAAACTTTTGGAAATTGTTAACTTTAAGCTGTCATTTTGCGTGTTACGAGAACACTTTCCGAAGTTATTTTTATTGTCAAATATATTCTATATTCTCAGTTATTATTGTATTCGCAATTTGGGAGGCGAATATGGGTACCGAAATTTATTTGATAACCGACACTTCTGCCATAGGTTACTTCAAGTGGTTCGCTATTTTTGGTTTCTTAGCAGGGGTGTCCAGGTTCATGGGGTGAGGATTATCTGGGTCTTGGCCGCGGATGCGTCTGTCCACCTACTATGTGGCGGGCCAGATTTTAATAGACTGGTTGAGGGGGACTTTTTTTACCTCTCCAGTAGAACTTTCTCGTCCCTCTTTCCGAGTGGGAGGGATGGATTCATACGTCTATCACTCCTGGACACTCTGATCCTTAGATTCCTACCCACCATTCATACTTTTTCCTTCCGAGATCTTCCTTTCCTTCCTTTCCTTTAAAAGACCCTCGTTAAAGATATTGCAAACATGTTCGTCAAAAAGTCGAATAGCTTATTGGGCTACCTACAAAAACAACGTTAGCTAAATAGGGTTAAAATATTTTGTATTCTGTTTGTATATTGATTGAGTTATTTAATTGTTGTTCCCAGGGCTGCTGAAGAGAAGAAGTCAGTTGTGGGAAGCATGGCAGACGAACTGGACGAGTGTCACCAGCAGCTGGATGAGCATGACTTCGTGCCGCACTTCCAGCGCGTCTCCATCAGCGGGGAGGACACATCGGGGGTGAGTTGACGACCTCTGACATTTCCACCTTTATCGATGCAACGCGAACTATTTAGTTTGACGCCCATTAAAGTGTTATCTTATACACTTTTGACCCCTGAATTGCAGTAATATTTTGTCTACATTTTTTTAAAAACTTTATGTGGTCTCTAGAAATTAATCGTTGGCTACGAATCCAGGGGTCGAAGGGTCGAAACCCGGCGTGCGCAAATAAATGTCATTATATAAAATAGTACATTTGTTGCACGTTCCGTCAGAATCGAAACATTGTTTGAAATGGCGTAAGCCACGTTTGGCGAAGGGCCATTGAATGTTGACGGACTCCGTGGTCGAGGGGTAAGGGACTCCGAAATAAATTTTATTTGATTAATTTGTGTTATTTCAGAATTAATTAATTAAAAATAATATTTTGATTATTTGCGGCATGTTCCAGAGTGGAAGTATCGCCGTGTATGTTCCAGAGTGGAAGTATCGCAGTATAGCCCTGGTGTAAGACCATCATTCAGAATTGAAACGTTGCTTCAAATGACTTTAGCCGTGTTTGATGACCAGATCTTAATGGCAAGATTCCCCATCTTCCTCTTCCCCGTCTCCTTCCCCTCCCCACTACCATCAGTCTCACAAGATACCCTAATTGGGGATGTCATAGTTTCATTGGCTCCAGACAGGAACAGTTGGGAGGGACTCTTATATAAAAAAGAAACAAATTAGACAAGTTGACCTCTGAAAAGCTGAAGCTTATGTACCCATACCCATTATCGTACGGTTCCGGAAAGTCGAGGCTCTTCTGCATAAGTTTAAATGAATAAAAGTTGCTATTTTTTACTTGTACTCTTCATTTAAACAATATCTAGGTACCTATGTAAAAAGTATAACCTTGAAACATCTCTAAAAGATCTATGAGGCATTCTTGCGACGTTGGCGATCACTCTGGTGAATATGTCTATATCGTGCGCTGCCCGGAAGAGCTCCTCCACATTTTTAATATCATACATTTCACAGCTATGAAATTGGTCTCCTATCAGGCCCTCGGCGACCTCCTATCTTGCCTTTTAATATTAGGTAGTGATATTTCTCCCCTCGAAATATGTGACCCAGATATGAAATTTTCCTGACTTTTACTAATGTGAGCAGTTCTCTATCTGCTTTAGCCCGCCTGAGAATTTCTGTGTTGGTGATCATGTCGGTCCATGGAACTTTGAGCATTTTCCGTTGAAGCCACATTTCAAAAGCCTCTATCTAACCTATTCAAGGTATTTCCTTTCAAAGCCAAAGTTCAAAGTCTCAAAAAAGTGTCCTTTTGCGTTCTTGATTTTTTATTTTTTATTTTTTTTACATTAACTCCACACATTTGCTTTTATTCAAATAAAATTCAACCGAATAAGTTTTTCTTTGACTTATAGATAGATTCACCCTTGTATTTGACATTATCATTTAAAATAATTAGTTTGAAGTAAAGGAAACAAAAAAATATATATTTTAAACCTCAAAACTCGTTTTCTCAATGCGAGTTTTTGTGGACATAGTACAAACCAACCCCCAGCAAGCGATGAATATATGCAGCCTTATAAATTCACATATCTGCTTATTCCAAAAATAAATTCGCTGACAGCTTACAAATCTTTAATCTGTTTAATCTCTGTCTACACCTGCTTTCTATCTACTGTCTACTACAAATGCCAGTTCCGCTTATAGTGCAAGCTGTCACACTGTCACACGTGATTACTTTATATTATATATTGTCGTGGTGTGGAGATGCCTTTGATGATCGCCGATAAGTCAGTAGCATTCGATTTTCCGAGAAATGTGCGAAAAATATTTACAGGTTGGAATTGATTGTAAATAAATTCCTAGTGCGGCCAAGCGCCAGGCACTTTTCAAGCAATAAATCAAAACCCCTTTCGAGAGTCTGATGTTTGATAACAAGAAAGTTCTAATTTCACAAAATATTGCATAAATGTGACAAATTTACGAGAAGGATTATTTTTCTTTTTTGTATGAATAAAAATTCCAAAACAAGCTGAAAACTGCATTTTGGACCTAGTGTAGAGAGTGGGGTATATAAATAAATTACTAATCGATACAACCACTAGGCCAAAATAAGCAAAATGTGGATATTTACGGTTTTGCTTTTATGACTCTCATTTTATATCAGTTGCAGACAGAGCTGCAAATAATTCCAACGTTTGATCTCGTAACTTTCCGCGTCATCATGTCAGCAGTCAGCACTGATCATTGATTGATCGAGGTTGAATTAAATATATCACTCTAATACTCGCTATGTTGGATAGATTTCACGAATATATTATTTTATTTAAAACTAATCAATGCTGGTTACGGGAAATTGTGACTAGATCAAAAGACAAAATATTCACAACGGCGATATTATTTAGGACTAGCTGAAATTCCCGTTGTTGTAAGGGCTTTACACAGAGTTTTTAGAAATCAGACGTAGACGGTGACCTTCCTCTTATTTTGAAAGTCAAGTGTGCAAATTTCATCAATCTCGGAATAAAACCTTAGATTTGTATAAAAACCAAAGTCACACCGGGAGATTTCTTTATTTATACTATAGATCTTAGACAATAGCTGAAGTCCCGGCGTCGCCCAAGCTTTATACAGAGTTTTTTGAAATCAGATGTTGACAGTAATTTTCCTCTTATTTTTAACGTTATGTGTGCGAAATTTCATCGAAAAGTATCAAAATAGTCGTTTTAAGGGGGTGGGAAAAGGGGATAAGGGTGGTTTTTGGAAACCTCACGTGGGCAGTGACCTTCCTCTTGTTATAAGGTCAAGTGTAAAAAATGCATTAACCTCGGAATAAAACTGTAGATATGTATACAAATCAAATCAGTGCTGCCGGCCACCAAACCATAAACAAATATTCTCTTTTATATATTAAATAATATATTTATTTATGATGTTATAATATCTAGTGAATTCCATATAACAAAAAAAAAACGGGTGTGTTTTAGACCACACGACCGAAGTAAAATTACTTTAGCTCCATCTATACATCCGTGTCCGCATCCGCATCATCTTCACTAACTTATATCTCCATCTCGACTTCCGTTCGCCTCGCCCGATCACCACTTTTCGTAACGCATTCGCCAGCTTACCCCCAAGTCAAGCGTGCGTAAAGAAGTTTTACTTTAAAAACTTAATTTGTAACTCCTTTTCAAAGAAATAAATAATTTTAAAATAAACGAAAAAGAATAGATTGTGGCGACTAATGACCAATCTACTAATAACTAAGCCACATACTCGCAACTCGCAGCTCGCAGCACGCGACAAGAGACACGCAATGCAACGCGCCGACTACCTCTCCCTTGATAATGATCCTCTAATGCCTTCTCCTGTCCTAGAGTTCTCAACTACAACAATAACATTAAAAACAACAACAAAAACCACCACAAAACACACATTTGCGGGGTGTTAGCGACCCAGAATAGAGTCGAATCCTAGCTAGAACAGTGAAGGATTTATTGCGATTATTCACGGTCGACTTTAATTGTTTTTTACTTCTACAACAAGTGTTTTTATTTATTTATTTAGTAACCTTTTTAGGGCCTTTTAAATGTGAAAAGTACAAATTACATATAACTGAACTGCCTCAATAACAACAGCCTACTGACTTGAATATAGTTATTTCCCTCCATTAGTATCTACCTATTCTGTGCAAAGAAGAAAACATTTTTATTTTATATGAATACCGCACTAGAGTCCCAACTGCTCCCGTGTGGAGCCAGTGAGACTATGGTATCCCCAATTGGGGTATGTTGTAAGGCTGAAGTTATTGGGGAGGTAAAGGAGATGGGAAAGAGGAAGGTAAGGAAGTACCTGGCTATTCAGATCTGGTCACCAAACACGGCCAAATCCATTTTAAGTAACGTTTCTATTCTGAATGGTGGTCTTACAACAAAGCGAAACTAAGAGTTTCTTCCACTCTGGAAGGTGTCGCAAATATACGAAATATTTTTTAAATGAATTAATTGAGAAATAACTCAAATTAATCGAATAAGATTTATTTTGCGCACGCCGGGTTCAAACCCGCGACCTTCCGATTGTGAGTCGAGAGTCTTACCCCTCGACCACGGAGGCCGTACATATGGTAGTTAGTCCCAGAATGTCTGTACTGAAATAAATCCCGACTTGTAGTACCTATTAATATATATATATATATTTTTTTTTTTTTTCTTTTTTTTTTTTTTCATACTATTTTATCAATTTTTGTTATCAATGTTGTAATTGAAAATCACAGAATTTTTTATTCGAGAAAATCTTTGATATTTGGAGATATTTAAGTACCTAAAGTCTATTTTCATTGCATCAAATTAACATTTTTTTAATTTGAATAATGTTAAATCTTACTAATATTATAAACGCGAATGTTTGTATGGATGTATGTATGTTTGTTACTCTTTCACGCAAAAACCACTGAATGGACTTTAATGAAACTTTACAATAATAAAGTATAAAGTATAAAGTATTTATTTATCAAAAAGAACAGGAATACATTATTATATAAACTATTACATATTTATTACATCCAGAAAATAACATGAATATATAATATAATATCATATTATTACATAGTAGTATTGGTTACTTTTATATTTTTCCTTTTTACCTTTTATTTTCTTACTTTTATTTTACACAGTAAAGTTAATAATATATTTTAGTGACAATAACATTCTATTAAAAAGTTAATAACATATTCATTGGTCAGTTAATAACTATAAGTTAATAACAATAAGATTGTTATAGGAATAATGTTATAATAATTGATGTCACTAGAGTAGTATCTAATAGGAGAAAAAAATAAATATGTATGTAAGAACGGTCATATAGAAATAGAACAATTATAATAAATATATTTGATGTTGTGCATAGCCTGCCTCACTAGGCGAACCTGTATTGAGGCAGAATTTTTAGTAAATTGTTTCTCATACATCAGAATAACATATATGCTATAATTTATACCCAATTTTTGTAAAATCATATCATTTATAAACAAGATTGGACCAAGTTGTGAACCGTGTGGGACTCCATTTGTTGCATAATTTTTTTTCGACATGGAGGATTTTATTTTAAAAATTTGTTGCCTACCGGTAAGATAGGAATTAAGCCTAGCTAATATATTGATTCCAAGCTTTTCTAATTAACAAATAAGAATTTTATGGAAAATTCTATCAAATTGTATATTCCAAGCTTTTCTAATTACCAAATAAGAATTTTATGGAAAATTGTATCAAAGGCTTTTCCAAAATCAATATAAACAATCTGCCTGTTTGTTTCTTCTTTAAAAGCATTGGTTATAAAAATTTCGTAGATAATTAAGGTGGAAAGAGTACTTTTATTATAATAGCTGAAACCCTGGAATAGCCCGGGCTTTACGGAGAATATTTCGAAGTCAGTTGTAGACCTTAATTTTGAACGTCAAGTATGCAAATTTTCATTAAGTAGTATCAAAATTCTGCTTTAAGGGGTGATTTTAAGAGGTCGTTGTTCGAAATCTCACATAGACAGTCATCTTGCCTTTATTGAGGCAAAATTTCATCAATCTCAGAATAAAATTGTAGATTTGCATAAAAAACTAAAAACGTTGCCCGCCGCTTTTCTTTGTATATACAGGGTGTCCGGGGGTGGAGTGCATTAACTTTGGGGGGTGATTCTACAAGATAGTGTAAGTAAAAAAGGTACATAACTTTTTTCGAAATTCCACTTTTACGGGAACTATTTGCGTAAAAAGATAAAATTAATACGGCGTGTGCGGCCAGCACTATTAGGTATTTTCCGCTGTTACGGTGCGCGCCAATCAAAACCAACGTCGCGGCGTCGTCACAACGCGCCCGGTTGACTCACAGCAAATTTATCGGGTATGTTTGTACCTTACACTAAGTATTTTTAATAGGTACGTCTTTTTCTATGGGACAAAAAAGTTGGAATTTCGAGAAAAAATTAATGCACTACCCCGGACACCCTTTATATACAGGATTTTAAAGGATTTCCTGACATTATTTGACGTAAAAAATATAAATGAAATTTTGATCTCCGGTGACTTTTTTCTTCAAAACCTAACAAAATAAATCTTCAATATGTCATCACTCATCACTGATCACTCGGACTAGTAACCGCACGATCCTTCACCCGCCCCAACTATATCCAATACCAACTGATTTTTAAAAATTGGACATATATATAGCGAATGAATGAAGAAAGGAGTGTCAAGAGAATATATGATGCTAATGTGAATGGTAGAAGAAGTCGAGGACGCCCGAGGAAGACATGGCACGATCAAGTGAATCAGATACTTGAGTCGGGCCATGTCAAGAGTTAGAATAATAGAAGAGCATGTATGATAAGATGTATGAATGTGAATGAGACGAGGAGTGTATGCCAAGACCGAGTTGTTTGGCGGTCCGTCCTCTCTGCCTACCCCTGCGGGGAAACGGCGCGATGGTTAGTTAGTTAGTTGTTTGAAAAAAAAATGTCACCGGAGACCAAAATTTCATTTAAATAAATAAATTAGTACTCCAAATAATGTCAGGAATCACTGGTTAAAGTAAGTCAAATGACAAGTACGTCCCTTAAAACCTCTCGACTGCCGTTCGCCCACCGGTGGCCGCGGGTCGAAATTAAAAAAAAAAAAAAAATTTGAAGCGATTTTGTTCCCTATGTATAAAGAAGTTGTATGAAGAACAAGGTCAGAATCGCTTGCGCCGTTCTCGGTCTTGACATAGCAAAAATCCGCATAGCGCCAACCCATCTGAATAATTTATAATAAATATCTATGGTCAACTCGGCGTCACTTTTACAAACGGTTTTCAACTGTCATTTCATTTTCAAACAAGTATTTATGTCATTACTTCTTCGAAAACACCTTTGAATTGGTTTTTTCATGTAGGGTGTCTATCTAGGTTTGTAGAGAAATAAAAAAAATTATCATTTTCGTATGAACATATTTTATTTACATTTTTTTGTCGAATGGGAAATATTTTCACATTTTTTTGTTAAAAATAGCTATTCTGGGAAAACTTGTAACGATATTATCATGAAATATATATGAATAATAAGGTACATTATCTGGCAAACAGAAAACAATCACAAAAAAAAACAATTCCTTTGTTTTTATACGATATTTGAGCAAAAGCCGGGAAGATAATTTCGCGCGATTTTTTCCAAAAACACCTGGCATTCAAGAGGTTAACAGCCTGTACAAATATAAAATAGGTAGGTAGATAGAATAGTCGAATTTTGTCGAGAAAACGATAATTAAATCGTGTACATCGATTTCTTGTCAGTTGTTAGGTCAAATTATTTTTATCTTGGTACTAATGGAATTTTTTAATTTTAAATCAACTTTTTTTTGGCAACCCACAGATTGCGAACTTCTGGTATTGTGTCTAATTTGTCTGTGTGCCGTAATAAAGACCTACGTTATTAACTGCTCCATTTCTTCCTTCCAAAGCAATTATATTACAGAACACATAACAAATAGATAAAAAAATCATTATTTAGCAACTCAAGTGGCGTATAAAAATCGGCGTAATTAATGACAATATTATTACATTTTCGTAATTAATATTATTATGTTTTCGTAATTAATGACAATATTATTTATTACATTTTGACAATATTATTACATTTTGACAATATTATTACATTTTCGTAATTAATGACAATATTATTACATTTAGACCATGGGTGGCCAACCTTTTCAGCAGCCGGGCCAGATTTTAGAAATGAGATTTCCTACCGGGCCGCACAACAAAATTTATTATATTATTGAAAGCAAACAAGAAATATATTATTTTTTTAAGAAGATATAACATAAATGAGGATCAAACATCAAACATCCCTGATAAAAATAGCCTCTTGGGCGGTATCTGTTAGGTCTGTGCTTTCTTCCAATGCTAGATCATAAAATATGAACTAGGATGCTTGATTTTTCAAATTATCTTTGATATGATTTCCAATGTCGTCGATACGCCTATTTTGACGAGACAGGCTTATTTTTGAGAAATCCGTTTTCTTTTCTGGGCACAGAATTTCAACGACACTCTCCAAACCATTTCACCATCTGAATATGGCTTCGATTTTTTTGTTATGAATCATGACTACTACATAACTAGCTTTTACTTGTCTTGTCGAAATTGCCCTTCGTTCTTATCAAACTTATTTGCAAGTTTAGCCTCGTAATGTCGTTTAATGTTATATAAACTCTTTCAAGACAGAATTAGAATTATTGGATATCAAGCATATTGGCTTTGTTTTAAATTCCACGAAAAAATAGTTTATAGTCCATCTGTCTTGAAAACTTCTCAGTTCTTCTATGACTCTTCTCTTCTTTGGCCCAACGTCTTTACTATTTGACGCCATTGTGGGTCTTCGTTTTAACTAAGAAAATAAATAAAATGACATCAGTATTACATAACTTTCAACTCGGCGTTGCGAGCTTGCCGCATCCCGCATTAACGCTCACGGCTATCCACGCAAGATCGACGTGCGCGCTTTTTAAAATCAGCTTAACTTTGTGATTGTTTGTTAACACGAATATACCATATAAGAAATTGTGACGATAGTTAAATCAATGTACTGAGATACTTACATATATGCGAGATATGACACGCACGTTGAATGTTCTTTTGGTGGTTTTATGTACACTGAAAGAAAAAAAAATGTGTCCATATGCTCCGCGGGCCACAAGCAGACAACTAGCGGGCCGCACGCGGCCCGCGGGCCGCGGGTTGGCCACCCTTGATTTAGACGATATTATTGCATTTTCGTAATTAATGACAATATTATTACATTTTGACGATATTATTACATTTTCGTAATTAATGACAATATTATTACATTTTGACGATATTATTACATTTTCGTAATTAATGACAATATTATTACATTTTCGTATGACAATATTATTACTTTTTGACAATATTATTACATGTTCGTAATAAATGACAATATTATTATTACATTTTGACAATATTATTACATTTTGGTAATTAATGACAATATTATTACATTTTGGTAATTAATGACAATATTATTACATTTTCGTAAATGACAATATTGTATTTTCGTAATTAATGAAATAATGAAATATTTTGGGAGTCCAATTGGTTTCTAATGAGAATTAAAAAAATCACCCTGCGCAGGTCAGGGTTCAGAGATGATCAATGACGCTAGTTCCATCACAGTTTCACCCTTGGGTAAGACCACCATTCCGAATTATTGAAATGGCTTTAACCGTGTTTGGAGACCAGATCTGAATAGACAGGTACTTCCCACCTTCGCCTTTCCAATCTCCTATCTCTCCTCACTTCACACTTCCTCTCCTTCCTTCAGCTTCACAAAATACCCCAATTGAGGTTGTCATAGTCTCACTGGCTCCACAGACGGTTTGTAGCAGTAGAGGCTCTTTTGCGGTATTCGCACGAAGAAAACGTTCCTCGGAGCATATTTTATTAGAATACCGGTAGAACAAAGACTCTAAAGATTTCAATCCGTTTGTTAAGAAGGGGAATCTAATCAAATACACCTCCCCGTTTCTGCACCACACTTCATCCAGTAATTTGGGAGGCGGGTTTGGGTACCGCCGCCACGGGAAATATTTATTGGATAACCAACACCCCTGCCATAGGTCACCCTAAGTGGTTCGCTACTTTTAGTGACTTAGTTGGGGTGCCCCGGGATCATGGCGTAAGGTTTGTCAAGGTCTTGGCGGCGAATGCGTTTGCCCAACTACTGCGTGGCGGGCAGGATCGGGAGAGATTGGATAAGGGAGACTTAACCTAGACCTCTCCAGCCGGACTCTCTCGACCCATCACCTTGCACCGCAGTGGAAGGGATGCATTTATACGTTCATCACTCCTGGACACATTGTAATGGTTCTAATACCTTTTGATCCCCCTGTACTTAAATCAACCCTATTTAAGGGTGATCACTTTTTTTTTCGTATAACTTTAAGTTTTGAAAACCTTAAGTTACTGCTGGAGCTGCCAGTACGTAGGCAAGTACGTACTGATAAATTGTTGTTTAATTACTTTTGAATTAACTAGACACGTTGTGATTATTTTTGTTTCGCCTTTATAGCGCTAATTCAGGTAGATTAAACGGATTTGTGGTAACTTTTGGTTCTTAGCTGTGGTGTGTTGCAATTTGTCAGATCTTCAACAATGACGATATTCTATCTAACTGGCTAATCATTTAACCTCCCAGTCTATCTTACTATTTACTGATCTAATACCCTTCCCCATGCTATTGACGAATAGTCTAATTACGATATACCTAACTCTCTGTGCCGTTCTACCTAAACTCGGAGTTATAAACCCTTTTGTTAGAGTATATCAAAACATCATTCATACAATAATTCAATTAGTTATTCTAAGTTCCTATTGGTTGTTAGTTGTATGCAATCTACTTACAGGTAGGTATAATGGGTAGGAATAGGGACAAACATGTGCTTGCTACGATTGGTCTCCTCCAATTCCCAATTAGCTCGATGAAGGAAAACCTGTCGAGCTAACCCCAATCCCAACGCCTCCAGGAAGATTTATTTGTTGCCTCGCAACTGATGAAAATTGACATGTTTCGTCCCTGTCGGGAGGGGAATGTGTGTGATTTTTGTAGTTGATTGATATGTTGTTTAATTCAGCGGTGAAGGATCCATTGTAGACATTCGTGCGGTGGTGGGAGTGGTTGTAACGAAAACGTTTTGTTCCTCCGGAAACTAGCCCAGAAATAGTTATCTTATATTAAAATAAATGCTGTTTTATACTTTACCTCTGTGCTTTCGCCACTCTGCCATCTCACCAATTTGGATCGCTTGGGTACCGTACAATGGGGATGAATTTGATTGCAAAGAAATATTTAGGTTTATGGATTTTAATTAGGTTTGGCCAAATTAATATATAATCTTAATTTTACTTATATCTACTTATATCTAAATCTTAATTAGTTGTCATATGGTTCGGGGTCGCTTCTATATTGTCATTATTACACTATTACTTGTTCGCTGCAACTACCTTTATTGTCACTGTTATCACTGCGTGGGTCTTTCTTTGAGGCCGAGATCCTTGATGGCAGCTCCCGCAGTTCTGCAGCTCAGGCCCTCCTAGCCGAGTCTCCTGATCTCCTGCCAGTACCGTTGTCTTCGCACTTTGGCCACCGGCCGCGTCTGGTCACCACACTTAGTCGTCTCACGCCCAACTTTACGTCGCCGGGTGGAGGAACACACGTCTTGCGAATCACTTTATCGAGCACGTAAAACTGTTACTTCTTCATCCACCGCTAAGCATCAAAACCGCTGGCGGGGAACGCGTGCTTCACCAGCAATTCTGTCTCCAAAACCCCTTCTGGTCACCGCACTTGGTCGTCTCACGCCCAACTTTACGTCGCCGGGTGGAGGAACACACGTCTTGCGAATCACTTTATCGAGCACGTAAAACTGTTACTTCTTCATCCACCGCTAAGCATCAAAACCGCTGGCGGGGAACGCGTGCTTCACCAGCAATTCTGTCTCCAAAACCCCTCTCTCTCCCGTTCCGGTCTTGACTGTCCTCTCTCCTATGAACTCGGGGGACGCTTGCTCTACCCCGCACTTCTCCTTTCTTCCCTCTCTGTCCTTGCGACCCATGTCAATTAACGCCTTCTTTGTCTTTGAATGCTCACGCTAGACGTGCTCTTATTCAAATTTACTTGTGACGAAATTTGATTCGTCACATGGTCTCTACCAACGTCGCCAGGTAACGGTGGTGTGATGATTAATATGTTGAAATCTCCATAGTACAATGCGGTAATGGGAGAATATCTCTACCAAATCTTCGCAAGGTAAGATGGTATGATGATTAAGATGATAGGTTGAAGGTTCATGATGAAAGGTCATTCCATGTCGCTAGACATAAAAATGACGCTCCGTTCCGCCGAGTGTGATTGAAGTATGTCTAAGAGCTCTCAGAAGGTGCTCAGATGACTTCCGGTTCAGGTCGTGCCCTTCGGCCCGAGCCTGATGATGATGATGATATGTTGATGATGGCCAGCATGCTGAAGGTTAAGGGTCCGCCCAGCTAACCGCAGCCATGAACATTATACCGAAGTGAATACTTGCGGATAAGTCAGGGGTCGGGAATCCCCGCGTGCATCCCACTGGTTTCGAAGAAATAAAATTAGTAGGCTCAGGAGCCGAATTCTTCGCCGTCTCCTCAGCATCCTTTACAGCAAACTGTCAGCTCCCAGACTTTCGTCAATCACACCTGCCAAATCCGTTAAGTAAAAGGGTACGAACTGTAGAGTGCGTGTTTAGTATATCCAAATGTGTACGCCACTAATTTATGTCGGTAGTTAATTTGAGTGAAGACTGGGCCCTGCACGACTCAAGCAAGCGCGACGAGAACAGTGCTCCTTGTGTAAATTCGCGGGCCTGAGCCTTACAGCACCCGTCTTCATCTCGCGACAACAACCTCACACTGTCAATCCAGAATGTAATCCTGGTTCCCGGGTCAAGAACTCGCGAGCTGAACCTTCCAAGTCGTGAATTTGGTCAGCTCCGCCCTACGAACTTCGACACCTTCGTTCAGAACTCATTCCCGAATATAGTGTTTCTCAGGAACAACGAAAGCCCGTCGGAAATCATCGAAACAATACAAGCCATTGTTCCCTTCGTCCAAACGAATACAAGGGTCATACCTCACGTGTCAACATAAGATAACGGAGCCCACCACGATCTTGTCCCCTTCGTCTGGAGACTAGCGGGAATAGAAAAGCTGTCAATGACCTCAGACTCCTCTTACAGATGTTCTGCTTGATTGTTCTCTCACCGCTAATACTGTCGAAACGGAAGCCGTACCAGTGACATAGTGGGATCAAGTCCTTTGTTCTCCGGACAATGTCGAGTGCCTGGGTTAGGTGGGACTCGTGGTCAACCACCGACACAGCTGATACAGGGCCATTTCTAGGTTCAGGGTTCAAGTCCATCCGCGCAAGGTCACCGATATTCAGAATCGAGTCAATGATCCGTTTCCTTCGTTTCCGCCGATCAAGAGATAGGGAAGCTCGCGTGAGTTTCGTCCATTTCGCCTAATGAGCGACGTACGTGGAAACAACCCATATCGCCGGATAGGGAAGCCCAGCGAAGTTATTCTCTCGACAATCACCTGACACTGCTGGTTTTTTTTAAAGTAAAGTTTGTTTAGACGGTATTCAAATAAGTCGAATATCAATGCAAAACCGACGCTCGCTGCGTAAAACATAATAACTTAAGAAAATTTAAGTAGGTCTTTAATAATACTGTGGGGAAAATATTTATTACCCTATAATCTTGCCGTGCGTGCGCCCTTTTGTCAACCGTACCGATATTGGAAGAACAAGCTCTAGGCTATCTAAAAGTGCAATTTGAATATTCCTAAATGTTATGAATCTAACGTCAACGGTAGAGATGTAAAACGAGAAGATAATGTCCTTAACTTAGATTGCGCTGGCAAGAAGGGTAATTTGTTTTTTCAAAATTGTTCCACTGTGATTAAACTTGAATACTATACCGCGTAGTAAAGGTCTTTATATTTATGTGCAGGAATATATATATAAATATTTGGGATAATTAGCATTCACATGCAACTGTAATTATGTTTAAATTAATACATTGAAGAAGCAGATAACAATAATAGTCTAATTTTTTCTTAAATATGAAAAGGAACAAGACACAGAAAATAATAAAAGATAACGGTCGCAACCGGGACTCGAACCCAGAACCTTACGTCTCACTGAAATAATATACAATCAATTTTTCAATTTGAATGTGAAAATTTAAAACTTTGCAAAGTTACAATTATTTTATAAATATAATTTGGGATAACTAAATATTGCTTATCGCCTCCTCAATAGGTCAACTTACGAAGAAAATAGTTTGCTTCAAGATGCACAAAATCCATTTCAATTTTCAAATTTCAAGGCCCAAATTGCAAGGTGTTGATTAATAATTAAGTGATTTCATAGTTAATCCATTTGCATTCACTTACCTAACCATCTCAAATTTCAAGGCCCAAATTGCAAGGTGTTGATTAATAATTAAGTGATTTCATAGTTAATCCATTTGCATTCACTTACCTAACCATCTCAGTGTTATCCGATCACATTTTTTTTCACATTCACAAGCGGTATATATTTCATGCAGTTAAACGGCGCATGCTTCTCTTCTCTCGTAAATAATAACTCCGTTAGACTTCTCAAACTTCATGCGACGCCCCACATTCAATTATCGCGACCGCCCTTATAGATCAACTCCCGAAAACCGCCCGACTCTGATAGTAATAAAAATGCACTTCGCTATTTAAAATTATTTCTAAGCGACCTTCCCGTTCTCTCCCCTGAAATCGACCGTTCTCTATAATCCCCGAAAACGACTGTCTTTTTTAGTAATCAAAAATGCACTTTCTATTTAACTTATTACTAAGCGACCTTCTCGTCCCTTACTCGAAAACCGACTCTTTTCTATAACTCCCCGAACCTGACTGTCCCGTGATAGTAATTCAAAAATCCTTCCTCGACCATCCCACCACTACCCCCTGAAACCGCCTGTCCTGGCTCCACCCCTCCTCTACTTGACCCGGTGGTCTTCTAGGCGCATTCAGCTTCGTGGAACCAATTCCCCCCCTCGACACACTGGCAGTTCTAGCAATACTTTATCACTAATCCCCTTCTTGTCATGAATTCGATGCTTCCAAAAGATGCATTCATCACTGCTTAATTGCCCTCGCTGAAATTCGAGTTAAGATTTCAAATTTTTCTCCAGTGGCGTGTCACCCCCGCTAGTCTAGCCCATTTTGGCCGCTTCCATAATCTGTACCTGTTTTGTTAATTAATTATATTTTTTTCCACTGTCCGTGTGTGTTATTTACGCGATACCGAATTGACAACTGCTATTCTCACAATTACCTCTAAATATTTACCGGCCGTTGGTCTTTTCTGGGATTAAATATCCGTTTTGCCCTCCTTAATTCCAACCAAACGTAACCTCGGCGACGCCACTGGGAATCTGTTTCAGGAATTCGTCCACACGTGGTAGCCACTTGCTACTAACTCACGGGCGATCTATCGTACGGTGCGTGTTTCGTATTTTTTTCTTGCGCCCGGTCATTAATGCCTGATTCATTGTCATCTCAAGTAAACATTTCTCTCTGACACGTAGGTACATGTTTGTGATGTGAATTTCCGTGAATCAATATTCTAAAAGGAGATAAATTGCACAAACAGGGAGGTGCCTAACCAGCGCAATTTTTTATGTCGTCTCCGGATTCGTCTTCACAGCAAGCAGAGACAGAAGATCTACCCTGTCTTCCTTTAGTTAAGATATGTGCTTTCCTTTTTTAGGTATACTGAAAATACTAATTCTTTGGCTGAAAGGCGAGATCATCACAACATAGACCTCCAGATTGCATCCCTCGTATCTTTTTTCTTCCCAGAACTTCCTCTTCTTCTTTTTCCTTTAAAAAACCCTCCACATAGCATCCCTTAAGATGATATGGGCCCTAATATAAAGGCCTCCTGCGTAGAGCTAATGTAAAGAAAGTCAAGGGTTTTTTTTTCAAGTATTTTGGGGATCTAAATATCAAGGAACCAATGATCCAATGTCTCGCAGCATTATCTACTCATGCTAATGTGTACTGTGTTGGTTGTGGTTTAGGTGCCGCTTGAGGACTTGCAGGAGGCGTCCAGTCTGCTGGTGCAGGCGCTTGACATCCGTCGGCGCTACATGGTGGTCTCCAGCCAGAACTTCCCCAACATGGCGGGCCGGTTCCTGCGCACGCTGGACACGGCCGAGCAGACGCTGGCCAACGGACACGTCGAGGAGCAGCACGATGACAAGATGACCATCGAAGGTAATCATTATTCTTTTTACATCACGACAGGACCAGCTATTCACATTTTTATTGAACTGTATCCTGATTTTGTTGACTGTTGTCACTTTGCTTGTGTTTTACATTTTCAATAGGTTTGGTTGTAAAGTTTTATCGTGTTTTTGATAAATCAACATCTCAAAAATTGCACTTTTGAATACTAATTTAACTCCCAATTGGAGAGGCGAGTTTGGGGCGTCATTTATTGGATGACCTACACCCCTGCCGAAGGTCACCCCGGGTGGTTTGCTACATTTCATCGGGTGAGGTGTGTTCAGGTCTTGGTATCGGATGCGTCTGCCCACCGGCTGCGTGGCGGGAGAGACTGGTTAACCGACCTCTCCTAATGGACTCTCTCGACCCATCACAGCACCACCTACACCACCTTGTACCGCAGTGGGAGGAATGGATTCATACATCATTCCTGGACACCCTGACTCCCAGGTTCCTACCTAACTCTCATACCTGTTTACTTCCAAGAACTTCCTCTCCTTCTTTTATTTAAAAAAACCTTCACGCAGCATATTATAACTTATTACTGAATACTGAATGCATTTTGTGTGCACTTGTGCAAGTATGACTTTTGTGAGCAGCCTTTTTTTTCCTCAATGAACAATATTTGGAAAACAATTTTCCTAACCATTGTTTTTCACACTAGAGTAATTGAACTGCTGAAATGTGGATAGTATTAATACAAAAAAATTATTTTCAATAATTTCAACAGCAATTTTTTTTAAATGTGGTTCTATTTTACGACACCACTGAATATATGTAAATGTTTCTAGAACCTTACCGAAGAATTTCTCATATTTAAATATTGACTCTCTTTGTTTTATATAACAAGATTGTGGAAAAATGAAATATGCTTGTGAGGCTTCCCTCCTAGACAAGGACTCCAGTATTTCCCTCTTTCCCACCATATACTACCAAGGTAACCCAACCAACATACCTTCTACCTTTCCTTATTCATTCACCATTCCTATATCGAAATATATTAATATGGTAATGCCCGTACGGTTGAAATTAAGGAACCCGACTCCGAGTAAATCTCCAACGCCACACTGTATGGAAACCGTTCTGACCCGTCCGTGAACGTGTCTTTTTCTACGGAGCTGCTGCCGTAATATGCACACTTATCACTCGCTTACATGCGATTTGCAAACGGAAGTGGCGCTATCTATAATACTATATTTAAGGAAAAAGTACGAAGAAGAAGAAACATTTTTCGCTTTCATTCAATAATAAGAAGATTTATGTTCCTCTCATTATTCACGGTCTTAATGTAAGAATGTCTACTATTATAATACTACCTGTATAATATAAGTATTCTGTAGTTTAATGTTAATAGTAGTTAGTTTTGCAAAAGGGTGATGCCTTCTAAATAGTCACCAACACTTAAACTGGGCGAAGCAGAACAAAAAGCCGCCCGCAGTGCCTAGCAGCAAAAAACCTGCAGAGCGGGTTTTTCACTGCTGTTCCTATATAATATGTAATGTATACATCTTTTATTCACTCGTGCGATAGATTTAGCTCCAAAAATCATATTTTTTTTTTTTTTTTTTTTTTTTTTATCTCTGAATATTATTAATATGTAAACATATAAACTGTTTACTGTGGATAATAGTTAATAAATCCACCTTTATTTCACCGTTTATCCCAAATTGTTTGTTTAATTTAAAAAAAACGTTAAATTTATAAACACCTGAATTTCTATTTTAGTGACTAATATTGCCCTAACTTGTACTTATTTGGGGCAAAATTGAATATTACTATTTCTGTATATTGTCTATGGTGTACTGGAAATGTCTATAGTCAAAGACATTTAAAAAATGCACTGTTTAACATGTAAACAGATTTAGTTTTTATAAAAAAATTTAAATTGGATGAGAGAAACATTAGTGACATCTTTTGGTATTCGATAGAAGCTTAATCAAGCTAGCGACTAAACATATTAGCTGATTGCGGGAAGTTCAAAATAAACTCATGAAACATACATACTGCTACCCAAATTTGTAAAAATATGGGTAGCTATCGCTTGGGTGGTTATGTTTCATTTAACAGTAAAATTATGAATATCAAATAGCATTTTGAAACCTGCACTCTAACGAAAACATACAAAGTAGCATTCATTTTAATCATGCTAAAAATATTTGTGTTACTTCTGTAAACTCATTTAGTGAATGTCATTCTTACTGATATAGATATTATCATTTTATTGTGTATTTAGTAGTCACAACCACAATGCAAAATACTTAAAGTAATCAACCTGTTGTATTTGTCATATATTCAGATTTTAAATATTGCTTGAGATGGGTTTAGTTATATTTAAGACAATGTTAGTACTTTCCAAAGATACATTCACTTGTTATTCACAAGACTCTCACCTACGTTCATTACATTTAGTAACTACATTTGACTGTTCTCTTCAAAGAAGGTAGAAATAAGAGAGATGGACCTTAAACCATTATCAGTATGAAACCGCATGAACAAAAGTGTC
Organism: Limnephilus auricula; assembly: GCA_951813805.1. Taxonomy (NCBI): domain Eukaryota; kingdom Metazoa; phylum Arthropoda; class Insecta; order Trichoptera; family Limnephilidae; genus Limnephilus; species Limnephilus auricula. The sequence continues at coordinate 31,649,101 of OX638404.1, forward strand.
GCCAACATCATTCACCCATACTATGTACTAAAATTCGCATCTAAGCCCAGCACAGTCATTAGCCTTTTATTGGCTCTGCCGCTTTGAGAATGCCCATGCAGTTCATCATGCTTTATTCTACGTTGGCTGTTTCCAGATCACCCGGTGCACGTGCCAGCCTCCGTGGGCGACCCGTGGGATTGCCCAAACCCGCCGAGCCCCAACTACGTGATGCGCGCCGTGCGTGGCGTGTTCCAGGTGTACGCCAGCGAGGAGGACGCCAACAACGACAAGCCGCTCAACTACCCATACGTCAAGCTGCCCGAGTTTGTGCAGGACATGAACATTCTGTGCAGCATGATTGCAGACGGACCACTGTGAGTTTAAATCTATTTGTTTTTATGATAATGCTGGTAGTTCATATACATGGTCTCCAGACGTAAACTAATTACTAGTAAATCTACATCTCATAGAGAACCCAAAAAAACTGTTTTCAATCTGAGCATTTTGTATTATTTTTTTTTTCACTTTTCCATTTTTTTTAGCAAATAAAGGGTTAATAAAAACTTGCAGTAGGGTCTATCTACTCTTCGACACATTTAAAATTTTTATAAACCACTGATTTTAACCCCCTAATGACCGATTGTTTTCAAATTCCAACTTTGGGCACAATTTACTTGAAAACGAAAGCTCAAGTCAAAAAAGTTATATAAAAAAATCGACTCCAATTGTGATGTAGATTCACCAGTATCCTGCTTGTATTACGAGTTTCCAGACGCCGTGTAGTTAGGAAGCGAATATAAATGTGATGCTGGAGAAAAATGCTTAGTATTCCATGGACAGCCAGGTGCGCTGACTATCCAGGGTGTATCGAGTCGTTCCCGGAGGATTTTAACCAGCAATTCATGTTCGAATTAAGAAATTATATAAATTATAAACTCTTTCATTAACAGCCCATCATACCTCTTGGCATGCTACAAATTATTTGTACCGAACAACTACCGCCAGGACGACTTGCTCTGTAATCCACACGGCAGAACGGACGTTCCGGCCCAGCATAGCATGACATAAATGATATCTCCAGGTCTCTTGACATCTTTAACATTAGCCTTGAAGGTTTCAAGAATAATTTTAAATAAGAACTGTAAAATGTACATTTTTGTAAATTTTTCATTTACTTGTGTAAAGTTAAGTATACATCATCAGCCTTACTAAAAAAAAACACTCCGCGGCCGTTAAACGGTGTTTCTGTAGCACGTTGTGTAAAGTCTGTACATTTCGTTTTTCAAATTCTTACTAAACAAAATATATGGTTTTGATCTGACAACGTCGCCATTTTACCAGCCTTACTAATAAACTTTCTGAAAAATTTGTACAGTGGTCAAACAACCATGTATGAAGAATCCTTACTAATTAAGAACTGACAAAAAATTGTTCATGTAAAGATATGTACATTGCTTACACGGCCAAGGAGGGTAGTTTATCTGTTGTATACATTTGTTCCATTTGTAATTTTCAACGAATTTCGAATTTCTTTTTTTAATGTCCTATATATTTATTATTTTTTGAGATGTCGTAAAAACAAATACCATTTTAGAACCAAAATGTAATTACCTTTAAGATTTTCATATCTAAAATATACTTAAATGTTTAAAAACTGTAGTATTTTAAGCTTCAAACATCAAATTGAAAAAAAAACTCACTTACCCTAAACACTTTCTATTAAAACATTGAAATATTTGGAAAAATTCAAAATTCAAAAAACACAGTCCTTTTATTTAATGATTTTGAAATAAAACTGTCACCTCACTATTTACTCTCTCACACAATAAAAAAATCTTGAAATTAGCTTTTCATTCCCAAAAATATACAATAAAAAAACTCACGTTTGAATATATTGCTTGCACATCTTAACACATTAATTTCATTGATACGTTTACTAAAATATGTATTAGACATTTTAGTCACCAAAAAACATCACTTTCAAGAATTTGTAATAAAATAAAGATCTTAAAATGCAAATTATTTCTGAATATAACCTAAAGAACCATTTTCTGACAGATCAATTTAGAACACACGATTTTAGTGTCACAATTTGACTTAAACTAACAAAAAACAACACCAATTAATAGTAAATATATTGCGTAAATGAATATAAGTGCGAATTAGTCAAGGATTGAAATCATTTACGAAAATATCATCTTAATCACACACACACCGCGACCGACTTTTTTCTGCATTTCTGCGGCTTTTTTTTATTCAGCGGGAAAGCAATGCGCAGGCGCATCAATCACACCACCTAGCGGATTATTATGAAAACTCCAATTTGAACAAGAAAATACGGCGTTGTCAAATCTAAAGATTCACAAAAACACCGTTTAACGGCCGCGGAGTGTTTTTTTTTTAGTAAGGCCGCATGTGTATTGTAATAGGATTTGTCAATCTGTTATACACATAAAAAAAAAAATTAAAAATGTAGATGTCATTTTGCTGTCAAATCTGTTTTATTTCAAATTTTTGAAATAAAAAAAAAAATTCCCTCCCACTGTTGGGTACATTCTGGGATGTCACGTGATACGCACTCCATCTTGTTTTAGCAGCACCCTACAAATCAGTTTTATCTGCGGTTATTCAGAAAGTTGTTATTGAGTTGTAAGATGAATGTGTTTTATTTGTTTTCAGGAAATCATTCTGCTACCGGCGCCTCAGCTACCTGTCCTCCAAGTTCCAGCTGCACGTGTTACTCAATGAGCTGAGAGAGCTGGCATCACAGAAAGCAGTTCCACACAGAGATTTTTACAATATTAGGTTAGTAACAGTTACCAAACTAGTGCCAACTGTGCCTCCATTCAAAAAGTCATCCAACAAAAACTATAGTACTGACAATTTCCAACAACAATTATCCAAAAGTTAACTAATAATAATAATGGATCAAAAAATGTTCACATTACGATTGAGTAGAGTACATTAGTGAGTGGCGCATTGGAAGATGAAAAGGATGAAATGCAACAGAGTAAATAGGCTAATTAAGCTGATTGTAATGTACCGATATTTTAGAAGAGGTGGAAGAAGAAATTAGTAAGATGAAGGTAAAGAAACTATGGATATGAAGATGGATTTTTAGCAGAAAGAAATAAAAGAAATTTAGTGTAGCATCTTCGTTCCAAAGAGACGACATTTCTGCCGCTACTAATGAACTCTACTAAAACAACAGGTTTGGACTTGTTTATTGGTTGAGCCAGTGAGTTGGGACACATGGTGGGGGTTGCTACTCACCCGAAAAAATAGATTGATTCACTCTCGATTGACTGCTAAACCACTGATTAAGCTACTCTACCAAATTTATGGTATCCAGACACGTTTAGTTACTAAAATACTAGCCTAGTCCAATTAGGCCTTTAACATTTATTACTAGTGGCTTACAAGTATGATTGATAACTAGTGACTTACTACTAAAACTTGACTTACATCTAAGAATATCACTTATCTAAGACTTATAGTGACTTCCAACTGTAACTGATAACCCAGGGAATCTTTGAATACAGTTCTGCTGGGTTGTGCCGGGCTGCAGTGTGCAAGGTGAAGATTACTCGATGGTAACCAATCTCCGATATGAGAGGACACCAGTTGGAGAAGAACTCTATCAAATATACCATTTTATATCAAGATTTCTTTGCCCTATTATTAATATTGTTGCCATTTCCCCTGTGCAGAAAAGTGGACACCCACATCCACGCGGCGTCCTGCATGAACCAGAAACACCTCCTGCGCTTCATCAAGAAGACCCTGAAGAACCACGCCGACGAGGTGGTGACCTGCCAGCGCGGTACTCCCATGACCCTGAAGGAGGTCTTCCAGTCCATGAACCTGACCACATATGACCTCACTGTTGATATGTTGGACGTGCATGCGGTAACAAATAAACTTTATATTCTTGAATACTTCCAAAAACTTTAGATATCATAAGTGGTAGATCCCTCCTTTACCATCTTGCATGAAACATACTGGATCATTTGTGATTTTGAAATCAGATCATGACCACGCTCTTTTTTTGTAGTATCAATTTATTATTATTAAGTTAGCCGTCCCGGGGTCCCAACAACTCTGGATAACCAACACCTCTGCGATAGGTCACCCCAAGTGATTCGCTACCTTTGTTGACTTACCAGGGGTGTCCAGGTTCATGGGATGAGGTTTGTCTATATTTTGGCGGCAGATGCTTCTGCCCACCAACTGCGTGGCGGGTTGGATCTGAAGAGACTGGTTAAGGGAGACCTTTTGACCTCTCTAGCAGGACTCTCTCGGAATGTCGCCTTGCACTGCAGTGGGAGGGATCGATTCATATGTCCGTCACTTATTTTCCTCAGGGCCTCCTGTGTGGAGCTAGTTTAAAAAAAAATCTTTTAACACACATAACTATGACTCATTTTCATGGAATGCTGTAAAAATGTGCATTATTTAATGGTTGCCATTTTGCATATCTTTATATATAAAAATCTCGTGTCACAATGTTCGTCCGAGCTAAACTCCAAAACTACTTAACCGAATTTGATGGAATTTGGCTTACTGTGAGTAATTTGAAAGAATTAAAATTGAACCAACTTAAAAGATAGGATAGTTTTTATCTCGATTATTTTCCTCAATATTTATTATTGCGAATAAAATGTTTTTTATGGGACAATTATTTCAAATTATTTGTAAATTCCATAAGTTTCTGCCAGATGGCGATGTGAGTTAATTTATTGACATAACACTGGGTTACCCAGGTTATGTAACCATCCAGTAGATGGCGTTGTGTTTCGTTAGCCACAGCAACGTGTGGGCGGGTCAGCTAGTTATAATATAGAGTTTTAGTGCCTACAGTGCTCTGCTTGTTAAGTTTAAAGCCAACAATATTCTAAATGCATCCTGACAGTTAGGCACCTAATTCAAATCTGATAAAAAACATGCAGAACATTTACATACCAAGCCAGTTTTATAAATTTAAAATGGCTAGCGTAAACACAAAGATTAAAACATTTCTTCTACGATGAATAGCAAGAGGTAATAAACACTATAGTTAAATGTACTGTACAACATTATACAAAATATTTCATCTAATAAACGTTTTAAAGCATATGAAATAGATAAACAGTCAATAACCATTCTCAAAAGAAGAGAACCAGACACAGTTGTTTAGAATATTTTTTAATGTCTAATGTATCTAACATTGTCTTGAAATGTAGGGCAGAAAAACTTTGAACAGATTTTAAAATTATAGCATTTTATTTTTGAGGTATTATGCTGAGTTGTGCTTTCTACTTCTTTAGCCAACATTTCGGACAGCGTTACAGTGTCCATCATCAGGGCAAATATCTCAAATAATATGAAATTTTCTTATTTTAATTTTCTTTTAACATCATGGTTTGAATCGACAAATAATCGTTTTGACCAATCACCGCTCCTTTTATACAAAGTTTGGTAACAAAATAATTGGCATTTATCTTTGATTAGCAATAAATGTTTGTATATTTTTTTTATTTATTTTGTAATAAGAATGAAATTATTATAATTTTTTTTATTGTTTTTGTTTCATTATTTGAAGAAAGTTTAATAGAATATTATATATCTCCCGCATAAGAAAAACACATATCTCATTATTTCTCAGTCTTTTTTGTGTAATATACACTGCGAATGTCATTTTTAAAATGTCTAACAATTTGTTTATATTGACAAAAAATTACTTCTCCAAATAACTTATCCCTAAATATTAATTTGGCCCTTTTTTTTCAAAGTTGTGCTATCTATATTATTAAAACGTTAACGTCTGTCGTACACACTCGCTCAACATTGGGATAAAAAGGAAGGTGCAGCCATCTATAATATTCAAAGTGAAACCCTCTTAAGAAGTTCTCGCTTAAGATGTTTTCCTGCTTAAGAAGTTTGGTTTTTTCGGTCCCTTGAAGACCAAATGGCCCAATTTATCCCACTTATAAGGTTTTCCCGCCTAAGAAGTTTTTTTTTTCCGGTCCCTTGGAAAACTTCTTAAGAGGGTTTCACTGTAGAACTATGCATTGAAGTTTTCATATTATAGTTTTCCCGCGGAAGCGGGCTTTTACCAGCTTTTTTAATTAATAAATTAAACGGATTTTTGTTACTCCTGAAAAACTGTGTAAAAGGAGATATGCGGTGTTATGTAGATTGTGGTGAAGTGTGTATTAATGAATGTATAAGCGATACAACATGCATGTCTATTCTTCCTTTCCTCACAAAGACCCTCCACACAGCATCTTCATAGATGACATAGGCCCTGAGGGAAATTATTTTCCTCAGGGTCTCCTGTGTGGAGTTAACGTAAAACAAAAGAAAGAAAAAGAAAGTAGTTTTCGGCATTTATTTTTGGTGTAGTCATCAAGTAACGGATACCAAGAACTATTAATAAGCTTGGCCCGTCTTTCTATTAATATGAGTTTTTCCAGGTATTTAATATTTTTTAATTTATTTAATAAATTTTTTTATTTATTTCAGGACCGCAACACTTTCCACCGTTTCGACAAGTTCAACGCCAAGTACAACCCCATCGGAGAGAGCAGACTCCGGGAGGTGTTCCTGAAGACGGACAATGACCTCGGGGGCAAGTACTTTGCCAGGATCATCAAGGAGGTGGCCTCCGACCTGGAGGAGAGCAAGTACCAGAACTCGGAGCTCCGACTGTCCATCTACGGCAAGAACAGAGCCGAGTGGCAGAAGCTCGCCAAGTGGGCCATAGACTACAATGTCTACTCTGACAATGTGCGCTGGCTCATACAGATTCCCAGACTTTAGTAAGTTTACATTCATTAACTCCTAATAAATCAATAATAGATCCTATCCAATTGATTAGTCAGACATCTCTTTTTTTCGTCGACCTTATTTTTCACTCCGCCTTTGGATATTATTACCTCTACTAGGTTAGTTAAAGACAAAAATAAAAATTTCACTTTATCAAGTACGGTATTGTCCACGTGTTGGCTTTTACAAAAATATCTTTGAATTTATTGATTTCTTGACGGCCCCTATGGGTTAAATTCAAATAAGGTTATCTACAAAAAGCGTACGTCCAATACAGAGCCCAATAATAATTCATGTTTATTTTTTTTGTACTTTCCAGTGATATCTTCAAGCTAAATAAGATGATGAACAATTTCCAAGAGATTCTCAATAACATATTCCTGCCTCTGTTTGAAGCAACAAACAACCCGGAACAGCACCCCGAACTTCACAAATTCTTACAGGTACCTAAACCAACACTGCGCTATCTGTATCCTTCTTGTTATGGTATATTTATTGCTTGAGAAATAGGCAATCAATATAAGTAACTGTACCATATTATGTTCCCCACTCGAGGGATAGCTACCCAAATATTGGTAGCACCACTAATGCCTTTAAGCGATAGCTATCCAAGTAGCACCGCTAATGCCCTTGAGCGATAGCTACACAAATTTAGGTAGCTATAATACTCCAGAGCATTAGCAGTGCTACCCAAATTTGGGTAGCTATCAATCAAGATCATATTTAATATGGGATAAACAGTGAAATTCAAGTGGATTCAAACCACAGAAAGCAGTTTATATGTTTTCTCATTAATATTTGGAGATGGGATTTTTGGGATAAGCGCTGCCGAATTCAAAATTGAACGCCTGGAAATCTCTATTGCTCAAGGTGTTTTTTTTAAATATGCTATCGTTCGAGTGATTATTATGAATGATTTTGTTACAGTACGTGATTGGATTTGACTCGGTGGACGACGAGAGCAAGCCGGAAAACCCGCTGTTTGATAAGGATGTGCAAACGCCCGACCAGTGGAACGACGTGGAGAACCCGCCCTATGCCTACTACCAGTACTACATGTATGCCAACATGACCGTGCTCAACCACTTCAGGAAGTGAGTTCATTCTTGTTTATTCGTTTATTCATTGTGTCCAATCAACAGATCTGTCAGATGTATTATTGTTGCTTCCAAAACTGCTTACCAATTATCCGATTTAAATCCAGATGCATTTGTAATGGACTGTAAATACTAAAAACGAAATGATGTTTTTTGCTGTGAATTGGGTGGTAGTATGTGTAGGAAAAAACAAGGTATGCAAGGAAAAAGGAATGACTAATTACTAACCACTGTATCTCTGGGAAGGAGCGCACGACACAACCACAATATATTTATATAGTTCCACCGCAATTCCACCGGTAATTATTGCCACAATATCGAGGAATGTACCGAACAATATTATGTACTTCCGAGATGGTAAAATTTTTTATTATACTTAAAATCAAGATTGTGTATACGATGAACACCAACAACTTGCTTCCAAGGTAGTTCCAAGTCTTCTTCTGTTTTCAAAACTAATGCCCGCGAATTTGCACTATATTCTTGCGATTGTTCCAAATTTCAAATACTTTTCCAGCAAGGGTATGGTTAGGGAGAGGTAGGAACTAAACATATTTGAAAACCAAAAATTATTGTGATTAATTTTTGGGTCATTATGCCTCCTTCTTTACCCAATGTTAATAAACATTTGCTCTGGTGATGGACTCTGCAACCCTGTCCCAAACGCTGGCCAAAGAAGGGGGAGCACAACACGTAAAATAACCTAAAAAAATCGCGATAGCAGTTCTGTCATTTATGTTGTCAATACGCCATGTTGTCCTGAATCTGTACATCTCCTTTGACAATCCTGTGTCAGTTACATCTCTATGTTATATTGATATGCATAATTGTTTTTGTCTAATTGATACTAATATACTGGTAAATATTCCCAGGGAGATGGGAATGAACACATTTGTTCACCGACCCCATTGCGGAGAGGCGGGACCAGTTCAACACTTGGTCTGCGGGTTCATGATGGCCGAGAACATTTCACACGGTCTCCTACTCAGAAAGGTATGATTTAAAATAATTACTTTTAATTTAAAGCGTCACAACCGACTTATAAAAAATGTTAGCATTGAAAGAATCCCAATGTAAATAGTGCTGTAGTTAGACTGAGAGTAAAATAATGTGCGCAGACGCATGTCTCTTGCCATGCTCATTAAGAGTGTGATTTATTGGTAGTTCACTTTGTTCGTTGGTGGCTTGCCACCCCGCACTCGCCTTCACTCGACAACACTAGAGAACGACATTTTGTTTTTCGATCCACTTGACCATAAATATGTAATAGTTACATATTTGGTAACTTAGCAGGAGTTTCTGGGTTCATGGAGTGAGGATTGTCTAGGTCTGCCCACCTACTGTGTGGTAGGCCAGATTTGGAGAGATTGGTTGAAATAGACTTTAGCTTTTGACCTCTCCAGTAGGACTTTCTCGACACATCGCCTTGCACCGCAGTGGGAGGGATGATTTCAAAAGTCCGTCACTCCTGGACACACTGACTCCCAGCTTCCTACCTACCTTTTTTCTTCGCAGATCTTCCTCTACTTCCTTTCTTCAAAAAACCTTTAAAAATATGATGTAAGCACCGAGGGAAATTAATTTCCTGTGGAGAAAATGTAAAAAAAAAGTTAAGTCACTAGTTACAAGTCTCAGAACTTAGTTGCTAGCCATAAGTATTAGTTGTAAGTCATTATTAATAAATCTTAGGTATAAGTGATAAGTTGTTATAATTTATTTGAATATTGTGATATCTGTTTTCCAGGTTCCAGTCCTACAGTACCTGTACTACCTGGCCCAGATTGGCATCGCCATGTCCCCCCTCAGCAACAACTCCCTCTTCCTAAACTACCACCGCAACCCCCTGCCCGAATACCTGGCCAGGGGACTATGCGTCTCACTCAGTACAGACGATCCGTTGCAGTTCCATTTCACCAAGGTTTGTGGTAGACCTAGACCTAAACTTGATAATCCATACACTTGTTGATCCATACAAATACTATATCAAACAAATACGTGTATCGATCGTGACTTTGACATGATCAACTAAACATTTTCAACGGCTTATTCATTATATTGAATTTTGATCAGCTCAAGTATTCCTACATATTACATAACAAATAGGTACTAATTAAATCAACCGACTGGGTGAGATGTTCTAACTACTACTAATAAAATAAACTTTCAGCGCCCTTGAGGTGACTTCTCACAAAAAAGGCGCTCTATAAATTATCCAATTATTATTTAAAATAACTTATATTATTGATGTAGCTATTCCAAATTCCTGTAATATTCAAAAATCTGTTTCTGAAAAAATAAGAAAGTATACAGATTTAGGAAATGAAATTAAAAGAATTTGGCATTCTCAGACTATAAAAATATTACCTTTTGTTATTTCGGCTACTGGCATTATACCTAGCTCTCTTATTAAAAATTTAGGCATATTAGATTTGTCAAAGAATTTGTATATAAAAATGCAAAAATCAGTCATTTTAAATACATGTAGAATTACGAAAGATTTTTAAAATATTTATATTGAGGGATCAGTAGGATTTATTGGTCAAATTAGGAATTCCACAGAGCCGAACCCTCTGATATGAAAATATCTGGAGACGGTGAATTATATTCCCATTTAATAGTTTGGTAGATTAACGTGTTGTTCTTGTATTGTTTTGTATTAATTATACGTATATAATAAACTTGCATAACGTGGATTTACTAGATGATCATTTATATGGAAAAGTGTATGAAACTAAAACTAAACCCGGACCTGAAAATCTGGTGCGTAAAATATTAATTTGCAACAATTATTATTTGCACATTATTTCAATTACTAACTCACCACAATCTCATTTCAAATACTAATTCCTGTCAGTAACATTTGAAAATTTTCTAATAAGAATTCATATTAATGACACTTGAGCATTTTAAATACTAATTTGAACATTTCAAATACTAATAATACATATTATTGAAATTTGAACATTTTAAATACTAATTCATTGAACATTTTAAAAACTTATTCATAGTAACGAAATTTGAACATTTTTTAATACTAATGAAATTTGAACGTTTTAAATACTAATAGTTCATATTAATGAAATTTGAACATTTTAAATACTAATTCATAAATGAAATTTGAACGTTTAAAAATGTATAAGTTTTGATTATGACCATCCCTAATTTTATATCATTTGGTGGTTGGTACCTACTATATGTATTGGTTTGGTAAAGTATTTGTTTGAATATGAACCCAGAACGACCGTTTCGCAAACTGTATTTTTTCCACATTATTTTTTGTGAATAATTTGGAAGAAATAGGGATGGGCGGACAGGCTTTCTTATAGAATGAGGTGAACTGCAACTTGGATAGGGTCATATTTGATGAAGGCAATAGAAACTATATTTGCTTGCTTATACGAGTATGTAGTGGTGGTTTTTTATGGGATTTCATAATTGTGTTGTGCAGTATAATGGTACATTTTTTTGGGTACATTCCTTGAATTTCTTCCTCGATCCTAGCCAATCTGCGAAACCACGCATTTGCACTTGTATGTTAATTTTACTTTTGTTTTAGTTGAAGAAAGTTATGTGGTTTCTTCGTTACGATGTTAAGTTGGATGAAAATATTGCATTCTTATTATTATACTGTGTTATTGATGTTTAATAACTCAGGTATGGGGCATACGTCATTCCTATGTCTTCCTACGTTAAATTGCCATGAAAACAAGCTTATGTGTCCAAGCGGTTAAAAAAGCAATATGCTTAAAAAATAACTACCATTGCCCTCTATGGGGTAAAAACTCAAAAGTAATTAGGTTCGGAGCTTGACTAAAACCCTGCTGTTATTTTTTCTTTTAATTAATTGCTATGTGATAAAGCAGTTCTCGCTCAGTCGGTAATGAAGAGTGTTATTATGAGTTCTATTGTAAACACATTTGTTAGTTCACTTGTTGTGGTATTAGTTTTTAAACCCATTGTTTTATAAATACAATAAGATTCCTTCAATCTTCCTTCTTTCTATTTTGCAAGCGGAATAAGCAGTTCCTACAGAATTTAAGAACTGGGACCCAGTATCTAGATAGCGTAGAAATAAAAAGTGCAGTCATCATGTAAATGTTTTTTTGTAAATAAATTCAAAATAGTTATTATCCGGAGTGTTTTTTCTACTGAAGTGACCTGAAAACTCAACAATTATAAATTGGTATATTATATGTTTAGAGATTTCAATTTATTTTGTGTTTAGACATATGATTAGGTGCATTTTCATTAGATTTTTTTAATATATTTCCAGATAGTGAGATTTCAGTACAGTACATGTTTGTCCTCGCCATCGTAGAAGCGCTGGAGACGTCACTTTGTGTCTGTTCAATTATAATTTTTGTACCACTTCCAGGAACCCCTCATGGAGGAGTACAGCATCGCAGCCCAGGTATGGAAGCTCAGCTCCTGCGACATGTGCGAACTCGCCAGGAACAGTGTGGTTATGAGCGGCTTCCCACATAAGGTATGTGCAATTCTGTCAATACCATCATATCCTTGTCAAAATTCTACATTTAAATGCTAATCTAAATGGCCAGATACTTGGTACTTTTTTGTTCTTTATCTTTACGAGAGATGGGAAGGCTGATAAAGAGATATTGAAAGATAAGTACAATTAAGGGTACCTGCAGGTAACTCCATTAATGGACGACTGAATGCCGTTGGCGCTAACAAAAAACTGTCCAAAAAAGCAAAGCTAGCATTTCACAATGGAGTGCTGGTATATGGCTGATGTATGCCAGTAAAGCATAGAACTGGCAGAGAAAGGATGAAAGTAGACTGAATGCTGTAGAAATGAGATCCCTGAGGCGTAATATGTGTGGTAAAACATTGAATGATCGTGTGAGAAATGTGTAGATTCGCAAAGAATGCAAGGCTAATATAAGCCTAATGAGTAAGATTAAGAAAGGGACCCTTAAGTGGTTTGGGCATGTAGAGCGAATGAATGAAGAAACGAGTGTAAGGAGAATATATGACGCAAATGTGAATGGTAGAAAGAAAGATGTGGCACGATCAAGTGAATCAGATACTTAAGTCAGGCCTTGTCGAGAGTCAGACTAATAGAAGAGTATGTATGAGACGATGTATGAATGTGAATGATGCAAGGAGTTTGTACCAAGATCAAGAGTTGTTTGGCGGTCCGTCCTTTCTGCCTACCCCTGCAGAAGGCCCGATGGTTAGTTAGTTAGTTGAAATTCATTAATGTATTAGCTTTATCCGGCATCACCTAGAACACAATTTACTAAAAGAAAAAAAAATTACGATTAAGGGGAAGGTAATGTTAATTTGGTGTAAAAAAGGCCCATTTTTTAGATGCTACAGGTAATACAAATTTATTTAATTGTTCGTAACATTATTGTACAACACACAAACATAATTTACTTAATTTAAAATATATATATATAAATAATTAAGCCGATGGCAGTAAATCTTTAGAGGCGCATCGAAAAAAAGTTGTCCGCCGGTGAACAGTATAACTCAACGGAAGAAAGTAGTTATCTAAAGAAATCAAAAAATAAAAATGATATCTTTAGATAACTACTTTCTTAAGGTAATAATGCTGGGAGGAATTTTTTTTTTGATTTTTAAATTTTTGGTGACAAAGCCTGTGTGTTATTGTAAAATTCTTTATTATGAAAAATAAAAAAAAGCTCGCAGCGTTACCTGGTCATTCATGTAAGGAAGTAGTGTACAAAATTTCAAAAGATCGGTCGAGTAGATTTTGATTTAAACTGTTCACCGGCTTCAAAAATGACAAGTGTGAGAAAGTTGCGTTAAAGTTTTGGATACCTGAAAATGCAATACAAACATGAAAATTTTGTTTTCCAAGTTCTATATCATATGTAGTTTTGCTCCGATTTGTTTAAAATTTTGAGACAACAATCTTAAGATGTTGTACAATCATATGAAATGATAAAAATAAAATAAAGTTAAATATGTTACCATCCCCTTAAATTAATGCAACTGCATTGGTAATATCCAATTGCGCATAGTGAACCATGTATGCTTGTGTATTGCAGTCCAAGCAGTACTGGCTGGGCCCCAACTACACCAAGGAGGGCGTGCCGGGCAACGACATCACGCGAACCAACGTGCCCGACATCCGCGTGGCCTATCGCTACGAGACTCTCATCAACGAGCTGTCCAACATCTTCAAGGTTTATACATAAATGTCCCCTTTTGCTTTTCACAGGCAAGTCATCCAGGCCTTAACAAACAAACTGTCCACATCTGTGTTATTTAATTAGTCATTAGCGCTACAAACGTGCACTTATTTATTCTCTAAACACCTGAACGAATCACCGTCAATATTAACACACTTTAGTAAAAACATATAAATATATATGTATATTTGATACAAGATAGAAAAATCTTCTTATCTTTTTATGTGGAAGAATATTTTATCCAAAGGAAATTTACGCCGTACTTTCATGGAGCTACTTTCATGCGAAGCGATCGCCGCTCATCTGTACCTTCCATACTATTAGTGTTTATAAATGCCGCTACGCACTGCACTAACAAAATAGTATGACAGGTAGCAGGTAGCAGCGATTGAGTCGCTTGTAAGTGTCTGTGAAACCAATTTTTTTGTAATATAATGTAATAAAATTTTTTACACATAAAATATCACTAAATGCCTAACTTTAACGTCTGTTTATGGAGTCCGACAATACTTGAATAGTTGGGATGTGGCGAGTATGACAGAAAAGAATTAATTAAAATGTGCATATTATTTTTGAAGATATATTGACTTAAAACAAATCACATTTTCTCGAATTGGTTCCGTGTTTTGCCCGCCTGAAGTGTGTTAAGTATTTATGAAATATGAGACATTTGATTTGCAAGAAATTTAATCCAGAAATATAATATCTAATGAAACTGTTCTCTTGTCTTGGGTTTGTACTGAATAAATATGTGCACTTGTCAACTCTACAATGAAAGTCAAAACCTCTTAAGACTGAGCAAAATATTCTTTCAAAAATACAAACATTTCATTTGCATTTCTTTGTTACTCAAAATGACGTATTTGCCTCTTGTGGAAACTAATAAATTCATCAAGCTCTCGCTGTGCAAGTATACATTTAACTGTAATAAATAATTGCATACTTTGTGATGAACCAGATATATACATACCTACTATTGTACAAACTGACGTGTGATTTCAATATTACAAGATAATACAATTTGTAATTTTCATTAATAAGTAAAACTCTTAATTTTTTTTCTTTACAATAACATTTTTGTTGAAACTCTTTATTATTTGTTCTTTACACAAAATTGTTGGTAAAACTGTTTTTTGTTATTTACACGAAATCATAGTCAAAACCTTTTGTTCAAACTCTTTATATGTTCTTTACACAAAATTGGTGTCAAAACTCTTTATTTGTTCATTACACAATATTGTTGTTAAACCCTAAACTTATTCTTTACACAACATTGTTGCTATAAATCTTTATTTGATATTTTTCTAACATTGTTGGTAGAATCCTTTATTTGTTCTTTACACAACATTGTTGCTAAAACTCTATATTTGTTCTTTACACAACATTGTTGCTAAAACTCTATATTTGTTCTTTACACAACATTGTTGCTAAAACTCTGTATTTGTTCTTTTACACAACATCATTGGTAAAACTTTCTATTGGTTCTTTACCCACAATCATTGTCAAAACTCTTCATTTGTTCACTGCACAGCATTGTTATTAAACCATAAACTTGTTCTTTACACAACATTGTTGTTAAAATTCTTTATTTTCCCTAACGTTGTTGGTAAAATCCTTTATTTGTTCTTTACATAGCATCGTTGCTAAAACTCTCTATTCGTTCTTTACACAACATTGTTGCTAAAACTCTCTATTTGTTCTTTACACAACATCGTTGCTAAAGCATTTGATTTGTTATTTACCCAAAATAATTGTTAATCAAAACATACACTTGTTATTTTTCCAACATGACGGAATTACCCTCTTAATTTTTGTAACATTTTTAACTTTCTTGATATAGAGTAACATAAAACTGGTTTGGGAACACTTGTTACTTGGTTTAAACTAATAATTTGTTATAAATATTATTATTTACAGGGAGAGCAAACTGAAAATGGATAAACATACAAGCAGCTAACACCAAACATTTATGAAATCAAAATTTAAACTACAAAAAAACAATAATAATAAATATCCAAACTATCAACAATCACACTGGACAGACAGTATACCTAATGCAGTCAAAACTTGTTCTGTCTGTTTTTGTTATACATAATCCAAATTAAATATTATTGTTTGTAAAAATTTCAACTGCATTCTTTATACGAGATACATATTATAATGTAATAATTATTTGTTGACGACTTCTGTCACGCTTTTTGCTATCATTCATATTTACGTAAAACATTTTTCATTTCTGTTACTGCATTGCTTATTTGCAGATTGGGTGGAAACGCATATTTGTACCTGCTTTGAAATTCTAACACTAAAACATTTTGTAAAAAAAGTACAGGAATTAACTTATTCGACCTTTGTGTTGATGAAATTTAGAAATAACGTGAATTTATGGCAGAAGTAGATATAATATATCTAGGCTGGAAAGGAAAAATGGCTATAGCGTCATACAGCTGTGACATTAAATATGAACCTACACAATAAGCTATAATGTTTGTTTGTGCTTGTGTTCATCAAATCAAGTTCTCTAGAGTTTCCCAGACCACGTAGGATTTGACGGACAGAGGCACAAACGAACAATATAGCTCATTGTGTAGGTTCATCTGTAATGTCACAGCTATATGGCGCTTTAGCCATTTTTCCTTTGCAACGTCGATATTCTGTTATAGTAATGGTGTTTTATAAATGATATTTTTCAGTACACACATTTGTATTTATGTAGATATAGGTGAGTAGTTTGTAGAATTTTTTATTTTTTGTAACAAAAACTGCATTCTCATACCTTAATCTCAGGGGTTATTTTATTTATGTATTTAAAATTGATAATATTGAAGAATTTTTATACTTCAAGAAAATTCTCATTCTACTAAGTGTATTATTACTTTTGTCTTACTCAGTTAAGTCTTACTATGGCCGTTTCAAAGTAGAATAAGGAATGTAATATATTGACGTGAAGCTTTTTTTTTCTATCTTACTAAAAAAAATCACATTACTCTAATGCGTATTTTCACTATGAATTATTATCTATGAACTTGTATTTTTCCATTTCTCTTACACATTATTAGCTAGGTGACTTCTTGGTAATATCATTGAAATTATATTAGCACTTTAAAAAATAATTAACAGCCATAAATATATACGTATTATCTAGGCTAAAAGTTATGCACGGTGACGAAAATGTGAATCATTTAAAAAATATTTGAGCTAAAGATTTTTAGTTTGACGTTCGCAAGGTATTTATGATTAATATTTGTAATTCTAAAAAAATGACATTTGACCTATCCCATCTGAAATTATTTTGAATGAAACTGACCACAGCAACTGAATTAATTTTGGTGCTAACTTGTCCTGGTTTATTGAAATGACTTTACCCTACTCAAAAAAACTATAAGATGTCGATGCATACTACTATTTACGTAAAAATAAACATGCTTTCGGGAGCCCTAAATTATGGCGGCTCGGAGGAAATAGGTTGAAATAGGAGAAATTCTATTGGTAAAACTGGATCGTCTGAAACCGTAGTGAACTCACTTTTGGAATTTCTGAGTTAGAGCTTGAAATGAGGGCTCCAAACCATAATCTATCTTTGCCAGAGAGAACCAATCAGGGAAATAGCGTCTATGATTGTTCAAGACAGTATTACTCTGGTTCTCTCTTGCAGAGCTAGAATATGATTTGGAACCCTCATTTCAAGCTCTAACTCAGAAATTCCAAAAAAGTGAGATAGTCCACTATGGTTTAAGACGATCCAACAGTAATATAAAATCCTAAGATTTATAATGCAGACATTTTCCAGTTGTTTCGCAGAAATTCTCATGTGAAGTCATCAAACAGCCATTCATCGCCATTTTGTTTTTTTGACAGTTAAAATGTTCCCGTTAAATGCTGATTTTAAGTCTGTTTTAGCTTTTGAACAAATTGTGATCAGCAGAAGAGGACAACTATCATGTTGTTAAACTTGTCAGATTATTACAATTTGATAGAAAGCTGAAACCCACCTACTATCGGCGTTTGACAGGGACCTTCCAAATGTTAAAAAAAACAAAATGGCGCTGAATGGCATTTCATTTGATGACAATGTTACATTGAAATTTCTGCGAAACAACTGGGCGTTAACCTGACTCGCGTTAAAAGGGGAATGATTCGGTACCCGCTGTGTGATTCAAACTTGATCAACCTTCAACTGTAATGCATGTGGATACATTATTATTATATGTAATAATATTTTTGTGCGCAATGCTAAAATGCTGCTAGTCATGCGTTTTATACTTATATCATTAGTAATTAATTAGTTTCCAGCGCATTTAACTTCTATACAATTTAAAGTAAATGCTTAGTTCGTTTATCAATTTGATGACTATTTATCATATATCGTGTAAGTTGAACAAATATTGATGAATTTAAAAAGTAGTTTGTAGGTTTTTGTAGTTTTGATCATGATTAGAATGATTGTAGACTAAAATAGCGTATAGCAGTTTAGCACAAGACCAATCTACTAGAAATGTTGAACCAATGAATGCCAAATTGTCTTTAGGAGTAAAGCTCGTAAATTTAACCATTTTAAAGTATCCAATTTGCTCTTCTCATAAACTGTAATACTTAACTAGAATGATATTATATCATAACTTTGCCTAACAGGAAGGTCCTTCTTCCACAAGAATATGCAAGTTTCCGATTCTGTTGTTGTATACTCATGTCGCAAACAACTTGTCGCGCACGAGACCAAGAGACCTGCGTCGCCGCCACCTCTCGAAATGTCAAAACTAGCTTTCATAACCTCACTTACAACAGCAATCACTTACAATCTAAATCATCACGCATTGTTATAAAATGTCTGACATAAGTGACGATAAACTATTAATTTTACTAGACTATCATATTTATTAGTTGCTCCGTCATGTTTAAAGTCTTGTCGATGTAAGTGGTAATGACTTTGACCGGCTAATCGCGGGAGACTGACATCACCGTTGAGTTTCCAAAATGTCGGCAACGTGTTCCTGCATATGAAGCCCCGCACAGATGTGAAGCCCCGCACAGATAGTCATTAAGATACTTTAATCGTCGTATCGAATACTTGCATATCTCTGTGGAAGAAAGGCCGAATTGTAAAAAAGTGTGATTTTTGTACAAACAACGGGGCTCCATAAAAATTTTTATACATCTTGGATTTTCTCGACGAGAAAGAATAGTTCGTTAGACATAATTTAAATGGTAGTGATGTAACGAAACATTTGGCCTTACCTCTCAACTAATTGGAAAATAGTTTTTCCTCAAAGAATCTCTAAGATAGTATTTGTCCTTTTACCTAAATGGCTTGAGTCATTTGTTTTTACGACCAAATTAAATATTTTGAAAATTGTTGCTTACTCAACAACAGAAGATGTGAAAGAATTCATCTTGTCTTTTTGATTATGATTCCTATGAGACTGTTTTTTCTTATTATAGATATGAGAAGATTAGATTTACGTATTTAAAAATGATTTCATTAATCATTGACAGATGGAAAGTAATTTATAAAGTTGTTTCGAGTCTCTTTTTTCCGTTAGTTGAATGTTTGATACATATTTTTAGCAGATTGTTTAAAAATATACACAGTTTAACGTAAATTTGCTTAGCAAAAGATATATATAAAATTTATTGAAAAAGTCTATAATAAACTACGTAAACTCTTTTGCTTTTATTGTTGTACTTTAATTTTAAAATAAATCAGTTTAATTGTGTCATATTAAGTTATCTTCCATAAATAATAATTATTTTTATACCTTTGTTTTAGATTTAAAAATTTTTTATTATGTTGTTTTTTTTTTAAACATTTTTTTAATGAATTTTGTGTAAGTTTTAAATATTACAATCTTTTGTAAAACTGGGTAATTTGTACGATGAAACCGGAAGCATTTAAATTCTTTTTATTTTGGTTTTCTAGCTGAAAGAACACATCGACTAGTGAAATCACTTCTCTTCTTGCTTCAAATACCGACGTAGTGATATGAAAACTAGAGGATTTTAAGGTCAGCTCCACGCCCAACTAACTTTAATAAATATCAATAAATTTACATTGTTTTCAGATATAATATAGCAACCATAAATAAAATCACTAATTGATTACATTTTTGAAAACTGCAGGAAAATTTGTTATGAAAAGTACAGGACCGCGTGTGTGATGGAGTTATATTTTTTTTTATATATTTTTATTGATGCATTTGTTAACTACATTATTCACTTTGTAAAAGAGATTAAAAACTATATATTATTATTATTAATAATAAAGATTATGTAATTATAATTTGTCTTATTATTTTTATGTACACACATTCTATATACCTTTAATATTATTACATTTATAGCCTTTTTCAAGTGAGATAATATTTATATTATTAAAAGACATATAAATGGGACTCATAACTGTTGCATTATGGGATAGGAACATATTTTGGAATTGCATCTCGGGATCTATATATACAGGGTGTCCGGGGGTAAAGTGCATTAACTTCGGGAGGTTATTCTACATGATAGTATGTATAAGTAAAAAAGATATGTAAATAACTTTATTCGGAATTCCAACTTTTAGGGGTACTTTTTAGGTAAAAAGATAAAATTAGTACGGCGTGTGCAGCCTGCACTATTAGGAATTTTACACTGTTACGATACGCGTAAATCAAAACCAACTGCGCCACAATAGCGCCCGGCTGACTCACAGCAAAATTATCGGGTTTGTTTGTACCTTACACTAAGGTACGTCTTTTTGTATGGGAAAAAAAAGTTAGAATTTCGAAAAAAGTCATTTATTTTTTTTACTCCTACCAGCATGTAGAAACACCACCCGAAGTTAATGCACTTTACCCCCGGACACCTGTATATTTTTTTAATGTGACAACCTTCACAAGATTGCCCCTGTCTGTACAGTGTAAAGACAGGTGAACTATATACCCCCATTAAGGTTGAAATAATGAATGAGTACCTACTCGTACACCTTGTGTAAAATATTTAACCTCAATGGCTAGGTCTGGTTTTAAGAAACCGGGTGGTGTGAGAAACAGACTACAGTGAAACCCTCTTAAGAAGTTTTCCAAGGGACCGGGAAAAAAAAACTTCTTAGGCGGGAAAACCTTATAAATGGGAAAAATTGGGCCATTTGGTCTTCAAGGGACCGAAAAAAACCAACTTCTTATGCAGGAAAACATCTTAAGCGAGAACTTCTTAAGAGGGTTTCACTGTATTTATGTTTGAAAGAAAGATAGGAAAGTTTTCTTTCCCGTCATACATAAAATACACACGTCATACATTCCTATTTTAGAGAAGTTATTCGGAGCGTCCCTGAAAGACGTCAAGTGAGTCAAATGTGTGGAAATTTCTAGAGTCGGAAAGAATGGTTAGTAGAATATGTATGCCTGTAAATGAAGTCATTGAAGAAGAAAATACTAATATGTAAATTTAAACAAAAATATAAAAAAGAACAAGACCCCGGTTGGGCAGCGTTGTGAGGGGGCTTGAGGTAGGGGATAATATGAAGGAAGAAAAACAGATGCCAGTAGGTTGTTCCACGTACAAGCCGATTTACACAAAAACGAGTTGAAGGAACGATCCATTGTCATAAAGCCAACACCAATTGTGAATGTGTGTTCTGCTTGTGTACGTCGAGTTTCATGCATGTGCACTGGTACACCGGGGATCAAGACGGACCACCCTTTGCACAGAATCAAGTAAGTTTATCAAGTATTTTGGTACTCCAGCCCACGGGAGGCTCCAAAATTCAATTGTTGGGTGTATTTGAGATTTGTGTAGAATTAGCAGCTGGTCACTCCCTGTACAAGACGCCCAGTTTCCTGGAAGCCAGATTTACTCGGGCTTTTATGGAGTCCCCATATTTAAGCCAGTCTGATTATACTTACGTCAAGCATTTGAATGGAATATTTATTGGGAAGGGTGCTCCCATCAAAATGACTGGGATGAATGTATTCACAAAATAGAGTCAAATCATTAATATAATTATTAAATATTACATAACTTATATTACTTATGTAGTTTACAAAACAAAACAAAAATGTATCACATTCGTTAATTATTAAATTTAAATATTTTTATAAAATTCATTTTACTTATAAATTAGTATTTACATGGTAACTTAAAATGATTTAACAAGACTAGCTATTATTTGAAGTGTGCATCAATACCCCCTGATAGATCTGATGGCTTTATCCTCGTCCATGGAAGTCATCTGCTGGTTGTTGAGGAACTCCATGTTGAAGGAAGCCGTTCCAGAGGAAAGCGTGCGCAGATATTTGGAATAGCCCAACAGTTCCGCCAAAGGAGTGATGCATTCCACCATCTGCAAAAAATGGAAATAACTAAATATTGAAGTTTATTAGGTTAACCAATCAACTGCTGCACATGAGTGTAACAATTTTTATGACCGTGCTCGGTGCTCGCGCATATGTTCGCGCTCTAATACCATCCATGCTGGAATTATTTTCATATCTCAAAGATGTTTTTCCTGCCTCTATGTAATTGAAGTTGCAAGTTGCTTGTTGAAATGCATCACAGATGGCATTCTAATGTCCGTTTGGACAGAAATTTAAAATTGAATTTTTTTATTGTCACATGAATTTTAAATCACCCACAAAAAATATATACTAGTATAGAAACAAAACTGTTAACATTAAGAAAACTATACGAATACAATACAGGCCTCCCTATATACGAAATAAATAATAAACTCATATATACAAACACAGAATTCATTAAAACGTTCCAAGCACGCACACACTTTACATGACAACACTATAACATTGCCTTCTAGAATAAATTAAAAATGAAAAAATGTGTGGGTAGGTTTTGAAAATAATCATTCTTAATAAACAAAATTAAAAAGTGAGTAATATTGTATTATAATACAATTTTACTGTTATATAATGTAATATAAAAGATTTCTATTTACATAAGTGAAAATTTAATTTTCTTTTTTCTATAATAGAAAACTTAAAAAAAAAATAATACATAGTAGTTCCATACCTTATTGTGTCCTTTGTATCCAATGTGCTGTATGGTGGACCGTCTCCTGGAAAGGTCACTCATGATCTTACTGAGGTGATCTTCATTACAGACTATCTCCAGAAGCATCATGGGTTCCATTAAAATAGTCTCACAATTGCTAAATACCTGGAATTATAACCATTACTATTATTTAAACTATGAATGAGGTTAAACCACAGTGAGATTGTTAACAATTGTTGGCAGATATTCCTCGGAGACATCAAAAAATTCCGTTGAGTTTTTTCGGGAGATATTTCTTTCAGCCTTATTATACGGACTCATAAAATTAATGCTATCTCATTTTGTATTAACTTGTTGAAAGCCAGCATACAACAAAATATATTTTTTTCAATACGACATAAAATATTTGACAGTTCTCACCTTTCTTATGAATTGAATTTTTATAACATTTCTTTTGTGATATATTACATACATCAAAATAATGTAGATAAAACGAACATCCTAATAATCACTCAAATCTATGCTTTCCACAATGGATTTATGTAAAAAACAATGAATAAATATAGACTTCGAATATGACAGCGTTCATATTATCAAGCAGCAGCCATTTTGTCCGCCATCTTTGGTGCCCGGCGCATAATTGGAAATTAATTTGAATATTTCGGAGTGGCTAAATGCTATCCAGTATTTCGTTATGTCAAGAATGAGAATGGCCCAAGCGATTCTGACCTTGTTCTTCATACAATTTCTTTACACATAAAGGGCAAAATCGTTTCAAAAACCCCGACCCGCCGGGGGACTGCGGCCTGCGAGAGGTTAAGGTAAGATAAAAATTAAACAGTGTTAGAAAGAGAGAACATCACACTTTCAGTCTGCATACCAAGTTTAGCAATCAGCATTTTCAGTTCACATAAAAGAAAGCTCCAGGGGTATATTATTCACAAAGAACCAAAGAAACCCAAAGAACCGATTTAACCACTAGAGAGATAGTGTA
Source organism: Limnephilus auricula (assembly GCA_951813805.1). Taxonomy (NCBI): domain Eukaryota; kingdom Metazoa; phylum Arthropoda; class Insecta; order Trichoptera; family Limnephilidae; genus Limnephilus; species Limnephilus auricula. The sequence goes on from OX638404.1 coordinate 31,673,151, forward strand.
TTTAAAAAACAAAGTCTTGAGTGATAGAGATTTCCGGACGTTCGGATTTGGATTCAGTCATGCTCATTCCAAAAATCATACCCCGAATATTAAAATGGAAACATAAACTGCAAAAGAGAGTCCTGGCAAGGCCAAAGTCCTAGGTTTAATTCCTAGATGAGATCATATTTTTTCTGTTTCATATGAGGTGTGTAAAAGCAAAGGCAGCAATCTCCATTTCGGGGATATTGCTATGTTTGCTTTTGAAATGATCTGGAGATTTCTACCTTTGCTTTTAAGTACAATATTACATACAAATATTGTATACACGCATATTACATACAATATTTGTTAAAAGTAATTTATTAAAAGAAGAGAAAAAAAGCAATCTCCGGGTCATTTCAAAATCAAACATAGCAATCTGGCCAAAATGGAGATTGCTGCCTTTGCTTTTACACACCTCATATATTCGTTTGAAAGTTGCTAATATTGTCTTCAATGATTGAATATTACGATTTGAGGTATTACTAATTAAGTAATTCCAAAAATAAAAAAATAATAATGTTGTTAATTCTGAATAGGGTATTTCCACGACTTTTTTAATTGCTTAAAAAAATTACCATTATTGTGGCATTTTTATTTTATTTTTATGTTGACGAATACATTTTCTACAGCGAGTCTAAGTTGCCCATTTTTGTAATTCTGCCAAAATGGCATTTTCGACGTGTGACGCCATAAGAGTCGCTCGTTCTCGAAAAATTTCCGACAGTTCTACTTTGTTTGTTGACGTGCGTACGAAGCGTCGTTGACAATCACGGGCCGTTTTGGTTTCATAGATTTTTGAGCGTTTTTAAAATGAATAAATTTTAATGAAAACGTAAAAAAAAACATTTTTAATACGATGATTAAAATCAGAAAAATGATCTTTAAATATTCCATACATTTTCAACAGGATTCCTCGTTTGTGAAAATACCCTGTTTGATTATGAGATTGACAAATATGATGTAAAATAAATAGGTCCCAGTAGCCGAGTTAGTTGAGGCGCTGTCCCCGTAAGGCAGAGATCCTGGGTTCGATTCCCAACTGCGACCAATACCTTTTTATTTTTCTGTCTCGGTTTCGATTTATTAGTATTATCTTTTTCTTCAACGATAAATTCATTTTAACTCATAAAAATCACCTACCTACAGCTACCCAAATTTGGGTAACTATCGCTCAAGGGCATTAACGGTGCTACCCAAATTTAGGCAGCTATCGCTCGAGAAATTAAGAGTAGAATAGAACTGACCTTTCTCAAGCACTGGGCCACCGCTGCAGCTACATAGGTGTCTGAAGTTCCTCTGCCGACTTCCAACCAATGAAGTGTGACTCCAACATCAATAATCTGCCAAGTATTTCATATATTTTAATAACATCAGTCGTACACCCCAACGTACCAGATAGAAGCAGAAGTGCTGCCATCTCTTATTTTCAAATTGAACATCTAATGTAGTTTTCATAAAATATTATAGTTAGTGTTCGTTTTTTATTAATATTAATGTTGATTTGAAGGATATTGGCAGATTATCTATTTTTACTTAACTTGTATTCTATGTTTCCTACTTTTGACAACTCTTACATTTTATGTAACCTGTATTTTGTTTCTGTATTTAAAAAAAAGATGTACTGACCGCTTCATATGTAAAAGCCCTTTGGGCATTTAAATAAATAAATAAAATAAAATAAATATTTACTGTTAAACTTAGATATGAGCGCATATCAACAGAATGCTGCATGCTCATTTAATAATAATAACATTTTATTTATACAAGTATGCCAAACTGTTTCGGCACAACCGTGCCTTTGTAGAGACAACAAACAGATTCTCGCTAGCTGTAAGTGGATATGCAGTTAAGTTAGCCTCCCTGAAACTGGGTGCACTGTACAAGACTCGCAGATACTTTAATAGTACATAACTGCTGACCCTGTACAAATCGTAAGCTCGCTCCGTTATCGAATTTTGAAAAATTGCAAACCTCTCGCCTGGAGCCCAAACTACCTAAAAAATCTAATTGAATTTGTGCTGAAACGGGTGGACGATTTGATGGATTCTCCTATCTGAACAAATGGTTTGCTATCTTTAGAGCACAGGCGTCAGGTGGGCATGTTCTATCTGTATTTCAGTCTCCGAGGAACTAGGGTTATTGATCTCTCGGCACCAGTGCACAGTCGAGAAACACGCCAAACGCGCCCAACATTTGCATACAGTTGACATTTGAGTTGTCACATGTGAACTGGTCATTTCTACAACTCGTTCTTGAGTTCAACAGCTCAACTATGGAATGATTTGCCGGCATCTGTGTTTCCTTTCTACAACAATATCCCCCAACAACTCCTCACTCAAAAAGACCCTCCACACAGCATCCCCAAAGATGACCATGTAGAGCTAATCTAAAGTTTTTTACCGAGCTAGTGACACCATGTGGTATCGCCATCTTCAAACAAAATACAAGTATCTTCAAAGTAAAGTTATTCAAATGTGTATATGTATTATACTGGGCATCTTAGTTTGTTTTTCTACTTACGGGGCATCCTAGTTTGGGTCCATGCAGTAAAGCTGCGTCGATGCCTTGTCGGATGGATATCATATGCTTCGGACGGATATGCGATAAATTTGAAGAGCTTTCTTGAGTTGATTGATCGAGCCTAAAGAAAAGAGTTAACAAATAATTAAAAACATATTAACAATTGCGGATAAATTATAATTTTTTTTTACATTAGCTTTTTTTTTTAATTGCCTCTGGTCGTTTTTGGAGATGAGTGCTCACATAGCAGAACCAGGATAGATAGCCAAATCACCAATGACAAACCCAATGAAATTTACTTTAGCAACTGGGCTACTGGGACGTGTGAGTTGGCACAATGCAATGGTGATCCAATTTGGGGCCGTAACAAAACTGTGCTTCCGAAATTCAAATGGGATGGAGATCTACGATTTTAGGTGAGTGTAAGTGCGGCCTCTGTGTTTCCTCCCTCCTACAACTTGGATCACTTCAAGACCCATGTTTACTCCTTCCTCTCCTCAAAAAGCACAGCATCTTCATAGATGACATATGTGGAGTTAATGAAAAAAAAAAATATTCAAATTTGTATGGAAGGCAATCGAGGGGTATAATCGCAAAAAACCGATCCAAAGAATACTACGCATTTTTCATATGAATTTTTAGTAATAACTTAACAAATATATGTAATCCAAAGTGAATTATTATAATAAAAAATGTCAATAATGTGTGATCATTGGTCATGTTTAATTGGCATTAACATTGGGGAGTGGTGATTTTGCTTCTAAACCCTATTTTCATTTCGGTTTTTCCATCATTTGCAGTTGATTTTTCTAAGGATCTCAAAAACCATCTTGTAGCTACGGACATGGAGCATAGATTGGCATTTGTAACTCAATTTTGTCATTTTTGAAGAGTGGCGTTTTTGATTTTATACCCCACAATTCTAGTGTTATATTCTTTGTTCTATGGCATAATGGGTCTATGGCCTAAGTGCTTACCAAACTATGCATTTTAGAGTTTCCTTATCAATATATTTATACATATAGAGAAGTGTCTGTGGCAACGTGGCTTTGTTTTTAATATAAATCTTTTTATACAAAGTTTTATTCTGAGATTGATAAAATTTTGCAAACTTGACCTTCAAAACAGGAGGAATGTCTGTCTCTATCTATGTATATGCATTTCGAAAAACCACCCCCATCCTCTTTCCTACCCCTTAAAGCAGAATTTAGGTTAGTAATTATAATAATGAAGTGCATGCTCACTTTAAAATTTCTTTCCTGGTGGAGGGATATGCGGACATGGTGAGGTTGACGTAATGCTTGGCGTTCCCTATCTTGTCATCCAACACGTGGGTCTCTTTGCATTCCGATATGATAGTCTCCTTGTAGGATATCTGAAGGGGGCCCAGCTCTGCATCGATCTTGTACTCCGTCAGGAGTCTCTGCTTTATAACCTCGAGGTGCAGCTCGCCCATTCCTAATGAAAACATGTGTTCGTGAATGCGAGGAAGATATATGTATTCAGAAAAATGGGAACATTGATAAAAATATGGCAAATTTTAACCCCTCAGGCCTCGACCATATTTTGTCAAGAGTGCCAAAATATTTTCGCTTTACGGTTATTACTGAGGTGGCACTATTTCCAGTCTAATATCAGATACATAATGATGAAAGAGGTTTACTTATAGGTCCCAAGTATACTCGTGGGAGATCCCATGCACTTTTTTTATATTCACTCTCAGAATGTGCCAATAAACAGAGTGACTCAACTGCTCAATGATTCTGCATTGACCATCGGCATTTCCAATGTCACTTACAGACAGTAGTTCGGCAACTACCTTTTGATGCATGTCACAAAATAGTAAAACTGCCCCAATACCCTATTTAATTTGTAATCATCTCCGTAATATATTGATGTTTAACCGTTTTACGGAGATGAAAAAATAAATAAACTTACCAGCTAAAACCATTTGTCCCGTTTCTATATTATTTGTCAATCTCAAGCTGGAGTCTTCCCGTTGCAACTCAGCAAGGGCCACGTCCAGGGGGGTCTGGAAAGCCAGGCTTGGTGGCTCGATGGAGCAGTAGAATACGGGATCGGGGATGGTGGCTCCCACCCCGAAGATGGCGGAGGACACCTCCTCGGTGTTGGCCGAGTCCCCTTCGAAGTGATTGGAGATTCGGTGCATCAGGTACGGGGGGATGTTGAGACTCTCGCGCTTCTTAGGGTCTTTGAGTTCCTTGGCTAGTTGCTTCTTTGCGGTAGTTGCGGCCAACTGGGATGATGATATGATGTCACCAGTCATTGTTATCTGAATTGAATTGAGAAATTAATTGACATGTAGAATATGTGACAGCACAAACACACACTTACACAACACTGCACAATGACATAAGAAGAGATAGACAAGTCCTAAAGCAAAATCTGGGTATCATTTCGATGACGATGAGCTGGAGGCAAACCACGTGACAATCTTTTTGGCACCAGGAGGGTTCAAGCATGTCTTGAATAAACTACAACACCATTCGTGTATTAACTTTTCATTGGCCGCACGTACTCCGGTGTACCATCGAATTTGTCCCTTACGTATAAAGAAATTGAAGCAAGAATAAGGTCGGAATCGCTTAAGCCATTCTCATTCTTGACGTAACAAAATACTGCATAGCGTCTAGCCTCTCGGAATAATTTTAATAAATTGTCGATGATGCGGCAGGCAAGAAAGATGGCAGCCGTGTCAAAATATGGACAGAGTTGGTTTAGAAACTCTATTTTCTTTCATTGTTTTTGATATAAATTCATTGTGGAGAGAATATATTTCAGGTATTATCAGAAAGATCGTTTTATCTACATTATTTTCATGTAATTTTTATAATATATCACAAAAGAAATGTTATAAATATTGGATTCGTAAGAAATGTCAAATTTCTTACGTTGTAATGAAAAAATATATTTTTCCTATGCTGGCTTTCAAAAGGTTAATCGCCGGCGAGGGCACAATGAAATAACCAGACCCTGCGCAGAAAAGTAGAGTTAGCTAAACAACAGTAACCGTTTGCAGCGCGGTCCATTGTGTGTCTTTTCTGCGCAGGGTCTGAATGTTCGTTTCTAACCGGACCATCAGCCATTGTTCACATGTTTGTTTACTGTGGTGAGTAAATTATAAAATAAATGTAAAGGAGTCGAACTAAACACTGTAACAAAATATTTTGAAAATAAGAAAAACTTTTTTCACCCGATTTTAAATTTGCAGTTACGATTATTATGCAGTGAGGAATTCGGATGCCATTGTAAAAAAGACTACTTATTCATAAGCAGATTTCATTTTCGAAGACTAAACTAGTGATACATATTACAATACGAGGTGCCTTTAGAATGTGCGATTAATTTATTGACAAATCACTGAAAGGGAGATACGCCCACATCACCTTCCGGCTTCACTCAACTTGGTTTGTTCGCCTCACCCTTACAGAGAGCTCTGTGTCTTAGTTGCTCTATGGCTAAAAAATATCATTTAAGTTTACCAATGGCTTGAAAATTGCCTTAAAGGTCTCAGAGAGCTAATTGTCACGTCCTACAATGGCCAAGCATCCCTGGTTGATAAACAGATGAATATTAACCGCCCTACCTTCGGGTTATTTCCGCAAAATCCTCAAACCTGATAAGATTTTGCCAAAATATATGCATTTACAATAGGTTTATTAAAATAAAAGTTTTTAAAATAAATTTAAAAAATTAAAAAAGCGCGTACGTGATTGCGTATGGGATAGCGCAGAATGGTACAATCAACATATCACGTACGTTCGTAGGCCTAGGGCGGTTAATAATACAACAATACCAAAATACTTTAAGATTGAGACACCAGACATAATACGGGCATGTGTCTGGTAGTCGAAAAGCATGTAAAAAACTGTATACATAAATATTTCATAAATAAAAAAAAAACAACAAATTAAATTAAATAAAGTTAATAAAAATCACTTACTTTCAATCCACTAACGGCAGCGACATTTCCTGCTCCTACTGAATCCACAGGTTTATATTCATCAGCGTAAGGAATATACAATGCAGTACCCTGAAAAAACAAACACCCATAAATAATCTTAAGATATTTCATCTACATACTACTTACTATTCTGGATAATTACAACGCTAAGAAGTTCCTTCTTTAGGTGATGCACTACGTGGTGTAAAATTCGGGATCAGGCCGCTAACAATAACACTCCTTAAGTAAATGACGATAAGGTTTAAATTAACATTTAACACGAGCGGCCTGTTTTGATTTATTCACAAAAAAAATATAGCCAAAAAGCATGTTTTATTTATTTTTTTGGGTGTTATGCCGTGTTGCGCTACCTCGTTCTTTAGCCAGGGCAATTGTGTTTTTATTTTTGTTTTTATTTTGAAGCTCGGGCACATAAATTTAAATTTTTACAATCATATTCTAAAGAATTTAATTTTCCGCATTATACAATAAAACCATAACCGAAAAGGGGTTCGTAAGTAGGGGATTTTGAACTTTAAAGCAGTTTTTAAAGGCCTAGTACTTTTCTCCTAGGTTTTTCGGTCCATTGGAGATTGAATGGCCCAATTTATCTTATTTATAAGGTTTAATTTTCCGGTCCCTTGGAAAACTTCCTTAGAGAGTTTCACTGTAATAGGTATTTTTTAATTTTTTTATAGAGCATACCTCACAAGAGTCTTAACTGCTCCAGTCTGGAGCCAGTGAGACTATAGCATCCCCAATTGGGGTATGTGGTGAGGCTGAAGGTAAGTGGGGAAGGTAAGGAGATGGGAAAGATGAAGGTGGGGAAGTACCTGGCTATCCAGATCTAGTCACTAAACACGGCTAAAGCCATTTTTAAGCAAGTAAGGTTAGTTACCTGTTCCGATCTTTCTTTTCCAATGTTAAAAATCTTCTGCGCCTTATTAAGTTCTCCTGAAAATATTCTGAAATAGGTCAGAACACCTTTTCGGTCATCATGTTGCACTTTGAACGCTTTGGCGCAGAGATTTTGTCCAAAACAATGATAAAGTTGATTGCGTTCCCTTGGACAAGGCAAGTAGTCAATAACGGCGTCCATTAACGTCTGTACGCCAATATTCTTGTACGAACTGCCGCACAAAATGGGACAAGCGTCCATGCTTAGTGTCACTTTTCTTATTGATCTTTTAATGGCTGCGGTATCGATTGTGTCCATGGATTCTGAGCCGATGATTATGTCGGCTAATTCGTCGTCCTTTTCTGATAAAGTATCGGCCAAGAGTCTCCGGGACGACACGGCTTCCTCCCAGATCTTGCCGTGGTTTTTTTCCGACAGTTTTGTTCGAACATATTTTTTTCCTTGACTTTCAATACCCCACTGGATTGCTTCCAGATTGACAACATCAATCAATCCTAAAAAAATTATAAGGTTAACATAAATTTTATAGTACAATTATAACTCATCTCCTTCCCTGCCCCACTACCTGCCTCACAACATACCCCAAATGGGGATGTCATAGTCTCACTGGCTCAAAGTCCAGACAATTGGGACTAGAGTTAAAGTTGTTGGTCATGGCACAAGCTTCATTAATATACTGATTGTTTCATGATTTAATGTTGCAAATGTCACACATAGGTAAATTGGACAGGAATTGGAGAGGTGGAGGAAGGGAAATGTATATAGTTGTGTCAACAGGGATAATGATAAACAATACATTAATAAATAAATGAATACCAGTAAGATTGCCGGCTGCATTCCTGACGGGCAGTTGCAGACACAGCGGTGTGACGTCCAGTTTCTGCTGTAGTGACTCGAGACACATGGGGAGATCACCGTCGCGGCGGTCCATCTTGTTGACGTACGCCATGCGAGGCAGACGGTGCCCCTCGCACTGGCGCCACACGGTCAGGGTCTGTGCCTCCACACCTGCGGAACAGCTGGCCATATTGTTTCAAGCTTGTACTTGTTGAGATTTTAGAGAAAGAATGGTAATTTTAATTTTGGATTTGTAATCAAAAGACATATCAAATATCTTGTACGGATGTGTGCTACTTTATTTATTTGTGATTTAAATTATAAATGTTTTAACCATATAAGATATTAAATATTAAAAAATTTCATGATTTTAGAGGCAATTTGGGTAATTATTATAGTTTGCAACTTTGTTGATGTAATATTATAAACATAAATGCAATGGACGTGCTGAGCATTTGTGACCATGTCACATGAAAAATTCGACCCCAAGGCGCGGTTGAACGCAACCACGGGACTCTTCAAGAATGTAATGTAATTGTAAAAATGTTTGTATTCAAAATAAATAAATCATTGGAGTGGGGTAAGAGAGTCGCGCTTCTCGACCGAACGCGACTATAGTACTACCACTACAAATAGGGCCAAAAGCCCTTTTTCAAATCAGTCAACCAGGAACACTTGCCTCAACAACTCTCTGATCTGCTTGCCGGCCCAACCTCGCTCTGACCTTGAATCTACTTGCCTCATTTCTTTACTGACCATTGACTTAGCCTGGACCACGTATTACCCTACACTCTTTGGACCAGACCCGGCTACGTCATGTGGAAGGAGCCACTAGAACAACTCGGACCAGCTCTTCAGCAGGAAAAACAGATAAAATTCTCCCTCCACTCGTGGTGAAGGGAGTGAAATTTGGCGCCTCTGTGGATTGGGACCTCCGGCCTTGTCTTACAGTACTTGTGTGTCTCACCCTGTCTGACACAATAAACATGAATGGTTTGTTGTAAGGCAAGTTACTTGTAATTCCCATGAGCACTTAGGCCATAGGCCCATTGTGCTGTCTCCCATTTTACCTTATTCCTTAAACAGTAACCAGATTTTTCTTAATCAGATTCAAGTTCACCAGAGTTGTCATTGGTTAGGTTGTACAATGTGTTTCCCAGGTCTCAGCTCTCCTGGCAAGGCAAGGCAAGTTTGTAATTAGCATCTTGTCAGTCAGTCTTATCATTTAGTCCGTGCACGATAGTTGATTATTGAAAGCAACACATCTTCCTGGCCCGGCGCTGGCTATGCTCCCGGTATGCTTTTCACCGGGATGGTCCGCACATAGAAGGTAAACACAAGATGAGTAGTAGCAACTGTTCGGGAACATACCAGCTGAACCGTCGAGCACCACGACGGCTCCATCCAGCACTCCCAAGCTCTGTTCCACCTCCATGGTGAAGTCAATGTGTCCCGGAGTATCGATCAGGTTGAACTGGTGCTCCTTCCAGCTGAAGGAGACGGCGGCCGCTGGAAGGAACAAACAAATTGGTCAATTATTATGAAATACATATATATTTAATCATTGAAGACAATATTAGCGATTATGTATTATTAAACAAAAAATTGAAACGGAAAGTTCAGGAAAAGATATAGTCATTCGGACTAGTCTGAACACCATAAATTTAGTAGAATAGTTTAATCAGTGGTTTAGTAAAGTCAATCTATTTTGTTCCACTTTTTCGGGCAAGTAGTGTAACCCCTTCATTTGTCACTGCTCACTGGCTCAACCGGTTGTGTTGCAGCCAATTCATCTTCCAATGCATCACTCACTTATGTACTCCACTCGACCGCACTGTCAATGCTTTTTGATATTGAAATATTAATGTGAAAATTAATATTTCTGGCATCTGGTGATAGTTATAAGATTAAATAAAGACAACATTAGCGAAACGAAATCGAAAACCTGAAAACAGAAAAAGATACGGTCACATCTAGGGCAGAATATTTTTCTGATTTTTCTGTTCCGAGCTTTGCTAATATTGTCATCATTTAATTAAATATTACAATTTGAGGGTTTACTCATTATATTAAAAATAACTTGTTATATGATTCTTCATTATTTATTTAAAATATCCAGCCAAGCCATATCTAAAATCGTACGAGAAGTTTGCAAGGCTATTATTGTAGTTCTAAGTTCTAAAGAACGAAATAAAGGTAAAATAAAACATTTGTAATATTTTTATTACTTTATTTTTGTTAGTACAAATTATAAAAATAAATAATAGGATTTATTTGAAGAATCAACATTTTTATTCATTAGTGTCATTGACGACTCAAAATCATCGTAAGCTTTTAATAATGCGACATTAAAATACTGTCGCGGGGGCACAATAATTTCTTCAGATATGATTTCAATTGGATGGGTGAAATGATAGTCATTTTGGGGTTCATGTAAATTGTTTCTGGTCGCAGAAATATGAATCTCTGACTGTGGTGTGTTATAGCGAACAGAGTAATGCGGATTCAAAGAATCTGGTTGGATTGAATATGACTGGTTTAATGGAACATAGTTGTTATTCGTGTGTTGAGACGGCGATACATTTATTTATTTTATAGAAACAAACAGTACATTGATTACAGTGTGATGACAGAGTTTACAGATATTAAGTAATATTTCATGGTGGGTACCTTTGATATGTTTCTTTGTAATGTCTTGAGTGGAATGTATAATTAGTAACTACCGGGTGATGTGCGTAGTGTGTGAGTGTGTGTGTATGTGTGAGAAGTGGTGATCTGTGAAGGGATATGTATGCGCATTAAACAGTTATATCATTGACATGATGCTCCTTTTAAATTTGGGCAGCGAATCTGAGAAAATGTCAATATTAGAGTTTAGGCAAACATTATTCAATCTATGAAGAGCACGGTTAATCGGCGAATTAGTTGCTGCATTTGTTTTGTAATTTAGAGTGTGGAATAGTGCTGTATGGCGTGTACGTCTTACAGGTATATTAAAATTAATTAAGGATAGAAGTTCAGTACAGTCGATTTTGTTATTTAAAATTCTGTGTATAAATGTTAAATCAGCTAGTGCCCGCCTTTGTTGCAAAGTTTGAAATGTAAATTCAAAGTTATTGTTGAATTTGAAAGTAATATATTTTATAAATTTGTTTTGAATATGTTCTATGCTATCTATGTATATTTTATACTGTGGGTTCCATATTGGCGATGCGTATTCCAGTTTATTTCTGACTAATGCAAAATACAGCATAATTATTGTCTTATTTTTAGTTAAAGTTCTCTGTAATTTTGGGTTGGAGTTCATAGTCGAGGGCTCGTATAGAAGTTTGGGCGGTTGAAGGGCGTTTTGGAATTGATGTTCTATTTGCCAATGGTTCGGAATATGAAGATGGAGCTGCCGAAGTCAGTATGGAACATGATCACTAGATGCAGATAAATCAGTCTATGAGGACTTGAATATTGAGGAGATGGCGTTTCACTTGTGAATGAACTATGCTGAATTCAGTTTACAAACAGGCTATCTATTTTGTACATCAAAAGTTTCCTTTCATTAATAGGAAGCTCCCGCAGCTTCATAGCTAATAGCTTGGCGTAAAGATCACACTCATCGTCTTCAGGAGGTGGTGGTTTATTAAAAATATTTTTCAATTGTCCAAAAGCTGTTGCCATTTGTCGCTCAGCAAGATCAGGGGCACGCCAACAGGGTTTCGGCGTAGATGAAAGAGGCGTGGCCGAAGAAGTTGATGGCAGCAGGTGGTCGCTATATTCTCCTACCAATAAATCCCCATCCATCTCTTCGATTTCCGGTTGTGGTGTCACTGGCAATTGCTGAAAAAATATAAACTGACAGTAATAAATTGTTATTTGATATAGTTGTTTTATTCATTACTGATATATCTAACATGTTATAATTCCAGATGGGTGGAAAGTTTCCACACAGCGTGGGTTTGCTGGACGGCAAGCACATAATTATCGAAAGTCCATTTTATAGTTGTGACGAGTATATCAACTACAAGAAAACGTTTAGCATTGTTCTTTTGGCATTAGTTGATATCAAATATAAATTTATATTTACAGACATAGGAAGTCAAGGGAGAATTAGTGACGGTGATGTTTTTAAGAATTCATTATTATGGCAAAGAATCTGTAGAAAAGAAATTAATTTCCTCATACCATGCCCACTTCCTGGATCAAATAATGATATGCCATACGTCTTTTTAGCCGACGGTGCTTTTGCACTAAGCACTCATGTAATGAAGCCCCATCCTGGAAATCATGAAATAGGTTCACCAAAAAGGGTAGTTATGGAAAATGCATTTGGAGTTTTAATTTCAGCTATCAGAATTTTCCGACAACCAATTAATTTACAACCAGATGCTGTGTTGGAAATCACAATGACTTGTGTACCCTACTTAATTTTCTCAGAAAAATTAAAAGTTCTTCAGCGAGATATACTCCTCCAGGTACTTTCGATGTACATGATAAAAATGGCAATGTTATAAGAATGGTTCATGGCAAAAGAACCAGGATGAATATAATACAATACAAACATGCCAAACATACCCCAAACGGTCGCCGTTGAACATTTTTGTAGGAGTACTTCTAGAACATGATTTGTAAAAGTACATTATATCAATTAATTTTAGACAATGTCATGTCACATCAATAAATGAAACATAAAAACAAACCACTAAAGTTACATGAAGTTTTTTTACTCACCGTTTCAGTATTTATGGTATTTTCACAGGAATAATATACAGGCAGTAAAAATTGTTCTATAATTTGGTATGCAAAACAAATTGGCTCATATATGTCGTCAACGCCTGAAAGAAAAAGGATTTGCCTCTTACAAATTGACTCAAACAAGAAAATAAGTACCATTAAGAAAAATAGACAATAAAATAGTCAATAAAAGAGACAATAAAATAATAATCCATACCTGCGCAAAATCATAAGGATTCTTGTTCCTTTCTTAAGTGCTTTTTAAAGGTTGTCATCAAAATTTCTTTCTTTGATTTCAATTCTTCTATGGGCCTATTCAAAGTACGGCTCAAATGAATCCATGCCTCAAACACTTTTTTTGTCTTTATGTTCCATATCGTTGGGATTCCAAATACAGGACTCTGCTTGATAGAATTCCAAAAAAAAAAATGTTGCATCGTATATTCAGTTATTCATTTTTACGAAATTTATTTTAAACAGTTCGCAGTAAAAATTGCGTCTGTCCTTCGCCAGTTCGTAAATTGTACTAACATGTGAATGCCTCGCAAGGGCTTGCCGCTTGTGGACATAATACCGACCCCGGCTTTAGAGTATAATATATGTGACTTGTACGTAAATATGTTTAACAATACAGGTTATTAAGGTATTGCTGTAGGTTTTAAAGTAAGCTAAATAAACCTGTGATGGTTATTCCTCGTTCCCGCTCTTGTTCCATGTAGTCTGTGACTGTATTTCCATGGTGGACTTCTCCCATTGACCGTATGGTGCCAGAATAGAAAAGCATCCTTTCAGTTGTTGTTGTTTTGCCTAAAAAAAAAGATTATTAGTTCTACTTTTCAAAATTTAAGTTTTATATAATGCAATTTAAATGTTCACAAAATAATAATACTTGCCGGCATCGATGTGTGCCAAAATACCGATATTTCGTAGGTTATCTGAATCATGGTCATTTATCTGAGAGTAAATACAGGATTTGGAAAAGTTTCGTTTTTGTTTGAATGCATTTTGAAGTAAATTTTTACAAATTTTCCCGCAATACATGGTTTTGTACATTTCAAAGTGACAGCTACATTGGCTACATTGGAAATTGAGGTTAGGTAGCGAAAAGAACGAGAAGCTATACATTTATATAGGATATAGGCCCAAGGGCGGTGTTTATTAATTTTTTAATTATTTAATTTGAGAGGCTGGTATGGGTACCGCCGCGCCGGGAACCATTTATTGGTTAACCAACACCTCTGACATAGATCACCGAAAGTCGTTCGCTATGTTTGATGACTTGGCAAGGGTGCCCGGGTTCATGGGGTTAGGTTTGTCCGGGTCTTTGCGGTGGAAGCCTATCCACCAGCTGCGTGGCAGGCCGCATCAGAAGAGACTGATTGAGGGAGACCTTTTGACCTAGGACTCTCGGAATATCGCCTTGCACCATGGTAGGAGGGATGGATTCATACGTTTGTCACTTCTGGAGACACTGACCGTCCGTTTTATACCCACTCTTCATACCCCTTTTCCTTCCCAGAACTTCCTCTCCACCCTTTTCGTCAAAATACCCTTCACGCAGCATCCCAAAGATGATAAAGGCCCTGAGAAGAATTATTTACCTCAGAGCTTCCTATGAATGTGGAGCTAATATGTAAAAAAAAATCCTTGAAAGCAGTGAGCAATGAATCATCAGTACTGGAATATATATTTCACGAGTTCTTGATTAAAAGAATTTGTAACTAATAATAAGTAGGTACGAATAAAGTTATTCGTATTTTTATTTCATATTACTAAAATAGTTTTTGAAAAAAAACTACCAGAAAAAACTAATTTTTACAAAGCATCAGTACATATACATGCATTCGTCTCTCACCGAAACAATAACATTGTAATATCAGTGTCCAAAACGTTATCTGAAGAAGAAGGAAGCGCAACACGGCATAAGACCCAAAAAATAAACACGAAAATCCTATTGGTGATATGACCGGACCTTTGATAGTTGTAGTAGCGATGGGCACAATCGATGAATAATCGATGATTTACTCGATCTTTTTTACCATCGAATGATTTCGATACATTTCCATAGAAAAATCGATTCTCGCTTCTCGATGTCAAATTCATTCGAATGCACAGTCCGAGAGAATCGGTTTGAAACGTCATCGAACTTGGAATCGATTCTCGCTTCTCGATGTCAAAATTCTTTCGAATGCACGGCCGAGAGAATCGGTTTGAAACGTCATCGAACTTGAAATCGATTCTCGCTTCTCGATGTCAGAATCCATTCGAATGCACAGTCCGAGACAATCGGTTTTAAACGTCATCGAACTTGGAATCGATTCTCGCTTCTCGATGTCAGAATTCGAATGCATAGTCTTGAAACGTCATCGAAAGTGATTTTGCTTGACAAACTAAATATTTTATAGGTACATGTTATAAACAACCTGATGTGTGAATTTTAAATTATGAATGAATACTTTTAGGTAACGATTTACGTTTTCAGTATACTTTATACGTAAAAGATTGCGATGGTGATAGCTTTCAACAATTTAAAAATGTCTATTATGAGGTTATGTATCATCTATTTGGGTATTGTATATTTAATTTAAAATAAAACAATAACTTAGTATATACCATTTTTATATTTAATGCCGACCGGGTTTCACTAAAACCGTAGTTTCTTCAGGGCAGTAAATAATACTCTACCAAAATCAGCAAGTAATATGTTTTCATATGGACGTATCCAAATATATTTAATTTATTTGAAATTAACAGGTGTTTCTTAGTTTGTAATAAAAATGAAACGATTTCTATAGTAAGAAAACTTTATTTATATATTTAATGATAATTTGTTTGATACGAAAAGGTGTCCATAACCTACATGTTATTTAGAGGTTATTTTTTTAACAAAAACGACATAAAATTATTATCTTCGTATTAAACACAGACACACTGTCAATATTATTAATGGGAATTTGTACCAACCGGCTAAACTAAATATCTTATTAGTAATTTTATTGTTGTGAGATGCCCACATATTTGAAATTCGTGGAAAATGGAATAACACTAATGTTGCCATCAAACAAAAAGGAATTTGCCATTGCCAGGAAATAAAAACGGTGATTGAATTATTGTTGCAGTACTTACTTACTAATGTTGCGTTATTTAAACATGTTATTTAGAGATTGTTTTTGATCAAAAATGTCATATAATTATAATTATTTTCATATTATTAAACATACATAAATATTTTTAATGGAAATTTTTACCAATGGGCTAAACTAAGTAGCTTAACAATAATTGTTATGTTGTGAAATGCATACCAAAAAACAACAAATAAAATTACAACAAACAATAAGCGTTGCCATACATGATGCACCATAATAATTTTCGACTTCCTACCCCCCCCCCCCCCCCCCCCCGTCACAGACAAAAATCCTGCCCCTGACCGTAGCTATTGCTCCCGAACTCCGAGCAAAAAATCGATTAATCATTCGATTATTGTGATGTCTCGATTTAAAAAAATCGATTATATAAAAGTTTCGATCATTCCCATCGCTAAGTTGTAGCCTTTTGGATATCTTTTACAATATATTTGTTCTATGGTCTTTTATGTCAAGCAAATCGGCTCCCGATGGGCTCCCGGTTTTTCTGTGACTTTCATGTTGACAAGCATCTCCAAATCGCCGCGTTGATAAAATTAAATTTTTAATTCAAAATTTTACTACTGATATTATCTGAATTATGGGAGTTCCAGCGTTCTTTCGCTGGCTTAGCCGCAAATATCCCAGTGTTATCGTTGAATGTATTGAAGAAGCGGTAAATAGTTAACTTTTCATGTTAACCTAGATTTTGTTTATATGCTAATGTTTCCCGAAAAATATGTTTGTTTTATTTTCTTGCTTGTGTTTTAGTCCAATGATGTGGATGGAGTTCAAGTGCCTGTGGATTCATCAGCCCCAAATCCCAATGGGGTTGAATTTGACAACCTTTATTTGGACATGAATGGAATCATCCATCCTTGCACTCACCCTGAAGACAAACCCGGTAAAGACAGCGTTAAATAACTAATATTCGCCTTTATACATGTTGTATTTAATATGTTTCTCCAGGAATCAGTTTACTGCATTAAAATTATAATCACAACGACATAATTTTTAACAAACCTGAGTTCCTCGACCCTTTTTGTAGTTTATGAGATGATTCTTGCAATTAAGATTAAAGAAAGTGTCACGGTGAATTCGTAGCTTATTGATTGTTGTATTTTAGCCCCCAAGAACGAGGATGAGATGATGATTGCCATCTTCGAGTGCGTCGATCGTCTTTTCAAGATTGTACGTCCCCGCAAGGTTCTGTACATGGCTATTGATGGTGTGGTGAGTACACAAATTATAATATTACTAACCATTAATTTATTGTATTAATTTTTATTTTACTAATTTATACATCTAAGTTTAAAATTAATAATTGATTGTAACTTATATACTATATTTTCTCGTGCTTTATGTAGCTCCTACAATACATCTTGAACCTACCAATCGGTGCAGACTTTAAAGTTTCCGTCAGCGCATTATTATAATACTTCATCCATTTGTACAGTAAACTATTTTGCGTGTTCGCTTTGTACTTTTTTATTTAATTCATGTGCTGACTTCTACGAAGCCCTCCACAAATATTAAATCTACTTGTTTGTGCCAAATTGTCTTAAATTTCCTTCACTGTAAAGGTGGGCGTTTCAATTTATTTAAAAATAAAATAAACAGTTACTTAAAACTGTTTAAAAAAACATTATCTACAAAAATTAATGTTTGTTTGTTCGTACCTTATGCGCGGCCATACCGATATCCGATTACATTGAAACTTTGGGAATATGATGTGCGCATACATACGATAGTGAGCTCTGACGTTATGAAATTATTTCCTATATCTATTCATACGATTACGATTAAAATTACATCCGATTGCTATTACATTTTTTTGAATTGTTGTGAACATGCCCGTGAATACTTCTACATATATATATATTTTTTTCTGGTGAGCTCTGGCATGATGAAATTTGCATAAAACAATTAAGTAGGTCACGCGAGTTGTTGGAAAAATGGGTGTATTTTATGGAGTTAGGCAGCAGGGAAAAAAAGCTGGGGGAAGGGGTATGCGGGAAGGTCGGTTGGGGAATTAAGGAGGGGGACGAGAGAGAGGGGAAGGGGAGGAAGGTGCAAGCGGAATGCGTGAGGGGGGGGGTTCGCGAGAAAGGGGAGAGTGGAGGGGAAACGCGGGAAGGTGAAATGGAAGAGGGGAAGAGGAAGAGAAGTCGGAAGGGGAACGGGGACGAATGGGAAATTACACGAAGGGAGAAACAATTTATTTATTTAATTTTCATTTCATTCAGGAGAAAGCTTTTCACACAAAAGCATTTTGTTTCAATGGTTTACAACAGATATAGCAGTTTAGTGAAATGTTGCGGGAGCTGTTTTTAATCATTTCAATTCTCAAACAGATTGTTCTCTGTTGGGATCATTTCACCCCGGTTTATTTCAGGCATAGTTTTATGCATTCTTTAAATGGTTATCCCAAAATCTGTGAAACTCTTACAACCATTTCAGAATGATTATAAAAAACTGTTTCACATTATTTTTCTCACCTATATTTCACTGATTCATCAAATATGTAGATTGATGAAGTTTGGTATAAAATTATGTAAGTTACTTAGCCTCAGGCCGTTTTCCACTTACAAGGGAAGATAAGATGGACCACCATACAACTCTTGTCTCTTGCTTTATTCATGTTCATATATCGTTTAATTTTAAGGTCTGAACAAAATAATAAATGTAATATCCAGATTTCTTGCTCAATAACACCAGCAACTAATATTGTCAATAGATGTCTGTGGTTTCATTTGTTTATCAATATTTTTATTAGTAGATTTCTGTTTTACCATGGTAACTTTTTTCTTTATTAATCAATATTATTGATTCCTCTTTTACCATAATAACTATTTTCTTTCATTGAATAGAGCGATATCTGTAGATTCCTGTTTTATCACCTCAACCATTTTTCTTTTGTTTTTCTCTTCAAATTTTCGAACTAATCAGTCAACAGCTTGTTAACGAAGCATCATTCTGTTTATATTATTGTAAAAGGAAAGGATTGGATTATAAATGTGATTGACATAACAAACAGTGCCCTTTATTTAATAATCATCTTAATAAAAACGAAACAAAATACGTCTCTTACGATTTCAGGCTCCCTGTGCCAAGATGAACCAGCAGCGTTCCCGTCGCTTCCGCGCCTCCAAGGAAACGCAGGAGAAGATCATCGAGATGGCGCGAATCCGCGAGGAGCTGGAGGCCAAAGGCGCCACGGTGCCGCCGCCCAAGACCAAGGAGAACCACTTCGACCTCAACTGCATCACACCCGGCACGGAGTTCATGGACAGGCTGAGCAAGTGTCTGCACTATTATGTGCATGATAGGTGACTATTTATATATTTTTCTTATCTACTTACGCTGGCAGTGAAGCATGGAACTGGCAGAGGAAGGATGAAAGTAGACTGAAATATGGGTTAATGTGTAATTTGCTGGATGTCTAATTCTGTATAAAGTCTATGTACATATTACATACTAATCTTAATATATAAAAATGAATGTTTTGTTGTTTGTCCCTTATGTATTCCCAAATTCAAATTTAATCAATTGCAATTAAAATTGCGATGAAACATGGTGAATTTTTGTACGCATGCTCGCAAAAGTTTCTATATACAGTAGAATCTGGATATAACAACCCTCAAGGGGGCGACGATACTTTGTCGTACTAACCGGACGATGCACAAAAAGCTTGTTTTTATTATGATACTTATTAATGTTAGTAATAGATTGAAACCATAGTGCCCATAGGCCAGAAGTCGCTTACGTGAGCGACTTAGGGGAAAAAGTGTGTAAAGGCAGCCTTAGCGCGCGGGGAGTAGGCGAGGCATTGGTGCATAGGTTTTATAAACAAAACACTGAGCGTCGTTTTAACCGGATGAATTTTCATTAAAATAGGTCGCTTTAAAGCAGTTGGTGTAAAACATTAAGCCGTTATAAGCGAACTTGTTATATCCGAATTCTACTGTATATACTGGCGAGCTCTGGGGTTATGAAATTATTTCCTATATCAATCATCCAATTGCAATGAAACTTTGGTGATTTGTTGGGCTATTTATATACACTAGTGAGCTCTGACATTATGAAATTTGCATAAAAATTTTACAATAGGTGGGGCGCAAGTTGTTTGAAAAATTTGTGCATTTCATATAGTTTTGCAACAGGAAGGGGGGGGTATTAGGGAGGAAGGGGGGTTCGAGTGATGGGGGTAAGGGAGGGGGGAAGGTAGAAGAGGAACGCAGAAGGGAAATGCGAGGGGAGGGGACGCAGAGGGTGGAAGATGGGGAAGGTAGAAGGGGAACGGGGACGCATGGGAAAGGACACGCAGGGAGAAACAATTAAAGTGCTAATGTTATAATAATGATTTATTTATTTCAGGCTAAATAATGATCCCGGCTGGAGAGGAATCAAGGTGATTTTGTCTGATGCTAAAGTGCCCGGAGAAGGGGAACATAAAATCATGGACTACATCCGGAGGCAGAGAGGTATTTATTTTTGTCACCAATTGATTTACAAACTAATAAAAAAAAAAATATTGTAAATATAAAAACCAATTGTAAATTAGAATCTGGGACCCTAATACTATCCTATATCCATTTATAAATCTGTCATCTGCGGTTATTAGGCTGCATCAGGCGGTATGTGCAAGCAAAGTCAGCAATTTATGTAAAATATTCCGATAGCCGGCAGACAAAAACCGCCTAATTAAGCTCGGCGTCAATACACACAACTGTTTAAATAATATCATTCGTAATTCTAAATGACTGGCTTGAACGGAGGTAGACTAATGAAGCTCATAGAATTGAAAGACGCGATAGCAAGCAATTCAATCCGTTTGAGCTTGGAGAAATGAAATTCAGTTATGGCTAAAGACCTTATTGACCAATTAACTCGGTGGCAAAAAGTATAAATGGACTGCCAATGTATATTAATTAACCCGTATGGGAAGGCAAAAAATTTCAATAATTTATGAGATTTTTTTTGTTATAAACAGTACCAAATTTGATAAAGTGACATTTTTATCTTTAACTAACCTAGTAGAGGTAATATCCGAAGACACGATGAATATATAGGATCGACACTGCATTTGCAGTGCTTCGCACCATGCATAGGCACGATTCTTCAACGCTGCAATTCCAAGGCTCTGGCCCCTAGGGGTTAAAGTGAGTGTATTTTATTTTCAAATTGTCAATTTATTCATTTTAGCCATTTCACGATTAGGAATGTCTATCGTTGGACAATACCCGACAGTAATCTCATCGCAAGGCGATTTTCTACTTATTTCATTGTTAATACCGGCTTGGCTATCGACTCGCCTAACTAGCACATCTGCGCTCGTTAAATTGATACAGAATCGTTGTCAGTTAAGCCAATCGATCTGATATTGTTAAGTTTATGTTATTGTCGATTATACCCCCTGAAAAAATATATGTTTTCAATATTAAAATATACTTCTCTACTTGAAAAATCATTCCAATTACGCACTGATATAATTTTGTGCATGATTTGGCAGCTCATCCTGACCACGATCCCAACACGCAGCACGTGCTGTGCGGGGCGGATGCCGACCTCATCATGCTGGGGCTGGCCACGCACGAACCCAACTTTACCATCATACGTGAGGAGTTCAAGCCCAACAAGCCCAGGCCCTGTGACATCTGCGGACAAATCGGTAGGAATTGAAGAATGCACCATCTAATAACATATATTTGAATCCCCAGGCCACGAGACGAAAGAATGCGTAATCTACTTACATTGTATATTTGAATGGCTAAGAGACGAAAGAATGCACCATCTAATTACATATATTTGAATTCCCAGGACACAAGATGAAAGAATGCGTCATCTAATTACATATATGTACTTGAATCCCCAGTCCACGAGACGAAAGAATGCATTATCTAATTACATATATTTGAATCTCCAGGTCATAAGATGAAATAATGCGCAATCTACTTACATTGTATTTATATGAATGGCCAAGAGACGAAAGAATGCACCATCTAATTACATATATAAGAATCCCCAGGCCACGAGATGAAAGAATGCGTCATTTAATTACACATATTTGAATAGCGAGGCCACAAGATGAAAGAATGACAAATTAAAACAATTTGTTTTTACCACGATAATCTTTATTTTAACAAATCGACATGTTTCGAGAACGATGTTCTCTTCCTCAGGACATAAAATCTACTAAAAACTAAATAATCAAGTATACAAAGCTATGCGTGGGTAGAAATTGAAGTAGTGGGGGGAGTGAGGTGGTGGGGGGAGGTGCTTAGAAGATCAACACGGAAGAGTATAGCTTTGCTTTGTATACTTGATTATTTAGTTTTTAGTACATTTTATGTCCTGAGGAAGAGAACATCGTTCTCGAAACATGTCGATTTGTTAAAATAAAGATTATCGTGGTAAAAACAAAGTGTTTTAATTTGTCATTAATAAAATAGTGCCACAAAGTGAATTTGCAAAATTTGAAGAAGATGAAAGAATGCTTAATCTACTTACATTGTGTGTTTGAATGGCCAAGAGACGAAAGAATGCACCGTCTAATTACATATATAAGAATCCCCAGGCCACGAGATGAAAGAATGCATCATCTAATTACACAAATTTGAATCTCCAGGTCACGAATGAAAGAATGCGTCATCTAATTACACATATTTAAATCTCCAGGTCACGAATGAAAGAATGCATCATCTAATTACACATATTTGAATCCCCAGGCCACGAGATGAAAGAATGCGCCGGCATCGTGCAGGAAGACCCGTCCGGTGGCCCACCCGCCTTTTCGGTTCAGGACCAATTCATCTTCGTGCGGCTGTACGTGCTGCGCGAATACCTGGAGCGTGAGCTGCAGATGCCCAACCTGCCCTTCGACTACAACTTTGAGCGTGCCCTCGACGACTGGGTATTCATGTGCTTCTTCGTTGGCAACGACTTCCTGCCGCATCTGCCAAGTCTGGAGATCAGGGAGGGCGCCGTTGACAGGCTGGTCAATCTCTACAAGAAGACTATTTATAAAACTAAGGTAGGATCTGTGTGGATTAAATAGTGTAATTAATCAATTCCTTTATAATGTTTCTTATTTATTTATTTTTTTTACGTTAGCCCCACATAGGAGTCCCTGAGGAAAACATCCCTCAGGGCCGCCTCTGTCATCTTTTGGGATGTTGTTTAACCTCTCGAAGGCCAGGTGTATTTGGAAAAAATCGCGCGAAATTATCTTCCCGGCTTTTGCTCAAATATCGTATAAAAACAAAGGAATTGTATTTTTTTGTGATTGTGTTCTGTTTGTCAGATAATGTACCTTATTATTCATATATATTTCATGATAATATCGTTACAAGTTTTCCCAGAATAGCTATTTATAACAAAAAAATGTATGAAAATATTTCCCATTCGACAAAAAAATGTAAATAATATATTCATACGAAAATGATAAATTTTTTTTATTTCTCTACAAACCTGAATAGACACCCTACATGAAAAAAAAACCAATTCAAAGGTGTTTTCGAAGAAGTAATGACATAAATACTTGTTTGAAAATGAAACGACAGTTGAAAACCGTTTGTAAAAGTGACGCCAAGTTGACCATAGATATTTATTATAAATTATTCAGATGGGTTGGCGCTATGCGGATTTTTGCTATGTCAAGACCGAGAACGGCGCAAGCGATTCTGACCTTGTTCTTCATACAAATTCCTTATACATAAGGAACAAAATCGCTTCAAAAAAATTTTTTTTTAATTTCGACCCGCGGCCACCGGTGGGCGAACGGCAGTTGAGAGGTTAAAGAGTCTTTTTATGGAAAGGAAGGAAGGAGAAGATGTTCTGGAGAAACGGACGTACGAATCCATCCCTGTCACTACGGTGCAAGGCAACTACTCCCATCCGCCTGGAGCTAGTGAGACTATGGCATCCCCGATTGGGGTATGTTGTGAGGCTGAAAATATTGGGTGTGGAAGGAGATGGGAAAAAGAAAGGTGTGGAAGTACCTGGTGTAGATAGCACTGAACAACCAAAAACATTTAATTTTATAACTTATAACATTTAATCAGAAAACCTAGTGACAGCTGACAAAACCAAAGACAACGCCAGGAACGCCATTCTTGTATGTGCGTTCCTCTGGTTGGCTGTGTTTACTGTCTACACATTTTTCCAATCCTTCTCTCTAGTTCCTGTTTAATCATTATCGCGTGTTTATCGATGTAAAAATATAATTTAAATAAAAAGTGAATTCAGTGACTTTCGTATCATTTAAACAACCCACGATCACACTAAATAATTACATATCGATTTCCTAAAGGTAAGGAATCGATAATACTTAATCTAAAATCTACCCACACACAATTACCTTTTAAACTGGCTATTCAGATCTAGTCACCAAATACGGCTAAGGCCATTTCAAGCAACCTTTTCAATTCTGAATGATGGTCTTACACCAGTGCATTGAACAAATCTTTCAGAATACTTAACATTTTTTGTAAATTTCTTTAATAACAGAATTTAATTTATTTTTAATTTTTCATGAAAAAAATCCTCCTAAAATGCACGGAGGAAGGACACACTTATTTTCCTATAGAAGTATTTCCACTACGCTGATCGAAAGAGAAAAAAACGAACAGTACTTACCTCATTTAAAAACTTTTACTCCTTTAATTTCCGCTATCGATATATTTAGCTTGTGATTTTTTTTTATATCGAATAAAAAATGGCAATTGATTTGAATCATTTAGTGATAGTCAAAGAATATTGAATCACATAATAACAATTGATTGTGTTTCCAGGGCTGGCTCACAGACTCGGGCGATGTGAACCTGGACCGTGTGCAGATGATAATGGCGGATCTGGGTCTAGCCGAGGACGAGATCTTCAAGAAGCGCCAGCAGACGGAGCAGATGTTCAAGGCGCGCGACAAGGCCAAGAAGCGTCGCGAGCGCATGCAGCAGCAGCAGCAGCGACCCAACTTCAACATGCTAAACGACACACAGTTCGCGCCCACCGTGAGTTTTATCTGTTTAACTTAACCCCTCGGGCCTATATTGTCAGACGGCCAAAATATTTCCACTTTGCAATAAAAGCCCATAAGGGCGTTTAATAAATAAATAAATAAATTATTATTATTAAAAAAAAAAAAATTATAAAAATTAATTATTTTTAAATGAATATTTCTAAAAATTGTTTTTGAAAGGTTATCATAAACGTTATTGTCAACTCATTTTTATAACCCTCCACACAGCATATTCAAAGATGACATAGGCCCTGAGGGAATTTTTCCCCCAGGGCCTCCTGCGTGGAGCTAATGTAAAAATAAAAAAAATACATAAAAATTACCAAAGTTTCATAAATTAATAAATTTTGTGGTTATCTTTTAGATTTCAATATAAAGCATGGTGTTTTCTCTTTTTAACACCATTTAGTTCATATTTCTAACCATGATAGTAACGGAGACACAACGATTTCAATGAAACCTGTATGAGTTTCAAAAAGCGAACAAATTAGCCTGCGGTATTAAAAATGATACAAAATGAATTGTTATATTATTTTTAATTACACATTACAACTAACTAACTAACGAACCATCACGCCGGTTCACTGCAGGTGTAGGCAGAGAGGACAGACCGCCAAACAACTCGGTCTTGGCAAACACTCCTTGCCTCATTCACATTCATACATCACATTACAATGGCTTTTATTTTCAAACAAATCATTCATTTTGATAAAAGTTTCGGGAATAATCGGTGTTATAATAATTAGCAATCATTTTTAATTAATAATCATCTCCAGTGTCCCCTCCATGAAGAACCGTCACTTCTTTACTGATAATTTCCTTTTATAGTAGTTTTTCCAAGAGTCATTTTTTCCATGTCCCATGGACTGCACTCCATCTGTGTCCATTAGGCACTCACTGATTATTTATTTATTTTAACAGGCAATTGGAGGAAACCAGGTACGCCCGGTTCACAACGCCAGGAATGAGGCCTTTAAGATGCGCATCGCCGGGATGCAAGCGGATGCTGGACAAAACGTGAGTACTTTTACATGCCATGTTGACGCCTATATATTACAAAATATGTATTCGCATATTTACCAGCATTTGCAGCTTTTTGGCTAGGTCCTCCTATTTTGACTGAAGGTCAAAATATTTCCTCTTTGTAATAAAATCCAAATAAATGGAATATTTCTGAAAGGTGATGAAATACGCTCTCAAATTTTAAATATAAAATTTTTGAATGCAAACATAAAATAGTTTTTAAAATGGCTCACTTAAATTCTTTGTAACTAAAATTACTGATAATGAAAGAAAAAAACATGCCCTTTATTTTATTAGCCACTCGAGCGATCACGCAAAATAAATAAGTTTGCCTCGAGTGCTCGCCACGTTTGAAAATTTTCCGCCCACATTAAAAAATCATTACTCCACATTTGTGTATGTAAACATATAAACAAATGATAGTGCTATACAGTCAATGAATTCACCTATATTTAAATAATCATCCTATACTTGTAGGATTTAGGAAGATTATTTATTAAAAAAACATAAACATTCCAAAAGCAAATATTTTCTGGGTTTTCTATTTAAAATCTGCCATGGAATCCTTAATTTTGCATACACATTAAATATTTTCTACGGAGTTTCTTGTAAATAGTCTTATTAATAGTCCCATATAGAAATATCTATATGTAATATAACTGAATTTTGATAAGTTCACCAGAGTTGAAATGATTTTTAGAAAAAGATTTTTTTTTAAGGGAGACGCAACAATTTCTGTGAGACCTATATGAGTTATTCTGAAAAGCGAACAAATTAGCCCGAGGCGTTAATGTTGAATATTTCTTTGGCAGGCTCCTGAGGGCAGAGGAGTTAAGAGGAAAGCTGACGACGGCAAAAACAAGCCCGACGGATCGGACGAAGAGGACGAGCAGGCGCATGATGAGGTGCGGCTGTGGGAGGACGGTTTCAAGGACAGATACTATGAGAGCAAGTTCGACGTCGCATCAGACAACTTGATATTCAGGTAATAATACAGGTTCAACAGCTGTACTTTGGCAGGCTCCTGAGGGCAGAGGAGTTAAGAGGAAAGCTGACGACGGCAACAACAAGCCCGACGGATCGGACGAAGAGGACGAGCAGGCGCATGATGAGGTGCGGCTGTGGGAGGACGGTTTCAAGGACAGATACTATGAGAGCAAGTTCGACTTCGCATCAGACAACTTGATATTCAGATAATAATACAGGTTCAACAGCTGTACTTTGGCAGGCTCCTGAGGGCAGAGGAGTTAAGAGGAAAGCTGACGACGGCAACAACAAGCCCGACGGATCGGACGAAGAGGACGAGCAGGCGCATGATGAGGTGCGGCTGTGGGAGGACGGTTTCAAGGACAGATACTATGAGAGCAAGTTCGACGTCGCATCAGACAACTTGATATTCAGGTAATAATACAGGTTCAACAGCTGTACTTTGGCAGGCTCCTGAGGGCAGAGGAGTTAAGAGGAAAGCTGACGACGGCAACAACAAGCCCGACGGATCGGACGAAGAGGACGAGCAGGCGCATGATGAGGTGCGGCTGTGGGAGGACGGTTTCAAGGACAGATACTATGAGAGCAAGTTCGACGTCGCATCAGACAACTTGATATTCAGGTAATAATACAGGTTCAACAGCTGTACTTTGGCAGGCTCCTGAGGGCAGAGGAGTTAAGAGGAAAGCTGACGACGGCAACAACAAGCCCAACGGATCGGACGAAGAGGGCGAGCAGGCGCATGATGAGGTGCGGCTGTGGGAGGACGGTTTCAAGGACAGATACTATGAGAGCAAGTTCGACTTCGCATCAGACAACTTGATATTCAGGTAATAATACAGGTTCAACAGCTGTACTTTGGCAGGCTCCTGAGGGCAGAGGAGTTAAGAGGAAAGCTGACGACGGCAACAACAAGCCCGACGGATCGGACGAAGAGGACGAGCAGGCGCATGATGAGGTGCGGCTGTGGGAGGACGGTTTCAAGGACAGATACTATGAGAGCAAGTTCGACGTCGCATCAGACAACTTGATATTCAGGTAATAATACAGGTTCAACAGCTGTACTTTGGCAGGCTCCTGAGGGCAGAGGAGTTAAGAGGAAAGCTGACGACGGCAACAACAAGCCCAACGGATCGGACGAAGAGGGCGAGCAGGCGCATGATGAGGTGCGGCTGTGGGAGGACGGTTTCAAGGACAGATACTATGAGAGCAAGTTCGACTTCGCATCAGACAACTTGATATTCAGGTAATAATACAGGTTCAACAGCTGTACTTTGGCAGGCTCCTGAGGGCAGAGGAGTTAAGAGGAAAGCTGACGACGGCAACAACAAGCCCGACGGATCGGACGAAGAGGACGAGCAGGCGCATGATGAGGTGCGGCTGTGGGAGGACGGTTTCAAGGACAGATACTATGAGAGCAAGTTCGACGTCGCATCAGACAACTTGATATTCAGGTAATAATACAGGTTCAACAGCTGTACTTTGGCAGGCTCCTGAGGGCAGAGGAGTTAAGAGGAAAGCTGACGACGGCAACAACAAGCCCAACGGATCGGACGAAGAGGGCGAGCAGGCGCATGATGAGGTGCGGCTGTGGGAGGACGGTTTCAAGGACAGATACTATGAGAGCAAGTTCGACTTCGCATCAGACAACTTGATATTCAGGTAATAATACAGGTTCAACAGCTGTACTTTGGCAGGCTCCTGAGGGCAGAGGAGTTAAGAGGAAAGCTGACGACGGCAACAACAAGCCCGACGGATCGGACGAAGAGGACGAGCAGGCGCATGATGAGGTGCGGCTGTGGGAGGACGGTTTCAAGGACAGATACTATGAGAGCAAGTTCGACGTCGCATCAGACAACTTGATATTCAGGTAATAATACAGGTTCAACAGCTGTACTTTGGCAGGCTCCTGAGGGCAGAGGAGTTAAGAGGAAAGCTGACGACGGCAACAACAAGCCCGACGGATCGGACGAAGAGGACGAGCAGGCGCATGATGAGGTGCGGCTGTGGGAGGACGGTTTCAAGGACAGATACTATGAGAGCAAGTTCGACGTCGCATCAGACAACTTGATATTCAGGTAATAATACAGGTTCAACAGCTGCACTCCGGATTATATTTATGCATCGTATTGCTGTCATTGTAATATTAAAGTGATGAATTACACTATGAAGATATGCTTCCACGATTTATCAAGTCATTGATCTTCCGTATGTTTATTTATATTTGAAAAAATACTGGAAGACATTAGTGAAGTGTTTTTTTAAAATAAATAACTAAATGCGTGCGTGGTTATTGTTCAAAGCCATAAATTACATTGACGATGCAGGGTCCCGCGTGTGACAAAGTGATACATATTTTTTATTGACCGGACAACTCAACAACCTGCAACTTCAACTCCTCCTTTGAAATGTCGTTAAAAGTGATTAAAATTAAAAAAAAAAAATGGTTTAATAAGTTGAATTGTCGTGGAACAATATGTTTTATGTATAGATCTAATCTAATATCTATCCAATTCCAACAAAATTACTCTCCCCCGTTCCTGATTTTGTACTATCTATTTTATGGTTTTGCTTAATGATAAATGAAGGGTGATATGAGTCTAGTTTTTGGACTATTAAAGGGTGATATTATGTTGATCATCCAGTTGATTAGTCAGACATTTCCAAATAAATAGTTTTGAGATAATGAGGAAAGCAATATTCTAATGCTCACCATAAATTCAATATTATTTAAGAGTGTCTATTTTACGTATTAAATATGCTATAAAATAACACTGGAAGGCATAACGGTCCTGCGCATTAATTAGTATGACATTTTGAAATATCCTACTAATGACCCAGAAAACATCAACATTTCATTCCATTCACTACAAATTTTTCTTCATTGTAATTGATTCAGTGTGTTTATGAGTAATCAGAGTATTGATCCAGATATAAGGTTTAGATTATAAGATTACGTATAACTGCAAACTCAACTCAAATTTCGATTTTTCGGAGATGTTTAACTAATCATCTTTACCTTCAAGGTTTGTATATAATAAAATGTCAAACCCCCCAAATTTTCGCTTCCTTTGAAAAAAAAACATTTTGTATTAATTAGTGTTATTCCTCCAGAAACAATGTGGCGCTCCAGTATGTGCGGGGACTATCGTGGGTGCTGCGCTACTACTACCAGGGCTGCGCCTCCTGGAAGTGGTACTTTCCCTACCACTACGCCCCCTTCGCCTCCGACTTCATCAACATCAGTGGCCTGTCCACCGAGTTCGACAAGAAGACCAGACCGGTAATTTATTATTGTACATTATATTCAGTTTTTATCATGAATGACATACATAATAGTCCAGTGTTTTTATAACGTTACTATTTAGTATCAAATATAACGTTTCTTTTCACAAAATCACAACACTCTGAAAGCAGGGTGATTCTGTATCTTTTGTGTTTTATCATGAATGACATACATAATAGTCCAGTGTTTTTATAACGTTACTATTTAGTATCAAATATAACGTTTCTTTTCACAAAATCACAACACTCTGAAAGCAGGGTGATTCTGTATCTTTTGTGTTTTATCATGAATGACATACATAATAGTCCAGTGTTTTTATAACGTTACTATTTAGTATCAAATATAACGTTTCTTTTCACAAAATCACAACACTCTGAAAGCAGGGTGATTCTGTATCTTTTGTGTTAAGTCAGCGTCATCGGATGTCGGGAGGCATCTGTCATGCATTATCGGCTATCAAATTTCTGTGATTTTCTATGGCTTTCAATAGCTTGTATATGTCTGTCATGTGTCGATGTCAGTTGGAGTCGATTAATTACCTACTTAAAAGCATGATTTTTTATTATTTATTATACCTAGTTACATAAAAGCTAAAGGCGTTCATAAATGATAATTGTCGTTTTATTTTGATGTTTGTATGTGATGACATTCAATTTGCAAATTTTCCTGCAACTAACATCTCTTAACGAGGATTACGCACCATATGCGTCGTCACCTCCTGCGTTAATGTAACTATTTTTAAGAGTTGTCTAGACACAAGCGCAATATTTAGCTTGTTAGCGCGATATAGAATACCCCATTTAACAAAACGTGTCGTATACAGCTGGTTTAACAAGCATTACGCTGTCGCAAAAGATACAGAATCACGCTTCTGGTATCGAAAGAGGAAATGACTATGTACTGGCTTTCTTAGTGACATACACAAATTATTATACATAATACACAAAGGCATTTTGAAAAGAAAAAAAAAAAAAAAAATATGTAGGTATAACTTAGAATGATATTTAAAGTTTATTATATTTGATGAAAAGATATGATTAAGCCCTAGAGCAGCACATGATGATTATTGACATAGTTTCCCTTTCTTTACATTGTTAAGACAGGGGCGCTCTTGTAAGGTGTCACATAAGAATTTTATGAGTCCATATCAAGCTAGGAGAGATGTCTCCCAAGAAGAGTAAGGGTGTTTGTTGAACTGATTAATTTAGATAGTTTTCTGTGCTTTATCTAATTAAAAATATATATATTTTTTGCAGATCAAACCTATGGAACAGTTAATGAGCGTCTTCCCCGCTGCTAGTGGCAACTTGGTTCCTAAATCTTGGGCCACCCTCATGAGTGATCCTGTAAGTATGATAAATATTCATAATACCTACCAAACTGGTACAGTGAAACTCTCTTATTTAATTTTATTTATTATTGAAAGCGGAGACGGTTTACGAATAGTTCCCGTGAGTACTTAGGTTATAGGCCCATTGTGCTCTCTCCTACTTTACCTCATTCTTTTAATAATAACTCGGTCCCTTTAACCCGTCGCCGGCCGCAATCCCCCCGGCGGGTCTGGATTTTTGTATATGTATAAAGAAATTGTATGAAGAACAAGGTCAGAATCGCTTGGGCCATTCTCGTTCTTGACATAACAAAATACTGGATAGCATTGAGCCACTCCCAATAATTTAAATTAATTCTCGATGACGCCCCGGGCATCAAAGATGGCGGACAAAATGGCTGCCGCTTGATAATATGAACGGAGTCATATTCGAAGTCTATATTTTTGCTTTGTTTTTGATATAAATCCATTGTGGAAAGCATAGATCTGAGTGATTATTAGGAAGTTCGTTTTATCTACATTATTTTGATGTAATTTTTGTAATGTATCACAAAAGAAATGTTATAAAAATTAATGTAAGAAAGGTGAGAACTGTCAAATATTTTACGTCGTATTGAAAAAAAATATTTTTTCTATGCTGTTGGCTTTCAACAGGTTAATAAAGTTCACCGGGGTTGTCATTGTATATGTGGCTATGTCTACTGGTTCCACAATCTGTCTTACCAGGTAGCTGCGCCTTGACCCCAACAGAGCGGGAAATTGGAGTCTCTTCATCCTCTTCACATTTCCTGCATCTATAGGTGTTTTTCACTCCCAATACCTCCACTTGTCTCCTGAGATGGCAGTGTCCTACCAGTTCCTTCTCTTAAGAAGTGTTGAAACTCTCTTAAGAAGTTTTCCAAAGGACAATGGTCCCAATGGGCCCACGAACACCGGCATGTCGTCAGTCACTATCTTGGGGATGTTGAAGTCTCACAGAGTACATATTATGACTTGATCTTCTGGGTAAAAACTGATACCTCGCTGAAAATATGTTATCAAAAATTTAAAAATTCATACCACAGTGAAACTATCTTTCAGCTGTATTCCAAGGGACCGGCATAACCTTTTAAGCGAGAAAACCTTATATGCGGGATAAATTGGGTCATTCAGTCTTCAAGGGTCTGCAAAAACCAAACTTAAGAGGGTTTCACTGTATTCTGTTTTATATAAATTGTTATTAAATTAAGCTGTTCTCTTTCAGAAATCCCCCATCATAGATTTCTACCCCGAGGACTTTAAGATAGATTTGAATGGAAAGAAGTTTGCCTGGCAGGGAGTGGCCTTGCTGCCCTTTGTGGAGGAGAAGAGACTGTTCAAAGCTCTCAATGCTTATCACGGTGACCTTACACAAGCTGAAAGTAAGTCAACTTTAATATTTATTTATTTGTTAGTGTTTCGGAGATGGCTGACATAGTTCCCGTAGACCATAGGCCCATAGACTAAGTCCCTTTAGTAAAGTTATCCCGTTTTTTGTTCCACAACATGCCTGCTTCCAATCGGGACGGTAAATTGGCACCCTACATATAAATGGTTACTTAGGTAGGTACTTAGGTAGATAATTAGGTTGGTTCTCAAGTAGGTATTTTGGTAGGTTCTAAGGTAGATAGGTACTTATGTAGATACTTAGGTAGATTATTTTGTAGGTACTAGTGTAGGTTCGTATTTGGGTACTTAGGTAGGTACGTAGGTGGGTTCTTATGAAGATACTTAGGTAGATTATTTTGTAGGTACTTATGTAGGTTCATATTTGGGTACTTAGGTAAAGGTACGTACTTAGTTAGGTTCTCAGGTAGGTACTTAGGTAGGTTCAAAGGTAGATAGGTATTTAGGTAGATAGGTTATTAGGTAGATAGGTTACATACCCTACATACAATTCAAAACTCTTGGGCTCAGATTATGTCCACTTTCTAAGATTCGAGATAAGTCAATAGAATACGCGATAAATGGTGAAATATAGATGAATTTATTTGCTCTGTACCACTGTAAGCAGTTTATATGTCTCCATATTAAAATTCGGGGGTATGATTTTTTGAATGAGCACGGGTGGAATCCAAAACCAAACGTATAAAATTCTCCAACGGTTTTTTTTGTAAATGTCTTTTTTGTTTTGTTGCCACAGATGGCATACTTAACTCAATTTTGACAAAAATTAGATTCGAAACCCATCTGCGCCTGACGGGTGATTCTATATCTGCTGTGACTGATGATGCCCACATGATGGCCGTGTACCGTAAAAAATTAATTACAAAGAATTCCGAGAAGCTACATTACTGAAATTAAAAGCAAAGTCTGGAATGATATTGGCGCAAGCGGTTCTGACCCTGTCCTTGTACAATTTCTTTATATGTAAGGGTTAAAATAGCATTTAAGCATTTAACCTCTCATCTGCCGCTGGCCCGCCGGCTGAGAGGTTAAAAGTAGTTACCCTAACCCCAGAAGTGACAGCGCGTTTGCTGCGTAATCCTCGTTAAGAGATATCAGTCGTGAGAAAATTTGCAAATCGAATGTCATTGTGTAAGAACATCAAAATAATACGACAAACGGATAGTCATTTATGAACATTTAATAACTTGTTGAAAGCCAGCATACAAAAATATATTTTCTCAATATGACGTAAAATATTTGACTGTTCTCACCTTTCTTACAAATTCAATTTTTATAACATGTCTTTTGTGATATATTACAAAAATTACATCAAAATAATGTAGATAAAACGAACTTCCTAATAATCACTCAAATCTATGCTTTCCACAATGGATTTATATAAAAAACAATGAATAAATATAGACTTTGAATATGACAGCATTCATATTATCAAGCGGCAGCCATTTTGTGCGCCATCTTTGATGCCCGGCGCATCATTGGAAATGAATTTGAATATTTCGGAGTGGCTAAATGCTATCCAGTATTTCGTTATGTCAAGAACGAGAATGGCCCAAGCGATTCTGACCTTGTTCTTCATACAATTTCTTTATACATAAGGGGCAAAATCACCCAAAAATCCGGACCCGCCGGGGGGACTGCGGCCTGCAAGAGGTTAAGCTTACATAAGTAGTTTTAAAGCTAGCTTTACACTTGTAAGTTTTTTCGTAAATTTACGACTTCTGGCCAATGGGCATATTACATTTTGAAAATTTAATGTGTCCATTGGCCAGAAGTCGTAAATTAAAGTGTAAAGCTAGCCTAATAAGTAATAAATAGTAATTTGTGTTTTTAATCCACACCAACTGAAATCATCACATTACAGGCATAGACAAGCCATTGAAAACCATAGAAAACCACTGAAATCTGTCAGCTAATAACGCATGACGGATGCCTTCCGATATCTGATAGATTTCGTCTTTTTGTCTTAACTGTCTCATATTGCCGATTGAACCCAAAACATAAAAAAGATATAGAATCACCCTTCAGAGCCCTTCAGTCATGTGTTACCTTATCCTTACACACTTCACATTTCTTACAAGTATTGATGCTTTCCACTCCTGCCAAGTATATAGATGTGTCTCCTGAGATAGCAGTGACTCTGTCTATAAAATATATCCTTGCTACTTATGTTTTTTGTATCTAATATGAATTTTTCTTCCTCAGGGATGCGTAACTCCCATGGTAATGACCGTCTGTATGTAGGGGTGGCCAACCCCTCGTACGCGCTTATCAAGAACCTCTACATCGAGGTGTCCAATGCGAACAACAAGACCAAGGACCAGGAGGTTCCCTACGCCTGCGAAGGAGTGAGGGGGACCATGATGGTAGCGGACGATTGTGTGGTGGAAGGAGGGTAAGAATCATTATTATCAATTGTATTACTAACATTAACCGAGCTATTACATAATGTACTGTAATTTCACACCACCGAGGTTCAATCCAGTGGCGGCTCGTGACTTTTGGGTGTGCTAGAGTGCTAATATTTATTTAAAAAATGGCATTATTGAAGCTGTTGTAGCCGAAATTTAATTTTTTTTCGAAAATCGGTTTTTTGTATAAAAATTTTGGAATTTTCAGTTTGGCGGTGCCCTGCACAGATTTCTTGAAAAATCTTCATACAAAAAATGCATACTTTGTCTGCCACATTTTTTCACTTCGTACCTACCTCATTTGGACAATTTTTTTTTCAAAAATGACCTTTGATTTCAACAGCATTTCTTTTGCTCTTTTCTATAGCCAAACTTATTTTCTGAGCCATCTGTGTTGTACTTCCACAGATACTTTATATGACAAAGTTTTAACATCAAGTTTTTAAACCTTCCAACTAGTCATAACAAAACTATTCATAGTCCAAAGTAAAAAAAAGTTTTCAACTGTTGTAACAATACAGGTGTAACAGCTCTATTCAAAAGATTTGAAATGAAATATGTAAATGTAATTTTGTTAATATATTTTTTCATTCATAAACAATTGTTTTTTTCATCACACCTCTCCACTAAGTTATTGGGTTTACCTAAGTCACGCACTCCTTCTCGTTCTAGCAGTACGATAACAGATGAGACAGAGCATGTATAATGTCATTCGTAGTGACGTGTAGCAGCGTGATCAGTGGCGATGTGTGATAGTTAACAGAAGTAATGACGCATTTGTCCAGTTAACGACTAACCGCCTGATTCTAAATTTTATTTTTTCTGCAGCCAGCTCAACTCCCCTGTGCCCGGCCTGCCCTACATCACGGAGAACATGGTGATGAGCGTACGCTACTGCGACGCCACCTACCCGGAGGACTTTGTGTTCCCGGCCATCCGGCTGGCGCACGCCGTGGAGCCTACCCGAGTGCTCAAACCTGGGGATCTGTCGCACGAACAAAACAGAAACTTCCGTCCGCAGATCGGTGAGTTTATCTGACACTGTTGTTTAGTTGGATGGTAAAAGTAATTACCCAAGTAATCTTACGTCACCCTCTTCTATTAACTTGTTGAAAGCCAGCATACAAAAAATTTTTTTTTTCAATACGACGTTAAATATTTGACAGTTTTCACCTTTCTTACGAATTCAATTTTTATAACATTTCTTTTGTGATATATTACAAAAGTTATATCAAAATAATGTAGATAAAACGAATTTCCTAATAACCACTCAAATCTATGCTTTCCACAATGGATTTATATTAAAAAAAAAACAATGAATAAAATATATAGACTTCGAATATGTCAGCGTTCATATTATCAAGCGGCAGCCATTTTGTCCGCCATCTTTGGTGCTCAGCGTATCATTGGCAATTAATTTGAGTGGCTAAATGCTATCCAGTATTTCATTACGTCAAGAACGAGAATGGCTCAAGCGATTCTGACCTTGTTCTTCATACAATTTCTTTATACATAAAGGGCAAAATCGCTTCAAAAATCCGGACCCGCCGGGGGGACTGCGGCCTTCGAGAGGTTAAAGGTTGCGCTCAAAAGGTTAAAAAATAAAAAATCGTTTTATTTACCCTCTCAAGTTGGGGTCATTCTAAACTCGATAAATTCTTCAAACTATCAAATTGGCTATTTTGAATTTTTGACATTTGAATGGTTTCCAATTCTGTATTTTGTCAGCTGATTATACAAAAGACCATTTTTTTTTACAATAATAAATTTCCTCAGGGCCTATGTCATCTTTAGGGAAGATGTGTGTAGGGATCTTTTCGGGAAAAGGAAGGAGAGGTTCTGGGAAGGAAAAAGAAATAATATGTTGTTGTTTTTCATCAGGAATGGCCCCA
This sequence comes from Limnephilus auricula, assembly GCA_951813805.1. Classification (NCBI taxonomy): domain Eukaryota; kingdom Metazoa; phylum Arthropoda; class Insecta; order Trichoptera; family Limnephilidae; genus Limnephilus; species Limnephilus auricula. The sequence goes on from OX638404.1 coordinate 31,710,632, forward strand.
TACAACAGACAGGCCCAGCTAGGGCAGGGTGGACACAGGATGTTGGGGCACCACACCAACAGGCAATACGGAAACGTACAGCCTCCGCCCAGCCTCCAAGGGGGTAAGTCTACTTTTTTTACTTATACCTTCCAAATGGTGTGTGACAGATGTTTGTAATATTGATGTCCACAGCTGCGTATTTTAGGACGGTGAGAAGTGGAGGCTGATTCATCGGATCGATTGGTTTAGGAGTCGTCATGCTCAGCAGCATTTACGTAATAATACAACATTAAAAAATATATATACATTTAGTGATGTTTCACAAGAGGACCCGTGTCTGTACAGTGTAAAGACACAAGAACTATGTCGCAACTCTATAGGGCAGCAATGTAAGGCGGGTTAGGTATAAGCTGTAGGAAGGGATTTATTAATGCGGGTCTTGAAGAGGCCCGGATTAAATGAAGGAGGAAAAACAGATGCTGGAAGCTCATTCCACATACGAGTCAACTTACCAAAAATGAGTCAAACAAATGACCCGTTCTCATGAAGCCAACATCAACTTAGAACTGGTGTTCCTCTCGTGTCTGTTAAGTTTAATGCATGTGCACTGGTGCTCCGGGGATCAATGCTGCTAGCTCCTTAGAGCAGGCTCCATTAAAATATCTGTAGAATAGACTCAGCATGCAGGTTATACACGGTGTCCAAAAACTCGTAGTTCAAGCAAGAAGCTGGTGAGTCTATATCACACAGAGAACACAAAAAAAAAATTGATCTGAGCATTTTGGAAAAATAATAAAAATTCGGCAACTACAGGGTTAAAAAACTTTTAAGCAGGGTCGATGCTTCTACACACTTTAAAATACATTAAACAGCTGATATTAACCCCGTAACAACCATTTTGACCATTCGACTTTCAGATTTGACCTAAAAAATTCCAACTTTGGTCTCGATTTATTCGAAAACGAAAGCTCAAATCAAAAAAAGTTGTACCACAAAATCGACTCTAAATGTGATATAGATTCACCAGTTTCCTGCTTGTACTACGAGTTTCCGGATACCATGTATAACACTAGAATTTTTCATGAATTTTTTCAATGTTTAAGTGTAAGACGATTCATACGTGACCCAGATTATACAATTTGACTCCAATAAATTTGGGTTTATTGTCAAGGAGTCTTATTGTGAATGAGTTATGGAATTATTTACATGATTGTAAAATGTTATTTACTGTCGAAAATAACTCCTAAATCTTTTATCTGAGTCAGGATATGAAAAATATTACCCTTTGATTAAATATTCAAAAATGATTGGCTGTTTTGCTCTTGTGTATGAGATGACATTGCATTTTGGTGTGCTGAAGCAACTCTTGAAGCTTACTTGAATCAACGGTTTGTTTTTGTTAAATTTGCGATGGAATCTAAATTCATTTGCAAAAGGACGCAGTTGATTATAAGGTATATTAAGTCATCTGCAAACATTAAATATTACGAATGAGTGATGACAGAACCTATATTATTATTGAAAAACAGGAACAGAAGTGGTCCCAAAATAGACCTTTAAAGAACTCCAGAGAAATGGGCAAATAGGTTCAAAAAGTACAACCTTTATGGCTCCCTTTGACGACCGCTGCGTTGTGTTTCATATAGCCGTTCATAGCAGCTCTGCACCAGTCGGTCGGGCAGACTGATTTTCAAAGGGAGGATGTTGTGATTGCAGAGAAAATTAATTTAGAAGATGAATTTTTACCGGCCTCAGCAATTTTATTTATATTGAGGGACCTTCCCCTTTCTGTGCTAAACAAATCAGTGCGTTCCGGTGTTGTATAATCACTACACAAGTGGGCATAATGGGCGATTGAAAGGCGGAAAAAGATTAATTCATAGCAAATTGCTTTATTTAATTATAGTTTTAGCGAAAATGATAATAATTGATATTTATTTGCTGAAAACATGAAAAAACACCAGTAGACACTCTCAAGACAGACGAGGGAACCACTCAGAATGAATGCCTCTGACGGTGTTCTGCTGCAGCCAGTTGGCGCTCATATACGGATCAAAAACGACTGACCACAATGGTTCTTTTTCTCGTGCTCACTTACAGCAAAGCTGGTGAGAGTGAGACGTGAATAGTAGACATTGTTTGATTGTGTTGGTGAATTTATTTTCGATTTTCACAAAATAAAGTTTTGATGTTCATCAAAAGATGTTCCGAAAAGGTACTAATTATTAGAAAAAAATAATTTAAATTAAATGGGTAAAAATGTATAACAGAAGATTACCTAATATCTGAACAGAGATATTAAAGGTTCAAGAAGTATGTACTAGATACACATCGCAGGCAAGGCTGGGTTAACGAGTGATTCCTGACATTATTTGCAATAAAAAATGTTTTTGAATTTTTTTTTTCCGGCAAGTTATCAGCGCACGCACTCATATATGTATACTAGTTTCGAGAAAACATTTTTTTTGTCTGTGTTTGATAAATACTTACTTATTTTTATTATTTTATCCAATACATGAATGTATTGCCGAGGAACACCTAAAATATGAATTCTATGTTTAGTTATTTACAATTTTAATTTTTTTTTTATTTGTTCATTCATATTCAAACCCGCTAAACTACTTATGTAGTTTGTCAGCAGAGACATCATTTTATATAATTACATGATACAATTTAAACGGTATATGATGCTACATAATTACATAAATTGGTTAAATTACAGAAAAGTATACATAAATAGCAGCATAAGCCTTATATAATAACCAACTTAAAATAAATGTATGAACAAAATAGTATAATCAATAAGTACATCAATAGTTTCATAGATAGATAGGTAGGTATGTCAGGTATTACAAAATAATTATTTTTCCATTTCCTAAAAATGTGAATTCCATTGTGTAATAATGCTTCAGTGGGGCATCAATATAAATCATTATTATCCAATAGCCATTTCCTTAGATTATATTTAACTTTAGCAGTATACATGTTATTATTTTTAATTGTCATTGGTAGTTGATTAAATATTTTGGGTACAATATAGTTTAAAGTTCTTTCACTATACTTATTGGTACATTTCGGAACCACCAATCCTTCATTTTGAGTGAATCTTGTATTAAGTTTATGGCAAACTCTTTCCCTAAACAATGAATCAGACAATATAACATGCTGACTTACAATATTATAAAACAATAATCCTTTGGCAGGTAAAATGATAGAAATAATTATAGACATGTCACATCAGTTGACAGCACCAGTGAGGAAGGGTTAACATAATATTACATATTTATGCAGGGTGTCAAAAGACGTTTTTATCATATTTTAACCAGTGATTCCTGACATTATTCAGGGTAAAAAATGTTATCGAAATTTTGGTCTCCGGTGACTTTTTTGAAGTTTTTTTTTCTTCAAAACCTGACCTAACAAAAAAAATTGTTCCACATGTCATCACTATTGACATCCCTTTCCCAACTGTCCAATGCCTACTGATTTTTAATGCTTTTAGTTACAAAAAAAAAACATCTAAATGTCACCGGAGACCAAAATTTCGTTAACATTTTTATTCCAAATAATGTCAGAAACGGGTTATAAAGTATGTCATTTACGTCCATTAACACCCTGTATAATATTGTAGCGTGACAGGCGGGTAAAAAAATCAGCCCGAAATAAAAACAATATTTTTTTCTCTATTGTTTATTGTTTCTTCTTCACATTTTAGGTATAACAGTTTACAATACAATTTTTAACCTCACTAGGACAAGCCTGTGTTGAGGTTAACAATTATTTACTTAAAGTAACAAAATAACACAAAAGAAAAAACAAAAATAATATAGGTAAAACGACTATAAGGCGCTCCGCCCACTGAGGCAACTGAAAACCAACTAAAACCGGCTGTTTTCTCTGTCTTGATTGGTCAAAAAGCTTGGTTAACCATAGATGACGAACAATCAGCTGACAGTTGGCAACTATCAATGGCCGCCCAGGGAAATCATCCGTGACAGTCGCAAGTCACCGCTTGCGTTACCATTGACAACGGGGTTTTGTGTGATTGTGTAGTGCGCGGGCCATCACATTGTCATACAAATACAGTTGGCAGTTGAGAGTTTTCAGTTGCCTGAGTGGGCGGAGGCGCTAATACGACTATTTTCAAATTCGGATCATCTCTCGGGCCGGCTTGTAGCCAATCACAGATAAATGCGTGAGGGTGCGCGTGTGTGTGCCTGAGTAACACCAAAATACACTGTCGTCTACAAGGAGTCTATCTGCCGAGTTTCAGCTTGATCGGTTGTCGGGAAGTGGCTTAACTTCCACTTCCAAGATTCGCAATTATTCATTAATTCAAATAGATGTATTTTAAAAGAAAAGTAAAAGCTTAGATTAGAGTATAAAAAAGATTGACGATACTTGAATGAAAAAGATATGACAGTTTTATTTTGGAATTTATTTATTTATTTGTTTGTAAGATTTACACAGTACATTACATATAAGTTGTAAGGTATTTTAAATAAATTACATGGTTTTATACCGATTACGTAAATCTGTAAATTGTCAATAGGTAATTTCGCCTGCGTTTTAAAACTTAATTATGATGAAACTAATGAAAAGAATCAAACATTGGTTGACTAATAAAACATAAATGAAAGAGTATGGGTGGAGAAAAATTTACATTTTAAAATCAAAAATTATTTGCTCCCTAAAGTTTAATAAAACGATAAGAAATTAATAATTTGGTTTTTTATGTTCGCAATGAATAGTGAAAAATGTCTAATTGTAATAATTTTTCTTAATGGGTATAAGTTGCGCGAGTGTTTGGTGAGTTATTTGCTGCATTGGTGTTGTGGGCTTCTATGTGAAGAAGAGAAATCATTGTAAATCTTTTATTATTTATCTAATGCCTTTTTGATTCCTTCCGTTACCGCCCAAAATAACAAGCAATCATTTGTTCCCCGTCATGTCTGCCATTACATTACCTATCATTAAATTAATAATAAAATCTCCCGCCTACCGCCCTCGCCTCTAAAGCCCGCTCCGGTGGCCGGCGGAAACTGCGACACGCGCGCCCTCTCGCGACTTTGTTTTCCGTTACGCCCTCATTTGTTTTCGAACCATATTCAAATCATATTATTTTTGTGCCGAAAATCGAGCTGGTAGTGGAGAGCAATTTTTTGGTTCGAAATAGGGTACAATCAAAAACTGGAATATTCAAACATTTTTTTACGACAGTAACGTTCATCGTTCACGTAGCTACTTACAAGCGACGCTACCGCTACCTGTCATACTATTTTGCTAGTGCAGCGCCTAGCGGCGATTTCAAGCACTAATAATCGTATGGAAAAAAACAGACGAGTGGCGATCGCGTCGCTTGAACGTAGCTCCATGGAAGAACGGCGTAATAGTCTTTCAACAACGTTTTGAATATTCACATTTCAAATTAGGACCAAAACGCCTTCCTTCGCGCGGTTTGGCTTGTGACGTCACTGCGCACTCCTTGACAGCCGCCATTAGTCGAGTTTAATGTAATCCAGTAATCAATCTTCAGTTGATCATTTTTTAACTATGTTGAATTCCATCACATCACGGCTATCATTATTATGTAAATAAGAAAGCTCAAATATCTCTACTGCAACGGGTTCAAAATTAGCTTTAGTGATAGAAGACGTGATAAAGGAAGACTTGATTTCGAAGAAAATATAATAAAGTGGGAAGGTAATTCGATAAAAAAGTGTACAAATACAACTTCTTCAACACCAAACAACTCGGCCTCGTGAATGCGTTGTGACGTCACAATTTCGTCAGTCAATCATGGCTAGTTTTTAATATTTGAATTTTCACACAACTTTAAAAGTGAATTAATTAATATTTTATTTATTTATTTTGGGGGTTTTAAGTATGATATTCGAGTTTAGTTTAGTTTAAATGCATTGAAAACACTATATTACATACACTGCATGTACCCTATTATAAGTAGGTATCTACCTACTGGGATTTTTTCGCGTTTTTTGTCCATCTCTTTCGTTTTTTTAAAACGTAACTCTCGATTATACCCAACGCTTCTTTTATTTGAGTGAATTTTAATGTTTTTGAAACTATTGATTTGGCAACATTTCGATAGGTACCTCATATCGGCAATACGATTTGGGAGGCGGGTATGGATACCGCCGCCCCGGGAGAACCATTTATTGGATAACCAACACATCTGCCGTTGATCGCCCCAAATGGTTTGCTACGTTTGGTGACTTAGCAGGGGTGCGTCTACCCACCAGCTGCATGGCAGGCTGGATTGGGAGAGGCTGGTTTAGGGAGACCCTTTGACCCCTCTAGCTGATCTCTCTCGACCCATCGTCTTGCACCGCAGCGGGAGGGATGGCCACGTTTGTCTGTCACTCCTGGACATACTGACCCCTAGATTACTACCCACCCCTCGTACATTTTTCCTTCCCAGAACTGCCTCTCAATTATTTTCCTAAAAATACCCCTTACACAGCATCTCCAAAGATGAGATAGGTCCTGAGGAAATTTTTTCCTCGGGGCCTAATATATATAGATAACTAATGTAACAAACAAACAAAAAATCATAAAATTCATGTTGTTATTTTATTATCCATCTACTGTGAAACAACCGAACTTTCGCAGAATTTGATTTTTAATTTTGATGAATTTTTCATATTTGTGAAACCATCCCTCCTTGGAATGATAGATTATTTTGAAATGTAAATCTCGATTATATATAGGTAGGTACTCAAAGTTTATTTCATTTGAGAGAATTTTAATCTATTTAAAACTGTTGCTTTGATTGAACTATTTATCAACACTTCGATAGGTACCTCAAATCGGCATTATTTCATGACTTTAATCGATAGTTTGTATTTTGCCGAACTTTTTGATAGTTCGGTATAGTGTAGGTACTTGCCCAAAATGCAATACAGCAGGGGGAGATTTGAACAAGGGGCTGGTTGTGGATAAAATAGCTTGGGGAGATTTCGGAAGTCCGACCTCTTGTGTCGGCTGATTGACGACGGATTAAGTGGCGGCAATCAAACCAAATTCAACCAACCGAACCGTTCTATCCTCTCGTCAGGGTGTAGCGGGTCACATGGCGGTTTTATTAGCCCCTCGCGTCTAGATCTAGACAAAAATATCATTTCACAGTACGGGATCAAACGCTGAATTAAATTCCACAGTGCATCGTCTGCATATACTTGGTAATACATGTGTTGTTGATGATGATATAAATATTGAAAGAATATTTATTTATTTATTTATTTTTTCATGTTCTCTATAAAACAATTATACACCAATATATCATGGAGAAGATTATAAATTTCAAAGTACACAAGGGCAGTTTTACTACTTAGTGACATGTGCTAAAAGATAGTTGCATATCAACATATATACATTATTTATTTTAAAAATAACGAAAATATTTACGCTTGACATTCATTTTACAAAAGATTCGCTGTTTTTAAAGTTACCCTGCAAAGAAATACTGATTTTGAAAGCATATGAATGACTCTTTCAGATTCGAGATTTGTTGTGTTGAAACTCTGACAAAGACAGGTAGGTACGTAGTTATTACCAGTTTTTTTTCAATACGGTGAGGAAAATTGCGGGAAACATTTCAACGATCACAATAGAGAGAGAGTTTTCAACAATCAGAAGTCTGTTTGTAGCCCGCGTGTGCTCGTGTATGCCATTCGAGATCCTTACGCATCGCTTGGAGTGGCTAGTGGAAGGGTTTACGAGAGCAAACGCCTAATTAATGAATAATTTGTTTGTCGTCCCGCCCGCCCGCTTTTCCCCGCTAATTGATCGCATTGTGACGGGTGACAGGCGCACAAAGGTCGCGTGCCTACATACTTATATTGTTGTTATTAACAGCGAGACAATGCGAGGCTAGGCGCAACCGTCCCGCCCCGACCTCCCCTTTCCCGCGCTTTATGGCTGTTGGGTAGGTACCCCAATACTTACTCTATACACAGCCCACCTCGCGGTACCTACCGGCGCACACAAGCACGGCCAAAGACAATTACTGCGCCAAAAATAGATAAAAATGTTGTCTCCAAACTAATCAAAAATACTTTTAAAATGTTATCTATAAACCAGTTCACAATGAATTGCAAGAATTTATCTTGAAAACGCAACCCAATTGCCAGCACATGTGCCCAAAGTTGAGTTAATTTTCGCACGGCCAATAGCGGTTAGTTTCGCCTGAAACATTGACGGAGTTACTAGGCTCGTCCTATTTTCCCTTTTTTATATAACCACTCGAGCGCTTTTTGCCACATTACTACGGCACTATTTCCAAAACCTCGGATTGCTTTGTTGCCAAAATGTGGCAAATTTTATTTTTATTTTTTTATTATAACGACTATAATATATTGTACATTTAAAATATAACAAAATAAATATTCTCTAGATCCTTTTAAATGTTTTAAGGTTAAAGATTTAATTATATATTTTTTATAAATCCTACAAATATGTCATAATATACAAAAGAATTAATTGGCTACATAGAACTATAATCATTTTGTATGTCTCCATATTCAATTCGGAGGTATGATTTTTTTAATGTGGGCGAAAAAATTTCCTTAAGCAATCCGAGAAAAAATATTTTAATTGCTCTGTCGCTTCAGTGGTTAAGGATGTTTTCAAATAGGATATTGAAGCGTCAGGTATGTACAGTCTGCAGTAATTGTTAAAATTAACAATTGTACTTAATATAGAACTAATATATATTTTTTGAAATACTATTTTTGTTAGAAAATTATATTGAATTTTTTACTCTAGCTAGAGTTATAAAAAAAGTTCCACCGGATCCCACTACTCTTTTATACAAGTTAGAATAAATATTTCATAACTAATGTAAAAAAACGTTGAATGTAAATCGAGCGCTTTTCTTTCAGGTAATCTTTGTTAGTCCCCCTCTAATGGAAATCAGAATTAAAAGAAAAGAACTATATACTTTTAATATTTAAAAAAATTACCATTTTTAAAAGTTATCGTCATTTTACAGTTTAATCGAAATTATATGTATATACATGTTGTTAACCGCTTGGGCACGTAAGCTTGTTTTCACGACAATTTAATGTAGGTAGACATAGGAATGACGTATGCCCCGGACCTGAGTTATTTTAAATAAAAAAATACGATTACCTGGCTCCAACTTACCCTATTAATAAAGGTATTTTTTTAAAGATTTCCTTAGGTATTTCTGACCAGAATATCAGATAAAAATATTTTTGACGTCGTAAATTGATAAATCGATCTAGTGTGCGGCGGCCGTGGAACAACATGAGGAGGGATGTTTAATGACGCACGTAACCCGCTCGCTCCTCGCTGGCATGCCACCCTGGTACCCTGTACCCTGGTACCCTGTACCCTGTACCCTGTACCCTGTAGGTAGGCGTTCAATACGAGGCGAGAATTTCGCCAAAACGGGGTAACAAAGGTAATTTCAACACTTGAAGATGTCAACAAATTAATAATTTAATTGTAAGACACAATCAGGCTTCAAACATTCGAGTACAAACCCCCACCTCGGAGTTTTCCATAATCCCTCAAAAATCGGGCGTAATTTGTCAGAAGGTAAAAACATTTCCGCTTTGCGATAAAATCGAAATAAATGGAATGTCACTGAACGCATCCGAAAACATAAAACTGTTGTTGAAGGGTGATGAAATACGTTTTCATTTTTTTTTAAATTCGAAATTAACATATAATTTTTGAAATATAACATTTTTGAATGCAAACATAAGAAAGTCTTAAAAATGGCTCACCTTACGGGTTTTCTTACGAAAATTACTGATAACTAAAAAAATATATTAAAAAATGTATTATAAAAGACCGTCGCCTCACTTTTTTGTCATTTCATGTAAAAATAAATAATGAAAAATTCCCAAAGTTTCATAATTGTTTTCGAATTGCGGTCGGAAACTTGATTTCATCGTTAACCATTGGAATATAAAGCGTGGTGTTTTTCTTTCTAGCGCCGCTAAGATCACATTTCTAACCATGATAGTAAGGGAGACGCAATGATTTTTATGGGAACAAATTAGTCTGAGGGTTAAAAACAACGTTCTTGTTTTATAGCTTTGTTCACAATGCAAAGAAGCTATATATAATCCAGTAAATTTAAACACCTTACTTTGCATCAAATTGGGTAGTTACGGTTTTTGGTATATTGTACATGACGGAGACCTGATGAAAAAAAAGTTTTCGACCTCCGTCGACCTCCGGATCTTTTCGCCGATCTAAATTTTTTACTTTTTTTTCAGTTTTTTTCAATTTTGACCCCGAAGATCTCATTTTTCAGCAAAGAATTTTGTACATGACGGAGACCTGATGAAAAAAAAGTTTTCGACCTCCGTCGACCTCCGGATCTTTTCGCCGATCTAAATTTTTTACTTTTTTTTCAGTTTTTTTCAATTTTGACCCCGAAGATCTCATTTTTCAGCAAAGAATTTTCAATACCTTTTTAAAGTAGGTAGACTAATTTTTTAACGATATAAATTGTTTTTCTGCGAATTTAATGGTGTTTAAGATACAGCTGTTCAAAATTAGTCAAATTTTTCATATTTTGTCAATTTTAGCGGTTTTAAATTGGGAATCTGTGAAATGCCTAGGTACCTAAAATTCAACAAATCCAAACTTGGCCTCAAAAGAGCCCTCTCGCCTTCGATCATTGATTTAAAAAAATTGGACCATAACTGTCCGAACAAAAATAGTCGCGTGAAACGCATTGGCGCTGGGACAACATATACCCAAGCAATGAGCATTTCGTACACCATCTTCTTACTATAAGCGTGTTTTATTTTTTTATTTGAATACCGCACAGGGGTCCCAACTGCCCGAAGCCAGTGTTACTTTGGCATCCCCAAATGGGTTATTTCATGAGGGTGAAGGGAGTATGTTATTAATTTTAGTTTATTTAACGATATTTATTTATGTATCGTTTTTAATCTCTTCTTCTTCCTTTCACTGTCCCAACTCATTGCCTAGGTAGGCTGTTGGGGTCGACTCTCCTCGTTCTCAGGTTGTAGCTTCTTCGGTTCTGGGTATCGCTCTCTTCCAGGCCGTTTCTACTTAGGATTTTGGAGCATTGAGTCATCCAGGAGTTCTTTGGTCTTCCTCTGGATGACTGTCGATGAAGCTCCATAGACATTGCCTGCTTCACTGTGTGGTCTGGTGGTCTCCGTTTTATGTGACCATACCATCTCAGCTGTCGTTCATCTAGCTTATTGTTTATGTCCGTGATACCCAGGCTACCACGAATGCGTGAACTTTTAATTTTATCTTTTAGTGACACTCCTGCCGACCATCTAAGCATTCGCATTTCTGCTGATTCAAGTTGCCTGGTGTAGGAGTTGTACATGGTCCAGCATTCGGAGCCACACATTATCGTGGGTTTAACAATAGTCTGGTATACCTTTCCTTTTAGTTTTATAGGCATTTTTGTGTCACACAAGATTCCTGTTACGGATTCCTGTTATGTATCGTTTTTAATGAACAACAAAAATCATCCTCGTTATCCAATTAACCTGACTAATTTGTTGTTTATACCCGCCCCCAGTTTATTTGATCGTCCCTACTATACTACTGCCCGGGGCGAAATTACAAGTCAAAAGGTTCCTTCCGTGCGTGAAGACTTGCCCCGCTCTACACTCTCCCCAACTCTCTCCCCCATGTTATGCCAATTCCATTATTGAATTCTCTGCTGCGACTTGTTCGCCACTTATGTGCCCCCGATCGCTAGCCCCGAACTGACAACTGCACATAATAGTTATTTTAATGACTTTATTTTTTTTTTACTTTTAGTTTTGTTACAAAATTTAATTCTCTGGTATATTCGGGTCACTTACGACCATTTTTACCCGACGCTGGTGTCGTCAACGCGTCTGAGCGTTGTTTTTATAAATCGTCTTTGCAATCTTTGATACCTCAGAACGTAGTAAGGCAAAGTTAGAACATGGTTAGAACCTTATCCAAAATCCAACCAATGTGTGCGCATCGTAACAACGATCAACGTTCAAAGTGATGTTACCTTTTAAAATATGAAAGCTTAGAAACTTGATGTTAGAACTTCGCCACACAATTATCTATTGAAATGCAACACAGGCTTTGAAAATTATTTTGGTTATGGAAATATGCAAAAGAAATTTAAAAAAATGTCAGTTAGAACCTTCTCAGAAAGATAGAACAAAAGCCGCAATCTCCATCTATTAATTGAAGATAACTAAATGGAACAAACATAACAAAAGTATGCTTTATTATTCATAGCATTCCGATGGTCGCGGGTTCCAACCCGGCGCCGGCGTGCGCAAATACATTTTGTTTGATTAGTTTGTGTTATTTCACAATTAATTAATTCAAATAATATATAGTATTTTTGCGGCACGTTCCAGAGTGGAAGATTCTCTCAGTATCGCCCTGGTACCTTAACAAATATTAATTTTTTTTGGATTTTATTGCAAAGCGGGAATATTTTTCGCATCTGAAAAAATACGCCAAATTTTTGAAGGGTTTTAAGAAAATAGAATCAATACCTCCCTAACCTTGTGATACTTTTATTTTATATTAAAAAAATTACGCCAATTATACTAAGGAAATGGCTACTTTTCTAAGCTTCTACAAACGTTATTTTCAATATTAATATCACGGTAATTTGTCAATGACGGCTTATGCCTGCGTTGTCGAGGGGTAAGGATTTCGACTCCCAATCCGAAGATCGCGGGTTCGAACCCGGCGTGCTCAAATAATTATTTAATTTGTGTTATTTCACAATTAATTCATTAAAAATAATATGTAGTATATTTGGGACACATTCCAGAGTGGAAGATTCTCTCAGAATCGCCCTGGTGTTAGACCACCATTCAGAATTGAAACGTTGCTCGAAATGGGTTTAGCCGTGTTTAGGGACTAGATCTGAATAGCCAGGTACTTGCCCTCCTTTCTCTTCCCCATCTCCTTCCCTTCCCCACTTACCTTCAACCTCACAACAAACTCCAATTGGGGATGCCATAGTTTGACTGACTCCAGACGAGAGCGTTGGGACTCTTGTGAGGTATTCACTATAAAATATAATTAAAAAAACGAAATGAACACGCCTCATATGTTCACGTTTATTATACAATATCCGATACAATTATCCAAAAATACTCCAGAGTAAGCATTGTTTTAAAAAAAAAATTATTTCTGGAATGCATTTTCTTTTTGACCACCCGTTCTCCACAAGTTTTAGTTAATTTCCACCTACATAATCAAGTCTGATGGAGTGACAATGCGTAGTGCTCGTTATGCACTCGTGGCCATCTTGAGGCTGATTGAAGCACCGCGCTGCTGGTGCTGGGGACACCCTGACTATCCCGCAGTAAATACATCCTCATTCACACCCAATTGCCTCTTCAAGTTTGCCGAATTGTCGCCATTACGATTTTATTGATTTTGGAATGCGTGCAATGCTAAACAAGCTCGGAATCTTAATTTGACCGTATATTCGGTCGTAAGTAGGGTACACTGTGATAACTTGGCTATAGTACCTTACTTCGGTACTATAGTCACAAGTAAATAAAAATCTCAACTTAAGGGGCGGCTATGGGTACCGCCGTCCCGGGAACCATTTATTGGATAACCGACAATTGGTTATCCAATAAATGGTTATCCTGACATGGGTCACCCCAAGTAGTCCGCTATGTTTGGTGGTTTAGCAGGGGTGCCCCGGCTCATGGGGAGGTTTGTCTAGGTCTTGGCGGTAAATCTGTTTGCCCACCTACTGCGTGGAGGGCCGGATCGGGACAGACTGATCGAGTGATTGGGTCACCCCAAATAGTTCCGCTACGTTTGGTGATTTAGCAGAGGTGCCCGGTTCATGGTAAGGTTTGTCTAGATCTTGGCGGTAAATGTGTTTGTCCACCTACTGCGTGGAGGGCCGGATCGGACAGACTGATCAAGACGTTTTGACTTCTCCAACCGAACTCTCTGTTTTATATATATGAATACAGTAACTGCTCTCGTCTGGAGCCAGTGAGAGTACGGCACCCCCAATTGGGTTAAGTTGTGAGGCTGAAGGTAGTGGGGAGGGGAAGAAGATGGGGATGATAAAGGTAGGGAAGTATCTGGTTATTCAGATCACCATAAACGGCTAAAGCCATTTCAAGCAACGTTTTAGTTCTGACTGGTGGTCTTACACCAGGGCGATACTGAGAGTATCTTCCACCCTGGAACGTGTCCCAAATATGCTACATATTATTTTTAATTAATTAATTGTAAAATAACACAAATTAAAAAAATAAATAATTATTTGCGCACGCCGGGTTCGAACCCGCGACCTTCGGATTGGGAGTCGAAAGCCTTACCCCTCGACAACGCAGGCCTATGCCATCATTGACAAATTATCGTAATATTAATATTGAAAATAACGTTTGTAGAAGCTTAGAAAAGTAGCCAATTTCCTTAGTATAATTGGCGTAATTTTTCGTATATAAAATAAAAATATCACAAGGTTAGGGAGGTATTAATTCTATTTCTTTAAGAAATTTTCGATTTTTGTCACATTTTTTCTTATTATTTTTGAAAAATTTCTCATAGGCTTTATTTAATTCGTATATGTACGTATAAAATATACTGATTTTTGTATTTATTTTTTCTAAAAAAAAAATCGGTCACTAATTTACGGCTAGTCTGGTCCAAGCATGCCCAACCCGCTGGCCAATTGAAAAATTTTGCAGCCTGGAATAAAGTTTTCAGCTTTTTATGTTTTGGATTTTGATATTCATACAAATTAAGATAAACTTGTTCTCGTAAATTTATCACATTTCTATTATATTTAGTGAAATTAAAGCTTTCTTTTTATTAGGCCTCGGACTCTCGATTGGGGTTTTGATTCATTGCTTAAAAAGTGCCAACGCACGGTCGCACTAGGAATTTACGGAAACAGCAGACGAATTAACCGGTTTTTACTGTATTTATAATTATTATCTATATATGTAGTGTGTATGTACACCTTAAACGTTTTTGTTATTGTACTGTTTATACTAAGTTTTGTGTTAACACATCATAAATTATATATTTGGTTCTTAATTTAATATTGTTGGGTTAATTTGATTCTGCGGTCACCGGAAAGTGACATTTAAATGTAAATATTTTCGCAAAGCATCCCTTATTCGAGAGGTCTCCCCAAGGGAAGGTGAGGAGGTCGGGGAGGATTGGATTCGATTAAGGGCAGTGACAAAATAGCCTAAACTCAATTTTCCCCCTCTGTCCTCCGAGCTATATATACCTGTTTATGCAATTATTTGATGCCCCGTGCCCAAGGGATCGGATAAACAAATTTACTTAAAAAGGGCACCCTTACACACGGAAATACATATATAAAATTGTTGTTGAAGCATTAAGATCTCTGGGTTTATGAAATTTTGACTACATCTTCTCTCTGTAATTTCTAGATCCTTTTGTTGAGGTCCCGGTGTGGGTTTGTTTTTTAAACAAATCAACAGTTTTATTCAGAGGTTGATAAAATTTTGCACTCTTTACCTTTAAAACAAAATGAAGGGTCACATCAGTCTTTCGAAAAACTTTTTTCGAAAACTACCCTACCCTCTTTTTCCACCCCTTTAAGCAGAATTTCGATAATTCTTGATGAAACAAATTTTCAACATAAGAGGAAAATTACTGTCTACGTTCGATTTTATAAAACAATGAGTAACGCCCGGGCAACGCCGGGGACCTCTTCTAGTTAAATTTAATATTATCCATAGTCTGCGGTGTGATATCTAAATAAATCTATGGTATTCTAAAGAAAAAAAAAACATGTACATGTTCATTTTAAGGCAGCATTGCGTTAATTGGTCAGATGCATTGTACATAATGTACATATTATAGTTTTGTATCGCTGATCGAAGAACCGGTGGATGCAATGTTTTGGCCATAGGTTTTTTTTATGTTTGTCTAGTTTGTAGTTAGAAGTAAGATTGTAGAAATGTATTGAAATTTGTACAGCGCCCTTGAGGTGATTTTTCACAAAAACGGCGTTATATAAGTCATCCAAATATTATTATTATTATTTTCATATATTATGTCATGCTCATTCCAGTCTGATAGGTGAAGATTGCACAAATGATAGTTAATCTCCAAAATCAGAGTGTACAAACAATAAGAAGATAGATTTCTCTTTTTAAAAAAGCGGATTACAATCTTTAGAGCACAGGCGTCAGATATGTATGCTGTCCTTGTTCTACCGGTATTACAAGCGTAATTGATCCCTTCGGCACCGTGCATAGTCGGCAAACGCGCCGAACGCGCGCCCGACGTATGTACATACCCAGTTGACCTTTGTCATATGAGAACGAGTCACTTCTACGACTGAGTTCTATTCTTGAGTTAAACAGCTCGGCTGTGGAATGATTTGCCGGCCTCTCTCTTTTCAAGACCCATTTTACCTCCTTCCTCTCCTCAAAAAGACCCTCCACACATCATCTTCAAAGATGTACAGAAATTCATTTCCTCAGAGCCTCCTGTGTGGAGTTAATGTAAAAAATTACCCTTTCACAAAGCAAAAGACGTTTGTTGAAAATGAAGCGATATTCATTTCCTCTCATCAACTATTGCATTAAATTCGCCAAACTCAGCACAGCATTAGATTTATTATCACCCCTTCCGAAGGCTGTACTCTCTGCTCTGTGTCCTGTACTCTGTACCTCTGTCACCCTCGGCTTCCTGATTCCGATTGTGGCGTCAATGCGAGGGAATTTTCCGGGAAATAAACGCCCAAACACGCGGCCATTGTCGGCCGTGAGAAGCCTTTGTTGCCCGCCCCTCCCCCTCACCCCACCCCACTAAACCCGCCCAGTCTCCACCCCCCCGTCTGTACCCTCCTGACGCGTCGCCCGAATTCTGACAAGAGATAACGACATGTTTTCACAGTGGGACCTGCTCGTGTTTGCCGTGTAATGAAGTTGAAATAATTGTGTTGAAACGTGCTCAAGCGATGTCGGACAAACAATAACATAAGGTACCTACCTAAATTAATTGTGTCTTTAGTTAAAATATCTACATATCATAACATTTTAATTAATTAAGATAATATTAGCGAAACTCAATCTAAATCTGAAACAGAAAAATCTGAAAAAGATCGGGTCACGTCTGGGACTCGAACCCAGGACCTTCGGCTTTCCGGGCAGATGCTTTAACCACTGAGCTAATGTGTCCCTGTCCGATTCGGTCATATTTAACTTTATCATATTTCGACCGAGAACTACCAACATTATCTTCATTTTCTTAATTCATATTTTATTGGCTGCTATCTTTATGTATGATGGCAAGATTTAACTCGAACTAAATCCCATCTAGATAGTGTCAGGATAAATTATCAATTTTATTTAATATGCGACATCTATTGACCTTTCTGCAAGTCTAGGATGAAATAAAAATAAAAATAAATAGTTGTATGCCATTTATTATATTAAATTTACTAGATTAAATTATTACATTAATCACCCATTTATATTACAAGATTTCTTACATTTTACGTTTGGGAAACCTATACAAAAAAAAGTTTTAAGTTTATATATCAGCTAAATTTATATTATCAGCAAAAGATATAAATGTAACATGGTTGAAACAGGATGTTATGCATCATTGAAGAAGAAGATAACACTAATAATCTAAACGAAAATATGAAAAAGAACAAGATATAGAAAAATAAAAGATAACGGTCGCATCTGGGATTCGAACCCAGAATCTCTCATCTTACCGGGACACACGCCATTCCAATTTTTTTTTTTTTTTTTAAAGAAAGACAAACGTTCCCGGGTTACGAATAACCCAACAACATTTGAAAATCTCCTACTACCACCACACTAAGCGGAAGATGTTGCTTGTGTTGTGATGGAGGACTTAGCCAGCCGAGGAATCGAACACGGAACGCCTGGGTGGGACCCAAACGCGATGCCCACTGAACCACTGACCGGTCAAAATTAGAATTAGACCCCTGCCACCAATTATTTAAACATTTATTGATTCTTTCATTTATTAATTAGTCGAAGATAATATTATTAATTCTGAAATTTGAAAATTGTAATGTTTAAATAATTGGTGGCAGTAGCTTAATTGGAATGGCGTTTGTCCCGGTAAGTCAGGAGGTTCTGGGTTCGAGTTCCAGTTGCTCCTCTTAATCTTTTATTTTTCTGTGTCATGTTCTTTTTAATATTTTTGTTTGGATTATTAATGTTATCTTCTTCTTCAATGATATATTGCATTGATGGGAATAACTTTCAAAGCTTATAAAAAGAGAGTTGTTCTAATAAAATTTGGATGTTATGTAATTAATAAAGAGTAAGAATAGTACAGGACCTAAATGGCGACCTTGCGGTAAGAATTTAAATCGTGGACTATGTTAAAAAATAGTGGAAAGCTGTAATTTTAAGATGCACGTAATGAAATATTTGAGGGATTTTTTAAGCCAAACGGGCTGTAACTTTCCGAACTGCCCTCGTATGTTCATAATTCAGAGTTAAAAGATAATTTTTTTTAAATACAAATAAATAAAAATCTTTTTAAAAATTTAGGTGTGTGTTTTCCCCGTATTTCTAAAATCTGTTGCTACAAAAGCCCCGGCAAGGAATTCTCAAAAATAAATTTCCGTAATGTCTGTACAATCCTCCACCCCCCTCGAGTGGCTGGGGTTGGTTGGAATTGTAATTTTCCTCTGCGGGGATGCGGGAGGGAGAAGTGCGAAGGGTTTACTATACCTACTATTATACATATATTCAATATACATGGTAGGCTGGGCCATTAATGTGTGAAGGTTTTTTTTAAAGATATCATTTACCCAGTTGTCTCAAAAGTTGAGAAGGTACCTATGACTATATTTTAATCCACTCTTAATTTTTAGTTTCGACAGTAATTTTGCGTAGTGAAGGATTTTATCAAGTATTTGGGGCTCTAGATCACAGGTGGCTGCCATATTCAACAGTGGAGCGTACTTGCGATTTGTACAGGTGCCTCAGATGTGTATCTATTCTATATAGGATTTGGGGGTCCTGTACATTACGCCCAGCTTTTAAGGGGTTACCTTGACTCTGACTTCGAAGTACCAGTGCCTGAGCTGGAGGTCTAGCACGGACGATCGATAAGATATGTCAATACGATATTGACTAAATTCGTAATCTATGCTCAGTTGGCGTTAATTGCGCGCAAGGTTAACATGTGATTCCGACAGTCCAGTCGGTTGACAAAAGTTGCCAATTTTAGCGCGGCCTCCTGAGTGTTAGATAAGCTGTTGATATACGCAACTTTTTGAATAATTTCGTTCGTTTTGCAAAAAAAGGGTTTATTTACCAATGGAGATGAACTAACTAAGCTCTTAGAATTGAAAGAAGTCGATAATTAATTGATATAAATCGTATATGCGATCCATAGACTTAATTAATTCATCTGAGATGCTATCAGTTTATTCCGTTTGATCTTTGAGAAACGAAAGTGGTTCAAATATGACTAAAGACCTCATTAACTCCCGTTTAGTGTAAAAAAATACATGCGAAGTGCCAATGTATGTTAAAGTTAGAATTTCAATTCGAAATTGTCTACTTATTAATATTTTTAATTTTTACTTACCGGTTTGACGTTTAGGGATGTAAATCCATTGATAGATCCGCCAGTTTGCCAGCATATATCGATTTCTTAATATCGGTTCGGCTGTGCAACCGTCCTTGGGATACCGACATATCATATCGTCGGTAGTTTACGCCTGTCGATTCGATACTGTCTTCCCTAAATTGCTTGTGCTAAAAATAATAGGTACAATATAAAAACTCGCAATCCGAATTCCTACTGAAATATAACATGTCTTCATTGAATGGTCGAATTAGCTCGGTGGTTAGAGCAATGCCCCTGTAAGGCAGAGGTTCTGGGTTCAATTCTCAGCTGCGACCAATTTTTTTTCTATATTTTCTGTTTAACATTTATTGTTTGAGAATAGTTTGTAGTAGTAGTCTGCAATTTGGTAGGCGGGTATGGGTACCGCCACCCGGGAACAATTTATTAAATAACCTGTTGCCATAGGTGACCCCAAGTGGTTCGCTACGTTTTTAACTTAGCAGGGGTGCTCGGGTTCATGGGGTGAGGTTTGTCAGGATCTTGGCGGCGGATGTATCTGCCCACCAATTGCTTGGCAGGCCAGATCGGGAGAGACTGGCTGAGGGAGACCTTTTGACTTCTCCAGCAGGGCTCTCTTGGAACATCAAAGGTGATGTGCAAGGGCACCGCAGTGGGAGGGATGGAATCTTTCGTCCGGCGCTCCTGGACCCACTGAGCCCCAGAATCCTACCCACCCCTCACACATTTTTTCTTCTCAGAACATCCTTTTATAAAAATAATTCTCCACACAGCATCCCCAAAGATGACATCGGTTATGAAGGGATTTTTTTTAAATGCAGGGCCTCCTGTGTGGAGTTATTAAATAAGTTAATATTCTCTTCATCACAATGTTTCTCCTCTAAGAGTCAACTTTTGTTAATGTAATGATATATTTACCAGAGTGATCGTCAACGTTGGGGGGACCTGATAGGGCACGGAGAAGAAGTAACAGATTTTAATGTAAGCATGCTTTTATCTTCTTTCCTTGAATTTGAGATTGAACCCCCTGTGAAAAGGACTACGAACCGTTATGATACCCAGTATGCGCCAGTATGTGTTGGTAGGCAGTCAGGTCTGTTGGGAGGTGTGCCTTGCCGCCTAATTGGCCACCATTGTGCTGATGTCACGCGCACACTCCCTACTCCTCATTCCTCACCCTTCATCCCTTACTCCCCACTCCTCAATCCACACCGCTCACTTCTTCTGCCGCCCTGGGTCCTGCGCCCTGCGCCCTGGTGGCTTCCGCCCTAGGCGAATTATTTCAACTATCGCTTTTATTGCTTCCGATTTGGAACGTGTCGACAGTTGATTTCGCGCTCGGCTTTTCCGGAGGGGATGTTGTTGTTTTTATTTCGGATTAATTTTATAGTAGCCCCTTTTCAACACTGCTAGTTTTCCTGTGTACTGTGCGTGTAAATATATAGAGAACTAGCTTCTGCCCGCGACTTCGTCTGCGCAGGATTAGTACTTCGAGTAGCCTATTTTCTTTTCCTAGGTCCCATCTATGTTTATACCAAAATTCTTAAACTATTTATTTAAAATATCTATAATTCTTGATTCGATTCAAATTATTAGGCAAGTACTTGAAATACAATCATTAATTAAAATATTTGCTAAAATAGAATTTTTATTTAACAATCATTGTTTTTCAAAATGTTATTCTCGTGTTTTGACATTTTCTATTAAACAATAAAATTATGTAATATATGGAAAATAGCTAGTTTTATAAAATATAGCCTATATGTTATTATTTATTATGATGTATGAGCTATATTATTATAAAGTTTCATTAAAATCCATTCAGCAGTTTTTGCGTGAAAGAGTAATAAACACAAATACATCCATACAAACTTTCGCGTTTATAATATTAGTAAGATTACATTGTCGTACTTCAAACATAATACGTTTTACCATGACCCTTAAAAAAAAGTAAAATAATAATTCCCCACAGGGCCTACGTCATATTTGGGGATGTTGTGTAGAGGATCTTTTTAGAAAAGGAAGAGAAGGAAGTTCTGGGAAGGAAAAAAATATGAAGTATCAATCCAACTCTCCCACAGTGGTGCAAGGCGATGTTCCGAGAGAGTCCTGCTGGAGGGTTCGAAAGGTCTCCATCAACCAGTCTCTTCCGATTCGGTCTTCCACGCAGTCGGTGGGCAGAAGCATCCGCCGCCAAGACCCTTACTAACCTCACTTAATGAACCCGGACTAACCCTCCTTAGTTATCAGACGTAGCGAGCCACTTGGGATGACCTATGGGTTTCCATGACAACTCAAAATCACGGAAAAAGTTTTTATTAAAAAAAAAAGCGCGCATAACCTCACCTAACATAACCTATTTAACTATTTTTTTAAAATATGTTTAATACATTTTTTTCATCACTTTTAATGATTTTTCAAAGGTGTCGAAGTTGCATGATTCTGAGTTGTCCGGTCACCGGTTGTCCAATAAATGATTTCCGGAAAGGCAGTACCCATACTCGCTTCCCAAATTGTTGATAATAATTTATCCAAAATTACAATATGTATATTATACTAGAGCGCAGTTATTCCGAGGAGGTATGCGGATTCTGCTAAATATTTAAATGGACTTCTGACCCAGAAGTTTTTCAATCAAGCGCCGAATAAGTTGCGTGGACCTCCAAAACAATAAGATTGGGGCGATTCGATTCTAACTTTTGCTTCAGACATTCAATTATCGGACCTGTCCACCGCTGAACTCTGTTCCCCCCGCCGACACACAGTGAATCGATTAGAACAAGCTAGCTGGACAATTTTTTATTTAATTTTTTATTTTTTTTTTTTATTTAATTTAATTAATTATAATTATTCACATATTTTTAGAGCATACTATGTACAATATGTATATTTTTGGAGTAATAGAGGTTTATTTATGAATGTGTGATTTAAACCATTCGAGTAATACGTTCACCGTATCATAGAAAGATGTTTTAAAACAATGCATTTGGGGTCAGTCAATTCCTAAAAATCACACCGAATTGTTGATACTTAGCTAGAAATGTTCATGCCAATTTTAGAGAAATATAGAAAAATTAAAAAAAAAATTGACCTCTTACCAAATAATAAAATATATATACCTTTTTATTATTTTTTTTTTTTTATATATTTTTTTTTTTATAGAGAATACCTTACAAGAGTCCCAACTGCTCCCGTCTGGAGCCAGTGAGACTATGGCATCCCCAATTGGGGTATGTTGTGAGGCTGAAGGAAAGTGGGGAAGGGAAGGAGATGGGGAAGAGGAAGGTAGGAAAGTACCTGGCTATTCAGATCTAGTCACTAAACACGGCGAAAGCCATTTCACCTATGCATAATCATAAACACAATTTTAATCAATTATTATTTTAACATTCTAGAATGGTAGATACTTTCAGTATCACCCCATTGAAAGACATCCATTCAAATACGAAACGTTGCTTGAAATGGCTTTAACCATGCTTATTGACTAGATCTGAATAGCTATTTTTCAACCTCTAGTTTCCTCATTTCCTTCCCATCTCCACTTCCTTCAAGCTCACACAACCTCCACATACTTATCCAATTTGGGTACAACAACAATAATTGAGGATTTCAAAGTTCCACCGGCTTTAAGCAGTTGGGACTTTTGTGCGGTATTCAAAAAATACAGTGCTCTGAGTATTAATAATAAAAATTAGAATGAATTCCAAAAATTACAAAATATTTCAGAAACACATTTTTTTTTTCCAATCACTCTTTTTCACAATAACCTTTTCAGCAAACTTTAACACGGGACTTAAATTGAATATAATAACTCGAAGGAACTGAAAACCACTGATAAAATTGGTATTTCACAAACATTTGGTACAACAGACAATGTGCCTAGGTAGGAACTAATATCGACCTGACAAAACGTAATAACACTTGTACACATTTTAAATATATTCTGTTAGTATGCAATATTATTACTGCTTTTTTTCCTATTATGTATCCAATGTAAAAAAAAAAAATTATAAATAATGATCGTTTGTCAAATTACAAAGTTTGACTTCAGTCATTGATACCATATCTTGGAACCCTTTTTAAATTCATATTTTAAAAAATGGAAATTCCATTCGACTTTTGTTCAGCTAGATTGTTTGAATCAATTCGCTGTGCGACATTGGAAATTATTTGTATAGTGCCGCACCCCTCACACCCACATATCCCACAATACCCCTGTTTCAAGCGTACAGCGAATTTGGCAAATATCTTTATCTCATTCTATTCTATCTTTGGACGGTCTCGCTCAGATGCTGTTAACCCATTGACTGCGAATTTTATTTTATAGAGAAATTACCTTACCCGACCTGCTAATTAACTAGAGGTAAGTATTACATACGAAAATGTATGGATTGTAAGTTGTCCAGATATCGTAATGTGTTGCTTACGTAGCGTACGTGACGTTCAAGTGACATGTTTTATGAATACCACCAGAATTTACCCGAGGTTTGGATTTGGAGGCAGCAAGCAATATGGCATCTGAGTTATTATTAGGTCATTACATATGAAATTGGTGTTTTGCCGTACTGGCAACTTTGATCTCAAATATCTTCTCTTTGGTTAGGAATTCCAAATTCAAATTTATACAGCTATTTACTCATGTATTTGTGTTTCGAAAATTATAATTCATTTGTTTTTTCCCTAATTGTTTTTTTCTTTGCGTCACCAAACGCTCACAAGTAACTTTTTTGGAGTCAATTTTCACTTGGAGCATGGTTTTGTTGGTTCGGCAGGGTTCAGCCATTGCGGTGAGCGCTTCCGATTATCGTACAGGATCCACTTTTCATCACAGGTAATGATTCGATTTAAAATCCCTTCATTATTGTGCCGGTTGAGTAATGCAACGCAGCAGTCAACGCGCGTTTGATGATTTGCTTCACTCAATTCGTGAGGTACCTTTCAATCTTTTTAACCTTCCCAATTTGCTTCAAGTGGATTAAAACAGTTTTATCACTAACACCGCAGCCTGCAGCTAACTCGGACGTGGTTTGCGATGGATGCGCTTCCACAACAGCCTTCAATTGTTCATTATCAACTTTGGTCTCCGGCCGTCCACGGGGCTTGTTCTGCAGGTCGAAATTTCCAGAACGAAAACGTTGGAACCAAAAACGCACTGTGTTTTCTTTTGCGGCACCGTCGCCATACACATCATTAATCCTTCGAGCCGTTTCTGCAGCACTGGTGCCACGGTGGAACTCATACTCGTAAATAACGCGATATTTCAAGTTTTCCATTTTGTAAACTAAGTGATGCAAAGAAAAAAAAACAATTTAGGAAAAAACAAACAAATTATCGGCCACCATAACACGGGCATGTGCCTAGTATGGCGGCCATAAATTCCACAAATGTTATATTTACTATTCAAAGAAGAAAGAAACATTAAAAAAAAATATATTATAATTTTCGAAACACAAATACATGAGTAAATAGCTGTATAGATTTGAATTTGGAATTCCTAACCAAAGAGAAGATATTTGAGATCAAAGTTGCCAGTACGGCAAAACACCAATTTCATATGTAATGTTCAATATTTTAATTGTTAAGGTGCGCAAAAAATCACCCATGACCGAGTTTTTTTTCATCAACAGTGTGCAACTTCATCAAGGAGTGATGAAGTTGCATATTGTTCAGTTTATACATAGTTTGGATATTAATTTTCCAAGAAAATTTTATTCTACTATCCAATAGGTTATGTAATGTTCAATTTTCGTTGTTTTTCACGGACGAATATACAAAACTAGTACTTTCCTTCTCCCACTCGAGGTGTTCCGTGTCTCTCCCGTTCTCCCCAAGAAGACTTTCGGGTGTCCGGTC
This sequence comes from Limnephilus auricula, assembly GCA_951813805.1. Classification (NCBI taxonomy): domain Eukaryota; kingdom Metazoa; phylum Arthropoda; class Insecta; order Trichoptera; family Limnephilidae; genus Limnephilus; species Limnephilus auricula. Next base: position 31,736,072 of record OX638404.1, read on the forward strand.
CAGCCGACCAATCGGTGTGCTCGCCCGAGCGCGTAACATTCCTACAATATACCTTCAATATACCTTCAATATACCTACAATATACCTTCCCACTTCCTTCTGCATGCATCCTGGGGCACGTGTCGTCCGGGCACCTCGTGCAGCAAAACTCTCTCCCAATAAATAAACACGTCATTTTGGATAAATACAATTTTGTTTTTAAATTTTTTTTCGTTACTGTGAAGAAACTCTTGTTTTTTTTGTTGTTAATTTACATCTGAGAAAAGTTCGAGTTAAATAGTTTCTTAAAGAAATTTTGAAATGTCATGAAAATATTTACACTAGAGATGTAACGGACCTCTGTTCTGCTTCCGCAAATGCGGAAGTTCTGCATACTTTTCACTTTTTTTGTGAAAAGTATGCAGAACTTCACATCATTTGAATAATCCATTAATTTCACAGTTTCAAGTTTAATTCAAGTTCTGATATCATTTCATCACGGGACGGCTGTTTAACAGTACTTTGCTAATAACAATACTTGAATAGGACTTTCACAGAGTTTGAATTTTAACTTTGACATTTTATGAATTCTTCAAATTCTGTGAAACATCCGGTCTTAAGAATATGTCGCCTGGCTTGATAAGAGGAACACGGAAATAAATTACAGGGTAAGAAAGCGGTAAAATTACTTTTTGTTAAATGTTTATACGTAACTTACCACTATTAATTTCTAAACATTGAAATTAAAATACATACAACACATTTAATCTAACGAAAAGTGTAAGACTTTCAATTCTACCCGTCTTGGTTGAATTTTTCATACCAATTACACATCCTACGTTCAATAGCTCGGCTGTAGGACGATTTGCCGGTCTCTGCGTTTTTACCCTTCTATAACGTGAGTTTCTTCAAGATCCAGGTTCACTCCTTTCTTTTCACCAAAAGACCCCACACATAGCATCACTAAAGACTTTCCTCAGGGCCTCCTGGTAAGGAATTAATGTAGAAAAAAAAAATCCGCTTCCACATCCGCAAAAAAATATCTAGCTTCTGCGTCTGTTGTAACACTTCCGTTACACCTCTAATTCTCACCTCCTCCGGTGTGTCGTTCAGTCAGGTTGTGCAACTCTCCCTGTCTTCCAAAAATAAACATGTCATTTTGGATGAATACAATGTTATTTTTAATATTTATTTTATGACTCTGAAGAGTCTCTTGTTTAATTAGGTAAATCATTTACATAAGTGAAAACGAGAAAAGGTGTTGTGATGTCAACAATCGTTGCTCAATAATTTTGAGTTGTTTTTTGTCTCTCTGCATATTTTATCGCACGTTGCTGCACTGTATGCTTTGACTAACCATCACGACATAACCTGTAAGGGAAGGATAAATGGAAGACAAGGAAAAGGATAGACAAGGAAAATGGCAAACTACGGAATTTGTCCTGGCACACAATCCTTGATTTACTCATATTTCTAAATACTACGCATTCTTTTGTTATTCTTAAGAATTACGTATGAATTCATTTCTTTTTTGCGGTGCAATGCGATGTTCTGTAAGAGTCTCCGTGCTGTAGTGGACAAAAGGTTTCCATCAAGCAGTTTATGGGCAGATACATCCACTGCCAAGACCCGGACAAACCTCACCCCATGAACCCTCGCAACCCCGTAGCCACTCGTTGAGTTTTTGATTTGGCCATTCGATTTAATTTATATCATTCCTCAAAATATTAATATGGAAACATATAAACTGTTTACTGCGGTTTAAAGCTAATGAATCCACCTAGATTTCACCGTTTATCCCATATTTGTAGGTTCATTAAATGTGGTCCAATTTTGGACCGATATCAATCGCAGAAAAATAAAAGCGGACCAAATTTGGACCTAAATCGCTCCAGTGGATAGGTCACCAAACGTAACGAACCACTTAGGATGACCTATACCTATGGCATAGGTGTTACGGGATAACCAACCTTTTGCTATAGGTGCCCCAAGTGGTTCGCTACGTTTGGTGACTTAGCAGGTGTGAGGTTAGTCTAGGTCATGACGGCGGATGCGTTTGCCTACCTATACATGCCTAGAGGTTTTCAAATAATAAATAAATTTATTTCACATAAGATTATACAATAACATATGCGGAAACTTTGACTAGCCAACTAGGAATGGATCCTGCTTTAGGCCAGTCAAATGACAAATTTAGATCATAACATAATTTCATATTACAATGTTTAGTTCATAACATATTTCATATTAAAATGTTTAATTATATATGACAATTTATTTATAAAAGGAAAAAAAGTGCTAAGATTGAATTCCTCATAGAAGCTTTAGTTAAATATACAATTTTGTACTTATAAGAAACAGGTTAAGCGAAGAGAAAAAATAATACCTTAAAATACTAATTTAGTATCGAATGCTACGTTTAACAATAGATGTATATGTTTGGTAATTCATTCTTCAAGACATTCTTCAAGCGTGATTAATAAATATATCGGACAATTCGCCATTCACTTTACAGGCAATATTTAAAATAAGTAATACATCCACTCCATGATAAAATCAGATTGGTTTACAAAAAAAATGTACGTGCCTTACATCAAGCAATCATTAAAACAATGTTGCAACTTTCTACCCTCACTTCTTACTTATCACTCCAACCCCTTCGATTCTATCTTCAATTCCTTCCCATTAACAGTGTGCTTGCTATGCGGCGAGCATGCACTACCCGCACCGCGCCGTATTGTTCGATAATTTGCCATCGGTTTATGCGCGCGGTCGTGCCGCGAACAAGGCAGCGGAATCTGCGCCCTCCATCGCTGATACGGCACCTCCCACCCCTCCGATCGTGGAGGCGATAATGGTGCAGCTATCTGCTTTATGCGGGGTCATATGCGATCTCCTCGCGCTTTCTGCTCTCCGGCATAAGTTATCACATGTCTTGTTGCTCCTTGCAACATCTGTATATTTTTGAGTGCATTTAACGTTCGCTATATACGTACATTGTTTATTTATTTTGTATTTCACGCCCTGATGTTATTTTTTTTAATTAATATTATTATTTTTATTATAAGAGTAATGTTGGTGAATATACCATATTACATATAATAAATCCATATCTTTTATTCTTTTGAAAAAATCATAGTTTCTTACAAATTAGTGATATGATTTTTCTTTAATTATTCGATGTTTCTAATTTGGGAGAATAACCATTTTTTTGGATAACCAACACCTCTGCCACAGGTCGTCACCCCAAGTGGTTAGTTACGTTTGGTGAATTAGCAGGGGTGGCCGGGTTCATAATGTTGGGTTTGTCCGGGTCTTGGCGGCGGATGCTTCTGCCCGCCAACTGCGTGACAGGCCGGATCGGGAGAGACTAATTGTGGGAGACCTTTTGATCTTTCCAGCAGGACTCGCTCGGAACACTTGCACCGCAGTAGGAGGGTTGGATTCACACGTCCGTTACTCCTGGACACACTGACCCCCTAGATTCCTACCCACCCCTCATACGTTTTTGCCTTCACAGAATCCTCTCCTTCCTAAAAAGACCTTCCACACAGCATCCCCAAAAATGATTTAGGCCCTGAGGGATTTTAAGCCTTCTGTGTGGAGCGATTACTGAGCATGTATTTGGAACAAAAAATGTGTTTGTAATTTTGCTGTACGATGATATATGTTTTCACATTAAAAATAATAAAAAATTTCCATCACACATCGCAACTGAGTAGTCGGGTATAACCTAGCGGGTGACGTGATGAGCACTCCGACTCGTTCCAGTAGTACGGCAACATATGAAACAGCGTGATCCCTTCGAGACGTGTAGGAGTGTGAACAGTGGCGACGTGTGATTGATCAGGAATCGCTTGTTAAAATCCTTCGGGTACGTGATGAATCTCCCCGTATTTTTTTAATTACATAATATTATAAACAATAATGAAATACAATTTTTGCATGATTGTACTTCTAAACAATGAAATAAACCACGATAGTGTAATTTAAGTATTTTAAACTCAATTTAGTGAGCTGCATTTTATATGATTTCAACTCACATTTGTAAGTGTACATCGTAAGTTTTACAAATAAGTCTGTAAAACTCCTGTATATACTAATAAATCCTTGGCATTTGGCCATGTTGTGTAAATTGCGTCTATCTTAATATTCCCGAAGTCTATTACCTACTTCAAAAATGCACAACGATGTTTTTTTTTACCTGCACCAATATTTATGTATGTCGCATTTAAATCAATACATCACACACAATTCACTATTTCTTGTATACTGTTCAATTAGGCTTGCAATTTACCCAAACATCCGCATTACAAAGTAGCTCACATAATTTTACTACCGTTTAATAAAAAAACTAACATTATTTCTTTGTCGTTTGATCGGCTGGCGAGGTGAATGGTTTTTCCCCGCATGTGGGGCAATTGTTCGAGACTATTAAACTTGTATAGGAGATGCGTAGCGAACATCCCCCATAATGGTTCCTGTAGCGATCTCCTCCCATTCATGTGGCCCCGATACAAAACAATCATTTTTTTATTGTCCTTTGATGAGTAGATTCCCCGGTTCCTCGTCTCCCTAATTAGATGCTATTTTCAGATTATGCAACGCGTTTATATTATGGGAAGGGGGTTCGTATCTAGGAAGGTTCATTAAGTTGGTTTTTATCAATTCTACACAGTTGTATTTCGAGGTTGATGAAATTTTGCAAAACAAGAGGAAGGTCCCTATCTACATGAGAGTTCGAAAAACCATCCCAACCCATTTCCCCACCCCTTAAAGCAGAGTTTTGATATTTCTTGATGAAATTTTACACACTTGACGTTGCAAATAAGAAGAAAATTACTGCCTACATCAGATTTCGAAAAACTCTGCATAGTATAATATAATAAATGATTAATTTCAGCATCCAATATTAACGAAATTACTTTTATTACTATGCATGTGTTATTTGTGAAACTAACCATCATGTATGTGTTATTTGTGAAACTAACTAACCAACCATCATGTATGTGTTATTTGCGAAACTAACAAACTAACCATCATGTATGTGTTATTTGTGAAACTAACTAACTAACCATCATGTATGTGTTATTTGTGAAACTAACAAACTAACCATCATGTATGTGTTATTTGTGAAACTAACTAACTAACCGTCATGTATGTGTTATTTGTGAAACTAACAAACTAGCCATCATGTATGTGTTATTTGTGAAACTAACTAACTAACCACCATGTATGTGTTATTTGTGAAACTAACTAACCAACCATCATGTATGTGTTATTTGTGAAACTAACAAACTAACCATCATGTATGTGTTATTTGTGAAACTAACAAACTAACCATCATGTATGTGTTATTTGTGAAACTAACTAACTAACCGTCATGTATGTGTTATTTGTGAAACTAACAAACTAGCCATCATGTATGTGTTATTTGTGAAACTAACTAACTAACCGTCATGTATGTGTTATTTGTGAAACTAACAAACTAGCCATCATGTATGTGTTATTTGTGAAACTAACTAACTAACCACCATGTATGTGTTATTTGTGAAACTAACTAACCAACCATCATGTATGTGTTATTTGTGAAACTAACAAACTAACCATCATGTATGTGATATTTGTGAAACTAACTAACTAACCATCATGTATGTGTTATTTGTGAAACTAACAAACTAACCATCATGTATGTGTTATTTGTGAAACTAACTAACTAACCGTCATGTATGTGTTATTTGTGAAACTAACAAACTAGCCATCATGTATGTGTTATTTGTGAAACTAACTAACTAACCATCACGCCATCCTGCCGCAGGGCTAGGCAGAGAGGACGGGCCGCCAAACAACTCGGTCTTGGGATATTAACATTAGTACATCGTCTCATACATACTCTTCTATTATTGTGACTCTTCACATCCCGGCCGACTCAAGTATCTGATTCACTTGATCGTGCCATGTCTTTCTCGGGCGCCCCCGTCTTCTTCTACCATTCACACTTGCGTCGTATATTCACTTTACACATTTTTCTTCGTTCATTCGCTCTGCATCTCCAATCCATTTGAGCGTCTCTTTCTTAATCTCAATCCATACGCTTACATCAGCCTTGCATTATTTTCGAAGATCCGCAAAGAATGCAAGACACTATCATGCATGGTTTTAACATACCTACAGAGCTTCAGGGATCTCATTTCTTCATCATTCAGTCTACTTTCATCCTTCCTCTGCCAGTTCCATGTCTCACTGCCGCACATCAGGGTAGGTACCAGCACTCCGCTGTTGACTGCTGTCATCGCTTATTTATTTAGTATTTTTGTTAGCGCCAACCGCGTTCAGTCCTCGATTAATGGAATTACCTGCATTTACCCTTCTTTCAACATTCTCATCTCTCGTAAACATACTTGCTTCCCAAATAATTTTGTTAAATATTCCTAATAAATTAGTAATATCAGGTACCTAAATATCTGTTTACAGACACATCAAATTATCTACCGTTCACAAAAGACATCGCAATATCAAAACAAACAAAAAAAAAACAATCAATGACGGCTAATGTGGATCATACGATTGTAAACACTACAAAAGGATTTAAAAAAAACTTAAGATAAAATCGTTTAATGCACGATACAAACATCACGGATTACAAAGGACGCTGCAGTCAACAAAAGGTCCACCCGAGACTTACAAAGGACCAGGTCTCTCGGTTATTGCCCAGAATAGTCAGGAGCATAATGGGAATTCTTCTGTCATTGGTTCTGATAGTCTTGTAGGGTATTTAGAATGGTCTGGCCCGGGGAATTGTAAGAGAATTACTGGCTGTCAAAATATTTTACTTCGGAACATTGGACATGGATCGAGTGGGTGGATTTAGAATTTGGATAATAAAGCATCAAGTCTTTCAGGTGATATCGGAATGGCTAATGGAGCGGATGAAAAAATCCACAAGTCTTTATAATGAAAAAGTTGTAAACTTATAAGAAAAAAACTGATTTAGAGCTTATCGAAGAATTTTAGTATTTTTTTTAAATACCTCCGCACGGGAGGCCCCGAGGAAAATAATTCTACTCAGGGCCTATGTTATCTTTAAAAAAATTAGGAAAGGAAGGAGAGAAAGTTCTGGGAAGGAAGGGGGTTTAAGGGTGGATAGGAATCTGAGGTTTAGTGCGTCGTATGAATCACGTTTGAATCCACCCCTCCCACTGGGGTGCAAATATTCGAGAAAGTTCTGCTGGAGAGGTCCAAACGTCTCTCTCAACCAGTTCCTCCAGATCCGGCTTGCCATGCAGTTGGTGGGCAGACACATCCGCCGCCTAGACCCGGAAAAAAATTATATTAATGTGTTTGCCTATACGGGCTTTTTCCGGGAAAATGAAAATAAATAACACATTGATAAAAGTAAATTCGTTAATATTGGATGCTAAAATAAATAATTATATTATACTAGACCTCTCGGCATTGCCCGGGCTTTACGCATGGTTCTTCGAAATCAGATATAAGCAATAATTTTCATCTTATTTGAAACGTCAAGTGTGCAAAATTAAATAAATCACCAAGAAAAATAAATAAATAAATAATCTCAGAAGTACTTTTTTGTGACCTGGTCTAATTGTATTTTCAGGCCTCCATTTTATAGTTAATATTTATAAAGTGTTATGGATATTTTATATTCGTTATTATTAAAATTGAAATCATCCCTCTATCCAATACTTATATCAGCCACGTTGATCTCTGATCTGGCTGACGCAAGTCGCTGACATGTAGTGACCCGGCAATTATAATCCTACAGGAGTGAGTGAGTGGGCTCCGCGACACGGGGGCCCGGGTCGGAGGGCCGGGGAGCCCTAGCCCCCCCCTTGCCCTCAGTCAATCGGGGTGCGCCGGGTTTTATGAAGCGTGGTGCAATCATGGCTGGATTGACGGGGGAGAATCACTGGGCCACCTTTCACTAATTTAATATAAAAGTTTTACGATTCGTTCATATTTTCGCATTCACATTGAGATAAACATATAAAACAATTATATTTTACAAAAATTTAAATGCCCTTAAGAAAACAGGTCCCCCCAGGACCTGTGTCATCTTTGGGTATGCTATGTGGAGGGTCTTTTTCGGAAAGGAGTGAGAGGATATTCTGGGAAGGAAAAATGTATGAAGGGTGGGTAGGAATTTAGGGGTGGACATATGAATCCGTCCCTTCCACTGCGGTACAAGACGATGGGTCAAGAGAGTCCGGCCGAAGAGGTAAAATGTCTCCTTTAACCAGTCTCTGCCAATCCGCCCGCCACGCAGAAGGTGGGCAAACGCATGCGCCTCCAAGACCGAATGTATTCCCCCTAACGAAAAAAAATAAAAACACTCAGTTTTTTTTTTATGAAAATGTATTATAAACTCTATCGTCACCCTTTTGTCGTTTTATTTAAAAATAAATAACAAATAATTCCCAAAATTTTATAATTTTTTTTAAATTGCGGTCGGATTCTTTGGTTTCATAAAGTAGTAAATTTTGCGGTTTTTACATTTCAATGTAAAGCATGGTATTTTCTCTTTTCAACAGCGTTTAGATCATATTTATAACCGAGGTGGTAAGGGAGACAACGATTTTTATGAGACCTATGTGAGTTGTTCCAAAAACTGAATAAATTAGCCCGAGGGGTTAAGAAATACATTCCCTTAAAATCACTAATAAAAATGTTGCGAAATTTTCGGCATCAATGATTTCCGCAGCGATTGCACCTCCCGCGCCCCCTCGAGAAGCCCTCCGTATCGGAAGCTATTCACAAGAAATCATAACACAATTTAATTCAAATAACCAACCGCCGCGGCCGTAGATCTGGTGCAATTGATCGTGCCCGCTGGGCCGTGCGGCTCTAACAACAAACCGTGTGCTGTGTGCTGTTTGATGCGTGATGCGATCCCTTAGGCTTTATGCGATCCTGGTAGATGGATTTTTATTTTCTTCGTTTCAGGTTGTTTTTTTTAATTACCGCAATAATTCTGTGGGTAACACGACAATTGATACCCAGACAATTGGCCCCCCGAAATGATATTTATTATAAAACTAGCGATTACCCGCAAATAAATTTTATTTTTTATTTTTATTTTGCATTGAGCATTTGCAATGCCACGTAAAGGAAGAAGTTCTTTCTCCCTGCGTGTCCTTTCCCAGTTGTTTCTGTTCTAATCTCCCGCGAAATGAATGGAATTACAATTGTATCGAAGCTAGAATTTCGTAGGTTATTTATTTATTTAAGGAACATAAACAGTCTTAACAGTATGATATATATATATAAGGATGACAAAAAAAACAGACCAATTATTAATGTTCAAAGATAGGTATTTGAAAGTATAGAAATGAATTTAAACTAGAAAAAAAAAACAGTATTAAGCAGAAATTAAAAAGAATAATAACAATACAAATGATAAACAACAATAAGACTGCGAAATAAGTTTTCAGATTAGGATGGGTAAGGGGAGGAAAGGGATAAGGGAAAGTTTCCACGCAAGTAATATGATTGTATTAGGTACAATCAATTTAATCGTCCTAGAGTGTGATACAAAGAAATTCTGTAGCGAATTGTAGTTATTTATGTTATAAAGATTATCGTCCGGTCAATTTGAATTCACAATTCAAAGCTCCACAGATCACGATGCAGATGATATTGCAACGCGGAAATAGTTGCTTTTACCTATAATTATGCTATTTTTATGACGTCAGAATTCAATTTTTGCAGCTCCGAATAAAAATAAAATTTATAAGAAAGTTTATTAGGTTATTAAATTATTTATTTAGTACCTAAACCTACATCTCACCAAATGAACCCGCGATTCGAGGTAAGATTGTATTTATAAGTACCTTCCCAAGTAATTCAAAGGCTTACCTTGAATTTTCAAGTACAAACCACACTTCAACCATTCCTAAACTATTTTACTTGAAAGCTATTTTAAATTCTACCTCATTGAAATATTAACGTATTTTAAACCCGATAATCTCTGATACAAAGCAACCACTTTTTGCACTTGACCGGACGGACGATAATCTTTATAATACTCGTATAAATATCTTGTGAATTCTAGCTTCAATGCAATTGTATTTCCATTCATTTTGCGGCTGCGGCTCGATCCAATAGTTGTCGGAATTCTAATACTATCTGTTAGATTATTTATTCGCCCATTTCAGGGAAGCCCAACAAAAAATCGTTTGGTGGGATAAAAAAATATTACTGCGCTTTAGGCCCGGTAGTAGGCACTCAAAAATAAGAAGGGGAGATACGTAAATACGAATGTTAGAGGGAGCGTGCTAATATTAAAAACGATAATATTTTTTCTATCGATGAATTTCATATAATTACCGTTTCGGCGTGGCAAATGTATAGGATATTATCTTAATTTTTTTAGGAACTTAAAGTGTTCAAGAGAAATATGTTACAAAACGATAAAAATTCGGAATGCCGTGGCTTAAGATGAAACCCGGTGGTGGAGAAATTTTTAAAATAGATTTTTACTAAATTGTTGCTGTCACTGTTGCTCTTACTCCACTAGATATTGAGCGAAAAGGACAATGCACCTCGGGATACTAATACCTAACTAAAATCGAGTATTTGTATTCCCCACTTTTCTCCTCCAAAAGTGGACTGATTTTCAAATTTTTTTTACCAACTACATAAGAAAAAACTATTCTATGTCTGTACGTTTTGCTTTTTAAAAAAAAAATTGTCTAGTTTGTATACTGAACGTCTTTTGACGGCGTTTAAACCAGTCAATTTTATTGATTTTTGGAAGGTCATAACTTCTATAAAAAGTATTTTATCAAATAAAAACAAAAAGTACCGACACGCTAGTAGTTGATATCTATTTTATGTAAAAACAATATTTTCTCTAGGGTTAAAATCGAGAGAGATAAATAGGGAATACGTTTGTATGGAAAAATCACCGCCGGGTATCCCCTTAAGTAGGCCTCTCGTGGGGAGGGGGAAGGGGATCTGACCGTCTATGAATCGTCATCTTGGATGGATAGGGTTCTAACTTCACCTTACAATGGTAAGGACTTTGACACCTACGAACAAGTCCTTACCATTGTAAGGAGAAGTTAGAACCTTTTCCAATCAAGGTGACAGAATATAGCTAAACGGCGGACATTACCGTTAATTTTTACCGGTGTCCAAAAATTCTATTAAGGTGAAGCCACTAACTCGGCTAGAAGGCATAAACTGACTATACACGCGCATAAGTGCCCTTTGCACTCACCCTCCACTTATTAAAATCAGATCAGTTGAATTCGATCTTAGAAAATATATACTGTTTGGTATTGACTGCGAAAATAAATTCCTACTGCGGCCATGCGTACCTAATAAAAATCAAGCTCTAATTTCACAAAATATATCTAATATAAATGTGATAAATTTACGAGAACGATTTTTTTTCGCATGAATACCAAAATCCAAAACAAAGAAAGCTGAAAACTTCAATTTGGGCCGCAAAAAATCTTCAATTGGGCCGCAGGTTGGGCATGCCTGCTCTATTGTGATTTCTTCTTCCCTTTGGCCAAATGCGATTTGTGCAAGTAGCCCAAGAGGGGTATCTTCTGACAATGGGAGATTACAACACTTTTTGAGATGTTTTATGCTATATTTCGCGGTTTGTTCATGCTGAAGAAATGTTTTTTTTTTTGGTTTCTTCTCTTGCCTTAAATGTAATTATTACTGTGGGTTCGATTGTATTCAAAGGATTTTTATTGTGGAAAACCATTTTTGATCCGCTTTACTTTTCAATATTTTTTCATTTTCCATGTAAAAGGTTTTTTTATAAGGTGGGGAATAGGTTCTTTTTTTTGATCTCGCTCAAACCATATTTTAAAATTTCAAATGCATTTTTTAATCTTAATATTTATGTTATTAAATCCATTCTTCTTCTTCTTCTCGTGCCCTGTACGTTCAACGGACGTTGGCTATCATGTTGGCTATGCGGACTCTGTCTACTGCGGCCTGGAATAGCTCTACAGTAGACTGGCCAAACCACTGTCTCAAGTTTTTCAGCCACGACGTCCTCCTTCTTCCAGGGCCCCGTTTTCCGGCAATCTTTCCCTGCATTATGAATTGCAAGATCTCGTAATTCTCCGGATGTCTCATCACGTGTCCTAGATATGTCCTAGATATTGAAGTTTTCGGATTTTTATTGTTTGTTTAATATATTTTTCTTTATTCATCCGAACCATAACATCTTCATTCATAACTCTGTCCATCCAGCTTATTTTGAGTATTATTCTGTAGATCCACATCTCGAATTAATGCCATATTATCTTTTAATTATTGTATAGTCCTATTTACAATATTTAACTTTATTTTTTATCTGTCATTTATATTTAAATTCAACTTGATTCGTTTCCATCTATGGTCTTTTTTACTTTCAATTTCACGTCTGTGTCACATTTTATCTTCATTTTTATACATCAAAATTGTCTTTGAATCATCTTATCTATTCTTTCACGAGAAGCAAAGTAAATGTCAAGTCATGAAACTTACAACTCACCTTATATATTTTTGTAGGTATTTGATATATATATTTTAATATTTATAAATTGGAATATTTTAATTTGAAACATGAAAAGTGTTGAATTAAAACCGCATATTTTTACTCCAAACGTAAAAAATTGTTAAAATTTCGAAATTTAAGAATACTCCTTCGTTTATTTAGGGAATCTGCAAGAATACTGTCACTTCACTTTTATCTTGTTTATACAATAAATAATTATAATAATGAACCTAAAAAATAAGTAATAAAATGACCTTGGTTTTTTCTTTTTTAATTTTCGATAGAACTCCCAATAAGATAGGCCACGAACTGCCACTGGTTAGTACCGGTGTGAAAACCGTTCAGCTAGTAATCCCGATGTAGCAGTGGAAATATTTTAATGTCGTTTAATGCGTACTCGAGTTTTATTATTTCGCACTGCAAATTGTGCATAGCTGGAGTTACAGAGGTACCGAGTTGTTGGGACAAAGGGAGTACTGAGGCACTAATGACGTCGATCTTCATGAATCCAAATAATTAACGAATCCTAATGGAGGAGGAGGCAGTTTATTAATTATTACATTTCTAAATGGAAGCAAATAGCCGAGATGGAAACAGAACGAGATGGTTACGGGGATGCTCTTAAAATCGTCAACCTAAGTACTGAATTCTGTTTAATATAGTAATGTCGCCCAGAGCTGTTGCAGCCTATATTTCTCATTATACTATAGTGATATATTTGAAATTACATAGTCGTGAATATTAATTACACTGTCAGAATTACACACGTTCGGAATAGGGTATTACCACTTTTTTTTATTGCCTAAAAAGTCAAGTTAAAAATTACGATTATTATGGCATTTTTATTTTATTTTTATGTTAACGAATACCGTTTTTTTAACAGCGAGTCTAAGTTGCCCATTTTTGTAATCCCGCAAAAACGGCATTTTCGACGTGTGACGTCATAAGAGTGGCTCGTTCTTGAAAATTTTCCTACAGTTCTACTTTGTTTGATGACGTGCGCACGAAGCGTCGTTGGCAATCACGGGCCGTTTTGGTTTCGTAGGTTTTTGAACATTTTTAAAGTGAATAAATTTGAATGAAATAGTAAAAAAAAAATTTTTAGTAGGATGATTAAAATCATAAAAACGACCTTTAAATATTCAATACAGTTTCAACTGAATTCCTCGTTTGTGAAAATGCCCTATTATACATAACACCCCAAAAATAAATAACAAAAAAACCCTAACAAAATTGGTGACCCGATAGGTGATTCTCCGAAATTATGATTATTAGGATATGGTTTTTTTCATTATTTGCAAATTTTAAACCTGAACTTAGGACTTCAAAAATACATTTAAAACTCGTTTTTACTCGTTTTTACTCGTTTTTTGTAGTTATACGCTGTTTTTTACAGTAATATAAACACGCAGTTTTATTCCTTGATGCAATGGAATGAAATTATGTTTTATACTTTAGTTATTAGGGGCCACTTAGTTATATTTTGTTTAAGTTAGTTGGACAAGATATAAAAACCCTAAAGCGACTGCAAATTGTATATAAGTATGCCGGGGAGACAACAGTTACTGTCATGAAACCGACAAAATTACTTACGGAGAGAATTACACATACTGTAATTACTTACAAATGTATTAAAACCTCACTTAACCTAACCTTTCTTTAAACTTTTTTATTTTTTAAATGCGAAATTTATTTGTTTTTTTTTTATGTTCATTTATATTTAGATGTACACATTTTTTAAACAATTTTTTCCTCTTATTTTAACGTCAAGTGTACAAAAGTTCATCAAGAACGTTCTGCTTTAAAGGGTAGGAAAGGGAGATTAAAAAAATATTATCTGCATCTGATTTCGCAAACTTCTGATAAATATATAGTAGATTGACCAAATGCCTCAAATTTATTAATTAATTATTTTTACATGTTACACAGTGTAATATTTATTATAAAGAAAAAATATAATAGCTTTTTATCACCATGGAGACACGAGTTTCTTGTGTTTGGTGGGGGAATTGAAGCTCAAATAATTAAATTATTTATGTTTGTACCTATGTAATAAAATATTGAAAATAATAAAAACAGGAAAATAATTATGAAAAACGACAGATTTATCGAATTTTAATTTAACAGAAAAATTAGAATTATAAAAAAAACAGTAGCAAATATGGACACTTATATTTACGTAATTTTGCAATTCAAGTTGAAATTCATAAATATATCTGATAATTTTTAGATTGAAAGTAAGATTGTTATAATAAGTGATTCCTAGATAAAAGTAGGTGTTTATTATTGTTAATATTTAAACCTTGGCTGTGTCGGGTGATGGGTTGTGGGTGGAGGGTGGAGGGTGTGATGTGAGAGGATGACGGTGGGGTCGTGTGGTGGGTGGATTCGGGTGGGGTGCTCGGGTACCCCCTGCCTAATGATCACTATAGCAATTAGTGCGCGCACCGCTAACAAGGGCGCGAGCGGCCCGGCCTGTACCCGGCCTGTACCCGGCGCTGCCAGGGATGTGCCGCTTCATTTGAAATGCAACAAATTAAGACAAAATAATAAAATCAAGTTTAAAAAAAAAAACTTATTTTTTTCTAATATTTTATGTGAGTACCGCACAAGAGATAGTTATTGCTGTCAGCTATTTGCTAGAGACTGCGGCATCGACTAGCAATCCGGAGGTCGCGGGCTTAAATCGCGGCGTGTAATAATTTCATAATTTAATCATTTAAAAATCACATACGGTATATTTGTGGCACTTTACAAAGTGGAAGATACTCTCAGTATCGCCCTGGCGTAAAACCGCCATTCAGAATTGAAACGTTGCTTGAAATGGTTTTAGTTTTCTCTGGTGACTAGATATGAATAGCCAGGTACTTCCACACCTTTTAATTCATATATTCTTCCCCTCCCCACTACCTTCAATCTCAATACACACCCCAATTGAAGATGCCATAGTCTCACCGGCTCCAAGCGGTTGGGAGCAGTTGGGACTGAAAAAATCTCCAAATGGTTTTCGAAGAAGGTGGAAGTGGAACGGGGACACATGAGAAACGACACGCAGGGATGGGTGGGGGACCAGGAAGGGGCAGAGGGAGGGATTGCAAAGTAGACATAGTAGCGTTAGGGAATAGCAGGGGGTAAATTTTGAAAATCCAAGATTCTTACACGGACAGATGTATGTGGCCTGCTCACGCGTCAGAAAACCTTCTGATTTATTCGCACCAGATATAAAAACAAATAACATTGGCTTTACAAGAACAGAATTAAAACACAAACACTTTTTTTCGAGTGGCATTGCAACAGCTAGTACATATCAGAAGTAAATGCAGATTGATCACGTGAATTTTTTGATCAAATGTTATGTTTTTAAATGAAATAAAGTTAAGATTACCCCCGGCCACCCTGCACCGCATCGTCCCTCCCTCACAGCCACTCGACTTGATTTTCTCCTCCCCTTTCTGTCCCCCCGGTACTCCGTCTTTTGTCCCTGCCCTCTCGCGCTCATTTGTCTTTTGATTCCTTCTCATTTCTGCCCTGTTATGCATGTGTATTTATACATCGTACAATTTTTTATGATATTTTTCACCCGGGGAATTTCCTTTATGATCCACGCGATCCCGGCACACCAATACAATATTGCGGCGGGTGTACACTACTGTACACTGTACAGTTGGTATAATATAATATTGTAGAAGTTGTTTTCTCGACGAGTATGCCTTTGTTCTTCGCACGCACGAACAGCCACCGGAAGACGAGATACAGGATAATGGAAACCTCTTACATCCTCCTGTCCTCCTGTAATCTGTTACTAAATTGAATCTGACGGTGAATTTTTGTCATTTTTATCGTCGAAATATTATATTATGTTTCCTGGAGCACAGCAATATTCGCAGTATACGAAAGAATTTCTACGAAATGTTTCAGTTTTGCTTTGAGATGGAAACTGCTTTACCTTCTTATAATATCAGTGGCAATTTTAATTTTAATTTATTTCCAATCTCGTATTTACATTTTAAAAATTTGTATAGATAATTCCAGTAAAACATTTTTATAAATAATATGTAACTGTATGTGAATAGGTTCGTAATAATGTTTTCTGAACACCTCACTAGGATAACCTACGCTGAGGTGTTCGCATGTTTTAGATAGAGTGTTTTTCTGCCGTCATAAGTAAAAACACAGTATCCTTTTTGACACTCAAATAAGTACATATTTATATACAGGGTGTTAAGGGACGTAATTGACTTACTTACTCAGTAATCCCTTACATTATTTGTAGTAAAAATGTGAATGAAATTTTGGTCTCCGTAGACGTTATAATGATTTTTTTTTTCAATTTTAGATGACAGAACTCCCCTTACAATAAAACTTGCAGATTTTTTGTTTTATAGCTAAGAAGATACAATAAAATTATCAAACTGTTCCACGACAACTGAGAAACATATAACTTCAATACCCTTCTGAAAAGTTATTAAAAAAAGCCTGTATCTAACCTAACCTAACCTAAAGTAAGCTATTTAACCTATTTTTAAAAATATTCTTTCATCACTTTTAGTGACTTTTCAAAGGAGGTGTTGAATTTGTATGTTTCTGAGTTGTACACGGAGAAAAATGTTATTCTAAAATACGATCATTTTATTCGTAAAACGGGACTGAAGTTCTTACGAATAAATTATCAGGGTTTCAATGTTTATTAGCGGGAACGTGTAAGAATAATTTGTTGGTATACGTACGTATACTTATCAAACATAGATACGGCATTCGGCTGTCGGTACTATTAGTCCTGTGTGAAATCTGATTCAATGAGCTCAAAATTTCTTTAAATTTAAGTATCGATAAAGTACCTAGTAGTATCTACGATCGGTCAGTGGCTGAGTTGGCATCACGTCTACGTCCCACCAAAGCGTCGTGAGTTAAATTTTTCGGCTGGCTAAGTCCTCCATTTTGACCATAGCAACGTTTTCGCTAACTGTGGTGGTAGTAGAAGATTTTTTAAACATTTGTCAGGTTTTTCGTAACCCATGAATGTTTGTCTTTCATTAAAAGCAAAAAAAAAAAGTATTTTTAACAGAAAATTTGTCATTTTGTTAACATGTCATTTTCAAAATTAGAACTTATTTTACAAGAATTTCGACTATCTGGACCCGAGTGAAAAATACATAACGTTTTGAAATTTCATCTAACGAATGAAAATACATTAGAAATGGTGAATTTCTCTGAATTTTCGAGTAAGTACGTGCCATCTGCCCAAATTGTGGTATGCCCGCCTCTCTCTCCTCCCCCATTCCCCCCACCAGAACCCCGATGGGGGGGAATGTGGGAGGGGAGGGAGGGGGGATAAATCCACTCGAGCACGTACAGCCTCGCGCGGCCACTTCAAATATTTTTTTTTCATTTTTGTACATTTTTTATTTTGTGCTTTAATACCGAATTTTCCGGAAATGTGTGACAAATGTATTCTGGCTTTACCGATAATGCACGGGATATATAATATGTACGATGTACCTAACTTCCTACTATATTTTATACCTGTCGTAAATTAAATATTTTTTATTCCGTTTGTCGTGAAACTTAATCTGTATGGTAATTTGAAACTAAACTTCCAAGAAATTGTGAAAATTGTTACTACATAAGTAACTAACTATTTGGTATTTATTAAAGTTTTCTTGTGATGTGTATTTAGTGGTGACCCCACAGTTGATTCTCGACTGTGCATTTTTTACAAATTTCAAGCCTAAAATCGACGTAAAAATACCTTTAATAATATGTTGGTTTGGATATCAAACGAATTTATCTTACTAATATTATAAACGCGAAAGTTTGTATGGATGTATGTATGTTTGTTACTCTTTCACGCAAAAACTACTGAATGGATTTTAATGAAACTTTACAATAATATAGTTCATACATCAGAATAACATATAGGCTATAGAGCTAGCTATATTCCATATATTAAAAATAATAATTATCTACGTTTAATATAAAATGTCAAAATTTGAGAATGACATTTTGCAAAACAATGATTGTCAAATCAAAATTCTATTTTAGAAAATATTTAAATCAGTGAATTCATTTGAAGTGCTCGCCTTATACTTTGAATCGAATCAAGAATTATAGATATTTTTAATAAATAGGTTAATAATTTTGTTATATTCATAGATGGGACCTAGGAAAAGAAAATAGGCTACTCAAAGTAGGTACTAATCCTGCGCAGACGAATTCGCGGGCAGAAGCTAGTTTACTATAAACTATGAACTATATTTACTTCGCATAAATCTCTAAATTTAACACTATATGGTAAGCTAATTTCACAAAGTGTTTTTTTTTTTAACAAACTTACCTAATTCAGTAGAAAGTTTATAAAAGTTATCTTTAAACTTAAGCTAGAGTTGAGGTTTACTTTTCTCTAAACAGTGTGCGTGTTTATTTTTTGTTGTTGAAACTGTTTGTGGATTTTTTACATTAACACCGTACAGAAAATAATTTCTCTCAACTAAGTCGTATTTAGGGATTCTGTGTGGAGGGTTTTTTAGACAAGAGGAAGGGTGAACATGGGTCTTGAAGGGACCCAGGTTGTAGGAGGGAGAAAACAGATCAATGGGTTCTATGATAACTCAGAATCAACTCAATTCAATACTTCTTTGAAAAGCCACGAAAAAAATTGAAAAATAGCCCATAGCCTGACCTAACGTAACCCATTTAACCATTTAAGGGGGGGTATCAAAACTCGGCTTGAATGCAGTTAGGTATTTTTGGTACTTGTACGGCCCGCTAGCGAACTACAATTTTAGCCGTCTATGGGGCAGACTCGGGTAAGATTGACACCAAATTGGTAAACCATTTAGCATTTTGATAAAGTACGAAATAAAAAATACACTTGCTCTATTACATTTAAATTTGTTTACTAGATAATGAATACAGCTAGACAGACAAAAAAATCATATTAGCAATGGAATGGATAGATAGAAACATCTTTTACGCCCTGAACCTTTTTTGACGTCTCCGTTTTTTACTCAATGAGACTTTGAATCTAATGGTGTTTTGACGTAGATTGTATGGTTTATAAAATGGTAATAACTGTATTTATAATATTACCGGAAAATAATGGGTGTGAATAAAGGGAGATCATAAAATAAAGTTGGGACAAATATTTTTAAGTACGTGCAATAGAAATGACAGAAGGTGGTTTTGTTTTTGAAAGTTTATTTCGACAAATTTTTTCGTACTCAAGAAAGAATATATTTCAAAATATTAGATCAGATAAACAAAAAGTAGAATGACGCACATAAACGAAAAATGACAAAATTTAATACAAATTGATATAAAATCAACTAAATGTAAACTTGGTACGCAAATATTCAGCATAATATCCTGCAAAAATTGCCAAGTTCTTGTGGATTTTAGAATGATATTAATTTTATCTTTAGTACTTGTGTTAAACAGTGTTAGTCGTACGGAATTTTTAAACCTCTCAACAATAATAGTAGAATATTTTTTTTATTTTTATATATAACTTCGCACAGGAGGCCCGGAGAAAAATTGTCTTTAAGAGACCCATATTGTATGAAGGAGGAAACACAGAGGCCGGCAAATCGTTTCACAGCTGAGCTGTTGAACTCAAGAACGAGTGGTAGAAGCGACCCGTTCTCATGTGAGAAATTTCGACCGTGTATATATGTTGGGCGCGCGTTTGGCGTGTTTCCCGACTTTGCACCGGTGCTGATGGGATCAATGACGCTAGTTCCTCTCTGAAGCATCTTCCATGTCTGAAATAACGGTAGAACAAGGATTCCATCGCGGTAGACGACCCTGAATAATTCTTGAAGCACGTGTGCTCCTGAGGCTGTTCCTTCTTATTGGCAGCTCGTGTACAAATTACCCAAAATTTATTTGACTCTCTCGACTCACCGCCTTGCCCCGCTGTGGGAGAGATGGATTCATACGTCCGCCACTCCTTTTTTATATGAATACCTTACAAACGTCCCACCTACTCCCGTCTGGAGTCAGTGAGACTGGCATCCCCAATTGGGGTATGTTGTGTGGCTGAAGGTGAATGGGGATGAGAAGGAAATATTGTAATTATTTCTACAAATCTCATGACGTCAGAGCTCACCACTATATGTATATAGAATCCTTCGCGGGCGTGTGCACAACAAATCACCTATTGTTTCAGCGCAATCGAATGAATGGTATAGGAATTTTTTTATAACGCCAGAGCTCATCACTACATATAGAAACCATTAAAGGTATGTGCACAACAAATCATTAAAGTTTCTTTGCAATCGGAGTAATGCTTTAGGTACCGTATAAGCAATTACGAAGGTGTGCATTTAACAACTTACAAAAGTTTCATCACAATCGGATAAATAGTACAGGAAATAAATTCATAACGCTAGAGCTCACTTGCACTATAATTATATAGAAACCTTCAAGGGCATGTACACGTACACGAAAAATCCGCCAAAGTTTCATCGCACTCAGATGAATGCTTTAGGTACCGAATAAGGGACAAACAAAGAAACCTTAATTTTGTATGTATTTTTTAACAAATTTCATGACGCCAGAGCTCACTATTATTTATAGAAACATTGGCGGGTGTGCACATAACAACTCACCAGAGTTTCATCACAATCGGATAAATGGTATAGGAAATAATTTCATAACGCTAGATAGGAAATAATTTCATACACGACAAATCGCTATCGGATAAATGCTTTAGGTTCCGCACGAGGAACAAACAAAGAAACATTCATTTTTATACGATTAAATAATTAATTATTTAATTTCTACTTTGCTTGTATAACACCCATTTCCCCATTAATTGCTTGACGGAACTGCAATGCGAGCGCGCGACCTCTCCCCTCAAATGTCCACTCATTACTGAATAAATTTCCAAAATGTTACCGTAAAACCTGAGCCTTAAATATATTTTTTTCATCACTTTTAATGACTTTTCAAATGAGTATTGAGTTGAATTTATTATGAGTTATCCGCTCACCTCTGATAGTTTCCTCTTTACTCCACGTCCTGATACAACGATGTGTCAAAAGAATTCTTATTCTATGCTTTCGTAGATGGCGCGCGTATAGTATTTTTTTCTTATAAACGCTTTTTACAAATTATTCTTTGAAATATTAAGAAAAAATTATTGTTCCCGCAAGAACACAAGTAATATGAATATTAATAAATAATTTTGTCAATTAAAAAACTCAAATCTTTCAAGAAAGGCTAACAGATACAATATTTCATCGGTGATTCAATCTAGTATTATATTTGTTAGCCTTTCTTGAAAGATTTGAGTTTTTTAATTGACAAAACTATTTATTAATATTCACATTGCTTGTGTACTTGCGCGAACAATATTTTTTTCTTAAAATTTCAAAGCATTATTTGTAAAAAGCGTTTATAAGTAAAAAAAAAAAAAAAAAAAAACTATACGCGCGCCATCTACGAAAGCGTAGAATATGAATTATTTTGACATTCACCTTAATATGTCAATATCCCTTCTTCTAACAGAATAATTATACTCCAAACATTATAGGTAATCAGAATTTTAACATGGAATTTTAAATTTTCGGTACTACACAATCAAAACCGTAAAGTTGTAGGTGTACCTATTCCACGGCTTAAGAGGATACCCGGCGGTGATTTTCCCTATTTATCTCTCTGGATTTTAACCCTAGAGAAAATATTGTTTTTGCATAAAATAGATATCAACTACTAGCGTGTCGGTACTTTTTGTTTTTTTTATAAGTTACTTTTTATAGAAGTTATGACCTTCCAAAAATCAATAAAATTGACTGGTTTAAACGCCGTCAAAAGATGTTCAGTATACAAACCAGACAATGTTTTTTTTTAAAAAGCAAAACGTACAGACATAGAATAGTTTTTTCTTATGTAGTTGGTAAAAAAAAAATTGAAAATCAGTCCACTTTTGGAGGAGAAAAGTGGGGAAAACAAAACCTCCATTTTAGTTAGGTGTCAGTGCATTGTCCCTTTCGCTCAATATCCGGTGGAGTAAGAGCAACAGTGACAGCAATATTTTAGTAAAATCTATTTCTGCACCACCGGGTATCATCTTAAGTCTGGACTAGCTACCTGCCTACCCACAGCAGCTACGCATATCACATCCACGCTAGTTCTCAAGAATCCCACATTATCCGGCCACTCGAAGGGAACAACTATGCCTCGAGGTTTATCCTTCCCGATCCGCGCAATACCTTTCCCGCCCACCGCCCACTCAGCTGGGAATGCGACCAGCGCGGTATGTGCAATACGCTGCACGTACCACACTGTACAGTCAGGGGCGCGCACCGTACCATCTATACAGACTCATGCCTATCCTACATTACATTACTCACATAAAGTTAAATTATTGGTAGAAACCGATCTACACATTAAAAAAATATCAATACAGAAGCCAATTAAGGCCCGGCATTCCGCATTTCTACCGATCAAAAAGAAGAGTTAATACGAATGTTAAATGGAGCGCGCTATATTTTTCGCGATAATATTCAAGCGAAAATTCTAAACATGTTTAATTAAACACGACTCGTTTAAAATAGAGCAAAAATCTCTCAACACATGCTTAAGTTAAATTTAAAGATACGCTGTGAATTTTTCATAGCTACATGTTAAAAAACAGGACGAAATGTGTTTTTAATAATTTTCGGGGCATACTTCGGGGCATCGAGTGAATTTACTATAATTACCGTTTCGGCTCGACAGTCTACAGATATTATCAAATCTAAAATAAGATATATTTTCTTAGGAACTTAAAAACTGAAAGTGTTCAAGAGACGTATATGTTATAAATCGGTAGAAATGCGGAGTAAGGCGGGCGCGCCGCGCCGACCACTACAAGGTATCACATAACTAACTAACCGTCAAGCCGTTTCTCTGCAGGGGTAAGCAGAGAGGACGGTACGGCAAACTACTCGGTCTTGGCACACACTCTATGCCTCATTCACATTCATACCTCGTTTTATACATACTCTTCTATAAGCCTGACTCTTGACATGGCCTGACTCAGGTATCTGATTCACTCAATCGTGTCTTTATTTTATTTTATTTATTTGGGAAAATCAACAGATTATTTACACCTATTAAAAATAACATAATAATAAAAATAATTACAGATTTTCACATAACTTAACATTGTAATAATAATAATAATACAATAAAAAACTAAGGGTCCTGTACCCATGGGCTGACATGTTTACAAAAAATACAAAATTGTAAATATTAGATAAAAATAATACAAGATGTAAGAACACAAATAAATAACAATTTAAATGTAACTAATATACTAATAACCAGCAAAATTTCAAAACATAATGTATTATAAACTTTATCTTCACTACACAGCAATAATAACAATACATAAATAATAATAAATGTACAAAATTCATATTATACCTACAACTAAAGTGAACAAATGTGCTTAAATTGGATGATAAGTAACTGGAAAGGATTCACAGCAACAACATAATAACTTTCAAAAGGAATTTTAAAATTATTTAATGTTAGTTATGACAATTTCTTAAATTACACGAGAATATGTCCATATCATTTAATTTCTTATTAAATATATTACAGGCTCGGAATATAAAAGCATTTTGTCGGAGATTGGTAGAAAATTTATGAAGATAGAAAAGTGATTTTTCTCTAGTTCTAACGCTCGGGACTCTAAAATTAATTTCAGACAGAAGGGGAGAACAATCAATAAAGCCATTGATAATTTTATGGAGATATATTATATCTGCGGAGTCTCTTCTCGTTTTTAATGGCTTAAGTCCATTAAGTAAATAAGTGTAATAAGTGTCTTGTCTATCTCTGTCGCCCCCGACTTCTTCCACCGTTCACATTTGCGTCATACACTCTACTTACACTCATTTCTTCGTTCATTCGCTCTACATGCCCAAACCATCTGAGGGTCCCTTTCTAATATTGCTCATTACGCATACATCAGCCTTGCATTCTTTGCGGATCTCCATATTTTTCATAGACGAACGATAATAAATTAAAATTATATTAGAGTTCATTCCTCACAATCTAATCGTAACAACAGTGCTCAAATCCATAGTAATGACGTTTGGAATGGGTGCTGGCATTTATGCTGACAATAGTTGTGTTGTTGTTTCTCACATTCTAAACGTTATAATCTTACTAATAAAACTTGAACTTTTTCGATTGGAATTTTTTGAATTTCTGCTGCAAATGTGAATAAACGTCGCTCTCTAACTAGAATCGGCATCAAAAGTTTTATTTAAAAATTTGTAAGAATTAAATCAACAATCTCATTCTAAGCGTAATTCCCACAATAAAATTAATCAAATTTTCGTTTAGAGTGTGCGAACTCAGTGCAACTAAACGACTGTGATTGGTAACATTCCTAACGAATCTTCAATGTAGATTCTTATACACTGATGATTGGAATGGTTTTATTCGATGCCAGGAAGAAAATTAGATTAGATTACTAAAGAAGTATTTACTTCAGTCGTGTGGTCTAAAGCACACTCGTATTTTTTTTTATGCAAACGTATATAGATATTTTAAATACGTGTGATCTACCTAAAATTAGTGATAACGAAAAAAAATAAAGAAGTATTTTATTAGACAATTGTATTCGTTTTTGTCATCTCGCTTTTTTGTCGTTTCCTATAAAAAAATTATAAAATTTCAATTTGGCTACGTATAGGAGTACATTTTAATACTTTTCTGGTAAAAAACGTGACGAAAACGGCTCTCTACAAATTATCCAATTATTATTAACTTGAATAACATTTGAATATAAAAAATGGTGTTTTCTGTTTCTAACGCCATTTACATCATATTTCTCACGTGTTAAGGAGATAACGAAACCTATATGAGCTGTTCCCAACAGCGAATAAATTAGCCTAAAGTGTTAAGAGGGTATAACCAGACGGCAATTTTAAATCAAATTCTAGACGTATTGATTTTTTTTTACCAAAAAACATAATTTGTTTCCGAAAGATTGTTATTTTAAGTCATTTTTTAAATTTTGAAAAACCTAGTTTATTTTTAATATAGTAGGGTTATACCGTTGGTCGTTGGCAGATTTGTTCAATTTTCAAACGAAATATTCTATTTTACAACACACATTTTAAATCATATAATCATGCAGTAAAATAACTCAATATATTATCTAGTAAAGCCACTTTTCAGAATTTTAATTTTAGTTCAATTAAATCATTAAAAAAATTCCGAGTGTGTGTTTTGTGACGAAAATACCTCAGTTTGTCTATTTATTTGCGGTCTTACAAACTAAAATATTTCAGCCTTTTTTTACACACTTATTTTGCTTAGACATTATTGAAAAATCAAAAATACTTATCATCAAAAAATACTTACAAGAAGTACACGATATTAAGAAATTAATCATCACGCGTTTGAGCATTTTTATTTTTAATGAAATAATGTAAACCAATATTTCTCACCGGAACCGCCCTGTGCAGTTGCAAGGGCAGGATCGCAAGTTGAATTGTGAATTCTCGGCCGCTGGTTAATGGGCCTTAAGTAATCCCAATCAACATCGCATTGCCAAACGTGTTAGGTTTTTTTATTTTTTATATCGATTAATTGGCTATTTTTCCTACCATTTACCCTGCTTAAAAACTCTGTGCACGCCAATGTGTACTGTTAGTGCTGCACTACACGGGTGGTGCTGTACTGTAAAGGTAGTGTACACTGCGCGGGTAGTGCAGTCAGAGTGCTGGCAGTACGGCTAATGCAACCGAAGACTGCGGCTGTAGGAACTGCGGTGGCGTACTTCCGCTAGCCGGAACTCTAGGAATGCGGAACCTGGAATTCCGGCAAACCCAGAAGGAACTATATATACCTACATACATGTGTATACTAGAAATGTAACCATGTTTTTTTAAGTGTGGATTTTCGTACTAGTTTTTTGTACGCAAACGAAATCAAACTTTTTTATGGTACAGTTCGAAATCATACAAATCCTTGACATTGTCCGAGCTTGTTGGAGGTAAAAACTTTGGAGTAAAAATGTATACGTCATTTTGCTGTCCGATGACAATTTTTACATAGGAGGCCCGTAGGAAAAATTCCCCTTAGGGCCTTTGTCAATTCTCAGCAGCTGTGTTGAGGGTCTTTTTAGGAAAGGAAGGAGGAGAACTTCTGGGAAGGACAAAGGTAGATAGGAATCTTAGGGTCCCAATCCGGACAAATTTCACCCCTATGAACCCGGGAACCCCTGGTAATTCACCAAACGTGTCGAACCACTAAATATCATCGAATAGCAAAATGACGTCTATGTTTTTTATTCCAGAGAATATGCTCAGTAATCTCAGGATAACTTCTTGGGGTACGTGCATTGATGTATTATGTTTAGATGAGACACGAAGTGACAAAATATGTTCAACTTTTTTACCTCCAATTGACCTCCAACGCTCCCAAAGCTCTAACTCCCCGTTCGGACTGGGCAAGTAATTTACTCGAGTTGAAAGTAACTCACCACTTGACTTTTATTTTTTTATTATTGAGTTAGTTTATAGTACGTTAGAATGTAAAATAATATATATAAAGTAATATTTCATTTTATAAATTAATTTTTTTTTACAGTTAGCAAGCATAACATTTATTTTTAATTTTTGTTGTTTATTTTTGGGATGTTATGCCGTGTTACGCTAACTCCTTCTTTAGCCGACGTTTCGGACAACGTTTGTTCAATTGTCACTCAAGTGTCCATCATCAGGGCAGATGTGTTATTTTAAATACATCCATTTCTTTTTAAATACATCCATTCTTCAGATTTTCAGGCATTTCATCATACATCTTTAGTCCTCTATACGGACGACCGACGTAGTCCAGCGGTAGGGCGTTGGACTTCCATTCCGAAGGTCGCGGGTTCGAACCTAGCGTGCGCAAATAAATTTGATTTAATTGATTTGTGTTATTTCACAATTAATTATTTAAAATAATATATAGTATATTTGCGGCACGTTCCAGAGTGGAAGATACTCTTAGTATCGCCCTGGTGTAAGACCACCATTCAGAATTAAAACGTTGCTTGAAATGGCTTTAGCCGTGTTTAATGACCAGATCTGAATAGCCAGGTACTTTCCCACCTTCCTCTTTCTCGTCTCCTTCCCTTCCCCACTTACCTTCAGCCTCATAACATCCCCAATTGGGAATGCCATAGTCTCACTGGCTCCAGACGGGAGCAGTTGGCACTCTTGTGAGGTATTCACTGTAAAAAAAAATACATTGGGCAGTTTTGTGATTTTGATTTTTCATATGTGGCAATCTAATTCTATTTATATTTCTAGTTTCGTAGTTATGTCATCTCTATTAAAAACAACCTTATCCTTAAAATATTTTGGCATTTGGTTTTTGACTGACCAAAATGCTACTATTAACTACTAAATTTGTGGTGTTCGGACAAGTTTAGTTACTAAAATACTCGCTACTCGACTAAACTACTAGCCTTTCTAATAACGAATTCGGTTTATTGCTTTCTAATAGCTAAACACGTTTTAACAAGATATTTACAGGATAAGAACCTCTAATTTTATACGATTTGATTTCTGACACACCGTGTAAAAGAAATAAAAGGTACAAAAATCTGACACGAAGTAACATTCCAACTTGAAATCCACAAGATTGGCTTCATATCCGTGCTTTGTGCAATCGGCTAAGGGTGCAGTGGGTGGGTGAGTGGGTGGGTGGGATGGGTGGTCCACCAGACTGCAGTGTGTACCGCATCCGTGGAATGCAACCGATGCTGCCTGCATTCTGCACTCTGCAGCCAACTCCGTACTTGAGATTTCTGTGAATCCTACGAAG
Organism: Limnephilus auricula; assembly: GCA_951813805.1. NCBI lineage: Eukaryota > Metazoa > Arthropoda > Insecta > Trichoptera > Limnephilidae > Limnephilus > Limnephilus auricula. The sequence continues at coordinate 31,764,399 of OX638404.1, forward strand.
ACGGGCCTCGTGCACTTTCTTCATGTTTTATTGGTGAAAGTGTCTATAAAACTGGTTTACAATATTAGAAATCTCTACTGTCTGATTTTAGCTGTGTTCTACCTGCAGCGTCGGAACCAAAGATAATATAATAGGATAATATAATATTCTACTAACAGGTAAAAACCTATAGCAGGAAAATTCTATGAAAACTTCAATAGTTCTGTCTGAATATTATAGATGTCATCACTTCCGTTTGTATTTAGTACGTGATGCGAGCGACGTTAGCGTATTAATAATATTGTATTCCAATATCTTTGGTCTCAGTTCGCTTTCGTTACTCAAAGAAGCAACACGTTCAAAAATCGAGCTCCGAATACTGCGTCGCGATCCGAACAATTTATTTTCCAAACATTCTCGCGTCATCTAGTTCTTTTGTTTCCTTCCATTCCAATAGTTATTTCGTTCTATTAGTTTCCAAACAAAATTTTTTCATGGTTACAAATTATCGAGCTGTCAGCTCTAAAAGCTGTGTTTAGTGTTATTTTTTAATACAAATTCAAGACCCCCGCATTCACTCTGACCTTCCACATTCTACCTTCCTCAGTACTGACCTATGCACAAGACCCTGGACACGATGTCTACGCTCCACCAACAACTTGCCGCCGTGGGTGCTACAGAAGCACAACTGGAAGAATTTTTAGAAAAAAAATCCAAAACGACAAGGTCCAGACGCTCAACTGCTCTGTATCTGAAGCATTTCGGAAGCGAAGACGTCGCCGAGCACTCTACAAAAACTACAACAACTCCAACCCTTACTACGTCTCTGACCTCCACCTCCACTTCCACCTCAACCCCTGCTTTTTCAACAGCTCCCACCTCTTTGTCAACCGCCTCTACCTCAAAACCAACCACTAAAACCGCACCAAATATTGAAGTTGCTACTGCCGCTTCATCGTCTTGTACCACCTCTTTTCCTGCGCTATGGGTAACTCCAGCACATAAAAAACGTAGGGCTTGCCCTTCTCCTCCCCCGTCCACCGAAGTAATTAAAACATCAAACCGCTTCTCCGCCCTCACTACAGATGAAGAAACCACACCACCACCAAACACCAACACTGAATCTGACTCCACCCCAAACTGTGTTACGGAAACCTTGAGAACGAGACTCATTAAGATCCCTCCAATTTTTATTAAATCTGACAAAAATTGGAGGATCCTCGAAAAGCGCCTCTTGGATGCTGGGGTAATAATAAACAGTGCCAAAGCAATTCCGACGGGGGTGGTCCTCAACACCGGCGACTCCACCAGCTTCCGGCTGGCAACTAAAATGCTTCAAGAGGATACAACCCCCTTCCACACGTTCCAGCTCGCGGAAGACAAAACCACCAAGGCGGTTCTGCGAGGAATCCCAACCACGATCAGCGAAGAAGAGGTCCGTCTGGAACTGTTAGATCTCGAACTCCCAGTTAAATCTGTTACCCGAATGAGATCAGGTCCAGAGAGGAAAAACATCCCACTGGTCCTTATCCAATTGGATCATGGTGAGGCGGGACAAAAAATTTTCTCCCTCACTTCACTCTTCCATCTGAAGATACGAGTGGAGTATTTAAATAAAAAAATAGCCCCTTCTCAGTGTCACCGATGCCAACACTTTGGTCACTCGTCAATGATGTGCCACCTCCCCCCCCGCTGCGTCAAGTGCGCGGGTGACCACTTCACGCAAGAATGCAAGAAACAGAGGGAAGATGGTCCTGCTACCTGCGTGAACTGCTCTGGAGCCCATCCGGCAAATTATAAAGAATGTCCAAAAAGACCCTCTCCTCAACCCATCTTTCAAACCGTACGTAATGTCACTTTCACCTCACATAATACAACGCCCTCTTTATCGTACGCACGGGCCACTGCCCAAATACCACATACATCCACACCCCCCTCCCCAGCCCCCTCAACGTCAACTTCCCACGAACCTCCTCCCGCCCCCTTCAATATTTTTGATTTTTTCAAAAATTTCAATTTCTCCAAGGTTGGCGACCTCCTTGCCGACCTCATCCCCAAATTCCAGTCTGCCACCTCACCGGCAGACTACATATCGATCATTTTCTCCGCTGCCCCTCAGATCTTTTCACTTTTTTCAGTGTAAATGGCTAAATCTACTACCATGCCCTCCGCGCTACGCATGGCATTTTGGAATGCTAATGGTCTCTTAAAAAATTTACACGAATTACGTATTTTTGCAAATACACAGGCTCTCGATATTTTGCTAATTAATGAAACTCATCTCAACCCGTCTCAAATGCCAAAACTATCAAATTACACACTATATAGAAACGACCGACTGCACACTCGAGGCGGTGGCACTGCCATTTTTGTAAAATCAAAAATCGCCCACAAACACAACATTACACCTACACTTTCGTCAATTGAGTCAACTTCAATCACAATCTACACAAAACATTCAGGCCCATTGAGAATAAACTCTATCTACCACCGTCCGCAAGATAAGCTTGATCCAAATGATCTTGATGCTCTCCTTGATGGCCACACGCCTACTATCCTCGCGGGCGACTTTAACTCAAAACATTCGGATTGGAACAGTAGAATTACTAACACCAATGGGCGTATCTTACGAAAGTACGCTAGCACACATCCGGAAATATCCATTGCGGGCCCAATTGCACCCACACATTTCCCGAACACCGGGGTTAGACCTGATGTTCTGGACATTGCACTCTTCCACAAATTACCCTGGGTCTACAGTATCGAAACCATAAATGACCTAGGCTCAGACCATAATCCAGTATTGCTCACTCTTAATCAACTGTCCACCCCAATGCCAACCCGTAAATCTATAAAAACTGATTGGACCTATTTCACTCACAGAGTTGGGGAAAAAACAATCATCCCTCAAAACATTTCGGATGGCCCCGAACTAGACAAGGCGGTTGACAACTTTGCCGAGACAATCATATCTTCCATAACCGATGCTTCTAAAACTCTTCCTGAACGTTCCCCCCTTAATCTCAAAAGAGACCTCCCAATTGACATCCAGGAATTGATCTCTACAAAAAATAATCTTCGCCGCCACTGGCACAGAAACCGAAATCCCTCAGTCAAAAAAACAATCAACAGAATTCAATCACTTATTAGAAAGAAACTTTCCGAGCTTTCACACTCCACCTGGAACAAAAAAATTCAAGAAATAAATCCACAAGACGGCTCCTTGTGGAAGTTATGCAAATCTCTCCAAACTACCCCATCCCCAAACAACCCCATTCATACCGAAAACGGCCTCATATTCGACGATCAAGAAAAATCGGAAGCGTTTGCCGATAGTCTTGAAATCCAATTTAGCCCCAGCTCCAAGCACGCTGACCCAGTCCACATAGCAAATGTCAACCGTCAAATAGACACAATATTCGATACCCTTCCTAGTACAAATGTACATTTCACCACCCCGTCTGAAGTCCGAAGGGCCATAAAAAAACGGAGTAACAAAAAATCTCCCGGTCCAGATGGCATTACAAACTTTGCTCTCAAAGCCCTCCCCCCTAAAAGCATTCTCGCCATTGTGAACCTCATAAATTCTGCACTCAGACTGCGTTATTTCCCCAAGAGTTGGAAACACGCACACGTCATTCTCATTCCAAAACCTGGAAAGGACCCCAAATTCTGTGAGAACCATCGTCCAATCAGCCTTCTTTCAAATATTGGAAAAATATTCGAACAAATTCTCCTGACCCGGCTCTTAAAGCATATTCACGAGGTAAAAACCCTCCCTGATGAGCAACATGGCTTCCGATCTCAACACTCAACCCTTCATCAACTGCTGAGAGTCTCCGAACTAATCCTCAGTGGCTTCAACTCCCAACGGTCCACTGGCGCCATTTTCCTGGACATAGCCAAAGCCTTCGACAAAGTATGGTTAAACGGCCTGCTTCTAAAATTGCACAACACAGGCATCGATCCGCAACTCCTCGGTGTCTTAAAATCGTTTCTTCAGCGTCGGACTTTTCAAGTAAAGATCCGAGGTACTCTCTCAAGGCCCAGATTCATGTCAGCAGGCGTCCCCCAAGGGTCCCTCCTTTCCCCTACCCTCTTCAATATCTATACACATGATATTCCACTCACGGACAACCAACATTCGCATAAATCCATGTACGCTGATGACACCAACATTATGGTTCAATATAGTTCCCCCAGGATGATCACTCTCCGTTTACAACACAACATAAACATACTCCAAGACTGGTACAACAAATGGCGGATCGACGTGAACCCTTCCAAGAGCGCTGCCATTTTCTTCTCACGAAGAAAAATTCGCAGCACTCCTAAGGGTCACGTCTTCATGTACGGCCAAGCAATACCCTGGCAAAACAACGTTAAATACCTCGGAGTCACACTCGACAAAAAACTCACATGGCACACCCACATCAAACATACAATTAAAAAAACCAAAAACGCTGCTTCAGCCCTTTATCCGCTTTTACATTATAACAGTCAAACATCAGTGCAGAACAAGATTCTTATTTACAAATCAAAATTGCGACCCATCATGACCTACGCCGCCCCAATTTGGGCCACAGGCAATATTAAGAGTCTAGAAACCCTTCAAAATGTCTTGCTTAGAAGATTCACCAAAAGCCCTTGGTTCGTCCGAAACAGCATTATTAATTCAGACACGAAAATTCCACCACTTAAAAAACACATAGTAGACCTAGCCAAATCATTTTTCTCCAAACTTGCTTCAATTCCAAACCCAAGCATCTCATGTCTCGGGCAATCGAGTCCCGATGACAACTCTCTCCATCGCCTACCCGTATCCATCCTTCACCCACCTTGATGCGAGGTCTATCATTAAAAAAAAAATACCTTTCATTATTACTCATTTTACACAGATACTAATTTATCATTATTTTCAAATCAATTCAGAATTTTTCGTAAAAATATATTATTAATCACCCTTCATTTTGCCCAAGGCAACCCGAACATCGGGTAAAAAAAAAAAATCTATCAGGTGACATTACTACAGTTTACAAGACAAAGGGGTTAAGTTCTCCCTGTAACTTGATAAAAACCAATAGATACTACTACTATCTTTGGTCATTTCCCTTCATCTTGCCCAAGGCAACCCGAACATCGGGTAAAAAAAACATCCATCAGGTGACATTACTGCAGTTTACAAGACAAAGGGGTAAAGTTCTCCCTGTAACTTGATAAAAACCAATAGATACTATCTTTGGTCGGAACTGATTTCAATAGATACGCCCATGTTTAAATTTTCTTTTACATTACTTAATTCACTTCACATGTGGTGGTAACCTCTAAATTGTATAATTAATGTGGTTCCACGACAAATCAACAGTTTTATTTCGACACCCCTTTGAAATTTTTTTTTTTTAAATATTTATTAATCAAAATACATTTTAAGTACATTTTTTTAGGTACATGCCACCTCACAAGGCTGAGCCTGTGCCTATGTGGCAGTAATTTAACATTTAATATTAAAATTGATTACAATTTTTGATTTTTTTTGAATAGCCGATAACCTAACCTAACGTAACCATTTTTTTTTCTTCACTTTTAATGATTTTTCAAATGGTGTTGAAGTTGCATACTTCTGAGTTGTCCGGTCATCGATTAATGTAACTTAATCAATGTAAACTGTAGGTCTCCAAAATAAAATAAATTCTGCTACATCACGCCGATTCCATAAGGGATGACGGGCAGATAGGACGGACCGCCAAAAATCTCGGTCTTGGCACACACTTCAAGCCTCATTCACTTTCACAAATCGTCTCATACACATTCTTAACATATTCTTAACATGACCCGATTCAATTGATCGTGCCGTGTCTTCCTCGACCGTCCCCGACTTCTTCGTGTATATGCTCTACATGCCCAAACTATCTGAGCGTCCACTTACTCATTACGCTTACGTCAGCCTTGCATTCTTTGCGGATCTCCATATTTCTCATACGATCATATATGGTTTTACAACTCATACGCCTCAGGGATCTCTTTTCTTCAGCACAGTCTACTTTGTACAAATACAACAACTTCAACACTAAACAGCTCGGACTCGGGAGTGCGGTGTGACGTCACAATGTCGCCAGTCAATGATGACTCGTTTTTGATCTTTGAATTTTCACACAACTTTGAAAGTGAGCTAATCAATTTAATATTTTTTTACGGTTTTAATTACGAAATTCGAGTTTAGTTAACTTTTTTACATATATTAAATGCATTGAAAACACTATATTACATACACTGCATGTACCCTATTGGGGTATGTTGTGAGTTGTGTGGCTGAAGGTAGCGGGGAAGAAAAAGGTGGGGGAGTGCCTGGCTATTCAGATCTGGTCACCAAGCACGACTTAAGCCATTTTAATCAACGCTTCAATTCTCAGTATCGCCCTGGTGAAAGGACACCAGTCACTGTCACACAACTCAGAATCGTGCAACTTCAACACCCTATTTGAAAAGTCATTATAGGTGATGAAAAAAAAGGTTATTTTTTATTATTATTTTCATAACTGTAATAACTTTTCTAATGGGTGTTGAAATTGCATGATTCTGAGTTGTCATGGAACCAACCAAAAGGTAGGTTCTGTTTCGATTCAAATCCACACGTAAGGCATTTCTAGTGTATAGAGGTAGTCATATAGCGGGTATAATTCAGCAGGGGTACTTTTCCACCCACTCTTAGGTAAAACAGAGCTCTTATGTGTTTCTCTGTCCCCCTCCCCTCCACAAATGCTCGCGATAAACCGTCACCGCCCTTTGATATTGTCCTTTGAGTGAATTTTCCGTCCTCCGCGCCTCCTGAACATATAATTTTGTAATTCCCTTTGCCTTTGCCGCCTTCACATTTACAGGTACCGGCACCTTTACCTACAGTGAGACAGTAAAGTACATATCACACTTTGGCCTTTCTTCCACGAGGATACGGAATTCTCCGATACTGATATCATGTATTCAGATTGCCAATATCTCGTCGCGCATAGTCCGTACACGACACTCCACCTTTCAAAAGGTCTTCCTATAGTAGCGACGCTCCCCATTGCGTACGAAACATGTCGGATGATGTTAATTTGTTGACGAAGGTCCTTCTTCCACAGGGATTTGCAAGTATTAACGTGTTCTTACCCGATCTATTCTAGGAGTCAATTTATAGAGAAGTTGTCCATTCGGTACGGGTACCGCCGTCCCAGGATCCAATTATTGGATAACCAACACCCCTACTATAATGGTTCGCTACGTTTAGTGACTTAACAGGGGTAGCCTCGTTTATGGGGTGAGATTTGTCTAGGTCTTGGCGGCCACTGCGTTTGCCCACCTGTGTGACTCTCGTCTTTATTATAAAATGTAAAAATATTGCATCAATAAATAAATAAAATAAATTGTCTTAGGATATTTTCCAAGGGATAGATTCATACGCCCATTACTCCTAGACACATTAACCCCCAGATTCCTACCCATCCCCTATACCCTTTTCCTGCCCATAATTTCCTTTCCTTTCTTTCCCTAAAAAGGCCCTCCACACAGCACAAAAAGTTGGCCGAGACTGTCGCCACTTTCTTAGTCGAGACTTTAAGGTGATATTTATAATCTTACGAGAAACGCTTTTTTGCATATCTACGGGCGCTAACAATTAATTCATCTTTATATTTTAAAACATAACTTGTGAAAAGCGTTTTTCGCTAAAATAATTAAGCGCACGCCATCTGTGAAAGAGAAGATTATGATTTTTATGTATCATTTTCAGAGGGTATTTTACCAGAGAATACCGGAAATTAGTCCTTTTTAAATCAAATTCTAGACGTATTGACTATTTTTTACAAAAAAACATAAATTGATTGAGAAAGATTGTTGTTTTATCTGGTACACGCAGTTTTAAATCTAAGTTTATTTTAATATACTAAGGTTATATCGTTAGTCGTTTGCAGATTTGCCCAAGTTTGAAACGATAGATTCTATTAAACAACACAAATTTTAAATCATATAATCATACCACAAAATAAATCAATACATAATCTAGTAAACACAGTTTTCAGAATTTTAATTTTAGTTAAATTTAAATTATTAAAAAATAAATCCGAGAACGGTTTTGTGACAAAAATACCTCAGTTTTTCTATTTATTTAAGGTCTTACAAACTAAAATATTTAAACACTTGTTTTGTTTAGATACTTTTGAGAGATCATAAATACTTTATATCAAAAAATACTTACAAGAAGTACACGTTATTTAATAATTTATCATCGTGCGTTTTGAGCATTTTTATTGCTTATTTGAATTACACGATATTTAATAATTTATCATCGTGCGTTTTGAGCATTTTTATTGCTTACTTGAATTACACGATATTTAATAATTTATCATCGTGCGTTTTGAGCATTTTTATTGCTTATTTGAATTACACGATATTTAATAATTTATCATCGTGCGTTTTGAGCATTTTTATTGCTTATTTGAATTACACGATATTTAATAATTTATCATCGTGCGTTTTGAGCATTTTTATTGCTTACTTGAATTACACGATATTTAATAATTTATCATCGTGCGTTTTGAGCATTTTTATTGCTTATTTGAATATAGGTATACATTAAAGCAAGTTTTGAATGAAATAAATCAATATAAAATTTTTATTTTAATAATTTTGATACGGGAATAATCGATCTTTCTCATTGGAACCTCCCTGTACAGTTGCAAGCATTTTAAACTTTTACTCTCAGCCACTCTTAAACATTGCGTTATTTGCGTAAGACATATTGTAACAATGCGTTTGCTTTAGATCAATGCTAGGATCAAAACGGTCAACAAAGAATTACAAGATATCTATCAAAATGACAGCCTTTTTGTCATATATATTTTTAATATGTTATTTGTTTTTTTTACCAGTTTTGGTACATCTGTAACACCCTGTCCGTAAGAAGCCATCTACCTTCACCACCGTTCTTTGGAGTTCCACTCTCCACTTCCACCATTTTCTCTTCCATATAATTCCTTTTCCATTGTACATTTCTCCTTGCTCCGGTCCAAGTACGCCAAACTCTCAAATACTCGAATCCTTCTAAAGTAAAAATATTCAACACAAAATGAAAGCTTTTGTAATAATTAGCTTTACGGAGATAGACATTTTTTATCCGAACTAGTTTCTCTAACCGGTTTCGCGTTGAAACATACCCCCTTACCAATAAACGTGTTTTAAATGTTACACAACTGATAAGCAATCATTCATGTATGGTTTTGACGGCCTCCGTGGCAAGGTTCTCGACTGGCGATCCGGAGATCGCGGATTCAAATCGCGTTTAAGACTATAAAATTATTAAGTATGTATTGAATTTTTCTTTTTTGTAATGTTATGTGTTACGACCTACTAGATTTTTTGTTATTTATGTATCAGAAATTATTCTGTTACATTTCCACCCTGATTTGAAAAATGGGTATACTTATTTTCATTGGAAAAGGGAAAGCAGTAAGTAACATACTCGTACTTACATGCAATCAAATGGACGCTTCCGTAGCGCAGTGATCTGCGTATTGGAAGGTAAATGGGTATGATTGGATAACATCGCTAAAAGTTGAAACTTGAATTTTCATATTTGGACTTGTTTTGGTCAAACATGATTGATTTTTAAGTTTGACAGATTTAGATATAAAATAAGATTTTTTTAATCCAGACATTGTTTTATAATTTTTCCCGTATTATTTAAACTAAGGTATTTACTTTTATTTAATCATTTAAAAATGTACGATGTGTCCTTTAGAATGGGGTACCCCAGTAAGGACACATTCTCTGCTATAAAAAATGTAAAAAAATATATATGTTACACAAGGACACATTTTTGTGATAATTGGACATTTATTTTGTCAATTTTGACCATTTTTTTGTCGAACTGGTTATTAATTTTGTCCGTTTGTACAATTTTTTGTCCAATTTATTAATTTATTCTGTCCAATTGAACAACCTTTTCCCAATTGGCCATTCATGTTGTCCATTTGGACAATTTTTTGTCCAATTGGACATTCATTTTGTTCATTTGGACAATTTTTTTTGTCCAATTGGACAATTTTTTTCCCAATTGGACATTTATGTTGTCCACATGGACAATTTTTTGTCGAATTCGACATTTATTTTGTTCATTTGCACAACTTTTTGTCCAATTGGACATTCATTTTGTCCATTTGGACAATTTATTTTGTCCAATTGGATTTTTTTTTCCAATTGGCCATTCGTGTTGTCAATATTTTGTCGAATTGGACATTTATTTTTTCCATTTGCACAACTTTTTGTCCAATTGGACATTCATTTCGTCCATTTGGACAACTTTTTTGTCCCATTTATCAATTTATTGTGTCCAATTGGACAACCTTTTCCCAATTGGACATTCATGTTGTCCACTTGGACAATTTTTTGTCGAATTCGACATTTATTTTGTTCATTTGCACAACTTTTTGTCCAATTGGACATTCATTTTGTCCATTTGGCCAATTTATTTTGTCCAATTGGTTTTTTGTTTTCCAATTGGCCATTCGTGTTGTCAATATTTTGTCGAATTGGACATTTATTTTTTCCATTTGCACAACTTTTTGTCCAATTGGACATTCATTTCGTCCATTTGGACAATTTTTTTGTCCCATTTATCAATTTATTGTGTCCAATTGGACAACCTTTTCCCAATTGGACATTCATGTTGTCCACTTGGACAATTTTTTGTCGAATTCGACATTTAATTTGTTCATTTGCACAACTTTTTGTCCAATTGGCCATTCATGTTGTCCATTTGGACAATATTTTGTCGAATTGGACATTTATTTTTTTCATTTGCACAACTTTTTGTCCAATTGGACATTCATTTCGTCCATTTGGACAATATTTTGTCGAATTGGACATTTATGTTTTTCATTTGCACAACTTTTTGTCCAATTGGACATTCATTTCGTCCATTTGGACAATTTTTTGTCCCATTTATTAATTTATTCTGTCCAATTGAACATTTAAATCAATTGAAGTTTTGTGTGTCATTCGACTAAAAATTACTTTGAAATAAACTTTTTTAAAGATAATGTAATCTAAAAAAATAAATATAAAAATATGAGGGCACAAGATTTTTTTTAAATCTCAATATGGGCGGTGGTTGGTATAAGTTTGACAACCTGTGGTCTACACTATGTTATTTCATTACCTACATGAAGGATTATTTTTTAATTTTTCTCTAAAATTAAAATTTTGCATGTGAACCTTTATTCGAGTCACCTTCAATTATTTGTTTAGCCTATCTGGCTGGGGTCTGGGAGTCGAATAGTTTTACATAACAACTTGGTAAAGATTACCTACATTTCAAAGTTTTGGGTAGATAAGATACCTGTCATAAAATAGTGTTAACTGCCCAAACCCAGCTTATTAGGGAATGTTATGAGAATGTAAATAGTGTTTAGCCCTACGAAATATTGTGGATCTTCCCTAAAGAAATATATTTTGATGTGCCTGACTATTCAGATCTAGTCACTAAAGATAATTGAAACTATTTTTTGTAGTAGTGTAAAATCTCGACCGCGAGTATTTAAAAAAAAGGTCTTAATCAATTAATAATTTTATTTATGTGGAAAATACTCTCAATACCACAGTAGACCCTGAGGAAAATAATTTCCCTCGGGGCCTACGTCATCTTAGGGTGTGGGGGTCTTTTTCGGGAAAGGAAAGAAAGTTCTTGGAAGGAAAAAAATATGAGCGGTGGGTAGGAATCTGGGGGTCAGTGCGTCCAGGGGTAACGGGAGTATGCGTAAGTATGGTTCGAGAGAGTCCGAAATGGTCTCCCCCAAACAGTCCCTTCAAATCCGGCCCGCCACGCAGTAGTTGGGCAAACGCATGTGCCGCCAAGACCTAGACAAACTTAATGTTTATAAAACGAAATAAAATAAATAACATTGATGATTCCATCCCTAATTTACCCCTTCCACTCCTTCAATTCTGCCGATTTGGGTTTGCCCATTGCCTACCGCTCAAATTGTTTTCAAAATCGGAATGTGTGCTTTTCTTCTTTAAATGTTTGACGGTTTCTTGGTTCGGTGTTGCCATCAGGTCTGGAGACTGAGTACAGTGGGTAGGCACTCACTCCTACCTAGTATTTACAGCTAATACCTTTGTAGTGCCTACGCGAGTTGCCTGGATTAGCGCGCCAGCCGTCGAGTCTCCCTCTGTGGTGTCTTCGGTATAATAAAGTCTGAAGTGAAAAACTAAAGAAGTGATTCAGTAGAGGTGTATTGGTATCGTGTCGTCTGGGTACATACGAGTACTTCCTTATCCTTCCTTAATAATCTTCTACTAGTATTTTTAAGATGTTAAGCTTCTCCTTATTCATCTATGTTTTCGTGGTGGACACTCCTTTACAAAGCTAGTTACTTAATAGATGATTAGTACCAATCATAAGGTTTATAAAAAAATCGCCGGAATCACCTTCCGTTTTTTATAACAAAAATTTCCGATAACGACAAAAAATAACAACACATGTATATTTTATTAGACAAATCTTTTAAAAATGTTATTATTACTTTACTGTTTTATCGTTTCATGGAAAAATAATTAATAAAAAAAAGATTTGAATTTTTAAAAAAATGCTCAATTTGGTTTTATAAAGAAATTGTATTAATCATTAAAATTCTTTAGTTTGCTAACTTTTAGATTTGAATATAAAACGTGGTGTTTTCTCTTTTTAACGCCGGTTATATCATATTTCTAACCATGATAGTAAGGGAGATACAACGATTTATATGATACCTATATGAGCTGTTACCGAAAGCGAACAAGTTAGCCTGGGGGGTTAATAAATCAAAACCAAAATTTCCTCTGAAATCATAAGTTTTCTAAGTTGGCACTTGAGATGGTATAACCAGACTTGACAGTGTTGACTCTTTTTTACAAAAAAACATAAATTGATTTCGATAGATTGTTATTTTATTTGGTAAAATTATGTTTTAAATTTTGAAAAAATATTTTTTTTAATATAATAAGGTTATACTGTTGGTCATAGGCAGATTTGTTAAATTTTTAAACGAACGATACAGTAAAATAAATCAATACGTAATCTTCAAAAATAGAAATACATAAACTAATAAACCTACTTTTCAGAATTTTAATTTTAGTCAAATAAAATCATTTAAAAAAATCCGAGTACGTGTTTTGTGACGAAAATACTTCAATTTGTCCATTTGTTTTCGGTCTTACAAACTAAAATATTTCAGAGTTTTTTACACACTATTTTGCTTAGACATTATTGAAAAATCATAAATACTTATGATCAAAAATTCATACAAGAAGTACACGATATTGAAAAATTTATCATTGCGCATTTTGAGCATTTTTATTGCTAACTTGAATGTAGGTACATATTAGTAGAATGTAGAAATAAAATCGATATTGAGTTATTAGTTAAAAATTTTGGTACGGAGAATAATCAACCTTTCTCATCGGAACCTTCAAGCTTGCAAGCGGAACTTGCAAGCGTTTTGGAATTTGAATTCTCAGCCGCTAGTTAAGGGCCTTAAATACCTACCTGGTTAGTTAATAAAAACGACGCAAGGCCTTTTTCGAAAATAAACTTGTAGGGCCGCTTTCGAAATTTTGAACGGTTGACGTCGTAGTTTGAAGCAAAACACTGCCTGGTGGACTCCTATCTACGTCACGAATGTTTTGCAAATCACCGCTCTACCCCATCGATGAGCTAACCTTGTTAAATGCTTTTTTCGAACCTTGAACAACACTACGATTTGAAAAAAGATTTTTTACTGAACAATTAGCAGGGTCTTCAGAAATATTTATTTCCCAGATAGTTTCCAACTTGCAATACATCATAAGTAGGCATGTGTATGTACGTTTGGACAATGCGCCGTTTGGGCGGGGGAGGGTGTGAGCCACCCCACTCGCCGCCCACTAGCCGACCTACTACCCGCCCTACTAGCCGCCCTGGTGAAGGAGATGAGGGCCGATGTGTCGATGTCGTCTCTGATCCCCGCCGCACAATGGCGGGACTAATGCAAATCCGCGATTAAACACTCCCGGGCGGCGCCAGGCGGGGGCTAGAAGCCACCACCCATTGGATCATGCGCCACAGGCTGCAAGGAGAAAGGAATTGTTTTAATACATACATACTTATCGCTAGGAAACCCATTGATAAGCATTCAATATTAAATAAATCTTCAAACAAACTTACATTTGTATTTACTTACAGGTGATGCACCACGTCGTGTAAAATTCGGGATCAGGCCGCTAACAATAACACTCCTTGTGTAGATGGTGATAAGGTTTCAATTTCTGTTTAACACCATCCGACTGTTTTAATTTATTTCCGAAAAACAGATCGCCAAAAAGCGTTTTTTGTGCTGACACAAATATCTAAATGTTTTACGATAATTTTCTAAAGAATTTTATTTTTCACATTATACAATAAAAACATAACCAAAAAGAGTTCGTAAATAGTAGATTTTAAACTTTAAAGATGTTTTAAAAGGCTTGATACTTATTTTTTCTGGGCTTTTAAAAAAATACTCGATTATTTCAAAGGCAAATATCTGTTCTACTCGCAGAATTTAAGTAAAGCAACTAAAATATTTCTAAGCGATTTAATTTTCAAACCAAAATCACATGATTTTGAATTGCTCCATCGAAGCCAGGGTCAAACTAGCCTCACGGAAGCTAGCCGTACTGTACAAGGCACGCAGATACTTCAGATAGTACACAACTGCTCACCCTGTAACAAATTGCAAGTACGCCCCACTGTTTGCCTGCCACCTCTGGTCTTGTTAAATTTTAAATTTAAATTTTAATGTGGAGTTTTCTCTTTCTGACATCGTTAAGATCATATTTCTTACCGTGTCAGTATGGCAGATTTTTTGCGAGACCTGTGTGAGCTGGGACAAATATGGTCTCCTGTGATTAAATGGGCTAACGGCCTACATTTTATAATTTAAAACACAAATAAATAAAGTAGCACATATGGGTATTGGTTAAGTATTTTGACCTTAAATCCAAATTAAGAATTTCTACCGATTTATAACATATACATATCCCTTGAATCTAAGTTCTAAAAAAATATATATTATTTTTTAAGTTAATCTCTGGATACCGTCCAGCCGAAACGGTAATCACATAAAATTCCCACGATAGAAAAAATCGCAAGGTATGCTCCGAAAATGAAAAAAAAAACACATACGGATCTGTTATTTAACACATTGAAAAAAATCAGTGTTTCCTTACATACTTCTTAAGGTATTGGAGAGATTTTAGCTCTATTTTAAACGAGTCGTGTTTTATTAAACACTTTCCCAGTTTTCGATTAAATATTATCGTTTATAATATTAGCGCACTCCCTCTAACATTCGTATTATCGTATCTCTCCTTCTTCTTTTCGAGCGGGTAAAACCCAGCCTTAAGAGGAAAGCAGGGCAATGGATTTTATCGAAATTTGCTAAAATAGTTACAAATTTTGTCGCCTGCGTCGCCATCGTCGAATTTTTAAGTCAATTCCACCAAAAGTTGTTGCACATTGTTACTAAAAATGGATTTGAACCTAGTATCCGCTCGTCAAAAACCGAAGTTACAACGATCATTCCCGAACTCAAATTAAAAAATGGCATATTATATCTTAGCCGTTTGCAATGTTTGCATGGATCTCTGAATTTCGATTTTTCCCTGTAGCTTGGGGATATTTCCCTTAGATTCCCTATTTTGTTGAAAAATAATTTAAAAATATTATTTGAACTGCTTTTTAAAAACTGAACGATATCCAAGGTTCAAATAGTATGATGTAAGAAGTAATTTTTTAGATGTTTATGGGATTTTAACACTATATTCAAGGTTTATTTCAAATTTAAAAAACATAAACGTCAAAAAGTTAGAAGAGTTCCATAAAAATCTGCTTCTTCTCAAAATTAAGTTAATATTAGAGGACTTTTTGATATATTTAACATGTAAACAGATATTCCCACATTTTACGTGTAATCTAATTTTCCATATATTCTGGGAATTTTTCTGTTCCTGTCAACACAGAAGAACACCTGCATGTCTGGCGAAGTATTGTGATATTCGCTATTGTAAATTTCTAGGGCTGACACAACATGGAAATCGAAAACACCATTGTATTTATCCTCAAACACAAATTTATGTTTTGCGTGAAAAATGCCGCAACCTTTCCTCTTAAGTAAAATATTTTCACTTTTGATATAAAGCCTTTTCACTAAGTGCTGCACTCGATGTAGACAATATAAGCGGTTCTTACTCGCATTTCCTTTGTAAAGTTCGATAGCTGAGAATTATTATTAGGTACCGTTAAATGTACTATTTATTAACTTTGAATTGTTCTGGTTTTCACAAAGCCTCAATTTGAATTATTAATGTTTAACTAAATTTTAGTAATGTCGCTTTAAATTTGACATATTAAAGTGTATGTATTATATTTGCGAGTGCCCATTGCAACATTTCGCAGTAACCGCAGTGGCGAGTGACCATTTCAAGTCGTTCCTTTAAAAGCCAAAGCGAACTATTTCTAATGGATTCTGAAGTAGCGTATGCACTTTACACTTTAAACAGCAATTCCGCTAGGTAGCTTTTAGGCAAATAATTTCAACAGCTGAAACTGCCTTTAAAAAAATTATTGTGTCCAAATCAATATGAATAATTTTTAATTTAGAATTCTTATAATTATTGTAATTTTTTTAGTGTATTTCTCTGCTTTTTTCCTCATGTACTCTGCTACCATTGCTTCGATAAGTCATACGGATCTACGACACTGAAAGATTTTAAATTTGACGCCTTTTGAATTGTATTTAACATAAATTCAAAATATTTTTTTTTTTTTTTTTATTTTTTTTATTTATTTATACGCCTATTAGGCTTTTACATACATAGTTATAAAAAATATTCATAAGATTGTAAGTTCACAGTTACAGTAGTAATACATAGTAATATACATAATAATATAATCTATCTATTTAACATATTATAACAGCAAGTAACTAGTAATGCATACGATGATTATTTGTAGGTATAAACTTGTTTTACAAAAATAAGAATTTGCCTACTCCTAAGGTTAACAAACGTAATTTAGCTATAAAGAAATGTAAAGTTTATAAGTACATACTAGACAGTGAGAGCAGTAACATGGTATAATACGACATAATAATATAGTGTTTAATATGAGGCCTTTGAATTAGAGAGTTTACGAAATAATTGTTGGCGGTATTGTTAAC
This sequence comes from Limnephilus auricula, assembly GCA_951813805.1. Taxonomy (NCBI): domain Eukaryota; kingdom Metazoa; phylum Arthropoda; class Insecta; order Trichoptera; family Limnephilidae; genus Limnephilus; species Limnephilus auricula. Next base: position 31,781,630 of record OX638404.1, read on the forward strand.
ATAATATACCTAGATCGTTTGACCAGTTATCGTGGCCCGTTAAATCCAGGGCGTTCGCTCTGCCATTTTACATAGTTTTTAAAAAATAATATACACAAAGATTATAAGTATAGAACATTAACATATTTCATGAACGTTAAGGCTTTCGACTGCAAACATGAATCTTCCGAACTAAAAATGAACCATCCTTAGTTGTTTAGAATCAAAACTTCACACAAAAAGCTGATTCACCCTATTATTCATTGAAGAATAAAATAATACTAATAAATATGAAAAAGAACACGACTCAGAAAAATAAAGAGCTAAAGGTATTAACTGGGATTCGATCCCTGGATTTCTCGCCTTACCGGAACAATATTCCTAATGTATGTATACAATATTCCTTCAACTCTGTTGGCGAAATTTAAAATATTAAACGTATTTTTGAAATTAATTCTATTCGACACCTCGGACATACGCAAAAATCTAACTTTATTATTTTTAATCGGAGAGCTACACATTTTGACTTTTCCCGTTGCCGAATGTTATGCTGCATATACATTTACGAACAGAAGCTCGAGCCGAACCATGAATTATAAGAGAGGTACAAAGCAACCGCAGACGGTGTTTCGTGCTTCGGTTCGCGAATGTATACACAGCATACATTCGGTCGTGACCCAATCTTGTTCTTTTTCTAATATATGCCATCCGGTGATATTATATAATATATATATCAACAACAGAGTGTGATCAAATATTAATTTGTATGTTTTCTTGTCCACAGGAAACAGTTACGGAGGGCGGGGCTCGTATAACTCTGGCCGCGGCGGCTCAGAGCCCAAGCGCTCCCGTTTCGATGACCAGTCCTCAGGGGGCTACAACAGTTCCTCCCGCGGGGGGTACAACTCCAGCGACAGGACAGGGGGCTACCAGGGGAGGGACAGCAGGGGCGGGGGCGGAGGCGGTGGCGGCTATCAGGGCAGGAACAACTACAACCAGAGAGACAGCAACTCCGGCCAGAGAGACCACAACGCCAGCTCCGGGGGGTACAACTCCAGGGGGGGCTACAACCAGAACAGAGACAGTTCTCAGAGCCGCGGCGGATACAGGGGCAGGGGGGCACAGGGACAGTCCAGGGATTCCCAGAACCAATGGGGTTACCAGAGGCGTTAATATTTGGCCTAATTTTAATTAATGACTTGTCTAAAAAATATATGGTAACACCGCCGCGCAACCCCGACTTAAAGTCTGTGCACACTGAACATTAAAAAACGCTATGTGTAACGCTTTTCTTTATGTATACTGTATGTATACAGTATGGCCTCAGTTCAGTTCACAATTCCAGACCGATGAAACTTAACGATCACTTTGGCATCAGTTCAGTTAGTAATAATGGTGGTCAGATTGACATCAAACTGATCGTGCATCTAATAGGCGCTTTTAGTATTCTTACATTAAAAAGGGAATAAACGTACGTTCCTTATCACAATAGTGCTGCAGCTCTTTCTTACATATTAAATAATAGTGAAACAAAATATGAGACACACAATGTACGTACGTCTGTTTCCTCCAAAGGAAAAAATGTACTTTTTTGGAGGAAACAGACATACGTACACTGTGTGTCTCATCTTTTGTCTCACCATTATTTAATGTGTAAGAAAGGGCGGCAGCATTATTGTGATAAGGAACGTACGTTTATTGCCTTTCTTGTATCGTTTCCGTTTCGTAAACGTGAGATTACTAAAAGCGTCTAATGTGTCTGACGAATGGATTGACAGATATTTAAATATTTTAATAATTTTGGTCAGTCTGAAATTATGGACTGAAACTATGCCTGACTGAACCGTCTACCGCCGTAGCTTCCAAACAACGTCCAAAATACGATGCCAGATCGTATATAGAGACATAACGAAATGAAGTAATGACCGTTTCCATATTGCAATCAATCCGTTTACCCGTGGATCTAAATAGACCTTGTGTACATTGTACATGGCTACAACTGATCTGTCTTTTTTGACTCTCTGCACATAGATCTTTACCAGAACTCTACACCTAATATAAGCAATGCGTTTGTATATGCGATGTATTTTAGTCCAATTTTGTTGTAATTCTTATCCTTTCAAAATTACCACAGCGTTTACACAACGTTTTTTTATGATCAGTGTTTGCAGACCTTTATTCTTTAACCTACAAAATATATTGAAGTGTTTCACCTCTTGTTTAACAGTTCTTGGATTTCGTTGAAATCCATACACAGTAAAAAAACAACTTAATGTATTTTGTGTAATGTTTGAAATTTGTTGTCATGTTGTAATTAATGTTGATCGTTTTCTATCAACAATTATTATTGTTTTTGACAAACCGCCAATTTGCGTAGTATCTCGGACCTACTACATTTTTATATTGTGATGTCAATTTTGCGTGAAGTATTTTTATAAGTGCTCGAGCTGTCGAGCGTAAATAAATTCTAAGAAATTCATATTTATTGCGCGGAACATATCGTATGAAAATTTATAAATACAAAATTTATTTAAAGTGTTTTACGTTATTCATTAAAATAATACAAAACTATGACTGTATTAAAACTTATCTACATATTATTTACTGTAAAAGTACCCTACTCTCTCCCTTGAAATATAACTTTTCTCCATTTGAAAGAACTTAAAAGATATTTTTTCGAAATATAATAATTTAAACCATTTTTTTAAAGTTGGGCAATTTTACTTTCCATGGGGCACAGTGAAGTACTGTTACAGTCTATTTGTAAACTACATTAATGAAAACAATATTATTTTCTTTGATTCAGGTACCTTTTCTGGTTATAAATATGGTTTTTACAGACAAGTTAAAGAAAACTGTTTAGGTACCTGTATACAATTTATTGTTCCCACCTTAATACAGGGTGTAACAGCACGTACCCGAAGGATTTTAACCAGCGATTCCTGAGCATATTTAGAATAGATGTCATTTTGCTATCCGATGATTTTTTTTTCAATTAAAAAAAATATATATGTTTCCATCACACGCTACCACTGTTCTCTTTCCTCTACTACCGCGCTGCTGGAAAGAAACTCAACTACTCAGTTGCAACTTGAGGGTCTACGACAACTCAACAAAGTGGCATTTCAACACCCTTTTGTAAATTCATTAAAAGTTATGAAGGAAAAATATTTAAAAATAATGCTCCATAATCTAACATAATCTATTTAGCCTATTTTTCATCACTTTTAATTACTTTTCAAAGGAGATGATGAAGTTGTATGTTGGTGAGTTGTCCGGTCACCGCAACTTGTGATGGAAATTTTTTTGTATGTTTTTTGATTGAAAAAAAAAAAAATCATCGTTTTTTACTTTAAATATGCTCACGAAGCGCCCTTTGGATACGTATTGTTACGTCCTGTATACAGGATGTAACAGGACGTACCCGAGAGATTTTACCGAGCGGTTCCTGAGCATATTTTGAGTAGGTAATAAATGTATTTGTCATTTTGCTGTCAGATGACATTTTTTTTCTAATAAAAACATTAAAAATATTTTTCCACCACTGAGTTTGTTTCTAGAGATACGCCTACATATTCTAGCGCACCTTGATATGCGTTGTGTCTGATTCTAGCAGCATGCACGAAACCGCGCATTTTTCACTCAAACCCACCGTGACGCGGTATTTCCGATAGCGATGGGATCAGTAGCGACGTGTGATCGAAAAAATTTTTTTTTGCTTTTAATAGAAAGAAAACATCATCGCACAACAAAATGACAAATACATTTATTACTCCAAATATGCTCAGGAATCGCTGGGTAAAATTTATCGGGTACGTCCTGTTACACCCTGTATATTACAGTTAACTGGTTGACAAGGATTGAGAGAATGTAGACGAATGAGAGATACGTTGGGTTACGTGCGAATATCTGTTTCATCTCATTGTATATTATTGTTCCATATAGGTACACATAATGTTATAATTAATACAATAAAAATAACAGAATATTATGTACGTCTTGAGTTTTATTGTAATTTTATCACTGTTTGAATATTATATATTGTATTATAGGACCCCTAGAAATTCCCCTTAAGCCCTGTGACACGTAAGGGGATTGGAGTTGAGGAATGGAATCTGGGACTAGAAAAGAGAGTAGGTAAAAAAAGAATTACAAAACCACTAATTCTGAACAGGTGATCAAGTTAGTGCCATCGAACAATGACAGTTTGAAAAAAAAATCGGCGATTGCTGTTGATACTCGTTGTTACTGCCAGTTATTGTGTTGTTTTACCGCTAGCTTATTAAATAACTTTCCTCTCTCCTACAATGTTAATTTGGGAGGGGGGAATGGGTACCGCCGCCCCGGTACCATCAATTGGATAACTAACAGCTCTGCCATAGGTCTTCCCAAGTGGATCGCTAGATTTGGTGACTTAGCAGGCTTTGTCCAAATCTTGGCGGCAGATGATTTGGACACAATGAACCCCAGATTCCTGACCACCCCTAATATCTTTTTCTTCCCAGGACTTCCTCTCCTTCCTTTCCTTAAAAGGGTATACCATCAACAAACCCAAAGATAACATAGGCCCTGAGGGAAATTATTTTCCTCAGGGCCTCCTGTGTGGAGTTAATGTAAAAAAAAGTGGAGTTTACCTAGCTTCAGCGCTCACTTTGTAATTCGCGTTCGCGCGCCTAGATCTGTGCTCTAATCGAATTTTTTGGTTACCTTCAACTTCTTCAAAAGATCGAACAACCAATATATCAATCCCCTGTTCCATCCGAAATTTTGGTCAAATTGATGTTTTTGGATCAAAATTATTTTTTTTCTTCTAAATCTTATCTAAAATATAAGTATTTAAGTTTGCATATAATAATGGCACTAAAGTTTTATCTGCAATTTTTACGGACAATTTAGTTCTATCTGCCATAGATAAAATATTTTTGGAGGAACATGGTTTCATTTTCGTTATACTTCGAGTTACCCTTGAGAAAACAAGGTTCCATTAGCTTTTTGCTTGAAACTGAGGAAAAATAATCTATCTATGAAAAAGTGAACTTGCAGAAGGTATTGTAATTAAGTTATCTTTAATTTTAAGAACCATTCATCAGATAAAATCCTGTTGCTTTGAGTGTAGCTGATTTTCAAAACAACAGTTTTATTTTTAGAACAACACGGTATCTACATACATACATAAAAACACACACTTCATCTTAATTAGCACATCTGCCCCAATGATGAACATTGCAGTAAGAAACTTTGTCTAAAGAAGAAGGAAGTGTAACACGGCATAATAACCAAAAAAATAATAACGATAATGAATTAGAAGTCACATAAAAAAGCTCTTCAATCAAAATATATTCGAATGCATAACGTTTCCAACTGTGTCCTTTTCACAAAACCTCCTTTATGTCAATTTGGTAAACTTTCGATCGAACTGGACACGCTTATTACGAAGATACTTTGTTTGGCGGCCAGCTGTCAGTTTGATATGTTGGTATTCCCGACACTAAAGAACTAGGAGCTAGATGCTAGATGATCGTCGCCGACTTCATGCGAAACATAATTGGCGCGTATAAAAACACTAAATAATTCATTTATAATAATATAATGTAAACAAACCTCTAATCAGAATCATTTCACAGTCAGAACGGCTAGAAACAATAGGGAACAATCACACTTTTTTTTTACCAAACAGCTCGAACTCGGGAGTACCGTGTGACGTCACAATGTCGCCAGTCAATGATGACTCGGTTTTGATATTTGAATTTTCACACAACTTTGAAAGTGAATTAATTAATTTAATATTTTTATTGGTGTTTTAAGTACGTTTTTCGATTTTAGTAAACTTTTTTACATATATTAAAGCATCGATAACACTATATTACATACAGTTCATGTATCCTATTAAATTAAATGACTAAAAATAAATTAATATAATTGAATAAAAAAACTAGTCAAAACATTCATTTTTGTATCACAAACCATGTTACACAAACCTAGCGTAGCCGCTAAACTACTTGAAAACTGGGATGTTTTTCTTGCCTTGACGCGAGCAGGCGCTACGAAGGGGGCACTTTCTTTTGTATCACAAACCATGTTAGACAAACCTAGCGTAGCCGCTAAACTACTTGAAAACTGGGATGTTTTCCTTGCCTTGACGCGAGCAGGCGCTACGAAGGGGGCACTTTCTTTTGTATCACAAACCATGTTACACAAACATGACAGTTTTAAAGTAGTTTAGGGGCTACGCTAGGTTTGTGTAACATGGTTTGTGATACAAAAGAAAGTGCCCCCTTTATAGCGCCTGCTCGCGTCAAGGCAAGAAAAACATCCCAGTTTTCAAGTAGTTTAGGGGCTACGCTAGGTTTGTGTAACATGGTTTGTGATACAAAAGAAAGTGCCCCTTTATAGCGCCTGCTCGCGTCAAGGCAAGAAAAACATCCCAGTTTTCAAGTAGTTTAGCGGCTACGCTAGGTTTGTGTAACATGGTTTGTGATACAAAAGAAAGTGCCCCTTTAAAGCGCCTGCTCGCGTCAAGGCAAGAAAAACATCCCAGTTTTCAAGTAGTTTAGCGGCTACGCTAGGTTTGTGTAACATGGTTTGTGATACAAAAATGAATGTATTTTTTATTAAATCACTAAAAAATTTCATAGTGTCGATATCTCGAAACGAAGCAAGATATCGAATTATTCTTCATTTTCGATTTATTTTGGATCAATTTATCGAAATCCATCGTCAAATGTCGGCGCCACGGAAATCGTACTCTCCCCTTATTTCCAGGATTCGCCAAACTAGTGCTAAAAACAGATTTTGAGGTAAACCTTTTAACATTAAAACATTTAATGTAAAAAAAAAACGTGCCTGAAGGTCTTTATTCAATTTACTGTATTTTATTTCCAGAATTTCACCAAACTAGTGCTTACCTAATTCGCATAGATTGTCTAGTAGTGACATATTTCTAGCTCCTCGTTATATTACGGTATTACATCGGCCATATCGGGTATACCAATATAACAAAATGACAGCTGGCCGCCAAATATTCGTAATAAGCGTGTCCAGTTCGATCGAAAGTTTACCGTCAATTTTCCCGTCTCGTTCAAATCCCCAAGACAAAAGAAAAGAGCACTCGAAACGCCCGAATCTTGCACTCAACATACTTGTAGCAAAGAAAGCAGCAGAAATTTGCCAAACGCCATCTGCCATCTGTGGCCAACTCCTCGAAGTAGCGGAGCAGTGCGAACACAGCAACAAAGCGGAAACGCTGCAGCATCGAGGGAGGCAGTCAATTGTCTATGGTAGTTTTCCCTTGAACGCGAGTGAACAATGGCGGCAATCGGGAATTATGCCAAATAAAAAGGTTCCGCTCGTTCACGAACCATTTATTCCTCAAGTGTTAACGGACACGTATTTGTTCTGGTTTTTTTAACGGGGCCGACAGATTTGTCGATTTTTTGCCATTCCGGTACTTAAAACTGCAGGCGAATTAAAATTGACGAAACAATGGCGGTTGGACGGGGCTATTGTTTCTTGATTGCCGTTTCAATTTTAATAATTCTTTCGAAACGGGGTTTTAAAGGCCACTTTCAAGATCTGGTAAAATTTCGGTACTCCGCTTTCTTACACCTGTTAGGTACTATTTCAATAAAAAAATATTGAAATGGTAACATTTCGTTTCAACTTGATTAGTTTCTGCAAGAAATAACTATTTACGCCGAGGAGATTAAAAAACGTACACAAAGTAGGTTCTTAGTTTGGCTTATTTAAATAATTTGTCCATATTTAGGTCGAAGCGGAACCATACGGAAATTTATTTTATTATTAGCACAGGAGGCTCTGAGGGAAATAATTCCATCTTTGGGAATGCTGGCTTATGAAAGGAATGAGAGGAAGTTCTGAAGGATAACATATGAGGGGTGACAGAAACCCTGAGGGTTTTTTTCCTCAGGGCCTCCCAGCTGGGGTTAAAAAATATATTGAAAGACAAATGAGAGCGATTACACTACATCCCAATAGCTTAGGATAAGGCCGCGTGGTCGAGGGGTAAGGCTCTCTCCCAATCCGAAGGTCGTGGGTTCGAACCCGGCGTGCGCAGATAAATTATATTTGTGTGATTTTACAAATAATTAATTAAAAAAATCATGCATAGTATATTTGCGGCACGTTCCAGAGTGGAAGATACTCTCAGTATCGCCCTGGTGGAAGACCACCATTCAGAATTGAAACGTTGTTTGAAATGGTTTTAGCCGTGTTTTAGACTTTTCAAGGGAGGTGTTGAAGTTGCGTGATTCTTAGACCACTAATTTTTGTACCTATTTAATATTTTTATTTCTATACTGTTTTATATCTATATATTTGTGGTTATTTTGTCTAATGTTTATTTTTATGTTTTAAAGTTTGGAACCTATTGCAATGCATACATTCTCGAATAAGCGATATTTATTAATATTTAAAATAATTTTCGAAATTCTTATTGTTTTCGATATAATGTTAACATAAACGTAATGTAAAATAAATATGTAATGAGCTGAAGTTGACGCCAACCCCTTGTGCCCCGCGCTGTGCCCCCAAACAATAGTCCACCATTGAACACTTCCTTGGCGGAGGGCAGAGCCCGGGCCCCATTGTGTGCTGAGGACAGAATGGGATCAGATGGGGCACTGAAAACTTTATTCAAATAATAATAAAAGCACCCAAGTAATCACAGATGTTGTTACCTTCCGACTTTTTCATAATTAATTCTCTCAACAATGTTCTAATTTTTGTTTTTGCTATACCGTTCATATTATTGGGTAAAATTTTACTATTACGCCTCATCAATACTTTTTTCAACTTATTTAGTATAATAAACAGCTATAAATATACGTCGTTGGACATGAAAAAACGGTGACCGGACATTTCAAAAAAGAGACCCTTCATCCCTCCTTTGAAAAATCATTAAAAGTGATTAAAAGCAGGCTGAATAGGTTACGTTAGATTAGGTTAACAGTTAGTAACCTTTTTGTTTGTCTTTATTTCTTTCATATTGTTGCATCCAAAACTGCTAACGAATTACAGCTTCAGATGCGTTTGTAATGGACTGTAAATACTAAAAACGAAACGAGACGTAATGTTTATGTTGTATTAAGTATAATTTTTTTGTATATAAAACTAGCTGACCCGACAAATTTCGTACCGCCTCAGAATCAATAAATTAATGTCGTGTTTAATTTATTAGCAGTTCGAATTGATTCAAATTATGTCGACCAACGCACATTATTTGAAAAGCCGTTCCATACAAAATATATGAAAAAAATTATTTTCTTCATAATTAATTTTCCCGTGATTTTTTCCGATGTTTTAATAGTTATTCTGTTAATCGGGACGGAGACAAATCCAACAAATCAAAGATCATAAAAATCGGTCTAGCCGTTCTTGAGTTATAAATGGTGTAACTAACCCGACTTTGTTTTATATATTAAGATGGAGGCCCAGCACGGGTAAACCACCCAGTGTGGCCAACATTACTGGGTTGTAAAAATATTGTATCAAATAATATATGTTTTTTTAAATATGTGCTGGAATTGAGTGATAGTGTAGGAAAAAAAAGGTATGCACGGAAAATGGAAAACCCACCACTTACCACTGTATCTCTCTGAAGAAGCACATTACACAACCACAATATATATAGCTATATAGTTATAGCTCCACCGCGATACTTCGATTTTATCGTAATTATCGCCACAACAAAACGAATGAGTATAAAACGATATTGTGTAATTCCGAGATGGTCAAATTCCTTATTTTTATGTAGTTAAAAACGAGATTGTGTACATGAAAAACAGCAACAACTTGCTTGCAAGGTTGTTTAAAATCTTATTCTGTTTTCAAAACAAATTCCGTCGAATATGCACTATTTTTCTTGTCATTGTTCCTAATTTCAAATACTTTTCTAGCATGGTTAGGCCAGTTAGGAACTGGATGAATGACATCACGGTAGGAACTAAGCATGCAACCAAACATATTTTTATACAAAGTTGTTTGTATTATCTTCGTCAATGCATATGATTTATTTTATAGAGTTATATCAATTATTGGCAGTTTCTAAAGTATTTGTTCGTGGCTTTATTTACCTCTCTGTGTAAAGATTGTGCCCGTATTTAACATTATGAATGCAACCCTGGCAGACATTTGTCTGTCGAGGACCACTTGAAGCCACAGGAGAACAATCCGTTAAAGCAAACACGACATCTGCACACCGGAACATTGGGCATTGGAACATTGGACACTGGTACATTAGGACATTGGTACATTGGGGTCGATCAATCTACACATTCACTCTCTCGGCGGTAATCACTTCAATTGATATGCCCACATTACATTTCGTTCAACTATTGAAATCAAATAATAATAATGATAACTACGCTTTTTATATTAGCTCCACACCGGAGGACCTGAGGAAAACAATGTCCCTCAGATCCTATATAAACTTTGTGGATGCTCTGTGGAGAGTCTTCCATGGAGACTAAGGAGAGGAAGTTCTGGAAATGAAATAGGTAAGAGGGGTGCGGATAGTTGTCTGGGGTCAGTGTGACCAGGAGTGACGGACGTACGAATCCATTCCTCCCACTGCGGTGCAAGGCGATGGGTCGAGAGGTCAAAAGGTCTCCCTCAACCAGTCCCTCCCAATTCGGCCCGCCACGCGGTAGGTGGCAAACGCATCCGCCGCGAAGATCCAGACAAACCTCACCCCATGAACCCGGGCACCCCTGATAAGTTACCAAACGTAGCGAACCACTTGGGGTGATTTATATCAGCAGTGTTGGTTATCAAATGAATTGTTCCCGGGGGAGGGGGGGGGGGTGGTACCCATACCCCCAAATTGAATCACAAAAAAAATCGCTTTATTTTTTGGTTTTCACCAGAATCGAAAATGTTATGTAACACTGTCCCGAAGATAGACAGAAACATATTAGCAAGTTAAAAAATAAAATGCTGTAACTACCCAAAACCATTGCAGGTAGGTTATCTATAATTTTCCCCATTTATTAGGTAAACCAACAACATTCACCTTTCAAAAGTTCTTTCAATAATAATGCAAAGTCCGGAAAGGAATCAGAAATACTTTCTCAATGGTGAAGAACATCTTCACGTCGAGCACCATCCACAGTAGTCACATGAATAATCCTAGTTCTCTTCCTCTCCTGGCGAATCGATATTTCCGCCACACCATGACACCACTAGACTTCCACAAATAGCGTATAGCGGGCCGGCCCTCCCTAGCGACGGAAGGTCCCGATCGACGAATCTTCTTCACAGGAAAAACCGCCATTTTTCCCGCGCGCTAGCAAGCCAATTTTCACGGCGTCAATTCTCGTGGTTTTTATAATATTGTGATGACGTAAGTTTGTTTTGGAATCCATGATTTATACACGGTATACGACTACTTGTTAATCTGAAATCTTAATATTGCTGACGCGATGTTTGGATTGTTATTTTTCACCTTCATCCCTTTGAAAAAATTAAAGAAAGTAGAGAAATTTCATCAATAGGTACTTTTAAAGCTATTTCTGTCACCCTGGGCTCAGCGAGTGGCTATTTTAGTGATTTTTGGAGGGTCCTAACTCGTCTAACGTATCTATAAATATGTAACGTATCTATAGCTAATGGTCGATCTATATTATATTTAAAAAATAGTTATTCCAGGGTCCAAATCACATTGTGATCTTCAGAGGATTTCCTCTTTATATTAAGGTTTTTAAGAAAAAAACCTTTTGATTCTTAAAAAAGACAACTACATATTGGCATTTGGGGCCATGGAAAATACTGCAATCAAAATTATCTACAATTACGCTTGTTTAACTCAATGCAATAACGTAAAATGAACATTTTCTTTTGTCGTAGGTATGGGATGCCGCAGCTATTAACATTAATTTTATTTTCTGTCAATGTTCATTTTGGTATGTTGTTATTGACACTATAACATATCGAATGGCTAGATACATTATTAGATGCCGAATATTGTTTAATTTAATTGTTATCAGTAGGTTGTGATAGATTATCTGATTATGATAATCTTCAGGACTGAATTATATATATTGATAAATGTATTTATCAATATCCGCCATTGTCTATACCCTATATATATTAGAAGTATACGTAGTCCAATGAATAAACGAGATGAAAAGTAAAATAAACAAATTGTGGCAGGAAAACTGACAAAAATGAAGCCATTAATAACAATAATAACGTTGCGAACTTACAATCATGAAAACTGAGATTATTTCACTTGCGATATCATGCATCGATGTAACTGGAACCGATGAATAGGACACGCTGTAAGTTTCTTAACAAAATTATTTTACGAGCATCGTATACACGTGTTGTCCCTCTTCAGCTAGTGACAATAAGTAGGCGTAAACAAGACAAAAGGCTATTCATTGTTGTTGGAAGCGCGTATCTACCGATATACAAATTAATTCAATGTTAAGCTTTTTTATTGCTTCCAACTGGCATTATCTATACGAATAACCTAATAATATTTTAATGCCTTTTAATTATTCTAGCTTAATTCTTAACAATATTATTTTACGAGCTTCGTGTACACTTGTTGTCCCTCTTCCGCTATAATAAGTACGCGTAAACAAGACAGACGTCTGTTCCTCGCCGATGGAAGCGTGGACGGATGATGTACAAATACGTTTAATGCTAAGCTTTTGTATTGCTTCCAACTCTCGCTGCATTTCCTATACGACTAAGCTAATAATTTGAATTCTTCGTATTAAGCGTAAAATGTAGCTTAATTCAATATTATTTTACGAGCATCGTATACAGTTTTTATCCTTCTTCCGCTAGTGACAATAGGTAGGCGTAAACAAGACAAAGGTTCTTCGCCGGGGGAAGCTCGCTGCATTACCTATACGAGTAACCTGATAATATTTGAATTCCCCCTAAGCGAAAAATGTAGCTTATTTTTTTTTTATTTTTTTTTTTTACAAATACAGTTATTATACATTGTATATATATATTTTTAATACATTTTTTTAAATATCGTGTTTAACCTTTTTTTTTGAGCAATGCTCGTGTAAAAAAGGTGGAGCAGCGAAAAACAATTCAACATATATTTTTAAAATGTGTAGTAAGGATAATGAAAATTGTAATATTTAATTTTTTTTATATATGTATATCATACAATTGAGTAAAGAAAAAAAACAGAATATCATACAATTGAGTAAAGAAAAAAAAACAGAATATCATACAATTGAGTAAAGAAAAAAACAGAATTGAGTAAAGAAAAGATATAAAAGAAGAAGAAGAGAGAAAATAAAAAAGAGTATAAAAGTAAAGGGATTTCCAAAGTCACAGTCACAATGATTGTAATATGTTATTGATATATTGTTTTAATTAACCTTTTGAATTTTTTATAGTTTGTTTCCAATCTTAAGTTAAGGGGTAATTGGTTAAACCATTTGACTCCAAAATATTTATAAAATTGTTGGGCTGTGGTGGTATTACAACGCGGGATAGTTATAGAGCCAAGAATACTTGGTCTTTTGCTGTTTGAAATAGATATTGAGGTATCGTTGTTGAAACAATCTTTGTGTATTTGTAAAAGTGAATTTTTTTTATAAATAATGTGTAGTGAAGGGACTTTAAATTCTTGAAATAATCTTATGGTGGGGTAATCATATGGTTTTTTTTAAATTATTTTTATTAATATTCTTTGGATGATTTCTAAAGGCAAGAGAGAAGTTTTGAATGCACCACCCCAGCCAACAATTCCATATTGTAATACAGATTGAATCAGTGAAAAATAAATGATTCTTAATAGTTTAAAATTTAATATGTTTCGGATTCTAAGAAAAATGTACAATAATTTTCTTAATCTTTCTACTGTTGCATTGATCTGTAGTTTCCATTTTATGTTACTATCTATAATTACACCGAGGTATTTTACATTAGTTTTAACAGTGAGTACAGAGCAGTCAGGTTTACATGAATTTAAATTTCTATTACAATTATATGAATGTATACTAATCTTTAAATTTTCAGGGAATGCATGTTTATTAATGGTGAACGGTATTACAAAGGTTTTTTCCGTATTATGTGACAGCAAGTTTTTATCGAACCATTTTTTTAGTATGTTTAAGTCTAACTCTGCTGTTTTCTGGGTTTCATTCCAAGTTAATCCCTTGGTTAGAATTGCTGTGTCGTCTGCATATGAAATGCATATATATTATGTAATGATGGATAGTTCAGCTCGTGGAGGATTGAATTGGGCGGGAACAGACGCTCTAGACCACTCGGCCACAAACCAAACATTACGATATCGGTCAGGCACTAATACAGTAGGTAAGTACTAATAATAGGGCGCACTCCGGTATTCGGCACCCACCGCCTACACTCTACTCCCTAAATATAAATAGGTAAAGCGAGAAGTGGCCGACGATTGGCCCGGTCGATAATTCAATCGCATTTCCCATTGGCTGAAAACGCCTCCAACAATCACACCGCTGTGCTACACTGTTCCTGCTCATTCACCGCTCTGTTCTGCTTTCTGCTCACTGTTCTAGAGAATTCCTACTTCTATGGCATAAATGAACTGGTCATGTTCTATGGTTATATTCTGCGACGGCCGGCGGCGGCATTTCTAATGACTGCGCGCGCTTTTCCAAGCAAAATGAAAAAAATGGATACTAAATAATGTTTTTATTTTGAAATATTGGCTTTACGGGAAACAGATTACGTGAAGGATTGTTATGAGTGAGAAATGGAAAGGAAATTTTTACCATATTTGGAATTTTACATCTTGGGGAAACGGATAAAGGTTTGTACGGAATGATGACATCTTCATAGTGCATTTTTTTACATATGTGTCCTATGCATGGTTGTATTCCGTAATTATGGATAATTATTATAGTTGAAGAAAAGAAGAATACTTAAAAAGCTAAACGAAATATAAAAACGAACAAGACACGGAAAAATTAAAAGCTAACGGTCGCAATTGGGGAGTTCTGATAAGACGAGAGGTCTGGGTTCGTATCCGAGTTGCGACCGGTAGCTTTTTATTTATCTGTGTTTAGATATTTTAGTAAATTGGTTTATTTATGGTATTATCTTCTTCTTCAATGATATACAGTATGGGGCAGAATGCAGTGCCCGATTTGAAGTGTCAATTGAAAAAAAACCTCTTCAAACATAAAAAAAGATACCTCTGATACATAAAACAGATTTTATTTCTCAAAAGTACATATATTGTGAAGCCGTTTTTTTTATGTTTTGAAAATGATATCGTCTAAGTGGCGGCCTCAGCGAACAATACACATATTGAGCCCTTCCCAGCATATCTTGCTGGAGTTCCAACGATGACGACCTCAATCGTCTTCTTCAGAGCTTCAAAGGCTCGAGGTCGAAGTATTGTACCTCAGCTTTGGGGAATCCCCAGAGAAAAAAAAGTCACACGGGGTCAAATCGGGAGAGCGAGGGGGGCATGGAATATCCCCCCGCAAAGCGATCAGGCAAAATTTCGCGTGAACGACGGGCAGTAGGTATATGGGCCGTGGCTTTATCTTGTTGAAACCAGAAAGCTTCTGTGTCGTGTTCCTCACCATACTATTCCATTTTGGGACGTAGAAGGATCTCCAACTTCTCACAATAGCGAGCCGAAGTTATTGTAAAGGATTCGGATTCTAAAATATAAGGCCTAATAATGCAAATAGAGGACACAGCGCCACATTGTTATTTTGGTGCTGCGAAGAGGTCTTTGATGCAGTTTACGAGGATTTTTAGGTGCCCAATAACGAAAATTTTGTTTGTTCCCTGTGCCACAAAGATGAAAATGCATTTGTCCACAAAACAGCGCCGGGGGTATAGCAGTTACAATTGCAATGCAAGCATCTCTACGTTTCACAAAATCTCGTGGGTTCAACTCCTGTACAGGCATCATTTTGTAGAGGTGCAGTGCAGGGGAAGGTCTGAGTGTAAGGTTTTTTAAGAAGTGCAGATCCTGTCAACCTTACATTACTGATCCATTTCCGAATGGTTTTAGGGTGAGGAACACTCTCGTTACGATTTAACCCGAACCGGATGGGTAGCTACAACGCTTTCCCCGTTTTTAAAGAACGTCTCCACAACAGAGCCCCGGTGGTCACATGATGGTCACTACTGCAAATGGTATTATTCCCCTGACCTAACGGCACCCGCCCCGCCCCTCTACTCGGTCTGGGGGGGGGGGGCCTACAGTGTTTTTAAACTAGGGACTCCATTCTGCCCCACCCTGTATGACATTTGTAGGAATAGTCTTCAAAAGTTATCATATGAGAATTATTCCGATAAAAATTTAAGATATTATAGAGATAACACAAATATAGAAAGCGAGATGGTTATTTAGTTTTTTTTATCTACAATGTTTCCTTTCTACAACTCGTTCTTTAGTTCAACAGCTCGGCTATGAAACGATTTGCCGACCGCTGTGTTCCTCCCTCCCACATCACGGGTTTCTTCAAGACCCAGGTTCACTCCTTCCTTTTCACAAAAAGGTCCTCCACACAGCATCCCCACAGATGACACAGGCCCTGAGGGAAATTATTTTCCTCACGGCCTCCTGTTTGGAGTTAATGTAAAAAAGGCAAATGAAATTAGTTTTTTACTTATGGTGTATATTCAGCTTCTATTGGAAGACAGAAGAAAGATGACATTGAAGAAATAATATATTCGCCACGATAATTATCTATCCTTATTTTTGAGGAGATTTTACAATACAGCCATACCTATAGATGATTAAACTTGTAGTCTCAAGTTTATATTATAATCATGAATCTTTTGATCTCTACCTACCCCTAACGTTTTTAACGGATATTTATATTTTTGTTACTGCTAAATAAAATAGGTTGGTACATACCTATTGACTACCATTTGAGAAAGTTCTTTCACAAAAATAATTTTCACACGAGAACTATTCGAACATGCAACATTCAAATGAAATTCAAGTACTTACTTACTTTCCAGCCAAATGACCGCGCGAGAAATCGCAGGATCTTTCCGAAATCATTTCCCATAAAAATACCTTTGCACAAACACAAACGTCTCCCTCAACCGACGCAATAATACCGTACGAGAAAGATATTGTGATAAGTTTTAATAATGGGTGTTGATTGCCGCGTTCGGTTTGTGAATGACCCGCCAATGGCCGCCCGCTGGTTGCATCAATCGACGGGCGCCATTCGGGGGTAACTTCTCGGCGGGAACGCTGTCAAAAAAAGCGCGGGGTGCCTTGCGCATGAGCGGCATCTTGAAAAAACTTGTAGGGTCACAAGTCACTAATGTCGGAAGTCCGTGAACCGCGAATTCCTCAGATTATTGTCGCTGCTAAGAGAATGTTCGAGGGCTGCTTCTTATTGACATGTGCATGTCAAAGGGCTTTCCCATACAACGCTCGGTCGGGTGGGCAAGTCACATCTTAATGGGGAATTGATTGGATTTGTTCGTTTTGCAGTTACACGATGAGGGATGTTGGCAGGCGGGTAATTAAACTTAAATGCAGGAACGTTGGGATCTATATACACTTCCCAGTCAAATATTATTTCCCCTTACCCCATAAGGTAGGTAATAAAAAATATATCTATTGGTAACAATTATTATAAGCAATAATTATTAGCCTGAAACACTCATCCATATTGAAAGAATCTTCCGAGAAAAGATACATATCGCCGACGGGACTCGAACCCGCACCCTTTTGATTGCCGGTCAAGTGCTCTACCATTTACTGTCCAAGTGCAGTGAAATAACCGGCCCACCATTAAATAATAGCAGAAGTAGAAGAGCTTTCACAGAATATTTCACTTTGAAATTTGATGATTTCTTCAAATTCTGTGTAACAACTAACAACCCTTCCACAATATTTTTTAGATAACAAACCCCAATAAATGCCGATTGAAACAATGAAACAAATTACAATAATACACAATAGAGCGATGAAAAGTAGAAAAATGGATATATAGGTATATACGAAAAACAAGGAATTGTTGAAGTCATTAAATATCTTTTCATTTAAGCAAATTATTGTCTTTAATACTAAAATCTGTTTTGAATCTGCACAATAATGAATAGCCATACATCAATTGAATTTCTAAGAAAAATGGAAAACATACGAGACGAGGAAAAGATATGAAATAAAAAACCCTTCACAAATAAAAATCCAGAGTAAAAAGTCCTTGACTTACGGAACAATTAAGATATTTGGAGAATTACGAAAGGAAATAATTTGGAGAAAATATATATATGCGACTGATTCATACTAATTCAATTAGTAAGGAGGGTATGCGTACCGCCGCCCCGGGAACCATTTATTGGATAACCAACACCCCTGCCATAGGTCACCCCAAGTGGTTCTCTAATACGTTTGGTGACATAGACACTATTTATCGTTAACTCTCAGATTCCTACCCACCTCTCATACCCTTTTTCTTCCCAGAACTTCCTCTCCTTACTTTCCCTAAAAAGACCTACTTCACAGCATCCCCAAAGATAACATAGGCCCTAAAGTAATTTTAATTTTAATATTTTTTTATTTTTGTGGAGCAAATGTAAAAAAATACTAAAATGTTTCTAAAAATAAAATATCATCATCCAGTTGATTAGTCAGACATCTCCAAATACTAAGTTTTGAGATAATAAGGAAAGCAATATTCAAATGCTCACCATAAATAAAATATTATTCACACGCATCTGCATTTTACATATTAAATATGCTATAAAATAAAACCGGTAGGCATAACGGTTCGGTACATTAGTATGACATTTTGAAAAATCTTACTAGTGACCCAGAAAACAACAACATTGTGTTTAATTCAGTAAAAGTTTTTTCTATTTTATAATTGATTTGGTGGTGTTTATGAGTAATCTGAGTATTGTACCAGATAGAGGGAACACTTTTACATACAACTGTCATACTCAACTCAAATTTCGATTTTTCGGAGATGACTGATTAATATTTTTCTTTTTCTTTTTCTTTTTCAGTATATTCACAAGCAGTGGCGGCTCGTGACTTTTGGGTGTGCTAGAGTGCTAGTATTTTTTTAAATATGGCATGATTGGTGATGTAGTAGCCAAAAAAATTTTTTTTTTGAAATTTAACATTTTGTATGAAGATTTTTAGGAAATCCGTGTGCGTGTACGGAAAAACTGAAAATTCCAGAAAAAAGGTTTTTGAAGGAAATTTTTTTTTTCGGTTACAAACAAAGGTTCACAAGATCTAAACAATATAACACATTTAAATAAAGTCAAAGCAGTCTTGTTATTATTGAACAATTATTAAGAACACATTTAATGTGGGGAAAACAGATTTCAAAGTACCCCACAGAATAGAGAAACTATTGTCACAATTATTTTTTAAGTAAATCGGATTAACCGGTTATAAATATAAGTCTCATATAAGATCGCAGTAGCCCAATTGGTAGAGGTGTATGTCCCGGTAAGACGTAAGGTTCTGGGTTCGAGTCCCAGTTGCGACCGTTATCTTTTATTATTTTTCTGAATCTTGTTCATTTTCATATTTAAAAAAAATAAATTATTAATGTTATCTTCTTCTTCAATGGTTATAAATCATTTTAGGCACCATAAAAATTGAAATTGGGTGGGGGTATAAATAGAATCACAAATAAGTTGCCTCAAATTGGCCTAACCACAGTTTTAAATTCGTATTGTAAGTCGAAACAGCCGTCACAATAATAAAAAAACTAAAATACTTGCAGAACTCATTATTAAACTTAATTTAAGTTAATTTTTTTAAAAAACTTCGAGCTTTACAAATTTAACACAAAAACAATTAATAGTCGTTAGTCTATCATTGAATATGAAGATAACACTAATAATCTAAATAAAAATAAGAAAATGAACAAGTCACAGAAAAATAAAAGATAACGGTCGCAACTGGGATCGAACCCAGAACCTCTCGTCTTACCGGGACGGGCGCCTCTACCAATTCGGCTATTGCCACCAACTACCTATTTGTCGTCATATTTGTCCATCTCATATTTCAAATTTCAGAATTAAAAATATTATCTTCGATATTTTTTTTCCATATTATCGGCAGCTACTTTTTTCATTGGAGACGAGTGTTCTATGAACGTGTTTTTACCTAGATAGTGTCTCGGATAAACATATCTGATTTTTATTTATTTTGAATATCTATTGACCTTTTTGTATTGTCGAAAATAACCATGTAACTAATAAATAAATAATTAAAAATAGTATTGCAAAATAATGACGTAATATCCATTGTAATTTTTTAGTGTCGTGTGTGCAAGGCGCAGGGTGCAGGGAGCAGCAGGCAGAAGTGGAGGAGAAGGGGAAGGGAAGCAATTTTTTTCCGTCACCATTTTCTAGGTGAAGTGGTGTGCAACCGTTTAACATTTCGTGTTTAATGCCCTCTTGTGTGCAGCGCCAATCGTATAGCACGACCATTGTTGACAGGGGTAGTCAAACTTGCTTTTATTTTTTAAATTGTTAACTGCTGTATTATATCATAATTAGTCTATCATTAGTTCTCACATGGATTTAGTTGTCTATGGGCTCTTCGGATAGCTATGTCTATGTCACATGATCTAGTTTACGAGATATGCCGAAGTTAACCGAAGGCAGGTGTGCAGAGTTATTGTAATGCCAGAGCCACGCAGATCTTTTTGGCATAACATACCTCAATAAATCAATGTTAGCACAATATCTGACCATATATGAATTATTTAAAATAGACCAAAATCATTCGATGGGTCTCAAGTAGCAAAAGAAAAACACTGCATGTTTTCATACCTGTATCATATTAAATAACAGAAACAGATATTAATTTTTCGAAGAAAACTTCTTTGGAAAGGTTTTATCTTTGTGATGGCATTATTTATTTTAATAAAAAGACAAATAACTTTAGTTATATTGTTTCATTTAATTATGAAATGGATAACCACAAAGTGATAGCTAAGTTCAAAAGTACAAATAACTTTGTTTACATCACTTTTATTTATACACAATCAACATGTTTCATGAACGATGTTCACATCATCAGGATTAAATGTATACATTAATTTTCACATTACATTAAATGTACATAGTGTATATTTAATCCTGAATTGAATGGCGAAACTCTGGCGCCATAAAACCGGAACCTCCCAGCTAAGGGAAGGAAAACCCCTACAGAAAAACCCTCGCCTCGAGTAAAGGGAACTAGCGTAGGGAGTGTGGCGAACCCATCGCTCAGGGAGTGGAAACACGACCTGCAATAGTCATCCCAAGCTAAGGTGTTAGCTACCGTGCTTAGGGCTGAATGGCACTGGGGAACAGTGTCACGAACGGTGCCTCCGAGACACAGGGTCGAATCTCGGAGTATTTAGACCTTACCCCAGCATTCGGGGCTCTGCTGGGGTGGACCATCTATTTCCCTAGATACTCGTGGGATCAATTATGAATAACCAAAATAATAAAATAACCAGAAACGATGAGGGGCCCTTGGGGAACCTGAGGGGAGAGGAAGGGAGAGACGAGGCCACCTCGGTGGGCTCTTCCCTCTTGGGGCCTTCAAGGAACCGAGAGGAAGTGGAACGGAGAGTGGAGACCACCGAGGTGGACTCTTCCCTTGTGGGACCCTCGGGGAACCCAAGAAAAGAGGCACCTCAAAAGAACTCAACGCAATTGGATCCTCCAGGGAATCCAGATGCGGAAAAGCAGGGACCCTCACGGGACCTGCAAACTAACTCCTGCAAAAACCCCCACCTCCAACCGGGACCCTCGAGGAACCGGGGGAGAGGGGGGGACATAAAGGAGGATCGTCCAACGGCCACTACGGAGAAAGATGCGGTGAATTCCCTCACGGATGACGTGGGGAAAATCCGCATCAATAAAAGACTCAGTGGGGCTGCGAGGAGGAAACTTAACAAGGAGAGGCAGGGTTCTGACCGGGGCCCTCTGGCACAAGGAACCGGTCAGGCAAAGCCGGGAACTTCTGGAGTTAACTGGCGACTAAAGAGATACCAGGAGCAACCAGGGACTTCTAAAGTCAGCTGGGGACAGCCAGGGACCTCGAAAGACAGTCGTGCCGGGACCCAAAAACCAGGGACAGACCAGAAGCAAACGGGGACCCTACAGGGTAACCGGGAGCGACCAGGAATGCCCAGGGAACCAAAGGCCGGGAAAAGGAGTAGGTCCTCACCGGAACCCAAAACCTCCGGGCTAACACCGGAAAATGCCCGGAAAAAGCCCCGAGGAACTCCCATCCCTGCCACCTATGCGGAAGCCGCCGATAATAAAATTAGGGTGGCTATTGTCCATAGGAACAGGGAGGAGGAGATTACAAGGGAGCAGGAGGCCCTTGTGAGTGAAGGTGCTAGCGATATCATTCTGAACATCCCAAAAGGACAGTTCAGACCTGGATTCGACGAGTGCTTCATTCAGAAGGGCGTCCTGAGAATGACCTGCTCCAACAAGGAGTCAGAGGAATGGCTGAGGGAGATGGTGCCGACCTTACGGAAATGGCAGGGCTGCGACCTGGAGGTGGTGGGGTTAGATGAACTGCCAAAGTACGTGAAGGTCAAGGCAATAATCCCTGAAAATGCTGTTGTAAGCGCCGAGAGGCTGCTGCAACAGCTGGAGAACCAGACCCCGCGGCTCCACACAAAAAAGTGGATCGTCCACGACTCGATCAGGGAGAATGATAGATACCGCCTGATCATGAGCGTGGACGAGGACAGTGTGAAGGTGCTGCGGGAAATGGGAATGACAGCGCACATCGGGATAAGGAAGGCCACCTTCACGGTGCGCGGACCCAACACCGAGGAGCGGATATAGGGTATAAAGTGTAAGGATTAGACCCCTAAAAATGGCTAAAAACTTACATTTCATCCAAATAAACTTGCATCGCAGCCCAGCAGCGGCTGCCGTGCTCAACAGGAGAGTTACCCGGGACCGTGTGGATGTCGTACTGATTCAAGAACCCTGGACGTACAGGGGGAAAGTCAGAGGACTAAACATGAACCAAGGTCTACTCTACTACAACGAGTCGGGGGACAGACCCAGGGCCTGCGTCCTCATCAGAGGGATAGCTGGCACACTGCTCCCCGAACACTGCAGCAGGGACCTGGTAGCTGTGAAGCTGCAGATCACGCTGGACCAAAGAAGCAGGGAAGTAGTGGTGGCGTCAGCATACATGCCCTACGACTCTACGGAACCACCACCCTCAAGGGAAATAACGAGACTCATCCAAGACTGCAGGGAGAAGGGTAGGGAACTGATACTCGGTATGGATGCTAACTCGCACCACACTGTGTGGGGGAGTACGGACATCAACAAACGAGGACAGGCCCTCCTGGAATACCTGATGACAGTGAACCTTGAGATTCTCAATAGAGGTAGGGAACCCACCTTTGTTATAAGCAACAGACAGGAGGTGATAGACCTAACCCTGGGAACCTTGAGAGTATCAGGTTGGAGAGTGTCGGATGAACCATCCCTGTCGGACCACCGACACATAGAATTTAAACTAGAGGGAGAGACAAGCAGAACGGGGACCGATACATATAGGAACCCAAAAGCAACCGACTGGACTCGGTATTCAGAGGAGCTAAGCATAGGAATGGTAAGATTTCCAGCTAAATACGGTTGCCCCGAAGAAATTGAGGACGCAGTAGAAATACTGAGGGACTCAATGATAAGGGCATACGAAAATAGCTGCCCTCTGAAGACAAGTACCAGTGACAAAACACCGTGGTGGTGCAGAAGACTGCAGGAGCTACGGAAACTAGTTAGGCAAGCCTTCAACAGGGCCAAAAAATCTGGAAACTGGGATGCTCACAAGCAATACCAGAAAGAGTACAAAGAATCAATCCGGAAAGCCAAAACAGGCTCCTGGGAGAAGTACTGTGGGGAGGTGGAAACCATCCCCCAGGCAGCGAGAATTCAGAAAATTTTTGCCAAAGACCCAGGGGCAGCCAAAGGCCCATTCAGGAAAGCGGATGGAAGCTTTACCAATAACTGGGAGGAGGAGCTGGAGGAACTGCTGGGAAAACACTTTCCCGGCTACAAAAAGTTAAAAGCAGGTGACACCGATCCACCACCAGCCCGAGTTACACGGGCAGGTAAAGACTGGGACACTGCGGCTAAAATAGTTACTCCCTCCAGAGTTAAATGGGCAATCGAAGGGTTCGATCCCTTTAAAAGCGCGGGAGAAGATGGAATCTTTCCGGCACTTCTACAGAGGGGCCTAGATACAATCTTACTTCCGGTGACTAAGATCCTGAGGGCGTGCTGCGCCCTCGGATACATCCCCGTATCATGGAGGAAAACGAGAGTAGTGTTCATACCAAAACCTGGGAGAACCGACTACGACAAACCAGGCGCATTCCGTCCAATTAGTCTCACCTCCTTCCTTCTGAAGACAATGGAGAGGCTAATGGATAGACACATAAGGGACGGGGCACTGAGGAAAAAACGCCTCCATGAGTTGCAATTTGCGTATCAACCAGGCAAGTTGATCGACGCGGCACTGCACAGGTTGGTTTACAAACTGGAGCAGGCGCAGGCGACTGGAGAACTGGCGGTAGGACTCTTCCTGGATATAGAGGGAGCATTCAATTGCACCACTATTAAATCCATCGATGAAGCGGCAGAAAGACATGGACTCGACAAAACCACCAGAAGGTGGTTGAAGAACATGCTCTCAGGCCGGATACTTACGGTGACAAGAGGTGAGGTGAACATCAGAGTACTGGTGACACGAGGGTGTCCACAGGGAGGGGTCTTATCACCCTTGCTGTGGAGCCTAGTGGTGGACAACCTCATCCGGAAACTCAACAACAGGGGCCTCTATACACAAGGGTATGCGGATGACATCGCAACCATAATAAGGTGTTGGGATGCAGACACAACCAGAGGCCTCATACAATCAACACTGGCAACAGTGGAAGAATGGTGTGAAGAAACAGGGCTGTCGGTCAATCCAGACAAGACAGAACTAGTAATCTTCACACGTAAAAGGAAACTAGAGGGATGGAATAATCCAACCTTCTACGGAAAGGAGTTAGAACCCTCAGACACGGTTAAGTACCTCGGAGTCATCATAGATGCCAAATTGAGCTGGAAAAACCAGGTGGAAACTGTGGGCAGAAAGGCATGCGCACTAATGTGGGCAACTAGGCGGATCTGCGGCAGAACGTGGGGACTCAACCCTAAAATGATGCAATGGCTGTACACAGCCGTTGTGAAACCAAGGATCATGCATGCAGCCCTGGTCTGGTGGAGGAGAACAACACTGAAAACAGTGATGGTCACACTCAACCACATACAGGGACTTGCATGTAGAGGAATCACGGGAGCTATGCGAACCACTCCAATACTAGCCATGGGAGTGCTGCTAAACCTGCCCCCACTAAACTTAGAAATAGAGGGGGCGGCGATGGCGGCAGCCTACAGGTTACAGTGTAAAGGTCAATGGAGAGGTGAGCTGCCCAAAAACAGTCATACGGAGATCGGAACAAGACTGAGGGCAATTAGCCCGACAGCTGGAATGAAGCAAGACGGCAAACAAGCCGACTACTTCTTCAGACAGCAGTTCGGGGTGATCTATCCCACAAGGGAGGAATGGGACACGGTTCCAGGTCCAACCTTCAAACAGGAACTAATCTGGTTCACAGATGGGTCCAAGATGGAGGAAGGAACAGGGGCCGGGGTCTGTCTGCAGGGATCCAAGAGGGAACTCAGTATACCTCTAGGAACACACTGTACTGTGTTTCAAGCTGAGATGAAAGCCATCTTGGCCTGCGCACAGGAGAATATACGCATCGGGTACAGGAATAAGAACATAAGCATATGTTCTGATAGCCAGGCTGCCCTAATGGCACTGGGAAGTAACCGATGCGACTCTAGACTGGTGATGGAATGCAGGACTATTCTCACAGAACTCGCTAACATCAATAAAATAACCCTGATTTGGGTACCAGGACATAAAGGTATTGAGGGCAACGAGCGGGCTGACGAACTAGCAAGGAAAGGGGCGAAAGCACCACTTGTAGGATCCGAGCCGGCTGTAGGAGTAGCAGCTTGCCACACAAAACTACATATCGATAGGTGGGTCAAATCCCAGCACTGCAAAGAATGGGAGAGGGCACCCGGAATGAGACAATCCAAAGTTCTCATAAAAGGACCGGACCCTAGACGAACCAGGAAACTACTCGATATGGACAGAAACTCGCTGAGAGAACTGGTAGGACTATTAACGGGACACTGCCATCTCAGGAAACACATGCAGATATTGGGAGTGGAAAACACTAATATATGCAGAAAATGTGAAGAGGATGAAGAGACTCCAATTCACCTATGGTGCCAATGTCCTGCCCTGGTGGGAACTAGGCTCAGATACCTGGGGAGACATACAGTAGAACCAGAAGACATAGCCACATATCCAATAACAACGCTGGTGAACTTTATTAAAGGGACTGGTTTGTTATTAAAGGATTGAGGTAAAATGGGAGATAGCACAATGGGCCTATGGCCTAAGTGCTCACGGGAACTGCTTGTAAACCGTCTCCGCCTTAAAAAAAAAAAAAAAAATAATAATCCTGATGATGTGAACATCGTTCATGAAACATGTTAATTGTGTATAAATAAAAGTGATATTAACAAAGTTATTTGTCTTTTTATTAAAAGAAACGGGTATGTTTTTATAATTTCGGAGAATATTTTGCGAATTTTTTCTATCAATGGAATTTTATAAAAGTAATATTTATCTCAGCAAACGTATTGAGAATATCGTAAAAAATAACTACTTTTTTATCTTAAAAACTGTTCAAGGGTTATGTCTTAATTCGGTAGAAATTTGGATTAATGCGGCTTGTAACTTGATGTAACACAGTGAGCGTATGACTGCTGATGATAACTTCAATAAAAAGTAATGTTGATTACCCCAGCACCCGTTGGTTGCCCGGGGTTGCCCGGGCCGGGTGCGCCTCGACTAAATCTGCCGGGCCGGGCCCTTGAGACCACGAGTGCCCTCCATTGTGTGTTAAAGCCCTCTAAAAATATATTTTGTACATAAATAAATATATAGCTTTTTTATCGTCATTATTATCGCATGGAATAAAATTACGAAAAATGTGCGCACCCGTTGTGGCACGCGGTGGGTACAAAGTTAATGATCTTTCGGAAAATGCGAAATGGAAAAAAATAAATACAGTGAAAAATATTATGGCTTAAAAATTATATTATTTTTTTTTTAATTAGAATAAACTATCTTTTGTAATAACTTTTGAAGGTTATTCCCATCAATGTAATGTTTACATTTATTAATATTATGTTCTTCTTCAGAGATATCTTATAATATATTTACTATAACTTATACATATATAGGTCAACGAACGCCAATTCTGAAATTATAAGTTTTATTTTAATACGTAGAATTAAAAATATCGGTAATTAAAAATGAATAAAACACTCTTCCGTCAAAACGTCAGGCTACGAGACCTTGAATTTTTTTATGTTTTGTTAAAATTTGTGAATCTAATCGATTCGCTGTTTTTGTTTTGATCCTTTTTTTCATATTTCTTCCGACTTTTATGTCCGGGTTAAATCTTCCCCACAGGAAAAACTTAACCCTTTCACACACTTTTCCACAAATGATCATCTAGTCAATCCATGCTATGTAATTGTACTATTTAAGTATAATAAATACAAAATAATACAAGAACAACACGTTAACCCACCAGATGATGATGATGATTATTATTATTATAAAATTCAGAAGAATACTATTTCTGTTTCATGGAATAAGTTGGAAATTGAAAAGCTTAGAATTTGCTGAAAATGTCATCAAATATTCTCGCTTAACGTTCAATTTCAAAAAGATTCGCTGTTTTGAACGTATCCCAAAATAAAATACTATTTTTGAAAGCAGATGAAACACTATTTCATGTTCACATGGCCATCATATTTTGCAATATAATTTTTTTAACAGAAACATCGCTAAACCGAACTGAGCTTACCGATAGTTTTTTCTTGTAAGCTGCGTATTTAAGATAAAAATGTATGCAATTGTGTTTTGTGACGTCACACAGTACAATAATTCATAATTCGAACGGCAGTGCCGATCAAGTAGACACCGTTATGTCACACACTTTTCGACCGGCCGCAAATATCGACGACTATAATTATATAGTTCAGTCTTCAGCATGCTCGCATCAATATGATACAATTGTTTTATGTATTATTTTTTACACCTATATATTATTGAACAATATTATTTAATTTATAAAAAACAGTTTATTTATAAACAAGTGCTGCTATGTAATTATTATTATCTACGCGTGACAGCTGTTTCGCCTTTCGAAGGCAGTTTCAAACTGATAATGGTTGATAGTCCTTATGAATTAAATAATGATATTGAATACACATAAAAATAAAAATAAATCAAAATGGAGTTATAATATAACTTAATAACAATAAATAAAAGACAGATTTGAAATTAACTTAAAATTTAATTATAGGAGACAACCTTATCGCTTCTTTATAAAGTTGCAATAAGTTTTGGGTGATCGTGTACAACAGTATGACCGCATATAATACGGTCTGCCAACAATGGCCGCCACCCGTTAGCGCTAGTTTTCCGTGCGGCCAGCTTTCTAAAGTTCTCCATTCAAATGTGACAGTTTCTTTGTCATTCAAAATGGCGACAATTTCAAGAGGCGCATTATGATAATCGATAAATGTAAGTGCTGTGAATTATTATCATAGGTTAAGTACGCGAAAGAGCTACCCAAATTATTCGAGATATGAATTAGGCACCTTCTAACAAAATGCTTGAACTTTTATGAGAGTTTTTTGGTTTATGCTAGGTTGTTGTTGGCACGAGAATTTAAAAAAAATATATATTTGCATATAATATCGTTTTCAAACGTACTCATTTCGGAAGTGGGTCTGTCTGTGATCGATTTTTAATGAATTCGAATTTTTATTATTATTTTTTAACCGCTTGGACACATAAGCTTGTTTTCACGATAATTTAACGTAGGTAGACATAGGAATGACGTATGCCTCGTACCCGAGTTATTTTGATAAACTAATGTTTAAGACAAGATTTTTATGCATAGCGCAAAGGGTGACAATTATTATCAGCAATAATTATTAGCCTGAAACACTCCTTCTCATTGAAAAAAATCTTCCGAAGGTGGTAATTGAGTAGTGGGTAATTGTTGAATGAAAACACTAGTATATATTGAATTATTTGGCGGGTAAGAGATAAGCCGACGTAGCTCAGTGGATAGAGCATTTGACCGGAAATCAGAAGGATACGGGTTAGAGTCCCGTCGGCGGCATGTATCTTTTCTCGGAAGATTTTTGTTTCAGGCAAATCATATTTGTTCGGAATTTATTTGTCGTTTTGAAAACTGCATTTGTCAAGAATTTAGACCAGCAATAAATTACATTTTTATGTGAATCCGCACAAGAGTCCCAACTGCTCCAGATCGCCAGAAGCCAGTGATACTATCTTCTTCTTCTTCTTCTCGTGCCCTGTCCGTTCAACGGACGTTGGCTATCATGTTGGCTATGCGGACTTTGTTTACTACGGTCCGGAACAGCTCTACAGTAGACTGGCCAAACCACTGTCTCAAGTTTTTCAGCCACGATGTCCTCCTTATGGCATTCCCAAATTGGTTGAAGATAGAGAGCAGGGGAAGGAGATAGTGAAAAGGAAGGTGGGGATGTTCCTGCAATGTTTCAATTCTGAATGGTGGTCTTAAACCAGGGTGATACTGAAGAGTATCTTCCACTATGTGACGTGTCGCAAATGCACCTTATTATATTTTAAATGATTAAATTATTAATAATGAATACAAATCAATTAAAAAAAATTTACTTGTGCACTACGGGATTTGAACCCGTGACCTAAGAATTGCTAGTCTAGAGCCTTACCCCTTGACCACGGAGACCGTTAAGATTGTGTAAGGTGGGTTTGAAGTGCGTAGGTACTTGAAACAATATTTTTCCACTTGTGAAAGTGTTATTTAATATTCTTTCAATAAGCATCATCGAAGCTGTCATTATATTTATTACATGACCTTTATTATCCACTCGGTCAAACTATTTCTTAAATATGACTTGAACTGCATAAAAACAACAGAACATCAATTTTCTCACAATTTTCGTAATCCAATATAATACTGTCACCTTCATCCAGTCATATTATATAAATAACTACAGACCTGAAGTTTTCGCGACTGGTTTCGGTAAACTTTCGAAATCTCTGGATACGCATTCACCTTAGGTAATCCTACTATGAAAGACAACAATTTTCATTCGGGGCGAAAATTACATTTTTAATGTAAAAAAAGTTGCCTAAAAACCTTTATTTAAATTTCAGAACTCCGTTATTATATTTAACTAAACATTAAGCGGCAACAACATCTCTTCTAGCTCCACGTTATGTTACCGCATCTGGAATACCAACATAACAAACTGACAGAAATTATCGTAAATGGCTGACATGTCATACGACGAAGCAAATTTTCAATTTACGTAATTGAAATTTGGAATGCAGTATTTTCCATCGCCCCGAATGCAAATAATCGTCTTTTATAGTAATTAAAGTGAATTAAAAGGTTTTTTCTAAAAGCGTGTCCAGCGATTTCGAAGGTTTACCTTTGTGTTTTTCGCGTGATATTCTTTATGTAAAAAATAAATTAATGTTATAGGTACGTTATAAATAGATATGTCTTTGTTAATTACTTTGACAAATAAATATCATGCTTGAATATAAATAAAATGGAACGCCGCAAACTTTATTTTTTTAATGTGAATTAAAAGTGTCTTATATAGTGTCCCAACTGCTCCCGTCTGGAGCCAGTGAGACTATGGCATCCTCAATTGGGGTATGTTGTGAGGCTGAAGCTAAACGGGGAAGGGAAGAGGAAGGTGGGGAAGCACCTGGCTATTCAGAACTAGTCACTATACACGGCTAAAGCCATTTCAAGCAACGTTTCAATTCTTAATGGTGGTCTTACACCAGGGCGATACTGAGAGTATCTGCCACTCTGGAACGTGCCGCAGATATAGTATATATTATTTTGAATGAATTAATTGTGAAATACCACAAATTAATTAAATAAAATTTATTTGCTCACGCCGGGTTCGAACCCGCGACCTTCGGAACGGAGTCCATAGCCTTGCTCCTGGACTACGCCGGCCTAACTTCATCTTTTTTTTCGATTAAAAAAGAAGTGGTCCGCGAAAACGCAAATTTCGTCTAAAAAATATCGCGAAATTCATAAAAAAAATAACGTAAACGTTTTAGGGCCCTAAAAATAAGTAGAGCTCATTAACCCATCATTAATCCTTCATTTCTTACATCAGTTCCAAGTTCCAACGGTTGTAATCTTGCATATTGCTCCAGGTTCATTTTTATTATAAAGTATATTATAATATACTTAGTTACTTCCCTTCCTGCTACATAACTCTTACAATATAACCCAATTGGGGATGCCTTAGTCTCACTGACTACATACGGTTGGGAGCAATTGGGCCTCTTATGTGGTACCTACTGACATAAAAAATGACTTCCCATTTTCATTGAATAAACCTCGCTACCCTCATAGCAGCCAGCCTCCCCGACAGACCAGTACCTACCCAGTTCCCACCCAGTCCCACCCGCCGTAAATTTCATAAGTTTAAGAGGGGGACTCCCCTCCCTGACCGGAACCGGAACTAACTAGCAAACCCTGTCGGTGACAGGCCGAAGCGCCGGACAGAATGATGGCGGTCAGGCAAGTTAGAAATTCACAAATATATTCTAACACAACTTCGCGCTCTATTTAGATAATAATAAGTGTAGGGTTGGTGTTTATCGATTTGTGGTGTGACCTCCTCGAAGAGAACCGATAGTCGTTAACCTTAAGGTGATACCGGGCTTTGATTTTTCCATACAACCGTATTCCTTCCTCTGGATTTTAACCCTAGAGAATTTTTTTTACATAAAATAGATATCAACCACTAGCGTGTAGGTTACTTGGCGTATTAGCGTAAGTTATTTCTTATAGAAGATATGACCTTCCAAAAATCAATAAACTTGACTGGTTTAAACGCTGTCAAAAGACGTTCAGTATACAAACCAGACAATGTTTTTTTTAAAAAGCAAAACGTATAGACATGGAATAGTTTATTTTTATGTAGTTGGTAAAAAAAAGTGTGCCCCACAGTTGAATTTGGCAGCCACCTCTGGTCTAGAGCCCTAAAATACCTTTAAAAAAAAAACCTAGACATCTTTACAAACTGATTGCAATCTTTAGAGCACAGGCATCCGGTGGGAATGCTGCCCTCGTTCTACCTACTAGCGTTATTGATTTCGTCGGCACCGGTGCACGGCCGGGAAACACGACAAAAATATATTATGGGAGGCGGGGATGGATCCCGCCGCTTCTGGAATCATTTATTAGATAACCAACACCTCTGCCATAGGTCACCCTAAATGGTTCGCTACGCTTGGCGACGGTGAGATTTGACCGGATCTTGGCGGCGGATGCGACTGCCGCCAATTGAGTGGCAGGCCGGATTGGGAGAGACTGGTTGATTGAGATCTTTTGACCTCTCCAGCAGGACTCTCTCTCGACACACTGCCTTGCACCGCAGTGGGAAGGATAGATTCATAGGTCCCTCACTTCTGGACACACTGACCCCTTAGATTCCTACCCACCTCTCATGCCTTTTCTCTAGAACTTATTCTGCTTCCTTTACCTAAAAAGACCCTCCACACAGCATCCCCAAAAATTTCCTATATATAAACTTCTGTATGAATTTAATGCAAAAAAATTAATAAAAAAGATTAAGTCTTCCTTCACAACATTCTGCCAACATTTCTCAGCAACAATAATTCTTTCATCACCCATTCATTTGTCCCAAATCATCTTCTCCGCTTCGGATACAATACAATTTATTAAATATTATTATCTGAAATTTCCCAGACAAAGCAGAGTGAAGAGTAAACATAATACGCCATCTTGAGTGACAGAATGCGCGCCTAGCCCCTCGTGTGGAGGCGAGACGGTGTTGCCATATATCGCAAGTCACTCTCCCAAGGCTGCTAATCATCATTCCAACACTTCAATTTATTTATTATTATTTCTTCTCTCCTAAGCAGGCGGGCAGGTACCTGTCTGGGCGATGACATAAGATTGAAATGGGCCTGATGACCGATAGCGGAGTCCAGGATTGCCACAGATTGTTTTATAAATTATTTGGAAAACTTCTAACAATTAAAATATTTATTTTTTAGATAACAACATTAGTACAAATTTAGGGTAGTCCCACAAAGCTGTCACAATATATGGCGGCTTGTCTGTAGGTTCTACCAATTAATCATTCTTGATATGGTACGTTAGGAAATATTTGTAAATACATTATTTACAGTTTTAAGGAAACATTAGAATAGATCATATAGTAGTATTAGATAATTTAAGTTACATTTTTAAATCTATGAAATATCTCAATATACCTGCCTAATATCAAGATATGTGGGTAGCTACATTAAGATATTCAAAGATACCTACATCAAGTTTTCGTTAATTAACCACAGCTTTATAATTTTAGGGCATAGTCTCTCATTTTTTTTTTCAAATTTCAAGCTTTTATTGAAAATCACTGGTATAAGGTATTCAAGAGTACGGCTTTCATATTTATGTAATATTCGAGGAGTTTTAGGCTCTTTCCTTCTTTAAATCTTGTGGTATGTTTGTGTACCAGTGTGTGTTTGTGTACATTACATAATATATCTACTAATGTACATGCAAATGTGTAAATAGATAGATATGCTTGATATACTAGATTCTACTTGCCAACAAGTCACATTTTTATTCTGTTTAAATAAAATGATCTCTGTTATTATAACATTCTATTTTGACGAAACACACATTAAAAATAATTGCATTCTATACTTACCTAAATACTAGCCTTTATCATACATACATTATACTTTGTTTTATGTCAGGTCTTCTATAAACCTAGTTTATTATTTTACTGTTGCACGAGTACACATTTCTTCTGTATTTCTTTTCAATATTATCGAAATGTACTTATAATAACAACTGTGACGGACGTACTGATGTAGTTTTGTTATTTTGTATTTGTTAGATTAAGATAATTAAGTATGTAACTGATATGTGTTTTCAATAAATAAATCGTCGGAGTGGGGGAAGCGGCGGGCAGCGAGAGTGTGTCACAACCATGGGCAGCGTACTGCTGCCCGCTATATGTAGGGCCCGCTAGGCCATTTTCATAATCCTCTGGAAGGAATAAATAACCTGCACACGGCCGCAGTATAGCTTTAACTCTTATTCACATCACTTAAAAATTAAAAATAAATGTAAAGTATCTATAGATAATCCATTTTTCAATTATGTTAGAGTCAGTAAACGCATGTGTAGGAACTCTGTAAATAAATCAATCAAAAGTCAAAAGTTTTCAAGTCAGTCTCACTCTCTCTCACTCTACCAGCCGACACGACAACATCTCTTTTGCCATGCCCGTTCTACCTCGCTCCGACTTTGCTTCTACTTGCCTCTTTCCTTCACTGACCATCGCTTTACCCTGGACCTCGGATTACCTCACATTCTATGGTCCAGACCCAGCTTCGTCAAAGTAACAGCCTCTAGGACACTCGGACCAGCTCTACAGCGGCAAGCACACGACGTTCTCCCTCCACACGTGGTGAAGGGAGCTACATTTGGCGCCTCCGTGGATCGGGACCTCCAGCCTATTATAGTTCTTGTGTACCTGGCCCCGTCTGGTACAACAACTGTATGACATTCTTATTTTATTCTTAACATAATTCTGATACCCTCCTGTGTACCACTGTGTACTTATAATCACATGTACCACTTTAATATAAAAACATTTTATAACGTTTATATATATAAAAAAAATTATTTACAAAATATCTGTTTGACAGACTGCAGTGGTCCCATGACTCATGCACAGTACACGCCAAAGATACCATTTACTCGTTCTCCCCAGACATAAAACCACTGTATTTGAGGGTAGTTTCAGTTATTCGTCGTCCAAACTTTGGAATGAAAAATCGTTGCAGTGATTCAAAATGCTTTGCGGCGAATGGTTGCTGACTGCACAACATCTTAATTGATAAAATTTAATATAAGAAATACCTACTTGTGTTTGTGATTATATTATTTATTATGAATTTTAATATTATTTGCTTTAATTTGAACTTAGATTTATATATTTAGTTTTTTTTATTGTAATGGTTTTTTTTTGCAATAATTCCACACAGGAGGCCATGAGGAAAATAATTTCCCTCAAGCCCTTTGTCACATATGAAGATGCTGTGGGGAGGGCCATGAATAATAAATTTAAATTTTTGAAACATATTTAGGCAGAATGCTGCCGAAATATTTCGAATGGATAACGCTTCGGATATTGAACCTGATACCTCTCCAATTTTCCACCCTACCCCCTTTTTTCACCGTCGCAACATTCCCAAACTATATGAGCAGTTGAGCTCTTTGCAGTATCAAAAATTAATAATTATAATAATTAAATAATAATCTTTTTCTTCTTCTTCCCCTTGTCCTATTCGGGTCGGGAACCCATTGCATCAACAAGGCTCCTCCATGCGTCCCTGTCTTGCGCCGATTGTTCGGCCTCCGTCCATGGCAGACTCATTTCTCACCTCAGTGTTTTCCTCGGAATTCGGTCATCAGACATTCTTAGTACATGCCCAAGCCATCTCAGTTGCGATTTTTCTATGAAGAGTAGCAGTGGTTCAATGCTTCGATCATCTCGGATCGTAGAATTTCTTATATAATCCCATTTTGTA
Organism: Limnephilus auricula; assembly: GCA_951813805.1. Taxonomy (NCBI): domain Eukaryota; kingdom Metazoa; phylum Arthropoda; class Insecta; order Trichoptera; family Limnephilidae; genus Limnephilus; species Limnephilus auricula. The sequence continues at coordinate 31,817,418 of OX638404.1, forward strand.
ACCCCTGCCACTCCTCTCAAGTACCTCATTTCAGCAGCTTGGACTCTAGAGCGTGTTTGTTCGTTTAGCATCCATATCTGGTGGCAATACATTTATTATTACAAATTTTCTTTTCGTTTAGTTATCATAATTCTATTGAAAATGTCTCTTGTAATTTCCAGGACTGCATTAATCTCCCCAAGTACCAGAATAAGTAGGTACTTATTATTATTTATTTTTTTAAATATTTCCTTGTGTTGGCAACCCTACTAACAGGGAACAGGGGTAATCTTAAAGTTCTGTTGTCACAATTTAGTTGCAACAATTTAACGATTCCTAAGTGGGCCACCCGCAAATAATGTTCTAAGGGCTTCTCTTTATCTGCAAGCCAAATCTCTCAAATTAAAATAATATATTGGTTACTTTATAGAGGGAGTCAGCAGTACACCCAACTCTTCGACTTTATAGCGCACCATACAACTACAGAATTCACACATTCTCTTACATTCTAGATAAAATAATTTTTGAACTTCAAAAACTTCTACCTTTAGGTATCCAGGTTATTGAGAGAGGTTTACTGTGTGGAGGGGGTTTTTTTATGGAAAGGAAGAAAAAAGAGATCTGGGAAGGAAAATGGTACAAGGGATCTGTAGGAATCTCGGGAGTCAGTGTCCGGGAGTGACGTTTGAATACATTCCTCCCACTACGGTGCAAGGCGATGGGTCGAGGGAGTCCTGCTGGAGAGGTACAAACCTCCCTCAACTATCGCCAAATCTGGCCCGCCACCCAGTAGGTGGGCAGATGCATCCAATGCTAAGTCGAGTACCCCTGCCAAGTCACCAAACGTAGCGAACCACTTGGTGTGACCTAGACCTAGGTCAAAGATATTGGTTATCCAATTAATGGTTCCGTGGCGGCGGTACCCATACCCGCCCCCTCCCCAATATTTTAAATTAGTTTAATGTCTTTTTAAATGCGTCGAATTGTATGCATCGCTCCAAAAAGTTTTTTTAACCCCTTAGTTGTCGTGAAAAATGAAAAAAAATCAATATTGTCAGATTGAAAAAAAAGTTTTTCTTTGGTTAACTTTTATATGTTGTAGATTAGTAGGGACAACAAGTTTTTGGAGAGCTTGTAAATGACAGGTTGTTGGACCACCATGAAACAGTTGGGGAAATGATCTCAAGAGTTTAAATAATGAACACCTTAACCTCTTGAATGTCGGATTACAGTTAAGAGGTTAAGGCCGTATTCCTTAAAACATTAATATCAGAGCATTCCGAGAGGCTAGAGTAGTGTAATAAAAAGCAAAGTCTGTAATGATATTGGCGCACGCGATTATGACCTTGTCCTTGTACAGTTCTTTATACATAAGGGTTAAAATCGCATTTTATTTTTTAACCTCTAGACTATCACCCGCCCGTCTACGGGTTTACGACAAATGAGGGGTTAAAGGCAGGCGATGACAATCTTTTTTCCAAAAATACATAAAATTTTAAAAATAACAAATTATCGATTCAAAAATATAACATTTTTACATTGATTATTATATTTTTGTTTACATTTATTTACTTATTAAACTATTTCTTTGACACACTATAAAATCACGTTAAAGTTATGATTTGTTCTCCCGAAGGTACCCGTACCAGTAGGTACAAGGCTATAATTTAATCGAAATTTAATCGAAATCGAATTATTTCGAAATATATGAAAACAGAATGAGCAAAAGAATAAGTAATAAATTTTACCCCCCACAAACCAATACTAAATGAATGCAGACACATAGCAGTTTCATTGGTCCTCGGACATTTAACCTTCTACCGCTACAAACTCAAATGATAAATAAAATTATAAAATATGTGAAAGAGGTAAAATTATGGCTGAATGATGCAGATATTGAAAAGCTTTTCCTTTAAATTTATCTATCACTTTCAATAACTTTAAAAAAAAACTATATATTTCTAAACTGTATTACAATATGTTTTCTCTTTATTTTTTATAAAAGTAGTACAATATATTTGTACTATATGTTTAGTACGTTTAGTTTAACATGTTTTTTTATTAGTATCTATGTTCAATTTGTTTACTACAATATGTTTTCTCTTTATTTTTTATAATAACTAAAAAAGAAAACTAAAAAAACATTATGTTTTTTTAGTTCAATACGTTTTTTTATTAGTATGTTCAATTTGTTTAATACAATATGTTTTCTCCCTAAATTTAATAATAACTAAAAAATAAATTGAAAAAAAAACAATATGTTTTTTAGATTAATATGTTTTTTTTATTAGTATTTTCAATATGTTAGTATGATCAATATGCGTAGTAAAATGTGTTTTCTCTTTATTTTTTATAATACCTAAAAAAAGTTTTTTAAAAAATATGTCTTCTCTATATTTTCTCTTTATAATAATTTAAAAAAAAAAACTTTTCACTTATTCTAGTTACGAAATACTAACTTTTTTAATATTTTATATGTTTTATATGTCCATTTTATACTTTAGGTACTTGGAAATATAGTATTTGTTTTTATATTACCCACACTCAGGCAGTGCCTTAGTGGGTTTTCATTTCTTGTTTATACTATTTGTTATTATATATTATGTTATTATATACTATTTGTTATTATATCTTATATGTATAAAGAAATGAAAATAAATAAAAATTAAAAAAAAAAAAATCCAAGAAAATTTTGTTAATAAAAAGTACCTACACTTTTATTAACTAAATGCTGACGGCCTCCGCGGTCGAGGGGCAAGGCTCTTGACTCACAATCCGAAGTTCGTGGGTTCGATTCTTATTCGAAAGATATTCTCAGTATCTCCCCGGTGTAAGACCATTATTCAGAAATGAAATTTTGCTTGAAATGGCCTTAACCGTGTTTGGTGACCAGATGTAAATGGCCAGGTACTTCCCCACCTTCCTATTCCACATCTCCTTCCCCTACCTTCAGCCTCATAAGATACTCAACTTAGGATGCTAAAGTTTTACTGGGAACAGTTGGGACTATTGTGTGGTATACGCGTTTAAAAATTTACCCGTTCGATTTTGGACGTTAGACCAATATATAAAGGATATGTGAATTGTTATGTGATCGTAATATATTTTTGTAAAGTTATGAATAAAGGATAAAATAAAATAAAATTTATTTGTATCTTACAATCACACACGTTCTCTCCCAACATAGAAATTATCTAAAACGCAAGTCATCTTCCCGACTTAGGTAGGTACTAGATACCGTGGGTGGCAACAGTTGCTGGCAACACCGATGCTATCTGTCAAACCTGTGCCAGGTAGGTACCTGTCCTTTTAATTTGACCAATGAAGCAATCACTTCTCTGTTGCAACACTGAATATCTCAATCCACTGCTGACAGGTGCGATACTGAAGTCTTTGTGCTCGCTGGTGTTCAAGTAATGAGGGAATTATTGTAGTTGAAATGTGACTTTAATAATTATGACTAATTTTTCTTACCCAATATATCTAAAAAATTAGAAAGAAAAAAAGTGAACGTCTAACCTTTACGCGCGGTTGAAATAAAACTTCTTTGACTAAAAACATACATTTTTTAAGTGGCGGAACATGATTAGGTTGTTAATTTATTCGTTTATAATTATTTATAGACGACGGGGTAAAATTTTCCTTCGATTCAGCCATTTGAATTCTAAACAACACTATTTTTATTGTCACACTATACGGAGAAAAATGTTATTCTAAAATACGTTCATTTTATTCGTAAAAACGTTTAAAACCGAGACTGAAGTTCTTACGAACAAATTAACAGGGTTTCAATGTTTATTGGCGGGAACATGTAAGAATAATTTGTTGGTATACGTAATTTTGTACGTATACCAACATATCATTCTTACATTTTCCCGCCATTATTTCTTACATTGAAACACTGTTAATTTGTTCGTAAGAACTTCAGTCCCGTTTTTAACAGTTTTTACGAATAAAATTATCATACTTTAGAATAACATTTTTCTCCGTGTACTACCACTTTTTACTTCAATAGCTAGAATTCACAAGAATCAGAACGAATGAAGAGTTAAACATTAGGTGACTTTTATCATTGTTCAAACTTGATTTTGAGGTTTATTATTATAATACGTAATGCAGAAGAATTGAATTGCGCAATATGCGGTGAACATCAATTTTCATCAGGATTTCGCACTTGTCTTTACTGAAAATTATTTTTTTTTTAACATTTTTATAAGAATATATAATATTTTTATATGTAAAATAGATTTTGCTTATATTCGTAGTCCTCCTCACTAGGAGATCCTGTGCTGAGGGGGACTAGATTTTGGATAAGTTTTCAGCGACTTCTATGGTTCTACTTCATGTTCATCTCCCTTATTCATCGTAAAAAATAAGACAAATCAGTAATTTCAACTAAAATCTTTAGTTAAATCATAATATGATAATCAATAAAACATTACAAAAACTTGTTGAACTTACCTTATACATTAGTAAACAAAAATAAACGGATGACGTCTGACGTTTGAGTTTGTTTTGACATTTTGCTTAGTGCATCGCATTTATTGTTGCCAAATCTACGACGTTAATATGATGAAATATAAATCGAACGTCATTTCCGATTTAAAATGTTACTTCCGCCCAAAAAAGATCTCAGTTACTCGTCCTTATAATAATGGCCCTAAAGAAGGTTTACTTCAAAAATACATTCACACTCTAACTGAAATACGTAGGTAACTGTTTTTTTATCATTCGTTTTAATAGTTAAATAATTTTCAAAGTTAAATATTTCCGCCAAAACGACCGAAATATGACAGGGTACGCGTGACGTCATACTTTCCTCGGTTTTGCCGGTTAATAGTACCTAAGTACATTCCCACACTGGTCGGTATGAAATCAATAAAAACCAATACTAAATAATTAGCAAGAATTAAAAAATCTCACTAATATTATAAACGCGTAATTTTGTATGGATGTATGTATGTTTGTTACTCTTTAAAACGAAATTTAATGAATGGATTTCAATGAAACTTTACAATAATATAGCTCATACATCAGAATAACATATAGGCTATAATTTATAAAGCTAGCTATTTATTTTTAATATATTGAAAATAATAATTATTGTTTAATAGAAAACGTCAAAATTTGAGAATGACATTTTGCAAAACAATGATTGTTAAATCAAAATTCTATTTTGGAAAATATTTAAATTAGTGAATTTATTTGAAGTACTCGCCTAATACTCAAGAATTATACATATTTTAAATTTTTATTTTTTATTATTTAATTTAATTTTTCACCAGATTTACAAGAACGGGTTTAGTTTTTCCCATAGGAAAAACTAAACCCTTTTATACACTTTTCCATATAAATGATCATCTAGTAAATCCACGTTATGCAAGTGTATTATATAAGTATAATTAATATAAAACAATACAAGAACAACACGTTAATCTACCAAACTATTAAATGGGAATATAATTCACCGTCTCCAGATATTTTCATATCAGAGGGTTCGGCTCTGTGGAATTCCTAATTGGACCGATAAATCCTACTGATCCCTCAATATAAATATTTAAAAAATCTTTCGTAATTCTACATGTATTTAAAATGACTGATTTTTGCATTTTTATATACAAATTCTTTGACAAATCTAATATGCCTAAATTTTTAATAAGAGAGCTAGGTATAATGCCAGTAGCCGAAATAACAAAAGGTAATATTTTTATAGTCTGAGAATGCCAAATTCTTTTAATTTCATTTCCTAAATCTGTATACTTTCTTATTTTTTCAGAAACAGATTTTTGAATATTACAGGAATTTGGAATAGCTACATCAATGATATAAGTTATTTTTTTAATTTTGTCATGTAAAAATATATCAGGTCTATTATGACCAATTGGTCTGTCTGTTAGTATAGTTTTATCATAGTAAATTTTAAAGAAATTATTTTCTAAAAATGAATTTGGTTCGTATTCATAATATGGTACTATATTATGACAGTCAATCAAGTTATGTTTAATTACCAAACTTTGGTGAATTATTTTTAAAACCTGATTGTGCCTAAATGTATACTCAGACGGCGCTAATATAGAACATCCTGATATAATGTGTTCTATAGTTTCCGGAAAGATAATATTATAATTACATGTTATTTTTTTCAATGCCTGTCTCACTGGGTTAACCTGTGTCGATAAATAGGTTAAGAATTTTGGTATAAACGTAGATGGGACCTAGGAAAAGAAAATAGATTACTCGGTGTACTAATCCTACGCAGACGAAGTTGCGGGCAGAAGCTAGTTATTAATAATAACAAGTTGTATTTCACAAAACACGATTGAGATGACTCCGTCTGAAAAACACTCGGTCAACGCGACCAAGTTCTGTTCTGGCCAATTACAGAGCGTTTAAGTCTCTTATAGTTTAATTCGTTTATATTGATGATTTATTAATTCTACACATACTATTTAACATTTATAAAATATTTGTAAACTAGCCTGTCTCGACACAGGAGTGAGACAGGCAAGGCCAAAAAAATAATATGTAAACCTTTTTATATAGATGCACATAATTAATAAAATAAATTGTTAAGTAATACAAACTAATTTCGGTTGTGTGTGCGAAATCTGGTTCGATAAATTCGAATTTGCTCAAACGGTGTCATTTTGAAAATTGAATTTAAAAAAAATAAAAATATTTTTTTATTTTATATATTTTACAAATATAAGACAAAAAGTCCCGACAAACTGCTTTTTAGTAGTTTGTCTAACGGGTTCTTTACATTAAATATCTTATTATAGTGATTAAAGCGGGTGACATACGCGAAGCTCACATCAAAAGATACTGCGTTATATAAGTATCTTTTCTACCGACACACTAAGTTATAAAATATTTCTTCCTATGGCAGGAGAAGGGGTCAGTTGAAATCGGGAGCGGTCGAGAGAATATCATTTCTTTGTACTGGATATGTCAACTTGACAGCTCCGTGTATTCAAAATGACCCCCTGTCCGGTTTACGGCGAAGGGGGGTCGCATAACTTTTCTGATATCGCGATCGGTCACGAAAAATAACGCCGATTAGCAAAGATTCAAACCGCGATCACAGCACATCATCTTTTTACGTCTGGCGGATCTAATAGGATTGTATGGCGAGCGCTATTGTGTTATAAATATCTTTTTGGTGTGAGCTGCGAGTTTGTCACCCGCTTTTTTATTTATTTTTTGTTTTTATTTAATGACAATACAAATTAAAATTAAAATACAATATTAAGTAAATTAAGAATACAAAGTGAAGTATTTTATCCCCAGTCCTCCTCACTAGGTATTCCTGTTCCGAGGTAGACTGCAGGTTGTTGTATGGTGTTGATCATGATTACCTCATCATTGTTGTTGTTTTCCACGAAATATAAATAAATAAAGCAAAAAGTGTTGTTTATTATCTAGCGTTGTTTTAAAAAGTGTTTATTACCTGTAGGTTGCGTTGGGGTTACTTCATGTTTAGTTAGCCATAATTTGATGTCCTTTTTAAACTTTTGTATATCCATGGTATTTTTAATTTCAATCGGAAGGGCGTTATATAATTTTGTAGCATGGAAATAATGGTTTTTCTGGCCGAAAGCTGTATTTAATTTTGGAATGTTTAGTAGATTTGAAGATTTTGTCCTTGTGTGTGTTGTGTGTTAATAGTTACATTCTTACAATCATGGATATAAAATAAATTTAAACTTTTTACAGAAATAAAAGAAAAAATATGAAAACAAAATTAACAATTTTAAAGTATTTAGAATAATACGTCATGAAAATGAATTTGTGAAGGATGCAGGTAGGTAGATAACCTACAAAATGACAGAAAATAAATATAGCTAAATTATCTTTTTGAAAATTAAATAATTATAACACCCCGTGATTTTTCACAGGTCTGTTCTAGTACCTACATAATAAAACTCATATCTTCATAATCAGCCTTTGTTGATCTAATACACAAATCTACATTGCACATACATTTTTAAACCATAATATTTTAAACTCAATTTCCCAAATGAGATTTTCGTTTTCTTAATATTTTACGTACCTCTCCACCATTAAAATACTCTCTAAGTCGTTGACCTTAGCCATCCTTCCCCTTCATCTTCCTGCGTTTCCTCCAGATCAGCATATCGTTAAGCATTTGAATAAATAAAGGACAATAAATCAATTTCCCATTTCGTATTCATATTGCTTCTAACTTCCCTGTTTCGGTTCAAAGGATTTCTTGGAACAAATTTATTCAAATCTCAGCGCTGTTCGTCTTGCGAAGAGACGTCTTGTCGTTGTTTAGGGATGGGGGGATAGGGTAGAAGATATATCAGGGTGCGTGGCTACCTTCATGATACTGATAAAATTAATTAATAAGCAAATCACATAAATAGGGACCATTTCAGTGTCTTATAATATACCGACTTTTAAAAAAAAAAATTATTTTTTATTTATTTAACATTCTTTTTTTACATATTTCAACATTAAGTCCCGTTAAACTGATTTATATCAGTTTGTCAACGGGTTCTTTTACAAATATTTTTTAGAGAATTTAAACAGGTACATAAAATATACACATTATTACATTATATATACATGCATCCACATATTTTTACATATATAAAATAAAGAGCAGAGGAAAAACGAAAGAAAGAAAAAGAAAAAAGATTATAATAATGCAAAAAACATTAAAAACGAAAATTAGAAATACGGACGTTAGTACAAAAAAATTCTTTTGTAAGTCGATTATTAATCCTACATATTTTTATCGTACTAATATATTTTTGACATTAGCTTCACACAGAGGCCTTAAAGAAAAAAAGTATCCCTCAGGGCATATATATTTTCATAGGTAGGACAGGAGCAATGTAGGTGTGAGAAATGTGGAGATTCGAAAAGAATGCAAGGCTGATGTAAGCGTAATGAGTAAAATTAAGAAAGGAACCCTCAGATGGTTTGGGCATGTAGAGCGAATGAACAAAGAAAGGAGCGTAAGGAGAATATATGATGCAAGTGTGAATGGTATAAGAAGTAGGGGACGTCCGAGAAAGACATGGCACGATCAAGTGAATCAGATACTTGAGTCGGGCCATGTCAAGAGTCAGAAAAATAGAAGAGTATGTATGAGACGATGTATGAATGTGAATGAGGCAAAGAGTGTGTGCCAAGACCGAGGTGTTTGGCGGTCCGTCCTCTCTGCCTACCCCTGCCGGGAAACGGCGTGATGGTTAGTTAGTTAGTTAGTTAGGACAGGAAGTTCTAGGAAGGAAATGGGAATAAAGGGTGGGTAGGAATCTGGCGGTCAGTGTATCCAGGAGTAACCGACGTATGAATCCACCCTCCCCCACTGTAAGGCAAGGCGATGTTCTGAGTGTCCAAACTGGATGTTGGAGAGATCAAAAGGTCTCCCTCAACACGCCTCTCCCGATCCGGCCCCCCACACGGTAGGTGGTCGAACGAGTTCTCCCCCAAGACCTAGACACACTCAACCCGGGAACCTCTGCTAAATCTCCGAACGTAGCGAACCACGTTGGTTGACCCATGGCAGGGGTGTTGGTTCCATATTGAATTAAATGATTTACAAGGGGACGGTATCCACAACTGCCTCCCAAATTGATAAGGCTTATGTAAGCCTGAAAATTTCAGGCACGCACTTTTTCAAGATGCCACACGGTAAAACATATGTTCTAGCACAGACATAACATGACAAGAGGAATAATGGTGCGATTTAATGAAATTAAGGAAATGTTAAGAATTTATAAATAAGAAACCTTATATGTAGGTACCTACTGTAAATGTATGATTAACCTCTCATAAAATAATTTAAAAAAAATGTTTATATGTTAAAATTGTAAACGTCACGGCACGTCACTAGTAGGTCCTAGTGATGGAGAGAGCACGGGTACCAGCTCATTTTTTTTTATACGACTCAAAGATCGTCTCAATCGTGTTTTGTGAAATACAACTTATTATTATTAATAATATATAAATATTAAACAAAACGGAGTTGCTAAGATACAAACAAAAATTGTATTGAAAAACATAAAGTGAAGGTTCAGAATATGTTTTTATATTTTTGAAGAAAACATATGAGTTTATATCAACACTAAATATAAATGTATGAGTAAGTATGTTATTATAGTTTTAAAATTATTTTTGAAAGTAAATAGTAATGTTGATTTATTATTACAAAATTTTATTAAAAAAATAACAATTCGGACAGTTAAGAAAGTCTATTGTTTTTAAGAAAAACAATGCAGTTTTCAGAAATCAAAACGAAGCAAATAACATTAGTAATAATCATCATTACCTATTAGGTATCTTTCCGAAACAATACATAGCTTATAAAAAACAACAAGACACAAGTGATTTTAAATTACAAACTGTAATTTTATTACGATAAATTTGTATAGTGTCTACACACGTGTAAATTGCAAGTCCCACGGTCAAGGGAAGCCTCAATTATTGAGCCGTGTAGAAGAACAATGTCGGATCTGTTAAAAATTAAATCACTGTGTTGGCTTATATGCATTACCTTTTGATGATTTAAAAGCCTATATTTTCGGAATTTTGAATGAATTTAAAAATATCAATACAACAATATATTTCTTGATCTCAAAAACAATATAAAACACAGAAACAAAGTTTTAAACAGCTCTACTGCAAATCTACAAAATCGCACATCCGACATTGTTCTTCGGAACCCTCGATTTTATATAATCAAAAAATTATAACAAAGGATCTTGTCTACGTAAAAAAGATGAAAAAAAGTTCACCTTTCAAAAGGGTTTTTCCACTGTTTTTTTTTTATTCTCGAAAAAGTAAGAAAAAATTACTATAATGAAGGTATTTTTATTTTATGTTTTATGTTGAGGAATAAATTTTCTGTAAAGATCTAAAATGTGTCATATTCGATTTTCCTCCAAAACAACATATTCGTTTTTATTCCTGAATTCGGCGAAGAATCACGCCGGGCAACGTTGGTAACAGCCTTTTTAACAGACATTGGCATTGTCTATGTCATAATGACGTTGTAGCTAGTCAGAACCGTTTCGGAATGTACGGTTTTTTCAAATCAATACTTATGTATGAAAATATTAAAATTACACATTTCAATTGCAATGATCAGAATCATAAAAAATATACGTTAATCTTCCAAACATTTTAGCAGTATTCATAGTCTATGAAAAAAAAATACTATTGAGCAGTAAAACGGTTTACCGGGGTCGTACGAATACGGCTCGTCAAAAATAGCTAGCTCAATTGTGCGGCTCATTCATGAACAGCTCACCACTAGTATGTACCTGTAGTAAGAACGCCTGCATTTCAATCTTAAAATGATTTTTTATAAGCACTGTCTAGATTTTAATCTGTTAGCTTTACACCGATCCACCCTCGTGACGTTTTCTTCCCCTCCCCTCCCTGGGCGTGGCCTATGAATTATCAACTAGGCCTTTTCTTCACCCCAAAGGGCTGCTACTAGTACCTGTTTACTCCGCGGGCACATCCCAGCGCAGCCTTTTTCTTAATCTTATGCAGAAAGTCTCCCCATTTCACCGCCCACCCACCCCTTTCTACGGAACACGGTATATTATAATGTCAAGTGTTAAACACTGCCAACTTATTTTTTGCGTTATTTTCCGGCAGGAGTAATAAATTTTTGAAAACGTCGTCAAATTTCTAGTAGGTTCTGTGATATCCTAGATATCGATCGACTAGTTGATTAAAGAGACATCTCTAAAAATAATGAGGAAATGGCATGCTTCCCTTAAATCAAATATTATTCTCAAGTGTTTTACATATTTAATATGATATAAAATAACACCGTGAAGCATAACATTTTATATGACATTTCGAAATAGTCTAGAAGTGATCCAAAAAACATCAACATTCCATTGACTACACAACATTTTTTTTACTCATTATAATTGATTTAGTGGTGTTTATGAGTAATCTGAGTATTGTACCAGATAGAGGGAACACTTTTACGTAACACTTTTATAACTGCCATATTCAACTCAAATTTAGATTTTAAGAAAATGTCTGACTAATCAACGGGACGATATTAGTTCAAGAGGTTACCCGTAGATGGCACATCATTCCATCATCAACTCTATTAAAGTAGGCGCTCCGCCCACTGAGGCAACTGAAAACCAACTAAAACCGGCTGTTTTCTCTGTCTTGATTGGTCAAAAAGCTTGTTTAACCATAGATGAAGAACAATCAGCTGACAGCTCGCAACTAGCCGTGACAGTCGCAAGATGGTCGCAAGTCACCGCTTGCGTTACCATTGACAACGGGGTTTTGTGTGATTGTGAAGTGTGCGGGCCATCACATTGTCATACAAAGACAGTTGGCAGTTGAGAGTTTTCAGTTGCCTGAGTGGGCGGAGGCGCTTAGATTTAATTTATCAATTATGCTTGTTGCTGTGGACGGCCTGGTTGCCAAAGATACGCCAGTTTTGTTGTCAGTTTTCGAGGTGACAGATGAAATGTTCGTCGTCTATGGTGAAAGAAGCTCAGATAATTAAGCGGACGCTCACTGGAGAAACTGAAACAAAACTAAAACTGGTTTGGTGTTTCGGTTTTCCAATCAAACTGCTTTAAAAAATTATGATCAAATATTTTAATATTTGTGCATTGACTTCGTAAAATAAAATAAAACACACATTTGGCCATGTTTTTTTTCTTCTGTGAAATCTAAACAGGCGGCTGGTGTTATGCGGTAATTAAAATCTTATCGCCATCTACATAAGTAGTGTTATTAATAGCAGTCTGATTTTGAATTTTCACGACGTTGTAAACTTACAAAAAAACTTACAAGTGTAAAGCTCTCCCAATGAATACGTACATGAAAGTGGTAGCGAACGAGAAACGATTTAAGAAGTAATTGATTCTTCGGCAGTTTAGAACATAATGGTTCTGTTACAATTGTAACAGAAGACAGTGACTTGTTCAAATATTGAGTGGTCGGTATTGGCGTGTGAGGAGCCAATAGGAAATCGCTGATCGTTCGCTTTGCCACAGCAGCGGTATTAGATTCAAATGGTTAAATATTAATTTATATCATAATTCAAAGGAAATTGATAATCACCCCTTTTGAATAATAATAATAATTGGATAATTTGTAGAGCGCCGTTTTTGTGAGAAATCACCTCAAGGGCGAATGAATGTATCAGTTTATCCAGCCTAGGGATAAGCGCTATACACAAAGCTGTTTGTTCTATGTAGGTATGTAGAATAAACCAAATCGAATGGAAATTGACCAAAGGGGTATGGTTTTTGTCAGGATTTGTCCTAAATTTTATTTTTTCGGAGTCCTTGTACTACCATAGTCGTCGTAGATACCAGACTCTAGCACAGCACAGCATAGCATAACATTGACGTCCTCTTAAATTTTATTTGATAGATTTATATTTTAGCAGTTCAATAATTTTAAGTAATACGAGGTAGGTACATTTGCGGTACGTTCCAGAGTGGAAGATACTCTCAGTATCGCCCTGGTGTAAAACCACCATTCAGAATCGAAACGTTGTTTGAAATGGCTTTAGCCGTGTTTGATGACCAGATCTGAATAGCCAGGTACTTCCCCACCTTCCTCTTCCGCATCTCCTTTCCCTTCCCACTTTCCTTCAGCCTCACAACATACCCCAATTGGCGATGCCATAGTCTCACTGGGTCCAGGCGGTTGCGAGCAGTTGGGACTCTTTTGCTGTACTTAAATAAATGTTTGTGAACAACTTACATGCTGACGCAAGTGCGCGAGTTTGTGTATTTGAGAAGTATGTTGAGCGGATAAGGATATTGGATTTTGACGTGGAAGAAAATAGTAGAAAAAGCCGGGAACGCCCGATGAAGACATCGTACGATCAAGTGAATCAAATATACTCCTTGAAAAATAAACCGTTTCAAATCTAAATCATACTAATATTATAAACGCGAAAGTTTGTATAGATGTATGTGTGTTTGTTACTCTTTCACCCAAAATTTACCGAATGGATTTTAATGAAACTTTACAATAATATAGCTCATACATCAGAATAACATATGGGCTATAATTTATAAAGCTAGCTATTTATTTTCAATATATTATTATTATTATTGTTTAATAGAATATGTCAAAATATTAGAATGATATTTTGCAAAACAATGATTGTTAAAAAAAATTCTATTTTAGAAAATATTTAAATTAGTGCATTTATTTAAAGTACTCGCCTAATACTTTGAATCGAATAAAAAATTATAGATATTTTAAATAAATAAGTTAAGAATTTTGGTATATACGTAGATGGGACCTAAAAAAAGAAAATATATTACTCGAAGTACTAGTCCTATGCAGACGAATTCGCGGGCAGAAGCTAGTAATTATATATTTTCCACCTTAAAACTACACCCAGTTTTCACATACACTTGAATTCAAAACCTCAAAACTTTACTTCAGACCATTCTTAACCTCGACTACGTCATTTAGTTTATACATACATAACATAATATATGAAGAACAAACCTCTCTTGATTCTCGTGCAAAAAGCAGAACGCACATTATTATTTATTCCTGGGAACATTACGTCATGGGCGTATTTTATATGCTGGCTTAAGTTCCCCTTCATTACCTGTTCATTATTTCATACTCCAGTGCAGAATTTAATGCGCCCGAGCCGAGAAAGAAACTACCCAGGTAGGTACTTGCCAAGGCATTTTGCAACCCCTATTTAAATGACGATGAGAATAATTATCATATTTAAAGCAGTCGTCAGTTTTGCTCTATTTTTTATCTTTTATGCTGGTCTAGATTAATCGAGGTAAGAGATATTTTGAATGAGGGAAGATTGAAGTTCAGAACACAATGTCATGGAGTCGGCATTAATCCTGTTTTTAATAATTATTATAAGTGTAGAGGCAGGATGCGATCTCCTATGTTGAGGAGATTTGTGGGCCTCAGGTTGGAAGAGGAGATACCGATGGGTCGTGATATCTCCGCGTGCCGTAGGTCGGAATAATAAACGCGAGGATGATTGTTGATGATAGATGATGTATTTACAATAATTGAATTATGCCGTATATACAAATGAAGAGAGTATTTACATATGCACCGTTATACAAATTCCGACGCGGGACTGCTGATGTGTTTTGCGGCGGCCGGTTGCCGTGAAGACTGATGAAGAACGACTGACTCGATTTGGCTTGCTCGAGCCCTTATATAGGGCCGAGCCTGGCAGGTACGAGAACGGCAGGCGAAATCGTGCACACGCTAAAGGTTTTCCGAAATTTCGGGGCAGCGCTACGTGTCGGGTATTGCAGATTCCACACACTTCGAGAAGGTGGTCAACAACAAAAAGGTAGGTGCAGCGAAGCGTCGGACAGTGCCAATAAGTGCGGCGTAGATATCGATAGGTAAGCCGCTACATAAGCAATAATTATTATCCTGAAACACTCATCCATATTGAAAAATTCTCCCGAGAAAAGATACATGTCGCCGACTCGAACCCTGCACCCCTCTGATTGCAGGTCAGGAGCTCTACCATTAAGCTACGGCGGGTTATCTCCTACCCGCCAAATGATTCTATATGTACCTAGTGTTTCATTCAACAATTACCTATCGCTTATTACATTTTTTCACCTGCAAACTACCAACTTTTTTTATACGAATAATTATTGCTTATAATAATTGTTACCCTTTGTGCTATGCATAAAAAATCTTGTCTTAAACGTTTATCAATTAAAAAAATAATGTATTTTTAATAATTTTTGTTGTTGTGGTTAACTTTTGATTATATTAATATTGTTAATTTGTAATAATAAATTTGAATTTATCTAATATAATTTTTTTACGTATTTCGAAAAAAAATATTTTAATTTTTTACTTTTACCATCTTGTAAAATCACCTCCCGAAGATTGTGCACTTTACCCCGGACACCTTATGCAAAGAAGAGTGTCTGTAGTGGCGTGGCCTTGTTTTTTTTTATTAAAAAAAACTACAGTTTTATTACACGATTGATAAAATTTTCCACACTTGACCTTCAAAATAAGAGAAAGGTCACCGTCTAAATGAGATTTAAAAAAACCACCCCCACCTTTTTTTCCTACCCTTTAAAGCAGAATTTTGAGAGTTAATAAAATTTTGCACACTTGACTTTAAAATAAAAGGAAAATTAGTGTCTACATCTGTTTTCGAAAAACTGTGCGTAAAGCCCGGGTAATGCCAGGACTTCAACTAGTATTAAATTAATATATCGATCGATAAAAATCGAAATTTGAGCTGAATATGCAGTTATATGTAAAAGTGTAGCCTCCGCCTGATACAATCAGGTTGTTAATAACACCACCAATTCAATTATAAAGCAGACAAAGTAGTAAAATAAATGATATTTGATTTACTTTCCTCTTTATCTCAAAACTAAGATGTGTGACTAACCGATCGATAACGACTGATAAAATAACTTTCGGTAACTTCTCATCGTTCCTTAGCATGACTGCAGATCGCCAATGAAGAAGTGACAGTTCACAATGATTAAGTGTCCTTAACATATTCGACATCAACTGTTGTTTGTACGTTAGCGATTGTTGTACATGTACAGTTGTCCTAGGAAACGATTAAAAGTTACCGATAGTTATCAATCGTTATCGATCGAGTGTTCTAGTTATACGTTATGTTATAGTTATACGTTCGATGGAATACGTTAAAATTTTATTAGATTTGGTACAAATAAAACTCTTTCATATTATTTAACATATCAATGTTTCGTACCTGTGAATATTGTGAAAATAATTTACTTATCACTCGCAGAATCAACTTTACGATATGGAATAACCACATGGGGACACTCTTGCAAAACCAATCTAAACTGTCTTAAATCAGTACAAAATTCCATGGTTAAATTACTACTTCCAAAACATATATTTTCGAATGTAACTATCTTACTGGTGCAGGCCTTATTATGGCACAAAATATTGATTCAGCACATATCTGGCTCTATATATATAAGAGGAAAGTGGAACATGAATATAATACTATGTTCACAAAGAATGAAGGAATGCTTGTTCCAAAATATAACAATAACTACGGACGGCGAACTCTGGAATATAATGTGCCCAAAATATTTAACATGTTACCAAGTAATATAAAAAGTTGCGACTAGCCAAATAGATGAGATATATGCTGAAAACATGGTTACTAAATAGAATGCTTTATACTAAGAGTCATGTTTGTCATGTATGTTAATTGTGACAATCTGTATTGTTATATTTTAATTAGTAATAATATTATGTATCTATATTTAAATTGTAATTGAACATTATCATCCTGTTGACAAACTGCTTAATTGCGGCTTAGCGGGATTGTACTTAGAAAAACAAACAAAAAAACGAGTGCGCTTTAGACCACACGGCTGAAGTAAAACTTCTAGAGAGAAAGAAAATGTGCGCGCGCACTGCTCTCTCTTGCTCTTAAAGTATTTATAAAATTGTTCAAGAACAAAATGAAATTACGAATAATCTTCATACACTGGCTATGAGAGAAAGAGAGAAAGAAAATGTGCGCGCGCACTGCTCTCTCTCTTGCTTCTACAGTGTAATACAGCCCGTTCGCCTCGCCCGTAACGCATTACACTTTTCGTAACGCATTCGCCAGCTTACCCCCCAAGTCAAGCGTGCGTAAAGAAGTATTTCTTCAAAAAATAAATAAAAAATTCAATATTAGAACATTATAGCGACACGTTAAACAATAATTTAAAGGGATTACCAAAGCTCGTATAGATCACAGGTAGGTAGTTTCCACCTCTCCTTGTTGCCAAGGGAACGCCTTTTAGGTAATTCCCCGAAGCGGGGGATCAAAATTCTTCTCTTTAGCAGGGCGGGTGTTGCCAGGGTAGTCCCCTCTAGCCCAAAACGGTTTAACCTCGTCAAACATGCCAATCCCTACCTGACTGCCTGACTGCCTGACTGTTTTGTATTTAATTATATAAACTTTATTTGATTGCGAGTTGCGTGGGTGTATTTGTGATAGCGCAGTCAAACAAACGCTGCAATCGATGGAGCAGATTTCATTAACAATTGGATGTGATAATCCAATGCTTTCATTAATAAAAAAATACTTACTTTTTTAAACATTAGCTCTCCACACATGAGTTATTATTATTTATGTGTCTTCTTTGGGGATGCTGGTGAAGGGCCTTTTAAGGAAATGTAGGAGAAGAGGATCTGTGAAATAAAATGTAATGCCTCTCTTTTATTCTCTCCAGAAAATATCGTAATATGGTACGTACCTGTAGGTACTAAACATTTCGATTTACGATTTACGGTTTATTTATTTACTAAGTCAGTTATTCGGTACTCGAAACTATAAATAGTTGCTATAGATATATCGGATAATTTGGACAGTTTTCTAACTATTTATTGCCTGTATTTTATTTTTATTAATTTTGGTTATAGTATGAATAAGCCCAGGAGGATGGTGAAATATTCCCTTAGGTTCATAACAGAGTAAATGTTTTTTTTTTTTATTAAATTATTTTATTTATTTATTTTAATTATTTTAATATTACATGTAAATACAGTAAGGACATCTCACTAGGTGTGAAATGCCTGTATTGAGATGGCAATTTACAGAGCAGTTTTTAACTATAGTATCTACTATGAAATGACATAAAAATATATATACCTACCTATATTTTTTATTATTTTTCTTTTTATTAAGTTAAAAGAAATATACATATTTCGCTTTGTTAACTTAAGTATATATTGATACAAAAATTATAAATAATGATGGTTTACTACCTAACACATTTTTTTAAGTAAGAACATTTTGGTTTTGCTCATTAATCTTCAGAGCAAACAGTTTTTTTTTATATATATTCATTTACAGGCTATCATCATCAGGAAGGAGATTATATATGTTTATACCCTCATGGCCTATGTTTCTTTTGCCACAC
The DNA here is from genome assembly GCA_951813805.1 of Limnephilus auricula. Taxonomy (NCBI): domain Eukaryota; kingdom Metazoa; phylum Arthropoda; class Insecta; order Trichoptera; family Limnephilidae; genus Limnephilus; species Limnephilus auricula. The sequence goes on from OX638404.1 coordinate 31,836,323, forward strand.
TCTGTCTTTGTTGAATTTGTGTATTATTTATTCGGGTCGAGAAAGTTCGGCTTCAGGGGTCAAAAGGTCTTCCTCTATAGGCCTCTCTCGATCAGGTTCGATACGCAGCTGGTCCGCCACCAAGACTTTAATAAACAACAAAAATACATTTGGCCGTGAAAATCATAAATCATGTTGCAGAGGTGTTGATTATTCAATGATTCGTTCCCGAGTCGGCGGTACCCATACTTGCCTCCCAAATTGAAATTTTGTTTTACACCTCTACCTTCAGTCACCCCGAGCGGTATGCTAAGTTTGGTGACTTAGCAGGAATGCCTGGGTCCATGGGATGAGGCTTTGCGTAGCGGATGCATCTGCCCACCAACTGCGTGGCGGGTTTCGGGAGACCTTTGACCTTCAGCTGGTCTCCCCCGACCCATAGTCTTGCCCAGCAGTGGGAGGGATGGATTCATACGTTCGTCACTCCTGGACACACTGTCCCCTAGATTTCTACCCAACCCTTATATCTTTCCGGAACTTCCTCTCCTTCCTTTTCTTAAAAAGATCTTCAAAGATGACAAAGGCCTTTAGTGAAATTATTTTCTTCAGGGCCTCGTGCGTGGGGTGGGGTTAATGTAAACTAAAACAACAACAACAAAAAACACATTGAAAAATATGTTTATCTACGGTTTTAAATAAATTTTGTTGGTTGTGCAAAAGCATGTAGGTAAGTGCACTTATATTACAGAGATAACTTTGAATTAAAGCGAAAAACGTGTTCATGTCGTTAGCACGATGACATGAATATAAAATGTGTCACTTTTTCGAAAGCACGCGTTGGAGCCGTGAGAGCTTTCAACTCGAATACTTGAAATATTGTATACATCATTGTCATAATTGGAAAGGATAGCGTGGAAATGTTATAGGATTTGTGTTCAAATGTTTCCCATGTAAAGGATGGTCCACTCGCATACAATAAAATAAAATAAAATGTTGATATGTAATTTACCTGTTTCGTCATAAAATCTTCTTTGAATTATTTAGCCAAAAAAATACGTTAGCCAATATTGATAGTCTAAATTACATAGATTTACTATCTAAATAGTGTATTTTTCTTTTGTTTTTACGTTGACGAATAAATTTTCTACAATGATTTAAAATGTTTCATTTTCGATTTGCCGCCACAATGACGTTATTTATCAATTTTTCTAGTTAAATAATATGTAGAATATTTGCGGCACGTTCCAAAGTGGCGTTAGATCTGAAACATTGCTTGAAATGGCTTCAGCCGTGTTCGGTGATCCGATCAGACAGATCTGAATAGCGAAGTACTCCCCCACCTTCCTCGTCCCCATCTCTTTCCAGGTTCTTATATTATCCCCACTACCTTCTGCCTCACAACATACCCCAAAAGGGTATTTTCACAAACGAGGGATTCTGTTGAAAATGTATGAAATATTGAAAGATCGTTTTTCTGTCATCATATTAAAAATGTTTGTTTTTTATGTTTTCATTCAAATTTATTCATTTTAAAAACGCTCAAAAACCTACGATATCAAAACGACCCGTGATTGCCAACGAGCGACGCTTCGTACGCACGTCATCAAACAAACAAAGTAGAACCGTCGGAAATTTTTCAAGAACGAGTGACTCTTATGACGTCACACATCGAAAATGCCTTTTTAGCGGAATTACAAAAATGGGCAACTTAGATTTGCTGTAGAAAATGTATTCGTCAACATACACATAAAATAAAATAAAAACGTGGAAATACCCTATCAGGGATTCCATAGTCTCAATGGCTCCAGACTCTTATTGGTAAGCGGATATTGATAAGCCAATAATTAAGAAATCGACATAAACTGGCAGATCTGTCTATGTAAAACCTAAAGAAGTAAACATTAAAAATACTATTAAATTGGCAATTTCGAATTGAAATACTAACTTTAATATATATTGGGACTTTGCATGTACTTTTTCATACTTAACGCTAAATAGGAGTTAATTAGTTAATGTGTCTTTAGTCATATTTGAATTGTTTTCGTTTCTCCAAGATCCAACGGAATCAATTGCTCGCTTCTTGAATTAATTAGTCTTCGATTTCTTTCAATTCGAAGAACTTCCCCAGTTCACCTATATTCATTAATAAGGCAGATATTTTGCCTAACGAACGTCATTATTCAAAAAGTTGTGTATATTGACAGCTTATCTGACACTAAGCGCCTCCGCCCACTCAGGCAACTGAAAACTCTCAACTGCCAACTGTCTTTGTATGACAATGTGATGGCCCGCACATACACTATCACACAAAACCCCGTTGTCAATGGTAACGCAAGCGGTGACTTGCGACTTGCTCTACTGGTTGCCCTGGGCGGCCATTGATAGTTGCCAACTGTCAGCTGATTGTTCTTCTTCTATGGTTAACCAAGCTTTTTGACCAATCAAGACAGAGAAACAGACGGTTTTAGTTGGTTTTCAGTTGCCTCAGTGGGCGGAGCGCCTTAGGAGACAGCGCTAAAATTGGCGGCTTTTGTTTATTTTGTATTTCACGCCCAGCTGGGCTTTTACATGTTATTTATTTTATTTTTTATTCACAAGTATCATCTCGGAAAAAGTACAGTCCGTGGATAAATTTAGTCGACGCAGACCAATGTGGATTTTTAAATTTTTTTTTTCACTTTATTTTTTTTCCATTATATTAATATACAAGTAATTTTACATAATTTATATTGTTTAGTTAAATGTTGTTGTTCTTTTTACTGATATATATTCTACTATGGCTTGTTTATATTTATTAATTGATATATTAAATAAGTCACAACATCTTTATACTCATTTCACACATTTTGTATAGGTCGAACTGGAGTATTATTCAGTGTTGGAGTTGTTGCAATAAAATGGTAAATATTGCCTCGATGTTGGTTTGCGAGGTATATGGAAAGAAATCAAGTAGGTACCTATTACTTCGGGGACAGTTCGAACGGTTCAATGTTGTGATTCATATGTTGACATAACTGACCATAGATGAAGAATTTAGTCAATATAGTATTGACATAGATTTTATCGATTAATCGTGCTAGATCTTCGGACTCTGTCATGACGGCTGCTTCCTTTTGCTCCACAACATTCCTCAATAAGGATAGCTGTAGGCAGTAGTTCCACGGACTCTTAGGGGCGCGCTACCCCGCTCAAAAATAAGAAGATGGAGAGATACGACAATACGAACGAAGGAGCGAGAGCGCTAACATTAAAAACCATAAAATTCATGCGAAAATTGTGAAAATGTTTAATAAAAGACGACTCGTTTGAAAAAGAGCAAAAATCTCGCGGAGGCTGTGTCAAGTAGCATTTAAAGAAACATTGTGATTTTTTTCATACATATAACTTGTAAAATAACAGAAACAAACGTGTAAATAATAATTTTCGGAGCATACTTTGCGATTTATTTCTATCGAGGAAGTTTCAAATAATTACCCTTTCGGCGTGGGGAATGTGTAGATACTATCTTAAAGAAAATATCATATATTTTTTTAAGAACTTAAAAACTTCAAACGTTTATGGAAAACATGTAAGAAATCGGTAGAAATTGGCATAGCGGCCCGTTAAACAGTTGTGAATCTTGTCACATAACAAAAATAAATCGTTCCGCGATATCCAGGTGAGTAAACCATCTCATACCTCTCTCTCTGAAGCAAAGAACAACATTTCCTTTGATACCATTTGAACCCACAATTTATTTCGGCTTAGTTCCCCCAGACTACTAATAAAAACGCTTTGCTAAGGCGGGATGGAGTGACAGCTTAATCCTATCACATCATCGTGTGTTGCCAGTCAACAAAAAAGATTAATTCCAAACAATAAAGTGGCAACACTACGGTTAGATACCAAAGGGGGGGAGATTCAATAACATGCGATTAAGGACGCATCGCAAATCGACAGTTTGTTTTTCAAGTGGGGATTAACCTGGCGATACCACCCTCCCTCATTATTAATACCTTTTCTCTAATAAGCAGGAGAATAGACAAATGGTATTTCAGGTAGATACCTACCTACCGAATGAGTTTTATCTGAGCTTTATATGACGTCAGGTAGGTATTTAGGTATGCTTTCCTTATTCTGGCGGTATTACAATGGAAGATGCTCCGATGTATCGTCGTTGATGCCTTCGACTTTGGTGCATAGTCATAATCTCTTCAATACCGATGTTCACTCCTTCCTCTCATCAAAAAGTCCCTGCACACAGATGACATTGGCCTTGAGGGAAATTATTTTCCTTAGAGTAAGTTGATGTAAAAAAAAGGGAAAAGAAAAATTATCATTCACTTTTCTTTCACATTCTGGTTTGAGCTATTTCATCGGAATATTATTTCATCGCTTTTCAAGTCTTTCATATATAAATATTGCATAACATTCATTAAGCCCCGCATTAGGTCACCCCAGTTCACCACGTTTGGTGACTTATCAGGGGTACACGGGTTCATGGGGTAAGGTTTGTCTAGGTCTTGGCGGCGGTTGCTTTTGGTTGGGGGGCCAGATTGGGAGGGCTTGATTGAGGGAGATTTCAACCTAACCTAACCTAACCTAACTAACCTACACTTCTCCAGCGGGACTCTCGACCCACCAACTTGCACCGCAGTGGGAGGGATGGATTCATACGATCGTCATTCCTGAACACATTGTCTCCTCATTCCTAATCACTCTTATACCTTGTTCTTCCCAGAACTTCCTATCCTTCCTTTCCCTAAAAATACCCTCCACACAGCATACCCAAAGATGATATGGGCCGTGAGGGATTTTTTTCCTAAGGGTCTCCTGTGTTAACCTAATGTAAAAATGAGAGATTTTTCACAGCCTAAGTATTATTGTCAATAACTATGGCCAACTTTTCGGACGGCGTTACAGTGTTCATCATCAGAAAAGATTTGTAGATTGTGAAAAAGTGTGTGTGTATGTAAGACTGTACATGTAAGTGATACCGTGTTGCGTGGCATTAAATCTCTTATGCCCCGTTCTGACTGGGCGAGTATTTTAGTCGAGTAGCGAGTATATTAGTAACTAAATGTGTCCGGACACCACAATTTTAGTAGAGTATTTTAGTAGAGAATTTTAGTTAAGTCAGTTCTTTGGTAGATTGAATCCATTTGGTTCTATTATTTCAGAGTCCCCAGACACGCGCGATATGTCGTCCCGTTGGAGCGAAAATGCTACTCTAAAATTCTTTATTTTGGCGGCTATTAATCTATTTTCTTATCCATAACGTATTTATTTTCATCTCACGAATTTATTCTTCCACCTCTTCTAAAATAACCATTACAACCAGCTTAATTGGCGTATTTACTTTATTGCGTTGCAGTCCGTCAAGTTGCGACGCGCCATTTACTAATGCACTTCTTGACAGCAGTGCGAACACTTTTTAGTAGGTCAAAAGAGTTACTCGCCACTCGACTTACTACTTGTCAGGTACGAACAAGGCATTAGGGCTGGTATTTCAGTACCTAGCAATAAGTGAATTTAATGTGATTTCCGTCTTTTAGTTTTGCATAAGTATGCAGAAATTTGGTAACCGACGAGTTCATCGAAAGCAAATTTATCGAAAACGAGAGGTTAGGTTAGGTTAGGTTGAACTCGTTTCTGATGAACTCGCCGTGAACCAGAAATTTTGCATACGGTGATAATGGGACACTGTAACGCTGTCTGAAATATTTGCCATAGAAGTAGGACGGCATAATAAACCAAAAATGATTCAAGATAATAAGGAAAGACATTATTTACCTTCCTAAGCATAATTTTTTCGAATAATGCAAAATATTTTTTTTTCATTTGCAAATCTTCAAATTACCTAAATGAAAACTCATCATAATTATCAGCATTGTGCTTCCTCCATTCTCTCCCCTGTTCCTCCCTGTTTGCCCCTCTCAACCCCCTTCTCCTCCCCATCTCTGCGAGGGGGAGCTGGTAAAATAATAATTATGGGATTTGGATGGAGCAGACACGCGCGTGGCTTAGCGAGCGATTGTTCTGACTTTGCCCGTGCGCCGCCGGGCGCGGGTTAACGTTTAATCACTATTAATTCCATACACTCCTCTATCAATAAAGGGGAGATCATTATTTCATATTCCACGAGTGAATTCTTATATTATAAAAACAAATTCAATTTACAGATTTTTTTTGTAAATGTTTGGAAGTATGTTTCGTTTTTTGTTTTAAATATAATTTTTAATTTACTAACTATATCGAAGTATTAGTTATGATCCGTTCTACCATTGTTTCTGTTGTTTATGCTATGCTCGGGTCACATGGTGTCGGTTACGACGTGTGCCGAAGATCCGATCAGAGGCCCTAGCACGCTCGCTCTATGACGATCGATAGGATAACTATAGGTAACTTCTTATCGTTCCCTAGCATGACTACAGATCGCCAACGAATAAGTGACAGTTCACAATGACTACGTGACCTTAAAATATTCGATATCAACTGTTGTTTGTACGTTAGCGATGTGCAGTTGTCCTAGGGAACGATGAGAAGTTACCGATAGTTATGCTATCGATCGTTATAGAGCGAGCGTGCTAGGGCCTCAGGGACAAGCAAGTCATTCTAAGTACGAGAGCTCCGCAGACAAAATCTAACTAGCTGGTTATAAGGACGTATGTCCTCTCAAAACATACTTTTAATTGTGCTAACTGTATTGTATTTTATATTTTGTATTGTAATAACAATAAAACCAAAGCCTTTTAATCAAACAGCATTGAACTGAGATAAGGTCCAGTATTATAATAATCACGCGGTTTCACGCAGGGGTATATGTAGAGAGGACAGACCATCTTGGCTCATACTCCTTGCTTCATTCACATTCATACATCGTCTCATACATGACTTGACATGGTCCGACTCAATTACGTATTTGGTTCACTTGATCGTGCCATGTCTTCCTCGAGTGCCCCCGTTTTCTTCTACCATTCACATTCCATGTATACCTATATGACATTCGTTATATCAATATTCATTCTTTCGCTTTAAATGCCCTAATCTTCTAAAGGTTTTATTCTTAATATTACTCGCAAAGGTTTTCCTCCCTTTTTTAATAATACTAAAAACATATTAGCAAAGGCACCTCTGCCACAGGTCATCCCAAGTGGTTCGCTACGTTTGATGACTTAGCAGTTGTGGCCGGGTTCATGTGGTGGGTTTGTCTAGGCGGCGGCGGATGCGTCTGCCCACGAACTGTGCAGTCGGTTGGCAGGCCAACCGTTGGTTGAGGGAGACCTTTTGATCTCTCTAGCAGGACCATGGAACTATGATTCTATACTCTTTGAGCAGAACTCTCTCAGAAAATCGCCTTGCACCGCAGTGGAAGGGTTGTATTCATAGATCTTTTACTCCTGGACACACTGAACCCGAGATTCCTACCCATCTCTAATACCCTTTTTCTTCCCAGAACTTCTTCTCCTTTCTTTTCTAAAAGTCCCAAAATACAGGATCCTCAAAGATAACATATGCCCTGAGAGGAATTATTTTTTATATTGAGGTGTAGCAAAAATTAAAACAAGGTTTAAGTAATCAACACATTTTTTATTAATTATCGGTGTGATTCCATCACCCTTTATTCCCCGATAGGGATCGTTCTATCATTATCATTATTGTAATTATAAATCCAAGTACTTAGAAATATATCGTTATACATTTGTTTGCGAAAATCACCGTAATTAGCAGCTTTAAAAAACACACAATCATGGACTCTATCAATTGAAAGATTTTATGTAAAATTTACCTGTACGACATTCATTTTATTTAGTATTTGTACATATATATAAACTAATATTTTAATTTTTCTAAAAAGTAGGTACTTGAACTTAGATAATAGGTACCTACGTAAGATATTTATTTTAATAAAATCAAAAGGTTTTTGAACGCTAATACATAGGAAGGTAATTACATTTAAATAAAAAGGCATGTAAAAGTACACTATGACAACTCATATATAACTTCTCCCTTTTTCTCAGTAACAAAAGAAGAGGTTAGTTACAATGAAGTTCTTACTGGTAGGATTAATTGATTGAAGTTGGTTTATAACAATTAATTATTTGCCTCGTTTTGCAATTGTGAAATGTTTTATAGAATCCATGATATTTCTTATATATTCATTCCCTATTTAAATTAAATTTACTTATGTACAATTTTCTACAGTTCTGCTCAATACAAATAATTAAAAGTATGTTAAAATCACTGCGGGAAAGAGTTAATTTAATACACTGTACGTTACAAACACAACTTATATTATTTCATCTACAAAATGTATGGTTTTCAAGGAGAATTTATAAAATTTTCTATTATTTAAATTAATTGATTAAATTGGAAAAGCCTGAATTTCTTGATTTTTTATGTTAACAAGTATATTGATAAAATGTAAAATATTAAATTTAACGATTGCTGACGACCAATCTCACCAAGAATCACAACTGAGCGTAATCTAAGATAAGTAACAAAATGTCCTTAGCGGATAATATAACCAAGGATTAGGTAGGTAGGTACTCAATTCCATTTCACCAACATTGTTGTGCGTTTTCGTGCATATTTTTAAAGAAATGATTTTGATGTTTTAAAACTACGCTGACAGTTCAACTTTTATCGAATATACAAGTACAAGGATTCAGTTACATCGATGTTGTGCGTTTGAGCGAAATTTAACGCAGTGTTCGCTCAGTTTGATCGGTGAAAACGGCCCTGAAAGTCAAAGATTTGTTTTTTTTTTATTTGTATAATTGAAACATTAAACTATTAAAAATAATAAACTCCTAGTTTTAAGCGCTTTTATTGTTTAAATACAATCGACATGTTTCGTAATCAATGCTCATTTCTTCGGGGCTTACTTAGAACCAAGAAGTGAGCATCAAGTTAAAGTAAACTATCAATAATTGAGGGTTAATTTTAAGTAAACCCAGAAAAAGTGAGCATTAGTTTTAAGTAAATCCCGAAGAAGAGAATATTAGTTTTAAGTAAATCCCGAAGAAGTGAATATTAGTTTTAAGTAAACCCTGAATAAGTGAGCGTTAGTTTTAAATAAATCCCAAAGAAGTTAGCATTAGTTTTAAGTAATCCCCAAAGAAGTGAGCATTACTTTTAATTAAAGTAAGCATTGCTTTTAAGTAAACCCCTAAAGTGGTGCGCTACGTTTAGTGACTTAGCCGGAGTGCCCGGGTTTTTTTTTTTTCACGGCCTACAGTAGTATGTATGCTACAGTATCATGAAAGAAGTGAACACTAATTTTAAGTAAACCTGGAATAAGTGAGCACTAATTTTAAGTAAACCCCGAAGAAGTGAGCATTAATTTTAAGTAAACCCCGAAGAAGTCGGTTGCAAAACATGTAGGTGGTATTAAAACAATAAAAGTGCTTTAAACTAAGTGTTGATTATTTAGAATTAAAATGGAGCCACTAAATAAGTTTGCTGTGTTTGATAAAATTAAATTATTACATTTACCCAAGGTTTTTTAAATTTATTTAAAATATCGTTTGGTAAAATAACTATAATTTTAGTATCGATTTCATGGACATTTGAACATAATACAATCAACTAGCTTACATTTAATATTCTGATAGAGAAGATAAATTTCTAATATTAATGTGTTATTATTGCATTTGACATCGTTGAGACATTTTCACACGTATTTTATGTACAGAATTATTATATTAACGAACTTTGTAAATATTAAATATAATTAACTTACAGTAATATTAATTTTATCTAAGTACATTTTATACAAAACTCTTAAAAAACTTGCCCTATGCGACAAACTTTAGCGATAAAAATAAATATAGTTTGAAATAAAATCAAGTCCTACTATAAAAATAATCAAATTATTTTCAACACCACTTGAACAAAAATGCTATCAACCAAAATGGATTAACTTTAATTGTCAAAGGACAAAAATAGCTGGTAAATAAATTGAATTTATTACTTTGTACACATGCGGTTTGGTTTTATTCGAATACATAATTTAATCTCCATTTACTACGCCCTAAAAATAATTTAATTTTGTACATTTTTCGTTTTACCAAAAATAAAAACATTACAAATAATTATAAAATACTTGTCCTATATAAATGTATTTTACACAGGATTCATTAATTTGGAAAATCAATGAGGAATTCCATAGAAAAAAATATTACGTTTTAAATGAAATTAAGAAAACAAAAATGTGGATTCTTAATATTTGTAACGATTATTCACAATTCATAAACCTATCTTGTTAAATAACCAACAAATCTACACGCTTCGACTCGGCTCTGACTCTGACGTCATAGATTCCACTTGTTAGTTCTGTCGTACTTCAGCACTGTTTAAAACAGTTGCTTGCGGTAAAACAAATCTGCTCAACAACGAGCATCAACAACAATTTTCGCCATTTGCAAACTGTCATTGCTCGATGACACTGACTGTATCACGTGACAATTGAAGGGGAACGGCTGAGCAGTCCTTTTCATACAAAACTTAATTTTGGATTTGAGGCCAAAATACTTAACTAAATTGATTTTTTTTCATAAAAAAGATATTGCAAATATCTATTACGAGAGTGCTAATTTATGTATTTACTTATATTTTAAATTATAAAATACAGGTAATTAAAGAAAACAATTATTAATTATTTTAGAGGCAACATTGGCAATTATTTAACAGTTAATGAAAATTATTCAAAAACATACTGCTTTATTTATTATACAAATATGATGAAATGTAAAAAAAAAATGGTAATGAAATCATTTTGATGGGCAAAAAATGCAGATTTCAAATGACACCTGCATGTACTTGTCGAATATAAATAAAAATTTCAACCCATAGATATCCTTTTTTAATTTTATTATTAGATATTATAATTTGGTAGGGTAAGATAATTTTTGTTTTAATTATATTCACTGACTAAAACTACCAAAATTTCTACTAAAATCATAAAAAAATGATTTCATTAAATATTTATTTTTTATAATTTTAAATAAAAATAAATAAAATAGCACATAATTATCCGTCCTAGATATGTGTAATTCCTTTTGATTAAAAAAATAATTATTCAGTTTGGTTGACTATTTTGGCCTCAAATTTAAATTTGTTAAAAAAAACGCAGCCGTTCCCTTTAAAATTCTTTACGCGCCTTTTCTCTGGTCGGCCATTTTGTCAAATATGTGACGTCATCGATGATTAAAAAAAATGGCGCCATCTAGTAGATATTTCAAATTGGAACAATTTTACGAGTTTAAAAAATTCTAATTAAATTAAATTAAATCACTGAATATTGTTGAAAATAGAATTAAGTCTGGAATTCCTCTTTGAATAAGGTCTACTCTAGAATAAAAATAATAGATTGCTTCGAGTAATTAGCATTATATGACACCAACGATACAAAAAAAGATTTATAACAATAATAGTTTACATTACTTTGCACTTATTTGAAGATGCAACAGTTTAATAATTATTGTAAACGCTAAATATTTCCTAACAATATGTCTATACTTATTCTAGTTTATTGATGTTATGGGTCCGTTTGTATTATTTTTCGGCTGCTATGACCGTAGACAATGCTTTATTTTGAAATGTTTTTTCGGAAGAGTATATTTTTGTACGTCCTTGTTGGGCCCGGCTCCTTTTTTAAGAGAATTACTGCTTTTGTCATTCCCGCGGAAATGGAACGGTGACGGGAATGGCTCGCGCTATCTCATTTATTAAATACTAGTGAGGGAGAGGCAAGATAATGTTTACTTCTTAGAATCTCCCTCACTGGTCCCGTTACCATTCCATTTCCGAGGAATACTAAAAGCGCCTCACAGTCATTTATTTGTAGTTAATTTATAATTTATACCACCTCATTTAAAAAAAATTAATCTCTATTAGTTTGTTAGATAATATCGCCATTGTCGCCTGAAAGCGATGCTTTGGGTAAATTGCAAGAACATATTCGTAGGTACTCTCAATTTCAATATAAACTGTGGTATTTTAAATGATATGTTCAAATTTCAATATTATTTTATTTTTTAGTAAGATACATAATTAACCATTTTTTTATTTCTATAATAACTTTTGAAGAAGACTTTTAAATGATGCGGCAAATGAATAAACGCCATGGTTCTTCATAAATATTTCGATCTTCCAGTTTCATTAGTCAGACATCTCCAAATAATAGGTTTTGAGATAACGAGGAAAACAATATTCGAATGCTCAACATAAATCAAATTTTATTTACACTTGTCGGTGTTTTACATAAAATTAATATGCTTTAAAATAACACCGGCCCAGAACATTAGTATGACATTTTGACAGTCCCCACCAGTTATACTCGAACAACAAATTCTTACGAACAAATTAAAAGAAATAACAGTCTTCACCGAAATTAATGAAATCTTTAAACGTAATAGCAATTAACATTTTGCAGAAATAAAATACAACAATTTAAAGCGATCTGGCGACAACTCACGCTGACCAGCTGACAGCCGATCAGCGCACGAACCATAATAGTGCATTTCACAGTGCGCAGAACCGACTGCGCACTTTAGGGACAATCTGTATTGTCGCTTTAAGCATTTTGGTTCATTCCTTGCGTTTCGTTCGCGATCGTACGGAATCCGAGACCCGCGCATGCGCACTAGTATATGAATTTCAAATACCGTGGGGACAATCGGATAAATCCCCACGTAACAAAAGTTGCATAGTTTCGGGCAGGAATTGCTCGCGTTCAAATGAACTTCGATGATAATCTAGCAAATAAATAATTTTTATTATGCTGTATTATAAATTGTAAATCTATAGACATTTTAATATATTTTGTGTTTAGACATCTGATTAGCATGATTTGACCATGAAAATTTTTGTTCGAGAAATTTTATATTATTTTCTCCGGGTAGTGAGATTACAATACAATATGTAGTAGGTATATGTAAAAAAATGTCGGTCCCCACCATCAAAGAAGTGCATTTGAAATTTTGACTACATTTTGAAATATCCTACTAGTGTCTGAGAAAATATTAACATTTCATTTAATTCACTCCAAGCTTTTCTGCATTATAATTGATTTGGTAGTGTTAATTAGTAATGTGAGTAGTGTTGTACCAAATAGAGGGTACACGGAGAAAAATGCTATTTTAAAATACGATAATTTTATTCGTAAAAACGGGACTGAAGTTCTTACGAACAAATTAACAGGGTTTCAATGTTTATTGGCGGGAACATGTAAGAAACTGGGCGTACTGTTCAGGGACCGCAGATACTTTAGTAGTACACAACTGCTAACCCTGTACAAATCGCAAGTGCGCCCCACGGTTGAATTTGGCAGCCACCTCTGGTCTGGAGCCCCAAAGTACCTGAAAAACACCCTCGACTCTGTGCAGAAACGGGCGGTCCGTTTGATAGATTCTCCAGTCTTAACAAACGGATTGCAATCTTTACAGCACAGGCGTCGGGTAGGAATGCTATCCTTGTTCTACCGGTATTTCAATGGAATATGCTCCGAGAAACTAGCCTGATTGATCCCATCGGCACCGGTGCATAGTCGGGAAACACGCCAAACGCTCGCCCAACATATGTACACATGAGAACTGGTCGTTTTTACGACTCGTTCTTAAGTTCAACAGCTCGGCTGTGGAACGATTTGCCGGCCTCCGTGTTTCCTCCTTCCTACAACATGGGTCTCTTCAAGACCCATGTTCACTCCTTCCTCCCCTCGAAAAAACCCTCCACGCAGCATTTTCAAAGATGACATAGGCACGATGGAAGTTATTTTCCTCAGGGCCTCCTGTATGGAGTTAATATGTAAAAAATTTTAAAAAATTATAATTTGTTGGTATACGTTATTTCGTAAATTATTCTTATATTTCCCGCTAATAAACATTGAAACACTGTTAATTTGTTCGTAAGAACTTTAATCCCGTTTTTAACCGTTTTTTCGAATAAAATGATCGTATTTTAGAATAAAAAATTTCTCCGTGTAGATAGACACTTTTGCTAATAACTGCAAACTTAACTCAAATATTGATTTTTCGGTTTTTTCGGACTAATCAGTTGAACGACCGATTTAACTGTATAATTTCTTCATTTTAATTGCAATAAGATATCTCGTTTATTATTCATGCTTTTATTCATTATCAATTCATTCTTAACTGTATAAATTCCGCATCGATGACTCGAAGGTAAAATAAGATCCCGTTTTCTTCAAGTCAAATCTCTAGGAATCAAACCCAACCTTTTGTACTTCGGACATTCGGATGAAAATATTTTGATTAGTGACCGGTAACTTATGGATGTGAGATTTGACTTATGTCTTCCCCCGTCACAACACTACGGGACCACTTAACGGAGATGACTGGCAGATGACGAGGTGACGCGAATACAATCAGAGATGACACCGTATTCAAATGCTGCTAGAATTGGACTCCATTCTCAGAGACTTTCATTTATTTATTTTTTAACGGACTTACGTCCAATCTTAATATAAAAAAATTAATGTTTCTTTGTTTGTCCTGTATGCGTCCCTAAACCATTTATCCGATTATGATGAATCTTTGGTGATTTGTTGTGCGCATGCCCGCGAAGGTTTCTACATAGATATGGGTACGGGTGAGCTCTGGCGTTATGAAATTTGCATTAAAAATGTACAATACTTGTGAGCGAGTTGATTGAAAAAAGTGTGGATTTCATATGGTTTAGTGGCAGGAAGGGAATGAGGGAGGGGGAGGAATCCGGGAGGGGGCTGAGGTGAACGTAGCAGGGTAGTTTCGTGGAAGGGGGGAGGAGGGAAGGCAGGGAAGGTGGAAGAGAAACGCGGGGAGGAAGAGGGGACGTGGGAGGTAAACAGAGCAATAACGCAAGGGAAAAGACACGCAAGGAGAAAAAATGTGTTTCTTTTTAGACATTGCAACTCATGACGTGTAATCACTAGTTGACAATAAAATAACAAGAAATTTTTGAAAAAAGTACCTATTTTATAAGAATAAGGGATGGTAGGTATATGAAAGCGAAGACCACGGCCTGCGTGGTCGAGGGGTAAGGCTCTCGACTCCCAATCCGAAAGTCGCGGGTTCGAACTCAGTGTACGCAAATAAATTTTATTTGATTAATGTGTATTTGTATCACAATTAATTAATTAAAAATAATATATAATATATTTTGGACACGTTCCAGAGTGGAAGATACTCTTAGTATCGCCCTGGAGTAAGACCACCAATAATAAGACGACCAATTGAAACGTTTTCGAAATTAGAACCAAGCGACGCAGAGTCTAGGGACGTCCGTCCGCCACCGTAATGGGGCGTTATTTGATACAAAATGCAGATAGTCTTTATGTCGAATGGCATTCGGTTTAATTTTCAATTCGAAAAAGTATTTAATTCAAGCATCTATAATATTTCTAAGCGATCAAATATTTAACAAAAAAACACATGATTTTTTAATGATTTTGCATTATTTCGCATAGCTACATCATAAAAGTAGCGATTCTTCCGAAAAAACATTTCATTCAGCGACGCAGGGGTACTCAATCGAAGAATACCTCCTCTTTGAACATGGTCTCAGGACATAGCTGGCCGAACTTCTACCAGGCCCTACCCTGCAGCGGCAAATAGGCGGAGCACTGTTGCTGGTGCGAGTTGTTGATGAAGTTCCCCTGGTTGCGGTAGGCGGCCGCCATGGCGATGGAACTGTTGGCCATGAGCGAGTTGTTGCACTGCTGCACGAGCTGGGGATGCTGAGTGGGGTAGGCGGGGGCGCAGGGCGGGGGAGAGGGCGGCCCGCCCTGGGACCCGGCGCCGCCCCCGCCAGAACCGCCGCCGGAGCAAGGTTTGCCGTCCTTTACCAGCACGGGGACTGCCACTCGCCGCGGTGAACTTGAAGACTGTAACAAATGAGACTGTTAGACTTTTGGTAGTAATCGATTTAATAAGAAAGGCAAGCGTATGGCTACGTACTAAACATCCCGTCCATATATAATCTACATTATACATATATATAAATGAATCCCTGTTTCTCTTAGTCACGCCATAACTTCAGGACGACTTTACCAATTTCATTCATCTTTTTTTTAAAGTTTTCTAATACTTTGTGGAAGGTTCTTACGGAAAGAAAAATTACAAAATTGCGAAGTAAATTGGATAATTTCAGAAAAATTAACTTCAATTTTAACTTCGTACGTTTGACACTTGTTAGTGCGTCTGATATATTTAGAGATATTTCCTATACTATTCATCCGATTGACATAAAAATTTGGTGAGATGTTGTGGACATATCCGTGAAGGTTTCTATGTAACATATTTCTATATTTGCGAGTTATGGAATTGTGAAAAAATTGCAATACGGCACATGCGAGTTGTTTGAAAAATGAGTGTATTTTATGGAGTTAAGCGACAGGGAAAAGGGCAGGAGGGGGAGTTGAGGGAGGACGAGGGAGGGGGAAGGCGGAAAATGTGGTAGGAGAATTCGTGAGGGTGGAGGTTCGCGAGAAGGGAAACAGCGGGAGTTGGTGAGGGAAAACGCGAGGAAGGTGAAAAGGGAACGCAGGAGGGGAAGGGGACGAGAGTAGGGAAGAGGTGGCGGAAGGGGAACGGGGACGAATGGAAAAGGACACGCAGGGAGAAACAATTTCTTTATTTATGTGGCAAGCATGCCAGGTATCAGCTAGTACAAAATAAATTATAACAATTTTATTTATTTTATTGGGAATAACCTAGTTACAATATTTTATAAGGTATAGTAGTAAAGTTTGTATAGTAATTGAACCAAGATGGGAGGATGTCAGGAAGGATGCAATATTAAGCATAAAAATATATAGAACTACGTTTATTTTTTTAATGACATCTGTCGAATTATATGAACACTTTTTAAGGGCACAAATATCTCCGAGGTTTTACTAAATAACACTGTGTCCAGTGATAAATTTGTACCGATTCTTAATGGCGTTAAGTTCTGCAAGTATTTTAGTTTATTTTATTATTGTGACAGTTGTTTCGACTAACAGGCCGTTTTCAAACTGATGTAGGCCACTTTGAAATGACTTATTTATATAATTCTATTTAGCCCAATTTCAATTTTTTTGTATCTCGATGTATTACCGGTTAAACCGATTTACTGAGAAAATAATTGTGGCAATAGATTCTGAATCCATAGAGAATAATAATAAAAAAATAATAAATTCAAAATCATTATAAAAATATAATCATATAAAAAGTCTTCGCCTCAAAGTAGCCTAACCGCACTTTGAAAATGGTCTTATAAGCCGAAACAGCTATCAGCTATCACAATAATAAACTAAAATACATGCAGAACATAACAACATTATTATTTGTTTACCTTAATTAAAAAAAAACCATGGAGTTCAACGAATTGAACACAAAACTATTAAAATTTAACTTTATTACAAAAAATAGTATTTTGCAATATAATTCACGCAAGAACCTACATAATGATATATGTAAGGGTAAGCATATAATTTTTACACGACTTCGCAGCGAGATATTTTAATTAAGATGATAGACTTCACTTTTCGGCCCATACAAAAAGGACGCCCGGGAAAAAACACTTTTCTACGTCGAAAATTGCACGAAATGAATATATTTTTTTATACTACCTTCTAGAAAGTAAAAGCTATGTCGGTAGCTTTTTGAATTTTCGATGCGTTTCGTATTAACGTAAACATTCACTGTCAAACATGTATAATTTATCGGGAAATATTACTTAAGGAAAAGGTGCTGCTAACTTAATTCTCATAAAGAATTACAAAATTATCAAAACATACCGACATAGCTTATTCTTTCGAAAACATATTTTTGTTTTTATATTACAATTTCGTGGAAGTTTGGGTGTAGAAAAATGTTTTCTCCCGAAACTCTTTTTCGTGCGATTTCTAAAGGTAAATATAAGCGTTGTCTCATTCGCACATTTCGCATTCGCATGTATTGTAAGTGTGCGTGAGCTTATTGTGAGCGGGACAGAATGACAGACGCGGGTGTTCCGCGTGTGGTTCAAAGTCTAGCCTCTTAATTAACCAAAATCGCTTTGTTATTTAGCTAGAGTAAAACCCGAGGGCCATCTTTTGTTAATCCGTGACCTTACACTTTACTCCTTCTTACTTACTCTTTCAATCAATCATAACACTAATAATAATTGGTTACTGTAGAATCCGTAAACACACGCATATTGTTTACGATATTTTAAACTGTGATTTAGTGTGCTTTGTTGCGGATGAATGCTAAATTAATAATAAAAAAATTGTTTTCACAAACCAAATGTTTAGTAATGATTTTATATAATACTATATTATTATTTTCTCACTAATAATGTCTTGCGAGGTCTTTGAGGGATTAGGCCCTTTTAGTATTCCCGCGGAAATGGAATTGTGACGGGAATGGCTAGCGCCATCTCATTTCTTGAATACGAGTAAGAGAGAAGCAAGAAAATGATTACATTTTTCCTTTGGAGGAAGCAGACATAAGTTCATCGTTTGTCTCACTAGTGTTTAGTGTTAAGAAAGAGATGGAGCATCATTGGGATAAATAACGTACGTTTTATTATGCTTTTTTATGCCGTTTCCGTTAGAATTATATAAACGCTCACCAGGCACTTATATAAATCCCTCGGGAATAGCTCGTACCATTTAATACGATTGAAGTAATCATTTTCTTGCCTCTCCCTCACTCATATTAAGAAATGAGATAGAGCGAGCCATTACGACAAGCGACATCTCATTTCTTTAATACTAATGAGAGAGATGCAAGAAAATGATCTTTTTCCCTACACGGAGAAAAATGTTTTTTTAAAATACGATCAATTTAATCGTAAAAATGGTTAAAAACGGGGACTGAAGTTCTTACGAACAAATTAACAGGGTTTCATGGCGGGAACATGTAAGAATAATTTGTTAGTATACGTAATTTCGTACGTATACCGACAAATTATTCTTACATTTTCCCGCCAATAAACATTGAAACACTGTTAATTTGTTTGTAGGAACTTCAGTCCCGTTTCTAACCGTTTTCACGACTAAAATTATCGTATTTTAGAATAACATTTTTCTACGTGTAGAAGGAAGTAGATATACGTACATCGTTTGTCTCACTATTATTTAGGGAGCAAGAAGGAGATGCAGAATCATTGGGATAACGAATGATTTAAAAGAGGGTTTTTATTACTTCCCACCGCATTAATTTATAATCCACATTAATTTCTTACAACCCGTTAGCTTATGACTTAAATCACCATCTCCCGATGATCTCATATTATAGTTTAGCCGATTAGGGGGATTATCACCCATCCTCACAGTTTCCAGCTGACAGAACCGACACCATCCCTCATATCTTGCATTCAAATGAGGGTAGGTAGTAGAAACGTATTTACCAACCGCACATGTATTTAAAGGGTGCGTGCTTTAGTTTGGGGATGATCCCACTTTGATAGATTTTATCTGTTCCCGAACAACTTGCCCGGGGCGTTCATACAAATCGCTTCTAAGGGGATAGCGTTAAATTGAATGCAATTTGATGGAAATCACAAGATTGTCTAACCCTCTATGGCAATTTGTCGCTGAGTTTGAAAGGAAAATATTTTTATTATTACAATAAGGTTTGCAAGCTTCAATAAGTTATCTGTCTGTCTATTTATAAAAAGAAGATTGTGGGGCGGTATGCATTTGAATTTTCTCAAAACTACAATTTTATTTATTTATTTACGGTATAAATACCTATATATAATAAAACATTTTTTAAACATAAAAATGGATCACAAAACAAGTACCTATACCTACGATAATATGATTTAAATTAGCCAAAATGTGCAATAAAAAAAATGAAATGCTTATTTGTGAGTTCTTATGGTGCTATTAAAAATATCTGCTACTTCTGCGTATTTATATGAGGTTATGCGTTGTTTATATGAGTTCATAAACGAATTGGAATTGACACTATGCTGTGTATGCGTTGTTTATGGGAGTTCATATACGAATTGGAATTGACGTGTTGCAGTGAAAGATATTTTTAGTTCGTGTGACTCTATTAGGAACATGAAATGAAATCAGTTACAATGAGGGCTGTCAATAAGGGAATTAATGATTTTAAAAATAAAAATAACATTAGATACCAATTATCCTCCAAACACTTTTATTAATTTTAGAGGTTTCATCAGACAGTTAGATCTTATATTTTCATTTATAATTTATGTCATAAAAAATTGTCTAGTATTTTTTCAATGGAATCTGATTGAACCTTGTAATGCGGTGACCAAATAGGTGAGTTATACTCAATATAGCTTATTATTCAGAGGTTGATGAAATTTTGCAGAAGAAAGCTTACCGTGTATACCTATAATATTATAAAAAACAAAAACCATCTCATCACCCCTTTTCTCCCCTTAAGGTGAAACGTAAGCGGCAATTCTCATACAATATGTTCGAATGCCCCATTCGAAATCTACAAATAGTATTTTATTTATTTTAGTACCAAAAAATAATACTAAAAATGAGATACTAGCGAACGCAAATTTCACTGTTATATCACTTATAATAACCAAGTAATTACATTAACAAAAGTATTTATTTTTTATCCGATTTGCGTAGATCTTTGTCCACGGTGGGCATTTCCGTTTATTAAAAAGAGAGATACTTTATGTGTGAGCAGTGCCGATGTACGTTTATCGATCAAGTTTGAAGTACATTCCCTTTATGCAAAGAGTTTATTAGTTTGTAGTAAAAAGGTTAAAACAATTGCACGGAATGATTTGTTATCCGAAGTGTTTGTTTTGCTTTTTAACGAATGTTCCAGTATTGTTCGACCATATTACGATAACGTAACTCTAATAATTTACAGCTTTCTTGCAGCTGTGACAAGAAAGGACACGTGTGCCTAGTTTGGTGAACGAAATAATAATATTCATAGATCGAGTTAGGTAGGTAGATACTCAGATATCAATTCTCTTGAACTTGAAATGAATGTGTTGCAAAATAAAACGACCGTCCGTGGTCGAGTGGTAAGACACTTGACTCCCAATCGGAAGGTTGCGGGTTGGAACCCGGCGTGCGCAAATAAATTTTATTTGATTAATTTGTGTTATTTCACAATTAATTAATAAAAATAATATATATTATATTTGCGGCACGTTCCAGAGTGGAAGATACTCTCAGTATCGCCCTGGTGTAAGACCACCATTCAGAATTGAAACGTTGCTTAATAATGGCTCTAGCCGTGTTTAGTGACTAGATCTGAATAGCCAAGTACTTTCCCACCTTCCTCTTCCCCATCTCCTTCCCTTCCCCACTTACCTTCAGCCTCACAACATACTCCAATTGGGGATGCCATAGTCTCACTGGCTCCAGAAGGGAGCAGTTGGGACTCTTGTAAGGTTTCTCTATAAAAAAAAATAAAAAAATAATGATAACATTTGGATGACCTCAAAAATCACCTCAAGGGTGGATGTACACAATACATCAATGAAATTGAATATGGGAGGCGGTTATAGGTACCGCCGCCCCGGGAACAATTTAGTGGATGACCAACATTTCTGCCATAGGTCACCCCTAGTATTTTCTACGTTTGGTGACTTAGCAGGAGTGCCCGGTTTCACGGGGTGAGGTTTCTCGAGATCTTGGTGGCTGATGCGTCTGCCCACTTACTGCCGACCGGATCAGGAGGGCTGGTTGAAGGAGACCATTCGGCCTCTCCTGTAGAATTATATTGACCCATCCCCTTGTACCGCAGTGGGGGGGAAGGATTTATACGTCTGTCACTCCTGGACCCTTTGACCCTCTGATTCCTACCCACGCCACAAACCATTTTCCTTCCCATAACATCCTCTCCCTTATTTCCTATAAAAGCCCCTTCACACAGCATTCCCAAAGATGTCAGAGGTCCTGGAGGAAATAATTTTCCTCGGGGCCTCCTGTGAGGAGCCATATATTTTTTTACATTAGCTCCACACAGGAGGCCCTGAGGAAAATAATTTCCCTCAAGGCCTAAGTCAAATTCGGTTTTTTAAGGAAAGGAAGGAGAGGAAGTTCTGGGAAGGAAAAAGGTATGAGGGTTGGGTAGGAATCTGGGGCGGATTATATAAGTGTATATAGTGTAATAATTACAATTACATAAGTGTATCCAGAAAATCCGCCTCCAAGACCTAGACAAACCTCACTCCATGAACCCGGGCACTCCTGCTCAGTCACCAAACGTAGCGCACAACTCGGGGTGACCTATGGCAGAGGTATTGGTTATCCAATAAATGATTCCCGGGGCGGCGGTACCCATTCCCGCCTCCCGAATTGATATTCATTTACTATCTAACCAACACGATGTGTTCCCTTACCCGGGCTACCCTGCTAAGTCACCAAACGTAATGAACCACTTGAGGTGACGTATGGCAGAGGTGTTGGTTATCCAATAAATGGTTCCCGGGCAGCGGTACCAAAACCCCACCCAAGTGTATTCCTCAGGCTCCGACTTATTTTACCTATATGCTATCGTGTCGTATTCACATAATATTATTTGATAATAAAATTATTATTACCTATTTCAAAACTGATCTCAGTCATCTCATAATCCATACTGATTTTTTATTGTTATAATTAGCACGTGTGGTCTGGTTTGGGCATACGAGAAATCATTTTTAGTTTCGAGTAATTCTCACCACTATGTTTATTTGATAGATTTACTGCGTACAGCCATAGGAATAGATCTGATTTTTTGCCGAAAACATACACATTTTTACACATTTTTACACGTCGGAAAAAGCAAGATAGGAATCTCGATTGTCCGGAGATTACTTGGCATAGTACGTGGTATAAGCGGTTTTTTAAAAAAGGTCCAGTTAACTTCGCAAACCGCTACACACGCCCTTGTTACCAGACCGGCGCTTTTGATAAATCAATAAATCTCCCCGAGCGATGACTTCATTTATTTAATTCGTCAATCCTTTTATCATTCGTCTCTTTTGGACTAGTCTGGTTTACCGTTGAAACTTGGAACAGCACTATTTTTACAGATGCCTCTTGATTTTGTAGTAACATTTTTCAGCGGCAAATTTCTTTCGTACGTGTTGGTTTTACAAAAAAATTATTGTTTTTCAGCCGTTCTCCAAAATTATAAAAGTATAGGTACGAAAAATAATTTATACAGATAAACATATTTTATGTACATTCGCGAACCAATAATTTACCTCAGTATTAAAAAGCATAACGCGTTAAAAGTGCATTATTCGACAATATTGAAAATAACGCCATCTATCGGTGAAAAGTTTCTAAATAAATTTTAAGAATGCCCTTAAAGTAGAATTTTAATACACCTAATGAAATTTTTGATGTTCAAAACAAGAGAAAATTATTACCATCTCCGTCTGATTTTAAGAAACTCTGCGTAAAGCCCGGGCAACGCCACGGGCCTTATCTAGTCCCTATTAAAATATTCATTCTAGACTTTTCCAAAAAAGGCAATACATAATTTAAGTACTTACCATTATTTTAGTTATTTGAACGTTTAAGTCCATTAATTACTAATTATAACTGTTAATACATTGTGGTTCCTACAATATATTTCTAATTTATTAATTGTTGTAGTTTTTATGGTTTATTCATTTCATTTCAATTTTCTAATTTATAGCACATCCTTATACAGGTTGTCCGGGGGTAAAGTGCATTAACTTCGGGTGGTGATTCTACATGTTGGTACGAGTAAAAAAGATAAACAACTGTTTCTAAAATTCCAACTTTTTTCCCATACAAAAAGACGTACCTATTAAAAACCCTTAGTGTAAGGTACAAACTTACCCGATAAATTTGCTATGAGTCAGCCGGGCGCGTTGTGACGACTTTGGTTTTTATTGGCGCCTATCGTAACAGCGGAGCATATCTAATAGTATTGGCCGCACACAACGTACTAATTTTACCTTTATACCAAAAGTTGGAATTACGAAAAAAGTTATATATTTTTTTTACTTAGGTACAGCCACCTCCTGAAGTTAATGCACTTTACCCCCGGACACCCTGTATTATGCCTGTGAATGTCCTTGTTGTATATAAAAACGAAAAGTATTTTTAAACAGGTTGCTAATGTATAAGTTATCAGTGTGTTTAGTTTCAATGTCTGTTTCTCTGTTAGCCAGTTTAGCGCCTTTAACATTTTAGTTAAATACTTTTATATAAATAAAATCGGTTAGGTATTCCAACATGAGACATTATTTTTGATATAGATAACATTCTTATTGTCAGGGTTGGGCAAAATACATGCTTTGCTGTAATTAAAATTTAAATTACAGAATACTTTCAAGTCGTTTTTTTAAAATACGAAATACAAAATACATAAAAAAAAGTATTTTAACCATTTTTATTTAAAATACAAAATACTTTCAGAACATAAATTATTGATTGCAATAAATTATCGTAAGTACCTTATCTAATAGTGCACGGAGAAAAATGTTTTTCAAAAATACGATCATTTTATTCGTAACAGTTAAAAACGGGACTAAAGATCTTACGAACAAATTAACAGGTTTCAATGTTTACTGTCGGGAAAATGTAAGAATAAATTATTATTATTAATTATTAGAACAATATTCGTATGTATATATTGTTGATACAACGTATTTTTTCGTTGTATCGTCATGTTGTATTATCAGGGCAACTAGATAAAACATTTCTAAACGAATGTTTTATAAATATGGCCTGATAAATTATCGTGAGGGTCAAAATCGATTTTTCTCCGTGTGTGTTTCCATAAAAGCAAAGCTGAGCAGAGCGAAGCAGAGACGTGCAAACATTGACTAATCATATTGCTCAAAAGACACATCTCATCTCCGCTCTAATTCTTGAAAAAGACTTGTAAAATTTTGTGGTATAGGACCCAGGTTTTAGGTAGTGTAAATAGAAACTAATCCAGCCCAGCCTATTTATCGGTAAAATAAGAATTTCCTTTATGAACACTAGATTTTTAAATGCATCATCAGACAAACGGTTTCTTGTTGGGGAATGAGTAAAACCCGCTAAAGAAATCTTTCAAAAACTAAAGAAAAGAAGAACCCGCTAAAGAAATACATCCCGATGAGCACAAACTGGTGTTAAATTGTATGAACACTTTTTTTATCATTGAAGAAGAAGATAACAATAATAATCTAATTTTTTAAAATATGAAAATGAACAAGACACAGAAAAATAATAAAAGATAACGGTCGCAACTGGGACTCGAACCCAGAACCTTACGTCTTATCGGGACATACACCTCTACCAATTGGGCTACTGCGATCTTATATGAGACTGTCGTAATTGTCAACTTCATATTTCAAATTTCAGAATTAACAATATTATCTTCTTCAAACTTCGCAAAATCACTTTGTGGCGTCATTTTGAATTAAATAAAAAATAAATAACTTTGTTTAAACCACTAATATAATCACAATCACCTACATGTTTCAAAACCGATGGACGAAGAAACCATCGGTTTTGAAACATGTAGGTGATTGTGATTATATTAGTGGTTTAAACAAAGTTATTTGTTTTAATTTAATATTATCTTCGACTAAAGTTTTTTTCCATATTATTGGGAGCTACCTTTATTATTGGAAACAAGTATTCAAAGAATGTATTTGTTGCCTAGATAGTGTCTCGGATAAATATATCCGATTTTATTTTTAAGGAATACCTGTTGACTTTTTATAAAAGTCTAAATGAATATTCATATTTTTATTAGAAAACAAATTACATTTTTGGAAAGTAATTTAAATACAAATACCAAATTACAAGTAATTCAAATACTGCCCAACCCTGATTATTGTTGTAAATATATCGATATTTAATGTACCGCGCGTTACCCCACAATATTACACGATCGTTTACCCCGACAAATTCCCCAACGATCCCCTTCCACAAAATAATACAAGCTCCCGTTTGTGTAAACATTCCTTGTAATATGTTTGTTCCTATATCTCTTGCCTGTCATCTCGTATCCTATACAATAATGCATCGGTGGTAAATACATGAAGACTGAAGACCTACCTACATATAATATCCAAGCACGACTTTCTTTTATGCTCCGTAGGTACTAAATAATCTATGTAAATGATCATTTTAAAGAGATTCAAAATTCAAATAAAGAAGTGTTTGAATAGTTAGGTACCTAAGTACCTACCTATGTACCCTTCCTTTCTTTTTTTTTAAATGCATTGATCTTATATTTCTTACGTAACAGTAGGTACCTATCTACCTAAACTTAATACATAGAAGGCCCTGACGAAATATATTATCCCTCCGGATCATTTTTAGAGATGCTGTGTGGAGGGTCTTTTTAGGGAAATAAGGGAGAGAAAGTTTTGAGAAGGCAAAGGGAATGAGGAGTAATTAGGAAGCTGGGGGTCAATGTGTCTAGGAGTGTCTATGGATCCATCCCTCCCACTGCACAATGCAAGGCGATGGGTTGAGAGTCCGGCTGGAGGGATCTAGGTTAGGTCTCCCTCAACCTATCTCTCCCGATTTAGCCCGCCATGCAGTATGTGGGCAAACGCATTGGCCGCCAAGGCCCAGACAAAGCCATGCACCCAGGCAACCCGGCAAATCACCAAACGTACCGAATAACTTTGGTTATCCAATAAGTGGTTTCCGGGCGGCGATACCCATACCCGCCTCCCAAATTGTTGCACAATACCTGATTATTAGGAATTATAAATAAATATTATGTCTCACCTGATTGTGTTGGTTCTGTTCCGCCATTGCTTTTTCTTTTGCTTGCCTTTTACATTTATATCTGTGGTTCTGGAACCAGATTTTGACCTAAAACAATGAAAATAAATTGTTAAAATTTCTGTAGATAGGTACTTAGGTAAATATACATATTTATTTTAGCTTAAACTTTTATAAAACCCATCCAAAAGGCCTTTTGAACCTAAGCGTATTTAGTCTCTCATAAAAATTCCCTGTTGTCATTCTCACATTACGTTGACATTCCTTGGCGGTATCGATGACGTTAGAACTCGTACGAAGCGTTTTGATACGCTCAACGTATATATAAAAAAAGCATATTATTTAAGATCGGTGTTTCCTAATCTACATTAAAAATACTTTCCATTCAAGTCGCTCATGGGCTACAAAATTGTGGACATGTTTCCGACAAAATAATAATGAATGTCTCGGTGAAAAACAAATCGTCTGCTAGAAACGATCCCGCCAGTCCGGAGGCGAGCGCGGCAAAACGAAGGACGCTCGAGCAGAGATCCCCATCTATTATTTAGGCGAGTTTCTATGGAAAACTCTCATCGCGAGTAGGCACTGGGCGAGGGGGTCATGCAAAGAAAAACAAACATGGACCGAGAAAATTATTACTCGTAGAGGGGAGACTGATTGCCTGAGAAGTAGAAACTGCAATTCGCAGGGAATATTTTAGTTGTGATCCCGACTTCCATCGTGTTTCAATTTGGGTAAAACATTACGAAGAACTATAAGAATTTCCTACTCGGTTTCATTATATTTTCAACCGTCTCCGTCGTTGCTCGGACTATACGCAGAGTTTTCAAAATCAGATCTAGACAATAATTTTCATCTTATTTTGAACGTCAATTGTGAAAATGTCGTTCAGAAGTATCAAAAATCTTATGGTATGGTATGGGTCTGGTTTTTCGAACTCTCATGTAGACCGTGACCTTACTTCTTATTTGTAAGTGGGCAAAATTTCATCAATCTAGAAATAAAACTGTAGATTTGTATAAAAAACTAAGCCACGCCGCCAGGGACACTCGATATGAATTTGGCGTCTTGTCTAGTTTTTTGAAATTTCAATGTATGTTTAAAGCATCAAGCTCGAAACAGAAATGGTGGTTGCGACTTGAAAAAGGGTGATTTAGAAAATCCAGATGAAATGGAATAATTGTAAATTGAATAACTGCTTTACACATTCAGCGTAATAATTTATTAATTATGCGGTTATTTTTTAAATCAATTCCTTGTCCAATAAGAAGCTAAATTGAACAAAACGGGTGCAGTAAATATAAAAATTGGTGCAATTCTTTGAAAATTAACTATAGGAGTTACACGACGGAACAATCACATCATGATGACGACCGTCCGTGGTCGAGTGGTAAGACACTTGACTCCCAATCGGAAGGTTGCGGGTTCGAACCCGGCGTGCGCAAATAAATTTTATTTGATTGATTTGTGTTATTTCACAATTAATTAATAAAAATAATATATACTGTATTTGCGGCACGTTCCAGAGTGGAAGATACTCTCAGTATCGCCCTGGTGTAAGAACACTATTCAGAATTGAAACGTTGCTTTAGCCGTGTTTAGTGACTAGATCTGAATAGCCAGGTACTTTCCCACCTTCCTCTTCCCCATCTCCTACCCTTCCCCACATACCTTCAGCCTCACAACATACTCCAATTGCGGATGCCATAGTCTCACTGGCTTCAGAAGGGAGCAGTTGGGACTCTTGTGAGGTTTCTTTATAAAAAAATATATATATATTTGCAACATTTATGTATTTATTTATTTATATACTCGTACAGATAAATAGTAAATAAATAAGTGCAAGTAATCTAATATACAACATAACAGTAGAGTGTAAATTAATCAGTAATCACTAATTTTATGTAAATGTTGTACCTATATTAGGTTAGTGGCATATAAAGTACACTGCTTATTAATTAAGATCACAAAACGTGCGACATTGTTAATTACGTATTTTAGTGCTGAGTTACACTTGTGCGCTTCGCCATCGATTGCATTAACATCGCGAAATTATTGGCAATTATGAAATCAATTAAACGTGAATGTTTTCAGAGAACGGTGAATATTAGGTACCGCTTGAAAATGGAGTGCTGGCAATTACACACACTCGTGTTCTCACTTGGTAAATTGAACAAATGAGTGTTTATGTCTTATCCTAGAAGAGCTCGCAGCATGCTAAACGAAGTGCGATTCAAAAAGCCAGCCCGTCAATGGCGCCCTTCACCTCTACGGCAGACTTGTTTAAAACTCTATGGTCTATGGATGACTCTTTGAAAAGGCAAACTTATATGGCAAACCCTATGGCCGCGGCCGTTTGAAAAGGGAAGGCTCGTTCCGATCCGCGCGGCCAGCGCAAACACATTAAGCCGAGTGGCCGCTGAATCAATGGAGTAATGAGTGCGGGAAGACCACTCCGGCCTCACAAAGCCGCGGAGCCGAGGACACTCTATTAACAGTCTAACTCCGGCGCGAGGAGGCCCTCCCGGCCTCGGCTTGCGGGCCGCGCGGGAAACTCGGACAGGTGACAGCGCGGGAAATGGAAAAAGATGGCGAACAGTTCATAGAAAAATATATTATGTTGAACTAGTTTCTACATAATATTAAGTACGTAACCTACCTATTATGTTGAGACATTCAGCGCCTCCGCCCACTCAGGCAACTGAAAACTCTCAACTGCCAACTGTCTTTGTATGACAATGTGATGGCCCGCAAACTTCACAATCACACAAAACCCCGTTGTCAATGGTAACGCAAGCGGTGACTTGCGACTTGCTTTGCTGGTTGCCCTGGGCGGCCATTGATAGTTGCCAGCTGTCAGCTGATTGTTCTTCGTCTATGATTAACCAAGCTTTTTGACCAGTGGCGGTTTTCTCTAAAGTGCGGTTGTGCGGTGAACCCCCATTAAAAATATGATAAAATAAAACAATCTTGTTGTATAGTAATATAAGCGCATCACAGATAGCTCGACATTAAATTCCGTCTTTAAAACTCGCGCCACCGAAAAATACGGTACCTATCTATTCCCATTTTGTGCGCGTTGCGATCCGCACACATTTGTCCATACGAAAAATCATAGCCGATACGAATCGCTGTGACGGTAAAATGGAAAAAACTACGCAGCTTGGTGCGCTGCTCACGAGTCAAGATGTCACGTGACCTCCGAACTTTGACGAGTCTCGCCGAAACGAAGGCCGAGATTGTCGCAGGATGACCGGCTGACGGTCGACTTTTGCACCGACGGATGCAAGTTAAATGTTATATATTATGGTATTTAACTTTGTAGTCATTTTTGTACATTTTTTATTTTCTTGTTTCTGCATTTCTCCAACCGTTTACTAATGGCATTTGTAAATCTACTATTGAAGTGGACCGATTTTGACTTCTGTTTTCGTATTTTTTTTATAGATAAGTCGTTATATCCCTTAGTTATGAGTACATTTACTAAAGTTTCGGCAAACAACGTCGCTAGTTATGCAATTTTGTGTTGAGCTTTCCTAGTATTGTTTCGGCTTTCAAATTGAAAGTGGTTGCGTTTATCAGTTGTCGCAAATATTCTGTCCTAATTTTTTCACACAATGACGGAATACAGTGTTGAATACAGTGTACAATTATATACAAAAAATAACGCCAATGCTTATGAAAAAAGTTTGGAAATTAAATATTATTATTTTTTGTATACGTGTATAATGGATTTTTAGTGTAAGTGAAAAAGGCTAATTTTATTTCGTGGCCACCTTTATTTGTGTTTCTTGTTTTTTATGTTTTAAAATATCAATTATATTATATTCTACATTCTACGCAATTATTCTTATTGAAAAAAAACAATAATAATTAGCAACGTACATTGAGTGTTCTAAAAACCATTAAACAATTTAAATCCTTTAAAACCATTTTGGTTGTTTAATAATTGTGTCGAGGAGTATCAAGTTATTTAAAAACAATAGTACCTATTTAGGTACCCCCCCCACTAACTTTATTTAATTTGTGTGACAAGAGTAAATTTTGATTAGACAATATATCATTCTTCTCTTGAATTTCTGAACCCCCGTTAAAAAGACCACGAACCGCCACTGTTTTTGACCAATCAAGACAGAGAAAACAGCCGGTTTTAGTTGGTTTTCAGTTGCCTCAGTGGGCGGAGCGCCTCACTGTCACCGAGATTGCCTCATACAACAAAATTTCACGTTAATCAGAAATTAATGTGTCATATGAATTTAGAAGGCAAGTACGGGTACCGCCGACCTGGGAACCATTTATAGGATAACCAACACATCTGCCATAGTGGTTCACTAACTTTGGTGACTTAGCAGGGGTTCAGGTATTCAGATCATGCGGATGCGCCTACTCATCAGCTGCGTGGCGGGCCGAATTGAAGAAGGTTCTTTGACCTCTCCAGCTGATCTCTCTCGACCCATCATCTTGCACTACAGCAGAAGGGATGGTATCGTACGTCTGTCACTCCTGGACACACTGACCTCTAGGTTCCCCAAACCCTTTTTATTCCCAGAACTGCCTCTCCGTCTTTCTCTTAAAAACATCCTCCGCACGGCATCCCCAAAGATGACATAGGCCCTGAGTGAAATTATTTTCCTTAAGGCCTCCTGTGTGGAGTTTCGCCCATCGTTCACGGAGCTACTTACAAGCGACTTAACTGCCGCTACCCGCTACCTGTCATACTATTTTGGTAGTGCAGCGCGTAGCGGCGTGTACAAACACTAATATTAGTATTGAAGGTACAGACGAGCGGCGATCGCGTCGCTCGAAAGTAGCTCCATGGAAGATCGGTGATACTGTAAAAAAAAGAGCAAGCTGAGGACAGAACTTTTTGAATTTTTGAAAAATACCGAATTTGAGGCCGACCGATAAGCATGTGACATCACGGTACATTCGCGGCAGTACTACAAATTATGTAATGTACTGCTTACGACGTCACGGGACACAAATGCATATATTGCGCTGCGAATGGCTCGTATCACGTATTATTTACGCTCATCGCTACAGATTTTATCTATTCACTTGTGAGATTGGTAAAAATATATACATTTAAATTATTCGATAAAATTAAACCGATTATAATAAGTTTGAAAATCCCCGAGCTTAACAACAACACCCCATGCCCATCGGGACCGCCCCGCAGCCAGCAAGTTCTGTTAAAATAATATTAGTTCAAGACACCTTTAATCCCAATTCATCGAGGGATGGTTCCCGTGCGCCCCCGTGTTATTCCAACTAAAGCTCCGTCAACACGGCATAAAGGCCCTTTGTCACGCCTGGAGGCCGGAGGGACTGACATTTATATTTATGAAACTTTCAAAATTTATGTTCGTTTAGTCGTAGGGATGATGAACGATATTTTAAATGGTTGTCAAAATTGATCCGCTCAGTTTCAAAAAAGCCTAATGAGATACTAAATAAAATAAACACTTATAAACTAACTAACTATCACGCCGTTTCCCGCAGGGGTATGCAGAGAGGACGGACCGCCAAACAACTCGGTATTGGCACAACTCCTTGCCCCATTCACATTCATACATCTTCTCATTCATACTCTTCTATTATTCTGACTCTTGACATGGCCCGACTCAAGTATCTGATTCACTTGATCGTGCCATTTCTTCACATTCGCGTCATAAATTATCTTTACCCTCCTTTCTTCATTAATTTGCTCAACATGCCCAAACCATCTTAGCGTCCGTTTCTTAATCTTACTTATTACGCTCACATAGCCTTGCATTATTTTCGGATCTCCACATTCCTCACACGATCATAGGTACATGGTTTCACTACACATACGCCGCAGGGATCTCATTTCTACAGCAATCAGTCTTGATAACAAAACATTTTTAAATATATAAATTCGGTCGCTTTAATAAATCATTGTGGTACGCTGCGTTTGGTGACTTGGCAGAGATGTCCGGGTTCATGGTATGATGTTTGTCCGGGTCTTGATGCACGGAAAAAAATGAACTTTTAAAAACGGGACTGAAGTTCTTACGAACAAACCAACAGTGATTCGATGTTTATTGGCGGTAAAATACGTACGAAATTACGTATACCAACAAATTATTCTTAATATTCCCGCCAACAAACATTGAAACCCTGCTAATTTGCTCGCAAGAACTTCAGTCCCGTTTTTAACCGTTCTACGAATAAAATGATCGTATTTTCTATAAAAATGTTCGTTTTTTCAAATAACATTTTTCTCCGTGTGCGTCTGCCCACCTACTGTGTGCGGGCCGGATTTGGAAGGACTGATTGAGTGAGTCATTTTGACCTATCAAGCAGGACTCTCTCGGAACCAATAATTATTTGTAATAATTTTTATTAAATCTGTTGTAAATATATATCAAATGTGACAGATAATTACGCCTGTACCAAAAGCAACATTAAAACATTTTTTTTTATTGTTACATAAAGTATATGTGTCACACTTATATTTATATATTTTAGAAAATATTATATTTAAAGTCATCATTGGTCATTTTTTTATTTCTTACCTATATTAGCTCCACACAGGAGGCGCTGAGAAAAATAATTTTCCTCAAGGCCTATGCCATCTTTGAAGATGCTGAAGGGTCTTTTTGAGGAGATGGAGGAGTGAACATGGGCCTTGAAGAGATCCAAGAAGAAGGAGGAAACACAGAGGCCGGCAAACCGTTCCAGAGTCGAGCTGTAGTACTCAAGAACGAGTCGTAGAATCACATATACATATGTTGGGTGCGCATTTGTCGTGTTTCCCGACTGTTCACTGCTGCCGAAGGGATCAATGACGCTAGTTCATCCGAGCATTTTCCATTGAAATACCGGTAGAACAAGGATAGCATTCCCACCCGACGCCTGTGTTAAAGATTGCAATCCGTTTGTTAAGACGGGAGAATCTATCAAACGGACTGCCCGTTTCTGCAGTCGAGGAAATTTTTCAGGTACTTTGGGGCTCTAGACCAGAGGTGGATGCCAAATTCAACCGTGGGACGCACTTGCGTTTTGTACAGGGTTAGCAGTATCTGCGGGTCCTGTACAGTACGTGTATACCTTATCAGAAAAGAAGAGCTCTTGTGCCTGATAAGGGAATCACGATTCATACTTAATTTATATTTTAAAATATATTTTGTATAAAACATTTACATTTAAATTTTGGAAAAAATTTGTTTAATTTTATTTATATGTTCTGATTAGTTTACATTAAAGCGCAATTCTGAAGCATGCAATAATCTTATAAAATCTACCATCGCTGACTTATTTATGAATGACTTAAGTAACCACATAATCCCCTTTTAAGTTAAACACGAAAAAAAATTCCCACCGTAGAATTGTAAAATCTGTCACGTTGATTTTACAGGTAAAATAAAGATAACAAGAGGCAGGTTGAGATCCTATTAGTGAATTGATTCCTGCTGACGTCTTGTCAATCTTCTCCTTGGGATGTTTACTTTAAATATCCTCCAGCGCATCCTTGGGGGTCGCCTTTTAAAGTCAAACTGGTGAGAAATTCTACCTTAAATTTACTGAGAATAATACCTCTTTTTTTGCTGTAGATGATGTGGTATTTTTGGGTGGTATTATGTAGTTGATAATCATATTTTATGACACGGAGAAAATTTTTATTCTAAAATACGATCATTTTATTCGTAAAAACGGTTTAAAACGGGACTGAAATTCTTACGAACAAATTAACAGTGTTTCAATGTTTATTGGCGGGAACATGTAAGAATAATTTGTTGGTAGATATACCTAATTTCGTACGTAGGTATACCGACAAATTATTCTTACATTTTCCCGCCAATAAGCATTGAAACACTTTCCCCATAGGAAAAACTAAACCCTTTCACACCCTTTTCCATAAAAATGATCATCTAGTAAATCCACGCTATGCAAGTGTATTATATAAGTATAATTAATACAAAACAATACAAGACCAACATGTTAACCTACCAGACTAATTTCGTGTTCGGCTCGGTGGAATTCCTAATTTGACCGATAAATCCTACTGATCCCTCAATATAAATATTTTAAAAATCTTTCGTAATCCTACATGTATTTAAAATGACTGATTTTTGCATTTTTATATACAAATTCTTTGACAAATCTATAGATTATATTATAATACATTATAATATGCCTTAATTTTTAATGAGAGAGCTAGGTGTAATGCCAGTAGCCGAAATAACAAATGGTAATGATTTTAATTTAATTTAAATTTTTATTTTTTAATTATTTTAATTTTACTAAAATTAAAATTCTGAAAAATGTGTTTATTAGATTATGTATTGATTTATTTTGTTGCATGATTTTTATATATGATTTGAAATGTGTGTTGTATAATACAATATGTCGTTTTAAAATTGAACAAATCTGCCAACGACCAACGGTATAAATCTTAGTAAATTAAAAATAAACTTAGTTTTACAAAATTTTAAACTGCGTGTACCAGATAAAATAACAATCTTTCAAAATCAAATTATGTTTTTTTGTAAAAAAGAGTCAATACGTCTAGAATTTGATTTAAAAGGGACTAATTTCCGGTATTCCCTTGGTAGCTCAACAATTTGTCGATTTTCTATTGTCACGAGCATGCCAGCTAGCAACAGTAGCAACATTCTCTAATATTAATTTAATAACTGAACTGTTGCATATTGGACCAATATTCTCAGCCCCCGCGGAGCACAATCGGCGGAGCGTGTCGTGCCCCACGGGGCGTCGCCCTAAGTACCGGGCCCCCATCCTGACTGCACTACCTATAATTAGTGTAGAAAGTATTAGCAAGTGGGTTGCAATGAAGCGTGCATGAAGCATAGAGGTTGGAGAATGTACCAGTAGTCTGTGGTACTGCGAAATTCTGATTGCAATATAATTATGTCAATATATCAGCAACGTACCTAATGATTTTTGTAAGACTATATAGGTGAAATGAACGTAATAATTACTATATTGTTGAACAAGCTACTTCACCCGCGACTTCGTCTGCGTAGGATTAGTACTTCGAGAAATCTATTTTCTTTTCCTAGGTCCCA
Organism: Limnephilus auricula; assembly: GCA_951813805.1. NCBI lineage: Eukaryota > Metazoa > Arthropoda > Insecta > Trichoptera > Limnephilidae > Limnephilus > Limnephilus auricula. Next base: position 31,872,023 of record OX638404.1, read on the forward strand.
TCTACGTTTATACCAAAATAATTCTTAACCTATTTATTTAAAATATGTATAATTCTTGATTAAATTCAAAGTATTAGGTGAGTACTTCAAATAAATACACTAATTTAAATATTTTCCAAAATAGAATTTTGGTTTAACAATCATTGTTTTGCAAAATGTCATTCTCAAATTTTGACATTTTCTATTAAACAATAATTATTATTTTCAATTTATTGAAAATAAATACCTAGATTTATAAATTATAGCCTATATGTTATTCTGAAGTATGATCTATATTATTGTAAAGTTTCATTAAAATCCATTCATTAAATTTTGATTTAAAGAGTAACAAACATACATACATCCATACAAACTTTCGCGTTTATAATATTAGTAAGATTCATGGGACATTTCCCATTTTGTGAAAATAGTATGATGTCTTATAACGTTATAACTTATAACAGTATTTTTCTTGTGGTTTTTTTATTTTTTTTATAGAGAATACCTCACAAGAGTCCCAACTGCTCCCGTTTGGAGCCAGTGAGACTATGGCATCCCCAATTAAGGTATGTTGCGAGGCTGAAGGAATGTGGGGATGGGAAGGAGATGGGGAAGAGGAAGGTAGGAAAGTACCTGGCTATTCAGATCTAGTCACTAAACACGGCTAAAGCCATTATTAAGCAACGTCTCAATTCTGAATGGTGGTCTTACACCAGGGCGATACTGACAGTATCTTCCACTCTGGAACGTGCCGCAAATGTAGTATATATTATTTTTATTAATTAATTGTGAAATAACACAAATTAATCAAATAAAATTTATTTGCGCACGCCGGGTTCGAACCCGCAACCTTCCGATTGGGAGTCAAGTGTTGTTACCACTCGACCACGGACGGTCGTCAATTTGTTTTTTAATGATTATTTGGATGTATGCAAGATTTGCAAGTTTTGAATTTGCAATTTGATGTATTTATTTTAATAGAAACAAACAGTAAAATTGGTTTCAGTGATGAAACAATTTACAGATATTAAATAATATTTAATGGTGGCGTACCTGAGATATGTCTCTTTATAATGTCTTATGTAATTTGTGGTATGTATATTTAGTAATTACAAGATGATGTGCGTAGTTTAGAGGTGTGTGTGCATGTGTGAGTTTGTTTGTAGGTGTGAATAGTGGTGATCTGTGAAGGGATATGTATGCGCATTAAACTGTTTATATCATTGACATTATGATTTGTCTAGAAAAGATCGGTCTAAGGAATACAGCTAAATTATTATAAAAGTGATTTTAATAATATTGTATAGTACTATATTAAAGTAATAATACTGTACATAGGTACGATACTATATATTCGTAGTATTAAATATAATAATTTTTTCAATAATTGCAAATTCATTTTGTGGCGTCATCATAATGTGAGGATTTTTTTTTCATTAAATTAAGATGACCAATAATAATTACTATAATATTATTATACGATAATAATACCTAATGTAAATGGTCGTATGTCATATATATGTATATTCTTTATATTTTCAGTGGGTATATTTCATATCTTAAGAAAAGTGCCAAGACTTGTGGCTTTTGTAAGGTTATAATGAAATCAAAAGATATAGGTGTTACGAACGATTTAAAAATACGAATAAAATAGTACCATGTCAATCGAATTTGGAATCCTTATCTTGACTGGAGCTCTAAAATATTTTTTTTAAATTTATTTCTTTATTTTTTTTACATAGGTACATTAAAAAAATTAGATACTTTAAAATGATGATTATATGTAAACTATTGGTAATATAAAAGTAATTATATAAATACAAGATGAAGTAGGTAATGGGAAATCACTGCATTGCCTGTTTATGGATTATATAACTAAAAAAACATCAACACCTAAGTATAAAAAAATATTAATTTTAAAGTTTCGGTAATGAGAATATAGGTATGCATGTATTGTGAAAAAGTGAAACAAGTCGCCCCGTTTTACTGTACCTAAATCATTCAAATAAATGTTATTATGACTTGACTGCCAAACGTCAGAATACAGAACAATCTGTCAAACGACGCGTGACTTTGTGAACTAACCGGGTGCCTTTGTGTTCACGGGGGCCCTGTCTGGCCCGCAGGCCCTTTGGGGGTTCCGAGTCAGGCCAATGGGACCCCCCGACAGGAGCGCCACGGGGCCCATTGTTGGCTGCGGTGTCAAACTTGCAGATATTGGCGTGTCTTGCTTTTGGGAGAAAGACGATGCGTCACATGACTTGATGAGAAAATAGGAATTAATGTACAAGTGAAGTGAAATGTGTAATTCCAGGAATAGGGTGGATTAATTGAAAGAATCTTAAAATAAAGTTTGGTTAGAAAAAGGAAGAAGAAAATCGTGGGAAAATTACCCTTATAACTGTTATTTGGTGGCCGGATAAATCAACAATGTGTAACTTCATCACTCCTAGAAAGCGATGGAAAAAAACTTGGTTAAATAGATTGCGTTAGATTAGGTAATAGGCTATTTTTTAATAACTTTTTAATGGGCGTTGAAATGCAACTTTGTTGAGTTGTCAAGCAACCCTGTAATTTATGTACTGAGAAATCAGGAATTTATGATCTTAAATGTAACGGTTGTAATTATTTTTATATTGGAAATACTGCTAGAAAATTGTAAATAATGTTAGAACATCTCAGATATATAAATACCAGTAAAGATTTTGCAAATCATTTATTATAATACGGCCACACATTTAATAGATATTAATACAGATTTTAAAATATTACACAATTTAGAAGTATTAAACATTAGAAAAATTGTTAAGGCGATGCACTTTTAAATAATGCAAATTCGTGTGTTTTTGGTTTGAAAATTAGATCGCTTAAAAATATTTTAGATTCTTCAATTAAAAACTGTGAGTAGAACATGTTGCCTTTCAAATAATTGAATATTTTTTGATTAGGCTTTTTATTACCGCAGAAAAAGTATCAGGCTTTTAAAAACTGCTTTATAGCTCAAAATCTCCTACTTACTTACTTTTCGGTTACGGTATTATTGTATAATGTGTAAAATTAAATTCTTTAGAAAAAGATCGTAAAACATTTAAATATTTGTGCCAGAACTTCTCAAAATAAAATATAACACGCTTTTTGGTGGCGTGCCCTGAGGGAACTTATTTTCGTGTGTGGAGCTAATGTAAAAAAATATACAATAAACAGTGTTAATCTCGGCAGTGTATTTTTTTTCATCTACAGAATATAAATCAAACAATATATTAACTCAACATAACGTTCATTGGTTAAATGCTTCATACATATAGTTTGGTATTAGTGATCGACGAACCGGTGGATGCTACTTGTTAGCCACAAGTTTTTTATAATAGTCTGTAGTTAGTAGTAAGATAGAGCAATGTAGAAATATATCTATTGTAAATTTGCACAGCATTCTGATATTATTATTATGACATTGTTATTCTTCTGCACAGCGATCTCCAAAGTTACGGGTGGTTACGGGTATCTTCTGTTGACATTACATTATGCTGAAAAAATCTACCTGCCACAAAGCAGAACAATGCGACATCCTTTCTTCGCATGCCAATCTTCTATGCACAGAGTTCTGACATGTCCACAGGTGGTACAAATGGCGAACAGTGACAACAATGGCGTTCCTTTGAGACTCACCGAATCGAGGTACCTGAATTACCGAACCGATAGGAACCGAATGATTATTGGATTTGACCGGCTCATTACGCACGTTGGCTGACCCTCTTGAGAGCAAAGCCGCAGAGAATACTATTATTATTTCATATTTTTGTTCCCACGACAGATTACTTACGCTTATGGCGATTTTTTCCGAATTGTAATGATTTTGAAAAAAATTACACGCTGTTTGTAGGTAGGTTCCTAATGCGGATGTAACTGAAAAATAGAAGGAGCCTACCTAATACCTGCCGAAGCAGATGATGTAGTAACTTTATTTAAAAAAAGAACCTAAGGCGATCCGCCCACTGAGGCAACTGAAAACTCTCAACTGCTAAGGCGCTCCGCCCACTGAGGCAACTGAAAACCAACTAAAACCGGCTGTTTTCTCTGTCTTGATTGGTCAAAAAGCTTGTTTAACCATAGATGAAGAAAAATCAGCTGACAGCTCGCAACTAGCAGGGGAATTAGCCGTGACAGTCGCAAGATGGTCGCAAGTCACCGCTTGCGTTACCATTGACAACGGGGTTTTGTGTGATTGTGAAGTGTGCGGGCCATCACATTGTCATACAAAGACAGTTGGCAGTTGAGAGTTTTCAGTTGCCTGAGTGGGCGGAGGCGCTAACTGTCTTTGTATGACAATGTGATGGCCTGCACACTCCACAATCACTCAAAAACCCGTTGTCAATGGTAACGTAAGCAGTGACTGGCGACTTGCACTGCTGATTGCCGTGGCCGGCCGTCGCTAGTTGCCAACTGTCAGTTTATTGTTCTTCGTCTATGGTTAAACAAGCTTTTTGACCAATCAAGACATAGAAACCAGCCAGTTTTAGTCAAAAAAACTTCGACAAAAACATCCCACACCAAAACTTTAGTGTAAATTGCGCAGATTTAGTGTCGTGCAATCTTTCGTATCAACGTCAAAGCATTTTCTGCAATGCATAATGTTCTTGTGCACAACTTCACGTAGTTACAAGAAACACGCACGTTCGCTCAGCTGAAATGGTTTTGCAACACTAGTTGCTTCACGTTTTTATACAACGATAGTTTGTCTTAATGAAAAAATCAGTTCAGTTCCAAAGCAATTTTGAGTTCATTGAAGCAGAGTTACGCAGGACGCACATACAACCGAAATTAGTATTTAGATGATGATTAACGCAAATGCTTGAAAAAATCAGGCGATCTAATACTTCTTTAAAAATCAGTAGCCATTTTGAAAATGACCCATTTAAAAAAAAATACTGTTAAAATGTTTTATTATAAGTACTTAGACACTTTACTGAATTGTTCACACAATCAGTTTCAATTTTGTAAATGATACTTTATTGCAAATTTGAGTTCATCGAATCCATCGTTACGCAGAATGCACAGACAACTTATATTATTATGATAACACAAAGAGAAAAATGTTATTTTAAAATACGATCATTTTATTCGTAAAAACGGTTAAAAACGGGACTGAAATTCTTACGAACATATTAACAGGGTTTCAATGTTTATTGGCGGGAACATGTAAGAATAATTTGTTAGTATACGTAATTTCGTACGTACACCAAGAAATTATTGTTACATTTTTCCGCCAATAAACATTGAAACACTGTTAATTTGGTCGTAAGAACTTCAGTCCCGTTTTAACCGTTTTTACGAATAAAATGATCGTATTTTAGAATAACATTTTTCTCCGTGCAATAATGATCGTTTGCAATAATGAGTACTGAACTATGTTTCTCCCTAGAGTGTTGAGACGATGGTCAAAACTCTAATTACAACAGTTAATTTCCATGTTAATGTCCCAATGTAATGTCATAATAAGTCCTAGTATGTATATTATACACCAGCCAGCAGTAGACAGGATACGGAGAGGGAAAGTGGAAGAGAAGTGGGGAAGTCTGATGCTGCAGAGAATGGGTGCAGCTGATTTTTCACTGGGAGACTAAAAAATATACTAAATTACGAATCAATTCGAGCATAGTGAGGAGCGAGCTACTTACAGGGTTAGAGAACCTTGGATTCTTTGGTTAAAGGGTAACCAAGACAGTTTTATTCTAAGGCAATAATGAAGAAAGAAAATTTGGGTTTAGACATATTGTAAAACATTTGTGAATGTTAAAAAGAAATTTGGCTTTCTATTTGAAAAGGGAATCAAATACCTACTCTAAATATATAAACAGAGGATCCTAATTAAAACTGCGTCAACTCTAATCGTACACGCATCAGTATTCGCATCAGAATCTTAATACTGATGCGTATTATGTCAAATACTGACATCAGTTATCTCAGATCTTGTAATGGCTTACAAATACTGACAACAATACTGACGTCAGTATACTGACATCGTGTAGTAGCTTACCAAAACTGACAACAATACTGACGTCAGTATACTGAGATCGTATAATGGCTTACAAATACTGACAGATGTTATCAGTATACTGATCAGTAAATACTTACACGTGTAATGGTACGATAAAACCGACGTATACCCACAAGAATAATATAACAAAATAAGCATACTTTTAAGCACAAATAAATTGATCATTTATCAATACAGCGCGGTTTTGTGCTAAGGGAAATCAATACCTCCTAGATCTAGATGATAGGTATTGGAGATGTTTAATCTCTTGGACAATTTTAGATAAGACAACAAACAATCGTAGATTATTTTTGGAATATCTATATATGTATATAATGTCTCAGCCTGACACGATCTCATAAAAGTTATGAATCTTGATTTCATCACAAAATCTTGATTTCCTAAGGAAAGATAATCTAGATTTTGTGAGTGAAAAGGAGACAATTTGTAAATTTTATGGTATCATCAGTAACGTTGATAAACAAATGGAACAAGAGAGACCCGAGATAAGATCCCTGAGGAAATTCAGAAATATTTTTTTGAAGATAAAAAATAAGCAAATGGATGGTGCATGAGGAGTTCAGCCAGTTAAAACGACTTCAACGCCAACGAATCAGTTTGAGATAAAGATTTATAAACAGCTTTAAAAGTATAAGCTATTAAGTATATTATGGTTATTAAGATTATTTTGGTTATTTGTTTGTTATCACCCTGTTCCCGCATATCAATCTGTCCCCTTCCTTTCCCTTTTAAATCTTTGCCCGCATCAGACGCATCCTGTGAGAATGCAGCAGGGCCAATCACCGCAAGATTGGAGTCCTTCATTACATCCAACGAGAATGGATCATTACGCAAATTATTGCACTAATAATTGTACCTACAATTTAATGGAGTGGAAAGTGTTTCTATCTTGGACTGCACTTATTGTTATTTTCAAGAACCCGCATATAATAGTGTACCAACGTTTACGTTTTTTGTTGGTTGATTCTTTAATTATCTAGCTTTATTTTTTTTATTTTGAAACTGTCGATTTCTATATCATTAGTATTCAGAATTGGTTATTTGTAAAGGGAAGGAATAATTTTAATGACAAGAAGTGCTACTTCACACATAGAATAAAAAATAACACAAGAACTGCTACTTTACACATAGAATAAAGAATAACACAAGAAATGCTACTTCACGTGAATTGCCTTATACACAAGAAAAAAATGCTACTTCACACATAGAATAAAGAATAAACAAGAAGTGCTACTTCACACATAAAATAAATAATAACACAAGAAGTGCCACTTCGCACATAGAATAAAAAATAACACAAAAAATGTAAAGAATATTATATATTACCCATATATTTTTTAAAAGTGTCTGTTTTTCAATGCACTTACTTATCTGTTTTTCAGTGCATTTATAAGATAATCAATTTGAATGTCTATAGTGTTGATTATAAGTATAAATCCAGAAATTATTTAAATCATAAAGAAAATTCCCTCCCTAAACACTTGTTTTTTCAACTAGGGAGGTATTAATTTAGATCAAGAAACATCTTATACATATATTTACCATTATAAATAAAATAAAATAATACATAAAAAATTGTAAACAATGTGATATATGTATTTTGTTAATATTTCTTTATAAAAAAAACAAAAAAAACACAAAAAGTGCCCTGTGGGCGTGTTTCGTCATCCAATTAAACGCTTAATTTGAAACTATATTTCCATAAAAATCTTCATTACGAAGACCAAATGTGATGGCTTATTTTCTAGTTAATCATATATTATACACTATATATAGGTACCACCGCAATGGTTTCCATTTACTGGATAAGCAACACCTGCTACAGGTCAAGTGGTTCACTACGTTTGGTTACTTAGCAGGGATTCCCAGGTTCATGGGGTGAGTTTTATCCGGGTCTTGGTAGCGGATGCGTCTGCACAACTGCGTGGCAGGCCGGATCGGGAGAGACTGGTTGAGAGAGACCTTTTGATCTCTCCTGCAAGATTCTCGGAACATCGCCTTGCAACGCAGTGGGAGAGTTGGATTCATACGTCGGTTACTCCTGGACACATTGACCCCCAGATTCCCACCCATCCATCATAACTTTTTTCTTCCCAGAACTTCCTCTCCTTCCTTTTCTAAAAATACCTTCCAAACATCATCCTCTGTTATTGAAGTATTCAACTGTTTGCCATAATGTTCCTACCCACATTATTCTTCTACTCGATGAAATAATTATGTATTTGTCACCACATCATTACAATCGTCATCAACACTCGCGAGGCATTCACCGTGAACACGAACCCACGATTAGATGAACTGCAGCGGACTGTTCACTTAATGGTGTAACAATGCAGTACCCCAAGGCGCCCCCTGTGGACCAACAAATTGCTCCCCGCTTTTAGACTTCATTACCACCCCAGAAACTGCTAGCTATTCGAGAGGGGAGGAATAAAGGAAGTAATAATTTGTCCTAAGTAATGCAAAATCATGAGTTTTTGGTTTGAAAATTAGACCACTTAGAAATAGATGCTTTATATACTGCGAGTAGAATCGTTTATCGAGATTTTTTTATTAGTCTTTTTATAAGCCCAGAAAAAAAAATCAGGCCTGTAAAAACTGCTTTAAAGTTCAAAATCTCCTATTTATGAACCCTCTTTAGGTTATGGTTTTATTCGTAAAAGATTTGTGCCTGAACTTCCGCAAAATAAAACTCAATCGGGTTCAATCTCCATTCTGATCTTTTTTATGTGAATACAGTACAACAGTTCCAACCCAACGGAGAGGAGAGGCTATGGCATCCCCAACTGGGGTGCGTTGTGAGGCTAAAGGTAAGTGGGGAGGGGAAGGAGATGGGGAAGAGGTAGATAACATATGATTTAAATTAACTATTATTAACAATAGGGGAAATACCAGACTATTCAAATCTAGTCACCAAACAAGGTTAAAGCCATTACAAACAACGTTTTAATTCCGAATGGTGGTCTTATACTATACGGAGGGCGATACAGAGTTTCTTCCACTCTGGAACGTGCCGCAAATAGAACTTATATTTTTTTAACCGCTTGGACACATAAGCTTGTTTTCACGATAATTTAACGTGGGTAGACATAGGAATGACGTTTGCCCCATACCTGGTGTGCTAGATAATTAAAATGTGAAAACACAAATCAGTCAAATAAAATTTACTTGCGCGCGCCGGGATTTAAAATCGCGAGGTTTCCCCTTCGACCACGAAGACCGTCGCAATTTACAATATTCTCGGAGGCTCTGTACAAAACCAGAATGAAATGTGTACATTGGGACTGGTACCGAGATCTGTGACGTCAGAATCGACAGATTCAGTCGTACCAATAAAACAGGGTGTTTGTGATGGTGTCTTATTCATTTTTATATATAATATATAATAAAACACATATATTCAGAATCAGCATTAGTTGATCTATATGAATATCAATTTTAACCCTCTGGCACGAAAGGGTTAACACTATCTAATACAGTTGTTGGAGAAATTCCACTGACAGGTCCTTTGAACCATAAATAAACCAACTTTGAACCTTCTCATAAGAGATGCATTTATTAGAAAGACCATATTCAAAGATTGGCACCTGCCGTATGTAGGTAGATACTATATTATAAAATTTGTTGCGTTTGTAAACACAGTTCCCAAATGAAATAATATCAAATTCGGACAATAGAGGGCACGTAAGTAGTAGGTACCTACCTAATATAATATTACCTACCTAACGACCATAATACAGTTTCTTCACGTTCCCGCTTGTAGTCGCAAATCGCCCTGCACCACAAAAGGTGCTCCACGTCCCTTTGGGCGACATAATCATGGATTAAACGCTAAACCCGGGTTTTCGAATTTTGACAGTTGAAAAACACTGTTGCGTTTTTTTTCGTTTTGATACGAAAAATCCTATTTTGCAGCATTTCAATAGTTAAAGTTATATTTTTTTGTTCTCTTTGAGTTCACATTTTGCTGACCACGTCCAGTAAGTCATTTTCATTTAATTTCCCCTTGCCCTTAAGGCCCCTACCATGGGGAAGAAGCCGCCTGATCCCGCTCCCCCTGACCCTGCTTTTGAATCTGACATTGGCAGTGAAGTAGAGGTAATCTCTATTTCAAACCTTCCTCTTCCATCCTCTACTCCCAAAAAACGGAAAGCTAGTGACCTTCCCAAAAACGAGTCTTCTTCTTCTTCTCAGTTTTCAATTCCCATAGAGACAGTAGTTCCTCCTCTAATCAATGTATATCTAACTTCAGCAAAAGCCCCCTTCATTGTGTATGTGCAAAACAACACTCCAGGCCATTCCCTGCATCCTCTTGATTTTGGAAAATTCATTGGAAAAAAACCACTTGGTATTTCCCCAGGTGGTATTAGATCCGAAGGCAGATTTCGCATCTGTGTAGAATTTACAACTGCACTTAATGCCAATAAATTCATTAATTCCATTGACTTCCTCTCTGCGAAAAAGTTTAAAGCTTATATCCCGTCCTTTAATGTCTCACGCATGGGTCTAGTGAGGGGTATTCCCACAGACCTATCCGAGGAAGAACTCGTTGCGGAACTGATTATCCCTGCATCATCGGGGAAAGTTATAAAGACTAGACGGCTTAATTTTAAAGATAGAACTTCTGAGTCTATAGTTTGGAAACCCTCCCAGACTGTAGTTCTTACATTTGAAGGCCAAACGCTTCCCTCACATGTATACTTATTCCACAACTCTCTCCCGGTGGAAATTTATTCATACCCGACAATTCAGTGCTTTAACTGTTGTCGGTTCGGCCATTCTAAGCAATCGTGTCGCTCTTCTCCTCGCTGCTTTAAATGTGCAGAAAGCCATTTAGCAGATCTATGCCCCTCCCCGTCCAACCCTCCTACTTGCGTCAACTGCTCAGGCTCGCACACAGCCATAAATCCATCCTGCCCCGAACTTTCTCGCCAAAAAAACATAAAAAGTTATATGGCCTCCAATAGCGTTTCATACTTCCATGCTTCCAAAATAATAGCTCCCTCTAAAAAATCTTTTGCTGAAGTTGCCTCTCAACCAATATTATCTCAAATTAGTACTCCTTCAAACTTGTCTTACAGGAAGACTGTAATGACAAAATCCGCTTCTCGTCCGATTACATCTCCCGGATATGACCAATTTGGCCACAACTCTCAGCTCTTGTTCCCAAATGGTAACAAAAGCTCTCCTTTTCCCCAAAATACCGTTTTTTCTAACAACAATTCATCTAACTGCAGTGCTTTCAACCCTGATCCAAATGTCAATTCCTTAAACAACAACATTTCTAATGACAATTCTTCTTTTATTCAAACTCTTCTCATGTTACTAATCTCTATAATTAACAACAATAATTCTCTACCGTCCAACGCTGCCACTTTACTCTCCTCATTATACTCTCTTCTTCCCAATGGCTGCCCCAATAGCAGCAATTCTACAGTGGAATTGTAGAAGCGCCACATCTAATAAGGATGACCTCATCCGCCTTCTACATTTACACTCAATATCGATTGCTGCCGTCTCTGAGACATGGTTTAAGCCTTCTCAACTCTTCAAGGTGAGTGGCTACCAATGTCTGCGGGACGACCGCATTGATGGGAAGGGTGGTGCAGCCCTTCTTATCAAAAACTCTCTCCCTTTCTCCCCTGTTTTCATTAAACCCCCAAATTCACCCTTCCAAATGGTGGCAGCTACTGTCTCTAATATTACATTTGTATCCATTTACATTCCCCCTTCTACCCCATTTGACCTTCCACTATGGGTCCAGATGCTCAGCAAAATATCTACTCCCTTGGTCATTCTGGGCGACTTCAATGCCCACTCCCCACTCTGGGGTTCTTCATCCTCTGATCCCTCAGGCTACAAATTAATTGACCTTATGGATTCCTTAAACATCTGTATTTTAAACGATGGATCCCCAACAAGGGTAAGTCTCCCTGGACAGAGTCCTAGTGCAGTAGATATAACTCTCTGTTCTCCAAGTATCTATCCACTATCTTCCTGGAAAACTTCATCAGACCCCTGCGGCAGTGACCATTATCCCATTATTTTGAATCTGGCTCAGCGGTTTCATTCTAACCACCTCAAAAATAAACCTAAATTTATTACAAAAAAAGCTGATTGGTCCCATTTCAGAGACTCTATCCAGTGTCATACCCTCTCTCTGCCTTCCCCTACTTCTGATAACTGCACCTCCTCTTATAAATCTTGGACTGATTCGATTCTTAAATCAGCTGACTCTTCCATCCCCAAATCTTCCCTTGTAGTCACGAAGGCTCGCTCTCCCCCTTGGTGGGATGAGGAATGCCTTAGAGTGCTGAAGGAGAGGAAAGCGGCCAATAAGTCTTACTGTCAACAGATGACATTGGAAAACTACTTAAAAGCCAAGAATGCCCAAGCTGTTGCTAAACGCACATTTCGTTTCAAAAAAAAAAACAGCTGGCGTAATTTCTGTACCAATATATCCCCAGCTACTCCAGCTGGAGAGGTTTGGTCCATGATTCGCAGGTTTAGATCTTCCCTTTCCCTTCCAAAGTCATCTCATAATTCTGCTATTTGGATTTCTGACTTTATAAACAAAATAGCTCCCCCTTATGTTCCTAATATTGATGAAGTTCCTGCTTTAACTTACTCTCTAAACCATTCTTCATGGTTAGATGCTCCATTTTCTTTAGATGAGTTAAAAAGAGCCACTGAAAACCTCAAAGACTCAGCTCCGGGCAAGGATGAAATCCTGAATATATTCATCCGCCACACTGATGACAATTCCCTTTCCTACTTTCTCTCTCTAATCAATATCTTTCTAGATTCCGGTATTATTCCCCCAGACTGGAAAATTCAAAATATCATTCCCATTTGCAAAAGTGGCAAAGATCCAAGTCTAGGTTCAAGCTACAGACCGATCGCTCTCTCTTCAACACTCTGTAAAGTAGCTGAAAGAATGATTAAGAATAGATTAGACTGGTTCGTAGAGAAAAATCAAATTCTTTCTCCTTCTCAGTTTGGATTTAGAAAGGGTAAAAGCACCCTTGACAACCTTTCCTCTCTTGTTACAGATGTCAAATTGGCTTTATCTAAAAACGAATATTGTATTGCAGTGTTTTTAGACATCTGTGGTGCATATGACAATGTTAATATTCCCATCCTGAAAGAAAAGTTACTTGCGATTGGCATCCCTCCTAAATTGGTCCAATTCATTATCAATTTGCTCTCTCAGAGAACAATTTTTGTAGATGGGTCCGAATCCCCTTCCCACATTAGACACATATTCAAAGGTCTCCCTCAAGGGTCAGTCTTAAGTCCGATCCTGTACAATATTTATACATATGATCTAGAGAAATCTATTCAATTCTTGTGCAATATTCTCCAATATGCTGACGACTTAACATTCTACAAAATATCTCCAAATCTTTTTTCTGCTGCATCAGCAATCAACAACGCCCTCAGAAAACTCTTGGCGTTTTTAAATAGCAATGGACTTGAACTTTCCCCTTCCAAAAGCAAAGTTGTCATCTTCACTCGTCGTCGAAAGCTCCCAGATATCCAGGTGAAATTTGGCGATGAATTCATCCCTATTACTAAGGAAGTTAAGTTTCTTGGGATGTTTTTGGACTCGAAGCTTACTTGGAACTCTCACATAAATCATGTCATCACGAAATGCGAAAGCAACATCAATCCTCTCAGATTTCTGTCTGGAGTGTGGTGGGGATCACACCCAACTTCTTTAAAACTTCTTTACAATGCTCTCATCCGAAGCCATCTCGATTATGGATCTTGTCTGTTTGATCCAATGTCATCTTCAAACTCTCATAAATTAGATAAAATTCAGTCAAAATCTCTTCGCCTAATCTTAGGAGCCATGAAATCTTCCCCAATCAATGCAATGCAAGTTGAATGCTGCGAACCTCCGTTAAATATTAGAAGACGATGCTTAGCAGATAAATATATTTTCAAAACATGCTCAATAACATCCCATCCCTTGATTCCCAAACTTCAGTCTTTAAAGTATGAAGTTAACTTGAATCCTTTTTGGAAAAAACATTCTCCTCCCCTTCTCTATGATTGCTTCAACTCTTTCCTAGATATATCCAAAAACTCCTATCGTAATGATTATCTCCCCTTATACTCATGTCCCTATGAAAGCCTTACTTTCTATCCAAAGGTCCACCAATTTATTGGAATAAGTAAAAAAAATGTAAAAGACTCAGCTCAATCAAATAATGCAGAATTCAACAAAATTATTGAAAATAACTGGCCAAATTATATAAAAATTTTCACGGACGGTTCCAAACTCAGTCTGGACTCCCATTGCGGGGCCAGTGTCTTCGTACCTCACAGGAAATTGTGTTTCCCACACAAACTTCCCAAAGAGTGCTCCATTTTTTCTGCTGAATGCATAGCTATCATAGAAGCTTTACAACTCGTCAAATCTCTCAATATTAGAAATGCCCTCATACTTTCAGACTCACTTAGCTCCCTTCAAAAAATAAGCGCATCCCCTCTCATTTCCAGTAGCGACTCTCTAATCTGCTCTATCAGAGACCTCCTGCATTCCCTATCGCTGGCTCATGTGTCAGTGGTCTTAGCCTGGATTCCGGGACACCTTGGTATTGTTGGAAATGACATGGCAGATTCTATTGCTAAGAAATCCACTGTAGATGGTCCATTAAGTTGTATCCCTATTCCGATTAGAGACTATTTCCCTATTTTAAAAACTAAGTACCATCGACAATGGTCCTCTGACTGGAAAACATCCTCTCTAATAAAAGGTCACCAGTACTCATTAATTCAACCTTCTATTCCTATCAAGCCCTGGTTTCACAAATATACTTCCATGCCTAAAAAATATATTTCCTCCATAACCCGAATGCGTCTAGGTCACACTTGTTGTCTTAGCCATCTCGCCAGGTTCCACATAGTCAGTTCTCCTTACTGTGATTGTGGGTCAGAGGATACTCTAGATCATAATTTTTTTGAGTGTCCTATCAATGATCAATTTCCAAACTTCATACATGAATTGGTAAAACTTAAAATTGAATTCCCTACCAGTGTGCCCTGCCTTCTTAGTCTTAACTCTCCTGAAATTCACTATTTGTTAGCAAAATTTATTTATAAAAATGGCCTTAACATTTAACCATCAATCACATTACATTCAATTCAATTTGTATGCCTGTGTTCTTATAGTGTTATTGTGTACAGTTGTGCAGGTTCCTATTTTTTGGAACCTGTACAACTTTCTCCTCTACAATTTTGTCACTATTAAAACCCACTCTGTATTTTACGACAACTTGTATAAACCATCAGACTGCTAGTATAATCGTCTTCTCTTCTTTTCTATATTTGTTAAATCTGTATCTTGTTATGTTTTTGTGTACAGTTGTATAAGTTCCTATTTTTGGGAACCTGTACAACTTCCGTCTCTGCAATGTTATGATCTCTCTTAATGCCAACTCTGTATTTTTCGACAACCTATCCATCCATCTGACTACTTATCCGTCTTCACTATTTTTCTATATTTTCCAAATCTGTATGCATCTGTCCTTGTTATGTTGTTGTGTACAGTTGTACAGGTTCCTATTTTTGGGAACCTGTACAACTTCCATCTCTACAATGTTATGATCACTCTTAATACCAACTCTGTATTATACGGCATCCTGTATAACCTTCTGACTACTTATATAACTGTCTTCACTATTTTTCTATATTTGTCAAATCTGTATGCATTTGTTCTTGTTATGTTATTGTGTACAGTTGTACGGGTTCATATTTTTGGGAACCTGTACAACTTCCTTGTCTTCTCTCATTTTATTTGTAACTAATGTAATGCAACTAATTTTAAGATATGGCCAAGATCACCCTTGATGGGTGAAAGCCAAATAAATAAATTTAAAAAAAAAAAAAAACGCTAAACCCGATTGTTTATCAACACCAGTCATAACAATGCGGTCACGCGTCCGTTAAGTTTAGCCTAGTACCTACATAACTATGGCTTGGCGTGAGATGACGGGCAACACTGAGGGGCTCAAATAATGATTTTTTTTTCATTAGCGGCAAACCCAGGAATTTACAATTGATTTTTTCTTGTACTAATGAATGCCATCTCACCTTTTCAATCTTTTCGCGGTTAATAAAGCAGATAATATTCTGTCAGTCAGTTATATAAGAAAATGGTCAGTATTACGCCAAAAACTATGTTTAAAAAATGTTGTTAAATCGATCGTCCAGTTGGTTAGTCACATAACTCTGAAATCAAAATAAAAATCTAAATTTGAGTTGAGATTGCAGTTATATAAAAAGTGTGCCCTCCTCTATCTGGTACAATACTCAGATTACTCATAAACACCACCAAATCAATTATATTGCAGAAAAACTTGATGTTGATATTTTCTGGGTCACTAGTTGGATATTTGAAAATATCGTACTAGGATCGTTATACCTCCCTGTGTTATTATATACAAGCTTCTGCCCGCGACTTCGTCTGCGTAGGATTAGTACTTCAAGTAATCTATTTTCTTTTCCTAGGTCCCATCCATGTTTATACCAAAATTCTTAACCTATTTATTTAAAATATGTATAATTCTTGATTCGATTCAAAGTATTAAGCGAGTACTTCAAATAAATTCACTAATTTAAATATTTTCCAAAATATAATTTTTATTTAACAATCATTGTTTTGCAAAATTTCATTCTCAAATTTTGACGTTTTCTATTAAACAATAATTATTATTTTCAATATATTGAAATTAAATAGCTAGCTTTATAAATTATAGCCTATATGTTATTCTGACGTATGAGCTATATTATTGTAAAGTTTTATTAAAATCCATTCAGTAGTAATTAAAGAGTAACAAACATACATACATCCATACAAACTTTCGCGTTTATAATATTAGTAAGATCATATTTAATAATATGTCAAGCACAGTCGCGTGCAAGTAATAGTTGATTTATGGTCAACATTCGAATATTGCTTTCCTCTCTATCTTTGTCGCAAAACTTAGTATTTGAAGATATCTGACTAATTAACACGAAATACCATTGTACCTACTTATAATTTATAATTACGATGGGTTCGGTTTAATTATCGAAACAATAGCCACAATATATTATTGGAATACATTCACATCATATAAAATATAAACCAACCGTAATAAATCCTAAATTCCCATATATTTCAGGCGGCCATGTTGGTACTGACGTGTCACACTTTCCGCCCTTTTCACTTAGGAAATCCCGCCTAAATCCGAGCGTGGCTTCTGTCACGGCCATTACAATATTACAAACGCTTCTCATAATATCGCAGTGCGCATGACAGCCGAATAAATTATTCCGCCGTGATAATTATTTATTATTATTGTCGTTATAAATTCCCTGTGTGGGTTTTGTCTGCGCGCGTTTTCGCGGTTATTATCCCGGCGTTGTTTGATTGTTCCCTGGCGGCGGACACGCGCACTCTTTCAAATTTCAAAATTGGAACACCGATTGGGGATGCCAGATGTCAAAATGTCACGGCGCTACAGTCTTACGTAAATATTATTGAAAAGGGATCAAAATCAGATAGAATATGAAAGGAAAATCAACCACAAATTAAAAATCATATTTTACTGCCGTTAAAAGTTCTGTTGTGACTCTATTATTTTACATTAGCCCACACGGGAGGCCCTGAGGAAAAAACACATGTCAACTTTAGGGATGCTGTATGGAGGGCATTTTTAGATAAACGAAGGAGAGGAAGTTTTGGAAAGGAAAAGGGTGTTGGTTATCCAATAAATGGTTCCCGGGGTGGCGGTACCCATACCCGCCTCTTTAATTAGATGTGTTGATAGTGTTGGAGGCCAAACCTGACTACTTAGGGCTAGCGCATACATACAACGTTTGCATCGACTACACTGTTTTGTCGAGTTTTGTACTTCTTGTAATTTCCACACAACTAAACCGTTTAGTTGATGGGGGTGCGCATACAATTGATGCAGTCGATCGTCGATTTTTAATATCTCCTTTGAATCGACCAGTCTTTATTCAGCAACGCTCAAGTCAAGGTGTTACAAACAATGTCAATTAACAAGAAAGTTCTAGTTTGTGCTTTGCTTTATAGACACTTTAAAAGAGAAAAAAAATAAAAGATCGACTGTTGAGCAGTGGCGGTTCGAGATCTTTTTAACGGGGGGTTCAGAAATTCAAGAGAAGATATAATATTGTCTAATCAAAATTTACTCTTGTCACACAAATTAAATAAAGTTAGTGGAGGGGTACCTAAGTAGTAAGTAGGTACTATTGTTTTTAAATAACTTTATACTCCTCGACACAATTATTAAACAACCAAAATGGTTTTAGAGGATTTAAATTATTTAATGGTTTTTACAACACTCAATGTACGTTGCTAATTATTATTGTTTTTTTTTAATAAGAAAAATTGCAAATAAAGGTGGCCACGAAATAAAATTAGCTTTTTTCACTTACACAAAAAATCCATTATACACGTATACAAAAAATAATTATATTTAATTTCCAAACTTTTTTCATAAGCATATAACACTGTATTTCGTCATTGTGTGAAAAAATTAGGACAGAATATTTGCGACAACCGATAAACGCAACCACTTTCAATTTGAAAGCCGAAACAATACTAGGAAAGCTCCACACAAAATTGCATAACTAGCGACGTTGTTTGCCGAAACTTTAGTAAATGTACTCGTAACTAAGGGACATAACGACTTATCTATTAAAAAAATACGAAAACAGAAGTCAAAATCGGTCCACTTCAATAGTAAATTTACAAATGCCATTAGTAAACGGTTGGAGAAATGCAGAAACAAGAAAATAAAAAATGTAAAAAAATGACTACAAAGTTAAATACCATAATATATAACATTTAACTTGCATCGGTCGGTGCAAAAGTCGACCGTCAGCCGGTCATCCTGCGACAATCTCGGGCTTCGTTTCGGCGAGACTCGTCAAGGTTCGGAGGTCACGTGACATCTTGACTCGTGAGCAGCGCACCAAGCTGGGTTAATTTTGCGTAGTTGTGTCCATTCTACCGTCACAGCGATTCGTATCGGCTATGATTTTTTCGTATGGACAAATGTGTGCGGATCGCAACGCGCACAAAATGGGAATAGATAGGTACCGTATTTTCCGGTGGCGAGAGTTATAAAGACGGAATTTTAATGTCGAGTTTTCCATGATGCGCTTATATTACTATACAACAAGATTGTTTTATTTTATCATCTTTTTAATGGGGGTTCACCGCACAACCGCACTTTAGAGAAAACCGCCACTGCTGTTGAGTCGATGGTATGTGCACATCAATACAATGCAATACAAATTGATCGTTTGATCGATAGTTGTCCAACTTTTTAATCAAAAGTAGTCGAACAACATATATTCCTATAAACATATGATACAACAACAAAATAGTTGTTCAACGAAAAGTTGTACGTATGCGCTAGCCCTTAATTGGACGGACAAAATTGGAAACTATTTTTTCAATTCATGTTTCATCTAAATATAATACATCAATGGGTGAAACACAGTACTGCATATGACATTTAAGCAAAGAATGATCAGACATTTGGAAAATATAATGCATGCGCCGCACGTGGCGTTTATCGCATTCTCTTCCAAAAGCTGGGTGTAGGTGAAAATGTAGAAGGTATAATGTAAGTAAATGCAGCTTGCAATGAACTGGATCAAGAAAGAGACCTAGTTATATGTAGGTACGTCACATTTTATACACAGCTGATATTCGACTTAGAGAACTGGTTGCTTTTACGACCTTTTTACGTTCTGGTGTTCTGCAGCTCTCAAGTAAAATTATTTAACGACCTTACTCTTGACCTACAATACGTATATGGGTCTCCAGGTTCACCGTTCCATTCCCCAAAAAGATCCTCCACCACACCCAAAGATGACATATGGATAATTGTAATCAAATATAAGAGAAGAAGATGGGGAGTACCTACCTACCTACCTTGGATGACGATGAATTTTGTGAAAATCTATCTTTTATCATAAAAAAATCAATTGAACGCACAAAAAATATCTAGGTCAATGTAGAAATTTAACATTTTGACACTGGAAACGTTTCACACCGAAACATTGCTCTCGTCCACTTATTTTACTATCACGTGTTTTAGCAAAAATAATATAGTAAACAAAAAAAATACATCAACATCACTAGAAAATGGCACATCGAATAAATGTTGCCATCTACTTGCGTACTTACCGGTACGTACAAACAATTTTCCTTATTAACTTATTATTTTAATATTTAATAAGTACTTAGTTAGGTAGGCACTTAAGGCACTTGGGTGACACCTCCTTCACTTGTCGGCAAACACACTCGGCTGTGTTTAGTGCCTTCGAAATAGTTTCCAGTTTCGAGATGACGAAATGTATTTGTGTTACATCAAACATTGTGTAACTTTAGGATTGTTAAATTGAATTGATTGAGAGCTAAATCCTACCTACAAAAGTAGCTGCCCATATGACTTTATAGATTTCATACGTTGAATGTTGATTAAGAGGAACATAAACGCCAGAAATATTTGACTTCTTATCTCTTTAGAACTCCGCATGTTTTAGAAAAAGTCAAAAATAATCTTAGCCATAAAGGGGTATTTTTTAACAGTTGTTTCTTATATAACTTCATATTTATGTAATGAAAATACAAATTATTTAGTAATTAAAGCTTATATCTTTTGTAACGTACTTAATTAATAATTAAATCTTAATTCCAATGAATAGAAATGGGAGAAAAAGCTTCAGTGTATCCAAAGTATATTTTTTTCATATTCATAATGTAAACCGATTCGCAGTAATGACAGGATTGGGCAGTATTTGAATTACTTGTAATTGAAATACGTATTTGAAATAAAAATACGTATTTGGTATTTATATTTCAATTTCTTCCTAAAAATGTAATTTGTATTTGGTATTTCAAATACCTGATGCTGAAGTATTTTGTAATTGGTATTTCAAATACTCATGGCTTCAAAATACATTGTATTTGGACTTATGATGATAAGATAAATAATGGAGTTAGAGTTATGTCAGCTTTCGATAAAAGTATAGAGTTTACCATTCTTGAAACCTATCCAAATACAAAAAAGGTGTTATTGAGTAAGTATACATCAATGTTAAATTAAACAAATATACTATTATATGTGGTTGATACAAAGTCATTTGTTTAATTTAATTCAAAATAACGCCACAAAGTAATTTTGCGAAGTTTGAAGAAATATATCAATGTGTTCATACAATTTAACACCAATTTGTGCTCATCAGGACCTGTAGAAAGTCATTTTCTTTAGCAGGTTTTATTCATTCCCCACCAAGAAACCGTTTATATGATGATGCATTTAAAAATCTAATGTTTATAAAAAGAAATTCTTATTTTACTGATAAATAGGATTAGTTTCTATTTACATTACCTAATAACCGGGTCCTATACCACAAAACTTTACAAGTCTACGAAGTGCTTATCATGGATGTGTTTTTTGAACAATATGATTAGTTAATTTTTGTACGTCTCTGCTTCGCTCTGCTCAGCTTTGCTTTTATGGAAACGTACTCTTAGATAAGGATACTTACGACAATTTATTGCAATCAACGGTTCTGAAAGTATTTTGTATTTTAAATAAAAATGGTTAAAATACTGTATTTTGTATTTCAAATACACAACTTGAGAGTATTTTGTATTTTAAATACAGGACTTGAAAGTATTTTGTAATTTGTATTTTAATTACAGCAAAGCATGTGTTTTGCGTAAGACTGAGTAATGATAAATTTAAATAGTCAGATTTGGCGTATAACTTTGTTGATTAATGTTAGTGAATGTTGGCGAATGCTGTTGAATGTTAAAAGTTGTTAAATGTAGTTTAATATTGCTGAAAATAGTTTAATGTTATTGAAGGTGACCCTACAGTTGTTACACCGACAGTTAACCACCCGAAATGGTATTATTATAAAATTATAATTTTTGTGCTTTATTTACTAGTTTCAAACCTAAAATCGACATCTAAAATACCTCTAATATTAAGTTACATATAGACAAGTAGTTTTTTCCTGCATTTTAATGAAAATGTTTTATACGGGTTTATGGGGTGAGGTCTGACTAGGTCTTGGCAGCGGATGCTTTTGCCCACCCACTGCTTGGCGGGCGGGATTGAGGGAGACCTTTTTGACCTCTCCAGCGGACTCGTTGATTGATACGTTCGTCACTCCTAATCACATTGACTTCCTTCCTACCCACCTCTCATACCCTTTTCGTCTCCTTCCTTTCCCTAAAAAGCTCAGCCAATTTCCTTTCCCCTACCAAAATTGCTCCAATCATTTTTAATTTAATTTGCTGACTATTATAACAAAGTCATTTATGTGCCGCGAGCAATCTCGCTACAGCCTTCATGTTAATCAATGATAAAAATCCATGCTGGCTTTATTGCCGTGGTTTCTTTAAGGTACGATTAGATAAGACTTCTCCTTTAATATTACTGTAATGAATTATTATAAGTATGCCTGATAACGGGGTGGCAATGACGCACCCCGCAAGCACCCTCCCCCTCGCCCACACAGCATCCCTAAAGATGGCATAGATCCTGAGGATTTATTTGTGTTCTGAGCATAATTAAAAAAAAAAGAAAATTATGAATTTCAAATGGGTTGGCGATACAGTGGGTTTATCAGGCAAGTCTAAGAGAGACGGCGGGCATACCAAATGGGCTAGAACCAAAATATATCTACCAAATCAATGGAGACATTGGTTTACATTCAAAGCTATATATGAAGGGCATATCTTCTTTATTCTATGCTTCCAAAATTCTTAAACCCGAAAAGACAAAGGGCGCGAAATCTCCTTTGCGCGCGAAACCAACAAGTCTATCTGCGGAACATCTCGGGAGATGAGATCCCTTCCATTTAACTAATATAAAGTCTCGGCCGGAGTGCTTGGCAAACAAACGCCACGTTTCCATTACATATTTTTGTTACAACTTAATACAGTTCCTCCCTTCTCTTTAATACGGCAAATGTTTGCAGCCCTCTCAAAATGAGTCCCCGCCGACACGAGCGACAGTCATTCCCGAACCAAATGTAGATTGTAGATGTTATTACGGTATATTTGCACTTTTACCATAGACAGCAATCATTTTAGATGTGTAATGGAGGCCGTACTCCTTCTTTGTTTTTCTATGGAGTAATATTTATCGAATAAATACGAATATCTACAATACTGTGCGCTCAACCGGCATATTGTTTGCGTAGCGGATCAAATGCGATGTTTTAGGGAAGCAAAATATAAAAATGTGGAGTATTTAGCAAAGGTTTAATAAATATGCTGCCATTAATATACAGATACATTTTTGTTACAGTGTTATATTACATAACGATGAGGAATAACGCCATTTTTAGCTTAGATAAATGTAATGTCCTTGAAAGACACGTAGTTTTAGCCGTTTTTGATAGATGCCGCTAAGCTTAGAGCTTATGTCAAGTTCCGACAGATAATAATCATAATAATTGGATGACTTATATAGCGCCGTTTTTGTGAAAAATCACCTCAGGGGCGCTGTACAGATTTCAATACATTTCTACAATCTTACTTCTAACTACACACTAAACAAAGATAAAAAACCTATGGCTAGAAGTCCAGTAGTAAGATTTTTCACGATTTCTGTAATTATCTCAGCTTATTTAAGCATAGACGAAGAAAAATCAGCTGTCATCGCAGTTATCTGTCGCTAGCAAATTGAAAAAACAAAAAAACAAAAAATAGAAAACTGACAACAAAACTGGTGCAACCAAACTGGCAACGGCCGGCCAGGGCAACTAGCAAGGCGAGTCGCGAATCACTGCTTGCATTGCCATTGAACGCAAGTTTTTGAGAAATTGTGTAGTGTGCGGGCCATCACATTGACATACAAAGGATAGCGAGTTTAGTTGCAAACTGTTTTTTTCAGTTGCCTCGTCAGCGGTGGCACTAAGCCAGGTTCTCTCGACCGCAGTGGGAGGGATGGATTTACACGTCCGTGACCCCTTGACACACTGACCCTCCAGATTCCTATCAACACCTCATATCCTTTTTCTTCTCAGAACTCAGAACAGGATCCCCAAAGATGACATAGGCCCTGTGTGCAGCCAATGTAAAAAAAATACATCTGGTCCATTCTATGATCTATGTATTCCATAGAATCTATGAAATAGATAAAGAGAACAGAATTTTCTATGGAACCTTAGGCGCTCCGCCCACTGAGGCAACTGAAAACCAACTAAAACCGTCTGTTTCTCTGTCTTGATTGGTCAAAAAGCTTGGTTAACCATAGAAGAAGAACAATCAGCTGACAGTTGGCAACTATCAATGGCCGCCCAGGGCAACCAGTAGAGCAAGTCGCCTGAGTGGGCGGAGGCGCTTAAGCGCCTCCGCCCACTCAGGCAACTGAACACTTTCAACTGCCAACTGTCTTTGTATGACAATGTGATGGCCCGCACACTTCACAATCACACAAAACCCCGTTGTCAATGGTAACGCAAGCGGTGACTTGCGACTTGCTCTACTGGTTGCCCTGGGCGGCCATTGATAGTTGCCAACTGTCAGCTGATTGTTCTTCTTCTATGGTTAACCAGCTTTTTGACCAATCAAGACAGAGAAACAGCCGGATTTAGTTGGTTTTCAGTTGCCTCAGTGGGCGGAGCGCCTAAGTTGAGTAGACTTCAACTTTCGTTCAATAAATTGACCATAGATTGTTAAAGAATAGATCAGATGAAAACGCGGCAATATTTGAAATATTGTTTTTTACTAAATTTTTTTTAAATGTTTATGGTTTATATTAGGTAGGTATTTAAGTACCTATTTACAAATCTTAATATTTCAGAGGAAATTTTGGTTTAGATTTATTAAATGAGAGAAAATTAGAAATATACTTTTTTGGATGTGATATCTACTGTTTACCGAACTATTATTTTCAGTGGCGGCTCGTGACTATTGGCTAGAGTGCTAATTTTAACAAAAATGGCATTATTGATGTCGTTGTAGCCGAAAAGTAATTTTTTTTTCGATATTTTTTTTGTGTAAATATTTTACACACAGCAAAACTGAAATTTCCTGAAAATCTTCATACAAAAAAAAATCGAAAAAAAATTTTTTTTTCGGCTACAACGACATCAATAATGCCATTTTTTGTTAATATTACGACTCTAGCTCACCAAAAGTCACGAGCCGCCACTGATTAGTTTGCAGTGTTTTCTATCGTAAACCAAACAAGGCTGAGTGCAGACCTCTGCATATTTACTTATTATTTGGTTTTATTGTGTGAAAATAATTCATGTAAAATGTCATAGTTTTGAAATGAATGTCAACAGGATGGTGTACCAATATATTCAGAACTTTTTCTAAGTGACTTCCTAGCACCTAATAACAACATGTCCTTTAAAATGCAAATTGCAGACATTCGAATTTCACCTCGAATCTGCACAAACAAACACTGCGTGCGTGATGCAATTTCCACAAACTCTGCAGCAAAGATAATATTCAATATCAGTAATTTCACCATTCAAATCAAATGTCAACGAGTTGGCGGTTCAAGTAACGAGCAAAAGCTATGAATAGTAGCTACACTCTGTACTGGTATAGGCTGTCGAGTGCGAGGCAGAAATGGCCATGTGAATGTAAAATGTGGAAGCCGAGACCTGGCGTGCTTCTAGCCTCTAGTTCCTAGGGCCCTCCAAAGTAGCAGTAAAAAGAGTGGCAAAAGTGTTACATTACACTCGGAGTTTTCATTATTGAAAGGAAATGCAGCGGAGAACTCGGCGTGTGCAATTAACAACGTGTTCTCTCGATGTGCGTATTTGATTTCGTCTTCGTTGTAAGGAGTACCTTCATAACATAGTTTGTTTCGAAACCGAGTGCAAATAAACCAATTGAATTGGCGTATTTGCGCAGATCTCGTCATTCAGCGGAAAATATCGGAAATTATTATTGAATGTAATACATCAGTTCAATAGAGGTAAGAATCTTCACTTAGCATAGGCGTGCCGTGAGTAATTTTACTGATTTAACTTTAAAATATATACAGCTAAGTACTCTTTTATTCTCTATCGGGGCATAAATAAGGCAAACTTTAAACAGGTTTAGTTTTTATAATATTTAAAATTTTCACGTCCAAAAGTGTATTCGTGATTATATTTTAGGTTATTATGCCGTGAAGCGCCTCCTCCTTCTTTAGCCAACGTTTCTTGACCTTCAAAACAAAAGAAAGGTGATTATCTACATGAGATTTTGAAAAACCACGCAAATCCCTTTTCCCATCCCTAAATGCAGAATTTTGACATTTTGACAATTCTTGATTATATTTTTTATACTTGACTGTTAAAATAGGAGGAAAATTATTGACTACATCTGATTTCGAAAAACTCTGTTTTTCCCCGCTAAGGCCGGGACTAACAGCTAGGATAAATCATAAAGCTTGGCACTACAGAAGGCCCGGTTCGTGCGTACGTCATCGACGATCGTCATAAAATGCTTGCTTAAAATCTTCCTTCTCACACGTTTAGTATGAAAACGAGAAAGAAAATATTAGAAATTCGAATGTCTTTAATCATATTCACATGGAAATTTCGTCAACTTACCTACGTTTCTTTCAAATCGTAGAACTTATATGGTAAACATTGCCACTCGTAAAAATAATAAAAAAAACTTTAATTTCAAAAACGCACTCGCATGGCAATAAAATTTGCACAGTATGGGGAGAAATGTAACTTTAACGGTATAAATCAAAACGTAGCAACTGACATAGCAGATCTGAAAATAATGTGTGTTCTGACTAGTAATGGATAGCGGACTGACCTGTGTGGGGGTGAGGTGGATGAGGGAGGCGAGGTGCTCCCTCTCGGGAGCAGACAGGTACTTTTGTTGCTTAAACCGCCTTTCCAATTCGTAGACCTGAAATTTAAAAAAAAAGTGTTATTGTATAATTTTTATAAATACAGTAACTTTAACAATGAAAACACTGATTACCTAAAAATATTTTTGTGGCGTGTAAGGCGCTCCGCTGACGAGGCAACTGAAAACAAACTAAAACCAGCTGGTTTCTATGTCTTGATTGGTCAAAAAGCTTATTTAACCATAGACGAAGAACAATCAGCTGACAGCTGGCAACCAGCAACGGCCGGCCAAGGCAATCAGCAGTCCGAGTCGCGAGTCACCGCTTGCGTTACCATTGACAACGGGGTTTTGTGTGATTGTGAAGTGTGCGGGCCATCACATTGTCATACAAAGACAATTGCCAGTTGGCAGTTTTCAGTTGCTTCAGTGAGCGGATCGCCTAAAGCCGAGATCTCAACTGATAGAATTTATCAAATAAATCCGCGAGAACGGGCTTTTATATGTAATACACACCCAAAGTTGAATGGGCTTCAACTTTCGTTCTATAAATTAACCATAAATATCTACTCATAGAACAGATTAGACGGGGCCAACTCATAAAGAGAATCTTTAATTGTTTGTGTGTGCATTTTTCAGAATTATTGTTTTGTAGAGGAAAAAAGTTAATAATATAAAAAAAATTAAACAACAGTCTGATATTATGAACGTACTCAAAACCTAATACCTTAAGTAGAAATAAAATTACATTGATTGTTAAACTTTACATGGTGAATAAAATGAGAAATAACTCTGTCCAATGAAAAAACAATACATTTCTGAATGCTAGTGGAAAAACAAATGAGAACAAAAATAATAAAATTAACACTTTATTATTGGTGAAAATAAATGAAAATAACTCAGGTACGCGGCATACGTCATTCCTATGTCTACCTACGTTAAATTATCGTGAAAACAAGCTTATGTGTCCAAGCGGTTAACCAATAACTGGCATAGCCAAATTAACTCCCAGATTCAATCACTGGCCGAATTTGAAAAATACATGACAAAAACACTACGACTCTTTTTCAAAATCTGTTCCCATGATGGATTTATTTGTATATTTATTATCAAATTTGTTCACAAACTATAGTATCTACTATAATCCAATAACCACATAGTACAAAGCATAATATAATATAATATGAACTGAAAAACCAATAGAAGTGAACGAAAATAATGGTAGGTACGTAGCTATATATTAGCTGCACCTGATTAAAGCAATGACAATTTGCACAAAAACATACAGGTTTTGATGATATAGGTATGTGATTCATGCAATATCATAAGTTTTTCTAGTTATATTATAGCTCCTGAGGTGCTAGCATGGTCGATTGATAAGGATCGGTAGGGTGATTGTCGATAACTTCTCACCGTTTTCTAGGACTACAGCAGATCGCTAACGTACAAACAACAGTTGATATCGAATATATTAAGGACACTTAGTCATTGTGAACTGTCACCTATTCGTTTGCGATCTGCAGTTGTCCTAGGGAACGATGAGAAGTTACCGACAATCGGTCGGTAACTTCACATCGATCGACCATGCTAGCAGCACCCCTGGGTAGATCTACTAGGTTAATTTTACAAATTAAGACAGCGTTATGAAAAATATTGTAATATGGTAGCGCTATTAGACATTTTTTAATTGATTCAGTTATTGGAGCCCTATCGGGTTTCGAGTACGTCACTCTACCTACAAACGAAAAATATGATTCAAATCTTTAAATTGTTGACTTAAAAATACGATGCAGGGAATGATTAAATTGTTCATCCATCTGTTAAAAACTCTCCTTCCCTTTTCACCTGCAATTGAGTGACCAGGGGCAGTTGGCCGCTTCACCCCGGGGATTCCTACTTGTCCAATTACATCACACAAAGACCAAAGGGCAATTTTAAATTACAAGGGTGAAAAAAAAAACGTTTAAAAAAGTATTACTTATAGAGGAGAAATGTTTTCCGGAATTAGACGAAGTGAGAAAGAGGGAAAGGAAAGAGAAAAGTATATATAATAAGGATATTCAATTATTGGTCAATACACAAAATTTTGAGGATATCTGTAATATGGGAGGCGGGTATGGGTACCGCCGCCCTGGGAATTATATACTGGATAACCAACACCCCTGCCATAGGTCACCCTAAGTGGTTGGCTACGTTTGGTCATCAGGGGAGTTTTGTCTAGGTCCAATATTATATTATTGTCAATATGATGTAAATAATAAGTTGTGGTAAGAAAGGTCCCAAATAACTTTCTAATAAATTTTGCACTCTCTCCATTCACTATTGAAGTTATATAAAATGAGGTGTGTAAAAGCAAAGGCAGCAATCTTCATTTCGGACAGATTGCTATGTTTCTTTTTGAAATGACCTGGAGATTGCTCTCTTTGCTTTTAAATTCAATATACATACTTATATTTTATACACGTATATTACATACAATATTTTTTTATAATATTGTACGTAAAAGCGAAGATAGCAATCTATATGTCATTTCAAAAGCAAACATAGCAATCTGGCCAAAATGGAGATTGCTGGCTTTGCTTTTACACACCTCAAATGATCAAAATTTCATGTTATTCAGATACTAGATTTAGACATATATAATAGTTGTTGTGTTAATTTAAACATTTTTTAGACCCTCGACAATTAAAATGTTGACGGAAAAAGGCTATATTTACGGACAATCTGATAATTTTCCAGTGCTTGATACCGAAACGTCATGTTTTTCAAATATAATACGGACTATGTAAAAGTGCCGAATTTCATGGAATAAATACAAATAATAATCAAAGCTACTAAGTTAAATCGTCGTATTACTTGTTTTTGAAAGTCGTAGTCAGCTGTAAAAAAATATTTGGGCCTGTTTGAGATTATGTGCATTTGGCCTGTTTGATTTAAAAGCATACTCTCTTATATTTTCAGTTCGGCCAGAACATCTTACGGTGACAGTGCTATTGGACAAGTACAATTGAAACGAGAAGGGGATTTGTGATTTGTGCACCTTTAGAGCAAAAGTCACGGCTGAACACGAACTTAGAAGCCCAGCTTACGATGTCATTTGTATTTGCAATGAATAACAAAAATAATAATGTATTTGTATACAATAACAGTAGCGATGACATGTTGACATTTTACCTAATGTTTTTCTGTGTTAAAATCTGTTAATCTTGAATAAAAAAACGCCTAAAAATCATTCCTCCTTTGATTTTTTCATTCAAAATGACAACACCTGTTGAAAAACAATAAATTTTTTGGAGAGTGATGACACGATCACACGATCCACCACAGATACGGTGGTTTTCTAAGTTAGGTTATTTAAGTTAAAATTACAATTACAAAAAAAAAATCAAAAATTGAACTGGAGTTCCTTATTAAGAGATACGTATTTAAGTAGCTACTTACAAATCTTACGATTTCCGAGAAAAAAATGGTTATAATTTATTAAATAAGAGAAAATTAGATGCATAATTTTTATACTTATTTATTTATTTATTTCTACGGTAGAATATACCATAAACAGTAGTTACATGAAACAATTAGAACCATAAGAAAATATTAGCAATCATTTTAAATAAAGAATAACAAATTAACTGTGGCATTTGATTGTGAAGTGACATCAAGAGATCATGAAGTGATGAGCAAGAGAATATATCAAATTATAACAAATATATCCATATTCTATAGTATAAATAAGGTAAACTTAGATTGAATTAATATTGATCGAAAATATAAGATAGCATAGCCCTCTTGTATCTACTTTCCGTGCAGTTAAATATATCCGCTACATCAGCGTATATATTACTAACTGCATGCAACCTAGGTACAAGTGAGTTTTTGGAATACGCAGTCCTGGTGTTGTTGCATTTAAACAGGACTTTAGACCGAGTAGCTCTCGTAGGTATATGAAGTTCAATGAGGTTAGTTAAATCGGGACTGTCTATACTACCATTTACAATTTTAAATATACGCGAGGTCTACTCTTCATAGACTAAACTATTAGTTTATTCTTTTTTTTTATTTTTTATTTATTTACAATTAAACATTGTAACACAATATTTTTAGGTTATAAAAATTATTAACATGTGCGGGTAGAATTTGGATGAAGATAAATTACTGAAATGAAACAATTAATTAACCATCCTTTAAATAGTTATATTTATTTTAAAAACACACAGAATGGAATGATAATGATCAATTATTTTAAAACTTGAGACTCATTATAAATTTATATCTAGGGTCATGTAAAAATAACGACAGTAGTCGCCATTTTTATGGTTTGCAAATGAAAACTGAATCTAAAATAGGGAAGACATCTGGAAGAACTAATATATTATATATCTAAGGGGCGCCAGCTCAGTTAGATACATACTGAACACATTTATAAATTAAAACAGTAATTCCCTAAGAATTTATCTAAATTTACAATCTCTAATTTCTAAATACATATATCTACCGGTTACATGAAATAATAAAATAATGTAAGCACTTGTTGTTTTAGATAAACATTAACCCCACAAAGGCATTCATATCTCCCGGACAAACAGCGTGTAATTATAATTTAATTTCCATGCTATTTAATTAGGGGAGCGCTTCCATTAACAGTGCCTACACAGGCAACACACAGACACACAGACATACAGTATACTGATGGGTTGGAAGGTACCAACAAGTGGCTTCTAACAGAGAACTGGGGCAGGGATACGCGCACTGCTTCAAAATAATTAATCTGGTATTCTAAAATTAATTATAATAATATTCTCTTCTTCTTCCTTGCACTGTCCCAACTCATTGCCTAGGTAGGCTGTTGTGGTCGGCTCTCCTCGTTCTCAGGTTGTAGCTTCTTCGGTTCTGGGTATCGCTTTCATCCAGGCCGTTTCTACTTAGGATTTTGGAGCATTGAATCATCCAGGAGTTCTTTGGTCTTCCTCTGGATGACTGTCGATGAAGCTCCATTGACATTGCCTGCCTCACTGTGTGGTCTGGTGGTCTCCGTTTTATGTGACCATACCATCTCAACTGTCGTTCCTCTAGCTTACTGTTTATGTCCGTGACACCCAGGCTACCACGAATGCATGAACTTTTAATTTTATCTTTTAGTGACACTCCTGCCGACCATCTAAGCATTCGCATTTCTGCTGATTCAAGTTGCCTGGTGTAGGAGTTGTACATGGTCCAGCATTCGGAGCCATACATTATTAATTATAATAATATTGTTACCAATAAAAATATATGAGTGTGTCTAACAACGCGCGGTTGAAGTAAAACTTATCATTGAAGAAGAAGATAACAATAATAATCTAATTTTTTTAAATTTGAAAATGAACAAGACACAGAAAAATGATAAAAGATAACGGTCGCAATTGGGACTCGAACCCAGAACCTTAAGTCTTACCGGGACATACACCTCTACCAATTGGGCTACTGCGATCTATATATTATTATTGTTATCTTCTTCTTCAATGATATATTACATTGATGGGAATAACCTTCAAAAGTTAAAAAGAGAGTTTTTCTTATAAAAATATGAAGTAAAACTTCTTTGAATGCTGTGGCAAGTATTTCTAAAACGGTACAAGTTCTGCTATATGTGTTTGTTTTTATTTTTAAAGGGTTCTTTCTTCGCTAGAATATATTTTTTTATTATTTTCCGAAACTTGGGTGAAAAATCAAGAGACAATTTATAATCACAATTTTTATTGCATTTCTGACATTCATGTCTACCGATGACACAGCTACACCACCGGCTGTATAATTTTTTTAGTTTATGTATCCGTGTGTAATTCTGGCACGAGAAATTCTGTGCCTTACGGGATAAACTACGTACGCCCACTTTTTGCTGTTTTTTAGTTGAATATGCAGAAAAATTTCATGTATTTCATTACATTATTTTTTGTATTGTTATTAACTAATTTAACCAATTACAAAACCACTGTAGTCCGATTTACTTTAGAGGATAAACCAGAATATATTCATAAATTGACATATTTGTATTAACTTTGGCCTTTAAAACGAATGAAATTATAAAATATAGCGTTCACAGATCTTAATTATTGCAGTAAGTAAAAATTTATAGACCTTCAAACATTCAATTCACAAACACAAAAATAGCTTTCCCGAACAAAAGTCCAAAGTTGACTCTTGGTTTATCCTAAGGTACAGAATAATTTCATTGTGTAATCTGAAAAAGGGTAGGTAAGAACTAAGCATAAACTGTTTTGATTCGCATACCATAGTTTACGGACCTCTGTCTTAAATTCAATATAGGTAGAAACAAGGTGCTAGGTAGGTCAGGAGTAGTATATATATTATATACTATGGGGAGAGTATTATTTGTCTTACTGGCAGCACTTAGCCTCTCGCCGTATCATGGCGGGGATTGTATTCCAAAATTAAACTGACTTGGCGATTAGGAGTTAGTTCCCGCGCAAACATCGGCGGGCCATGAATACATTAGTGAGGGGATTATTTCTAGGGAGGAGGTACCCAAATAGGTACTTATTTAAGCAAGGTTCCTTCCCGCCCACAAGGAAGAAATAAAACGGGAGTTATGCAAATCATTGTCGATTTTTAAATAGGTTAACTATAAATTTCAATTATAATAAATATTATATTTTGCCTTTGTTATAAGTAAACATGAATACAATTCACCCGCCTGGAATGCACATTATAATTTTCATGTACAGGCTATTGAAAAAATACAAAATAAATTCTTACGTTCCATAAGTTTTAAAATGGCATGGCATGTCCGGGGCATTTGTCATTCCTATGTCTACCTACATTAAATTGTCGTGAAAACGAGCTTATGTGCCCAAGCGTGCTACAAAACTTTTTTACATGATATTTAGGCTTAAATTGCCAGACAGAAGTATTTTCACATAGCACAGAATTGGTTGCACGATAAGCTTTCGCATTCCACTACGTAATATTAGAAGTCGGTATTTATTTCAGTGTAAAAATTCTAGAACTAAATAATTCGTAAATAGTATTCCTCTTTGCCCACAATATTAATTAATGGAGGGAAATAATTATAACAAGTCAGTGGACATCTTCAATTTACCATTAAACAAATACAAAATGTTGTTACTGAAGCAGTTCAGTTTTGTACAATAAATACCCCTAAGGCGATCCGCTCACTGAGGCAACTGAAAACTCTCAACTGGAAACTGTTTTTGTATGACAATGTGATGGCCCGCACACTACACAATCACTCAAAAACCTGTTGTCGATGGTAACGCAAGCGGTGACTCGCGACTCGCACTGCTGATTGCCGTGGTCGGCCGTTGCTAGCTGCCAGCTGTCAGCTGATTGTTCTTCGTCTATGGTTAAACAAGCTTTTTGACCAATCAAGACATAGAAATCAGCCGTTTTTATTTTAGTTTCAGTTACCTCGTCAGCGGAGCGCCTTAAAGAGCGTTAGTAAATAAAAAATGAGATAAAATCGTAAAAAAATGTTTCGATTTTGTTTCTGATTAACTCCGGTTCAACGAAAATTGAGGTTTTCAAATTTGGAGCTGTTTGTTTGAACAAATTCAGAAAAACGATAAATGTGTAAAAGAATGGAAATCGGAAAACTCAGCACAGGACAAATCAACATTTTTATACCTTTTTTTTCTTTATTCATGAAATATTTGTGTATACAGTATAGGTACAACATACTTATTAAAAGTGATAGAAAACTAGGTTACGTTAGGTTAGATTTTAATAGAATAATTTTTTCGTCGCTTTTTATGACTGTATATCACTTTACAAATATGTGTTGATTTTCCACCGAGCAATATTTTTAAAACAAAATTATCTAATTGCCATTTAATTCCCTTCCCCTCCCCACTAGCTTTTTTTTTCATGCGTGTGGGTATCAATTGCTCTCAACCGTCTGGGGTCAGTGAAACAATGGCATCCCCAATTGGGGTATGTTGTAAGGATAAAAGTAGAGGGAGGAGGGAGGCAGCGAAGTACCTGGCTATTCAAATCTGGTCACTATTGTCACCAAGCACGGCTAAAGTCATTTCTAGCATCGTTCTAATTCTGAATGGTGGTGATGTACCAGTGTTTGCTCTTAATCCACCGAGCTACGGCGGGTTACCTCTTACCCGCCAAATGATTCAATATATACTAGTGTTTCATTCAACAACTACCGCTTATTATATTTTTTCAACCGCAAACAACCAACTTTATTTTTATATGAGAAAGGCATTGTAAGTGCTAAGGTTCGAGTCCCGTCGGCGGCATGTATCTTTTCTTGGAAGATTGTTTCAATGTGGATGAATGTTTCAGGCTGATAATTATTGCTTATTGGAAGTTTATTATTCTTAAATAAAACCTAAGAACTATTAGCATTATCCTCGTATTTATTTACCCATTAGAAATCAATCCTGAAGATTAAAAAAATATTTTGATAACCTTCAGTATTTCTTTAACAATGTTGTAAAACAAAAGAAACGATGTCCGAAGACTAGATCTGAATAGCTAGGTACTTCCCCATCTTCCTCTTCCCCATCTCCTTCCCTTCCCCACTTACCTTCAGCCTCATAAAATACCCCAATTGGGGATGCCA
Source organism: Limnephilus auricula (assembly GCA_951813805.1). Classification (NCBI taxonomy): domain Eukaryota; kingdom Metazoa; phylum Arthropoda; class Insecta; order Trichoptera; family Limnephilidae; genus Limnephilus; species Limnephilus auricula. The sequence goes on from OX638404.1 coordinate 31,907,519, forward strand.
TATTCTTACTGGCTCCAGACGGGAGCAGTTGGGACTCTCGTGAGGTATGCACTATAAAAATAAAAAAAGTTTTTTTAACCGACTTCAACACGCTTTGGCTTCGAATTCTCAATTGTGAAATAATCATTAATTGTTTTTTTTAATAAAAGCCTAAAACGTAACACGCTGTATGAAAGTTTTGCATCTGTGTGAGTGTGATGAAACCAACTTAACTTGCTAGACCTATACTTAGATAGTGTCTCGGATAAATATTATATGCGATTTTATTTATGTGAAAACACCTATTGACCTTTTTGTAAAAGTCTAAATGAATTTAAATTTATATTACATTGAGGGAATAAACTTCAAAAGTTATAAAAAGAGAGTTGTTCTTACATAAATTTAATTCTAATTTTCGTTGGCATGATATATTTCCGCCGGCATAAAAATATAATAAACGTATTGTGACATTTTTAGGAAGTGATTCAATATTTGAACCCCCTTTGCATAAACAAATAAGATAGACATTTGAGTCCTTTCCGCTCTCCGCAGTGCGTTTGTGTGCAAATCCAGCGGACTCTGCAATCCGCACAACGCGGGGCGCTGCAGTAAACAGGGAGGGTGCTCCGCTTGTTTGCCCTGCTCTTCAGGCGCAGTCACCACCCATCGACCCCCACCTCACCCCAGTTCACCCCACACTCCCCCCCAGATTGTAGATTCTAGAGAACTTATAATTTTAATGGAAAGAGAAATATATTTAAAATGGTTACATACTTATCATCGCTTTTTTACTTTCGAAAAAAATTACGGATTTTTTTTTACATTAGATTCACAAAGGAGGCCCTGAGGAAAATAATTTTTAATAATTCACCTATGGCAAAGGTGTTGGCTATCCAATAAATGGTTCTCGGGACGGCGGTATCCATTCCCGCCTCCCAAATTGAACAATGAAAGCATTTTTTTCAATAATCGCAAATTTACTTTGTGGCGTCATTTTTAAATTAATGAAAGAAAACACTTTGTTTACACCACTTAAAAATCATTAAGTAATTGGTTTAATTTACAAAATTATCAACATGTTTCGAAATCAATGATTTCTTCGTCAGGATAAAATGAAAACTAAAAAAAATGACAATAGACAAAGAAGTATAGACAAATTAATACCTACCTATAGACAAAAAACATTTAAAAAGAGGTGATTAATTAGTTAACGTTATCTTTGATTAGCTTTGACAGCCGGCGTAGTCCGGCGGTGGGGAGTTGGACTCCTATTCCGAAGGTCGCGGGTTCGAACCCGGCGTGCGCAAATAAATTTTATTTAATTGATTTGAGTTATTTCACAATTAATTATTTAAAATAATATATAATATATTTGCGGCACGTTCCAGAGTGGACGTTACTCTTAGTGTCGCCCTGGTGTAGGACCATCATTCAGAATTGAAACGTTGCCTGAAATGGCTTTAGCCGTGTTTGGTGGCTAGATCTGAATAGCCATGTACTTCCCCACCTTCCTCTTCCTCGTCTCCTTCCCTTCCCCACTTAGCTTCAGCCTCATAACATACCCCAATTGGGGATGCCATAGTCTCACTGGCTCCAGACTACTGCCAGTTCCAGGCTCCCACTATAAAAAAAAGCTTTCGAATTCCAATACGTAATACTACAATTTTGTTTGTAGTATTAGATACATATCGGGGGGATAATAACAAGGGATTTATTTCAGTATAGAAATTCTGGGGCCAACTACCATATGTATTCCTCTTTGCCCAGAATACTAATGTAGGGAGATAATTATACCAATTCAGTGTACATCTTCAATTTGTCACTCAAGTAATATAAAATGTTTTTACTAAAGCAGTTCAGTTATGTAAAACAAATACTGTATTATTATTACCATTCATATGTAAAAGCCCCTAAAAAGGGCTTTAATAAATAAATAAATAATTAAAAACAAATATAAAAATATTAAATTATTTTAGAATAAGTAATAAATAGTTGCATATATTATTCGCAACTCTATAATTATTCTGTGTTAATTTATAAAAGTTTTTAATTAACATATAATTGAAACTATTACCTAATCCAGTGTTTCTTAACCTGTGACCCCCTGGGGGTCCGCAAACACATGTATATGGGGGTCCGCGGTCTCATCTATGGACTATAATTTTTAAAAGTTATAATCACTTTCCTACACTATCAGCGTTTTTTTAATCCTCTGGTGGAGCTATAACACGGGCATGTGCCAAGTATGGTGGACATAAAATCCATAAATTTTATATTTACTATGCAAAGAATAAAGAAACATTAAAAAAAAGCTATGTTGCCAGCACAAGTACAAGACGAAAGGATTAAACACATCCGTGCAATAAGGTCTTCGTTTCGGGATTACTTTCCAGAACCCAACAAAAATAAAAATAAAATGGATATTAGACCCTTTCAACACAGATGTTACTGACATTATTGGCTGGAAAATAGCATAGCAAAACCAATTAATAAAAATAACTTGTGATTCAGCTTTGAAACGTAATTTCAAAGAATTCTCTTTATCGAGTTTTGGGTGAATCTAAATAAAGATTATAAGGAAATATCAGAAAAAGCACTGAAACTTTTACTGCTTTTCTCAACCACATACTCTGTTGTATATACTAAAAACAAATACAGAAACAGATTACAGGATGAATCCGATTTGAGATTACAACTTAATAGTAGTTAATTTTAAAAAAGCAACACCATCCTTCACATTAATTAACCGTTAAATTATGTGAATGTTTGTGTTGCTGTTGTACGTTAATAATGTATTTATTGTAAAAAAAGTATTTAAGTAGTACTAAAATAAATAGTCCGAAATTTATTGCTTGTTTTTTTTATTGGGAGTCCTTGAAAATTGTGCTGCTTGATTTCTTAGGGGTCCGTGGCTGAAAAAGGTTAAGAAACGCTGACCTAATAATGTAAATAAAATTGTTATTTTATAATTTACATAATTTTTTTTCATGATACCTCTAACTAATTGATCACTCCTCTTTGTAATGTTATTTTATTTGTCTATACTTGATTGTTTATTGTTAGTATTCATTTTATCCTGACTAAGAAACCATTGGTTTCGAAACATGTTGATAATTTTGATTAACTAAGTGGTGACACAAGTGATTGATTAATTTTTATTTAATGAAAACATTTTTATTTTTATGTTGTCATTTTCTACAACGATTTAAAATGTGACATTTTTTATAGGTAGCAAATATTACTATTTTCCTATAATAATTTAATTTTTATATATATTTTTTTATGAACTTAATTTGCCCCGTTATACAATAAAGTGTAATATGCCATCTTCAAAGATCATAGGGCCTGAAACAAAATATTTTCCTCATGGCCTCCGATGTGGATTTAATGTTAAAAAAACATGACTTTGCATAATTTTTAACATTGCTTAGCATAGCATCGCCACACTGCCGCTCGTAATTCCTCCTAAATAAACACGTAGGTATGCAAAGTAACTAGGTTAATGATGATTTATCCACAGCATAGATAAAATCATTCAATTAAATAAATACACAAATCTGATACTAGATTTCTTTCCTCTTAGAAAAAAATAAAGAATCGTGATAATAATTGGCCTCTCGTGGACTTTGTTTCCACAGTTCAAACTGACTTCACTAAACCTCAACAACTAATCAGGGGCTCCATTCTCCAATCGATGCCGCTCACAATCGCGATTCATACAAAATTCGATCCAAAATTACATACGTTGATCAACTTTGTTTTTCTCGAGTTAGTCGAAGATATTAAATTAGATTCCAAAAGTCAAAAGTTATTCCACCCGAACAAAGAGAGGATCGAACCAGTCAACACCGATAAAATTGTAAAAATCTATAGTAAATTGTATCCTAACCTAAGATTGTTTCCCGCGCACTCTTCGAAGATCAGGAATCTATATTTTTTACAAAATAGTTTGAACCGAAATCTTACATATTTTCCTTCGTTTTTAAGCTCTTAAAAAATTATATATGTTTTTCTTTAAGATAGTATCTATACATTCCTTACGCCGAGCCGAAACGATAATTACTCGTATATGAAATTCCCTCAATAAAAATAAATCGCAAAGTATGCCACGGAAATTATTATTTACACGTTTGTTTCTGTTATTTTACAAGTAGGTGTCTCTTTCACAATGTTTCTTTAAATGCTACTTCACAACCCTCACGAGATTTTGGCTAAATTTTAAATGAATCGTGTTTTATCAAACATTTTCCCAATTTTCGCTTGAATATAACCGTTTGTGATATTAGCGCTTTCATTCTTCTTCTTTTAAGGTTTCGTATTATGGCAGATTTACCGCCAATGTTGACTGCAATAGGTAATGCAGAGCAAGCTGAAGCAGTTGCTTTGAGACCAACAAGAACGTTTCGCCGGAGTTTAGATAGTTTTCACAGAAAAATTAACAAATGTTGCTTGAAATAGCTTTAGCCGTGTTTGGGACCAGATCTGAATAGCCAGGTACTTCCCCACCTTCCTCTTACCCATCTGATTCCCCTCCGCATTACCTTCACAACAACATACCCCAATTGGGGATGCCATAGTCTCACTGGCTCCAGACGGGAGCAGTTGGGACTCTTGTGCGGTATATCTTATAAAAATGCCAAAAACTGCAACATTTAAAAATTTATTAAATAATTTTTTTTTTAAATATCTACATATAAAAAATATATATATATATCTATATAACTGAATATCGAAATTCTAATCGATATTCAAGAATACGTAAAAACGAAACATTCGATAAATTTGGTCGAGGTAACGAGTATTTTTTTCATTCGTAGATGGCGTGTAACGAGTAACTCTTGGTCGTTAATGGAGAATCGCAGCCCTGGTTCCAAATGTCGACCTTCACGCCTTGCCAGTTAGGCCTTTTCACCAGACTAATGATCAAAAAGCTAATAAAGTTGTTTATTTTCCTTTCATTGCTGCCTTCAGCTGTCTGCTTGCTGCCTGCAGAGATTGAAATGGGATTTCACTTCATTATGGGGCTTAGAATCCGGCCATTATAATAATATAGGTATTTTATTGATCGTTGGCTGTCCATCTATCTGATTCAGGTATCTGTGGTTTATGTAGCAGGGCCAGACTGACAGTATCCAATTTTCCTGGTAATCCTATAATGAATGCATCGAAATATTGCTGTCCTATAATGTCGTATAATATTGCTGTATAGGAACCTATATTATGCATTTGTATGTTAACCATAGACAAAATGCGAGAAACAATTAACTAAAAATTCTGCCTCAATACAGGTTCGTCCAGTGAGGCAGGCATATTAGGTATATACTCATGTTATCTTTTTTTTATGAAATAAATAAATTTAACAAAAAAATTATTTAAAATGATAATAAAATAAATTAAATTAATTAATGACTACGTTAGGTCCAGAGAATCTTGGCTTGAGGAATAATGTCTGAACCCAAGTGGTTCGCTACTTTTGGTGACTTAGCAGGAGGTCCCAGGTTCATGTTTGTCTTTGTCTTGGCGGTGAATGTGCTTGCCCACCTACTATATACGTGGTGGAGCGGATCTGGAGAGACTGGTTGAAGAAAGCCTTTTGAACTCTCCAGTCGGAGTCTCTCGACCCATCGCCTTGCACCGCAGTGACAGGATGGATTCATACGTCCGTCACTCATGGACACATTGACCCCCAGATTCCAACCTACCCCTCATACCTTTATCCTTTCCAAAATTTCCTCTCCTTCCATTTTCTAAAAAGACCCTTAACACAGCATCCCCAAAGATGACATAACCATCCCCCCAAGATGGCCCGAGAGATTTTTTTTCTCTGGGCCTCTTATTTCGAGCTATCATTATAAAAAGGGATGTCTATAATAACATTAACAAATTTTAAAATAATAGTTAAGTCGGAAATAAGTCTTCTATCTTAGAGTTTTAGTAGATACTTTTAATTATTAACCTAACCTAACCTCACTATAAAACGAAATTTTAGGAAGTTTCGTGAAAATATCCTAATACTTTTGATATGAAGAAATTTTAAAAGGTAAGGACCAGTTGTTTCGGAAAATTTCACGTTTGAATTTCCCTCAAATCGACATTCACCGAAAAATTGGGTTGTTTCAACCTCCGTCAGAAGAAATTTCATCGAAAATTCCAAAGGACCAGTTGTTTCGGAATTCCCTTCAAATTTGAATTTCCTTCAAATCGTCATTCACCGAAAAATTGGGTTGTTTCAACTTCCGTCAGCAGTGAAAATACTATAGAAATGTGATGTGAATGTGATCAGCCGAGTCCGGACGTTTAGCGAAATAATGGGAGGCGCATGCGCAGACGTCAAAATTGTGATTCGGCGGGGAACACTTGAATAAAAATTTCAAATTTATCGAACGTTATTTGTTGCTATTTACTGCTGACGGAAGTTGAAACAACCCAATTTTTTGGTGAATGACGATTTGAAGGAAATTCAAATTTGAAGGAAATTCAAATTTGAAGGAAATTCAAATTTGAAGGGAATTCCGAAACAACTGGTCCTATGGAATTTTCGATGAAATTTCTTCTGACGGAGGTTGAAACGACCCAATTTTTCGGTGAATGTCGATTTGAAGGAAATTCAAACGTGAAATTTTCCGAAACAACTGGTCCTAGTCGAAAAATGTATAATTTTTGATATTATCTAGGTGCTTCTTGTGAATCGAATTCAAATTTAAAAAAAAATACTTATTTACTTACCCGAAATAAAAAATAAAAATCGATTCCAATAGTTAATGTTTGTTATAATTTGGACAATAGGATATTTTCACTGTTTTTTTAATTCTCAAATGAAGTACCTATTTTATATTTTTTATAACGACTTAAAATATGCCATTTTCGATTTGCCACCAAAACGACATGTTCGTTTTCATTCATGAATTCGGCAGCGTTGACGTCACGCCGGGCAATGTTGTGACAGCCCTCTTACCAGCCAGTAGCGGTTTCCATGTCATAATGACGTTGTAGCCAGTTGGAACCTTTTCTTAATGTGCGGTTTTTAAAATCAATAATTATGAATAAAAATATTAAAATTACACATTTTGGTACAGTGATCAGAATCAGTAAAAAAATTGAAATCTTTTATGCATTTTTAACGTTTTCACAGTTTTGTGAAAATACCCCATTTAGACTTATTTTGATTGCCAATGTGCCACTGTAGGCGAGCTTCATTGTTGAATAGATCGAATTATTACAACAGTTTTTTATTATTAGTATTTTTTGATAGTAGGTGTACGCAATGAGCGTAAAAAATATTGAAGGTTTGTTATTGTGAACGGTTTAGGTTTTATAATTAACGAGTGTGTTAAAATGGTCAGGTTTTTACGCGTGTTATGAAAACATGACTAGGTATAAATAATAAGGAATGGCGCTGTTGGACAACTCTATCATTAATAGTGTGAGAATTAAAGGTAAATCTAGGGACACGTTTTTTTTTCAATCGTTATTTGGCATTTTTTGCTATCCGGATATCCGGAGTCTGATGAAATGTTTCATGAGCGGTCTAAAAGTGCTATTTTTAGAACATTAATGTGATTTTGTTGCACATACGAAGGACTTTATAATTGTAAAGAACAGTAAACGACAGCTTAAAATTATAATCAATATAAAATTAAAAAATTTTGCGTATTATTTACCAATTTAAAAACTAAAATCGATCCAAAAATACCTTTAGAAAATAATAGGTTGGTAATGATATCTAACGATTGTTTTTTATGTTATGGATTGTTATGAACATTTAATTATTACATGGACAAGTCATTTTATCTTTGATGTTCACAATTATCCTACGAGAAGACGCAGAGATTTTAGGCTGGTTAAAACTAAACTTTCGTGCACACAAAACAGCGTGTTTAATAGAGGGCAAAAACTTTATAATAACCTACCAAATGCCGCGAAGGAAGCCTCAAGCCTTAGCATCGTATGACATGTGCTTCATATGTAAAATATTATTTTTGATTTAATTTAATTTTGATTTAAAAAAAATGTATTTTCTTAAATGTATTTTTTAAAACCTATTGTAAATGTAACTGTATCTTTTACTGTGTATGTTATTCATCTAAATAAAAATTCAAAAACAAACAAACAAACTTGAATGAAAATATGTTGTAAGTGTATTTTTGTTGTTTGGCGATACATCCTCTCTGCACACCTCTTCGGGACACTTAGTTATATTTTGTGTAATTAGGTATACAGTATTTTTCCTAAAGCGACAGCATATTGCATATAAGTATATTGGGGGGCCAATTTTCGGGGGACCAACTGTCATGGAGTCGTAAAGAAAAAGAACACATCAGTAAAAGGACAATAAAATGTATTGTTGCACAGAGATCAAGAAAACATGTTCTGAGTACTCTTTAATAACAATTTTTTTCGAGAATATTTTTTTTAGATCAGTAATTTTGGTAAGTTATCAAATATTGTCTGATTCTTGACACATCAGTTCCAATTTTCAAAATGTTATTTAAAATAATTTTCTGTCAAAATATTATATTACAGGTAGGTAGGTACTTTATCGCTTGTCTGGAATCTTTATTTATGAATCGGCAGATCCGACGATGACACATCGTCGGATCTGCCCTGACGATGGACACTGCAACGCTGTCCGAAACGTCGGCTAAGGAAGGAGGTAGCGCAACACGGCATAACATTCCAAAAAACAAACAACGAAAATGCTTTTGGCCGTGAAAATCTAAAAACTTATCCTTATTTATTTTGTTTTTAAATAGATTCATAGTTTTCTATATATTATATATCCTCATACAATTCCTTTACATAATATATAGATCGTCCCGTTGATTAGTCAGACATCTCCAAATACTATGTTTTGAGATAATGAAGAAGGTAACATTCGAATGCGGAGATGTCTGCCTAATCAACTGGGCAATCGATATTTTCGCAAATTTAATTTAAATTTGTTCATATTTTCTTCTAATTGAAAGAGTGATTTTTCAAAAGTTTTTTAGTTTGTCAGAATTTCGTAAAATTAAATACAAATTTGGTCTGAAACTAAATCAAGTCATAAACCGTACAAATGAAGCACTCAGCTACTTGCTTCTGAATCCATGTTCAATGTACACCCAACCGTCTCATCTGTTGACATTCCTCGGTGGAAAACTGGTCGCTCTATTTGCCTCTCGTGGCAAAACAAATGGAATGGGTTCACCGTTCTGTCTTTCGGTAGTTAAGTTTGGTCTCCAGTGGCGGTGCGGGGTCCATTCCCCACCGCTGTGGAGTGGAAGGGAAGGGGGTTGGGAAGGGGACGACATGCCTCTGCACTCTGGCGGTAGCATCGGCAAACAGGTTTGTACTGTGCCGGTAAAAGCGGTACCTAATACCATGTTTACCGACTGGATTGAATTTAATGCTTATGTATATTTAGCGAGAACATTCGGTAAGCACTTTGTCAGTTAGGTAATTGAAATAATATTTTTTTTATATGAATACCACATAACTGTCCCATCGTCTGGCGCTAGTGACTGTGGCATCCCTAATTGGGATAAATTGTGAGGCTGAAAGTAATGTGAGGAAGTATCAGGCTATTCAGATCTGTCACTAAACACGGCTAAAGCAGTTTTTAGAAATGTTGCAATTCGGCATGGTGGTCTTTCACCAGGGCAATACTGAAAATATCTACAAGGTGCCACAAATATGTAGTTTGCGACATTGATTGTGATAGTTAAGTAAATACAAAAATATAAAGAATTGTTATTAAAAATTGTTTTATGTCGATTATAAGTGCAAATTATAAAAAATGTTTTCACTGGCGATTCAGTTTATTAATAAGTTTAATTAACCTAAGTATACGCTATGCGAGTCAAAAGATGACTATTGTTGTTAAAGAAAACGATAAGTCTTAGTATTCACCTCATTAGTTCGTAAGAAAAACAATTTTCTAATCATTTGTTTGTTGATTTTATAATACAAGCCTTAAATAATGAAACCTGTTGTTTTAATAATATATTACTACGTGCCCCACACTAATTACAACTTGCCCCAAATACGGGGTAAGTTGTAACAAGCGACTCTTTCCACAAAAAGTGCTATAAATACAAATTAATTACAGATTCAGGAAAAAAATATTGTGGGAATATATTTTCAAATATATCATTACTCATTTAAAAGCCCTTTTCAATTAAAATACTCAATAGTTTAGTCACTCCATCGAAAGAAGGAAAAAATGTTACAACTAGCCCCTCTCCCCCCTACTATAAGTTTTTTTTTTTTTTTACATTGGGTCCACACAGGAGGCCTTGAGGAAAATAATTTCCCTCAAGGCCTATGTCATCTTTGGGGATGCTGTGTGGAGGGTATTTTTAAGGAAAGGAAGGAGAGGAAGTTCTGGTAAGGAAAAATGTATGAGGGTTGGGTAGGAATCTGAGGTTCAGTGTGTCTAGATCATCCGCCGCCAACACCTAGACAATAAACCCCATGAACCCGGGCACCCCCGCTAAGTCACCAAACGTAGCGAACCACTTGGGGTGACCTATGGCAGAGATGTTGGTTATCCAATAAATGTTTCCCGGGGCGGCGGTACCCATTCCCACCTCCCAAAGTATATTGTTTTAAATGAATAAACTGTGAAACAACACAAATTAATAGAATAAAATTTCAATCAAAGTATCGCTCTGGTGTACCTAGGACCACAATTCAGAATTGAAACGTTACTTGAAATGTCTTTAGCCGTGGTGATTAGATCTAAATAGCCAGGTACTTCCACACCTTTCTCTGTCCCATATATTTCCCTTCCTCACTTTCAGCCTCGCAACTTACTCGAATTGGGGATGCAATAATAAAATTAATGTTTTTTTCGACTGTAGTCAATTACGAAAAGACGATGCAAGCTGAAAACAATTGCGTAGGAGAGTTTTTTGTTGATTCATACACAAAGTTTATTTGAAATACACATAAATTACCAGTATATTTCCTCTTATTTTGATCGTCAAGGGTCTAAAAGTTCATCAGGAAGTAATAAAATTCAGCATTAAGGGGATACCCGGCGGCGATTTTTCCATACAAACGTATTCCCTATTTATCTCTCTGGATTTTAACCCTAGAGAAAATATTGTTTTTACATAAAATAGATATTAACTACTAGCGTGTCGGTACTTTTTGTTTTTTTTTTATAAGTTACTTTTCATAGAAGTTATGACCTTCCAAAAATCAATAAAATTGACTGGTTTAAACGCCGTCTAAAGACTTTCAATATTCAAACTAGAAAATGTTTTTTTTTTAAATCAAAACGTTCAGACATAGAATAGTTTTTTCTTATGTAGTTGGTAAAAAAAAATTAAAATCAGTTTACTTTTGGAGGAGAAAAGTGGGGAATACAAAACCTCGATTTTAGTTAGGTATTAGTAGCCCGAGGTGCATTGTCCCTTTCGCTCAATATCCAGTGGAGTAAGAGCAAAAGTGACAGCAACGATTTAGTAAAATCTATTTTTTAAATTTCTCCACCATCTTAAGGGTGTAAAATGTGGTGATGGTGGTGGCGGTGTGACCTTTTGCCGAATTGGTGGTCAAGTGTATAAAATTACATCAACCTTGGGATGCCTACATAAGTTTTTTTTTTACTAAAGTGTGTTAGAAAAACATAGTGTTTGTCTTTTCAATTAACTTTTTCAAAAAATACATGTTCTAGTTTTTTTTTTTTTTTTCATTGTTTTTTTTTCTTGCTAGAGCAATCCCGATGAGTTACAAAACTCATTTTAGGACAGGAGGAACTTACAATTCATAGGTAGGAGGTAGTAGTTACAATTTTACAAAGGTATTTTGATATCATAATATAAGCTTTACATTCAGTACAGCATAAAAATAAAAATAAAGACAGGTTAAGTAGAACAAACAACAAGAGAAAACAAGTAAAGAGAGGAACAAAGGGGTAAAGAGAGAGAGGGACAGAGGGGTAAAGAGAGTAACGTTTATATATGAACGTCTGTTGATGGCATTCAAACTAGGCCATTTTAACGATTTTTGGAGGGTCCGAACTCAAGTAACTTATCAAAAAACAAAAAGGTATATTTTATTAAAAAAATATTACAGCTGGGGTTGCAAAATCAAGAGAGAAAATTGAGGAATATTTTTTTATGGACATGCCGCCCGGGTTCTTCTTAAATATAGAGATAGAAGGCAGAAGTAGAAGATATAATATATAATATAGAAGAAGAAGATTCCATTCACGTGCTCTACGGTTCGGTTAGATTTTACACGACATTTGAAAACAGTGCTGGTATTTTTTTAAATATGGTTTTATAAATAGGTATACATCTTTTTAGAATGGGTTACATTATTTGTGATGGCATTATGACGGGCTTCTGGCATTTCCAAACATGGTAAAAGCATTTTATCGATATTTACTTATGTAAATAGGTGACGCAAGCATCAACGATTTTCCATCTTTCACGAAACAGGAAAAAATTTCGATCTCGTATTTTACGTGTTCAATCACCGTTCAGTCAATCGGTAATTTATTAGGAAGGGATTTGAAAAAAAAATCTAAGTTTAATCCATATCTTAGAGCGAAAACCCCTCTAATACATAATGCCTACCTAATTGAGTTGATTAATTGGTTTTATACATGAGACCAACTTAGATCACATCATTATCATCATCAAAAATACGAATTTCGGTTATGGGTCTGTATGTGATTGTAACACTGGTTCAATGAACTCAGACTTGTTTTGAATGTGTCATTTTCAAAATTTAAAATTATTTTGTCAAGAATTCATACAACTACCTACCTACTTATAATATTTATAATATTTTAACAGATTTTTTTTAAATGTAAATATTGGATAAGTGTCCACCTTCCCCGCCCTCTCCCCTCCCCCCCTCACCACCTGCGAACTTTTCACCCCCATTCTTCGTTCCCTTCCCTCTCCCGAATTCCTTTCCCCCTCCCGAATTCCTCTCTCCCTCCCTATCAATAAATCTAATATATAAAAATTAATGTTGGTTTGTTCGTATGTTATGTGCGGCCATACCGTTCATCTGATTGGATATGATGTGCGCATACCCGGGATGGTTATAGGATAGTGAGCTCTGGCGTTATGAAATAATTTCAATATTTGAATATAAAGTTTTTGTTTAGAGATATTTTTATATTGGTGAGCTCTGGTGCTATGAAATTTGCAAAAACTCGAGTTGGTTGAAAGGGAAACACGGGAGGGGAAAGAGATGCGGGCGGGGAAGAGGAGGCGGACGGGGAACGGGGACGAATGGGAAGGGACACGCAAGTAGAAACAATTTCTTTATTTAAGTTGCATTCAACGCATGCCGGGTATCAGCTAGTACATATATGAAAAACACACATTTTTCAAACAACTCGCACGTAAACTGATATATTTTTTTATACAAATTTAATAACGCCAGAGCTCACTATTATGTATAGAAACCTTCGCGGGCGTTCGCACAACAAATCACCAAAGTTTCATCGATATCGGATTAATGGTAAAAAAATAATTAATCTATAAAAAACATTTTTTTTTAAAGAAAGACAAACATTCCCTGGTTACGAATAACCTGACAATCTTTGAAAATCTCCTACTATCACCACAGTAGAGGGAAATAATGGTTGTGTCGTGAAGGAGGACTTATGGTAGGTTCAGACTGGACGACGTACGTACGCATCGCTACTCAAACAATGCTTAGCAACCCATACATTTTCTATGAAAATGGCCACAGACATCCCACGTCGCGATGCGTGTGGCCAATGTGTTTCTAAAACATAAATTTTCATTGAAAATCTATGGTTGCTAAGCAGTCCAGATATTGTTAGGCGTAGCGATGGGCACGTACGTCGACCCAGTCTGAATCCACCATTAGCCAGCAATTCAGCAAGAATTGAATTCGAAAATAATTTACATTTTATACCTAAGTATAGCTTTTGCTACAGTACTAGCAGATAACTAACTCAACAGGCACTTTAAAAACTAACAAGTATTCGATACCACTTTCAAATATCTTTTTGGTCAAACACCTCTTAAATTTCACATCCCGATCTGGTATCTAAAATATTAAATAATTTTGAAATTCAAATAAAATGTCTGCACGTAATTTCAAGTTATGTCAAAAAATACGTGCCAGCGGCCACCGAACCCGTCCAAGTGTTGATACCATCTTGAACCAATAAATTTATTAATGGACCGGTACTGTTTACATTCATCAAAGAAACCCGAAACCAATAACATTCATATTTGTCTATCGATTAGTTTTTCTTTACCGGAAAATAATATTATTGTGAATGGTAATTAGTAGAGAATGTAATTATTGATAAACCGACTTGATTTTGTGCAAATGAGGGCGGTTTGAATGACAATCCATTGTTAACAGACCGATTGCCATCTCTAATGCACAACGTAGGCATGCTGAAACTGTTCTGCAGGTATTTCGATAGAGCCTGCTCGAAGGACCGAGCGGCATTGTTTACCTGTGCACCAGTGAAACGCGGAACTCTACGAACACGAGCGGAACTCCCGTTCACGGGTCGTCTCTCAGACTCTTAAATTTCCAATGCATGCTCACGTCAAATTATCAGAAAGTATTATTTAAAAATGCGGTTTTTGACTTCTGTTTTTGACCTCATGATAAATGAAAAACCATAGAAGATTTTCATATAAAACGATTTTTCGTAATTATCTGTCTTAGCTTTTTACATCCTTTTGGAGTTATCATTGCAGTTTTAAATTTATTTGATTTAAAAAAAAAAACATTTCAGTAAAATAAACAAATTGAAAATAAATGGTTCTCTTACGCCGTTCTTCCATGGAGCTACGTTCAAGCGACGCAATCGCCGCTCGTCTGTGTTTTCGATACCATTATTAGTGTTTGAAATCGCCGCTAGGCGCTGCACTAGCAAAATAGTATGACAGGTAGCGGTAGCGTCGCCTGTAAGTAGCTACGTGAACGATGGGCGTTACATTTATGCAAAATATTCAATAAAGATAAAAACTTATTTTGCAAAAGGTGTGGGACAGTTTTTATTTCTACATTTTAACTGTAGTAGATAGTAGATTTGAATATCACAGTTTTTTTTTAAATTCGGGTTTCAATTTACCTGATAATATTTGAAAAACTCCAACTACAATAATACTATCGTTATAAGCGGGAGAGGCTGTTATAAAGTGATAGAGGGCTTAGCTAACGAAACAGGACGGAAACAGACGCATTTTCAACTCTGCAACTAACCTTACACTAAATCAATGATCCGTCCGGTCAGTCGCCGAGTTGGCATCGCCAACTCGAACTAAATGCCATCTTGGTACATAAAGATAGCAGCCAATAAAATATGCGTTAAGAAAATGAAGATAATGTTGGTAGTTCTCAGTCGAAGTTAAATATAACTGATTCGGATAGGGACACATTAGCTCAGTGGTTAGAGCATCTGTCCGGAAAGCCGAAGGCCTTGGGTTCGAGTCCCAGATGTGACCCGATCTTTTTTTGATATTTCTGTTTCAGATTTAGATTGAGTTTCGCTAATATTGTCTCCATTAATTGAAAAAAAAAACTATAAATACGAATTAAAAAAAAACAACCGCTGAGCTAGCATTTTGACAGACCGTGTAACCTTACACACCGCTTAAAACATATTTAGCAATCGGCCATGCACTTTGCCATTTAATAAATTGAATTTATCATTTTAAAAGCACATTTCTCGGAAGTCTTTAAATTATGCAAAGAAATATTACCTAGCAATAATTTACTAATCCTCAAACATGAATAATATTTCATTCGTATTACGTAACACGTAACCAATTCAGATTCAAAGTCTACAAACCACAATCTATATACAAACGGAAGCCATATTCCATGAGCTCTTCTCAAAGCAAATACCAAATTATCCGTCATTTTTATTTTTCCAGCCTCCCGAGGTATTATTTATTTATTTATATAATTTTCAAGATGGCGTACACGCATTCAACCTGTCAAGACTCGGCACTCACAACGAATAGCTAGTTACTGAGTGTGTTTACCTATGGACATTCAATATTCGTGCTTTTTTGTGACGATCGATGAATGCCTACATCCTATTTGCCAGCGTTTAAATCACCATAAATTAAATTTGTAGAAATCGTATGCCCTATGACAACTACTATGACACAATGATGCCTAAATTTAATGTAAATATATAGTTGTTGTTAGATATTAGCTTGTATTCTTGCAAATCTCGGGGCAACTATTTAACTACATAGGTTTTGTCGTGTGCTCCTTCGCAGAGATACCGTGGTAGGTGATTGGTCATTCATGTTTCCTTTCATACCTTGTTTTATCCTACACATTCTTTCACCTAGTTACATGAATAAATAATTATAGAGTAGCATTTTCGCTCCAACGGGACGACATATTGCGCGTATCTGCGTATACTAATGAACTGCGCATGCCAGTGCGAATCGCCTGAAATAATAGAACTAAATGGATTCACTATACTAAAGAGCCTATTTACCTACTCTACTAAAATTGCGGTGTTCGGACGCGTTTAGTTACTAATATACTCGCTACTCGACTAAAGTACTTGCCTAGTGCGAACGTCTCTTTAGAGTCAGCTAAAGAAAGCGCATAGATGCCCTTGAAATGTAATGCCGGAGAAAAATGTTCAGGATTCCATGGACAGCCAGACGCTCAAATGTGCAAATTCTGGAAGAGACAGGCATCCACAATAGGCTTTCAACAACTATCTGTTGATACGTTGCTCGCCAAACTGGGGACTCCAACTTGGAGAAACTCGAATTCGTTGGCAAGATTTTGGCAGAATAAGGTCGAATGGAGTGTAATCAATTATCAATGGGACGTCGGTGTTCACAGCTCTCCATTCATCCTCGAGCCTTGTCGAAAATGTCAATTGAAGTAGGGGTCACGATCCTGAGCAATGAGGAACCGACATAAAAAGAAGTGTCACTAACCTGGGCTTGGGTGAAAAGCACTCTCCGTTTCCGGCGCTGCGCCAGCGGGAACTGCATGGGTTTGGAGTCGGCCACAGAACAAGCGGCCAGACCAGGCATGTTGTTCATGGCGTGGTTCATGCTGGCCGTCGCCGACGAGCCCATCAGCCGCGAAACTGCAAAACCAATAGCACGGCTATTCATCCAGTACAAACAACAAACATAATTCATTAATACTACATCCCATACAGGCTTTTACAAACATGTGATGTATATAATAATTTAGTGGAACAGCATCCAAGAAGTAACATTTATTAAAGGAATTATAAAATAGAAATCCATACAGAAGAATAATAAAATTTAACATTTATTTATGTTAGGATTTCTCCTGTCTTTTCCCTGATTCCTACCCACACCTGCCCCCTACCTACATCTGTGAAGTCACAAGGTCAGTGCAATAACAAACATCAAACGAGTGACAACCTATCGTCATATAATTCTTCTTATTTGAATAACTTCAATGGTTTAACTACGACAAATCCTTA
The DNA here is from genome assembly GCA_951813805.1 of Limnephilus auricula. Taxonomy (NCBI): domain Eukaryota; kingdom Metazoa; phylum Arthropoda; class Insecta; order Trichoptera; family Limnephilidae; genus Limnephilus; species Limnephilus auricula. The sequence goes on from OX638404.1 coordinate 31,924,944, forward strand.
GTTTTCGATAAAGAACCACCCGTGTGTTGTACAACTAGAAAATTGCATTGACAATCTTCAACGTGAAAGCAATGTTCTAAGATTCAGTGTCTTGTATGTATATTGACTGCAAATGATAAAATTACTGGTTATGTAGTAGATTATGATCAGTGCAAAGTTTAATTTGGATACAAGGCACCATTATTCTGCCATCAGTGAGTTTTATGCTTCCTTTTTCTTCCTATTCCTAACATATTCCTAATTTAAGGTATGTTATTAGTTAAGGAATAGATAGTATGGGACCCAAGACGCTGCCTTGTGGTACTCCATATCTAATACTTTGTCACTGTTCTATTTATTTACTTTTACTATTATTTGTTGTCGATTTTAAATGCAACTGACAAACCATTTTAACGGTGGGCGTTTATGCGTATACTTTTAATTTTTTAATTAAGTTATGCGAAAAATTATGTCGAATACTTTCGCTGGCTCTAAGAACACCCCTATCATTACACCCCTATCATTTCACCCCTATATTTCTCGTACAACTACTTTGAACAACTACAAGCAATATAGGTACATGGGTATAAGCGAGTATACAAATGATACAATCTTTCACATTCAGACAAACAGGCAGATATTTAATTCTTATGTTAGACGAGTTAGACCCACTTTAAACCCCAGAATCTCCGATTTCTGGGTCCAGAACAGTGACGGAATCTCTAATGAGGGGTTGTGCATTGAACTCCCAAAGAAAAACTACGATGAACAATTAATTACCACTTAGATTATAATCTTACTACAGTTTGAACAGCGTGCCAGTACTAAATAGTAATTGCCAGTATAAATAAACAGCGTGCCAATAGTAAAAAGATCCTTCATATGTGCGGATCCCGGAACGCACGTATGAAGTCAAAAAAATACGGTTTTGAACAGTGCCAAATTGTGCGTCAGAGATTTATGTTTTCTTTTAAATTTGGGTACCTACCTACCTAACGTAATTAGTATGACTCCTCTTATTAAAATTTTCGTTTCAGAAACCCTAATATTATCTCCAATGATTAAATAATATTTTTTATTACTTTATTTATTTATAAAAATAACCTAGACACAGCAAAAAGTGTGCAAACAATTGGTTGTCTTAATATTTTCTACACATCACAAGTCAGCGTTAAATATTTGATCAGTTCATGTAAGCTCCTGTCCTCGCTTTGAGTATTAGTACGGAAACATAGAGTACAGAATATATGCCGTAGAGTATATAAATAACATATACCATAGAGTGCACTCTATTTATACGTATACCATAGATAAAGTAGGTATGTACGGTAGATGTGGTGCGTGTCCGGCCAGGCTACCGTAGTATCAATATTTGCACAACAAAATGCATTTTGAGACGTTTTCATTGTGTGCCGATAAAATGCAGGCCGTAGGTTGCAGTAGGCGGTATGGGCAATGGTTGGTTGGTTGGACCCGACTATAATCGTAATGCTTGTGTGTATCTATCCAAATGGTGTCGTGCCACTATTTGCATTATCGATGTTTCTTTTATCAGGGGATAATAAGGATTTCACATGCTTGTTCAGTGTTGCCTGTAAAAATGGGTTATGGTGGAGTATTTAAATTAAAATAAATAACTTAACATTGTACGTTGAGTATTATATTATACTACTCTATTTATATATATCGTTTAATCCGTTTTTACTGTTACTTTCTTGCATGAACCAGTGAGGTTTCCGCAGATTTAAATTATATAGAAAATATATTAGAAAATTACAGATAGGTAATTTAAAATCAAACTATACATTTGAAAAAAAATTTGAGCAAAGATAAACAAAATAAGTAGAGAAAAAGAAAACTTTATGAAAATGAAAAAAATAAGTACAGATCTTACAAAATCATGTTTTCAATATTATGGTAGGTAGGCCCGAATAAAGTTTGAAAAAAGAAGTCTTTGAGATAGTTTAGAAACAGTGCAACAAGTAGTATAAGTTGGCGGTGGCGTAAACATGAACTAAAGCTATTTCTTTATATTTTATTCTGGCAACCAAATCTACTATCGTTATGCCACAGACGACAGCGCCCTCATTTTTCGCCTGTAGCACTGCACATTTCTTTGTACAAATTGTAGGATGATTGGAGGTATAATTCCTTATTATTTTTTTTTATGCTACACATATAACATAATATGGTTTATAATTAAATAGGTAGGTCTACAAATCTTATGATTATAGAGGACAAATTGGTTACGATTTACTAAATGAGAGACATACTTTTTTGGACGCCTTGGTAAGTGAGAATGTGGAAGTCTAAGGCCCAGGCTACACGAGAGGTTCTACCGCCGCGGGAAACCGCAGCAGACACAATTTACTATGAGAGCGCCCGCGGTGGTAGAACCGCTCGTGACGGACGTATGAATCCGTTCCTTCCCACTGCGGTACAAGGCGATGGGACGAGAGAGTCCAACTAGAGAGGTCAAAAGATCTACTTCATCCATTCTCTCCCGATACCTCCCGCCACGCAGCTGGTGAGCAGGCGCATTCGCCGCCAAGACCTAAACACACCTCACCAAACAAACGTAGCGAACCACTTGAGGTGACCAAAGGCCATCGGTATAGAAAAGTCTACCCATTAATGATGCCTCCCAAATTAATGATGTATTTGTATTTCAATAAAGATATTTTATGTTTGTAGCTATAACAACCATAAACATTCATAAATTTTCTCCACTGGCATCACCGATAGCAGTCGCGCAGGTCAAACCGTGACTAGCAAAATTATTCTAGTTTCAACGTTCAAAGGCACTTGCCTATTTTCTCCTCCGGTCGTTACGCTTTTCATTAATTGTTAACCCGTTTAATCACAGGAGACCATATTTGTCCCAGCTCACATAGGTCTCACAGAAATCTTTGTTTTTCCCTTACTATCATAGTCAGAAATGTGATCTAAACGGTATTAGAAAGAGAATACAACAAACTATATATTCAAATCTACAAGAAAACCACAAAAAAATTAAAATTTACCCCTTACTGAAACCAAAGTTTCCGATAGCAATTTGAAAAAAAATTATGGAACTTTGAGAATTTTTTAAGAATTTTGTTTACATGAAACGAAAAAAAGTGAGGTGACAGTAAGGTTTATAATTCATTTATCTAATTAAATAAGTATGTGTTTTAATTTTTTTTCATTATCAGTAATTTTAGTTAGAAAAAAAAGTAAAGTGAGCCATTTTTAAAACTTTTTGAAGTTTTCGCAAAAAAAAAATATATTTAAAAAAATACATAGTAATTTTTAATATAGAAAAAAAAAGAAAAAAGAAAAAAAAAATAAAAAAAAAAAAAATAAAAAAAAAAAATAAATAAAAAAAAAAAAATTAAATAAAAAAAAAAAATAAAAAAAACACATGTACATATACATTTTTGGGCAGCACCGCGCTGGTTGTTCAGATGCATTGTACATATAGTTTTGTATCGCTGATCAAAGAACCGGTGGATTTGCATCCATTTTTTTAGCCATAGGTTTTTTATATTTTCTAGTGTGTAGTTAGAAGTAAGATTGTAGAAATTATTGAAATTTGTACAGCGCCCTTGAGGTGGTTTTTCACAAAAACGGCGCTATACAAGTCATCCAATTATTTTTTATTTTATTTTTTTTTTTATTCATTATTATTATTATTATTATTATAGAAATTTGAAAGCCTATTTCATCACCTTTCGAAAACAGTTTTTAGTTTTCGAATAGGTTAACAAATGTTCCATTTATTTGGATTTTATGGCAAAGCGGGAATATTTTTAGCCTCTGACAAAATAGGCAAATTTTTTTACGTATTCCTGTAAATATATTTGATTTGTATACACTCAAGTGTTTTCATTGATAAATAACCAACACACGCAGCCCAGTTTACAGGCATGGTAAATAAAGAATAAAACTAAAATCCTATCCAGGATTAATCATTACAAAGCAAACGTAAACAAATACTAAAGTTTACGCATTTTTTGCAACAATAGAAATATTATTAAATTAAAAGAGGTATGAATAATAATTTAAGGACTTCCACCCCCGGAATCAGAAGTATGGGGTTCAGGTTGTGGAGGTATAACGGGAAGAAATAAGAAATGCTGATGTTTTTAGAAGGGTGGCCTAGCGAACCTACCCTTCCTGTACTTAGTACCAGTCATACTGCATCTGGGGGAGTATTTACTCTTTAATATTTACATTTCATTCGATATTAGGTGGATTTTATTATGTTTGAGAAATGTCTGCACATAATATTTATTACTTTTCAAAAGTATAACGAAAATATGGATTTTCTTCTTATTAAGCTCTTTCCACAAGACGCTCACACAACGCACCTCGTCGCTAGTCGCTACCAATTAGCAAGTAAGTTAAAAAATACTTTAACATTAATGGGAAGGTTCAATACACTACATTACACCTTTCTTCTGCCCGAAATTTCATCTCCTTCCTCTACGAACTCCACACAGCATCCCCAAAGATGACTATAGGTGCCCATAGAGAAATTATTTTCTTCAGGGACTCGTTTTTTTTTTTTACATACGCTCCACACAAGCTCTGAGAAAAATAATTCCCCTCGGGGCCATGTCATCTTTGGGGATGCTGCGTGAAAGGTCTGTTTTTGGAGAAGGAGAGAACGTGTTGTATGAGGGAGGAAACACAAAGGCCGGCAAATACTGTAAATATTATGTGATGTATTCTGTTGGCGAGCCAATAAATAAATTTAAAAAAAACGTTGAACTCAAGAACGAGTCTTAGAAACGACTCGTTCTCATGTGATAAATGTCAACTGTGACGAGCGATTGTCGTGTTTCCCAATTGTGCACCGGTGCCGAAGGAATCAATAACGCTAGTTCCTCAAGACATCTTCCATTGAAATACCAGTAGAACATGTACAACATACATATAGATTGTGATCTATTTGTTAAGATAGGAGAATCTATAAAACGTACCACCCGTTTCTGCACAGGTATTATGAAGGTGGCACCCAAAAATATTGCACAACCCTTGCATATATATATATATATATATATATATATATATATATATATATATATATATATCCTATAGAGTTTCAAAATCAACTAATTTGTCACATTTTTTCGACGCGTCTATGCAAGAATATACATAATATATTACAAAGAGGAATGAAAAATAAATATAACGTTCAAGCTTCAAGATTAGTACTTCGAGTAATCTATTTCCTTTTCCTAGGTCCCATCTACGTTTATACCAAAATTCTAAACCTATTTATTTAAAATATGTATAATTCTTAATTCGATTCAAAGCATTAGGCAAGTACTTCAAATAAATTCACTAATTAAAATATTTTTCAAAATAGAATTTTGATTTAACAATCATTTTTTTGCAAAATGTCTTTCTCAAATTTTGACGTTTTCTATTAAACTAAAATTATTATTTTCAATATATTGAAAATAATTAGCTAGCTTTATAAATTATAGCCTATATGTTATTCTGATGTATGAGCTATATTATTGTAAAGTTTCATCAAAATCCATTCATTAAATTTCGATTTAAAGAGTAACAAACATACATACATCCATACAAACTTTCGCGTTTATAATATTATCGCTAAATATTTTGCATTTAACAAGATTTCTTCACAATAGCCCATAGATATCATAAGTAGGTACACCCTAGTAGATAAGTAGATTCCTACTTACCAACATGAAGAATAGACAATATAAAAGTAGGTTTGTTTCAATTTGTCTGTAAGTAAGAACTGAGAAGTATGAAGCTCGCCCCCGTGTCGGACGGCAGACAAAATATTTTATTGAATTCTTTCTTTCTCGAGTGCTCGGTCAACAGTTGAGGAGTAGTATGAAATGCCTCTGTCATTCCATTCCTTTCGGTGGCCATTAAATAAATACCTTGCATTTCGTGGGAACAGTGTGAATATAAATTATTTTTAAATGTTTAAAAAATATATCGTAGAACATTGCAATATTGAATAAATTGAGGTAGGTACTTTCTTAATAGCGTTTCCTCTGTACATATTTATATGTAGGCATTTAAATGAAACATAAATAAGCGAATAGGTTTTGACGGATGGATTTATGAAAAAAAACAACAATTTGAAGGAAAATTCTGTTTATGTGTTTTAGATAAGTAAAAATAAAGTAAAAATAAAATAATTGTAAAAATATGATGTTTCCAATTTTCTCTTTTTAAATAAATCAGAACCAAAGTGTTCTCTGAATTCATAATTTAAAGATTTGTAAGTCAGTAGGTATTTAAATACCTACCTGCCTACCCTGGGCGGTCCGTGAGTTTTCAGTGAGCTAGAGTGCTAAGATTTAAAAAAAAAACATTATGGATGTTTATGGATGCGGCGCATCCCCAAACTGAAAGATTCCTGAAGATCTTCATACAAAAAGTTGAAATTTTGAAAAATAATAAAATTCATTTTCAGCTACAACGACATCAGTAACATCGTTTTTTACAACCTTAGCACTCTAACTCACTGAAAACTCACGGACCGCCACTGCTACTTACATAATTATACATAAAACTGTATATAACATTTGTTTTTATTTAAAGTAAGGAATTATTCAATTTGTTTAGAAAAACATCACTATCTCAATGACAATTATTTTTTCAAACCTTCTTCATCCAGGTAGATAGGTAGGTACTATAATATTGAAAATATGTTAATAAGAAAGTCCAAATAAACGTGACCATTTCCCATTTGAAAAAATAATATTTCTTGATTCATTAAAGCGGTCACCTTCTTGAACCGGAAATGGAAGGTACAAACAAATTTACAGAGAGACGAAATTTAAAACGTTTGAGTAAAAAAGAGACTTCGCTACGCTTAGTCAATAAGGTGAAAGTCTTTATTTTAAAATTTTATGTGAAAACTTCAGAAGAGTCCCAACTGCTCCCAACCGTTTGGAGCCAGTGAGACAATGCATCCCCAATTGGGGAATCTTGTGAGGCTGAAGGTAAGTGGGGATGGGAAGGATATGTGGCAGAGGAAGATGGGGAAGTACTCGACTATTCAGATCTAGTTACCAAACACAGCTAAAGCCAGTTCAAGCAACATATCAATTCTGAATGGTGGTCTTGCATCAGGGCGATACTGAGAGTATTTTTCACTTTGTAACGTGCCGAAAATATAACTTATGTTATTTAAAAATAATCAAATTGCAAAAACACAAATACTAAGAAATAGTTTTTCGATTTTATTTTTTTATATTCGTGCCTACATAGAATTTTTTATTTACATCATTTTATTTCAAAGGTGTTATGTATTTAGCCTAGTTAAAGGAGCTTTGTTGTTCGATCTTCTTTGAATTGTGTATCTTTTAAGTGAGTTTGAATGACAATATTGGTTTGTTCTCGCTCTCGTGTAAATCTATAAAAAATCAGTATATTAATCAAGTCGTTTCTGTGAGCAGTAGCTAGCAGTACTAGCATTTAAAAAAGTACGTTTCCAATTTTCGCTTACTTAATAATTCGAAACCAACATTTCCTCAGAAATCTTTTTAAAAGATTTTTAATCAAGTACTTAAATATCTACCTACCTAGATAATAAAGTTACTTTTTCAAAATTATACAATTATAATTTTACAGATGGTGTGTTTATATATTTTTATTAAAATAGTGGGTAGGTACATAAGTATTTTCCCGGAATAGCCAGGTACGGCACTTCTATGTAGATAAATGATTTTTTGAGCTTGCCTGCCGCTGCAAGACAGGTTAAATGGCCACCATCTTGAATCGGAACAAATAAAAATAGAAAAATGAAATTCAAATCTCTCGAGTTTTCCGAGTTAAAACTAAACTGGACTTTGCTAAACTCAGTCAATAAATAATATTTTGATAACAATTGGTGTAGAACCTTTGCAGAACATCCTGTATTATCGACTGGAAATTCCTGATATGAAATGGCATCTTTATTTGTCCATCGGCAGAGCTCCAGCCCCTTGGAGGTCTGGCGCCTTTCAAATGTATAATCGTTCCATTCTCTATTCAAATAGACCTGTCACTCGCTTATATCCAATAATATGGACGTCAAACGTTCTCTTTAATTATTGAATAAGAATCATGTAATGTTGGGTGGCCGTACGTTGGGTCCAAATCGATTTATTTCTCTAACATCGACGAATGACAACGAATATTTTTTATCTAACTATTTATGTATATTAAAACGATCTAGAAGTTACTATTCAGGCTAACATGATTTTTATTAGGTAATGGGTAACTTAGCGACGTTTGGTGACTTAGCAGGGGTGCCCGGGTTCATGGGGTAGGGTTTCTCTAGGTCTTGGCGGCGGATGATCTAGATACACCGAACCTAAGATTCCTACCCAACCCTCATACCTTTTTCCTTCCCAGAACTTCCTCTCCTTGCTTTTCTTAAAAATACCCTCCACACAGCATCCCCAAAGATGACATAGGCCCTGAGGGAAATTATTTTCCTCAGGCCCTCCTGTGTGAACCTAATGTAAAAATAAAAATAAATCTTCGTTTCTTTTAGAAACATTTTGAAAATATTGGATAACAAAATAAGGCCTTAAGGGTCCCGTAAAATAAAGTGACTTTGATCAGTTTTCAACTTTGAAACTAAATAACATTTTAATTAAAAATATTTATTTAGGGGGCGGATATGAGTACTGCCATAGGTCACCCAAGCTGCGTTTAGCGATGTAGCAAGAGTGCCAGGCTTTAAGGGATGAGTGAGGTTTGTCTTGATCTTGGCGGCGGTTGTGCCTGCCCACCTAGTGCATGGTGGGCTGCATCGGGAGAGACTGGTTGAGAAAGACCTTTTCATCTCTCCAGTCGGGCTTTCTCGACCCATCGCCTTACGTCCGTCAATCCTGGACACACTGACCACCAGATTCCTACTCACACCTCTTACTTTTTTCCTTCCCAAAATTTTCTTTCCTTCCTTTCCATTAAAAGATTCTCCACAAGCATCCCCAAAGATGACATAGGCCCTAATAAAAATCATAGTAACGGAGGATAAAATTGCATGCTTAAATGTGCATGCTTAATGTGCAGTGTTTCTAATATTAATTGTGTGCAAAATTGCAGATATCCTAAACTTTCAAATAAAACTCTGTTTATCTGAAGTGACCTGCCAGGTATTTACGTTTTCTGTTTGTACATAATTACACAGAGCCTAGGAAGATTTGTTTAGCGCTTTTGAGACGATTTTTCACAAAGACAGTGATATAAAAATTATTAAATTGTTATTATTATTGGAGGCAGAAGTAATTCAAATATTGTGTGACTCTTCTTAACTTTTAATTTAGTCATTTGGATATCCATTTTTAATTATTTTTAATTGATAAAATAATGTTTATAAGACAAGATTTTATGCATAGCACAAAGGGTAGAAAAAATTAATAAGCGGTAGTTGTTGAATGAAACACTAGTAGGTATATATTGAATCATTTGGCGGGTAAGAGATAACCCGCCGTAGCCCAGTGGATTAAGAGCACCTGACCGGACATCAGAAGGACGCGGGTTTGAGTCCCGTCGGCGGCATGTATCTTTTCTCGGAAGATTTTTTCAATGTGGATGAGTGTTTCAGGCTGATAATTATTGCTTATAATAATTGTTATCCATTTTTAAGATTACATTTATTATGTGATCCGTCGGACTTATTGTCCTGTACTTTTTTGTTAAAACAACACAGCTAAAAATATATTTTAAATTTGTGGTAGTTTTATTCCGAGATGGACAATATTCCGTGTAGTGATAGCGTGCGTTATTCTATCACAATTCACAAAAGATCCATCTCAATTCCTTCTACAAACAGCCTCGTCCAGTCTTGTTTACTCTGTTAGATCGCCTTGAGACCAGACTGGCCTATAAAAATATTGTTCCGAACTGTCAAACCCTTGTTCGCGGGACAATACGTGCATTAGTCCTACTGAGATGGGGCTAACCGGGGAGAGACGAGCCAGTGGAGAAATATGAACTAGTGGGCAGTGGTGGTTCGTGATATGAGGCAGGGGAGGCTGTGCCTAAGGGAAAAGGGGAAAAGATACACGATAAAGTATCCATACATGTGTTATCTTATAAATTTATAAATTACTAGCAAGTTCCCGGCAAGCGTTACAATGCCTCTTAAATAAAGAAATTGTTTCTCCATCCATGTTCGAATTCCTCCCATTCGTCCCCGCTCCTCTTCCGCCATCCCTTTACGCCACCTATTGCAATTTTTTTATACAAATTTCATAACGTCAGAGCTTACCCTTATATATAGAAAACTTCGCGCACAACAACTTGCCAAAGTTTCATCGCAATCGGATGAATAGTACCTATATGAAATAATTTCATAACGCCAAAGCTCATTATTATACATAGAAACCATCGCGGGCATGCGCACATCAAATGACTGTACTTCACAGAATCATTTCTGTAGTACTTCCTCCCTCGTACAGAGTGGAAGATACTCTCAGTATCGCCCTGGTGTAAGACCACCATTCAGAATTGAAACGTTGCTTAATAATGGCTTTAGCCGTGTTTAGTGACTAGATCTGAATAGCCAGGTACTTCCCCACCTTCCTCTTCCCCATCTCCTTCCCTTCCCCACTTACCTTCAGCCTCATAACATACCCCAATTGGGGATGCCATAGTCTCACTGGCTCCAGACGGGAGCAGTTGGGACTCTTGTTAGGTAATCTCTATAAAAAAAAATAAAATAAAATAAATAAATAAAATAAAATCCCCAAAGTTTCACCGCAATCGGATGAATGGTTTAGGAGCGCATAAGGGACAGCCGAAGAAACATTCATTTTTATATATTGATGAAAGTCTCAAAATTACTACAATTTAAATATAACCAATGAATATTTTTGTATTTCACTAAGACTAGTTGCCTTTATATTGTGTAACTCATCATACCAGGTAGCGTGCGCTCTCACGCGTCAATTACTTCTCGCCGCGCAGAGCTACTACCCAACGCTGTACAATAATGTGCTAGGGAGGCAGAGATAGAGTCCGCCTCCGAGAGTAGTAGTAGTCGAAGGGGATTGGAGAAGTCACATGGAATCGAAATTATGCAGCCGTTGCGCGGTCGCGTTTGAGGCGCGCCTCTCAAACGAACACTAGAACCGATTATTATTTACAGTTGGCTAAGAATAATATATGGAAAAACTGCTGTGACAAATAAAAATAACACAATCAAAGACTGTGAAAATGAGAATAACATTTAATTTGGTAACGAATTATTAATTTAATATAAGCCAAAAATGTATGTATTCGCCGTGAACAAAGGTAACATGCATAAAAATCGCTTGGCTACGGCTGTCGAGAAGTCACGATTTGAAGCGCAAACGTGGTTTTTATTTATTTTCCGAATAATTTTATAAGAAAGAAAAAAAACAAATCTATGGACACTCTCTTAGATAATTTTAGCCATAAAATTATATTTAAAAAAAAATGTTTCTTATATGCATTCAAATATTTCTAACGAAAAAATATTTTTTTTGCAGTTTAAGCTTATATTGTTAATAAAGTAATTCAACATTTTAACTCTACTCAATGGAAAATGTGGGAAAGTCTTCAATTTAACCAAAGCATATTTTTTTTGTATTTATAGTGTAAAGATGAATCGAAAATATTGGGGTGCGAATGGAAGGTAAATCTCGGGACACGTTTTTTTATTTCAACCCTTATTATGTTATTTGGCATTTTTTGCTATTCCGGATATCTGGACTCTGACGAAATATTCCAGTTAGCAGGCAAAAAAATCTGTTTTTGTCACGATAATATGTTTTTTTGCATATACTAACTCGAATATGATAACTGTAGGTACTGTAGCTAAAAGTTTATATAAAGAATACAATAAAAAAAATCAAATGTTAATTCAAATACCGGGAATTTCCGCTAACCTCTCTTTATGGTGCAAACCACAAGTTATGGTGTAACCTTCGGACCCACTGCGATTTTCCAATTCATTTTGATTATATTTTTTTAATCGAGGTGAAAATGATTTCCCACTTTTTCCCAAAGAATATTTGGGGATGCTGTATGAATCTATCCTTCCAACTACGGTGCAAGGCGATGGGTCGAGGGAGTCCCACTAGAGAAGTTTAAATCTAATTCTTTAAAGCAGATAACAATTTAATCGAAATTTCATTTAAAAAAAATATTTTTATATTTATATTTTTTTCGGAACAGAATTATTGTTTCCTATATGTAGGTAAGGGTGTTGTAAATTGCATTTCCTAAAAATAAAACCACGTTTATAAAAATAAATCATAATTAATATCCTTTTTAAAATATATTTTTTTTTTAATTAGATACTTGAATTGTAATATAACAAGAGTCCCAACTGCTCCCGTCTGGAGACAGTGAGACTATGGCACCTCTAATTAATGCATTGTGGGGCTGGAGAGAAGAAGGAGAGTGGGAGAAGGAGTGGGAGTGGGGAGAGGAAGGAGATGGGGAAGAGTAAGGTGGAGAGGTTCCTGGCTATTGAGATCTGGTCTGGTGGATTAAATCTTCCACTCCGGGACGAATAATATAATATATATTGTTTTAAATGAATGAGTTGAGAAATAACACAAATTAATAAAAAAAAATATTTGCGCACGCCCGGATTTTAATCTGAGACCTTCGGATTGCTAGTAGAGAGGCTTACCCCTCGACCAGAAGGTCATCATTAAACTGAACTAAAATACGACAAACTTTTGTAGGTAGCTGTTCAAATTACAAACATAACAATAAAAAAAACACACACAGAATTCCGGAAACACCTCAAATTTTAACTCCCAGCAACATTTTTTGTAAGAACCCATTTGTCTGGTAATTGTATCATTTCTCCCTTGTGTTCCAACCCACCCCGAGCTACGCCCCCGGCAGAGAAACAACCGGTGACAGTTGACACAATCACACCACAAATTATCCGCAATTGCCCTCCCGCCCGGGGGAGGCAGTGAACAGGAGTGAACGGGGGCAGCGAGGCAAGCGGTGCCAGTGTTGCCATGTCGCAAGCAACCCCGACACCATCACCAACCACCCTCTCCCCCATCAGATATTAGACCGATACTGTTACACAAAGGAGGGAGCCCTAATCGAATTTCAAATGATTTTACTCATGCGCCCCGGGCTGGACATTCTGGGAATGATTAGTATCATCATTAACAAACGTTATATTAGTACCATTAGGGTAAATGTAATAAGAGATCTTGGAGTTCTATTAGACAATAAGCTTCTTTTTCAATCTCAAGTCGAGCATATCACGTCGAAGGCTTTGAAAATGTTGGAATTTATACATAGTAGGAATTTATAGAGTAAGTTCAGTTTTCAAATACCCACAAACATTTAAGATTCTCTACATATCCTTTGTCAGAAGCCACCTAGAATACGCTTCAACAGTGCAGAACCCTCATCATTCTACGTACAAAGCAAATCTAGAAAGAATTCAGAAAAAGTTCATCAAATATATCTCTTTTTACACTAACAAAAACTATGTCCCTATAAACCTAAAATCTCTTGATTAACGCCGAGACATCAGAGACCTAGTAATGCTCTATCTATAACCTACTTCATAACTATATTGATAGCCCATACATACTAATATTCATTTCAGATGTTCAAAAAGAGTTGCTTCATCTCTGGATACATTTCATATTCCTAATAGCAATACAAATTACCTTGAAAATGTATATATAAGAAGAATCTGTAGCATATTTAATATATTATTGCCAAACATCGATGTGTTTAACAAGCACCTTGCTAAATTCACTGCATTCGTAAAGAAAATGACACTACATCGAAGGCCATAATGTTTAACCAAAAACTTAATATTTCATTGATTTTTTTATTTTTTTTATTAATTCATCACATTTTTCTCATTTACTTTTAGTAGTTTGTATTTGACTAAAATCACTTCCTCAAAGATATTATTGACATCCATTAAAATTTAAATGTAAATCTTAGAAATATGTCTATCATAAAACCATTTTTGTAAAAAGATGCACAGGCGAGGAGTGTGTGCCAAAACTGAATTGTGCGATGGTCCGTCCTCTCTGTCTACCCCTTAGTTAGTTAGTTATCTTCCTTTTTAATAACAAATAGAGATAATGATATCTCCACTGCGATCTCCCGATCAAATGAAACAAATACATGGGTAGGTAGGAAGGTGTGTACCTACTTAAAGTATCCCCTTCTAATGTGAGATTGTGAAACCTCCAACCTTTGAACCTATATTTATAGTCTCGCCCGCAACAGTAGCCGACCCCCTCCTCCGTGTCTAATGCCTCCCTAATGGCAGCCGTCACCACCAGGTGACCACCGTTTATCTCTGCTTATACTTTATTACGCTGTCTATGGTGGCTATACTCGGTGCCTACTTGTTTATGGCGCGCCGGCTACTGTGGCCGGACTGTCTATGGTCGGCCCGGGTGACTTTATGGCGCTGCGGGCGGCAAAAAGCGCACGTAATTACGGCGGAAGAAAAATGGTGGGAAATGAGGAAATGGCGGGAAAGCTGGTCTGTGCTTGCTAAAAACAGGCTAAGGATTCTCCAGGACTATGTAGTATGTATAGATTTTGGATTTTTCACAAAATATTACATAAATCTAGGTACACTAATAATTATGATTTTTTAAATCTTTGGTGCAAAGCAGATAACCTGTTTTAAAGGGCAGCAAAAATCCTTGAGAGGAATGGCTGCGCGGCATTTTTAATACGAAACTTAAATTCGATTTGAGGCCACAATACTTTTTTAATGTGAATACCGCACAAGAGTCCTAAATGCTCCCAACCGCCTGGAGCCAGTGAGACTATAGCATCTAGCATCCCCAATTGGGGCATGTTATAGGCTGAAGAGAGAGGGAAAGTACCAGGTTATTCATATCTAATCACCAAACACGGCTAAAGCCATTTCAAACAACGTTTTAATTCCAAATGGTGGCTTTACACCAAGGCTATACTGAACGTATCTTCCACTATGGAACGTGCCACAAATACACCTTATATTATTTTAAACGATTAAAGTGATCAATCAAATAAAGTTTACTTGCATTATCAAACTAAAAATATTTAAGTTTATTTAAATAAACAAATTAAAAGAGAGGTTTACAAAATAAACACAAAACAACCCGATCTAATAATAAGAGGGTGCTTCAATAAGTGTAATTATTAAGACGATGCAATAGTCAACAATAAAAATAACATAAACTGACAGCCATATATTCTGGCCGTATTAATAAATTGTAGGCAGTTCCTACCTACCCTAGCGCCCCTCTGCTAATTTGTCAAGGTGTCTGATTTCATAAACTTCGTTCCCTCTGTCTATCCGTTAGTTGCTTCTAGTCTATATAAAGGCACATGGCACCATCAAATAAATAAAACAAACATTACCCGAATACCCGTATCATGTTTCCAGAAAACAAATCAAACGTCGGCACTGAAAAGGCGTAATGTTAAGTCTGCTCTGCAGGTGATATAATGGCGCATTTTTAATGATTCCGATAAGTAACCCGCAATAAAGAATAATTGAAACGTGGTGTCAGAAGTGAGCTGTTAATACACATAATAATAATTTATTGGAAATATTACAGGAAACACTGATAACTGTTTATAATAAAATGACTTTGTTATTTCAGACTGTGACATTAGGCCCTCCGCTTGTGGAGAAACTGAAACTAAACTAAAACTGGTGGGTTGCTATGGTTTCCAACCAAACTTCTATCATGGCGCTACTCAATTTTACGATTTCAGTAATTATCTCAGCTCGTTTAATCATAGAAAGGAACACTTCAGCGGTCATCTCACTCTTCTGTCGCTGTCATACTGGCGCTGGCGACTAAGTGCCTCCGCTGACGAGATGACTGAAAAAAAAAACCAGTTTGCAACTAAACTCGGTATCCTGTGTATGTCAATGTGATGGCCCGCACACTACACAATTTCTCGAAAACCCGTTGTCGATGGCAACGCAAGCAGTGACTCGCGACTCGCCCTGCTAGTTGCCGTGGCCGGCCGTGGCCAGTTTGGTCGGTTGTCATGGTTGTGCCAGTTTTGTTGTCAGTTTTTCTAGTTTTTTTTATTGTTTTTTTCAATTTGACAGTGACAGATGACTACTATGACAGCTGATTGTTCTTCGTCTATGGTTAAACAAGCTGAGATAATGACAGAAATCGTAAAATTGGGTAGGGCGTCATAGAAGTTTGATGGAAGTTTGGTTGGAAGCGATAGCAACCATCAGCCGGTTTTAGTTTGGTTTCAGTTGTCTCGTCAGCGGCGGCACTAAGGCGATCCGCCCACTGAGGCAACTAAAAAACTCTCAACTGCCAACTGTCTTTGTATGACAATGTGATGGCCCGCACACTACACAATCACACAAAACCCCGTTGTCAATGGTAACGCAAGCGGTGACTTGCGACTATCTTGCGACTGTCACGCCTGATTGCCCTGGGCGGCCGTTGCTGAGTCGAGCTGTCAGCTGATTGTTCTTCTTCTATGGTTAAACAAGCTTTTTGACCAATCAAGACAGAGAAAACAGCCGGTTTTAGTTGGTTTTCAGTTGCCTCAGTGGGCGGAGCGCCTAAGGCGATCCGCCCACTGAGGCAACTAAAAAACTCTCAACTGCCAACTGTCTTTGTATGAATGGTAACGTAAGCAGTGACTCGCGACTTGCACTGCTGATTGACGACACCTAAGGCGCTCCGCTGACGAGGCAACTGAAACCAAACTAAAACTGGCTGGTTTCTATGTCTTGATTGGTCAAAAAGCTTGTTTAACCATAGACGAAGAACAATTAGCTGACAGCTGGCAACTAGCAACGGCCGCCCAGGGCAATCAGCAGCAACAGTCGCAAGTCACCGCTTGCGTTACCATTGAAAATAGATATATAAGAATAACATGTCATGTGACTTCAATACAAAGGTATAAAAAATTATGTTGTGTCAAGAAAAAATAAGTAGCTACTTGACACTGTCAAGCGACTTTTTAAAACATCGAATGAAGTTTAAACCTTTTTTACATTAAGCGCCTCCGCCCACTGAGGCAACTGAAAACCAACTAAAACCGGCTGTTTTCTCTGTCTTGATTGGTCAAAAAGCTTGTTTAACCATAGACGAAGAACAATCAGCTGACAGCTGGCAACTAGCAACGGCCGCCCAGGGCAATCAGCAGCAACAGTCGCAAGTCACCGCTTGCGTTACCATTGACAACGGGGTTTTGTGTGATTGTGAAGTGCGCGGGCCATCACATTGTCATACAAAGACAGTTGGCAGTTGAGAGTTTTCAGTTGGCGGAGGCGCTAACTCCACACAGGAGGACCTGGGGAAAGCAATTTCCCTCAGAACCTATGCCATCTTTAGGGATGCTGTGTGGAGGCTACTTTTGAAGAGAGCAAGGAGTGAGACACAGATTCCAGCAAATCGTTCCACTGCCACTGTTGAACTCAAGCACCTACCTACGAGTCGTAAAGCGACCCGTTCTCAGATGACAAATTAATGTCAATTGATCGCAGTGTGTTTTCCGACTATGCCTCGGTGCCGAAGGGATCAATGACGCTAGTTCCTCAGAGCATCTTAAATTATAATACCGGTAGAACAAGGAAAGCATACCTATCTGACGCCTGTGCTTTAATTATTAAAGTTAAGAAAAGGGAATTTATGAAACGGAGCTCCCGTTTCTGCACAGTGTCTAATTTTTTTTTTCTGCAATTTTGGGGCTCCAGACCGGAGTTGCCTGCAAAATTTAACAGTGGAGCGCACTTGCAATGTGTATAAGATCAGCAGATGTGTAGGTACTATCTGCTTTATCTGCAGTTCCTGTACACTGAACAGTACGTCCAGCTTCTGAGAGGCTAACCTGACTCTAGCTTCGATGGAGATATACTCGTAGAGCTATATTGTAATTACATCCACGTGTAGGTACATAACACTAAGTAGGTCTACATTCAACATCTCCATTTCTCCCTGTAGTAGTTACCCGCCTATCTTTTGAAATCTGATAGTTTGAAAGTGTTTCTATTGATTTAGCTCGGCCATGGTGTTAGGGAGAATTCATGGGGATAAGTGCTTGGTTTCGCTATGCCTGTGATAAAGCTGGTAGGTGGTATCTACATGACTGGTGGAACTAATAGAACAGGAGGGAAGGACAAATAATCCTGTTTACTGAGGATTTCGCATTGCAAGAAGGGATGTATCCATTGCAGGATTTCACGATCGATTTCAAAGGCATTGATTTTTTTACTTGGGTACGTAGGTGCTATGAAATAATGTAAATATCATATGTTTGAATTCCCTACAAATGTAGTTTCCTTCTTACTTCAAATGCCACATAAAATTTTTTTTGTACACATATTTAGATAATGATAATAATTGGCAGATTTATATAGCGCAGATAATATATTTTAGTAAAAAATATACCTCAAGGAGGCTGATGGGACGTACTTGATTTACATTAACCATTATTTGGTGCAAAATATGTTAATGAAATTTAAGTGTCCGGTGACTTTTTCGATTTTTTTCCATATATATTTTTTTTAAATATATATTTTTACTTAAACTATCATGTAGAATCACCTCCCGAAGTTAATGCACTTTACCCCTGGACACCTTATAAATGAGATAGATATAGTGTGCTGAAGTAGATATTTTCATCGATAATCTATATGGATTCAGAAAAAATGTTCTGCGATTACTAAAAAATTTGTTCTGCTATTTATAGTCCGTATCATTTGTGTCTCTCATTGTGTCTCTAAAATCTCTAGTCTCTCTTTGTATTATTTGTCATTTGAGTGAACTTTTGGGCATTTTTATAATTTTCAGTTTTTAATTCTTTGGTTTAAAAATTTCAAGATTTATTTGTAAGATACAAACAGCTTGTACATAAAATATAGGGATAAATATATACATTGTTAAATGAAGTCAAGCCAAAAAAGTCACCTTGGAGATGGAGTTTTATTAAAGTTTAAAATTATTTTTAGGTGAGTAGGAGATGAAGAGAAATATAGGATAAGATAGTAGATGCTCCCGATACATTCCATTTTCTCGTATTAATTTTCGATCATTCATGTTACTTCTAATCGATATTTCTGAAGTGTATTACCAAAAATATCTATATTGTGAAAATTGTGTTGTATTGCGTTCATATATACTGGGAGGAATTGAGGATTTTTTTCTAATGTTAGTTCTAAATGTGGGAAAATAAAATAAATTGGATTGTCGTGATGATATTGTCGGAATATGATTTTCTATTAAGTTGGTAAGCTCTGGCGAGTCCAGGCCATTGTTAAGAATTTTAGATAAGATTTGGTCAAAAATTAAACATCGTGCGTGAAGAGAGTTGAAGTTGTGATATTTAAAAGATTCGGCGTAATTTGAAAAATGTAAGTTTTGTTTGCAATTTATGTGTTTAAAATTTGTTTTTAATTCTTTTGATTCTTTCAATGTGAGCTTCAGTCCAGCAGGTGTGCTAGCACGGTCGCTCGATATGAAGTTACCGACCGATTGTCGGTAACTTCTCATCGTTCCTTAGGACAACTGCAGATCGCAAACGTACAAACGACAGTAGATATCGAATATATTCAGGACACTCAGTCATTGTCAACTGTCACCTATTCGTTTGCGATCTGCAGTTGTCCTAGGGAACGATGAGAAGTTACCGACGATCGGTCGGTAACTTCTCATCGTTCCTTAGGACAACTGCAGATCGCAAACGTACAAACGACAGTAGATATCGAATATATTCAGGACACTCAGTCATTGTCAACTGTCACCTATTCGTTTGCGATCTGCAGTTGTCCTAGGGAACGATGAGAAGTTACCGACGATCGGTCGGTAACTTCATATCGATCGACCATGCTAGCACAGATCGGTGTGCAGTATTTGACGGTGCGGGGCTAATAGATTTACAAATATATAATTTGTCTGATTAGATTTTCGTAATTTTTTGTACCTATTTGTGTATTTATTAAGTTTTTAATACAGGGTTATTACCAAGTGAATGAGAACATCCGTAAAAACCAGTGTAAGTAAATAAATAAATAATCAGTCAATGAACTCACTGGCAAACCTGGGGTCGTTGGCCGTCGCGCCGGTGTACCAGGGCGCAGCGTTGCGCACGTCATAGTGCGAGAGGTCCGAGGGCGGCGCGCAGTACCCGCCCTGCGCCGGTCCGCCGTGGTACAGGCCGCCCATGCCGTAGGGCGCGCTCATCTGCCCGCCTCCGCCCACCGGCGAGTTCACGCTGCTACCGGAGGAGGTGGATCTGTAACACACATTTAGTCAATGTAGAAAACAACATATATCACCACTGTACATGGGCGTAGATTTTGATTTAAGGTGCACGGAGAAAAATTATATTCTAAAAGATCATTTTATTCGTAAAAACGGGACTGAAGTTCTTACGAACAAATTAATAGTGATTCAATGTTTATTGGCGGGAAAATGTAAGAATAATTATTTGGTATACGTACGAAATTACGTATACCAACAAATTATTCTTACATGTTCCCGCCAAAAAACATTGAAACCCTGTTAATTTGTTCGTAAGAACTTCAGTCCCGTTTTTAACCGTTTTTACGAATAAAATGATCGTATTTAAGAATAACATTTTTCTCCGTGTGGGGCAAAAAATAAATCTAGAGTAGGTACCGTAAAAAAAAGTAGGCTTCTACATCAAATGCATGCTTTAGGTTCTATGAATACAAAAAATAATAATGTAAGAAGGAAAAACCATCATATGAAGTGTTGTAAATTTGAAAACTTCGAAACTTTGACGAGCGTCGAAATTATTTTGATAAGTAATTTCAATTGAATATTTTTATTACCGCTTTTGGTTTCGGTCAACTTTTTTATTCTATGCATGAATTAGAGTTTACATTACACTGTTTATTACGTTTTATTGTTAAATAGTTTTTATTTAATTCACAAATAAAAAAGGCAATAGCCGACCTGCAGGTAGTTCAAAACCGAGCTCTCAGAAATGTTTATGGACTTCCATGGGACACTCATGTCAGGGACATCTATTCAATTTCCGGTATCCTTCCAATCACAATCCTTCCTAAACATGAAATCACAAGCACCATCATACAAATTACCCAACAATTAAAAACAAATTATCAACTCATACTTTACAATCAAGACATCCACAACCACAATACTCGAAATAACAATAAAATCCGCGTTCCTCAAACACACACTACAAAATATGGGATAAAATCTCTGAACTATATTGCCTATACACTATATAATTCGCTTCCTGAGGCCCTAGCACGCTAGCTCTATAACGATCGATAGGATAATTATCGGTAACTTCTCATCGTTCCCTACGACAACTGCAGATCGCAAACGAATAGGTGACAGTTCACAATGACTAAGTGTCCTTAATATATTCAACATCTACTGTCGTTTGTACGTTTGAGATCTGCAGTTGTCCTAGGGAACGATGAGAAGTTACCGACCATCGGTCGGTAACTTCATATCGAGCGACCGTGCTAGCACACCAGATATGTACAAAAACATCCAGCATAATAAAAAATTGCAAAGCAATGCTTTAAAAGAATGTTTTTTTAACTACATTTAAAAATGAAAATATGTAATTGTCTTGTCATTTTTTGTTCTATCTTATATACTCGTATCAGTTTTTCCCTCTCTTTACTTGTTTTCTCTTGTTGTTTTGTTCTATTTAACCTGTCTTTATTTTTATTTTTATGCTGTACTGAAAGTAAAACTCATATTATGATATCAAAATACCTTTGTAAAATTGTAACTACTACCTCCTACCTATGCATTGTAAGTTCCTCCTGTCCTAAAATGAGTTTTGTAATTCATCGGGATTGCTCTAGCAAGAAATAAAAACAATGAAAAGAATCCGTATCAAAAAGGATAGTAGCTTTAGTTACTCTTGCGGGCAGTTGCTCTGGGGGCATTTATCCGCAACTATAAATTCTTTAACGAGCATCCTTCTTACTCTCTTTAACTCACACACCCAAACAACAACGCACACGCGCACATTCAAACACATATATACGCCCACACACACACACAAGCACGCACGCACGCTTATTCTTTCGACAGCTAATTAGGTACATAAGATCTTAAATATAAATTAGGAAGTTGAGTCCTTTTTTTTATCAATGTTCACATGCAATCTTAAATACTTGTATTTTTTTAATGTTCGTTTTCATAATTAAATTAATTCTACAATTTTGAATTTTATTAAGCCCGCGAAAACGCCCGCTAAGAGTATAATACCGTGCGGGAGAGTGTATGACGTCATCTTGCCCCTTGTTTGTGTGAAATATAAGGTAAAATATTTACAAAACCGGGTCACGCTTAATAGGGACGACAAAAATAAATTTAAAAAGTTGTAGTAGTTAGTTATTAACTAGTACTAATCAATTCAGTTACCGGAATTTCGAAAAAAGTGCATTTAAATGGTTATTTTTTTAAATTTAAAAACACGAAATGTCATTTTTCACCGAAACTTGTAACAGTTCCTAACATAGCGGTCGTTGAAAAATGACATTTCGTTTTTTTAAATTTAAAAAATAACCATTAAAATGCACTTTTTTCGAAATCCCGGTAACTGAATTGATTAGTACTAGTTAATATCTAACTACTCCAACTTTTTAAAATCACTCCCATCCACTAATGGCACCCCTTAAATCAGAATTCGATGCTCGACGAAATTTTGCACACTTGACTTTCAAAATTAGAGGAAAACTACTATTTGATCACGACAAACCCTTTGTAAAGTCCCGACAACGCCCGGGACTTACAACAATTAAGTTCGTCGCAATTAACAAGGAACTTTCTTGCTCATTTATGCAGTTGGCAACAACAATCCGCGGAATGTGGCAAATGGCAAATGCTGGCAATTGGGAATTTGGCAATTTTCAGATAGAACCCAGGATCTCTTGTCTTACCCGGACAAACGCGATAACCAACTCAGCCATTTGTACCTCTTATTTTTTAAAGTCATTTTTGTCGATCTAATATTTCAAATTCAGAATAAGGAAGTTGAGTCCTTTTTTTATTTTTTATTTTTATCAATGTTCACAGGCAAACTTAAATACCAGTATTTTTTTTTTAAAGTTCGTTTTCATAATTAAATTAATTCTACAAGTTTGAATTTATTAAACCCGCGAAAACGGCGGCAAGGGCATAATACCGTCCGCGCAGAGTTCGTGACGTTACCCGGCCCTTGCGTGTGTGAAATATAAGGGAAAAATATATGGACGAAAAAAATAAATTAAATTGTTGTAGTAGTTAGATATTTACTAGTACTAATCAATTCAGTTATTGGAATTTCGAAAAAAGTGCATTTTAATGGTTATTTTTTAAATTTAAAAACACGAAATGTCATTTTTCAACGAAACTTGCAACAGTTCCTAACATAGCGGTCGGTGAAAAATGACATTTCGTGTTTTTAAATTTAAAAAATAACCATTAAAATGCACTTTTTTGAAATTCCGGTAACTGAATTGATTAGTACTAGTAAATATCTAACTAGTACATCTTTTTAAATTTATTTTTTTCGTCCGTATTAAGCGTGTCCCGGTTTTGTAAAAATATTTTCCTTATATTTCACACAAGCAAGGACCTTTTTTCGTTGTTTGTTTTTGGGGTGTTATGCCGTGTTGTGCTACCTCCTTCTTTAGCCGACGTTTCGGACAGCGTTGCAGTGTCCATCATCAGGGCAGATCCGGCATCGGATCTGCCGGATCTGCCCTGATGATGGACACTGCAACGCTGTCCGAAACGTCGGCTAAAGAAGGAGGTAGCACAACACGGCATAACACCCCAAAAACAAACAACGAAAATGCTTTTGGCCGTGAAAATCTAAAAACGTATCCAAGCAAGGACCTGGTTACGTCACGGACTCTGCTGTGCTCTTGCCTCCGTTTTCGCGGGCTTTAATAAAATTCAAACTTGTAGAATTAATTTAATTATGAAAACAAACTTTAAAAAAAAAATACTGTTATTTAAGTTTGAATGTCATCTACTTGAACATATTTTTCATAAGTCAAAATATTTTTCACTCAACTTCCCTATTCGACTAATTTTTCCCACACTTTTGGCTGCCACTTTTTAAATGATTTTGACACAAAGTTCTAAATAATTGATTGGTTACCTAGATAGTGTCTCAGATAAACATATTTGGTTTTATTTGAATTCTTTTTATTATATTTTTCTGGGTCTCTGTTCATTATTTAATGTTAATTAATTTGATTTTATTTGAATTTATTTTATTATATTTTTCTGTGTCTCTGTTCATTCTGTTCATTTTTCATATTTTCGTTTAGATATCTATGTATAGTATTATCTTCTTCTTCAATGATATATTACATTGATGGTATAACCTTCAAAATTTATTACCTACAACAAGAGTTATTTCAATAAAAATTGATTATTTATCATTTTTTAATTGATAAACTAATGTTTAAGACAAATGCTCTAAAAATGCAAAATCACCTATAGTGGGAGATTTAGCACTTACAATGCCTTTCTCATATAAAATAATGTTGGTTGTTTGCAGATGAAAAATGTAATAAGCAGTAATTGTTGAATGAAACACTAGTATATATTGAATTATTTGGCGGGTAAGAAATAAGTCGACGTAGCTCGTGGTAGAGAGCATTGGACCGGAAATCAGAAGGACACGGGTTCGAGTCCCGTCGGCGTCAAGTAAGCATATTTTCTCGGGAGTTTTTTTCAATGTGGATGAGTGTTTCAGGTTAATAATTATCTATATATATAAAAATGAATCCCTGTTTCCCTTCCCTTCAAAACGACTTTACGTACCTATTTCAATGATATATATTTTTTTAAGTTTTCTAATACTTTGTAGAAGGTTCTTAGGGAAAGAAAAGTTAAGAAATTTGCGCATAAAATTGGATAATTTCAGAAAACTTAACGACTATTTTAACTTCGTATACGTTTGACAGTTAGCTCGTTTGATATATTTAGAGATATTTCCTATACTATTCATCCGATTGCGATAAAAATTTGTGAATTGTTGTGGACATGCTCGTGAAGGTTTTTAATTAGCAATATTTCTATATTGGTGAGTTCTGGAGTTATGAAATTTGCAAAAAAAATGCAATAGGGAACACGCGAGTTATATGAAAAATGTGGGTATTTTATGGAGTTTAGCGGCAGGTAAATAAGGCGGGAGGGGTTGGGGAATCCGAGAGGGGTGGAGGGGAATGAAGGAGGGATGGGAAAGGGAGGAGGTGGGGAAAAGTTGGAGAAAGGGGAACGGGGACGAATGGGAAAGGACACGCAGGGAGAAACAATTTCTTTATTCAAGTGGCATTTTAACACATGCCGGATATCTGGTAGACGATTATAATAATTGATTATTTATTTATTTTTCATAGTCTCAAAAAACTTAAACAAGTAGAAGCAATAACAATAACAAACAGTAGAAATAAGTACCTACATAACGTATGAAAAACTAAAACTAAAGTCGTTATCGCGTAAACATGCAAGAGGAGACATTATTGCGTTAGGTACTTGACGTTATAAAATATAGGCCAATAAAGATAATAATTTTTCATGATTTTGAGTCAACTTTGTTCAACCGATTATTTGTTAGTTAATGACAATTACAAAACATAATGTTGACCTACCTGCTACGTAAATATTGAGCTTTAATATAACATTTC
This sequence comes from Limnephilus auricula, assembly GCA_951813805.1. Taxonomy (NCBI): domain Eukaryota; kingdom Metazoa; phylum Arthropoda; class Insecta; order Trichoptera; family Limnephilidae; genus Limnephilus; species Limnephilus auricula. The sequence continues at coordinate 31,950,553 of OX638404.1, forward strand.
AAAATAAAAAAGGATTAGAAAAGCATTTTGATGGGCTCAAATTTAAATTACAAACCGTCGATTTACATTGGAACACCAATTTATCGTGTATAAATTAAAACTTTTATCCAAAAAGTCGTTTTTTTCTAAATTTTGTATTTAATTAGATAACACAGTAGCTACGTTAGGAAAGATATTTTTTAATAATAGATAGTATTAGTTTTTTATTTTATTTTTTTAAATGCCAAACTTGCCTCTGACATACAAACAGTATGGCGTAACTATAGGGCTGCCACGGGCCCCGCAGGGCCTCGAGCTCAGAAGTAACCTAACATTTTTAACGAAATTTAATAAAAAATTTATACAAGTACATAAAATCATCTAAAGACCATATAGGTACCAAAATTCTCAATTTTCGGTCCACCTTCAGAGACGAAATAGAAAAGGTTTTGTGTATTAGACAACTTGCTGATTTTTTAATAATAAAGGACAATTTTATGTTGTGCAGCTTTCCTGAAGTATGTACTGGATTAAAGTCATTTGTTACAATTCCTGTGACTACAGCTAGTGCTAAAGGTCATTTTCGAAATTAAAATTAATCAAAACATATTTAAGAAACTCATTGGGACAAGACAGGCTACATACATAACTTGGCTATTCTATCTATTGGAAATTCTGTGGGCCGATCTTTAAACATTTTGTTTTGAAGAGTTTTAATTTTCAATGTACTTTCGTTACTTAAATTACATTGAAAATTAAAACTCTTCAAAACAAAATGTCTAGAAATTGTTACAGCTCCTAATGTATATAGTTAGAGCATCCTAAATCCTTTACGATTATTATTATTTTATTATCTTCACTTTTTTTTTTTAATCTTTTATTTTATTTTATGTATCTACTCATTAATTTACCTGCTTTATGTTTAATACTGTTTTAAAATATTTATGTAATCTAATTATCTTTATGGAATGTGTGGGATTGCACTAACCTCCCCACATACTGGAATATTTATTATTATTATTATAGTTAATGCCCAAGAAATACAAAAAAAAGACAATTAAACTATTATGACGTTATTGATACTTTTGCGGAACAGAGAGCTCGGAGAAAAGAATTGTATTAATAAATATCTTGTAAAGAATAATTTTTTATTTCATTATAATACCTACATGTGTAATTCCTATGCTTTTGAAAATATTTTTTTTTAGATATTTAACAAAAATGCACACAATACTAGTAATACTGTCGGGTAACTTCTTAAGTTATTTATAAAAAAATCAATTACAACACGACTGTGATTTTTACTGGGGGGGGGGGGGGGATCCAATGAATTTGGCCACGTGCCCCCGATGGTATAGTTTCGCCACTGCATACAAAAGTAGTTTTCTTTAATGTCCTATATTTCATAATTTAAAACACAAATAAAAGCTCATATACTGTCGAGCCGAAACGGTAATCACATAAAATTCCCTCGATTGAAAAAAATCGCAAAATATATTCCGAAAGTTAAAAAACACACATTCAATGTATAAACGAAGTTGTACAGCGCCCTTCAGGTGATTTTCTCACGAAAAACGGCGCTATATAAATTATCCGAACATTAGTAGATATTATTATTATACGGTTCTGTTATTTAACACATCGTAGGTTTGAAAAAAATAACAGTGTTTCTTTACATGCTTCTTAAGATATTCTTGAGAGATTTTTGCTCCATTTTAAACGAGTCGTTTATATTAAACAATTTCCCAACTTTCACTTGGATATTATCGTTTTTTTTTTTTAATATTGGAGCGCTCACTCTAACATTCGTATTATCGTATCTCTCCTCCTTCTTTTTTTGGGCGGGTAGTAAGTTTAAGTTTGGGCCTTAAATTAAAAATAAAGTTTTGTAAGAAAAAGGCCACGGAGCTGTTCCTCTTGTAGGGTTCTTAATATTCTATCGAAGTTTGAAATATTTACGTATGGCAAACTGTTCGTCCATGCGACAATCGTTCAACTTTGGCATCTTTTGGCAATTCACTTTAGCGCGCATCTGTTAGGGAAGGTAGGTAGGTACTGCAAGCATGTTGCCAGTTCGTTAGTTAGGTACCTACCTGTCTCACTTTATAAAGTTCCTACTCCATCGGAGTGAACCTTTTCATCGGGGAAATGTAAGGCGACGACTCCACGCGACGCTTTTCCTTTTCAACTTTATTGAAATTTGGGGAATCACATGTGAAGGACATTCGAATGTAATTGTAATTATAAATGTCTTTAGTTTACATTCACAAACTTACAAAGACAACGTCTAGCGTAGATGCAGAAAGTGTAGGTCGTTATTAGAACACCGAATAATTCTAACATCTTATGTCATATTTTAAAGATAAAGTTATGAAATTATTTCCTATACTATTCATACGATTGCTATTAAAATTTCATCCGATTGCTATTAAATTTTTTTTATTGTTTAGAACATGCCCCTGAATACTTCTATATCTATACTGGTGAGTTCTGGCATTATGGAATTTGCATAAAAAAATTAAATAGGTCACGCGAGTTATTTTATGGAGTTAGGCGGCAGGAAAAAAAGGCTGGAGGAAGGGGTATGCGGGAGGGTCGGCTGGGGAATTAAGAAGTGGGGTTTTGCGGGAGGGGGGACGAGGGAGAGGGGAAGGCGAAGAAGGTGTAATCGGAATGCGTGAGGGGGGGGTTCGCGAGAAAGGGGTGAGCGGGAGAGGGGAGGGGGAACGCGGGAAGGGGAAAACGAAACGCGGAATGGGAAATTTGACGCGGGAGGGGAAGAGGAAGAGAAGTCGGAAGGGGAACGGGGACGGATGGGAAATGACGCGAAGGGAGAAACAATTTATTTATTTAATTAGCATTGCAACGCATTCCGGGTATAGTACTATAAAATCGGTCTACCTGTAGAAACAATAAATTACAACCACTTATGAAAGAATTAGAATTATTCAAACTCTCAGAAAAGATCTAAAAAAGGAGTCTTGCAGTTTTTCGTAGATGTGAAGCCAAAATTTTAGTAAGTAGGTAATAAATAATATTTTGTTTTGAAGAGTTTTAATTTTCAATGCACTTTCGTTACTTAAATATTAATTTTTCTGTTACCGGTTTCGACACATCCGTGCCATTCACTAGCAAACTTAAAACTTTAAAGCAGTCTCCTGGGTGGTCACCAAGTGTTGTGTCAATAAATTAACTCACACCGCTATCTGTCAGAAACTTATGGAACTCACAAATAATTTCAAATCATTGTCCATAATGCCCTTCGTACATGGAGCTACTTTCAAGCGACTCGATCGCCGCTCATCTGTACCCCCATACTATTATTAGTGTTTGTAAACGCCGCTACGCGCTGCACTAGCAAAATAGTATGGCAGGTAGCAGCGATCTAGTCGCTTGTAAGTAGCTCCATGTACGAAGGTCGTTACAAACATAATTCGCAAAAATAAATATTGAGGTTAATAATTGAGATAAAAACTATCCTATCTTTTCAGTTGGACCAAATTACACACAGTAAGCCAAATTTCATCAAAATTGGTTGAGTAGTTTCGGAGTTTACCTTGGACTAACATCGTGACGCGAGATTTTTATATATATACTAGCTGAGCTTACCACTCGTTGCTGTGGCTAATGAAACACAACGCCATCCACTGGATGCCTAACCTAGATAACCAAGTGTTGTGTCAATAAATTAACTCACACCACCGTCTGTCAGAAACTTAAGTAACTTACAAATAATTTCAAATAATTATCCCATAAAAACCATTTAATTCGCAATCATAAATATTGAGTTCAATAATCCAGATAAAAGCAATCCTATCTTCTAAGTTGGACCAAATTACACACATTAAGTCAAATTTTAATCAAAATCGGTTTAGTAGTTTTGGAGTTTACCTTGGACGAACATTGTGACGCGAGGTTTTTACATATAAAGATTGTTACAAATGTTTAATAAATCGACGAAACTATTTTTTTTAAATAAAATACGTTTATTACAGAGAAATTGTACGTACGTACTTGAAATTAAAATTAGGAAACTTTTTCTTTGAAATTAATTAAAAATTTAAAGAGAAAGTAATTTAATTTAATTTCAACTTGTCTGTAATTAGAGTTATAATTATTTAAAAAAAAACGGTTGATAAGGTACCCTCCTACTAATGGGCAAGTAGGGGAAGGTATGGTATATCGTACCACTTTGCACTTTAGTTCAGTATTTTATGATTGAAATGGGCTACGAAAGCTGAGTTAGCTTCAATTAAACACTTCTTGGAGCCTTCGTAGTGAGCCATCAAAAATAAAAAAAATAAAATTTGATAGGGAAATATGTAAATACGAATGTTAGAGGGAGAGCGCATTCTGAAAATTCTAAAATATATGTATTTATTTATTTAAACGCCATTAAGGCTTTTACAATAAGGTGAAAATGGGTTTTAAAGTTTCCAGTTATATACAGGAGGGAAACAGTAATATATTAAGAGCGATTGACCAGCGGCTGAGAATAAATGTTTAAAAATGCTTGCAACTGTACAGGGAGGTTTAAATGAGTAAGATCGATTATTCCCCCTATCAAATTTTTTAAATTAAAAATTTAATATCGATTTATTTCATTCAAAACTTGCTTTAATATATACCTACATTAAAGTAAGCAATAAAAAAGCTCAAAACGCACGATGATAAATTATTAAATATCGTGTAGGTACTTCTGGTTAGTATTTTTTGATCATAAGTAGGTACCTATTTATGATTTTTCAATAATGTCTAAACGAAATAAGTGTGTAAATTTTTTTTTAAATATTTTAGTTTGTACGACCATAAATAAATAAAAAAACCGAGGTATTTTTGTCACAAAACACATTCTCGGATTTATTTTTTAATGATTTTAATTTAACTAAAATTAGAATTACAAAAACTGTGTTTACTAGATTATGTATTGATTTATTTTGTTGTATGGATAATATGATTTGATATTTGTGTCGTTTAATCTATCGTTTTTTAATCAATCTATCGTTTGAAAATTCTAACGATAGATTCAAGATTCAAGAAACAACGACCAACGGTATAACCTTAGTATATTAAAAATAAACTAAGTTTTTCAAAATTTTAAAACTGCGTATACCAGATAAAATAACAATCTTTCAAAATCAATTTATGTTTTTTTGTAAAAAAGAGTCAATACGTCTAAAATTTGTTTTAAAAATGACTAAATTCCGGTATTCTCTGGTAATACCATAGGTACTCTGAAGTAATATAGAAATATCTTCACAAATAACATCAAATACTTCGTAGTATTTTATTTGCAATTCATTGGATTCTAGGAATTGGCTATTGAGTGAAGCAGTTTGGTATCGAGTATTGTCACCCACGAAACTATACTTATTTGAAATGGCACTGGTATAGTTAAAAAATATATTTATTATAATAAAATAATAAAAAAATTTAAAAAGATTATGCTTTTATCAGTCTAACAATTCAGAAATCAGAAGTAAGCAGTTTAGAATCCGCAGTAAAATATAAATTAGAAGCCAATGTAGTAGGTGGCATCATGCCTAACATTTTTATTTTTATTTTATTTTTATTTCTACAAGATTCACCTACTTTAACTCCTTTCATGTATGTGATCATGTACCTAATATTAGTATGAATATTTTCCCTAATATGTATGCTATATGTTTTTACTTTCATCTGGATATATGGATGATTATACCTAATATTTTATACTTAATATAACATCTTATGAATCTCGACTACCATAATACGGGCATTTGCCTAGCTTGGTAGTCAAAAAGCCTTGTAAAATAAACCTGTAACAAAGAAAATAAATAAAGAAAATAAAAAATAAATAAAAATATTATTGTTGTGATTGAGGTATGTTATTATAGCCTTCTTATAACTTAGCCTTCTAATAACAAATGATTCGTTTAATATAGAGCAAGAATCTCTCGACAAATACGTAAGCTGCACGTAAGAGGAATATACCCAAACGCCAGAAATATTCTGACTTCTTACTCCTTTTTTGGTATTATCTGCACGAAAAAAGTAGCGCCAAATTTGATTTTTTTAATGTTTTTATGAATAATTTTACAAGAATGAAAAAAAGTTAGTCAATGGAAATAGTCAAAAATAATCTTAGCTATAAAGAGGTATTTTTTAAAAAGTGTTCTTATATAACTAAGGAAAAAACAAAGTATTTAAAACTTTACGCTTATATTTTTGTAAGGTAATTAATAATTTTAATTTAATTCCAATAAATAGAGAAGGTAGGAAAAGCTTCAATGTATTCATAGCATGTTTTTTCATATTCATTATGTAAACCGATTCGTAGTAAAGATAAATCTAAATAGTAATTTGACGTATAGCTTCACACACTATGAATTTTTCATGCCTGTAACATATTAACTAACAGAAAAAAACGTGTTTTAATCGTTTTCGCAGCATATTTTTATCTATCGAGGGAATTTAATATAATTACCGTTTCGGCTACGAATGTATAGATATTGAGCGTATTTATTATTACACGGAGAAAAATTGATTTTGACCCTCGCGATAATTTATCAGGCAGGTAATTTATATTTTCGTTTGACAGATCGATCAAAGCACAAAGATACTGTTTATCCCGTTTAATCACAGGAGACCATATTTGTCCCAGCTCACATAGGTCTCACAGAAATCGTTGTTTTTCTCTTACTATCATAGTCAGAAATGTGATCTAAACGGTATTGGAAAGAGAATACAACAAACTATATATTCAAATCTAAAAGAAAACCACAAAAAAATTAAAATTTACCCTTTTCTGAAACCAAAGTTTCCGATAGCAATTTGAAAAAAAATTATGGAACTTTGTGAATTTTTTAAGATTTTTTTTTACATGAAACGAAAAAAAGTGAGGTGACAGTAAGGTTTATAATTCATTTATCTAATGAAATAAGTAGGTTTTCTATGTTTTTTCGTTATCAGTAATTTTAGTTAGAAAAAAAAGTAAAGTGAGCCATTTTTAAAACTTTTTAAAGTTTTCGCAAAAAAAAATTATATTTAAAAAAATACATAGTAATTTTTAATATAGAAATTTGAAAGCCTATTTCATTACCTTTCGAAAACAGTTTTCAGTTTTCGAATACGTTAACAAATGTTCCATTTATTTGGATTTTATTGCAAAGCGGGAATATTTTTAGCCTCTGACAAAATACGCCAATTTTTTTAGGGGTTGTAGAATACTGGCATTGGATAGTGGCATTTTAATTTTTTTTTTAATATAAATATTTTCAGTTATATTTTAATAATAACAATTTTAATGCGTTTTGTATAAATATTTTCAAACACGGATACTTGTTTTAAGTGTGATTTTATTTTATTTACGTAGATATACAATATTGTTAGCTATCATAGTTGTATTTTTTTTCGCAGGTAATTCAGAAAGTACCATTAGGCGAATTGTCAATGAGAGCGAAATAAATGGGAGTAAATTCGAAACTCCAGGCAAAATAAAAAAGGGTCGCACTCCGAAAGCTATAGATAGTTTTGACATCAGCGCTATTTGTCATTAGGTACATTTTTTAGGGGGATGATCTAAAGCCCGGGCAACTCTGGGTACTTCAGCTAGTATTAAATAAATGTGAGAAAATTCTAAACTGCTTTTTATTTTGCTAATATTGCAAAGGTGTATGTACTGTGCGTACATACCTACATGCAATTCTAATTTTGAGATCAGTGAGTATCTATATTGCAATGAAAAAATATTTTTCCCACTTTTATGTGTTTTTGTTTTTTTACAAAATTGTAAGTTACACAGCTTTACATTTCCACCATGTGTTATAATTTTAGTATTGCCATTTGAAGAACAGCGGCGCCCGCCTATGTTTTCTACTCTATTTTGATAGACTATAAACATGGCGTGATAGCAATTAAGTTTGCGACATTTCGCGGAGTGTTGCCAAGCTAAAAAAATATAGAGGCGTATGGGGAATATTGAGCTGGTAAGATTTATCGAATGATACGAAGTACCTCCCAGTCTTTTCCCTGTGTTTGTCATTAACTCAATTTAAGTACATGTTTAACTCCTCAGGTTTTCGACCATGCTCTGACAGTAAGTCAGAATATTTCCGCTTTGCATTAAAATCTAAATAAATGGAATATTTGTGAAGGTATCCGACAACTAAAATTGTTTTGAAAGGTGAAGAAATAAGCTTTCAAATTTTGTTATTAGAAATAACCATGTAACTTATTTTAAATATATTTTTTTAATGTCAACTTTAAAAAGTTTTAAAGAATTGCTTATAATAACCTAACTAAAATTACCGTTTATTTATAATATTTTTAATAATTTATTATAAACGTTATCATCACCTCACTTTTTTGTCGATTCATGTAAAAATCATTTTTTTTAAATCACCAACTTTTTTTCAAATTGCGGTCGGAAACTTTGGTTTCAGGTGTAAATTTTAATCCTTTTGTGATTAACTTTTAGATTTGAATAAACAGCGTGGTATTTTTTCTTTCCAATACTGTTCAGAAGTGGAGTGGAAGATACTCTCAGTATCGCCCTGGTGTAAGACCACCATTCAGAATTGAAACGTTGCTTAATAATGGCTTTAGCCGTGTTTAGTGACTAGATCTGAATAGCCAGGTACTTTCCCACCTTCCTCTTCCCCATCTCCTTCCCTTCCCCACTTACCATCAGCCTCACAACATACTCCAATTGGAGATGCCATAGTCTCACTGACTCCAGAGGGGAGCAGTTGGGACTCTTGTAAGGTTTCTCTATAAAAAAAAAATCATATTTCTCACCATGATAATAAGGAAGACAACGATTTATATGAGACCTATATGAGTTATTCTGAAAATTAAACAAATTAGCCTGAGAGGTTAACTATTATTGTATCCCTTCCGCAAGTAATTAATTGTACTTAATAATTTAGAGGAAGTATTCATAAATTTAAAAAAAAACTGTTAATCTTCATAAAAGGGGCCACAGGATACCTAACTATTTGTATTTTAAAAATATCACCAATGACATTTTTACAGTTGGCAGTTTAACCATTAGTTTCCGCTTTAGGTAAAATTACCTATTCAGACACAAAAAGAACCTCTATGTTGTTAGACCAAGGTCATTTTTACAAACCATGTTATTATCATTGTTAAAAATAAATCATTATTTGGATTTAGGAGGCTAGACTTTGCATCACACGCGGAACACACGGTCTATTAATCCGTCCCGCTCACAATAAGCTCACACACACTTACGATACATGCGAGTGTAAAATGTTCGAATGGGACAACGATCATATTTACCTACAGAAATCGCTCGAAAAAGGGTTTCGGGAGAAAACATTTTTCTACACCCAAACTTTTCACTAAATTGTAATTTAAAAACAAAAATATGTTCCAGAAAAAAGAAGCTATGTCGGTATGTTTTTATAATTCTGTAATTCTTTATGACAATTAAGTTAGCAGCACTTTTTCCTTATGTCACACTTTTCGATTGAATTCCAGTGAATGTTTACGTTAGGTACTACGAAAAGCATCAAAAATTTAAAAACATTATTTCACTTTCTAGAAGGCAATTTAAAAAAATATATTCATTTTGTGTAATTTTCGATGTAGAAAAGTGTTTTTTCCCGGGCGTCCTTTTTGTATGGGCTGAAAAGCGAAGTCTATCGTCTCAATATCATTTCAATGGGTTGGCAAAATCTAACTCGTATTTAGAAATTTTTCACTATAGGTATATAGACCTAGGTATATAAAATGTGTGGTTGGTCGCCTTAAAAATTTTTTTTTTTTTTTTTAATATGTTTATTCAGTTTTAATTTTACAATATTTTATTTTACAAATCTTACGAAACTGATCAATCAGTTTGATTGATTTCATTTAAAAGCCTGCGTTTCGGATTTTCTATCGCAAATTCAGTTGCCATGATAAATAGGTAGGTTCTTTTAAATCAGTCGAAGAAAACAAATAACTAACTAACTATCGAGACCCTTCTACGCAGGGTTAGTCAAATGGGGTGGGTAGGCATGAAAGTCTGTGTAGTATGAGGCGTGGGTGTGCTCCTTGCTTCATTCAAATTTATAAATTATCGTCTCATTCACTATCTTATCTATCCCACTCACTCGAAAACTTTCGAAAACAACATACCTATCTCTGTAGGTACTTAAACGTACTCAAAAAAATAATAGTCTGCTTCAAGATTGGGCTCCTACCATCTTCTTCTTTATATATAAAAATCTCGTGTCACAATGTTTGTCCGAGGTAAACTCCGAAACTACCTAACCGATTTTGATGAAATTTGGTCTACTGTGTCACTATGTGTCACTATTTGGTCCAACTTAAAAGATAGGATAGTTTTATCTCGATTATTGACCTCAATATTTATTATTGCGAATTAAATGTTTTTTATGATTATTTTAAATTATTTTTAAGTTCCATAAGTTTTGACAGATGGCGGTGTGAGTTAATTTATTGACAAAACACTTGGTTATCTAGGTTAGGTAACCATCAAGTATATGGCGTTGTGTTTCTTTAAGCACATCAGCTAATATATTTATAAAAATAAAATTGATCCAACAAAAATCGTAGGAAAATTGTTTAACCTTTAATTTACCAAATTCGGCATGTCACAAATCGACGGAAATTGGTTTTCCTTCAAATTTTCTTTTAATCCTAAATTGAAATCACTTGAATGAATATGAGAGGGCACCCGGAATGAGAAAATTCATAGCAATCATAACATAAACGGATCAGTCCCTAGACTCTAGAGACAACTAGGTACTCGATATAAACTTCGAATTTTTGATTGATTTCGAAAAAACGATCATTTTAATAGTAAAAACGGTTAAAAACGGGACTGAAGTTCTTACGAACAAATTAACAGGGTTTCAATGTTTATTCTTAAATTTTCCCGCCAATAAACATTGAAACACTGTTAATTTGTTAGTAAGAACTTCAGTCCCATCACAACACAAGCAACATCTTCCGCTTAGTGTGGTGGGAGTAGGAAATTTTCAAATGATGTTATTGGGTTATCCGTAACCAATGTTTGTCTTTCTTTTTAAAAAAAATAATTTAAAAAAAAAAAAAAAAAAAATACTTTGTCACCAGTAGGTACATAAAGGCGGCCTTGGACATAAATGAGAATAAGTACCTAAATCTGGAGATGGAATGGACTGGCATTTTCGCCAAAGTTTGTAGGTAGGTACACTGCAATTTGGTCGTGCCCCGTGATTTTGATTGATTTTTTTAATAGTTATTGTTTTGATTTAGTTATGGTTTTCATATAATTGAGAGGCTTAAAAGCAAAACGCCACTCTCCAAAAGTATCTACTGTTTTCGGTAAATCACAGAAATCCGACCAAAGAATGCTATGCATTTTCCGCGTGATGTTTTAGTAACTTAAAAAGTATAATTCAAAGTGAAATATTATAATTTAAAATGTTGTAATAATGTGTTTATTGGTTAGGTATGTTGAATTTATTTTGAATTCAGGCTTGTGATTGGCTTTTGTGGAGAGTGGTGATTTTGCTTTTTAATCGCTGTGGAGAATGCACGGAGAAAAATGTTATTCTAAAATACGATCATTTTATTCGTAAAAGCGGTTAAAAACGGGACTGAAGTTCTTACGAACAAATTAACAGGGTTTCAATGTTTATTGGCGGGAGCATGTAAGAATAATTTGTTGGTATACATAATTTCGTACGTATACCAATTTTTCTCCGTGTGGCGATTTGCATGTAAACCCTATTTTCATTTCGATTTTTCCATGATTTGCAGTTGATTTTTCTAAGGATCTCAAAAACCATCTTGTGGTTACGGACATTGCGCATATACCTATTGGTATTTATTACATACTTTTTAAGCACCACAATTGTCAAGTTTTATAGGTATATATTCATAACATGCAAATTTATTAATTTACTTTATTTAGTCTGTTAAATACAAATGCCGAACCTGTATATAGGTACTTATTTAATTTAATCAATTATTTAGATTAAATTTTGTAATTAATTTTAAAATTATAGTTAGGTGTAGATTAAATTTATAATGTCTTAAATAGCTAATATTAGGTATGATTTAAATTTTCACGGCCAAACGTATACCTCCTTCTTTAGTCAAAGTTTCGTGCAGCTTTACAGTGTCCACCATCACATTATATAACACATCTGCCCTGATGTAATGTAATGCTGTCCGAAACGTTGGCTAAATAAAAGGACACCAAAAATAAATTACGATTAACTAACAGTATGTACATATATATATATTTTAATTGGAATGCATAAAAAAATATATTTTAGGTGATACACCATACACCACGTCATGTAACATTTGGAATCGGGCCGATAACAATAACTTATGTAGGCACTCGTAGATGGCAAAAAGGTATAAATTTGTAAAAAAAGGGTTAGGTTTTGTGTTTTATTTTTTTTGCGAAGTTTAGCCACAAATATTTAAAGGTTTTTCGATCATTTTCTAAACGGCTTAATTATCCACATTATACAATAAAACCATAACTGAAAAGGGGTAAGTAGAAAATTTTGAGCTGTAAAGCATTTTTTATAGACCTGATACTTTATTTTTTTGGGTTTGTAAAAAGTATAATAATAAAAAATGCTTGATGATTTCAACGGCCAGGATGTGTTTTACCTAATCACAATATTTAATCCCCGCCTTCCGAATTTCTACCGATTTATAAATTATTTATCTTGAATACTTTAAGTTTTTAAGTTCCTAAAACAATATACGTTATTGTTTAAGATAACTTCTATAGATTTGTAGAGCCGAAACATGAAATTCCCTTGATAAAAAAAAATGCAGAGTGTGCTACGAAAATTATTAAAAACACAGTTTGTTATGTTATTTAAAATGCTAAGGTAAACGTGAAAAAAAAACACAGTGTATCTTAAAATTGCCATTTAAGCAGCTGAGAATAAAAGTTTAAAAATGCTTGCAACTGTACAGGGAGGTTCATATGAGAAAGATCTATTATTCCCCGTATCAAATTTTCTAAATTAAAAATTAAATATTGATTTATTTAATTCAAAACTTGCTTTAATATATACCTACATTCAAGTAAGCAATACAAATGCTCAAAACGCACTATGATAAATTATTAAATTAGTGTACTTCTTGTAAGTATTTTTTGATCATAATTATTTATAATTTTTCAATAATGTCTAAACAAAATAAGTGTGCAAATTTTTTTTTATAAATATTTTAGTTTGTAATACCTTAAATAAATAGAAAATTCAACTAAAATTAAAAAATTTAAAACTGTGTTGACTAGATTATGTATTGATTTATTTTGTTGTATGATTATATGGTTTGAAATTTGTGTTGTTTAATAGAATCTATCGTTTGAAAATTGAACAAATCTGCCAACGACCAACGGTATAACCTTAGTATATTAAAAATTCACTTAGTTTTTCACAATTTTGAATCTGCTTTTACCAGATACAATAACAATCTTTCAAAATCAATTTATGTTTTTTGTAAAAAAGAGTCAATACGTCTAGAATTGGATTTAAAGGGGACTAATTTTTGGTATTCTCTGGTAATAAAATATGACATGTGTCGAGAGATTTTTGGTCTATTTTAAACGTAGTATTAGCGCAACTTCTCTAACATTCATATTTACATATCTCCCCTAAAATATTTGTAGACGGTTAAATTTTCAAAACAAAATCAACAAAATTTGGCGAAAATTACCCAAATCGCATTGAAAGACTATTCCAGGTATATTTTGAGTGTGGTGTAGATAAGTTAGATGTTAACCTGTAGGGAGATGGCGGATTGGCGGCAAGCTCCAGCTTGCGGTAGCTCTCCTCGATAGGGCTGAGGATATCGGTGACGCTGAAGGGGGTGGAGTGCGCGTGTCCCAGGTGCTGCAGGTGGTGCAGCTGGTGGGGCAGCAGCTTTGGGCACGGAGACAGGCTCATGGCCAGCTCGGCCCCCGACAGCTCGGGCAGTAGCTCCCCCCCGCCGGACAGGTAGGCCCCCTCTCCAGACATGCGCTGCTCTGCTGCCGAGACTACTGCATGCTATTCTCCTATTCCTCGATAGCTAGTTGCTGATGGCTGGCCTGGTTGGCCGATAAACCATCACCGAAGTACAATCTCACACAAGGAAATAGACCTTTTGATTCTTTCACTTTTAGCCCAATTGCTCGGAGATACTTTTCTGCTAGTGTTCAGCCACACCAGTTGAAAGATTTGGTATTTTTCTCAAATTGTTGTGATGTATTTTGTCAATATTGTTTAGGTAGGTATTAGGTAGGTCCAATTGCTTTTTCCAGAAACTTTTCTGTTTATGTTCAACCACACCAGTGCAAAAATTTGATCTTTTTCTCAATTTATGCATGTATTATTGTATAGCTATTGTTCAGCTAGGATTCAGTAGGTACTGTGAGAGGTTTTTCAATAACTGCACTACGCTATTTTTCCAATATGTTTTTATAGTTATTCCTCTTTGGTGTCTTTTGGTTCTTTCACTATGTACCCAATTGCCCCGATAGACTTTTCTTTTCACCAGTTTTCAAAGAGCTGGTCTATTTCTCAATTTGTTTCTGTATTTTGTGGCTATAAAATGTATGTTCCGGTAGGATTCAGTAGATTCGATTTCAGATCTAATTTTATATTATTTATTTTCTATAATACCTCAATTAGGTAGGTACTTTTGTTCTTCTGGAAATATTATATTATTTGAAATCTTTTCTTTTTTAAATAATTTAACGTTGTTCGTAGATAGGAATATATGTCTTCAATAGGCAAATGATATTAAAACTAATAATTTATTCACTTTGGATTTAACTCGTCTTATAATATTTATAATACACTTTTAATTTAAATATTATACAGTCAATCATTTCTTGCGTACACTGTATATTGTTAATTAAATTATTTCTTCACTGTCACTTGAATTTTTGTGCACTTTCAAACAATGTAATAATTTTCACGAGTAGTTTTGTTTTCAATGGCGATTTAATAACCTTGGTCAATCAATTGTTAAATTGTGAAATTGATAATCTAAACTGGAAAATTAATAATTGAATTTAATTTTAAAGTGAAACGCAAACTAATGCTAAATATTTTGAGCAAAACCTCCTAAAATAATAACAGATTTTCATTGAACGCCCGACGCAACGCGAATCGATAAAAAAATAACTTTATCAATCAAATTTAAACCGTAATGATTATTTTTATAAACCGCTGATAAAGTAACCGTACATTATATTTTATAAATACGTTTTATCATGCAGATGAGACTAATTTAAACACAAATACTTGAAACAACAGTAATTAATTAATTAGTAAATAAAAGAGAGTAAGTAATTAATGGTTTACAGGCAACAAGCTACTGAACATAAGGAGAGTGACCTACCTAAGAAAAAGCTCGTAAAGTCTACTGCCGAAAATTTTATCCTGCTGTCACTCGAGATTGAAAGTTCTGTCATCAAAGCCGAAACTGATATTATCATCAACGTTACTCATTTTGATTTTTGTTACAAAGTCACTAAACTATACGGGAAAAGATATTTAAAAAGGTTAACTGAAGATCTAATTTTAACCTAAAAGGGTAGTAGTTAGTTTGTCACGATGATTATTAGATATTATTAAGAATTATTTAAATTGTAAGATATTTATTAATTATTACACTTGTTTTGTTTTTGCGTGAGTTTCACAGTACGAATTCACAATCGCGTTGAATAGGTTTGATTATATTATTATTATATTTTAGTCGAGTTGGTTGAAGAGCGACGGGTTCACTGGAGTATTTAAAATCGATATCGACGATCGTTGAATAAATGAATTGTTTCACACTTCTTGATTCGGTCCGCGGAGGCAATCTAATCGGATTCAATCGCTCGAGTGCTCGTCTGTTTGCTAAGTTCGTGGGGCAGTGGCAGAGAGTCCGCACGGTCTCTGACCACTTCGGAGTCCTCAACGTGGAGACAGACTATGTCACCGGCGTTGGTACTCCGGGTGGTGGCCTTTCCCCAGCGATCAAACAAACAAACAAACTAACAAACCCTCCCAAGGCCGAGGGAAAATAATAGCGACCCGATTGATTAACGATATAGCCGTAAGAGCGAGAAAAAAAAACGAAGAAGCCGTTATCAGTTGTAAAATCAAATGAAATCAAAACCTAGCCACTCGGGCCGAGTGCCATTGGTAGAGAGCACACTCGAACCGCTCACAAGAACACTTTAAGGCTTTAAGACACCTCACCGTCTCTAGCGCTGTAGGGCACTCGAAGCGCAGAAGAGCGGCGGGCAGGGCGTCCCTCTTAATACACCAATGGGGGCTCAATCCCGCCCTTCGCCAACACACACCAATGGGGGGCCCGCCCGGGCGGACTCCCGGCCAATCCTCGCCTCGCATTGCCCCCACTCCGACATCACTTCGCCCCCTCTGGGGTGACGGAGGGCGGGGGGCACGCAGGCGCAGTGCCCCCACCGGATTTAATATCGCAACAGTCAAAAGACGGAAGAAGTGGTTCTAAACGAAGCGTTTTCATATTTGGAATGTAAATGAAATACCGGCTGGATCATATGGAATTAATATGAATGCGAAATGAAAATGTCGAGTTGAGTTGCAAATGGTGAACTGAGGAGATAGCACCAACTGGCTAGGTAGGTACCTACCTGCTTAGTAGCTCCTGAGCTACCTACCCACTTCATCAACTGACAAAGAAACTGCCTACGATTATTTTCCAAGTGTTAAAATTATTTTTTTTACTTACAAATAGATAGATAGGTAGGTACTGTTCGTTTTACACGCGGTAGAAGAAAATTCTAAACCATGTATAGGTACCTACGTATTTTATTGAGGGGGTTTCTCACCATCCTCCCTATAACTTATCTACACCAATAACGTAATAACGATTATTATTAAAAATAAAAATAAAATACTCGCAGTGGTTAGAAAACTCGCCCAACTTATCCAATGTACTTTGTTAATTTTAAAAAAACATGTAAAAGCCCAACAGGGCGTGAAATATAAATAAATAAATATATAGCTACTATTCATAGGTTCGAGTACCGAATTATGAACCCCAACTTAATAAATAAATAAACCGAAAATCGTAAATCGAAAATATACGTTATTAGAGTAGATAAGCTATTGGGAAGATGGTGAGAATCCCCATGAATACTATTACTTCTGTGGTATTTATTATAGGTAATATTTGGACAATTTTTAAAGCCTGTTTTTTGTGAAAAATCACCTCAAGGGCGCTGCACATTTATTATGATTTCTTAGGATAATTTTATTATTTACAAATAGACAAAGAAAACATACTTACCTGCGGCAGGTCAATTCCGATAAACACACTATTGTCGGAATGTTTATGTTTGGAGAAGATAAGACGCTTCAGGCTTATTATCTATATTTAAAATACTGGACATTGCATGATATTACATTTGCTACCCCCATCACGATAGGTACAGATGTTTAATAGAATATTAGGGCCAAAAAAGAGTTGATGTTCCAATGAAACGCGTTTATTTTTAATTGTAATCTCAATTATTCAAACCTACCCTTATTTTTTTTTCACTCTCTTCGCAAAATCGAAACAAGGAACTCCTAGTGAGAAATAAAAAGACAAAAATTAGTTATAATGGGTTTTAGATACTTAGATAATATTTGTATACAATAACTAGTTACTAAATTTCTACATATTTTATTTAACCACAATTTTACACTTGAAAAAATGTCGTAATGAAAAAATATACTAGAGAGAATTTTAGTCACAGTTATTTTAACTATAAGTAAGCACGATGGTTGTTCTGTCCGCTTATTATCACTGTGGACGAAAGTCCGTACAAAATAGTCAAACTACAAAGTATAAAAGCAGGTAGGTACTTAGGTACCTAGGAAAATTTAATATATCTAATAATTAACAATTATTATAAGCAATAATTATCAGCCTGAAACACTCAACCAAATGGTGATCATGAAAATGCACATTGAAAAAATCTTCCGAGAAAAGATACATGCCGCCGACGGGACTCGAACCCGTGTCCTTCTGATGTACGGTCAGGTGCTCTAATCCACTGAGCTACGGCGAGTTACCTCTTACCCGCCAAATGATTCAATATACCTATATCTACTAGTGTTTCATTCAACAACTACCGCCTATTACATTTTTTTTCTGGCTGGAAAGGCTTTTTTTTCTTCGTTTCAGGCTGATAATTATTGCTTATAATAATTGTTACCTTTCGTGCTATGCATAAAAATCTTGTCTTAAACATTAGTTTATCAATTAAAAATAATTAATAATTTACTTTTAAATCTGGTTTCCGTGCTATTAATTTTGCCTACAATAAGGAGCCCTGATTTTAATGAACTTACTTAATGATTTTTAAATTGCTTGGAAAAGTTTCGTTAAATTATTACTTCGCATGACAGCTGTTTTGCGGTTTTAATATTAGGTCCTTACATATGAAATTGGCGTTTTGCCGTACTGGCAACTTTGATCTCAAATATCTTCTCTTTGGTTAGGATTCCCAAATTTAAATTTATACAGCTATTTACTCGAGTATTTGTGTTTCGAAAATTATTATTCATTTGTTTTTCCTTCATTGTTTTTTTTTTGCGTCACTTAGTTTACAAAATGGAAAACTTGAAATAACGCGTTATTTACGAGTACGAGTTCCACCGTAAGGACCTAATATATTATCTTGCTTTATAGTAGACAAACATCTAAGTATAGCACTTTTTAAAATCTAATAGGTAAATAATTAATAGTTATTTTTAATTTCAACTTCATTGAGTTAAACTTCAAATTGTAATATTTAATCACTGAAGACAATTTTAGAGACTCTCAATCGAAAATTTGAAACAGAAAATTTCTAGATGTCACCGTATTATTTTCCGATTTTTCCGTTTCAAATTTTCGATTGAGAGTCGCTAGTCTTTAATAAAGTAATATCCAATTTTATTGAAATAACTTTTGTAAGTTATAGTAGGTACCCATTGGTCATTGAAGAAGAAGATAGGTACCTAATACGAATAAATCTAAACGAAACATGAAAAAGAACAGAAAATAAAAAGGCAACGGTCGCAACAGATCTGGGGGCCTAGTCTATATCTCTCACAGCGCCCGTAACGCGGGTTTAGCTACGTCACGAATCCGTATTAACCCTCCTCTGACCGTGCTAAAAACTTTCTCGCGCTCCGATGCTGTACACTCAGTAAATATTAGTGTAATGTATTTATTTAATCCAATATATAAATGGATTGTGGAGGAATACCTAAAATTTTAACTCTATGTTTAGTATATTAACAAAGATATTTCAGTAAATACAAACCGTTATCGCTTAGTTGACAGCACCGTCAAGAAAGGTTAAACGGCAAACGTGCTTGTTTGTGAAACCGAAAGATCGAGACTAGGCCCCCTGGGGGCCTAGTCTATATCTCTCACAGCGCCCGTAACGCGGGTTTAGCTACGTCACGAATCCGTATTAACCCTCCTCTGACCGTGCTAAAAACTTTCTCGCGCTCCGATGCTGTACACTCAGTAAATATTAGTGTAATGTATTTATTTAATCCAATATATAAATGGATTGTGGAGGAATACCTAAAATTTTAACTCTATGTTTAGTATATTAACAAAGATATTTCAGTAAATACAAACCGTTATCGCTTAGTTGACAGCACCGTCAAGAAAGGTTAAACGGCAAACGTGCTTGTTTGTGAAACCGAAAGATCGAGACTAGGCCCCCTGGGGGCCTAGTCTATATCTCTCACAGCGCCCGTAACGCGGGTTTAGCTACGTCACGAATCCGTATTAACCCTCCTCTGACCGTGCTAAAAACTTTCTCGCGCTCCGATGCTGTACACTCAGTAAATATTAGTGTAATGTATTTATTTAATCCAATATATAAATGGATTGTGGAGGAATACCTAAAATTTTAACTCTATGTTTAGTATATTAACAAAGATATTTCAGTAAATACAAACCGTTATCGCTTAGTTGACAGCACCGTCAAGAAAGGTTAAACGGCAAACGTGCTTGTTTGTGAAACCGAAAGATCGAGACTAGGCCCCCTGGGGGCCTAGTCTATATCTCTCACAGCGCCCGTAACGCGGGTTTAGCTACGTCACGAATCCGTATTAACCCTCCTCTGACCGTGCTAAAAACTTTCTCGCGCTCCGATGCTGTACACTCAGTAAATATTAGTGTAATGTATTTATTTAATCCAATACATAAATGTATTGTGGAGGAATACCTAAAATGTTAACTCTATGTTTAGTATATTTACAAAGATATTTCAGTAAATACAAACCGTAACAGCTTAGTTCACAGCACCGTCAAGAAAGGTTAAACGGCAAACGTGCTTGTTTGTGAAACCGAAAGATAGAGACTAGGCCCCCTGAACGCCTTGAACCAATATAATCTTATACAGGGTGTCCGGAGGAAAAGTGCATAACTTCAGGAGGTGATTCTACATGATGGTAGGAGTCAAAAAGATAAATATATAACTTTTTTCGATATTCGCTGGGCGCACACGCCGGACTAATTTTATCTTTTTATCAAAAAAGTACCCCTAAATGTTGGAATTTCGAAATGAGTTATTTTTCTTTTTTACTTATATCTACCATCATGTAATAATGCACTTTACCCCCGGACACCTTGTGTATAGGTATAGATATAAAAATCTCGTGTCACGTGTTTGTGGTCGCACTCCTCCGAGACGGTTGGACTGATTTTTATGGTTTTTGTTTTCATATTTGATAGGTATGAGAATAGGTCGTAAAGTATATTTGATACCGCGAGCTCTGGCTTTATGAAATTGGCATACAAAATTTGAAATAGGTCAAAGAATTTAGCGGTAGGGAAAAAAGTCGTGAGGGGGGAGGTAAATCTGGGAGGGTCGGAGAGGAATTAAGGAGGGGGATTCGCGGGAGGGGGGACTAGGGAAGGGGGAAGGCGGAAAAGGTGGAAGGGGAATGTATGAGGGGGGTCACGAGAATAGGAACAGCGGGGGAGCGGAAGGGGAAGGTGAAAGTGGAACGCGGGAGAGGAAGGAATCGCGGGAGGGGAACGGGACGAATGGGAAAGGACACGCAGGAAGAAACACTTTCTTTATTTAAGTGGCATTTGAACGTATGCCGGGTCAGCTAGTAATGTACCTATGTAATTTTTGTCAATCTCATAGGTAGTATTCCAAATTCAGAATTAAGATTATTATTTATTATTGAATGTATTACGATATTGTCCCGGTAAGACTGAGATCCTTGGTTTTTTTCCCATTTACGACCGTTACCTTTTATTTTCTGTTTCGTGTTTCGTTTAGATTTATCAGTATTATTTTTTCTTTAATCATTAATTTGCATTGATGGAAATAAAGTTATTCCAGTAAAATTACCATATACCTAACATCTAAACAAAATATGAAATAGAACAAGACACAGAAAATAAAAATAAAAAATGCTGTCGCATTTGGGAATCGAATCAAGGATCTCTGTCTTACCTGGACAACGTCGTAAACCACTCGGCCATTGGGATCTAAATATTTTTTTGTCAATCTCTTATTTCAAATTCTGAATTAACAATATTATTTGTTATTGAGTGGTTTCTATTCTCAATTGCGGCTGTTATATTTTTTTTAGATTTGTCTTGTTCTCTTTCATGTGTTGTTATGATTTATTAGTAGGTATCTACTACTTCTTCTTCAATGATTACTTAATATTTTTTGTTATCGAAGAAACAAACACTTTGTGGCTTGACATCATACAAATGAAAAAAGTTCTTATTTTAACCACTTTATTTTATTTTTACATGTCGACCGGTTTCGATTGATCTTTGTCAGGACAATAGTTTATATATTTATTTTCCTGCAACAGGATAATAGTTAATATGTGTAATATTTTTTTTGCATTCCTATACTTAGCTATTTTTATATAGACATTTTGTTTTAGAATGTTTACGGATGTATCGAAATATTAATAAATAAGTAGATATCAAATTAACATTATAAAAATCTTCTAAAATTATATTTATAATTTACCTTTTACTTACCAACAACATTATTTTTAAATATACCTAACTTTGTAGGTACGTACCGAATAAATGAATAGGTATGGAGTAGGTACATCGAATGTGGAGTAGGTATCATTTGCAAGGCTTGTAGGTATGGGTACCGCGGCCCCAGGAACCATTTATTGGATAACCATCACCTCTGACATCGGTCACCCCATGTGGTTTGCTACACGGAGAAAATTTTATTTCAAAATGCGATCATTTTATTCGTAAAAACGGTTACAAACGGGACTGAAGTTCTTACAAACAAATTAACAGGGTTTCAATGTTTATTGGCGGGAACATGTAAGAATAATTTGTTGGTAGATATTAGTAATTTCGTACGTATACCAACAAATTATTCTTATATTTTCCCGCCAGTAAACATTGAAACCCTGTTAATTTGTTCGTAAGAACTTGTAGGAACTTCAGTCCCGTTTTTAACCGTTTTTACGAATAAAATTATCGTATTTTAGAATAACATTTTTCTCCGTGTACGTTGGGTGAGGTTTGTCTGAGTTTTAGCGGCAAATGCGTCTTCCCTCCGACTGTGTGGTGGGCAAGGGCGTCACCAAGGGGGGGGGGGGGCAGGGATGGGCGGCTGCCCCCCCTAGAGATTCTAAAAAAGTTGCCAAATGCAACTCAACTAAAGTCTTTGACTTGTCTAGCTTGATCATTCATTCCCGTACGTCGAAACTCGAATGAATTTACCAATTCCATTCCTAATATCTACGCTCAATTACGCTCTGCTCTATGCTATTGTTAAATCCCGACACGGAAAAAGCGTTGAAAATTTTGATCGCTCTCCGTGCACAACGTGTACGGTAGAGCGATCGTTTAGCAGCCTCAGGAGACTTAAAACTTGGCTAAGAAGCACTATGGGACAAAATCGCCTCAATGGTCTGGCCATGATGAGTGTACACAGAAAACTTATTCATGGAAACTTAGAAGATTTTCATAATAAAGGGGTCGAGAAGTTTACAAAAAACCCCCGAAAATGATTTTTTAATTAACCTAATCTTTGTCGACCCTTATATTAAAATCTGATAATTACGAAAAAATACACTGTACACTTATTCAAAATCGAACTCCCAAATTTTTTTTATTGATTTTTCTAATAAATGTATCTAATACCTAACTTATTTACAAGTTTTATTTATTGTACAGTCAAGAGCTCGTGTAGCTTTACATGTTAGACTCTGTATCGTTTATTACAATCGCCGTAAGATGTAAGGCTCGTATTACCTACATGTGAAAAGCTTCATGTGCTTTCGACTTTACCTACAATTCATACTTTTCTCATTCTCCATATCAACTTGCCCCCCCCCCCCCCCCCCCTGGACTATCGGCTGGCGACGCCCTTGGTGGTGGGCCGAATCGGGAGAGAGTGGTTTAGGAAGACTTTTTTAACTCTCCAACAGGACCCTGTTAACCCATGGCTTGCGTGGGGTGGGAGGGATGGATTTAAACGCTGACCCTGATTCCTACCCAGAACTTCCACCCTTTACGCAGCATCCCTAAATATAACATAGGCTCTGAAAAAAAATATTTTACTCAATGCTTCCTGTGTGGAGCTAATCTAAAAAAATAAACGAAAAAAATAAACATGGCAACTTTTCCGATGAAGTGTGAAACTCAGAGTCAAAGAAATTTCAGTCGTGGAGTTGTATCTGCACATATTGTGTAGGTAATTAGTACTTACCAACCTAATGAGAAAAAAACTAATACTCATACAACCTACATTTTTACTTCGTTTGTTAGTTATATCCACGGAGAATAATGTTATTTGAAAAAACGATCATTTTAATAGAAAATACGAACATTTTAATAGAAAATACGATCATTTTATTCGTAGAACGGTTAAAAACGGGACTGAAGTTCTTGCGAACAAATTAGCAGGGTTTCAATGTTTATTGGCGGGAACATTAAGAATGATTTGTTGGTATACGAAATTTCGTACGTATTTTACCGCCAATAAACATTGAATCACTGTTGGTTTGTTTGTGGGAACTTCAGTCCCGTTTTTAACAGTTCATTTTTCTCCGTGTACACGGAAAAAAATAAATGTACCTAAAACGGTTAAAAACGGGACTGAAGTTCTTACGAACAAATTAACAGTGTTTCAATGTTAATTGGCGGGGAAAATGTAAGAATAAATTATTATTATTAATTATTAGAACAAATTTCGTACGTATTACCAACGAATTATTCTTACATTTTCCCGCCAATAAACATTGAAACCCTGTGAATTTGTTCGTAAGAACTTCAGTCCTGTTTTAACCGTTTTACGAAAAAAATGATCGTATTTTAGAATAACATTTTTCTCCGTGTAGGTACTTAAGTAATGGGAACCTACTAAAGGCATTGCCTGTTTGTAAGTAATATCAATATAAAAAAATACAAATAAAATAAAAATAAATTTATACTTTTTAAATAAAATAAAATACAACATCAAGTTTTATTTAAGTAGTAGATATATGCCACATCGGAACAGGCTCAGCCTAGTGAGGTGGCATATACCTAAAAGAATGTACATAAAATGTATTTTTTTGAATTTTTGATGCTTTTCGTATTAACGTAAACATTCACTGTCAAATATGTACGATTTATCAAAAAATATTATTTAAGGAAAAAGTGCTGCTAACTCAACTCTCATAAAGAATTATAAAATTATAAAAAGCTACCGACGTAGCTTCTTCTTTCTAAAAAATATTTTTTTTTTTAATTTTCAATTTCGTGAAAGTTTCGGTGTAGAAAAGCGTATTCTCCATATACCCCTTTTCGAGCGATTTCTGTAGGTAAATTTGAGGGTTGTCTCATTCGCACATTTCGCATTCGCATGTAATGTAAGTGTGCGTGAGCTTATTGTGAGCGGGATAGAATGACAGACGCGGGTGTTCCGCGTGTCGTTCAAAGTCTAGCCTCTTAAACATCCGAATCATTCAGCCATAATTTTAATTCTTTTATGTAATTTGATATTTATTAGTCATTTGAATTTGTTTTTGGATAAGATTATGTACGATGACCATGTGATATGTGATTGCAATAATTTGGTATTGGTTTGGGGGTGTAAAGTACATTATTGATCATTTTGCTAATTCTATTTTTTTTTGCAATTATTTTTGTTTTTAAATACATATTTCATAGTTTTCAGAATAAATAATTAACGGATATACAATATTTTCGTTTCTTTGTATATTATTTACGTATCACAATTTATTGTTTACATCACATTGATAAAAGAAGTGGTGTAAATAGTATTCTTGTATTGTCCAGGAATATAATCTACGAGTGTCTCTTTACAACAACGTGGCGGGGTGGGGGGGGGAGAGTATCTAAATCCCCCTCCTTATATACGCCCTTGATTGAAGTTACTCTTTTTTACATGGCAGACAGAATATTGTATACTCATCGCTCCGTTACGCGGACTTAAACAATGAATATTATTAAACTACTCTCAGCGAGATCTCGTACGTACTTTATCGATAATCGTTCTCTTCCTGCCCAGCGTTTTATATGAAAACGAAAAAAACAGATAAGATACATTGATCTAACGCTGGAACTAGTACCTGCCTATATTAGACAGGACTTAAACTAATATCAGAGCAGCGTCCTACAGGTCCTACATTACTGAAAATTCCTGAATGCAAACAATAACAATTTTTGGAAAAGGAACATGAAAGAATTTTCGGAAAGTTTATGAATAAATATGTTGGTTCCTACCCAATCATCGTACACTCAAAAATTACCAGCGGCCATTGGCATGAACTTATTGGGTAGGTACTTACCTACAGTACCTACCTGCCTATCTATTTTTGATATTAAAAAAAACACTAAGCGCCTCCGCCCACTCAGGCAACTGAAAATTGTCAATTGGCAACTGTCTTTGTATGACAATGTGATGGCCCGCACACTTCACAAGCCACGGCAATCGGCAGCGCAAGTCGCGAGTCACTGCTTGCGTTACCATTGACAACGGGTTTTTTAGTGATTGCGTAGTGTGCGGGCCATCACATTGTCATACAAAGACAGTTGCCAGTTGACAGTTTTCAGTTGCCTCAAGTTGGCAACTGAAAACTGTCAACTGTGTGTATAAAACTAGGCGGGCACGCTCACAACAATCATAAAAAAAAAAAAAAATTGCAATCGGAAGAATTTTAAAGGAAATAATTTCATAACGCCAGAGCTCACTATTCATATTTAAAATAATTTATAGAATATTTGCGGCACGTTCCTGAGTGGAAGATACTCTGAAACTTTGGTTTAAGACCACGATGGAGAATTGAAACTTTGCTTGCTTTGGCTTTAGCCGTGTTTAGTGACCAGATCTGGATATGGTGCTTCCCCACCTTCCTCTGCCCCATCTTCTTCTCCTCCCCACTATCTTCAGCCTCACAACATACCCCATTGAGGGATGCATATAGTCTCACTGGCTCCAGACGGGAGCAGTTGTGACTTATGCGGTTTTCACATTTAAAAAATTCTTGGACATAATATAAGTGACTGTATACCTCACTCGAGATACACAACAGGAGTCTGACAGGATTTTCTTAGAGACAGCCAGGACAACCCATAGGTTTGTAGCACCGATGATAAATGAAACAATAATACTGTAATAAAAACAACTTTATTTTGTTACTTACATATAGTTAGACCTACATAATTAAATAATCTTGATAAATGAAATAGAGATTTGAGTTAACGTAAAAAATTAAGACTCAAAATAGGAAGGTAATAACACTTGTAAAACAGGTAAAAATTTAGGTATAGACATTAAATTTTATTTACTTCAAATTTTTAAACACTTAGGAGTTCAAGGAATTAATCATAATAACAATTGTAACAAACACTACTGATCTAGCTGGGTAAATGTCAATAATATTCGGTATTACTTTAGATTAAAGTCTTTATTCACAGCATATTTAGCAGTGGTTACAAAACACAACGTTATTCCCTCTCTCCTAGGCGGAAGTGCCCATAGATAAAAACCAGCATTCCTCTTTCGGAAAAGTCATTTTCTTCTTCTTCTCCTTGACACCTCAATGCGCCCCATTGCTGGCCATATGGGTGTTATAAAATATAAAATAAAATATGTAGGTTACTTTTTCTAAATTAAAACACGCTACAATTAAATTAATTAATCATCATTCATCACTATGAAGATTAGAAGGACTCACTTAACATACATATAGATCGTCCAGTTGATTAATCGGACATCTCCAAATACTAAGTGTTGAGATAATGAGGAAATCAATATTCATATGCTCTCCATAAATCAAATATTATTTACACTTGCCTGTGTTTGACATTTTTTATTTATTACATTTATTTGAGACAAAAACAGGATATTTACCTATAGAACATTCTTGTGGGTAATATAAAACAAATTAAGGTAGAGACATGCGGAAACATGCAAAATCGTATAAAATCCTTTGTATTAGTTTTGAAAATTTGATCGCTTAGAATTAATATAGATGCTTCAATTAAATACTGTGAGTAGAACACATCTTGGCCTTTGAAGTGATCGAGTATTTTTTTGATAAGCTTTTTAATAAGCTTAGAAAAAAATTATGCGTCTGACCTATAAAAAATGGTTAAGGCGCTCCGCCCACTTAGGCAACTGAAAACCAACTAAAACCGGCTGTTTTCTCTGTCTTGATTGGTCAAAAAGCTTGTTTAACCATAGATGAAGAACAATCAGCTGACAGCTCGCAACCTAGCAACGGCCGCCCAGGGTAATCAGCCGTGACAGTCGCAAGATGGTCGCAAGATGGTCGCAAGTCACCGCTTGCGTTACCATTGACAACGGGGTTTTGTGTGATTGTGTAGTGTGCGGGCCATCACATTGTCATACAAAGACAGTTAGCAGTTGAGAGTTTTCAGTTGCCTGAGTGGGCGGAGGAGCTAAAAGTGAAAAATATCCTACTTACAAATCCTTTTTCTGGTGTTGTTGTATTGAATAATGTAGCTAATTAAGTTTCTTATAGAGTGATCGGAAAACATTTTAATATTTGTATCTGAACTTCACAAAATAAAATAAAACGTGCATTTTGGCGACGTTTCTTTTCATTGAATAAAAATAGGCGGTACGCAACGAATTTTTAACTGCGAATTTCACCCTTCTGTCATGTACAGAAGGATTTTAGCTCGTCGCTCAGTCTACGCCCAGAACCCGGGGGCAACGGACATGCCTTAGTCTACGCGGCGCTTCGATCTTTAAAAATATACTTGCGGAATAATAAAACACTGTTGTTTGCTAGAGATTACGGTTTTTATTGGTAAACGCCCAGAAATGGTTCGCTCCGCCCGATTCCGAATGAGTCAAGGACTAGTGGATCATCTTAATCTGGTAACCCCATCGGTGGCCCGCCTGTGATTTTGCCATGCCTTGCCCTATTAAAAATGCTATAAAATAACACCGGGAAGCATAACGGTCCCCTTATTTTAGTGTGACATTTTGAAATATCCTACTAGTAACCCAGAAAACATCAACATTTTGTAATTCACTACAAGTTTTTCTGCATTATAATTGATTTGGTGGTGTTTATGAGTAATCTTAGTATTGTACCGGATAGAGGATACACTTTTATATTTAACTGCATACTCGACTATAATTTAGACTTTTGGGAAATGTCTGACTAATCAACTGGACGATCGATGTATCCTTTTTTTATTTTTCTAACCCCTCAGGTCTCAGGCATTTTCTATCGGGTCAGAAAAATTTCGCTTTGCAATAAAATCCAAATAAATATAATATTTCTGAATGTATCCGAAAACTAAAAACTGTTTTTGGAAGGCGATGAAATAATCTTTCAAATTTTATTATTAGAAATAAATATATTTTTTTAACCTTTGAAATTTTGAAAGCAAACATATATTTTTTTAAATGGCTTACCTTACGTTATTTCTATCTAAAATTACTGATACCGAAAAAAATAAGAAAAACATATCTATACATATTTCATTAGACAAATTTATTACAAACGTTATTATCATCTCACTTTTTGGTCGTATCATAAAAAAAAAATAATTAATAAAAAATTCACAAAGTTTCATATTTTTTTCTCAGATTGCGATCGGAATCTTTGGTTTTATAGAGGGGCACATGTAAATGTCTCTTTGGTTAATTTCTTGATTCGAATATAAATCTCTGGTATTTTATCTTTCTAACACCGTTTAGATCATATTTCTCACCATGAGAGTAAGGGAGACACAACGATTTATATGAGATCTATGTGAGCTACCCTAAAGAGAAAAAATTAGGCTTGGGAGCTAATGAACACTGAGCGCTGAAATTATATTTCTCAATGCTTCTGTAGCTCTGGAATCCGGAAAATTGTCTAAAATACGATTAGCAACATTACAATGTTCATGGAACAATTTCATGGTGTTCTCCAAGGCCGAACTTTTGTGCACCGCTAAACTCAATTGCTCATAGTCGACATTACCAACCCCTTCCTTCGAACATGATATTTGGTCAAACAAGGACCTGTCTTCATTTAAAGCGAACAAAACAGGAGCAGAAACTAACGAAAAAGAATCCGAAATTGGACTTGCGAAAAGGTTGTAATCAAAAGATGCCTGCCAAGCCAGGACAGCGTGGCAGCCAAAAAGATACCCATTATCCTGAAACTTTTGGTCATGTCCCGCTAGATGTAAAACGCCTTGACATCCCACTCCGAGTAAACTCCCTCCGTCTAAAGTATTTCTTAAAGTCCATTCTCTGACTGGGTTTCCAAGGCAGTCCTCCACATCCAAGGCTTCAAATTTTCTTCCATAACCAATTATTTGTCTGGTCTTTAAATCATCTTTGATTTCCATTGTAACAACATCAGTCTGATCGTCTGGTTTTGAGGGTATAGGCATATTCTGAGGATCTCTTTCTCCTATAAACTCTCCATCTGAAAGATCTCTTAAAGCTGATGATACAATCTCTGATAGATGTTGGTTTCTCAGTTTTGAGAGCATTCCATTGGCTGTTACCAATAAGTAATCGCCTGTCAGCAGAGCAATCTTATTACCAAAATTCAGATTTGCTGCGTTTTCTGAATATTCTTTGGCAGAAAAGTTGATGAGACCTTTGTGCACGAGATGGCCTGTGCGGATCATCTCGATGATTTCGGCCATCATTCTCTGACCTTGTAGGACGCCCCCATCGGTGATCTGGTCCAGCTCGGTGGCTGCGCTGGGGTAACCCCCGGCCTTTGATACCAACAGGATGAGGAGACCCCAGGCTTGTGTGTTATTCTTGTCATTGTATAAGAGATTCTTGGCCGTTTTCAAGATGGGGTGGTTGCTGCCGACCTGCGGGTTGAAATGGCAGTGAGATCAGAAAAGCATGTATGGTTCATAAAAAGTGTAGATCGCACTAACGACCATAACCACAAATTTCAGGAGATCATAATTTGATGAAAATCAAAGAAAAGGGTTTTTTTTCACCGATTGACGCGCTTAGCACTAAATCAAAAGATCTGGCTGTACTTTTTGATTTGGTGCTAAGCGCTTAGATGTAAATTTAATTTTCAAATGTACGTAATTTAAATTTAAATACATCCCCATCTCAAACCGGAGAATTGATTTCTTAACTGGGATGGGTAGTAGGTTGTATTTACATTAGCCTTGATCCATTGTCTATCCTTGTAAAATTAATAATCAATGAATTAGAAATTGATATACACATCCACAAACGAAAGTTTTGTACAATCTTTAAGTTGTTTTTTACATCACATACTCTATAATTAAATTAATCGAAGAAAAAACTATGCAGTACTATCTACACTTAAAAAAATAATTTATATAATGTCGTAATTTTATGTTCATGTAAAGCCGGGTCTCTTGCTTAAAATTTGGCGTCTCCTGCGACATCTTTTGCTTACACCTTTGCTTACACTTTACTATAAATTTTGTCAATGGGGGCATGGCCTTACACACAAACGCGATGTTCGTGCTTTCCATGGCCGGTGGAAAACATTGTCCTACCGGGTGAAGCGGGGAAGGCAGAGAGTGGATTTGTTCATTTTTTATAACAGTTCAAAAGCCGAGCGGTGCGGTCTTGTCATGATGAATAAATCGAACGAGTTTTTGAGGTTTTGTGCAAAGAGCGTAATTATAACTGATGGCGTAATGGATGACTTTTTCAATCACGAACTCATCTTAATATACTTAAAGGAATTTAAATAAAGTCCTTTAAGTATAGATATTAATTTATTGTACCAAACCAATAAAGCTATCTAACAATTTATGGTAATAATTGTTGTCTTGAAATTCTTAGATGGTACATTTAGGTCGTGTTTGAATCGATATTAGCCAGATCTTCACTGATAAATAAATACCTATTAAATTTTTTATGTGGTACGGTCTAACTCGAAATTTGTGTTTTCTCCCTGAATAATAAATCCCTAATATAAAAATTGCTAATAATCGTCCCCCATCAGAAATTGAAATTTTTTGACGTCTACGTATTATTTACGTAGACGAAATTCTTTAATGGTACATTGAGATCGTGTACTAATATTACTAATCGACATTAGCCAGAAATCTTTCCTGATAAATAAATATCTATTACGAAGTAGTAAGCACCTACGGTCCTACTTGAAATCTGTGTTTTCTGCCTGATACGTCTCTTCATTTTGAAGCCTACCGCGCCCCAATTTTTAAACAAATGAAAGAGACGAACATGTAGAAGAAAACAAAATATGTTTTTGAAATGTTTAAGGTAAAGAGTGCGTTTTGTTCATGCTTTCGATCGCAAGAGACCCGGTTTTAGTTACGCTCGATTTCGTACTATCTTTTTTACCGCTATTGCGAATATGGGCTATATCGGGTTAGAACGGTACCTATACGAGCATTTACTCATATCTAAGTGTTACCGGAAAGGGCACATAATCACTCCGCGATATATTGGGGAATCTAGCGACCCCCTTACAAAAAGCGATAAATTGGTGGACGGGTTTAAATCCCGGCCTGCGCAAGTAAAGCGTTGTTTTGCGAATATTGAAAATAAAAATATATACAAAAATCGCCGGGTTACGAATAATCTAACAATATTTAAAAATCTCCTACTACAATCACAGTAAGCGGAAAATGTTGTTGTTTCGTGATGGAGGACCTAGCCAGCCGATGAATTGAACTTACGATGCCTGGGTGGGACCCACACGCGATGCCAAATCAGCCACAAGTTCCAGGGTGGAAGATACTCTCTGTATAGCCCTGGTGAAAGACCATCATTCAGAATTTCAACTTTGGTTGAAACGGTTTTAGCCGTGTTTGGTGACCAGATATGAACTGCCAGGTTCTTCCTCACCTACCTTTTCCCCTCCCCACTGGCTACAGCCTCACAACATACCCCCGTTGGGATGCCATAGTCTCACTGGCTCTAGGCGGATGGGATATTAAAAAAATAAAAGCTAATATAAAATACACAACAATAACAAACTATAATTAAACATAAATATACCTGTTATTAACCGTTTTTGGTAAAACGTTATCAGTGTTATCTTATCACTCATCACATTTTATTTTTTATGACATGAACTTTCGAATACACTGTTTGAGTACCTAATTTAGTCAAATTGTTGTGAAGTGCGTTTTTTAAAGGCAAAAGGAAGAGGAAACTACTTTCTATATGTAAATCTTTAAGTAAGTACTGTAAATACTAATAATGACGTTACACCGTATATAAATGTAGTTTGGCCCTTATAGGACGTACCAAATGGCACCAACCTAAAGAAACTAATTAATTATTACGTAAATGGTAAATGAATATACTCACTAGCTTCCTGAGATGTATGGCTACATTAGCAATTTCGTCACTAAGAAGCCATCTCAAATTGGCAAAGGAAGGAGGATAACCCACTATTTTCTCTGCTTCACTAATGGCTTTGTCCCAATCGGGTTTAGGGTTCGGATATGTAAACACATTGCGCCAATGGTTTCTATTTTCTGAATTAAATCGCGATGTTATTGGGTAAACTGAATGGCACTGGCGTGCATAACTGAAACATTTATTCATTACTGACATAGCTAGTTTTCAAGCGTTCTTAATTAATGATAAGGCAAGTGTTGTACATCTGTCAGTCTAAATAACGAGTTCAGGGTTATGTTTACACACTATGTTTACACACAGTATATTTCTGTATTATTATACTGCGCATGTGTTTTAAATGTAGCGCATGTGCAGATTGTTTATTTTGGTCCCTTTGTCAAACCTGGCGGCATCGGGTTGAACTGTATATGAGGAAGATAATTTCACACTTCAATTATGTATTATGATTGCGATATTCATGGAATCAGCATTAATTTGAAGAATTATTTGCAACTATTGTCGAACTATTGTATATTTTCATTATTTTGATTAGTTTTTACAAATACCTAAGTAAAGTTATTCTTTATTACAGCTGTTCTTCCCCAGCGGCATTTTCCGAAAGCTCTACATGCGCCCTTCATTGCCGGGTTCCCGCTGTCGGATTTATTGCAATTTTATAATTGAAAGATGATTGGAAGATTACTGTATATGAGAAGACAGAGAATATGGTGATTAATAAAATAATTACTACCTCCGTTTCTACATAATATTTTACCGTAATAACTACCTTTCTAAAATAAATCGAAATAGACGGTCTTCCAAATCCATGTTCTGGTTTATTTTTGCTTTTCGATTCGGCTTCCGAAAGGAATCCTCCAAAACAAAGTAGTGCCGTTACGAATGTATGAATTTTCCCATTCACTCAAATTGCGGTGGTACGGAAAGATTCTTTAAATAGATAGTATATTATGAACCTTGGTGGTACCTAAGAATCATTGGATTTATTTTAAAATCCAATAAGAAAAATTTAAATCCCCTAAAACGAGGACGGCGGTGTGCATCTCGGATAACGTCATCGTAGATTGCCTGTTCAACGTCAGATGTCTCTTCTCTATTTTTGTAAAGCAAGTACTGGAATATTATGTAAAGGAATTCTCTTGCTTTTAACATTATTTGTTTACTGGCAAGACCTCCGCACCGCAGCATTCGACGCTAATATCACACGTATGTAAATGTCATTTATTATTAACATTTTTTTACACTTTTCTCTTCGATCTCGTTGTTTTATTAATTAAAAGTTCATTAATTCGCACTAAGTTTTCCGTTAATCGAACTGTGATCACAACCTGCCGCTGAAAATCATGAAATATCCGATACCTAACCTACAATGGAACATCGATAAATCCACGAAAATTATAGTTCGCCGTCAATTATAAACGAAAAGTAAATGGTTAAGTACTCCAGCCCTCGCGAGATGGTGCTCAGTACAGAGTGGGCGCAGGTGGAAGTGATCGACCTGACCAGCGACGGTAACGGGCTGGGGTTTAACATAGTCGGCGGGCGGAGTACCGGGGTAGTGATCAAGGTCATCCTGCCCGGCAGCGCCGCGGACCGCGATGGGCGGCTGCAGGGCGGGGACCACGTACTGCAGGTGGGGGCTGTCAACCTGCGCGGCTACAGCAGCGAGCAAGTGGCCGCCGTACTGCGTCAGTCGGGCTCGCAGGTGCGCCTGCTGGTAGCGCGCCCCGTGGACCCCACCTCCTCCGACTTCCGCGCACTCGGCAACCACGCGCCCATCGTGCCCACCAAGATCCTCTCCGACCCGGAGCAGTTAGATAGGCATTTGATCGAGAATGGCTACAACGAGACCTACAACGCCATCCCACAGTGCTACGAGGAGCAGTGCAACGAAAACAGTTCCACGCCCGAGTCACATATGCCGTTCCCCATTGCGGCCTTTGTTGACATAGTAGGAAGGAACCCCATGGCTATCGGCCAGCATCCACTTATGATGAATCCAGTCTCTCCTGTGATCACCCTCTCCATGCCACCCGACATGATACCGCAATTACCTTCCCCTCCAGAAATGGAAGTCATCACGGTTCTTCTGAATAAGAATGTGTATGGCCTCGGGGTGACAGTGGCCGGGTATGTGTGTGAAAAAGAAGAACTCTCCGGAATATTTGTCAAGAGCATTATCGAAGGCAGTGCGGCAGAACTGAGTGAAAAAATAAAAATTAACGATCGTATCATCGAAGTGGACGGAACGTCCTTGATTGGGAAAACAAACCCGCAGGCCGTAGAAATCTTAAGAAACACAGGCATATCAGTAAAGTTAGTTCTAGAAAGATATCTTCGAGGTCCAAAGTACGAACACCTTCAGCTCGCTCTCTGGAGGGAGGACTCCCCTCCCTCACCACCCTCCCCCTCTATCACAACTCTCTCCTGGTTCCAAGTTCAGACTGATAATGCCGAGAGTTATACGGAAATTGAGATGGAACAAGAATCCTACACAACCATCGACTCCACCATCCTTGAACCCGGAGAAATGGAGGATCCGCCTCCTGACGTCATCGAGAAAGATCTCGATGCTCATCTAGAAGAAATAGATTCTTATAAGACCAAGTGGAGTGAGGAAATCGGGGAAGACAAAGAAATAATTATTGCCGATATCAAAAAACTCTCCGGTCTCGGAATCAGTCTGGAGGGCACTGTGGACGTGGAAGGTGGACAAGAAGTCCGGCCTCATCACTACATCCGTTCTATCCTCCCTCAGGGACCAGTGGGTATGCAGGGATCTCTTTTAGCCGGAGATGAACTTCTCCAAGTCAACGAGCATTGCTTGCACGGACTCAAACACACGCAAGTTGTTTCCATTCTAAAAGAACTTCCTTCAAGTGTGAGATTAGTGTGTGCCCGTAATTCAATAGACATCGGACCTAGAACTCTGATCAACATGTCACAAGACAGAGAGGGTTTCGAAGCTCGTAAAATAATATCAGGCAGTATACACAACATACCGGCCATGATTAAATCTCATTCCGACGGGTCAATCAACACATCTAGCACTGCGACGCTAACCGACCATTCCATCTCCAAGATCTCCAACATATCCAAGAAGTCGCACTCTTTAGACTGCGTGTCAAACCTCGCCATGTGGATGGATGAAGAGATTTTCGTGGAGGTAACAAAAGGGGAACAAGGCCTTGGCTTTTCAATTCTTGATTACCAGGACCCCATTGATCCGGAGGGGACTGTGATAGTTGTGAGGAGCCTAGTACCGGGCGGGGCTGCGGAAAAGCACGGACAAGTGTCTCCAGGAGATAGGCTGTTGTCGGTGAACGGGTGCAGCATCAGGAACGTGTCGCTGGACCAAGCCGTGCACGCCTTGAAGAGTGCCCCTCCGGGGCTGGTGAAGCTGGGAGTGGCGCGCCCACTCCCTTCCACGGAGCATTGCAGTAAATACAGTAGCAATAGTGAAACATTGGCCACCAAACTTACCAGTTAATATTTAATGGAAAGTTAGGAACATGAAGCCACGCCACTTCTCCAAATCTCCGCAACCTTTATCCAACACTCAATTATCATATCTTCGTTACACAGTATACAATTTCACTTCATTTGATGTATTTTTATATAAAATAGGTTAAATTTTATCTCAAAGACAAAGTCATTTTATTTATTGTAGTGTTTATCTACATATTAGGTAGAAAACATATTACGATGATTAAATAATAATTACGAATGGCACAGCTAAATTGTTGTTAATTAATTAAATTAATATTTAACCTTATTGAAATTCTTTAAATTAATCTAGTCAAATTTGTTAATGTCTTAAAAGTCAAATAATGTAAAGGCACCATCTTACATGTGTACTTAATTAGGAAATGGAATTTAATAAATTGCATTGTATACACAATTTTTATAACACGGGATCAAATAAACAAAGTAGTGAGAAAGTCAGATTAACAACATATATTTAAAGCTTTACTTGGGAACTAACATAGTTTTGATATTCACGTTTATTGTAGGGCTTGTAGGTGCTTTTGATCTAAATCTAAACAATTATGATATTTTGTATCGGCCGAACGTACGTAACAAACACTCCTTAATTAATTATTAAATAAATTAGCAGTGTGATGTAAATATATACAGTAGAAGATAAGAACATGCAAAGTTTGACCACTTTGTAATAGTTCCACATTCAGGAATACCTACACTGTAAAGTGCAACACACTGAATAAATGTATTTTGTGGCTGAACATTTAAAACAAATTATATCTTGTTATTTTTACTTTCTATGATCAACCATGTTGTTCTTTTACATAACATATAATTTGATCAACTATGTTGTTCTTTTTACATTGTATGATCAACTATGTTGTTCTTTTTACATTGTATGATCAACTATATTGTTCTTTATACATTGTTTGATCAACTATGTTGTTCTTTTACATTAGATATAATTTGATCAACTATGTTGTTCTTTTACATTACATGTAATATGATCAAATATGTATGTTGTCCTTTTTACATTGTATGATCAACTATTTTGTTCTTTTACATTACATGATCTTTTACATTACATTCTTTTACATTATATGATCAACTATGTTGTTCTTCTTACATTGTATGATCAACCATATTGTTCTTTTTACATTGTACGGGTATAATCAACTATTTTGTTTTTTTTTTTTACATTACATGTAATATGATCAACTACACTGTTATTTTTAAATTGTGTGATCATCTATGTTGTTCTTTTTACATTGTATGATCATCTATGTTGTTCATTTTACATTGTATGATCAAATATGTTTTGGAATATAACATTGTTACAATAATAATCATACTACATGCTTTTTTTATATCGATCTACTATGTTGGTTTTTTATTAACATTTTGTGGTCTATTATTATAGTACCTATATTTGTATTTCTTCTCATTGTTAAAAACCATTTGTAAATAATGAAATTACGCACTTGATGTTGCCAACATGGTTGCACCGATAATTATTAATATTCCCAGTTTACAAGATAAGAGATAAATAAAAAATATTATAGTGAAAATTACATAACCTACAGTAATAAAGAAACGATGTAGATTTTTTATGACATTCTTTAAAAATATCTAAAATTAATTAAGGGATTCCTGTTCACTCTAGAAATCACTAAGCGACCAATTTCATTTTAATAATATTTAAGTAAAATAATTAAATAGAATTGCTTCTGATGCCTATTCATAAGAAAACTTAAAATTGGCCCAAGAAACCAATAAAATGTAGTACTTACATAACTGAACTCATTTTTATAAGATGCAAAATAATATTTATATTTATAAGTTTTAAAATCCATAATGCAAAGCTGATTTATTCACCATTTAATGTTACAAAGAAACCATGTATATATTCCTAAATCCTGGCACCGAAAAACTTAATATCACTTTATATAAACCGTAAGTACAAATAAATGGCATTCAATAGTTTTAACTTTTGCAAAATAAGCACTTTCGGTTTCATGTAGAAAGAAGATCATAACATACGCACTGTGAATGGTAGAATTTATTTGCAATGGAAATGTGTTGGTGATTTCTGTTAAGGGAACGGCTGCGTGGCCTTTTTCATACAAAACCAAATTTTAGTTTTTTTATTTGGTTAATAAACTCACGAAATTGTCTTAAATTATAGTCTTCCATAGTGCTTCTAGTGCTACCTTACTGCATCATATACTTCCATTCTTGTTGTGGACCGGACCCAAATTGTCCGAAAATCATTAAATCCTTTGTAATAAAAACCATTAGAGCACAATATTTATCTAATGCTTTACTAAATTGTTTAAATTTAAAAGCATGCTCATGTTTGTGTGAATTAATATTAAAAATAATGGAGTCCCTCTAACACAAAAGTCAATTCCAAACATTCAAAGGTATTATTACTTTTCTCTCATTGATCAACTAACTACATGGTTTGTTGAAATCTATTTCTCCTCGGAGGGTATGTCATGACAATATTAATAATTATAATTAAATACATTACTTGATTTAGATAACTGTCTAATCAAACTTCATTTCTTTTACAATTCGTTCTAAACATTAATACTTCATTTCGACACTGGAAAAGAAAAATTGCTAAAACATCATATAGCTGTGACATTAAATATGAATCTACACTTTGTGCTTGTTTTTATTCAAATCAAGTTTTCTAGAGTTTCCCGTATATTCTGCCAAACACTAGAAAACTTCATTTTTTTAACACAAGCACGAACAAACAATATAGTTTATTGTGTAGGTTCAACTTTAATGTCACAGCTATACGGCGCTTTAGCCATTTTTCCTTTCAAGTGTTGATATTGATGAATTCAAGAGTTCTATTATTTTGCAATAAAATCAAAAGTTGTAATTAGATTTTAATTTTCAGTTCAGCTTTACCAATACAGTACTCTCTCAGTAATTCACCAAATGATTTTTTTAAAATGTTTATTCATTGTATAGTTTGTTACAATTGAGGATTTTTCGACCACCATGCGAGCCACATGTCCGTGTTATGGTGGTCGATGTCTGACAAATACTCTAAACCACTTTCATTTTTACTATTTGAAAGCACAAAATCAAGCTCTATAATTTGCTTATTTGCATGTCAAATTCAGTAGTCCGCCACGTGCCTAGACTCAAACTTTGTACACTGGCGAGTTGGGTTGTCTTACTCTTACACATTCAGTTACTATACCGCCATCTAGTTTGCTAGAGATGACCATTTTACCAGTCACCAGGGTTCATTATTATTGTTTTTATGACATAGGTTAGTCTTCTGTGTATTCTAGCAACTATTGTATGTGTTTCTGTTGGTTTCGTTTTGCCACGTTTTTGTTTGAATAAGTTTACAAAATGAAGTCTTCTCGCAAGTGTAAACATGACACTTTAACTTTAAACTGAAAAATTGCTAAAGATCGAATGTGGTGATTATTTGCTTTTACAAAATACCTGTTTTAATTTTGCAGATCGTGTATGTACGCACTATAATCTGCCGCTATCACTAATTGGACACTTGCCCAGTTTCTGGGGTGTGGTGTTGTCAGTGAGAGAGTACTGTATGTTGAATTGATATTTAATTGAACCTCATCCTTTATGAATACAATATAATATGCATTTAATAGTTAGAAAACAATCTAGGAACTAATATAGATACAATTGTGCTGCAATCTATTGAATTAGTATTTGTGTTGTTATAATTTAGTTCCTGACTCTTGTCCCTAACTAATCGAATGCACAACTTATTCCTGCCATAAAAGTGATTCCTATTATTTACGCAAACTAGACATGACTTACATGATAAGGCTTTATATCACAGATGAAAAGGAGAGTTATATAATGCCAGCCAGTATTATTAGTTCCGAACTATTGCAACTTTAATCTGTTGAGTCTAGACTTTTAGAAGTAAGAACTAGGCTTTAAGATTCTAGTGTCTTGTAAAATAAATAATGTATCTTTATCCCATCTAAAAGGATAAATTCACTCTTTCTTAGAGTATTTTTCACCTTAATAATACAATACATATTATTATAATATAATCATTGATTCATTTTGGCTTCTCATTATTGTGTGATGTGTATCGCTGATAAATAAACAATTATTTATAATAATATTTTATATTTTATTAAAGCTATTTTATTTTATAGCGAGGAATTGAAACTTTTGTGCATCAACCTGTGATTGACTTATTATTAATTGTGATTTATTTAGTTCCAATAGCTCTTAAATGAAATATTTTACGCAATTGAAATGCAGAACTTACCTCTTCTTAGATGATTAAAATCTAATGAAATCTGAGAAAATTCCTTATGTCATTAACCCAGGAAACCAATTTCTTTGGATAATTATATAAATGCGAAATTGTGATTATTTATTTGTGTGTTCGTTCCTCTTTTACATTGCGACGGAGCGACCGATCGACATGATTTTTTGCATAGGGATAGTTGAAGAACTTGAAGTAACATAATATACTACTTTTCATCCCGGAAAAGCATTTCATTCCAGTGAGAAAATTCTTTTTACAGTAATTTCTCCGTAATAAAACGTGAGCGAAACCACGTGTACAAGCTAGTAAAAACTGATAAACTTTAATCCCAAACCTTCCTACACTTAATTATCAAATTCAGTAAAATAATCTTGTGGGTAAATTGTGAATTGTGAACCCACAACGGAATAGTTAACAAAAATTTAATTACTTTACTACTAATACCCTGTTTGTACTTCCTCGTATACTAACTTATTGTTACTATACCACGTATAAAGTCGTAAATTAAAAATCTCCATCCGTATATTATTGAAAATATCATTTGTAAAAGGTTCAATTTTTTACATCATATTATAACATTGTATTGCATTCTAGTCATTTATTGTGATTCTTTAACATGTATTATTTTGTGGCAATATTTGTAATATTATTTGCAACTGCAGAAACACTATTATGATTTTATCTAATAAACAAAATAAGAACAAACATTTTATTTTTTAGATTACCTGATGAAATAACCTCTCCTATTTGGTCCCCTCACTTTAAAATCCACTCCGATTCCATTGAAAAAATTCCATAAAAAAAATATATTAACTATACAACCACTTATACAACTACGTTGGGAAGCCCATATCAGTGACACAGTAAAAAAACTCCGTAAACTCTGCTATATTTTCTGCTCCCTTAGGTCTATCTTAGATTTACTTACTCTAAGAAGCGTATACTTTGCCCTTTTTCAATCTGTAGCAACATATGGTATAGTGGGATGGGGCGGTTGTGCTGAATCCATTATCTATCCGATTATTACTGTACAAAAACGAATTTTGAGAATTATATTTAAATGCCAACCTACCCATCCCTCAAGTGAACTATTTGATAAAATAAGGGTCTTAGATATTCGTCAGCTATTTACTAAAATAAGCTTATGTTTTATACGGAAAAATAACTTACTGGTGGCTCCACAACATCAAGCACACACCCGCTTTTCATCAAACCTGGGATGCATGGTCCCAAAAACTAAAACCACATTCGCTCAACGACAATTCTGGTTCATAGCTCCGAAAATATTTAATGCATTGAGTACCGATATTAAGTCAAATAATTCAGTATCCGCCTTTACCGCCCGTCTACAGCATTGGATATTTGAAAAGGGACGAGCTTTCTTTAAAGATTACATGAGTTCTTAACACTTTTAAAAACAAAACAAAAAATTATAAAATTTATCCTGTCACAGCTTTATTCCAACTTGTTTCACATCACTGAAATTGAATGTGACCATAAACATAATCGTCTTGTAGATTATATCTACCACAATTTAACCTGCGTTCAAAACAATATAATATATAATTTTATTTGTTTTATAATCTTAATGTTTATTATTTTTAATTTCTATTTCTTTCTTTAAAATATTTATCTCTCTTTATTTTTCAGCTCACTATTATTTTAATATTTGTATTTACTTTTATTTATCTTTAAATATCTTTTTTTTTCTTTTCTGCATTCTTATTTCTCATTATTTATTACCTAGTTTTTATTATCTGCTTCTGTAAAAAAGTATTTTTAGTTCATATATTCATTATGTATGACTACCACAACACGGGCAGTAGCCTAGTATGGTAGTTAAAAAAATGTCAAAAACTGTAACTTGTAAAAATTTATTAAATAATAAAAAAAAAAAAAAAAAAAACTTGAAGTTTTTTTAATTAAGGTAGTAACAGACACGCAGCTCACATCAAAAAGATACTTATAACACAATAGTGCTCGCCATACAATCCCATACAGACCGGCCAGACGTAAAAATAACATGTGTTATGAGCGCGGTTTGAATCTCCAGCGCGATATCAGAAAAGTTATGTGACCCCCATTTCTCCCCCCCCCCCGCCGTAAACAGGAGAGGGGGTCATTTTGAGCTGGATTTTACACGGAGCCGTCAAGTTGACTATTTAGTACAAAGAAATAATTACCCGCTTCCGAATTCAACTGACCCCCTCCTGCCGTAGGAATAAATCTTATATAACATAGTCTGTCGGTAGAAAAGATACTTTATAACACAGTATCCTTTTTATGTGAGCTTCGTGTCTATCCCTATCTTAAAACTCTCAGATAGAAGACTTATTTCTGTCAAGACTTTTATTTTTAAAATTGTTGATGGTATTATAGACAGTCCTGATTTATTAAGCTTAGCTTCCTTCCATATACCAACAAAACTACTGGATCTAAAATTATTTTTAATATCAACAACAATATCAGGACTGAGTCATTTAGTTGTTTCGTAATTTAGTTGTAATTTGTAAATTTTGTTGTAATTCGCTTGTACCTAGATTGCACGCAGTTGGCAATACTTTCTCGGAAGTAGTAAATGTGTTCCAACTGCATGGAATACAGTTACAAGCAGGCTATAATAACACACCTCGATAATAATCAGTGGCGGTTCGTGGTCTTTTTAACGGGGGGTTCAGAAATTCAAGAGAAGATATATTGTCGAATCAAAATTTACTCTTTTCATACAAATTAAATAAAGTTAGTGGAGGGGTACCTAAATAGATACTATTGTTTTTAAATAACTTGATACTCCTCGACACAATTATTAAACGACCAAAAAAAGTTTTAGAGGATTTAAATTGTTTAATGGTTTTTACAACACTCAATGTACGT
The DNA here is from genome assembly GCA_951813805.1 of Limnephilus auricula. NCBI lineage: Eukaryota > Metazoa > Arthropoda > Insecta > Trichoptera > Limnephilidae > Limnephilus > Limnephilus auricula. Next base: position 31,994,007 of record OX638404.1, read on the forward strand.
TGCTAATTATGATTGTTTTTTTCAATAAGAAAAATTGCGTAGAATGTAGAATATAATATAATTAATATTTTAAAACATAAAAAAAAAACAAGAAACACAAATAAAGGTGGCACGAAATAAAATGAGCTTTTTTCATTTACACAAAAAATCCATTATACATGTATAAAAAAAATAATTCTATTTAATTTCCAAACTTTTTTCATAAGCATTAGCTTTATTTTTTGTATATAACACTGTATTCCGTCATTGTGTGAAAAAATTAGGACAGAATATTCGCGACAACCGATAAATGCAACCACTTTCAATTTGAAAGCCGAAACAATATTGGGAAAGCTCAACACAAAATTGCATAACTAGCGACGTTGTTTGCCGAAACTTTAGTAAATGTACTCGTAACTAAGGGATATAACGATTTATCTATATAAAAAAAAAACAGAAGTCAAAATCGGTCCACTTCAATAGTAGATTTATAAATGCCATTTGTAAACGGTTGGAGAAATGCAGAAACAAGAAAATAAAAATGTACAAAAATGACTACAAAGTTAAATACCATAATATATAACATTTAACTTGCATCCGTCGGTGCAAAAGTCGACCGTCAGCCGGTCATCCTGCGACAATCTCGGGCTTCGTTTCGGCGAGACTCGTCAAAGTTCGGAGGTCACGTGAGATCTTGACTCGTGATCGGCGCACCAAGCTGCGTAGTTTTGTCCATTCTACCGGCACAGCGATTCGTATCGGCTATGATTTTTTCGTATGGACAAATGTGTGCGGATCGCAACGCGCACAAAATGGGAATAGATACCGTATTTTTCGGTGGCGCGAGTTTTAAAGATGGAATTTTAATGTCGAGCTATCTGTGGTGCGCTTATATTACTATACAACAAGATTGTTTTGTTTTATCATCTTTTTAATGGGGGTTCACCGCACAACCGCACTTTAGAGAAAACCGCCACTGATAATAATCAATGTTAGCATAATACCTACCATTTTTCTCATACTACTACTATTTTTTTTTTTTTTTTTCGTTGTTTGTTTTTTATAGAAGGAGGTAGCACAACACGGCATAACACCCCAAAAACAAACAACGAAAATGCTTTTGGCCGTGAAAATCTAAAAACGTATCCTACTACTATTTTATTGATTCATTATTACTGTTCCACAAAATTATTATGTGGTAAAAGTTAATATAAATCATTTAAAAAAAACTGTTCACATTGCAAGTCCAAAAACTAAGTATCCTTTTCTATCCAACACAGTCTCAAAATAGTGTTGTCATTCCGTGGATGTCCTGAATTGGGTGAAAAAAAAACATGTTGAACAGCTTTTCAATAAGAATGTAAACAGGCATAATTCTTCCACATCAACGTTTTTCAATCATTAAGGGAAAGAAAATACCAAAATATTTTGGGTTAAATTTCCGAAAAATTAATACTCCATTTACTTCTAAATATTATTTATATTTTTATATGTTTATTCAAATAACACTTCGTTTTAACTTAATTAGTACAAGAATCAACTAATTATGTAGGGGGAGATAGACCGGTCAGTGGTTGTGTGGGCATTGCGTTTGGATCCCACCCAGGCGTTCCGTGTTCGATTCCTCGGCTGGCCTCGGAAGTCCTCCATCACAACACAAGCAACATCTTCCGCTTAGTGTGGTGGTAGTAGGAGATTTTCCAATGTTGTTGGTTTATTCGTAACCCGGGAATGTTTGTCTTTCTTTTTAAAAAAAAAAATTTCAATATTAGATGGAAAATTTGCACAATTTAATAGGTTCTTAGTTTGGGTTATTGACTAAAGCGGAACGTGATTGGTTTATTTATGAGCGGAACGTTCCGGCAAACGTCACATCATACTAACAAGATAAAAAATGGCTTTGAAACACGGGAAATTTTGAACTTTGAAAAAAATATTGAATTAATGCATCTTTTACCATCACCCCTATGTAAATAGTTGTTTCTTGTAGTTACTAATTTTACTGAATTTTCAGCTAAAAATTTGAAACATCATTTGAGAGTGCAAATGACTCTGAACTACTGTAAACACCGAAGAGACAAAAGTGTAATGTGTAATTGCCTGTGTGTCCAAATTATAGTCAATTTTCCCTTACTTTAGTTGACATTGATCAACCATTATAGGTACTAAGAATGGTATTTCGATGTCTTGAATTAAGAATGGTATTTGTTGTTTTCAGAAAGAAATTTGCCGCCATGTCGTGGTTAAACAATAAGCTGATCCTGTATCCCAGTGTCCTCGTCAGCGCCGTTGGAGGATTGTGCATTTGGAAGTATAACACCTAATTATATATTTTCCTACCAAATTACAGATAATGGTTCCGACAGACACAGCTATAAAAGCTCTAGCGTTATTCGGCTTGGCCTACTTCAGCATATCGCTCATCATACATTCCCATTGGGAATGTACGGCAACCGATATACCGAAATACGCCAAGCCAAATAACGCTATCGCTTTTATAGCTGTGTCTGTCAGTCCCATAAATCTTCTTAAAAAACTATTATGAAACTTTGTGAATTTTTTATTTGATGATAATGGCTCCATTTATTTATTTTTAGCACAAGATGCCCACTTAACCTCTCAGGCTAATTTATTTGCTTTTGGGAACAACTCACACAGGTCTCATAAAAATCGTTGTGCCTCCCTTATTACCATAGTGACCAATATAATCTAAATGGTGGAAAAAAGGCCGAACTTTTGTTCACCCGATTTGAGAATTGTAGTTAAGTTATACAGCCAGCAATATGCGCTATTGTAAAAAATACTAGTAATTCGTAAACAGATTTCATTTTCGTGGACTAAATTGTATTCTTACAATACGAGTTGCCTTTATACTGTCAGATTCAATTTTCATTTATTGATAAATCACAGAAAGGTAGATGGTCATGCCCCCTTCCGACTCCATGTACGTTGGTTTTTTAACATTTCCCTGATGGGCTAGTCTATCAATTTGAATGCCCGTGGTAATTTTGACTTTATTTCATTCAAAATTTGCTTTAATATATACCTATATAAATAAGCAATAAAAATGCTCAAGCGTGTGATGATACATTTGTTAATATCGTGTACTTCTTATAAGTATTTTTTTTTATCATAAATCATATAATTAAGTATTTATGATTTTTCAATAATGCCTAAGCAAAATAAATTTGTAAAAAAATTTGAAATATTTTAGTTTGTAAGTTAAATAAATAGACAAACTGAGGTATTTTCGCCACAAAACACGTTCTTGGATTTATTTTTTAATTATTTTAATTGACATAAAATTAAAATTCTTACAAATGTCTTTACTAGATTATGTATTGACTGTATGATTATACGTTTTGAAATGTGTGTTGTATAATACAATATTTCATTTGAAAATTGAACAAATCTGCCAACGATCAACGGTATAACCTTACTATATTAAAAATAAACTTGCATTTTCAAAATTTAAAACATAACTTTACCAGATAAAATAAATCTTTCGAAATCAATTTATGTTTTTTTGTAAAAAAGACTCAATACCTCAAGAATTTGATTTAAAACTGACAAATTTCCGGTATTCTCTGGTTATACCCTCTTAAATGGTTTGAGCATGTAGAATAGATGAACAAAGAAATAAGTGTAAAGAGAATACACAACGCGAAATGCTTAATGGTAGATGTCGGGGACTCCTGAGAAAGACATGACACGATCAAGTGAATATAATACTTGAGTCAGGCCAAATCAAGAGTCAGAATAACAAAAAAGTATGTATGAGTCGATGTATGAATGCGAATGAAGCAAGGAGTGTGTATCACCTTGAAACGATATGAATGTTAGTTTATCTTTTGACCAATTAAATTTAACTGAATAACATATTTTTAAAGGAATGGTGTTTTTATTTTAGGGATAGTAATTCAGGGACTTTCGTTGATAAAAAACTAAGAGCTGAAGGTAAAATTGCCATTGTAACAGGATCCAACACGGGAATAGGGAGAGAAACTGTCAATGATTTGGCTAGCAGAGGAGCAAAGGTATGTTTCACGCATTCATGTATTATACAGTGAAACCCTCTTAAGAAGTTTTCCAAGGGACCGGAAAAAAAAAACTTCTTAGGCGGGAAAACCTTATAAATGGGAAAACTTGGACCATTTGGTCTTCAAGGGACCGAAAAAACCTAACTTCTTAAGCAGGAAAACATCTTAAGAGAGAACTTCTTAAGAGGGTTTCACTGTATTAATGTATTTCTGCATAATACACAGTGTCCCGAAACTCTTCATACAAGCAGGAAACTGATAAATCTACTTCACATTTGGTGTCGATATAGTGATAAAACTTTTTGGATTTGACATTTCGACAGAGTGGCTAGGGGGTTAATATCAGCTATTTAATGTTTTTTAAAGAGCGTCGAGTTGTAGGCCTGGCAGCAAAACTTTTGTAAACCTTTAATTGCCTTAAAAAAAAAATATTTCTAAATATCAAAATCAACAGATTGAAAAAAATATGTTTGGGTTTCCTATGTAATACTGATTTTCAGTTTCTCACTTGTACTACGAATTTCCGGATGCCGTGTTTATATAACAAGGAGGCAACTTTGCTTACTTATATGACCTTTTTAACGCAATCTATTCCAGCATACGGTAAGTTTTGACACAATTTTTTAGTGATTTAGTGAAACTTCATGCATCATAGGCGCTACAGCCGCTTTGATCAGGTAACTCAAGGCACGATCATATTCCCACTTTCTATGCGTAAATTGACTATACATTTAATCATTGAAGACAATATTATTATTTTATTTTTTTTTAACATTAGGTCCACACAGGAGGCCCTGAGGAAAATAATTTCCCTCAGGGCCTATGTCATCTTTGGGGATGCTGTGTTGAAGGGTGTTTTTAAGAAAGGGAAGGAGAGGAAGTTCTGGGAAGGAAAAATGTATGAGGGTTGGGTAGGAATCTGGGGTTCAGTGTATCCAGATCATCCGCGGCCAAAATCTAGACAAACCTCACCCCATGAACCCGGGTACCCCTGCTAAGTCACCAAACGTAGCAAATCACTTGGGGTGACTTATGGCAGAGGTGTTGGTTATCCAATAAATTGTTCCCGGGGCGGCGGTACCCATTCTCGACTCTCAAATGAAAATCTTCAATATAAAAATCGGAAAGAGTAAACGATCGCATCTAAGAATTGAACTGTGCTCTAACCATTGAGCTAATTCGAATCTATCCCCTTCGGTCATATTTTAACTATATAATACTTCGACTAAGAACCACCCACATTATCTTCATTTTCTTAGCGCACATTTTTATTGTCTTCTATCTTTGTAAGATTAACGTTTGTAAGATTCTCAGCATGTTTTTAAAATTCTTCCCGATCTTAATTCAGTCTAGATAGTTCCTTGGATAAATATATGCATTTTTTATTTTAACCTCTTGAATGTCGGATGACAGTTAAGAGGTTAAGGCCGTATTCCATGGAAAATTAATATCAGAGCATTCCGAGAGGCTAGAATACTGTAATAAAAAGCAAAGTCTGTGATGATATTGGCGCAAGCGATTCTGACCTTGTCCTTGTACATTTTATTTATACATTAGGGTTAAAATCGCATTTTATTTTTTAACTTCTCATCTGTCACCCGCCTGCCGGCGGGCTTACGACACACGAGACGTTAATGTGGGACAGCTATTGACTTTTCTGCAACTTAGGATGAATTTTTTTTATTTTATTTTAACTTAATGTTGTTATTAATTTGAGGTTTTAGTCATTAAGTTATTAAAAAAAAAAAAAAAAATTGACTATATGTTTTTAGGTTTACATGGCATGTAGAGATATGAAGAAATGTGAAGAAACAAGGAGAGAAATAGTAATGACCACCCAGAATCGCTACGTGTACTGTCGCCCTTGTGACCTGTCTTCTCAGCAATCCATCAGGGACTTTGTGAAGACCTTCAAGGAGGAACAGCCCGCCCTGCACATCCTCATCAACAATGCCGGAGTCATGCGCTGCCCTAAACAAGTGACCAAAGAAGGAATCGAGATGCAGCTGGGAGTCAACTACATGGGGCACTTTCTTCTTACTAATCTCCTACTCGATTACTTGGAGGTATGTTTTTTCAATTTGGGAGGCGGGTATGGGTACCGCCGCCCCGGGAACCATTTATCGGGTAACCAACACCTCTGCCATAGGTCACCCCAAGTGGTTCGCTATGTTTGGTGACCTAGCACCTAGGGTGCCCGGGTTCATGAGGTGAGGTTTGTCCGGGTCTTGGTGGCGGATGCGTCTGCCCACCAACGTGGCAGGCCGGATTGGGAGAGTCTGGTTGAGGGAGACCTTTTGATCTCTCCAGCAGAACCCAACATTGTCTTGTACCGTAGTGGGAAGGTTAGATTCATACGTCCGTTACTCCTGGACACCCAGATTCCTACCCACCCCTCATACCTTTTTCCTTCCCAAAACTTCCTCTCTTTCCTTTTCTAAAAATACTCCCCACACAGCATCCTCAAAGATGACATAAGCCTTGAGGGAATTTATTTTCCGCAGGGTCTCCTGTGTAGAGCTAATGTAAATTTTGGAAGCTACGTCGATTAATAACAGAACTACTAGTATATGTATTGTTTGACTATTGTAGTATCTTACCAGTCGACGACCTTCCTTGGTCGAGTGGTAAGACTCTTGACTCCCAATCGGAAGGTCGCGGGTTCGAACCCGGCGTGCGCAAATAAATTTTATTTGATTAATTTGTGTTATTTCGCAATTAATTAATAAAAAAATAACATATACTATATTTGCGGCACGTTCCAGAGTGGAAGATACTCTCAGTATCGCCCTGGTGTAAGACCACCATTCAAAATTGAAACTTTGCTTAATAATTGCTTTATCCGTGTTTAGTGACTAGATCTGAATAGCCAGGTACTTCCCCACCCTCCTCTGCCACATCTCCTTCCCTTCCCCACTTACCTTCAGCCTCACAACATACCCCAATTGGGGATGCCATAGTCTCACTGGCTCCAGACGGGAGCAGTTGGGACTCTTGTGAGGTATTCTTTATAAAAAATTTAAAAATAAGTATATTTGAACCGGTCAGTAGCTGAGTTGGCAACTTTTGGGTCCCACCCGGGCGTCGCATGTTCAATTCCCCGCCTGGCTAAGTCCTCCATCACGACACAAGCAACATCTTCCGCTTATTGTGGTGGTAGTAGATTTTCAAATATATTTTTTTTTAAAAGAAAGACAAACATTCCCGGGTTACGAATCGAATAACCCAACAACATTTGAAAATCTTCTACTACCACCACACAAGCGGAAGATATTGCTTGTGTTGTGATGGAGGACTTAGCCAGCCGAGGGATCGAACACGGAACGCCTGGGTGGGAGCCAAATGCGATGCCCACACAACCACTGACAGGTCATAGTCAGGTTATTCATAACCCAGGAATGTTTGTCTTTGTTTTAAAAAAAAAATTATTAATGCGTTACGATTTCTTCTTGGGCAATGTCAGCCCATCTACCCTGAAGATGTCCACTAAAAGGCTGTGGAAAACATGGTTCAAAAGGAGGAAGTGCAACACGGCTCTATACCCCAGAACTATACATTACATCATATCAGTTTTATATTTGCCTTGATACATATTGTTATTCTGATTTACAGAAATCAGCCCCCAGCAGAATCATCAACTTGACGAGCTCAACACATTCCCTAGGGAAAATAAACCAAGAAGACTTTAACTTGACTCAAAACTACGACCCCACCACAGCCTACAACCAAAGCCAGCTTGCACGCATGCTGTTCACTGTGGATTTATCCATTAGATTACTAGGTCAGTAATGGTGTTAATAATGTTATTATTATTTAATAAGCGGGCAGCATTCTGCTAATGTGCTAATATCTGATTTCACAATAAATTTTACATTCTCTCTCTCTATCGGGCACTATGTAAATTTTTTATAAAATCAGCGAAAGTATAGCGTTAGCAGCTGGTCACTACTAAGACAATTTTTTTCAGTTTTTGAAATAACTCATATAGGTCTCATTGAAATCGTTGTGTCTCACTTACTATCAAGATTATGATCTAAACGGTGCTAGAAATAGAAAACACCACGCTTTATATTCAAATCTATAAGTTAACCGCAAAAGTAATTAAAATGTACCTACATCTTTATGAAACCAACTTTTTCGACCGCAATTTGAAAAAAAATTATAAATTTTTTTATTAATTATTTTTGCATTAAACCACAAAAAAGTGAATTGACGATAATGGTTATAATTCATTTGCCTAATAAAATGTGTGTATGTTTTTATTTTTTTTCATTATCAGTAATTTTAGTTAGAAAAAACCTAAGGTGAGCCATTTTGAAAACATGTGTATGTTTGCACTCAAAAATTTAACATTTAAAAAATTATGTGTTTATTTCGAATTATAAAATTTGAAAGCGTGTTTCATCACCTTTCAAAAACAGTTTTTAATTTTCAAATATGTTAAAAAATATTCAATTTATTTAGATTTTATTACAAAGCGTAAATATTTTGACCTTTCGACAAAATAGGCCCGAGGCTTGAAGGCTTAAAGAATCTACTAAACCTTTACCAGAAGTTCATCTTACCTTCACTTAACCTAGTATCATCTTTTCGTTGCAGAAACCAAAGTGACAGTGAACGCAGTGGATCCGGGACTTACAGATACCGAAATAACCCGTCACCTGCCATCCATAAAGTCCTTCTCCTCCCCGATAACCTACATGCTGACCTGGCCCTTCATCAAGAAGCCCAACATGGGTGCGCAGCCGGTAGTGTATGCAGCTCTGAGTCCTGATTTAGAGAAAGTAACAGGACAATTTTTAAGGTAATTGATAATAATACTTTGATATAATTTTGGGAATCATCATCTCTCTCGTGCTTTAACCTGTGTTTGGGACGAGTAGCCGTCCGAAAAATACCCGTTGTCTAGGTCTTGGCGGCGGATGATCTAGATACACTGAACCTCAGATTCCTACCCAACCCTGACACCTTCTTCCTTCCCAGACTTTCTCTCCTTAAAAATACCCACCACACAGCATCCCCAAAGATGACATAGGCCCTGAGGGAAATTATTTTCCTCAGGGCCTCCTGTGTGGAAATAATGTTAAAAAAAGTACCCCTAAAATATGGAATTTCGAAAAAAATGGTTTATCTTTTTTACTTATATTATCATGTAGAATTACCTCCCGAAGTTAATGCACTTTACCACCGGACACCCTGTATATTAAAATTATGAAATGAAATGCATTTATTACATTTTTTTATTTTATTTTTCACCAAGGGTTAGGCAGATTTTTTTTCAATAATTTTAACCTCCTAAGACTTAGACCCATAGTACAAAATGTGGTGGGTTTGCACCTAGGGTGGTGCACAGTTCTCGTGGTCGAGTGCTTCCACAGATTTTATATGGGTGGTGATTAATGATGAGAGTTTGGTTCTTCTATTACAGTTTATTGAGCGCACAAGTGACTAGTAAATACAATGTGTATCTAATGGAGATTTCGAGTGAAGAGCGCACAATGGACAAAGTACATCCCTTATATAGTCATACATGCTGTCTCTTTCAAGCATACGATCTCTCACATTTCATCATATATGCAAAATCACCACACAAAATTATGCATAAATTGATTTTTCGCTGTCAGACCCAGAGACATAAAACTTCATAAATTTGAAGCAAGATCTTTTAGGGTTTTGAGAGTATTTTTACAGCTGGTTTTGACAGTTCACTTATTTTTGTTTGGCAGCATTGATGACCTAGAGAATCTAGAATTTTGACATGTGAAATTAATCACGGGAAAATTTAAAAAAACTTAGAGGAGCTTAAAGAATTTGTACAAAAATTTGTACAGTGGGTGGTTATTACTATAAACTTTTTACGAAACCGGGTCTGACAACGGTTGTTTATTTTGTACATAATTTTATACGCGGGGGTCTTAGGAGGATAAATAACTCGCAAAAAAATTACAAAGTTGCATCCAAAATGAACCAAAACTGATTTCTTTAATTACCTGTACGTCATCATTTAAAAGCAAAAAAAAAAGTAGCTCCTGTCCGAGATAGATTATTGACATATCTTTTAATTACAAAAATAATTTTTCAGTTTGGTTGGGTATTTTGGCAAATCAAATCCAAAACTACGTTTTGTATGAAACCGGCCGCACAGCCGTTCCTCTTAACAGACCATATCTCTGAAACTCTGAACCAATCATAATTTAGAATGTAAAAAATCCTGTTACAACCAATTAATGAAATCCAAAAGTACTTATCTAGGACTCGAATTCAAGTTCGCACACACAATTTTAAGGACTCAAACCATGAATTTTTATTCTTCTTATTTTGATTGTTCCTCCCTCCTATTTTTAGTAATCTTTCCACTAATTAACATTTTATAATTGTTTTTTATCATTCATTCATTATGTGGCCAAAGTTTTCGTCAACGACATGAATACCTCGGACCTTCTTTGATGAACATTGAACTTCAATTCACTTAACACCATTAAACTATTACATATATGTATGTATCTCTTGTACGTACACAGTCAACATTAATACAACTTGTACATACAATTCGCACATCGCTTAGAAAAGAGTTGAAAGTCAAAAAAATAAATTTTACAGGAGAGCGAAAACAAATTAATGATGAACAAGCGGTCGCGTCGAAACGAGATACTAGCTACATCTTGCGGAAATGGAGTGATCTAACTTAAATACGGTTTTCGTGGGGTATAGATAATCACAATCACTTTACTTTTCAGAGATAAAATGTAAAATAGAAAATTTTGACTTACGACACTACAGGATGGGCGACATACATATATTTTACCCCTCTCAATCTAATATTCACACTTTATGCATGTACTTATAATTTCCTTTTTTCACTTTTCCAGTGGTCAGAAGGTCGACAAGATAGCTCCAAACGCACTGAACATTGAGTTGGGAAGATGGCTGTGGGCCGTCAGTGAGAAGTGGACTAGACTCAAAGAATAAAAGTCACCACATATTGATTTATGGAAAGAACGATTTATTATGTGGGTTCATGAACCTTTTCTTTTGTAAGTAGAATAGTGGGCATACAAAAACTACAGTAAAACTCACATTATGTAAAGTAAGCAATGCCCGGCACCTCAAAGAAATATAGAAAAATTCATTGATTGTTAAACTTTACCCGGTGACTCAAATGTATTTGGTCAAAAACACAATCACTATTTTAGAAAATCTGCTGCCATATTGGATTTACTGCTTGTATTATACTGCCCATGGATAGATGGCATCTTTTTACAGATTAACCGCTTGGACACATAAGCTTGTTTTCACGATAATTTAACGTAGGTAGACATAGGAATGACGTATGTCCCGTAAGTGAGTTATTAAGACTGTTATGAAACATTGTAATATGGAGGTCTATTATTATTTTATAGAGGATTTTTTTGATGCCCTGCCAGTTATTGGAGCCCTGCAGGATTTGAATCAGTCACCTTACAATTTTTTCCCTGCTATAAATTTTCTTTTAAAACTGAAGGATTTGCAGGGCAAATGGTTCAATCCCTACAAATCCTTCGACGCTTTGTTGTACAATTGCCTGTCAAGCTATTTCAGTAGGTATTTGCACGGTACTAGAGGGTTGTCATGCCTAATGGGGCGTGGCGCTGATAAAATTATAGAAGCTATGAAACAATAAGTTAATTTAGATTAGTAAAAAGTGCCGTAAATACAAATCAAGCATTTTATTGAGTTTATAATATGAAATATTGTTGTTTTGTTTTAAATAGATAGTAAAAAAAATTAACACAAAGACACTGTTTTGATTTATTTATCCATATTATTATTTTCAATATGAAAATTTTTTTTTTTTTTCATTAGCTCCACACAGGAGGCTCTGAGGGAAAAATTCCTTCAGGGCCTATGTCATCTTTGAAGATGCGGTGTGAAGGGTATTTTAAGGAAAAGGAAGGAGAGGAAGTCCTGGGAAGGAAAAGGGTTTGAGGGGTGGGTAGGAATCTGGGGATAAATATGTCCAGAAGTGATGGACGTGTGAAGCCATCCCTCCCACGGTAGTGCAAGGCATGGGTCGAGAGGGTCCGGCTAGAGAGATCAAAAGGTCTCCCTCAACCAGTCTCTCCCGATCCGGCCTGCCACGCAGATAGTCGGAAGACGCATCCGCCCCCAAGTCCCGGACAAAACTAAACCCATGAACCCGGGCACCCCTGCTAAGTCACCAAATGTAGCGAACCACTTGGGGTGACCTATGGCAGAGGTGTTGGTCATCCAATAAATGGTTCCCGGGGCGGCGGTACCCATACCCGCCTCCCAAATTGTTATTAAGTTTTAATAGGTAATTATGCGTGATAACATTTTTGGCCTTATAAAATTGTACAAGCTTTTATTGCAGTAAACCATCGCCTTAAGCCACTTAAGCCCTTCTTATCCGATACTCGACGATTCAAGTATCTTTGCGACTACCACCATACATCTGCACGGAGTTTCGTTCACAGATACATGCTGTCGACATTTTGTAAACTTGGACGCCAGTCTCCCGTGACTAGCGGGGCGAGATTGTTCCCACTCATGTCGTTGAAACTTTAAACATGGCGTCATTTGTGTCAAGACATTTTGTAACAATGCTTGTGCTTTAGATCAATGCAAGGAATAAAACAATAAACAAAGAATGACAGGATATAAAAATGATTGCTACATCAACTGTTTGGTTGACAGTGAGGTTATGAAAGCATTCTAGTTTTTACATTTTGAGAATTCAACAATGATTGGTAAGGACTATCCCATCGAAACCATGGTTTAAACAATTCCCCAATATTTCCAAAAAAGAAATTTTCTCACTTATTCGAATAAGAATCGGACATTGTTCTGTTCCTTCTCACCTTTTTAAAATGCACGCCCTTGACTCCCCCCGGATTGTACATTCTGTGGTCTAGAGGTGGGAACTTTAGATCACATATTTTTTGGTTGTCTAAAAATCCTCTCTTCTATCAAGCCTTGTTTAAAATTGACTCCCCTCCTTTCAACATCTCATCTCTTCTAAATCTGAACTCAACTCCAATCTTAATTATAATTCTGAAATTTGCCTATTTGAATAAAATGAATATTTAAATTTACCTTTCATTTCTCCATAATTTAAAATGATGGCCTAGAACACCTTTGAAGGATAAAAGCCAGAAATATATATTTTTTTAAAATGGGGACATGGTAATTTTTATTTGAGGATGTGATAGAATTCTTTTCTTAACTAATTATTAAATACAAACACAAAAATTGTATATAGATTTTTATTAGTCAAATGATATCAACAAAATGCGGTATTTGGAATAGGAATCCCTAATCCCAAATAGACTGATGGAAACAGGGCTGGTCGAAGATGAGTTTCCGTGGCTGCGGCTGCTCCGTGATCTCGTGGTTGTGCAGCAGCTTGAAGACTCCGGTCCCGATGGCGGCCGGGATGCCCATGATGATGGACTCGGAGACACCTTCGATGGCGTCTGCCTGCCCGTAGTATGCGGCGTCGAAAAGGTGGTCAGCAGTTTTTTCAAACTGGAAAAATTATTCAATTCATTTGTATCAGATAATTATTCTCTACGAGAACTACGCGAACTACGTGGCGGCGGTGCTTTATTTTATATAATCAAATCTACAGTTTTATTCTAAGATTGATGAAATTTTGCTAACTTGAGCTTCAAAACAATAAGGACGGTGACTGTCTATTGAGATTTCAAAAAACACCCCCATCCCCTTTTCTCACCCTTTAATTTGATACTTCTTGATGAAATTTTGCATACCTGATGTTCAAAATAAAAGGAAAATTACTACATATCTACATCTGATTTCGAAAAAGTCTGCGTAAAGCCCAGGCAACGCCGGGTACTTCCGCTAGTTATCAATAAAAAATTGACACTTTGTACACAAAAATGAGAATTAAAATAGTATAAAGTGTAGGTAGTCTTACGGAGGCCAAGTTGAGCACGGACTCCTTCATCCTGGCGAGCCCGTAGCGTGTGATGCCAAGCACCTCGCCGCGCGCCGTCATCTGTCCAGCCAGCAGCATCATGTGGCGGTAGTCCACCGACATGCCGTGGCCCTCCATCACTTCCTTGATCTCGTACATTATGGTGGTCTTAGCTGCCTCCACGCCCAGGGTCTGGTACACCTTCAATATAAAATGTATTGTTTTTAATTCCTATCAGATGACCAGTTTTGAGTCTCCCTCAACCGGCCTCTCCCAATCCGGCCTGCCACGCAGATGGTGGGCAGACACAGGGCATGATAATAAGTTAATTACTTAGATGAACATAATAATGACTTACCTCCCAAATATTGTTAGAAGTGGTTTTATTTCCATTGACACCATATGTTGCCATGACTTCTCTCAGCCCATCCCCCTCCACACACAGTTTGTACCTTTACAATACATTGAAAAGATTTAAAATAAAAGTGGTCTTAGATGAGAGCCTTGAGGAACTCTATTTTGCAAAAAATTATCTTGTATTATTGATGGTAATTTGGCATACCTAACAGGAGTCTTAGTATCATCACAGGCAATGACTGCCCTGGACACATGATTGAGTCCTTTAATCACAACATGTGGTACTTGTTGGGCCAATACTTGAAGGGCAAAATTCAATGCGTGGCCGTGTTTATTGATGTCTGGCGAAATGGTTAGGATAGACTCCCCAACCACCGTCACCTGGAAGGGCTTCAGTTTAAGCTTGGAGGTACATAACCTGCAAAATAAATAAATTTATTAGAGTTACAATGTGGCTTTCTGCAATAAGAAGAAGGAACTGTAAATTCTGAACAAGATATACAAAAAAAAAAATTTTTTTTATCAGATAGTATTATTATTTTACTTACGAATACCGAATTGACTCTGCATTAACTTCTAAACTCAGTAACTTAATTCTCTCGGTGTTCAAACGAATCATGAGGAAGCAGTCATCACGCAAGTACACCTCTTCTATGTAAGTAGTTATCTGAAATAAATACGTAGTAGATATTAATTAGCTGTAACACAGATAAAGTTTTGAAAATCCGGCTGTTGGAAGTGTTCCAACGTTTGATCGGATCACTTCTTCAAAAAAGATTTAATCGATGAGTTGTCGGCTCAATCAGTAACCGTATCTACAGCGGCGGCGCATCGATCTATCTATCACATTTTGTCTATGTTTAAAAGTATCCGATCACTTCGCAAAAAAAAAGGTCATTCGATCCAGGATTTTTTTTTTTTTTACATTAGGTCAACACAGGAGGCCCGGAGGAAAATAGTTTCCTCAGGGCCTATGTCATTTTTGGGGATGCTGTGAGGAGGGAACTTTTAAGGAAAGGAAGGAGAGGAAGTTCTGGGAAGGAAAAGGTATGAGGGTTGGGTAGGAATCTGGGGTTCGGTGTGTCTAGATCATCCGCCGCCAAGACCTAGATAAACCTTACCCCATAAACCCGGGCACCCCTGCTAAGTCACCAAACGTAGAGAACCACTTGGGGTGACCTATGGCAGAGATTTTGGTTATCCAATAAATGGTTCCCGGGGCGGAGAATAGTTTGAAGTTAAAAGCATCCCACATTGATGGGAAGAAGGCTCAAATAACAGGTGAGGGAGAGCCATGTTTTGGAAGCAGGAGACATCTCTAAAGATCCTACGACAACTTTGGTGAACTTCAAACTTTAAAGGGACAGGGCTGCTATCACAGGAATAAAAGTAAGAACCCACTAGGCCGACATTTGCGACATAACCAATCTGGCCTACTTACACTCTATACATTTTCTATGAAAATGAATGCTTCAGAAACACACTTGTCACACGCAATGCAAACCCACACTCTCAACTGTCCAGATAGTCATGGGATGTGTGAAAGGTGGAAAATTTCGAGAAATATACATATATTGACAGTTCCAAAGAACAATGTCGGATCTGCTAAAAATTGAAAATCATTTTGTAGGCTTATGTATTGTTTTATTTTGTTGATTTAAAAGTCTGTATTTTTGGTACCTTTTACCCATTACCTAATGAAATGCAAAATATTAAAACAACCCTACATTTCTTGATCTCCAAAACAGTAAAAATGCAGAAACGAAACTTTAAACAGGTCTACTTCAAAATCGCACATCTGACATTGTTCTTCGGGACCATTGATATAATATGTAGCAAGAATAGTGGTTTGTAGGTTACCTCTCCCAGTGTAGTCTTCTCAATCCTCCCCTTCACCTTCCTGGCGAACTCCTGGTCCAGCGGCTCCATAAGCTCGGCAGTGATGATGGGCGTGGAGATGTTCTTGCTGGCGTTGATGATCTCCTTGATGCGCGGCACCCCCTGAGTGATGTTCATGGAGGCCACTCCCGCAAAGTGAAAGGTCTTCAGGGTCATCTGGGTTCCGGGCTCTCCGATACTCTACAATTACAAATATATGTTTCTAGTACCTTTTACACATTATGTACATATAAAGTAGCTGTAGATATCCAAATTAAATATTTAAAATTGTTAATGGTATTATAGACAGCCCTTTTTAAGCTTAATTACCTTCCAAGAACTACTCGATCCAAAATTCTTTTTAACCTTCCAGCGGGCGCGCTGTCGTAAAATTTACGACAAATGCGCGTTATCCTTTCCCCCACGTTTACCTCTTAGTCGCAAGCATCGAGCTCCGAGCTATTCGAGGGTCAGGGTCTCTCTAAACTACAGACATACCGAGTGTACTTAGAAGTTTTTGTTATTCATAGATATTTGGAAATTTCCCATGAGCGTAAATTTTACGACACACGCCTTAAAGTGTACTAACACCAGAAAGCCTCAGGTTTTACTGGCCTACAACGAAACCATAGGCCGAGTGGAAACAGTCGATGCCGCTTACTCGGTCTATAAAATAATAAAGAGATGCCGTGTGTAGTTTTCTACACTCTGTTGAATATTGGCGGCATAAATTTAATAAATTTGCCTGCTCAGAAAAGCCTACAAAGCATTGAAGAGTTTTCGTAAAAAAATTGGCATTGACCATTAAAAAGAGCATCTTATCTTCCGATCAAATTTCAAACATTTACTTGACATTTATATAAAGAAAACTCCATTTATATGGGGCAAACTTGATGACGTAAACTTTACGACAAGCGCCCAGTCAAGGGAAATTACTCTGAGTGCTGGAAGGTTAATTGCAACAACAAACAATATCAGGGATGCGTCATTTAGATACTCCCTTAAACCTAGATTGCATGCAGTTAGAAATACTTTCTTTCTTTTTATACCTAAAATTATACTTAATTCTTAAATCTCCTATTAACCACAAAATTATAATAAATTCAATATTATACCCACGCTCAGGCATTTGCCTTTGTGGGATTTTTTTGTTCATACAATATTATATTTAAGTATGTTATATACCTTTTATTATTTTATGTACCATTGTATCAAAAATTTTTCAATAAAAAAAAAGAAGTAGTAGATGTATTCAACTGCACGGAAAATAGTTACAGACTATAATAACATACCTCAATAAATCAATGTTAGCATAATACCTACTATACTTCTGCGTGGGTTCTATATAATTTAATTAGTAAATTTTACTTCACGATTACTATATTACGATTACTATATTATGTATATCACATGTTTTGTAAATGCCCGTATAGGCATATATTAATATGAATAAATAAATGGATAGATCAGCCCTTAAGACGTGATCATCACCCTTTCTGTGATTTGTCAATTAACCTGTCATTGGCCATACGTACTCCGGTATACCATCGATTTTGGAAGGGTTTTTCTAAGCGATTTTGTCCCTTATGTATAAAGAAATTGTATGAAGAACAAGGTCAGAATCGCTTGGGCCATTCTCGTTCTTGACGTAACGAAATACTGGATAGCGTCTCGCCTCTCCGAATAATTCAAATTAATTCACGATGACGAGCCGGGCATCAAAGACGGCGGACAAAATGGCTGCCGCTTGATAATATGAATGGAGTCGTATTCGAAGTCTATATTTTTTCATTGTTTTTGATATAAATCCATTGTGGAAAGCATAGATTTGAGTGATTATTAGGAAGATCGTTTTATCTACATTATGATGATGTAATTTTTGTAATATATCACAAAAGAAATGTTATAAAAATTGAGTTCGTAAGAAAAGTGAGAAATGTCAAATATTTTACGTCGTATTGAAAAAAAATATTTTTCCTATGCTGGTTTTCAACAGGTTAATGAATCTGACACTATACAGGCAAATCACATTGTTTTATATAACTATTTAGTCCTCGAAAATAAAATCTGCTAACGAATTACTAGTCCTTTTTACAATGGCCCGCAAATTGCTGGCTGCGTCAAAACCTTAACTACAAATCCCAAATGGGGTAAACAAAGGTTCGGGCTTGTTTCCAAAATTGAATATTTTGTTACACAATTTTTTTTAACTTTAACTTTTTTTTAAATAAAGACAAACATTCCCGGGTTACGAATAACCCAACAACATTTGAAAATCTCCTACTACCACCACACTAAGCGGAAGATGTTGCTTGTGTTGTGATGGAGGACTTAGCCAGCCGAGGAATCGAACACGGAACGCCTGGGTGGGACCCAAACGCTATACCCACTCAACCACTGACCGGTTGAGTGGGTATAGCGTTTGGGTCGTTTAAATTTTATTTAATTTAGTTAGACACTTTTACAAATGGGTTATAATTTATTCACCTCACTCATTTTTCATCACCGCGTAACCAGATTTGAAGGAGGTTCGGTTAAAAACGAACATTTAGACTCGGCGCAGAAAAAGTCCCGCAACAGACTGCGCTGCAAACCGTTGCTTTACTTTAGCAAACTCTACTTTTCTGTGCAGGTTCTGGTTATTTCAATATGCGCTCTTATAATAAAAAAATCTCTTTTCCGAAGCAGTAACAACTCAAAAAATAAGATCATCAAATTTACACACTTTCATTTTAGAATTTTTAGGACAACACAACTATCAGCATCTCACAACTTCCATCATGAGCTTTGAATTATGCCATACTATTTGTTCCGTTTTCCTTAATTGCTTAGTAAGAAAGTGGGAGACTAAATATGTTTAGTTTATATGAAATACAACAAATACCTGTGCAGCCAAAGCACCGACAGCGGTCCCAGGTTCAATGATACTCCTCATGTACTTGTTCTTGCAAGTGGTCAGGAAGACCACCACTTGGGAAACGGTCAGTCTCTCCAGCTCCATGGCTATCACACCGCAGTTGCGGTACTTGGAGCGGAGAGTGTTTACCTTGGCAGCCACGGCGCGAAGGAAATTTCTGGAAACCGATATTTGAAAGAATATTACATGATATAATGATTTATGGATAAACTGGGTGCTTTTTAATTAAAAATGAGATTGTGTACACAAAAAACACCACTGGCTTCCGAGGTGGTCCCAAATCTTCTGTTTTCAAAACAAATGCACTCGAATTTGCACTATTTTTCTTGCCATTGTTTCAAATTTCAAATATTTTTCCAGCAAGGTTATGGTTAGGGAGAGGTAGGGACTGGATAAATGACATCCCGGTAGGAAACAAACATATTCTCATTTCAAAACCATAAAGGCAAGTTGGTAACAACACCAGGGGTGCTAGCATGGTCGATCGATAAGGATCAGTAGGATAATTGTCGGTAACTTCTCATCGTTCCCTAGGACAACTGCAGATCGCTAACGTGCAAACAAAAGTTGATATCGAATATATTAAGGACACTTAGTCATTGTGAACTGTCACCTATTCATTTGCGATCTGCAGTTGTCCTAGGAACGATGAGAAGTTACCGATCCTTATCGATAGACTATGCTGCACCCCTGGTAGAAAATAAGATGATTATATTTAGACATTGATGAAGCACTTTACTGAACTGAAGATAAGAAGACCAAAGCAGAGATGGAACAGAGACTTTAAAAGAAGGCAGACCCAAGCCTAAAATAGAAAATATTGGACAGATAGGAGGTAGGCATTGTAACCGGCAATGGGTAGATCAAAGCTGAAGAAGAGACAGAATAAAAAAATCATCTTACAAAAGCTCGAGCTTGAATTCTGGACTACATTGTTTGAAATCTTCCATTTCCAAAGTTTCTTCAGCAGCTGCTACAATGGCATCTCCGGTAAGTGATTCTTCTTCTCTGAAATTGAAAATGTAATAAATTTATGTTATTTGCAGCAAATAATCTCAACTCATTCGAACCGTTAGAAATTAGAGCAAATCACACCAACAACAAAACGGGGGAGTCTTCATAAGTTATTACATTTTTAATCACCGATTTTTGCCAATCCACTTTGCCAAACAACTTTTTAACCACTTGATCCACTCTCCACAAAGGCGTAACTTGATGGATGCTTCAAAATGTATATGTGCTGCTTACGAAGCGTACATTTTCTTAGTAATTGTGGTAATGTCGTCCAACGATGATGATGTTATTTTGGCCAATTATTATATCCAATGTCGCCAAAGATCATACTTTATACATTCATACATTGAAAGAAATATCAATTATAGTTCGTAAAAAAATAAATAAATTTCTGAATTTTATTTACTAGCTTAAAAATTACAACGGAGTTTCATAAAAGAAAGTCGTAATCAATAAAAAATTGGAGTTTAATTAAAATTTAAAGTGGTCATAAACAAATTTATATATTTTTATTGTAAATAAATATACACATTAGTTATTTATCGATGAGATTTTTTGCTATTGTACATTCGAGGACAAATTCATCTGGTTCATATTTCGTCACTAAGAAGAACACTTTTGGTAATACATACACACGACCAACTGGATTCATCGGTCATTCTCATTCTTGAATTACATTTTATGAAATTCATTTCTGAAAATATTGACTCGCAAGCATATGTAGAAGAGAAAATTGATAATATTGCTCTCGCTAGTTTTTTTAAAATCGCTAAAGATTTCTGGAATGGCGTTCCAAGTTCTCATTATTTCTTCCTCTGCATTTTTATTATTTTTTGTTCGTTAATCGATCGCTTTCAATTATTTAATATTCATTTCTCAAATCAACAAATTTTTGTTTCCATATCAAACTCGATTGGAATTCGATAAATTGCATTTCAATGTCTTCTAGATTTAACCACCCCAAAATCTCCATATTGAAGTCATCTGTGGGTTAGTAGGAATGTGGGGGTCAGCATGTCCAGAAGTAACGGACCTATGAATACAACACTCGCACTGCGGTGCAGGGCGATGTTCCGATGAAGTCCTACTGGAGAGATCAAAAGGTCTAAATCAACCAGTCTCTTATTAAAAAATAAATTTTGAAATCTTTTCAAATTTTAAAAATTAAAAAAAAAATTTTTTGAACTTGAAAATGATTTGTGTGCCATCCAAATTATCAAACGTGCCACCTCGGACACGTGTGCCTGAAATACATGTACCTGAAATACATTATACAATACTTTCCTTCTATAATATAAAAAATAGACGGACTCTTCAGTCACAAGCTGTTGTTCAATGAGTTCGCAAATTTGAAGAGAAAAAATTCAGTATCGTAAAAACAAAAGAAAAATGGTTGAGATGATAAAAAAGGAATCTACAAATATCGCTCTAAAATGAAAGAAAACGGTTACTATGATAAAACAGGAATCTATACATAATATTCTTCGATTCATAAATAAAGAAATTGATTACCATGATAAAACAGGAACCTACTAATATTGATAAATAAATGGAACCACAGAGGCATATCTATTGACAAAATTAGTTGCTGGTATTATTGAGCAAAACATATAGATATCATAATTATTTTGTTCAGACTTTAAATTAAACCATCACTATTATACAGACACAAGTACTTTCACCATAATTTTCAATGAGCATCATGAAGCTTTCACGCAGTTACGGGACAGTGACAGGATACGTTAGCCGCTCCGTCGACAGATTTCCGTTAGTTTATATGGAAGAAGCAAGAAGGAGTACACCAAGCGTAAAATGTTGCTTACGCGTCTATGCAGCGGCGCTTCAGTGGACAGTGGGTACAAATAAAATATAAAAATCACACAAACCGCTTGGACATATAAGCTTGTTTTCACGACAATTTAACGTGGGTAGACATAGGAATGACGTATGCCCCATACCTGAGTTATTAATAAATTCACAAGTTAAATTATTCTCCAGGTCTTCCAACAACTGTTATTATTGTATAATATGCATCAATAACAAACCTGGAAGGACACTTGGCCCTCGTATCGTAGAGAACCCGGATTAAGTCCACGGGCCTGTCCTTGGCCTCCATGAAGGACGGGTCCAGCCCATCGCTGCCATACTTAAACTCCACTACCTCCCCCACGGCATTACGCACCGTCATGTCGTAGTGCAGCACCAGGTCTTCCAACGACTGCAAACAACACATGCAACATATTAAAATTGTAATGTATCATAATAGTCTATGATCTTGCACATATTTTATCATAGTAGTCTATGGGGTCTTCGGGTCACATGGTCTCGTTGCGAGTTGTGACGAAGGTGATCAAAGGTAGTTTTAAGAAAATCATTAGGTTTCAAGAGCTCCGCAGATCAGAACAAGCCTTTAGCCGGGAAGGACTTTGTCCTCAAAGTATTATTATAATTACAATACATCAATAAACAGTCACTGTGTTTTAAAGAACCTAAGTCTTTCAATAAGCATCCATATATAATGAGAACCCAGTACGTACCATATGGAGAGAATATTAACCGCTTGGACACATAAGATTGTTTTCACGATAATTTAACGTAGGTAGACATAGGAATGACGTATGTCCCGTACCTGAGTTATTAAGAGACATTATACTCCAAAAACCGGGCAAGTGTTCAATAAATGAAAGCACCGGTACATAGTGCATGCATACTAAATATGCTAAAAATTAAAACGGCTATTTTGTAAAAACTAACGAACACCACTATCGATCTTTCATAAAATTAAAATTTTTTGTTAAAGTTAAGATGTCATATTTAGCTTGCGAGAAGACTCCATTTTGTAAACTTATTCAAACAAAAAACAATGCAGAAAGAAATTAGCAGAAAAATATGTGACAGTTACTAGAATACATAGAGAGGACTAACGGAAATGTCCTAAAACAACAAAAATGATTGCAGGTGACTGGTAAAATGGTCAGCTCTAGCAAGCTACATGACAATATAGTAACTGAATGTGTAAGAGTAAGATAACCCAACCGTTTGCATCGATGTACAAAGCTTGGCACATGAGTCTAGACACGCAATGGACCACTGAATTTGACATACGAATACTGCGCAATTATAGAGCTTGATTTCATGTTTTCAACCAGTAAAAATAATGGGACGTCGGATAATCAAGCAAGAACTGTACTTAACTTTCTAGCTATCGATATGAAACTTGTGGATGAACAATGCACGGTTGATTACCTTAACAAGTCGTCTCTGAAGGTATCCAGTTTCTGCCGTCTTGACTGCCGTGTCGACCAACCCTTCTCGCCCTCCCATGGTGTGGAAGAAGAACTCTGTGGGCGTCAAGCCCGAATAGAAACTGTTCTCAACAAAACCGCGGGCGGCGGGAATTTTAGCTACAAACAAATTATAAAAGGAAAATCAAATATGTACCATACCACATGCTTTTGAATTTCTCTACTATATGGGACATAACATTATTATGTCAATACATTTTTTTGTGGTTAATTTATTATATTGAAAAGAATAATAACTGTACTTACAGAATCTCTCAAAGTGTGGGAGGGATCTGTCTTCAAAACCATTAGGAACCCTCTTTCCATTGAGGGCTTGCTGGCCCACACACGCAATCATTTGGGATATGTTAATGTTTGAACCTGTCATAGAAATATATAATACTTGTAATTTTAGTGACTGTGATAGTTCGAGATACGGAGCATAGGTGGCTCCAGTGCTAGTAACTCATAACACAAAAAGTCTATAGAGTTCTCCAAGAGATGTCTCTAGTATACAGATTGCCCCTCCAGTTCATAATCGGAGTGAGCTAGCAGTTTTTAGCAAGAGAGATTTTGAGAGCATAGTAGAGAGGATGTTGGCCTCCAGGCCGTCCTGAACACTTGTTCCCAATTTGATTATAAGAGTTTCTAATCAAAATACAGACGGAAGTGTTTTGTTGTAAAGATGGCGTTATTATTTTACAAGCACCAATCACAGCAATGACATTCTATAGAATATAACATAGATACCTTTAGAGCCGCTCTGCGCCATGATAAGTGGAGCGTTGGTTGGATGCAGCTCTCGGAAGCAGGCCTGTGCTGCCAACTCCCTGATGCTGGACAGCTCGCTGAGCATCACAGCTTCCAGGGTCTCCTCCACCGTGCAGCCAGGAGCGCACTGCAAAGTGCCCCGCTCCATCTCCTGGATGTAGTCATCACACTTGGCGTAACTAGGGAAGAACAACGTTGTATAAGGCAACTTCTTTCACAAGTATATGCAAGTATTCGATACTAAGTTGTGTACTCATTTCACAAACAACTTGATGTACGCAGTCCATGATATCAAATCAAGAGACTCGCGTCGCCACCAACATTTTTTTTATTATTATTCAAACCTGCTAAACTACTTTTGTAGTTTGTCAGCAGGTACATATTGACAACATTTTTGCAATAACATGGTATATTTTTTAATTCTCAAAACAACAAAATGAGTCGGCGACCAAAATGGCTCAGTTGTAGGAGTCTTCGTTGGAACAGGAAAGTAGACGATATGGGTATAAAACTACACATATCAACCTGCGCACAGGTTGTAGTTAGTTTTGTATTCCTTAGTTATGTTTTGTGTAAGTAGGTAGAAATTTTAGAAATATATTTTTAATTTGTACATAGCTCTTGAGGTGATTTTTCACAAAAACGGCGCTGTATAAATTATCCAAATATTATTATTATTATTAGAAGGCTTTCATAACCTCACTCACAACCAAACAGTTGTCATAGCTGTTTTTATATCCTGTCATTTTTTTTTGTTGACTTATTTGTTCCTATCATTGATCTAAAGCACCAAATGACCCTGGTGAGCTATATTAAAGGGACATTGTCAAACAAATAAATTTGGGCAGATTAAAAGGAGAAATAAATATTTGTAAAGCTCTTACCCAGCCGCAAGTAATTTATTTTTTGCTTCAATTAGCTGCTTTCCAGGAGTCACATCGATAATACCAAAACTGAAGCCACGATTCATCATATAGTAGGAAGCCATACGCGCCAATCTGTGGAATGGAAAAGGGAACATACATTAAAAATAAAATCAAAGAGAATGTGATTCTTCAAGTAAATTAGTTTCAGCAGAAATAACCATCAAAAACTCACTTTAACCACTGAAGCGACAGCGCAATTTAAAACATTTTTCTCGGATTGCTCGAGATTTTTTGGTGCGAATTTTGAAAATTTTCCGCACAAATTAAAAAAATCATACCTCTAAATTTTTGGTTATCCCCTCTGAACAAATATCCTCTCGTCTATCAAGACTCATCTAAAATTGCCTCCCCGCCATTCAACATCTCATCTCTTCTAAGTCTGAACTCCATTCTTTCATATAATTTTGAAATTTCCCCATTTGAATAAAATTAATATATAAATTCACCTTCCATCTCTCCATAATTTGAAATGATGGCCTAGAACACCCTCTAATGGTGAAAGCCAGAAACATTTAAAAAAAAAATATATATATATATATATATATATTTGGGGAAATTGTTTTTGAGTTAAATACCTCCACATTCCTTTGACTGCGTGTTCCTCTCCCCAATCTCTGAGCAAGATATAAAATATACTGGTCTTTGTACCTGAACCCAGTGTACTCTTGTCCATGGAGCCACACAGAAGCTCTGAATTCCTAACTATCACATCTGAAAAAAAAGGTTAATTAAAGATACTATAAAGGTATTTTTATAATTACTAAGTAGGACATTAAAATATGTAATTATACATACACGAGTCTTGGACGCACATATCTAAATTAGATGTATAGTTTTTTCCTCTTGTTTGTAGGTTCGCATTAACCTCACATCGCTTATTTGGTTTGAGAATGAGGCTAAAAAAAAAACATGATGCAATAATGAAGAAGTGTAGCATATTTATATCTGAAATCACAATATTATGTATTACTTAACAACAATTAATTGTTGCAATTAAAAAATTAGCAAGGCAGTCACTAGATTTGACAGGAAATGTTACAATTTAAAATATTTTAAGGCAACTTCATATTTTTTTACCACAGCATGTTTTACAGTGCCCTTGAGGTGATTTTTCACAAAAATTGGCTCATAAAAATTATCTAATCATTGTTATAAGTGATTACCTGAAAATTTGTTTTCCAGTCCAAAGCAATCTTGGCTTCAGTATAGCTGGGGTGGGTAGGTCTATTTTCATTGTTGTGTCGTTACCCGCTATAAGGCAAGCGGCCAGTTGGAATACTTGCTCTTTGGTCAGGAAACAGTCACGCTGGGTAAGTAGGTACCCCCCGGTTATAAAATCCTGTGTTGCCGCAATGAGGAGTTCTCCATTTCTTGGAGTAACTAAATTAGATTTGTTCTGAAAATTTAAAAAAAATTATAGTTTTGCCGTGATTAAGAGAATTATTAACTTTTAATAGTTCCAACTTTTAAATTTAATTTAGCTTACCCCCATCAAAATAAGTGCCTCCGCTCTTGCTTCCTCTGTTTGTGGTAAATGAAGATTCATTTCATCTCCATCAAAATCAGCATTGTATGGTGTACACACACATTCATTGAATCTGAGCAGGAAAAACGAGACGTTAAAATAATTAAAAAAATATAAGTAATCCATGTTTTTATTTTATTTATTGGGGTGGGCAGGTACCTGAATGTTCTTTGAGGCTGAACCTTTGCTTTATGACACATGATAGACAATTTATGAAGTGAGGGTTGCCTATTGAAAAGTACCAGATCGTCATCCACAAGATGTCTCTCAACAACATCGCCACACTGAAAAATATTTGGTGATTAAAAACAATGTTTCATTATCATAATTATTATGTAATTATTATACGATATTATTATAGTGTTACCTTCAATTCTTGTGCTATTTTTTCCCTGTTGCCATACTTGAGAAATTTCTTAAAAGCGGATCCCCTCTGTTGAACATAATTGGCACCGGGATGTTTATCGGGACCATTGCAGACGAGAGAACGAAGCCATTGCAGATTGGCGGGAAATACTTTCTCAGGATATGTCAATATTTTAGCCACGTGAATTGGAACTCCGACCTAATCAAAACAAAGAAATCAGACATATACTTTATTATTTACTTTAAATAATCAACTACCTACTGGCAACTATCTACCTACCTTCAGGATTAAATTTTATTCAAATATTGGAACATGAAACAAAAGAAAGCTACACAAGAGCATTTTTCGTCCCTCCCTTCTCTTCTGTTTTTATTCAAATATTGGAACATGAAACAAAAGAAAGCTACACAAGAGCATTTTTCGTCCCTCCCTTCTCTTCTGTTTTTATTCAAATATTGGAACATGAAACAAAAGAAAGCTACACAAGAGCATTTTTCGTCCCTCCCTTCTCTTCTGTTTTTATTCAAATATTGGAACATGAAACAAAAGAAAGATACACAAGAGCATTTTTCGTCCCTCCCTTCTCTTCTGTTTTTATTCAAATATTGGAACATGAAACAAAAGAAAGCTACACAAGAGCATTTTTCGTCCCTCCCTTCGATCCCTTCTCTTCTGCTGTTTGAGTAATTTTGTTGTCAATTATCATCTGTATTAAATAATAAATAATACATAGCTGTAAATACCACAATAAATCAACTTTAACAACAGGTATAATTTAAAAAAACTTGTGTTTTTTATGGTACCTGCTGTATTTGAAGATTGGGATCAGGGGAGATGACAGTTCTGCTGGAGAAGTCCACTCTTTTTCCTGATAAATTTCCTCGGAATCTTCCTTGTTTGCCCTTCAGTCTCTGGACCAGACCTCGGCCTGGCTTTTTGGGCTGCAAGACAAATGAAAAGTCACATCAAATATCACCGATTATCTGAGGCTCAAATTATTCACAATTGGGATCAATTGTGTTCCTCTGTGAAAGTCAAATTTATGTACATCAGAGGATCAGATTAAACCATTGATATTCAACTCGGAAGGCGGGTATGGGTAAAGCCGCCCCGGGAACCATTTATTGGATAACCAATACTCCTGCCGTAGATCTACCCCAAGTGACGTTTGGTGACTTAAGAGGGGCGACCGAGTTCATGGGGTGAGTTTTCTCTAGATCTTGGTGGCGAATGCGATTGCCCACCTACTGCGTGGCAGGCCGGATCGGGAGAGACTGGTTGAGGGAGATCTAACTTAGACCTCTCCAGCCGGACTCTCAAGAACCACCACCTTCATTCCTACCCACTCCTCATACCTTTTTCCTTCCCAGAACTTCCTCTCTTTCTTTTCCCTAAAAAGATCCCCCACACAGAATCCTCAAAGATGACATATGCCCTGAGGGTTTTTGTTTCCTAGAACCTCCTGTGTAGATCTATTGTAAAAAAAAAATTGGAATAATAAAAGAGTATCGTAATATGGGGCTAGTTTTGAATCGGCGGGAGACTTGGCCCATGGCGGATATCTGCAATAATTCTATAATTCTGCAATAATTCTATAATTCTGCAATAATTTTATCATCAATTAATTGTACCAAGTTTTTTTTTTATCACTTTATAATAACTTTTCAAAGCAGTGATGAAGTTGCACATTGTTGAGGTGTCCGGTCACCGAATCTATTGGTATGACTATGTACTTAAATATTTGAGCTAGCAGTTTTAATGATTTTTTTGGGATTATAATAACTAACTAACTAACTAACCATCACGCCGTTGCTCCGCAGGGGTAGGCAGAGAGGACGGACCGCCAAACAACTCGGTCTTGGCACACACTCCTTGCCTCATTCACATTCATACATACTCTTCTATTATTCTGACTCCTGCCATGGCCCGACTCAAGTATCTGATTCACTTGATCGTGCCACGTCTTCCTTGCATCATAAATTCTCTTTACACTCCTTTCTTCATTCATTCGCTCAACATGCCCAAACCATCTAAGCGTCTCTTTCTTAATCTTACTTATTACGCTCACATCAGCCTTGCATTCTTTCCGGATCTCCACATTCCTCGCTTGTAGGATTGTAATAAGCTTTTAGAAAATAGTATATCAAAGTCATTCCACTCCGAAAGGTGACTTTGATCACTATATTTCGATAGTTTAAACATGTGCAAAAAATAAGACATCAAAATTACTGACACAAAACTTTTTATAAAAAAGTTAGTTAGTTTTAATCTTAAAAAGTTATTATGTTGATGAAGTAAATGTGTGTATGTGAGGCTATATAGCATCCCATCCTATCTTCCTACCCCTACAGAGTAACAGAATAGGAGTTTATTAGTTTAACCGCTTGGGCACACAAGTTTGTTTTCACGACAATTTAACGTAGGTAGACATAGGAATGATGTATGCCCCGGACTTGAGTTATTAATAAAAAGAATAGATGAGTTACCTGCATAGCGATAGGTATACCCGACATTTCACTGTTGATGTAAAGGGCGCAATGCAGCTGGAGATAGTCCCAATCTTCTTGAATTAATTCTATCTTTCCTCCGCTGGACATGTGTTTCTGGATCACGTCGTTGATGAGCAGTATTTCCGACTGCTTCATGGTTAGGTCATCTTCATTTCTGCAGTGTAAAAGAATGTTCGTAAGATTGTTAACCTCTCCGGCTATTTGTTTGCTTTGGGAACAACTCATACGAAGGTGGTCCGATAAGTACTTAGCCTCACAGTTCGATGGATCCACTATCGCAAGAGAAATTTACTATTGTGTAGTACATTCTCGTAGATGGTTACTGTCGAAATTTCAGCCGAATCGGAATTGTAGTTTTGTTTTGACCGCATGTGGAAGCGGGCGTATCCAAAGTAGGCCTTCGTGGCGGCGATGACCTCCTCAGTCGACTCAAATTTCTGTCCGGCGAGTGATTTTTTCAAGTTTGGAAACAAAAAGAAGTCGCACAGGGCCAAATCTGATATTGTGGACACGCCCGCTTCCACCCGCAGTCAAAACAAAACTACGAGTCCGAATTCGGTTGAAATTTCGACAGTCGCCGTCTACGAGAATGTATTACACAATAAATTTCTCTTGCGATAGTGGAGCCATCGGGCGGTGAGGCTAAGTACTTATCGGGACCACCCTCGTAAATCAGGTCTCATAGAAATCTTTGTGTCTCCCTTACTATCATGGTGATAAATATGAGCTAACACCATGCTTTATATTCAAATATAAAAGTTAACCACAAAATAATTCAAATGTACTTTATGAAACCAAAGTTTCCGACAGATTTGTTCTGAATTTTTTATTATTTGTCAGGGTACAAAACATGACCGCTCAAGTCTAGGCAAGCGGTGGACTACTGAATTTGACGTACGAATAGCAGCAAATTATAGAGCTTGATTTTGTGCTTTCAACTAGCAAAAATAACCAGAGATTATATTATTAGTTGGCGGATAATCGAGCGATGGATTACTGAGAGCACTTATATTGACGAATTTCCTAATGTTTTGAAATCTATCAACATAATTGTTTATAAAGTATTTTGAGACTGAATGATTAAGGCATAGTAATTCCAGCTTACGTTCCAGGTTTGAGGTCCGATACCACGCTGGGCCGGATGCAAACTGGGGGCACGGGAAGGCGAGTGAGCACCAGGTCTTCAGGCCGGGAGCGATGGCTGTTCATGCCCAGGAGGGGCACATCGTTCTCTGGAATACGGCTCAGGAGTTTCAACACCTGCAATTATAAGGAAAATAATGCATCTTTTCCTCAGAGTTTAAATACTCTTTTTAGACAGTTGTCGTAAAAAGGTGTGTCAAACTCCACTGTTCAAGATGGGAAATTTACATTGAGAGCAGTTGAATATCTAGAAATTTTAGATAGAAAAAGCTATGCTAATTTCAGATGCCCAGTTTGACAGTTTTGAGACATGAGACAAAATGAGCTCAAAAAATTCAAATAAATCTGTGCTTTTTTTTTTTTTTTTTTAAAAGAAAGACAAACATTCCCGGGTTACGAATAACCCAACAATATTTGAAAATCTCCTACTAACACCACACTAAGCGGAAGATGTTGCTTGTGTTGTGGTGGAGGACTTAGCCAGCCGAGGAATCGAACACGGAACGCCTGGGTGGGACCCAAACGCGATGCCCACTGAACCACTGACCGGTCATTATTACACTTTAGGCGGGCGAAAACAAGGAACCCGTTGGAGAAATTGGAATTTGTTTTAAAATGATATATCTTTGAAAATAATATGTATATTTGAATGGTGTTTTTATTCACCACACCCCAACTGTGCAAGTATTGTCCAAAATTATAGCCTACTTTGTAATAGGACTCCAAAAACAGATGTTAAAGTCGACATTTTATGTGTAAAAAAAGTACATATTTTATTTAACCGCCCTAGGCCTGCGAACGTACGTGATACGTTAATGTTGATTGTACCATTCTGCACTATCCCGCATCACAAATGCATTTTTTTTTTAATTTAAAAAAAAAAAAAAAAAATTCAATATTTTCTTTATAAAAACTTTTATTTTAATAAACCTATTGTAAATGCATAAATTTTGGCAAAATCTTATCAGGTATGAGTATTTTGCAGAAAAAACCCGAAGTCAGGGCGGTTAAAAAATTGGTTTTCTGGTACAAATGATACAAAAAAAAAAAACAATTAGCACATCTCAAATGCCAAAGATTTCCCCATCTTGTATCATATATACATATATATTTAATATACATATATTTGGGATCCTTACGAGGAGATTAGTGTACAATATTCATATAAAAATATTTGACAGCAATGCCTTTCCAGGCATTCAAGTAGGACCGGCGTAAAAGATAGGATATCCTTCCCGCTCAAAGTGTGTTAATGTTGTCATTAGAAAAGAGTCAGTAAACTTACATGCAAAGGGTTCATATCAATCTGCAGGGCGCTGTTGAGCATAGTGGCCAATTCCCTATTAGATTCCTTGGCCTCGTGAAGCTCGCTGAGGACATTGACCACCATGGGATCCGATGCCTTCTTGCCCCGGTACTTGTCATGTACAATTTTCAGGATGCCCGCGGGGCTCTTCTTCACCATGCCGTTGAGCTCCCCACAGTGGGGGCACTTGTGCGACTTCTTGGCCTTCTTCAGTA
Organism: Limnephilus auricula; assembly: GCA_951813805.1. Taxonomy (NCBI): domain Eukaryota; kingdom Metazoa; phylum Arthropoda; class Insecta; order Trichoptera; family Limnephilidae; genus Limnephilus; species Limnephilus auricula. The sequence continues at coordinate 32,026,176 of OX638404.1, forward strand.
TCTGGGCTCTCATCGCCTTTCTTGTCAGGTACGAGAGGTTTGGATTCAACAGGCGCTTCCTGAACACGCTCTTTTCTGATTCTGATATCATAACGCAGGCGCATTCCTGTAGAAATGTTATAAAATACATAAACAAACAGTAAATGAGAATACGTTTTATATCAATTGTTACTATTAATTTATTTATTTATACTGGGTTTTTACAGATGTTCTCACTTACATGAGAACAATCCAGTTATAAAAACTCAGTTATTTTTTGTGTATAAGGCAATTCACCCTAAGAAGAGTGCTGTGTGAAAAACTTAGTTATTGTACAAATAGAGACATACAATTACAAAAAAATCTACAATTACATACAATTAAATACAGATACATACAACTAGAAAAACAGAAACATGACAAATAAAAAAATAAGTAATAAAATTAAAACAAAATACAAAATTATAATAAGTAACATATATTACAATGAGAGGCTAGAGACATAAGAATCACGAGAGGCAAGCAAAGAGAGACAAAGTCATCGCTCAAACTTATCCCTTAAAGGGAGTTTGCAAAGTGATTTGGAAATCGGGGAATTTATATTGCGTCGAATTTATATTACCCGGAAATATTCCCTGGTGCACATCACTAGCACTATTGTAATGAAAAATTCCGCTAATTAAAGTTTTTATGAATTATGAGTTTAACAGCCGTTGTGTCCAATCGTAATAATCAACTACTGAGTCGAAATCTCGGCTCAACCCTACTCAAATGCATAAATATATTCTTTCCAAACCACAATCATTGCCATACACTACTCAACGTAAGGAAGCTACCCTGGTGGATTGGGGTTTCCTGAGGATGACGTACTTATAAAAACTGCCAACAGAGTCTGACATCTGTCATCTCTATGTCATCTCATTTACACAAATTCACACTCCTGCCGGTTTTTTAGAATTGCGTTTTTTAATTTGAATTATGGACATATTGACTACAGTAGATATTGTAGGATGGACGAAAATGCATGTTGATTATATTATAGGGTCACACAAGAGGCAATAATAGGCAGATATTAATTATATCGAAATAAATAATGGGAGGATTTTCCAACCGTTTTAAGATGACATAAAATGTGTTTTTTTATATGTTTTGCGCCCAATTTTGTCATGAAATCAATTGCTTGTAGCTTTATGATTCTCTGCAACTGGAAATGTTCACATTAGAAATCGAAACTGTTTCAAAATTTGCCCATCCGCATCCAACAAAATCGTAATAGAACAGCTGTTAAACGTCAGACTATGGTCAAACTCATGTCAAACTGTAAAATAAATAAAAAAGAAAGTCAACCCAACACTTTATTTTCAACATATTAAATACGTTTGCTTAAAAAATATAAAATGTCAGTTTATGTATTACACTATTTAAAAGAAATAATTTATGTAAATAATAAATACAATTATTAACGTTTTAATATTAATTTAACATGAAAAGTGTTTACTTTGACGTCATTTTATTCTCTATTATAAACAGGAAGGTCCCACACACGAGTAGTCAAAGTTATTACGTTGGACACAGGCAAATAGGAGCGTTTACTGAGGATCTCTATAGGATCACTTGACTGAGTGGCGCTTCTCGGTATACTCAGATTTATCAATTGAAAAGTTGGCCACAACGGCTGTAAGTGCATGTTTTTCCATTTCCACTGACATAAGTGGTTGCTTTTTTGTAGTAATTAAGTTGTAATGTTATTTCAACTTAATTACTACAACTTACATTATTAAAGTGTTATTTCAACTTAACTTATGTTATTGGAGTGTTATTTCAATAATTTATGCAAGGCGGAATAGCTAAATTTTAGCCAATGTTATTAAATACCATTAATTTTGACAAGGTCTAAAAAAAGAATGAATAGTGTGAATTATACTCACTTTGCAGATACTCTGCAAGATGTTGATGATGGCCCTGAAGTAGCCCACGTGGAACACGGGCAGCGCGAGTTCCAGGTAACCGTAATGACCCACACACTCACGCAGCCCGTGTCCGCACGTCTGGCAGTTGGCATCCTTCTGGTTGGTACCCTGGTCAATCAAATCACCAATTAATATTCATAAAAGGAAAACAATTAATGGGTACCGCCGCCCTGGGAACCTGGGACAAACCGGTTTGTTCAGGTCTTGTCTAGGCCGGATCGGGAGAGGCCGGTTGATATACAATGGCGGCGGTTTGTATATGATATACATGTTCATATACAAACAGCCGCCGTTTGTGAAAAAAAAAAATCACTTCCAAGGTCCCGGCGATAGCAACATTTTTACTGATAAAGATCTGTTTTTTTTTTTCAGGTGACCAGACGGTTTGCAATCATGCACGCCAGGGCATACCGTTATTTTTGGATCCTCCACTTTACCAGCCGATTACTTTTCGAGTTTTGAATTTTTTTAAATTTTATTTATTCTTAAAATATAAATAAACAAATCATAAAAAGAACGATACTATTGTACGTTTATTTTTTACAGAGCTCGAAAAAATGTCCGAAATTTGTGCCTTTAGACTAGAATACCCCTTAACAAGGGTTTAGGGAGACCAAAACTAGACCTCTCCAACCGGACTCTCTCGACCCATCGCCTTGCACCGCAATGGAAGGAATGGATGCAAACGTCTGTCACTCTTGTACACATTGACCCCTAGATCCTTGCAGATTTCTGGTAATTTTAATAACTTACAGTAAAAGTTACAGTTTTTTCTAACAGTAAAAGTTGAAACGAAGTATTGTTTTTGGTAATTATGTGTGTTAAAAGTGCGGCGGAATAGTAAATATACCTACTGAACTATTTATTGATAAAACTCTCTGAAGGGAATAATAATTGTGAGTTTCGCTCTGAATTCTGTCGAGTCTTTCATAATACATGGCTGATTTGCATAGCGACGTTTTGGTGAAAAATCTATACGTATATCATATTGTTTGTTTTTTCTGGATTATATACCACTGTTTAAGTTTAGTTTTTATGGTTATTTAATGAAGTGATGTGCATGATAGAGAAGACAAACCATTCGCCTATCCAGAACCCCGTACATGGCTGGTGTCCTCTGCCCATCTTGGGCATAAAGATTCTTCGTGACTACATGGAGATGTGCCTGCTGCTGTATATTCGCTGCACTGTCCACCCCAAACGTAACATGAGATCTGCACACATACAATAAAATAAATATATGAATAAAAATGAACAATAATATAACCTTATTTATTGGTGTTATAAACAATTGTTTTGAAACGTGATATAAGTTGAGAACTTACATTTTTCGAGCGACGTCAGTCTCCCGAAACTGTTCTTTAGGCATACTGGCTAAATATAACAAAATGCGTCTTTCAATATCGCATAAACGCTAAAAAATATGAAAAAAAACACATGCCGGACGCGTCAGATGTTTTAGTTCCAAACTGACGTTTGTTTTGACATTTCCATAGATGAAGATAGATTGGCCGATCAAAATGTCCGCTCGAATGGCTAGAGATGAGGCATAAAATCGAGTTCACCGGGAAGCCAAAATCAATTTTAACCTTTTGACACTCCAACCACTATATATATCAACATTTTTTTAAAAACTTTAAAATCATTAAAACGATATATTTTAAACCATATCACATTGGGTTCCATGTCTAATCGGACTATGAGATCTCAGTGTCTGAATTCCCATAGTAAATTTATTCAGACACGATACCTCCCCACATGATAATTCATCACATCATAACTCACATTAACCTAACCTAACCTAAGGTTAAAAATCCCAATTATCAGTTTTCGACCCTTCGAGACCTGATGAATTATCATGTGAGGAATTAACATCCAATGAAAAGTTTATACTTAATATTCATACACTTAAAAAGTTTCCACTGAACATTCTGGTCACCATCACTTTGCTATCATTTCATGCAAATGATATCCAACCACACCAGTCCCATATGCTTCGAGTTTTTTTAGATTCCTGCCATTAAAATAAAAATATTTTTAACAAATTAAATTTGGATTTACCCTTTTTGCTGTGATAACACTATTATTCGAATTACCGATTTATAGATTAAGATAAGGTAAACATGACCAATGATGACCTTAAATATAATATTTTGTAAAATATATATTGAAAAACGTAACCCATATTCTTTATATTACAATTTAAAAAAAAAAACACACACACACAATTATTGTTCACACATGCCCCCTATTAACATAACCAACCTACCCAGCTCGATGTATCATCGTTGCTATGATTAACATTTCACCATCTGTTTGCGTTGTTTCGATATTCGCTTTCCTATGTTTCTTGCGGAGCGCGCCGTTTTTGGCTTGTCAACTGAAAGCCGCGCTAATTTTTATTGAATTACATTTGTTGTTTGTGAGGAACAGTTTTCAAATATGGACTGCTTATAAGTAACGTCGTTCATATTTGCATATATTGTGACCGGCGTTTTATAAAATTGCTACCGATTTCAAGTCGTATTGTTGTTTTACTCCTTCGCGTTCTTAGACCTTTCAACATGCCTTTATTGAAGAGAAAAGCCTTTGAGAAGTCGTCAGGTTCCGAATTTCTCAGGGACGACGAGGAAGTGTTTCATTGTGAGATCACCGACGAAATATTTCGAGATTATGAGTAAGTAATGTTATTGTCGGCTTAGCATTACGAATTATTTTGATCTAGCTAGTTTTAACCGTTGTTAGTTTTACTAACCCTCATTATCATGTCGTTTACGCAATTGTCCATGCGTAACCCAAAACTTGGATCGGCGCAGTTGTCACTTTTGGTGAATTACTTTGCCGAAAATAGTTGAAATCTTCAAAATAGTTGACTTTTTGTGAAAATTTATGAAAAATTGTGCATTTTTATAGGGAATACTGCGAGAGGATCATCCTTGTCAATTCCATGGTTTGGTCATGCGAGATGACAGGAAAACCGAATCTTACCTACACGGAAGCACTGGACAGTGAAAAGAATGCCAGGAAATCATTGAGAGATTTTCCCATGGAGCTTCGTGTTCCAATATTGTACCTAGCCTCCCGCACCAAGCGCTGTACCTTTGCAGAGATGCTGGACGATGTGTTCAACTTCGTGAGGGACCGCTACTTTGTGGGGGAGACGGTGGAGGCCTGCCTGGAGGGGGACTCCTGGGCTGAGGGGCAGATCCTGTCAGTGACGGCTCCCAAACAGCAGCCAAACGCCGGCGGGTAAGTCTTTTAATATTTGTACTACTCATTATGAGTCACAAGCGTTGTGAGATTGTTTGCATAAGATAAGTCAACAAGAAAAATATTACTTTAGTTATCTAAGCATCCCAAATTATTGTTCAATAACAAATTTACGGTTTTTTAAATTGGGCAATGTTATTGTATTATCATTATTACTTGCATATATGCATTTTTGACATAAAACGATTAAAAATAAATTGAATAACTAAATATTGTTTGTAATAAAAAATGCTGTCTAATGGTTAATTTTTTTAGATTTGATAATTTTGTGAACATATCTATATAAAACCTTTTAGCAAAGTATGCATTTTAAATTTATAAGCACTGGAAACAAATTCAATAGGTATTTTATATTTCCTAAATGACAAGCTTATCATATTTTGAAACTGAATTAATTATTATACTTCCTTAACTCTCCCATAACAAGATGTAACTTAGTTTAGTAATTATAAATTTTGTAACAAAACCTACATTTTAAAATATATAATCCATGGGGAAAAAATAAATCTTTTATTCATAATTGAAACAATGTTTATTATTAAATTATAATCTTAAAAAGAACATAAAAGTGTTATTATTGCAATCTGAATCCTCCACTAACCGAGCAACTGCTCTAACCACTAAGCTATCTGCTCTAACTGCTAAGCTATTTGATAATAATCAGTCGTGCCATAGTCTTATGATATGTAAAGTTCAAATTCATTCAAAATGCATTCAATCTTACTAATATTATAAGTGCAAAAGTTTGTATGGATGTATGTGTGTTACTCTTTCACGCAAAATTTACTGAATGGATTTTAATGAAACTTTACAATAATATAGCTCATACATCGAAATAACATATATACTATAATTTATAAAGCTAGCTATTTATTTTTGATGTATTGAAAATAATAATTGTTGTTTAATAGAAATGTCAAAATTTGAGAATGACATTTTGCAAAACATTGTTAAATCAAAATTCTATTTTAGAAAATATTTAAATTAGTGAATTTATTTGAAGTACTCGCCTAATACTTTAAATCGAATCAAGAATTATACATATTTTAAATAAATAGGTTAAGAATTTTGGTATAAACGTAGATGGGACCTAGGAAAATAAAATAGATTACTCGAAGTACTAATCCTACGCAGACGAAGTCGCGGGCAGAAGCTAGTTTGATAATAATAATACTATTGTTTCAACATTTAATATCATTTTGTTGTTAGAGAATTATTTCAAAATTTTCGAGAGCAATATGGTAAACTTTTATATGCCAACCGAAAGTTGGTGTTCTCTTTTTCTAACACTCTTTGAATCGTATATTATCTCCTGAGTGGTAGATACTATCCCCAGAGTAGTACATACTTTCAGTATTGCCTTGTTGAAAGACCACCATTCAGAATAGGAAAGTTGTTTGATATGGCTTTAGCCATGTTTAGTGACCAGATCTGAATAGCCAGGTACTTTCTCATCTCTTCTCTCCCAACATTACCTTCAACCTCACAACTCACCACAATTGGGGATGCCATAATCTCACTGGCTCCAGACAGTTGGGACTCTAGTGCGGTACTTACATATTTAAAAATATCGCACCCAATGAGAATGAATTTTATGAGTCTATATCAGACAGTAAAAAATATCTCTCTAAGTGTGTTTAGTATCTGGGCTTGATGGCCTCCGTGGTCGAGGGGCAAAGCCCTTGACTAGTGATCTGGAGGTCGCGGATTCAAATCCCAGCATGCGCAGATAAATTTTATATGATTAATTTTTTTTTTCACTATTTATTCATTTAAAATAGTATAAGGTATTTTATCTGCATGTTCCAGAGTGGAAGATACTCTCAGTATCGCCCTGGTGTAAGATCACCATTCAGAATTGAAACTTTGCTTGAAATGGCTTTAGCCATGTTTGTTGACTAGATCTGAATAGCCAGGTACTTTCCCAACTTCCTCTTCCCCCTCTCCTTCCCCTTCCCACTTTCCTTCAGCCTCATAACATACCCCATTGGGGATGTCATGGTCTCACTGGCTCCAGACGCGAGCGGTTGGGACTCTTGTGAGGTATTCACATTCATTGTTTACCGAAATATTTTATAGTTAGATACTTGATTTGTTTTAATTTGAAATGATTTTGTTTAATTATTGCAGTTCCCCGTCCAAGCCCTCGTCGCTGTACTGCTACGAGGTGGAGCAGTTCGACGACGAGTTGGAGGGGGACGCCCTGGGCCGCGTGGCTATCGTGCCCCACGACCGCGTGCGCCGAAGCCGCGGAGTTTTCACACGTGAGAAGAACAAGCTCTACCTAAAGCAGTTCGTGGAGCAGGGACCCGGTGGTGTCATCAGAATTAAGGTACACAATTTGTTATTATTTTGCTTTAGACTGCGACATTCTCTGTAATGGTGGAGTATAACATTCTAATTGATGCATTTGATAGTCTAGAATTGCTTAAGACTATGGCATTCTCTGTAATGGTGGAGTATAACATTCTAATTGATGCATTTGATAGTCCAGAATTGCTTAAGACTATGGCATTCTCTGTAATGGTGGAGTATAACATTCTAATTGATGCATTTGATAGTCCAGAATTGCTTAAGACTATGGCATTCTCTGTAATGGTGGAGTATAACATTCTAATTGATGCATTTGATAGTCCAGAATTGCTCAAGACTATGGCATTCTCTGTAATGGTGGAGTATAACATTCTAATTGATGCATTTGATGGTCCAGAATTGCTTAAGACTATGGCATTCTCTGTAATGGTGGAGTATAACATTCTAATTGATGCATTTGATAGTCCAGAATTGCTCAAGACTATGGCATTCTCTGTAATGGTGGAGTATAACATTCTAATTGATGCATTTGATAGTCCAGAATTGCTTAAGACTATGGCATTCTCTGTAATGGTGGAGTATAACATTTTAATTGAGGCATTTGAAAGTCTAGAATTGCCTGCATTGATAAGTTTTTGGATTCCACTACGTAATACTAGAAGTCAGGATTTATTTCAGTGCAGAAAGTCTGGGACTAACTATCATATTATGTACTCCTCATTGCCTAGAATACTGATGTAGGGATATGATTATGCCGAGTCAGTGGATATCTTCAATTCGTCATTAAATAAATACAAAAGTTTACCGCTGGGGCAGTTAATTTATGTATAAAAAGAAAGACAACAAAAAAATGTAATTTTTACTATACCTATGTAAAAGCCCCTAAAAAGGGCGCTATTAAATAAATAACACTTTCATGTGTTTACTTCACAAATGTCTCGATAGTTTGGATTAGAAGTTTGAAATGGCTTCAACCTTGTTAGGTGACAGGTACTTTACCATCTTCCCATCTCCTTCCCCTTCCCACTACCCTCAACCTCACAACATACCCCGACTTATATAAAATAAAATAAAGATTATATACTACGGTTACATACTGAAAACTTCAGTGGTTGAGCGATTACAATCCTATGTAATCAGAGGACACGCGGTAAAATGCCAGCATGTGCGAGTAAATTTTATTTGGTTAATTAGAGTTATTTCACAATTTATTCATTAAAAATAAAATATAGTATATCTGTGGCACGTTCCATAATGGAAGATACTTTCCATATCGCCCTGGTAAAAGACCACCATTAAGAATCGAAACTTTGCTTGAAATGGCTTTAGCCATGTTTAACCGCTTGGACACATAGGCGTGTTTTCACGATAATTTAACTAGTAGGTAGACATAGGAATGACGTATGGCCCGTACCAATATTAACGACTCTCAATCAAAAAATGTATAACAGAAAAGACAGAAAAGGATTCAGTCGGATGTAGGAATTGAACCCACAACTTCTTCCTTGCCGGGGTTATACGGAAATTATAGAATATGTTATGTAAACATATTGTTATATGTTAGATATTGCACAGAGTTTCATTTGGGAGATGTGTATTTTTTATTTACATTAGCGCCAGATAGGAGGCCCTGAGGAAACCTGTCCTCTTTGGGAATGCTGTGTGAACGGTCTTTTTAGGGAAAGGAAGGAGTGCAAGTTATGGGAAGGAAAAAGGTATAAGAGGCCGGTAGGAATCTGGGAATCAATGTGTCTAGGAGTAACGAATTTATAAATCCATATCTCCTACTGCGGTGCAAGGCAATGGGTTAGAGTCCGGCTGGAAAGGCCTAGGTTAGGTCAACCCTCAACCAATCTCTCCCAATCCAGCCCGCCACGCAGTAGGAAGGCAAATGCATTGGCCGCCAAGACCTAGACAAACTTCACCCTGTGAACCCGGGCACCCATGCTAAGTCACCAAACGTAGCGAACCACCAGGGTGACCTATGGCAGAGGTGTTAGTTATCGAATAAATGGTTCCCGGGGCGGCGATACCCATACCCGCTTCCCAAATTGAGTTTTACCTTCCATTAATAATAATTTTCGGATCATTTGTATAGCGCCGTTTTCGTGAGAAAATAACCTCAAGGGCACTCCGGCGAGGAAGGGTTAAAAGATTCTTCCATCATTAATTCAATAATTTTAATTCTCCTTCACTTCCCCTATTTTGCCATCGCTCCTGATGATTTATGTATTTTAATCTAAATCTTTATTTAGTTCACTTTGTAAATAAAAATCTACATCATTAGGTACCTCCACAATCTAATCTGTGGTTTTCACAATCAGTACGTGAAATTATTTACCTACATCAAAACTGTGGGACTTGAAATGTGTTAAAATGAATTCAACAACTTTCGAGTGTGCTCCAAATTGCCTCTGACCCAATATGTATCTTTTTGTGTAATATTTTGATCTGATAACACTGAGAAAAGTAACACTTCCTGATTGATGAATGTTGCCATATTCAAACTCAAATTATAAAACCTCAGACAGGCTGGGGCAGGTACCTACCTATTTTAGGTATCTGTTATTTTTAATTTAATTATTTGGCTTGCATATTATAGGTATTGAAACTGGTGACCGGATAGCTCAGAATAAATTCAACTCAACACCTCCTTTGAAAAGTAATTAATTTCTTTAATGTCGGATGACATTTGCCCACAGGATGGCCGTGTACCATAGAAAATTAACAAAGAATTCCGAGAAGCTACTATATTGAAACTAAAAGCAACATCTGGAATGATATGTGCGCAAGCGATTCTGACCTTGTCCTTGTACAGTTTCTTTATATATAAGGGTTAAAATCGCATTTTAGCATTTAACCTTTTGAAAGCCAGCATAGGACAAAATACATTTTTTCATTACGACGTAAGAAATTTGATATTTCTTGCGAATCCAATATTTATAACGTTTCTTTTGTGATTAATTGACAAAAATTACATGAAAATAATGTAGATAAAACGATCTTTCTGATAATACCTGTAATCTATTCTTTCCACAAAGAAGTTATATCAAAAACAATGAAAGAATATAGAGTTTCTAAACCAACTCCGTCCATATTTTGACGCGGCGGCCATTTTGTCGGCCATCTTTATTCCCCGCCGTGTCATCGACAATTTATTAAAATTATTCCGAGAGGCTAGAAGCTACGCAGTATTTTGTTACGTTGAGAATGAGAATCGCCCAAGCGATTCTGACCTTGTTCTGGCCCGCCGGCGAGCCAGCAACAGATGGGAGGTTAAAAGTGGGGAAAAAAATTGGTTAAATAGGTACTTTAGGTTATGGGCTTCATTTCAATGTTTTTTTCATAACTTTTAATGATTCTCAAAGAGATGAGATATCATGGAACCATTGGAACCAGAGTTGCGTAAAACATAGTACTCATACGCCCTTCGTTCACGGAGCTACTTACAAGCGACTCAATCGCCGCTACCTGTCATGCTATTTTGCTAGTGCAACGCATAGCGGCGTTTACAAACACTAATAATAGTATGGAAGGTACAGACGAGCGGCGATCGCGTCGCTTGAAAGTAGCTCCATGGAAAAACGGCGATACTGTTTCAAATTTGTTATGCAACTTCAGAAAAGATTATTTTAAATAATGTATTTATTTATTTATTTGTAAGAGACAAACAGCTTATATACAACAACAAAAATAGAGATACATATACAAAGTTAAATTGAGTCAAGCCAAAAAGGTCTCCTATATTAAAATTACATTGGAGATGCAGTTTTAATATATCAATGTAAAATGAGGTCACTTTTTCAACTTTGAAACTACATAAATAACTTTTGTGTGGTAGCGAGAATTGTGCAGATATCTCAATGACAAAGTCGTCCCATATTACGGTACTTCTGGAGATCTACTTTTGTATTTTCAAATATCTTTATTTTTTTCGTTTGTTTCCAGGAAAACACAATGGAGAAGTACAACATCTCCAAGGTAAAGTTTGACCAGATATTCACGGGTTCGGCGCCGGACTTCCCGTCTTCCAAGAAGTTCGACAAGGTCACCACGATGGCGCCGGCAGCCAAGGCCAAACTGCTCAACGGACAGAAGAAGCACCAGCAGACCATGGCCAAGTACATCACCAAGATTGATAAGTTTGAAGGTAATTAGATTTTTGATTCTAAAAAATGTAAGTCTTTTTCTGGAAGCTGCGTACCTAAATGAATGTAACCATTTGTAGTGATTTATTTTTGGAGTATTATGCCGTGTTGCGCTATCTCCTTCTTTAGCCAACGTTTCAGCCAGCGTTAAGTGTCCATTATCAGGGCAGATGTATAATCGATAGTGGTAAAATGTGTGCTTACGTGTTTAGATGCGATACAATGTTGCTAGCTCCAATCTTCTACGAGCTCGTATTACAGAATAATAGTAAGCATAAACATGACACCTTAACTCTAAACCAAAAAATGGAATTAGATATGAAATTAAACAATTTTTTTCACTTTTTTCCACTTGTTTATTTACACCAGGACCGGTTTCGTCCTACTGCGGACATTTTCAGACTGCTATGCTATTAGCAGTCTGAAAATGTCTGTAGTAGGGCGAAACCGGTCCTGGTGTAAATAAACAAGTGGAACAAAGTGAAAAAAATTGTTTAATTTCATATCTAATACAATGGAATTCCACCATGAATTAACAGTTAAAAAACTAGACTCATCAAAAATGGAAATTTAACGAAAGATTGATAGTGGTGTTTGATAGATTTGTGATAGCATATTTTGTATGTAAGCTGACGTATAATCCGCTGCTTTCACTAATAATTGGACTCTTGCCTGGTTTTTGGAGTGGCGGATTAGTGACAGAGTTCATTCGCGCATGATTTCTCTCTGTATCGAACTGGGTGAGAGACCACCAATCAAAATCGAAAAGTTTCTTGAAATGGCTTTAGTTTTTTTATTGTTTAAATTTTAAATTATAATATTGTTACAGTGATAAACATAGTATGGCAAAAAAAAATAGTTAATTACAAATTTTCAAGTATTCTACGATAATTGACTGACCACCACAACACGGGCGTGTGCCTAGCGTGGTGGTCGTAAAATTCTCAAAACATGTAACTAGCAGTTTAATGAATAAAGAAGAATTAAAAAAAAAAAACTTAAGAGAGCTAGCGCTCGCTCTTGAGCTTGTTGTAGGAGTTATTTCATGATTTTATATTAGTATACGATAAATATAAACTTACGTACCAGGATTGTAATGTTAAAATTTATAATATGGCATGAAATGAAGTTACAGTATTTTGATAGGTGATGTTGTGGTTGTTAATTTTTTAAGAATAATTTGATCTCTTTCTTAAATGATACCAAATCTGTTTTTTTTTTACCTCTTCGGGAAGATTATTAAAATATTTTTAATTGCCTTTGTAAATATAATGGTTATGCATTTGTTGTGTTGAAAATATAGGAATTTAAAAATTTATATTTAAGTCTTAATGATGAGTTAAGTTTAAATTTTTTATTGCATTTTCTTTAAATATTTGTAATATTTAATCTTTTTTATAGAGTTTAATTATACTAATATTTTTTCTTAAGTTTTTGCGATATTTTTCAATCCGGTGATTGGGATTACTTCATATTTCTTCGGGAATCGGCGGACCACAAAAAATAATACCCAGAAAAGTATTGCCCATCTGCTGACTGTCATAATCAGCGGTATTTTCCCAAACTTAGTTTATAGTTTACTTGTTTCTAGTGAAAAGTCATATTATATTATAATAACAATTTTTACAGGAACCAAACAGTCCAAAAATATGGAGATTACCAAAGACAAACTCAGCAAGCTGGACAACAAATCCGGCAAGATCCAGAAGGCCAAGAACGCCATCATGGAGGACAAGAACCTGAAGGAGGAGATGAAGAGAGTGGGTGAGGAGATGAAGCAGAAGAAGCTGGAAGAGAAGTTGAAGAAGAAGGAGAAGAGCGTGAAGCTGGCAGCTTACTTGAAGGAGTGGAACAAGCAGAAGGAAGATTTGGAACTGGAAGATCATAATGTAAGTGTTGATTTTTTTTGTTTGTTTATTGTACTGCCAGATTATTTATCCATTGATGTATAGAATAAGATTTCTTGGTAAATATATAGACCCTTTGGAATAAACATGGTTCCATCTGTCGTGGAACCTTGTTATTCCAAAGGATAGGCACATTTTATTTAAAAAACGCTTTTTGTACATTACCTGATTTCTTATTTTAACATTCTTAACATACAACAAAAGTTCAAAGGTTGAAAAGAGTAATTAAATACATATCAATGGTTTTTCTGTTGTCATTCTATGCTGTGCTAGAAACATCTGCCCTGCCATGCTGCATCTTGAACAGGTCGTTGTGACGACTACGACTGAAGTTTTCAGGCCACGTCCAAGCCTTAGCATTCCAAGAATAATGGGCTATCAATAGAGTTATGCACTGTTTAAAAATTAATTATTTGCAAGATTTGCATAACATCTGGTTTCTAGTCGTAACCACTCTAGCGATTGGTGTTCAGTTTTTGATTTGGCCATTCGATTTAATATCATTCCTCAAAATATTAATATGGAAACCATATTAAGATGCCTGGAAAACCTGAAGAGTCCCAGATGCCTTCACTGTGCAGGAGAGCACAAAATACAAGACTGTCCCAAAAAACAAGAACCTGCCAAATGTCACAACTGCACAAACAGAAAGGGTTACCAAAATGACCATCCAGGAAACAGTTACTTATGTGAATTCCGCAAGAAAATGTTAAAAAATGCGCAAATGCGAATTGAATACGAGTAAGTTTGCATGTTGCATACTTATTTTTTTTTATTCTCTTAAATATGAATAATTTCTTCACTAAAGAATTAGATGATTCGCTAAATATTGCGGAACATGTTTGTCACACTTTAAATGATTGCAACAACATAGTAGATAACATACCGAATTCATTCTCAATATTACATCTAAATATCCGATCAATGAAACAAAACTTTAATGAATTCTTACTTTCAATTAATTTATTAAATCACAAACCGGACGTTATTGTGTTAACTGAAGCATTCACCAGCGCCTACAATAAATTTTGTATACCTAGTTATAGTTACTTTATGACACATTATGCTATTAACAGAAATAGTGGTATTGTTGTATTTGTTAAATCCTGCTATTCAAACACCACAGTGGAAGAAGTAACTATGCAGCGAGTCAACTGCTTAGATATTAATGTAAATATAAATAAAGTATGTTTTAATATTATCGCTATTTACCGAACGCACGGATCAAATGAGTATACATTTATGGATGAATTAAGAAGCATTATCTTATCAAAAAAAAATAAACAGAACATAACTGTAATTGGCGATTTTAACATAGACGTTTCTAATGAAAATAATAACAAAATAAAAACAGAATTTATCAATCTTATGTCTGAAATGAATTTTATATTATGTATAAAAAATTATACTAGAGAAATTACGGGTCAACGTCCAACATGTATTGATCATATATGGTGTAATACTAAACATACTGACAAATTACTTACGATTGTATTAAAAAATAATATTACTGACCATCACACTTGCATCTCTATACAACAACTTAATATTAATAATCACACAAAATCAGAAAGCAAAACTTTCATTTCATGATATTGGTATTATTGGTAAGGTAAGGTATTGGCTACAAAGCTATCTAACTCAAAGAAGTCAAAAAGTAAAATTAAATGATTCACTAAGTGTAGATGAAACTCTAGAATTTGGAATTCCACAAGGGACTGTTATTGGACCAATTTTATTTATAATTTACGTTAACCAAATGTTTAAGTTACCACTTAATGGTAAACTTATATCTTTTGCTGACGACACTGCAATAATTATCGAAAAAAAGACGTGGAACGATATTACCAATGCAGCCAATCAAGACATGAAGGTTATAAAAAAATGGTTCGATAACAATTTATTATCACTTAACACAGAAAAAACATATTATATCCCATTCTCTCTACAAGAAGAAGTGCCAAATAACTTAATTAACATAACAATTCATTCCAAAAATTGTGTAAATGACGGTACATGTAATTCGGACTGCGCTAAGCTAAATCATAAATCAAATGTAAAATATCTTGGAATCTTAATAGATCAAAACGTTAAATGGAAAGATCATATCAATCTCACCGTAGAAAGAGTAAGAAAACTTATCTACGTTTTCTATAACATACGAAACATCTTAAACAAGAAAACTATCAAAATCGTCTATTATGCATTAATTCAGTCCTTATTACAGTACGGCATTATTGGTTGGGGAGGGGCCTTTAAGGCTTCCTTACAGCCTATAATTACAATACAAAGAATAATTATTAAAATCATCCTGAGAAAACCATACGACTTCCCTACTTTAGAGATATTTCGGGAATTTAATGTACCATCTATCACAGAATTGTATAAAAGAAACGCCTTATATCAAATTTATAAAGAATATTTTATTAAAAAAATTCACCCCTCAGATAACATAAGCAATAGATTCAAAACTAAAGGCTTAATAACCATCCCTATGCTTAGAACCACCACGGCTCAGCATCACTACCTGTATTTAGGTGTGAAATGGTACAATTTATTGTTGTCCAAAAACAAAATTAGTATAACCGAAACTTTGAAATATTGAACAATACAAAAAACAAATTAAGTCCCTGAAATTGGATAATGATATATTGTAACCTTAATTTACTTTTAGTTTACGCTTAGTTTAATCTGCACTATTCAATGTAAAAAAAATATATATGTATTATTGTCTTTCAATAAAAATTTCTTTCTAAATTGTAAACCTATGTAATAATGTTTGTATTTATCTTATAAGTTTTTGATTATTGATTACAAATTTAATTAGAACTTTATTTTTTGCTGTAAATACTCCTCCCATAAACACGAGCTCTTTGAGCTCAACTTATGGAGTAGTAGAATAATTATGTATAATTGTATAACTTGTCAATATATAACCACCTGTATGTAAAATCTTTTTCTTATTAATAAATAAAAAATAAAAAAATAAAAAAAATATTAATAAACTGTTTAGTGCGGTTTAAAGATAATGAATCCATTTAGATTTCACCGTTTATCCCATATTTGTAGGTTCGTTAAATGTGGTCCAACTTTGGACCGATATCAATCGCAGAAAAATAAAAGCGGTCCAAATTTAGACCTAAATCAAATGGTTAAAATTTTGTTCTTGAGAGAGGGTCTTGATTTGCCTTTTTGGAGACTGTATTTATTTATCATCGAATTTTAATTCCAGGCTCTTCCGGAATCCATTCCCGTTGAGATTCCCGGCCTCCCGAACAAGTATTTCGGCGACTTTGTGGCCATCCTCGAGTTTTTCCGCGAGTTCTCCAAACCGCTGAAGCTGCGCGATGCGTTCCACAACGGCGTGGACCTGGAAACGCTGCGCCGTGCGCTCATCACCAAGGAGGTGGCGGGCCCGCTCAGCGACATCACGCAGGTGCTGCTGCAGGCCATTTTCTCGCTGCAAGACGATGAAGCCGAGGACTATAATGAAGATAATGTCATCCAGGATATCAATGGTAAGAGCAAAGGAATTTATCGGTTGTTCAGGAGCAAGTCAAGTGACAAATTTATTTTTTTATTAAGCGTTCTGAGAAACTAGATATTTTATTTATACACTCTTAACACTTTTTGCCACATTATGGCACTTTTTTCAAAACCTCGGATTGCCTTGCTGCCAAATTTAGCAAATATTCCCTAAATACTTTAAAAAAAAAAATTAAAATTTACCCACAGTCTGCAGTTTACATTATTTTTTTTTTTAAGTATATTTTATTTAGTTATAAAATTTTCATCTTATATCTATTATATTCTTTTCTAAGACTACTATATAATATTATTTACTACCTACTTACAAAATATTTTTATTTGAAAACTGAAAGCCTACTTCTGCTACTGATCAATAGGTGTCAATGTTCTTCATTTTTTTATAGGCAACTGTAATGATTTCAGAATTTGATATTATCAAAAATATTTCCAAACGGTCGCTGTCAGAATGTTCTCTAAAATGTCATTATTGATCCTGTTTTAGTTGGTTTTTCTAACATATCTGTATACCAGCATAATTATGATTGAATCATCAATGTATTCAACGTGTTTAAATTTCGTAAGAATTAAAAATGAAGTGAATATTTTCAATAAAAAGTTTTTGTTAGTGCCTACAACGCAATAGTTTAGTCGAGATGACTATGTTTGGGAATAGATTATTTTCAATAAATAAAGCAATAATCAAGTTAATTGGTATTGTGGATTAAAGATAATGAATGTATCTGTCTGATAAATGAAAGCCTTACACCTCGACCATGGAGGCCGTGTTGAGAGATAAGTCTTTTGTGTCTTTTATTTGGTACACTTACGCCGTTCTTCCACGGAGCTACGTTCAAGCGACGCGATCGCCGCTCGTCTGTATTTTCAATACTATTATTATTACTAATCGCCGCTAGGCACTGCACTAGCAAAATTGTATGACAGGTAGCGGTAGCGTCGCTTGTAAATAGCTACGTGAACGATGGGCGTTAGATTTCTGCTTTAGTCATTTATGACAGTTATGTTCTATCTTGATTTTCTAGGTCATCCTATCATTAATTATAAACATTTATTATTTTCTATATTTATAAATTATATCTCACAAGTTCATTATCTCATAGGTCCACTATTCTTTTCTATATTTATAAATTATATCTCACAAGTTCATTCAGTGTCTCTTCTTTTTGCTAATGACCTAATATTTTTGGCTTTGTAAATTATATCCATCAAGAGCTTTGAAATGCTTATTTAATGTTGAAAAATAAAACTAGGCACCATGTCCTTTGTTTCACATGATTAATTCAGAAATTTCAGACTAAACTGAGTAGTAATTACAAAAAAAAAACTTTCCAAAGAAAAATTTCATTAGTTAATCTTGCTTCTTTTTCCATCAGACATTGAAGAAACTCCTGAGGAGATCGGTGTGACAGCCATGCGAGGGATCCAGCTGGCCACGGCCGCCTCCAAGTGGCCGCAGACCTACATGGCCACTCCGCTGAGTCAGTTGCCCATCGACTCGCAGACTTATAGCGAAGTTCTAAGGTACAAACACATCAGTTTTAATCCATAACTAAATTATCATTATTGCATTACAAAATTATGGTTCCATGTCAACTCAGAATCAACTCAACTCATCAACTCTTTAAAAAGTCGTCAAAAATAGCCCATACCCTAACCTAACATAACCTATTTAACGAATTTTTATCATAACTTTTAATGACTTTCAAAGGAGGTGTTGAGTTGAATTTATTCTGAGTGGTGCGGTCACCCAAAATTATAGCTACCCTCTAATGATAGATTGTCCACTTCTGTTGATTTTTTGTTTTCCTACTCATTTTTTTTTTGTCCATAATTAGTATGATCTGGAGTACCCCAGGGCACCAACTTAGGTCCACTATTCTTTTCTATATTTATAAATTATATCTCGCAAGTTCATTATCTCATAGGTCCACTATTCTTTTCTATATTTATAAATTATATCTCACAAGTTCATTCAGTGTCTCTTCTTTTTGCTAATGACCTAAAACTATTCCATTGATATGCTTGCTGTAACTCTTAAGTGACCAGCTCAGATACGAAAAAAAAGATACGAAACCAGAGTAAAGTTAGCCTCTCAGAAGCTAGGCGTACTGTACAGAGCTCGCAGATACTTTAATAGAACACGACTGCTCACCCTGTGCACATCGCAAGTGCGCCCCAAGGTTGGGTCATTTCTATGACTCGTTCTTGAGTTGAATAGCGTGTGGAAGGGTTTTTCCAGGTCTTGGTGGCGGATGTGTCTGCCCACCAGCTGCGTGGCGGCCGGATCAGGCGAGACCGATTGAGGAAACCTTTTGATCTCTCCAACTGGACTCGACCCAACACCTTCCACTGCAGTGGGAGGGATGGACTCATGTCACTCCTGAACACACTGACCCCTAGATTCCTACTCACCTCGCATACCTTTCCCTTTTCCAAATTACCTTTCCTTCCTTTCCACACAAAGATTCACCACACAGCATCCCCAAAGATGGAAATTATTTTCCTAAGGGCCTCCTGTGTGGAGTTAATTTAAAAAAAAAGATACCTGCAATTGACTCCAGCTAGACAAAGATAAAATTTTTGACATAACTCAACACCTCAAAACCATCATAACACCAACATCTCTTGCGCAGGCTACACCTCCTGGCTTCAGGCAGCAGCGGTGGCGATCGCTGCGTGAAGTGGCGCTACCAGCAGCGAGGGGGCTACAGTTCGCAGGACGACCCCGGCCTCTGGCTGAGGATCCGGAAACCACACATCATCAAGGCGCTGTCACGGAAACACCTGACGCAATTACCTCTCTGTAAGACATTTTATCCACTTTGTTAACCCCTCTGGCTAATTTGTTCCATTTTCAGATATTTCATATAGGTCTCATACAAATAGTTGTACATATCTCCCTTATTATCACGGTTAGAAATGGTAATCTAAATGGTATTAGAAAGAGAAACCACCATGCTTTATTATCAAACCTAATAGTTAACCTCAAAATAATTAAATGTACAACTTTATGAATCCAAAATATTCAACCACATTTTGATAAAAAATTATGAAACTTTGTGAATTTTTATCAATTATTTTTGCATGAAACAACAAAAATGTGAGTTCTGATAACGTTTATCACACATTTGTTTATTAATTATTTTTTTTAGTCATTTTTAAAACCTTTTAGAGTTTGCATTAAAAAAATTACACTGTTATTTTTAACAATAAAATTTAAAGGCAAATTTCACCACCTCTCAAAAAAAAAATTTCTTTTTCGGGTACGTTTACAAATATTTGATTTATTTGTATTTTATTGCAAAGCGGAAATATTCTGACAGAATATGGTCCAGGCCTGAGGGTTTAATGTGTTCTTGATTGCAGCAAATTTGTTATGTAAATTTTTTAACCTGTCATTTCTTCAGTGTGATAATTTTATACTTTTTTTTCAGCCTATAAAATAACAATCATCACCTGCCTCATAAACCAGATCCTGAGTTACGCCACCATCAGAGATCTCATTGAAGAAAAATTGGAGAAATCCAAAAACCTTAAGCTTGACTTAAAAAGTTTGCAGGTAAATTAGAATTTATTTTTATAATAATTTTATCAACTTGAATATGTCGATCTTCCAATTAATTCTTCAGACGTCTCCAAATACTAAGTTTTAATATAATGAGGAAAGCAATATTCGAATGCTCACCATAAATCAAATATTATTTACACATGTTTCTGTTTTACCCTTTTAAATTTGCTATAAAATAACACCGGTAGCTACGTAACGGTCTGGTTCATTTAGTATGACTTCATTAGTATCCTACTAAGTGACCCAGAAAATTTTGACATTTTATTAAATTTACGAGTTTCAGTGTATTACAATTGACTTGGTGGTGTTTATGAGTAATCTGAGTATTGTACCAAATAAGGGTACACTTTTATATATTACTGCGTACTTAACTCAAATTTTGATATTTCGGAGATGTCTCATTAATTAACAGGAGGATTGATGTGTTACAATATTCTTTTAAAAAAATCTTTTGTATCTTTGTTATCCCACTAAATTGAAGTGCTGTTTTGAAAGACAACCTCCTGATTTAGCGGTTAAGATCCTCGACTCTAAATCCAAAGGTCGCATGAATTCGCTTCGAATCTCAACATGATACCCTGCGCATCACCCTGTTGAAAGACCACCATTCAGAATCGAAACATTACCTGAAATGGCTTTTGCTGTGTTTGACCATATCTCATTAGCCAGGTACTTCCCAACCTTCCCGTTTCCCATTGCCTTTCTTTCTCCACTCACTCATAGTCCCAATGGCTCTGGCCAGCCAGGAGCTTTTTTTTTTTTAAATTAACACCACACGGAAGGCCCTGTGGAAAATAATTTGCCTCTCAGGCCTATGTCATCTTCGGGGATGCTGTGTGGAAGGAGTTTTTGAGTAAAGGAAGTTCTGGGAAGGAAAAAGGTAAGAGGGTTGGATAGGAATCTAGGGGTCAGTGTGTCCAGGAGTGATGCATATATCCATCCCTCCCAATGCGGTGCAAGTGCAATTGCAACCGGCCTCTCCCGATCCGGCCCACCACGCAACTGGTGGGCAGATGCTACAAAGACAAACCTCACCCCATAAACCGAGGCACCCCTGTTAAGTCGCCAATCATAGCTCGACACTTGGGGTGACCTATGGCAGAGGTTATCGAATGAATGTTTCCTGGGGTGGCGGTATTCATTGTTCAAATAAAACATATGTATATTATTTTTCTGGTGCAGGTTGCAGAGAGGAAGCGTGAACTGGAGGTGATAGTCTCGAGGCAGAAAATAAGGCGCGACGCGGCGGCCAAGAAGGAGGAGGAGAAGCTGACGGGGGACGCGCTGGCCGCCCTGGAGGCGCAGGCGCTGGAGGCCATACAGGCCCTGGCCAAGGAGTCGGAGCAGAAGAAGGAGGCCTACGAGAAGAAGCTGAGGAGCATGCAGCAGGAGTGCTTCGGCTATCAGAGCTATCTTGGTAAGAATTTATTATCATTTTATGTAACCACTGGAGAGCCAAGAGATTTACTTTTCGTACATTTGGTTTTCGATTCACCTGCGCTCATTAAAAAAATCATACTTCTGAATATTGATAGGAAAACAGATGAACTGTCATTTATCATTTAAAGCCAATGAATTTACCTATATCTCATGGAGTTTTATGGATTTTCTTGTAAATAGTCTAATTAATAATCCCATATAGAAATATCTATAATAAAACTCAATTTTGATAAGTTCTCAAGAGTGTTTTGAATTAAAATGGTTCCTGAAGAAAAAATTTCATAAGAAATTTTGTTTGTGAAAGCACAAATTTAATTACAATAAAATATGATTTTTAATGCACTTACCAAAAAAAAACGCATTACACCAGATAGATACATTCATTATCTTTATTCTACAATAACAATTAACTCGATTAAGGCTTTATTTATTGACAATAATTCATTTGCAAACATTGCCATCTCGAACATTCTTTTGCGAGGTGGAAACAAAAATCCATTATTTTTAAGAAAACTCACTTTATTTTTAATTATTTCGACATGTAAACAGGTTAAAAACATTGATAATTCAATCATTATTACACTGGTATTCAAATATATTAGAAAAAGCGACAAACAACACGTAAATTCAACATTTCAAAAGAACAAGAAAAAAAAAACTTAGATATCAACCGAATTGAAGTGAGTAAGTAGTACATCAAAGGTAAAGGAAAGAACAGTGACATCTTTTGATCATTAATAGAAGTAGACTTTCAGTTCTCAAACAACGTTATCTGCAGGACATGGGAACATTTGAAAAAAATTTTTAAAATGTTTTACGAATGGCAGGAAAATGTGGTCCATTTTTGGACCGATATCAATCCCACAAAAATAAAAGTGGTCCAAATTTGGACCGATTTCACTCTGTTAGATATATTAATTTTGAATTTTGAACATTAATTTGAATTCAGGTATGAAAGCTATCTACCCATTTTGTGGGCGGACACTTTTACATTAGCTCCACACAGAAAAAAATTCCCTCAGAGCCTATGTCATCTTTGGTGATGCTGTGTGGATGGTCTTTTTAGGTAAAGTTTCCTTTCTAATATAAATACTGATGTTTGTTGTCTATTGATTACCCTAGCTAAATAAATTAATATTTTCAGGTTCCGACAGGGCGCACCGCCGCTACTGGGTGTACGAGACCATCAGCGGACTGTTCATCGAGCATGACGAGAGGTTCAGCGGCATCTGCATCGACACTCCGGTGCAGCCAAACCCCTCGCTGGCCACTGCGCCCCCCGAGGCTGCCCTCAGCTATGTTCAGAAACTCTTTGAAAATGAAGTCGGAGGTTTGTCACTATTTTTAAAACGGTCTAAAAACAATTTTTTGTATTTCTTGGGCATTAACTATTTAACAATTTCTATACGTTTTATTTTAAAGAGTTCTACCTTCCATGTACATTTGTTACTTAAATTTTAATTTTTCCTGCTGCCAGTTTCGACACATCCGTGTCATTTACTAGCAAACTTTAAACTAACTTAAAATTTATACAAGTACAGAAATGATTAGATGTTATAAGGAGGGGTAGTGGGAGGGGTTCAGAGCAGCAATAAATGGTTAAAAATTTTGTTGAATTTCATGATTAACCCATTGACACACGAAGTCGGCGAATCGCCGGTCAACTATATTATGGTACTAAAGCACTAAGCCGGCAAAACTTAGTCTAATTCTCCACGTGTCAGAATCTTTAAAAAAATACCATACCCTTCCAAAACTGCCTGAAGATGAAGATTAAACAAATATCCAAATAACAACAACAAAAATTATAGTTCTATGTTGTACCGTTTTAATTTTATGTGAAGTTTAGTGTTAAGGTTTCTTAGGAATAAAAGTTGTGATAATTAAATATTGTTTTTAATTAACAAATTAAGTCATATTATTAGTGGTGGAATGGGTTAAGAGGATACCTGTTGCTGAGAAATTTGAACAATAAGTATTTTACCACACTTTTACCGTCACTGTCTCTCTTACTCCCCCGAATACTGAGCGAAAGGGACAACTGCTCCTCAGTCTGGAAATATCTAAATGAATTTAACAAAATTTAACTAACTGTATTAGAAGAAACTACTTTGTTATGTCTGTTCGTTTTGCTTTTTAAAAAATATTTAGTCTAGTTTGTATTCTGAAAGTCTTTGATGGCGTTCTGGATTTTTGGAAGGTCCTAACCTCTATAATTTCCTAACACTTTTTTTTCTTTTAGGTTACAGCGACAAGGAAAACGATGCTGAAAACAGTCTGTCCAAAAAACTTGAGGCTATCAAGTCTCCCAAGAAGATTGCCGCCCCCTCCGCCAGCCTCCCCGAGAACAACCTGAAGCTCATGAGAGACCTGCTCATGTGCACCGCCAACCCGACCACCTGCCCCGTGCACTCGGATACGTACCCCCGCACGCGCTGGACATTCCTTTACTCCCCCGAACACATCGACCAACTCCTCGGCTCCCTGAACAAGAGGGGCCTCAGGGAGAATGATCTCAAACAAATTATTGAAATAGAGAAGGATATCATTGTGAAGTATATCTCTAAGTGTCCGGCAAACCAGTTAAACCCGGCACACGAGGTAAGTTAAACATTTGTTTTTGTTTGTTTTCACTATGTTGATTTTTTCTGGGATTTCATGCCTTATCAACAACCCTTTACTCGGACGAAAACAACGATCCCGTTCAAGAATTTTTATATATTTTTTAAACCGCTACATCTTTGAAAATAATACATGTTATGCAGTCGATTCTGCTTAATTAATACACCGGTTTATCGGGACAGCTGTATATTTGGAACAGAAACCAAATAAATAAAGTAATACGAATTTACTTTGGTTATCTGGGACACCATTCCATTTGGATATGATTTAAGATTTTCAAGGTCAAAAGTATTTTTGTTATTTATTTTTGAGATGTTATGCCGTGTTACGCCACCTCCTTCTTTATCCAACGTTTCGGACAATTTTACAGTGTAACATTGGCTAGAGAGGGAGATGCGTAACCATTCCATTTGATTGGAACAAATTCCGATCTGAAATTGTTGCAAAACATGTCTCAGTAAACGAAAGAAGGGTGGGAGTACGGTCTATAAATGTATTATGTATACTCGCGTATAAACTCAATAAATATTTATTTTTTACCTTTGCTTCGCTTATTTGGGACAACATTTTTGGATCCCAGACAGCTCGTGACTTTTTGTGTGCTATTAAAAAAAAAAAGGCATTATCGGTGTCATAGCCGAAAAAAATCGTTTTCGGCTACAACAACATCAGTAATAAAAATTATTATATTATACTACTTACCTATGCCTACTTATTTATTTATTATTTATTTATTTATTTATTTTTTCATGTTCTCTATAAAACAGTTATACACCAATATATATCATAGAGAAGATTATAAATTACAAAGTACACAAGGGCAGTTTTACTACTTAGTGACATTTGCTAAAAGATAGTTGCTGAACTGTCTGTAAGTGACATTGAAAATGTCGATGGTCAATGCAGAATCGTTAAGCAGTTGAGTCGCTCTGTTTATTGGCGCGTTCTGATATGTAGAAGTCCTCACTTTCGGAGCATAAAAAAGTGCATGGGATTTACCACGAGTATACTTGTTAGGGACGTAAAAATTAACCTCTTTTAATATAGGCGGATTGAGTATGATACCAGAGATTAGCTTAAACTTTGTAATAACTCCATAAACTGAAGTTAGTGTTGAACAATGTTGGGCCATTTAGTGATGTTTTATGTGTAAAAAATGCATGTATTTTATTATACAAAAAAATCGTTTTCCGTTTTGGCGCAAATCACTGCAAAAAATAAACAACACCATTTTGCACATCTCCAGTGCCATAAGTGTATAAGGATTTACCACCCGTTCTATGAGTTCAATATTCTGTTATCCCCACTGACTGCATATCTTTTCCCGCAGGCCCTGTTGACGGTAAAGCCAGAGGCCCAGACCCGCATGACAAAGAAGTACGTGGACTCGAACCTCAGCTTCCCGGCTGGAACCGACACCTCGGAGGTGCTGGAGATGTCACTGCGGGACGCCGTCATCGACCTGGAGGAGAAACTCTTCATGGGATGCCTCGGGGAGCTCCAAATCAAGGTATACTTTCTGTTGCATCCGAAAATGCACTTGATAAATGGACTGTAAATAATACTAATATAAACTAAACGAATTGGTGTTTGCTGGAATTGGGTGATAATATGTGTTGGGAACAGTGGGGATACAAGGAAGAAGGAAAACTAATCACCTCTAGGAGAACTCAACCATTCCACGATTTTTATCACAGATTCTGTACACAAGAAATACTAACAACTTGGTTCAAAAGTAGTTCCAAATCTTCTTCTGTTTTTAAAACAAATGCATTCGAATTTGCACTATTTTTCTTGCTATTGTTCCAAATTTCAAATACGTTTCCAGCAAGTTCATGGTTAGGCACAAGCAGGAACTGGATAAATGACATCCCGGTAGGAACTAAGCATATTCTCATTTCAAAACCAAACACTAGGCCTCCCCTAAATACCTAAAATTTATGGAATCTGGCAATTTTTTCAGTCATGAGCCCAACTTATCTGTACACATCCTCTGCCCCTCCTCGAGGTCCCACTCTGCCTCTTGAGGTTGGCGATTGTGACAATATTTATATTGTTTATTGTGGTTGCAGGACCGCGCTTCGTGGAGGGAGTCCATCATGAAGCGTGGCTATGACAAGCAGTGCCACACGCTGACCTGGGGCCCCCAGAGGACCCTGACCGATGATCTGCACATTATCAATGGAAAAACCAAAGTGGACGCAGGTAAACTGACGTATTTTATTCTAGCTTCTCTTTTTTCACCTTCTATGTAAAAAAAAATAATAACAATATAAAACTTGTATTGCGCGGTTTTGTGCCAGTTCACTTCAAATACACAAACTGTAGTATTTAGTCAATGAGATCTATAGGAATAAGGTCTATAGGAATCACTCGCGTAGTGTTCTAGAACATACATACGAGAAAGATACCTACGAGAAAGTGTTTACTTCTGCAAGAGCTGCCTATAACATTTACCTAGCATTGTACGGCAACGGCCGATCAAACTCGGCCGTTCTAGAAAGGTCGCGAACGCTTCTATATGTCCTGTTGTAACGGGAAGAAAGCAGTGAAAAATTCGAGACGTTTGGCGAACGCCCGGCAAATTTGCATGCCGGTGGGGAGCACTCTCCACCTATATAAAATCAGCGCCAGGCGGATAAGAGTTCGGTTGAGTTGGAGAGTTGAGTAGTTGAGCTCAGACAGTGAATACAGTTTACGATAACCATACACATACCTGCAGTCCGAGCCGTAGGAATTTTCACTACATTGTTATTAAATGTAAAACCGTAAATAAACTTTGCAACGTAATTAGTCTCGAGATCATTTCAACGAACACCCAAGGTATCATAACATACGATACCTCCACAGGAATGAGTTAATTGGTCAATGAGGTCTTTGTGTGATATTCTGAACAACTTTCTGAATTCTGTTTTTCCAAGCTTGAATTGATTGCGTATATATGAAATCTTTCATTTCTACGAGCTTTGTTAGTCATTACTTATAAATTGACAGTTAACGGAATCTTAGCTTACACCCCAGAAGGGCCCAGCTTTAGTCTACCAGCTGTTGGAATATTTTATATTATTTGTTGACCGTGCTAGAACATCCGCCTAATGCTGCCTAATAACCATGATGGATTTAGTCAACATCTTATGGATGTAGGGTTTTATTGACCGGTCAGTGGTTGAGTGGGCATCCCGTTTGGGTCCCACCCCTGGCGTTCCGTGTTCGATTCCTCGGCTGGCTAAGTCCTCCATCACAACACAAGCAACATCTTTCGCTTAGTGTGGTGGTAGTAGGAGATTTTCAAATGTTGGGTTATTCGTAAACCGGGAATGTTTGTCTTTCTTTTTAAAAAAAAAAAATTGAATGATCTTGCTAAATCCCCAGTTGAAACGGAATCCCGATGTGTAATGGAAAATTAAATCTTTGGCAATAGTACTTGCTAGTTAACCAAGTGTTTTAATAAATGCTATCTTTCAATACTTATCTTCAGAAGCAAATGCTGCAGCCTACAAAGAGCCGGGATACTTCCTCGGCGCCACTGGCACAGCGGATGTCACGGAATCTGATGATGAAGCTGACACCAAGGACGCCAGCATTGTCAAGGATGACCTGCCCGTTGTGAAGGACCTGGCCTCAGCCCTCCTGCAGCTGGGCCAAGCTGTGATGCAGAAGTACCTGAAAAGACCTCTTGGTAAGCACTAATTTAATTAACAAGCGACAAAGAATACTTTAACCCATCACAGGCCGCAGTCCCCCAGCAGATCCGGATTTTTGAAGCGATTTTGTCCCTTATGTATAAAGAAATTGTATGAAGAACCAGGTCAGAATCGCTTGGGCCATTCTCGTTCTCGACGTAACAAAATACTGCGTAGCGTCTAGCCTCTCGGAATAATTCAAATCAGTTCACGATGACGCGCCGGGCATCAAAGATTACCGACAAAATCTTAACTTTTAACTTACAAAATGAGCTATATTGTTTATTTGTGCTTGTATTCATCAAATCCAAGTGTTCTTGAGATTCCCAGAACATGTGGGAACCTAAAAGTTACATAAAGTCTCCAGAATAAGGCGGTATTATTTTAATAAAATATTAATATGCAACAGAAAACTACTACGGGATTGATTCAAACAATATTGGTATCTCAATAATAGTTATCAACCAAACTAACATGGTATATTTGTTAACCTTCCCAGGCTACGACGAGAAAGAGCGCCTCAAGGACTCGGGCAAATTCCCGCTTGACTTTGACGCGCTCCGCCGCTGGGAGACATCTCTGATGGAGTGCAGCAGCTTTGCGCAGGTGATGCTGCACCTCATCACGCTGGACAACAGCGTGCTGTGGTCCAAGTCCATCCTCAACGCCAACTGCCGGCTATGTCGCCGTCGTAATGACCCTGAGAACATGCTTCTGTGCGACGCCTGCAACAAGGGACACCACATGTACTGCCTGAAGCCCAAACTAACTGTAAGTAACGTAAATAAATTAATATGATGGGTAGATTTCTGAAACGGGGAATATTGCAGGAATTTTCATCTAAATGGTGAAATCCCCAGACTACAGTTGATTTTTGGTGCCCACCGCAGTAGTCTTTACCAACTTACAGTGAAACCCTCTTAAGAAGTTTTCCTGCTTATTAAGAAGTTTGATTTTTTCGGTCCCTTGAAGACCAAATGGCACAATTTATCCCACTAAGAAGTTTTTTTTACTGGTCCCTTAAAAAAATTCTTTAAAGGGTTTCACTGTATACATCTGTAGAAATAAAATCCGGCTTTTTATATGACTAGAATGGTCCTATAATGATAATATTCCCTGATGGAGGGCGTGAAATCAAAGACCAGTGTCTGTCTCTTCAGGAAAGTTGTAAATGTGACTTCAGCGGAGATTTATATGGTTTTCTTTTTAATTGTAGAAAGTACCTGAAGGAGACTGGTTCTGTCATCAATGCAAGCCCAAAGAGAAAACGCCACAGAAGAGAAACCGAAAGGTCTTCAACTTCAAAGAGGAAGACTCCATTAGCGAAATTGATGAAGACAACAACAGGTAAACATATTGTTTCTCTCGTTCCTAAAATGTTATTATTAGAAATATGTCAATTTTAGAATTTATAAAAAAATTTTAATGTTAACATTGCTGTTGGAAACTTTGGTTACATAGAGGGACACATTTTAATTTTTCTGTCTTTAACTTCTAGATTTGAATATAAAGATATTCCCGAATTCATATTTTATTTCAATAGGACCCTCCAAACCACTTACTATAAATGGACATTTCACTGTATTAATAAAAGAATATTACGTTAACTTAAAATGTATTGTTGTGTAGCTCGGAAGGCAGCGTGAGTGTAGCGCTGTGCACGGGGTGCAAGTCAGGCGGAACGCTGGTGCAGTGCTCTGTATGCGCCGACGGCTGGCACTCTGAGTGTCTGCCCGCCCTACCGCAGCGTCGCCAGGCCTTCTCCTGTCCCGCCTGCACCAAGCCCAGGCACAAGGCCAACCACAAGGCCAACCACAAAGCCGCCCAGAGCAGAGGTGAGTCATACTCTTCACTCTCCACCCTCCGCTCGCAGCAAACACTGTCTCCAGGTTATGCCACATTACCAGTTTCACGGCTCTGAAGGCAGCGTAGTCTGCAAATCTGGAATAGAATCTAATATTAAATTAATAATCTAATATTTATTTGTATACACCCAAATGTACTTTTCCATCATTAGAATACAGAAGTAGTGCAGTGAAATCCTCTTAAGAAGTTTTCCAAGGGACCGGAAAAAAAAACTTCTTAGATGGGAAAACCTTATAAGTGGAATAAATTGGGCCATTTGGTCTTCAAGGGACCGAAGAAACCAAACTTCTTAAGCAGGAAAACATCTTAAGCGAGAACTTCTTAAGAGGGTTTCACTGTAAATGACTTTCTTATACAAATCTTAATCTGTGAGCTGCGGATCGTATGCATTGTCGTTTATTGTATAAAAACTAAAGATGTGAAGTGAATGGAGTTATTTTTAAACATCCGCAGTGGAATATTGGATGACTTTCAGGCATCGACCAATGAAATCTAAACATGGCGTGTGGTTGTTAAAAATGACACCGAAATCAAAATGATGGGTTCCAAAAATTGGTTTACGATTAAGGATGGGTAATAAATTATGTTTAGATGATCTTGATTAAAATATGGCTAACTAATTTGACAAAAAGTTAGCTACTTGTCCCTCTTAACCAACAATATATGGATTTAACTAAGCTAAATTGGAAAATGCTTAAAAATAATAAATAGGAGACCTTAATCTTATAATATTTTAATTAATGAAGATAATATTAGCGAAAGTCAATCGAAAATCCGAAACAGAAAAATTAGAAAAAGATATGGATACATTCGGATTTTCGATACTTTCGCTAATATTATCTTCATTAATTAAAATATTCTAATTTGAGGTTGTACTCTTTAAGTTAATAAGTTAAAAATAAAAATAAAAAGACCTTAATCTTAACAACACAAAAAAACTGATTAAACATTAAATTAAAATCTAAAAAGAAACATTCTGCTGATTATGTAGCAGTGGTATATGTATGTATGTATATGTATTGTGTGTTATATGATGCATTTATCTGTAGAAGTGGAACGCGGGGTGCGTCGCTGCGCAGCCAGTGCCATGACCAACCTCAACCATTACGCTAAGATGCTAAAGAACACGCCACGTCAACAAAGCGGTTCGTTCTCACGGCCATTAGCCAATATTACCAGCCAACCAAGCGACCCCTCATCCATTCATTCCACTAACCGACATCTTTCATCCATCTCATCTGCTAGTCTCTTTAAAACTACCCACACTTCCTCTTCCCCGCTACCTTCAGCCTCACAAACTATCATACAATACCAATTGGGAATGCCCTTATCCCACTGGCTCCGGACAGTGAGGAGAAGTTGAGACTCTTGTGCGGTATTCACATTATTTTTTGTTGCTTTAACTTCTCAGGCCTCAACCATGTTTTGTCACAGGGTCACGAGAAAAAATAAAAAAACACATATTTTCATAGAAAATGTACTATAAACGTTACTTTCATCTCACTTTTTTGTCGTTCCATGTAAAAATAATTAACAAAAAATTTCCAAAGTTTCATTTATTTTTTTTTAAAATGCGGTCTGAAATTTTGGTTTCATAAAGGGCTACGCTTTACTTCTTTTGTGGTTAACTTTTATATTTGAATATAAAGTGTGGTATTTTCTCTGTCTAACACCGTTTATATCACATGTATTACTATGACAGTAAGGGAGATACAACGATTTTTATGAGACCTGAGACCTATATGAGTTGTTTCTAAAAGTGAACAAATTAGCCTGAGGGGTTAAACCCATTGATTTATAGTGCCAGGGCCCTCTCACGGTCAATCGATAAAACCTATAACAACACAATTAAATAATGAAATCTGTCATTTATGGTATTAGGTGGTATGTCCGAGCACGGTTAGCAATTAATATAAAATATTCGAGAGACAAAAGTTGCCAAATTTTAGCGCTGCCTCCAAGGTGTTAAATAAGCTTGGGTTAACTATCAACATACACAAATTTTTTAATAATGTCGTTCAAAGCAAAATTACTGGCTTATTAATGAACGGAGTGGAATAAGGAAGCTCGTAGAATTGAAAGATGTCATGTACGCGATCAATTAAATCCGTTTGAGCTTGGAGAAACACAATTCTGAAAGATATTCGGAATATCACGAGTTATGGCTATAGACAATCAACAATTAACTCCCTTTTTAGTGTCAAAAGTAGATGCGTACTGCCAATGCAAATTAGAGTGAGTGTATTTCAATTTGACAATTAATTGGCTATCGCTATGCGAGCGTAACCATGCTCGGAAAAATATAAAATTTATTATAAAACCATCGTCAGTTAAGCCCATCGATCCGTTATTAGCAGATATTGTGTATGTTAATCTCAGTGATTAATACAACTTTAAATGAAAAACTGCTGAAAACCAGATGCATTCCAGGAGGAATCCTGAATTGCAGTAACCTTTTTGTCAATAGAACCAATGTGTAATCAAAAATGTGTACCTATATTGTAAAAAACAAACCTGTTGATGAATAAACAAAAAAAGAAATGTGTTTGGAAACTTTTTTTTTTTTTTATAGAGAATACCTCACAAGAGTCCCAACTGCTCCCGTCTGGAGCCAGTGAGACTATGGCATCCCCAATTGGGGTATGTTGTGAGGCTGAAGGAAAGTGGGGAAGGGAAGGAGATGGAGAAGAGGAGGGTAGGAAAGTACCTGGCTATTCAGATCTAGTCACTAAACACGGCTAAAGCCATTATTAAGCAACGTCTCAATTCTGAATGGTGGTTTTACACCAGGGCGATACTGACAGTATCTTCCACTCTGGTAATTGTTAGTTACTCTAAACACCCATTCACAGTCCTTCAGATTGTGTCCTTGGAACAAATTCCTTGCTTCATCCGCATTTATGCATACACTTCTATTATTCTAACTGCGCTGTGTTTTCCTGACACATCCTCGACTCCTTCCATTCACTTCCTAGACCTATTCTCATGACTTATGTCTTCGCCCGTCCGATGTGAAAAATATTCCAAGCTCACAGTCTCATTTCTAGATTGGTCATACGTGTTTCTACTCATCTCATTTCTGCGTCAATTATCATTCTCAATTTTCCATCGCATCATCATTCCCAAACATCATTTAACACCTCCACTGGCTTTAATGGTTTTGGTACTTACCTTCATAATACAATACAATAAAATAATGACACCCAAAAAGTTGTTAAACCCCTCCGCTCATAAACTTAAATAATTATTTGCTTTCATTGTAAAAATAATAATCACTTTTAAATTGCTTTAAAATGCATGTTAACATTGATTTCCAACACTAAATATAAAATAAGCACAATCATCTGTTTTTTTGGGTTCCATTATTGGTTATTTTGTTTTAATAAACCCACTGCATTTATATATTGAATAATAAAAAATATGATATTAAAAAATTACCAACTCATAAATTAGGTGGCTTGTGTTTTACTACTTTTTACACAGC
Source organism: Limnephilus auricula (assembly GCA_951813805.1). Lineage (NCBI taxonomy): Eukaryota > Metazoa > Arthropoda > Insecta > Trichoptera > Limnephilidae > Limnephilus > Limnephilus auricula. The sequence goes on from OX638404.1 coordinate 32,059,972, forward strand.
CAAATCCTTTCTCATAGCACAAGGTTTATTTGTAAGTCTGTTGGTGAGGTGTAGTTTCCACAGAGATTTTAACCCCTCAGGCCTCGGGCATATTCTGTCAGGTCAGAATGTTTCCGCTTTGCAATAAAATCTAAATAAATGTAATATTTCTGAATGTATCCGAAAACTGTTTTTGGAAGGTGATAAAATACGCTTTAAAATTTTATTGTTAGACACAAACATAATTGTTGAAATTTAAAATTTTCATAAAAAAGTTTTAAAAGTGGCTTACCTATCTTAATATTTTTTAAAAATACTTATAATGAAAAAAAATAATAAAAGAACACACACATTTTATTATACAAATGTAATATAAACGTTATTGCCACCTCACTTTTTTGTCATTTCATGTAAAAAATTCACAAAGTTTCAAAAATCTTTTTCATATTGCGGTCGGAAACTTTGGTTTTACAAAGTTGTACATCGTTGTACATCTTAATTATTTTGTTTTGTTTTTTTAATTTTTTTTTTTTTATATTTATATTTTTTATTGTTTTTGTGTTTAATTCGTAGAACTCCATTACATTAGAACTCAATTAAGAACACATTTACAAATTTCAAAATACCCATGGGGGAGAATCTATTACTTTCCCAAGAATTCGGTTTAACCGACAATAAATCAATTTACTCACTTTCAAATTGACATTTTAAATCGTATAAATATCGTCGTCTAATTATGAAACACCTCAGTTTGAAAATGGCCTTGTAAGCCGAAACAGCTGTCACAATAATAAAAACTATAACACTTGCAGAACTTAATAATAAACATTATTTAATTTAAATTAAATAAAAAAAAAATATATATATATTTTGTGGTTAACTTTTTGATTAGAATATAAAGCATGGTGTCTTCTCTTTCGAACACCGTTTAGACCGTATTTCTCACCATGATAGTAAGGAAGACAAAACGATGATACCTTTATGAGTTGTTTCCAAAAGTGAACAAATTAGCATAAGGGGTTAAAATATTAGAAGAATTTTAACATTAAAATAAAAACAAGTAGTCATTCAAAGCCGCCAAATGCAGCTTGTTTGTAAGTTCTACCTGTTTTCTTAATTTAATAAACCTAATACCAACGACATTACAAAACCATAAATACATAGTAATTTTATCTTTAATTCAGTTAAATTTAATTTCACGACAATGTCTATACTATGTAATGCACTATTCAACCTTTTCTTCTTCTGATTGCTATCTCCAATCGGAGTTTACCTATTATCAAAAGAACTCTGTAGAACTGCACAAGTTTAGAAGCAATGGAGGTGCAGCTACTTCCTTCATCATGTTTCCAGTGCCTAGTCATTAATTACTGATGAAATATAGAAGACCAAGTTGTTTCATTTTAGTGAAATTATGACAAACCACTATGAACTTTCAATATTTAGTTCTGTTCAATTTACGTTTTTATTTTCTATAGATTCAGAAGACAGCATTGAAGAAACTTTGGTGGTGAAATCGAAAAGGAAACGCCAGTCCAAGGAATCCTCGCCTGTTGAACAAATAAATGGAATCTCCAAGAAACCCCGTCGAAATAATTCAGCAATACGTGAGTGTACATTTTATAACATAAAAATAATCTTGAAATTGACTGACAATACCATTTTTTGAAAAATTATTTCTAAAATTCTAAGCTATGTACCGTTTTTTCCCGCTAATAATCAACAAGTGACCACCATGTTACCACTTCTCTTTGATATATTACATTTGAAAAATGGAACACATTTATCATAGGGTAGGTACTTCATAGATTATATTGAGTACCTACCCCCAATGTCATTTCAATATGATAATTAATATTTTTATAATGTTTCATACTTACATTATTTCCGGATTTAGTGCACTCAGATTATGTCGTAAGACGCTGTGCGGCGAACGCCCTAAACAATATACATCACTACACCAAACTGCTGAATCGTAAACTCCATGATGACTGTGGTTTGTCCTCACCTGAAATTAAATTTTTCTCTGTGCTACGTGCTTCGTTCTTTTTGATGTTATTATTTCCTTTTCAGTAGGATGAAAGGGATTGTTCTTTATTTTCAGTTATGTGGCTGTCCTTTTAATCTGGACCTTGTGCATGAAATTATAAGTTCATTGCTGCATGCAAATTATTATTTTTTAATTGTGCAGAATTCATATTTAGATGACAACTTCATTTTATTTGTGGTAGTGATGTAGTGATGCAACAATTTAGATTCTGATGCATTCAACTTGGGAGGTGGGTATGGGTACCGCCGCCCCAGAGACCATTTATTGGATAACCAACACCTCTGCCATAGTTCACCCCAAGTGGTTCACTACATTTGGTGACTTAGCAGGGGTGTCCGGGTTCATCAGGTGAGGTTTGTCCAGGTCTTGGTGGCGGATGCGCCTGCCTACCGACTGCATGGCGTGCCAGACCGGGAGAGGCCAGTTGGGGAGACCCTTTAACCTCTCGAGATGGTCTCTCTCAACCCATCGTCTTGCACCGCAGCGGGAGGGATGGATTTATAGTTCTTGTCACTCCTGGACAAACTGACCCCTACCCAGACCTCGTACATTTTTCCTTCCCAGAACTTCCTCTCCTTCCTTTCCTTAAAAAGACCCTACACACAGCATCCCCAAAGATGACGTAGGCCCTTAGGAAAATTATTTTACTTAGGGCCTAAAAAAACTCTTGGTGCTTATAATGGTCTATTATTTCTTCAGTAATCCAAAAAATATGTAGGTATCATTGAATTGCAAATAAGAAAATCTGAAATGTCTTTATACCTAGGACAAATTTGGTTTGGTAACATTTTGTCAGCTCATTTCTGCAAGTTATTATCTATTTTTCCTAATTATACACATAATTTTTCATTGAACAATCTCTACTTATTGTCAAAGCTAGAATTTATTGTTGCATCACTAATCAATATTTTTGTTTCATTATAATTTCTTTATTAGATAAATTCTGTTTATGTAGCATGTTCTGTCTATATTAAAAATAGTCACATAGATTATTCTCAAAATTTATCTCCTTTATACTGCTGCTACCTCCTTCTTTAGCCAACGTTTCGGACAGCGTTACAGTGTCCATCATCAGCTCACTTGTTTATCAATTTATTAATAATTGTTACATATCGTAGCATTAATTCGTAGACTGCGTAACTCAAAATTTTTCGAAAATACGTTATTAATGCCATCTGGTGTTAAAATTAGTCCCGTATCGACTAGTAAAACTTGCAAATTAAAAAAAAAAACTTCTTAGATAAACACAAATTAGGAAACTGCGTAACACCATGGTGCCATTTTTACACGCGAATACTTCGAAACTTCTGGCCCTAAATTGGTAAAATTCCTATCTCCAAGTCTTTTGCTAGTTGTTCATAAAACTGTTCGCAGAAAAGTATGTATCTTTTTTTGTAAAATACCTATAATCTCCATTCTCGGTTTTTATGTAAACTTCCTAACTCCGAAATTTGAAATACAAATAGAATATTTGAAATAGAAAGCAGCCTTAACTTACAAAAGTTAAATGATTGAAAAATAAATTTTGAAATATATTATTTGTTCGAAACATTAATAAAAACAATGACCTGTCTTTCATTTTTTTTTCACTACTGTGCCTCCTGTAAAATTTGACATTTGGTGGTTACGCATTCTACGAATTAATGCGACGATATTATTAAATTAATTTTGTACATACCTTTACATATTTATTTATATTAATGTGAGAGAAATGAAATGAGTTTTATAATTCATTTGGATTGCCAACTTGTAGCGAGATATAAATAAATATTTGTGCATATTTTTACTTAAATGTTGTATTATGTTATCCCAAAAGGTTTAATTATTAACCGACAGCATTCTAAATTCAAATACAATGTGGCATCAATCATTCATTTATTGATAACTATTTTATAATAATGACTATTAATTGTGGGGCTTAAAAGCAAAAACGCCACTCTCCATAAATGACGAAATTGAGTTATAAATGCCAATCTATGCGCAATGTCCGTAGCTACAAGATGGTTTTTGAGATTTTTAGAAAAATCAACTGCAAATCATGGAAAAATCGAAATGAAAATAAGGTTTGGATGAAAATCACCTCTCTCCACAGCGATTAACAAGCAAAATAACCACAAAAGCCAATCACAAGCCTGAATTCAAAATAAATTCAACATGACCAATGAACACATTATTACAACATTTTTTATTATAATATTTCACTTTGAATTATACTTTTTAACATTTTACTAAAAAATCACACGAAAAATGCGAAGCATTCTTTGATTGGTTTTTTGTCATTTACAGAAAACAGTACTTTTGGAGAGTGTCGTTTTTGCTTCTAAGGCCCTCAATTAAGAGTCGACGTTTTAGACATCTTTTAGAGAGAGCCCATAGTTAACAAGTAGATCATCATTAGTGATGTGTAACATATCATAATAGTGGTGTGACAATAACAAAGCATTATACTAATAATGTTAATGTATTTTGTTAGAATCCGAGAGCAGTGATGAGCCAGTCCTCTCCGCCAAGGCGCAGAAGAAGCGCGCCTCGAAGGAGTCAACGCCACTCACCAACGGACTGACCAATGGCAAAAGCCACTCCAAGAAGTCCAAACACGCTCCTGAGGATACGTCCACTCCGAGGAGAGCGTCCGCCCCTAATGCCACACGTTTATTAATCGGTGAGTTCTTTCTAATTGGCTATGTTAAAAGTGTTGCTATTTTATCACGTAGACATTGTTGAATATTATTGAAAATAATGATCATATCTAACAAAAGTAAAACAACCTGATATGGTTTGCATTTGGGCATTGTTGTGGAAATATGTATGATGCAATAATAGGAGTTGAAACTAATTTCAGGATTCTCCCGCAAGTCACGCAAATCAGAAGCGGTCCACTATGAGGCCCTTGAGGAACTCCTCAACGATGTGATGAAGCACAAGGATAGTTGGCCATTCAACGCTCCCGTCACAGTGGATGAGGTAAGCTACGTTTCACTGTGTTCTCCTTCCGCGCAGGACATTTTTTTGTCATTTTTTCAGAACTTTGTGTCATTTTAATTGGTTTAATTTAATTCATTCATTAATAATTGGTCTGTTTTTTTTGTCATCCTTTTATAAACATATATTATACTGTTAAGACTGTTTATGTTCCTTAAATAAATAAATAAATTTTCCATATTTATTGTGTATGTGTCACGGGATAATAATAATTGGATAATTTGTAGAGCATGGTTTTAGGTCTTCTCAGGACTTCAGGAAAAAATCCAAAGAAATATCCGATTGCAAAGTTTGTTGGCTAAATCTTCGAACTGTTCTGCAATTTCTCGCCTGACAGTTGGCAGTATTTTGATTTTTTCCTACTCCGGCATTCAACAGGTTAATTAATTAATCTCTGCTGAAGGTTTTCATAATTTAATTTTTATTTAATAACTCAGGTCCGGAGCATACGTCATTCCTATGTCTACCTACATTAAATTGTTGTGAAAACAAGCTTATGTGCCTAAGCAGTTAAATAAAAATAAAACTCTTGTTTTGTTTAAAACCACGAGTTTTTATTAATTTATTTCACCGACCAGTTTCGCTTTACTCAAGCATCATCAGGGTACAAATTAATACTAAACAATAACTAAAAAATGTTCGCTTTTATATAAAAAAATATAGATAACACAATAAAATTATTACAATCATTGAGGGTACATTTATATTAATACAAATGAATCGGGAAAAAATTAACAGATAATTATAGACTAATGGGTTATCGAAAGTGACAAAAGGAAATTATCAATAGTTTAATGGAAACAGACCTAATATTGGGCTACTAGATACCTCTAATTGATCATTAAGTTAAAGGTTAATCGGTTTTTACTGCTTTTTTAATTTCTAATGATTCCAAATTATTTAAACGGTTACCATGCCCACTTTTTTATTGTATTATATCTCTTCCAGGTACCGGACTACTTCGAGATCATCACAGAACCAATGGACTTTGAGACAATCAAGTCAAAGCTCGATCGCAAGAAGTACTCCAGCGACTTGCAGGTCATGTCGGACTCTTCGCTTGTGTTCAACAACTGCTTCACGTACAACCATGAAGAAGATTCCGTTGCCAAGTAATTAACCCTTCATTTTTTTTTCTTACAGGTGTTTTTACCTTCCAATCCATTAACTGATCAACCACCACCTACATATTTTCTACAACTATTTGTAATCTCCACTCCCAACAGCTCCATGTTTTTTTTATATAGTGAACACCTCACAAGAGTCCAAACTGCTCCCGTCTGGAGCCAGTGAGACTATGGCCTGCCCAATTGGGGTATGTTGTGAGGCGGAAGGGAAGGAGATGGGGAAGAGGAAGGTGAATTCTGAACGGTGGTCTTACACCAGGGCGATACTGAGAGTATCTTCCACTCTGGAACGTACCGCAAATATAGTATATATTATTTTTTAATTAATTAATTGTGAAATAACATAAATTAATTAAAATAAAAAAAAATCACACGCCGGGTTCGATCCCGCGACCTTCGGAATGGGAGTCCAAAGCCTTACTTACCTTAAAATGTACCATGCTTAATATTTCAATTATCAACAATATCAAAATAGGTGAAACAAGACAAAAATATTTGCGATCAAAGTTAATCTATTTTTTTCTTAAAATCTATTTCAGACCCTGGAGTAATATTACTTATACACATTAAATCTCAGGGTGTGTCTAGTATACTAGAAAAAGTAGATGGTTAAAAAATAAACTGTGCTGTTTGATATTATGAAAGATCGCGATGACCGTAGATTGGTTTTGAAAAGAGAAAAAAAAGCACATTCCTCTATTGTTGAAAGCAAGCATACAAAAAAAAAAAAATTTCAATACGATGTAAAAAATTTGTCATTTCTCACCTTTCTTACGAACTCAATTTTTATAACATTTCTTTTGTGACATATTACAAAAATTACATGAGAATAATGTACATAAAACGATCTTCCTAATAATCACTCATACCTTTGCTTCCCACAATGGATTTACATAAAAAACACTGAAAAAATATAGACTCCGACTACGACTCCGTTCATATTATCACGCGGCGGCCATTTTGTCGGCCATCTTTAATGCCAGCCGCGAAATCGAGAATTAATTCGAATTATTCGGAGAGGCTTAGACACTATGCAGTATTTTGTTACGTCAAGAACGAGAATGGCCCAAGCGATTCTGACCTTGTTCTTCATACAATTTCTTTATAATTCGGACCGGCCCGGGGGACTGCGGCCTGCGACGGGTTAACCCTCAGGCTAATTGGGAACAACTCATATAGGTCTCATAGAAATCGTTGTGTCTCCCTTACTATCATGGTGAGAAATATTATCTAAACTGTAGAAAGAAAAAACACCATGCTTTATATTCAAATATAAAAGTTAACCAAAAAATAATAAAAACGTTCACCTTTATGAAACCACAGTTTCCGACTACAATTCGAAGAAAATTTATGAAACTTTAAGAATTTTTTTATTAATTATTTTCACACAAAATGACAAAAAGGTGACGATAACATTAATAATACATTTATCTAATAAATTAAGTGTATGTTTTAATTTTTTTTGTTATCAGTAATTTTATTTAGAAAAAGCATAATGGAGTGCTATTTTTAAAACTTTTTTTTATGTTTGCTTTCAAAATTTTTATATTTTTAAAATTGTATGTTTGTTTATTTGGAGTTATAAAATTTGAAAGTGTATTTCATCACCTTTCAAAAACAGTTTTTAGTTTTCGGATACATTAAAAAATATTACATTTATTTTAATTTTATCGCAAAGCGGATATATTTTTGACCTTTCGACCTGATGGGTTATTGGCTTAGCTCGGATTGCTGCGGCAAACCAAGCCTAGCTAGCAACTGATATACCGGACCTACGGCATAGAAAGCCTGTTCTCACTGATCTATTTCATAGATTCTTTGAAATATATCATAGAATAGATGAGGTGAGAATGCACCTGCACTTTTCCCTTCAGTTTAACATTCTAACGGTTTCTGTTTGAACTCTTTTTCAGGGCCGGAGTGAGATTACAGAAATTCTTCGACAAGCGCTGCAAGGAGCTCAGTCTGCCCGGCCTCCCCTTCTCGGCGACGGAATCCAAAAACAAGAAGAACCGTACCTTAAATTAATGTAATACATGTGTTACCTACCAACTAAACCTTATGTTAAGGGTTTTAACCTTTTTTGTAAAAAAGCCTGATTCTTGATGAAGTATTTATGATTTTGTGTAATTTAAATAACTAGCTTTGTTCTAATTAATTAATGTATTTTCTAAGTTGGGACGAATCTAAATTTATTACGTATTTTTTATGGAAAGAACAAATGATTGGTTTTTTTTAAATCCCAGTTTGAAATACATATTTTTAGGTTTCTCGATAGAATAGGTAGCGATAATATTAATAATACAGGGTGTAACAGTTCATGCCTGAAGGATTTTAATCAGCGATTACTGAGCATATTTGGAGTAAAAAAGTAAATGTCATTTTGCTATTCAATCACACGTCGCCACTGATCACACTACTACACATCGCGAAGGAATCACATGATAAGCGCTATTTTGTTTGTTATATTCTATTTTGTATGTAGGAACGTGACTGAGGGCTTATGACCGGCTTGACTATACCCGACTGCTAGTTGCAACGTGTGATGGAAAAATATTTGAATTGTGATTGTAAAGAAATAATAAATAAATAAAAAATAAAAATATTGTTTTTAATTGATAAAAAATATCATCGGACAGCAAAATGATATCTATATTTTTTGCTCCAAATATGTTCAGGAATCACTGGTCAAAATCTTTCAGGTACGTGCTGCTACTCCCTGTATATTATTAGATGTGTGTATATTATCAATTTTTGTTAAAAAAAATGTCACATGTTGTGAAAAATTTTAATTCCATGCAATTAGCTTAATATATTTCTCTGAATTTTAGCGGTAGGTTATCATATAGGTTTTTTTTAATTTTTCAATAAACTTTGAATGAATTGGACTATTTACTTCTAAGTCTAGTATGCACATTCGTTCTTATTCAATCGAGTAAAATCGACGAGTACGAACTAAGGCTGAAGGCGATGAACACAGGTTTTATTTGACAAGATTACGTTTGGTGTAGATGCTGAAAAGTTTTGAGTCTCGGCATGTCTACAATATGGAAGAAACAGTGACTGTCTAGCAAGTCTAGCACTGCTCGCTCATAAAATAAGTTTAAAGTGGAAGAAAATATACTGGGTGAAGGACTTCTTAAAATGACACGCAGATTACAGCCACGTATTGGATGTATTTCTGCATTATCAAAATGACTTTATAATGCCAGAAGAGTTGTGCACCAAACACATGCAAGTGGTTACCCCACTAATTACAAAAAAATGACAATCAATTTCACATCATGCCCTGCCACTACTATCTTACTTGATGTAACATACACACTCTAGAGCCCGGCTCGAAGGACGTAAGTATGAAAGAAATTAGCTCCAAATCTTTGCGAGTCATGAATTTTGCCGTCTACCGGTGACATTTACTCGATATCGAGTAAAACCATTGAGGAAGAGTTAAAGTGCACACTAGGCTTTAGTTTTAAAGGAATTTTAATGGAGCCTCCTCTAAGGAGCTAGCAGTGTTGATCCCAGTATTGCACCAGTGCATGTATCGACAATCTCAACAGACATTAGTGGAACACCCGTTTACAGTTGATGTTGGCTTCATGAGAATGGATTTCTTTGATTCGTTTTTGTGTAAGTCGGCTTGTATTTGGAACAAGCTACCGTCATCTGTTTTTCCTTTCTACTGCGCCCACCTTAACCTGGCTCACCGGGTGGCGACATAATTCCCCCGTCTTTACACTACAATACGGAGCGCTCTTGTGAGGTGTCACATAAAAAAGACGTTAAGCTGAGAATATACAGATCAAAATCAAATTATTTTTAAATTTACACAGAAGTATTATTCACAATATGCTGCATATACATACACACGAACCGAGCCATGAATTATGGGAAAGGTTCAAAGCAACGGCAAACAGTGCGAAATGCCGCTTGCTGTTGCTTCATTCCTTTCCCGAAATTCGTGGTTCAGTTTGCGGAAAAACCTATGTGCTCTCATAAAACGATATGATTGTTAGATAATTTGCATTAAAAAGCTATGTTTAGTGACTAGATCTGAATATTCAGTTTCACATGACTTTCTCTAACTCTCCCTCAATTTTTTCACATCCCTACATTCCCCAATATTGGAAGTTATATACAAGTTAGGCTAAAGGCAGTTAAGAGACTTGTGTAATTTTTTTCATTGGCTATACAATATATATTTTGTGAGTACACAGTGAAAGACAAAATTTTAAAAAATCCATCACCATCTTAGAACTATTGTGATAATAAGTACAAAAAAATGTTTATCCTGTTGTAAAAATTGTCAAGAACATTTTGAAAGTTATAAAAAGAAGGTTTTGATAATAAGATCTAAACATATATCGCCGATGTTTTCTGAAACTCTAAAATTTCAAATCATAATTTTACAGAAGTCTTTTATAACTCAAAAATGTATGCTGCACATGTGCTTATAATTTAATTTTAAAAGAAAACAATTGTCATGTCGCACATCCATTACTTCTGTATTGTGATTGCATTCAAAATGTTAAACTTTGTACAATTGTTTGCAAGATTATTTTTACAAACGTTTTAACAATGACTTTGACGCCTTTTCTACAATACGCCAAAGATATGTTTAATATAACCTATAAGGTTACAGGACAACTCAACAATGTACAACTTCATCACTCCTTTGAAAAGTGATGAAAAGACAACAACATACAAACTTGGTTAAATAGGTGATTATAGGGTTTTTTTTTTAATAATTTTTAATGACTTTTCAAAGGGGTGTTGAAATGCCACATTGTTGAGTTTCATAGCATCTATCTATAAGAGAACCGGTGTCAGTTTATAAAAATAGGATCAGTATTTTGCTTATTAATTTTTTTACCGATTTCCATCTTGGTAACACTGGTGGATTTTCTGCGATCTGACCCACAAGCAGATTTCATATGAAAACTTCTTACCAATTGACTTATATAAGCAATATCATTAATTGTGGCGATATTTGAAGCAATCTAGCATTACTCATTGATAAATTAAGTTTGTACGCATCGTTGTTAGAATTGTTAAAACCTCTGACAATAATGATGAAATACTAAAGGAGGAAAACTACAAAAATAATTAATTTTTTACACATATTTGTTCTGCGTGGGCGCAATAAGGAAGTTGACTCCTTTTTTTTCTTCTTTTTTATCAATGTTCACATGCAAACTTAAATACTAGTATTTTTTTTTTTAAAGTTATTTTTCATAATTAACCGCTTGGACACATAAGCTTGTTTTCACGATAATTTAACGTAGGTAGACATAGGAATGACGTATGGCCCGTACCTGAGTTATTAAATTAATTCTACAAGTTTGAATTTTATTAAGCCCACTAAAACGCTGGCTAGAGTATAATATCGTGAGGGAGAGCTCGTGACGTCACCCGGTCCCAGACTGTGTGAAATTTAAAGTAAAATATTTACAAAACCGTTTCACGCTTAATATGGGCCAAAAAATAAATTTAAAAAGTTGTAGTAGTTAGATATTAACTAGTACTAATCAATTCATTTACCGGAATTTCGAAAAAAGTTTATTTTAATGGTTATTTTTAAAATTTAAAAACACGAAACGTCATTTTTCAACGAAACTTGCAACAGTTCCTAACATAGCGGTCGGTGAAAAATGACAATTCGTGTTTTTAAATTTTAAAAATTACCATTAAAATGCACTTTTTTTTAAATGCCGGTAACTGAATTAATTAGTACTAGTTAATATCTAACTACTACAACTTTTTAAATTTATTTTTTTCATCCATATTAAGCGTGAAACGATTTTGTAAATATTTTACCTTATATTTCACACAATCTGGGACCGGGTGACATCACGAACTCTCCCACACGGTATTATTCTCTTGCCAGCGTTTTCGCGGGCTTTAATAAAATTAAAACTTGTAGAATTAGTTTGATTATGAAAACGAACTATAAAAAAAAAAAAATACTGGTATTTAAGTTTGCATGTCATCTACATGAACATATTTTTTATAAGTCAAAATATTTTTCACTCAACTTCCCTATTGGAGTGGTCCACTCTGGGCAAGTCGCTGATAACACCTAATGCCTAGCACAGCGCCCTTGAGGTTTTTACTAGCACCAGGCGCCGTTTTCTCAGGGCTGGCCCCGAGCATGGAATTGATTTCACCAGCATTTTCATTGTGATGGAAAAATGAATGTGCACTTGATTATTGTTTGGTCAGTGAGCGATACTATAGATAAAATTTGGATAAACTTGTCGTACTCCGGCTCATGTGTTAATATGGAATATTTCTTATTTAAATAGTTAGATTATTATTATGAAAAGTTAGTATTTATGTTGGGGGAGAAAATATGCATTTTGTTAAAATTATTTTACTTGTGCGATATTCGACACATGTTCAACACCATTTTTGGCCAAGTTAAGCGGAGAACGACAACTTTACCAAAATTTTAAATAAAAAGTATTATATTTTGAAGATTTTTGTGGCTCAATTACAAGTTTTTGCGGCGGGCCAAAGTTATTTAATTGCATATATTAAACATGGCCGTGTAAAACAGTAAAGCATTTTAAAAATAATACTAAAACATCTCATTAGGCCTCAGCCTGCCCGTTGCTTTGCTACTCCCCAGCAACATTAGGGGGGATACATTAATTACATGAGCAAAAAATGGGTAGGAGGGGTTCAAAAAAACTCACCCAATCTCATTTAAACCGAGGGGGGGTCAATAAAAATCTCACGTCAACTTTAAAAGAATATATATTATTATAGAGATAATTAAAAAAAAACAAAAAAATCTTTCACTTTTGAAGTGTCCCATTTTGCCCGCTGAAAAAATGCCTATTATGTAAAACATTTTTTTCGAGAGTAAGAAAAAATCTCTCAAGAGGGGGAGGGGGGGTCCCACCAAATCTCACTTATGGGGCCAACAGACCTAGCTATAAAAGCTCAAGCGTTATTTGGTTTGGTGTATTTCGGCATATCGGTTGCCATACATTGCCGATGGGAATGTATGACGAGCGATATGCTGAAGTAGGCCAAGCCAAATAACGCTTGAGCTTTTATAGCTAGGTCTGTTGGCCCCATTAATCTCACCAATTTCAAAGCAAATTCGAGTTCATTAACGTGAACAATTTCCAGCAGGAATATTTAACTTCACGCACTGACAACTGAAATTAGTATTTTTGTTAACAATTTTTTTGGTAGAGGAATTTTACCCAAGTGCGCTCTGCTAGTGCGATTAATGTATTTTAACTTTAGCGGTGGTGTTGGTTTTTCAAGAACGATGAAATAAAACATCATACTACATGCGTTAGTACTTTTTCTATTCTTTCCCGCCCGATGTGTTCAGCGTTGGTGAGGTGAACATTACTGTAAACTATTCCCTTTGTATTAATATGTTAAATTCCATTCTCCATTGTGACATTATATTTCCATAACCAGTACAAATCTGTATTTATCACGATTTTATAAGTCTGCTTATCATAATAAAAAATCTTTTAAATTAATATTATTTCGGTGTTTTTTTTAAATAAATATTCATTTCTATTATGTATAGACTAGGGCAGACCATAGGCAGACCCATAAATAAACCAATAACGGCAGACCCTTGAAAATGATGAAATCTGACTGCTTGTCAAGATCAACATTGAAATGCAATTCAAACATCACATTTCAAATATAGAGTTAAAATAATTTTATGGTAAAAAAAATTGTTTGAGGTAGGTACTTTGTCGCTCGTTTGAATTCTTGAAACATCACTTCCGATTTTGAAAATGGCAATCAAAATAATTTTGTGAGAAAATATTATACTATAGTTTAGGTACTTTATCGCTTGTCTGAATTCTTCACGTTATTGGTTTATTTATGTTCTTGACACATCAGTCCCAATCAGTTGCGGCTTGTGACTGTTGGATGTAATGGAGTGCTAATATTAAAAAATGGCATTATTTGATGTTTTTGTAGCCAAAAACTTTTTTTTTTTCGAAAATCTGTTTTTGTAAGAAGATTTTTATGAAATTTCAGTTTAAAAATTTTTTTTGTGTGTTTCTGAAAATCTTCATACAACAAAAAATATTACGAAAAAAAAAAAAATATTTTTTGGCTACGACATCAACAATACCATTTTTGTTAATATAAGCACTCTAGCTCACCAAAAGTCACGAGCCGCCACTGGTCCCAATTTTGAAAATGAACCTTGAATTGCAAAACAAATCCGAGCTCATTGAACCACGGTTACAATCACTCACAGACAGACAGACCCACAATCGAAATTAGTATGTTTGATGATGATGGTGTTGAATTTTTTCTTTTTTCACAACTCCACACAGGAGGTCTTGAGGAAAATAATTTCCCTCAGGCCCTATGTCATCTTTGAAGGTGCTGTGTGGAGGGTCTTTTTGAGGAGAGGAAAGAGTGAACATGAATTCACTCCTTCCTCTGAGACTGTTCGGAAGATTGCTACCATTAAAGGAGACTAGATTGTCATTTCGATCCCTTTTAGACGTGATCAGATATGATTGGGTCTTTGAAACATTAAATGCGACGAGATTATTCTTACCCCAATAGAAGACACTTTCGAGATAACCGTCCATTCTCTGCTTCAAAACAGTCCGAGCCGTTGGAATTTGTGCACCCTCTGGGGGCCTATCAAAGAAAAAGCTATCATGGACTGGACTGTCATCCGAGTAACAATGAATTGGTGCACATGTCAAAAGGTCATTGACTAACTAACTAACTAACCATCACGCCGTTTCTCCGCAGGGGTAGGCAGAGAGGACGGACCGCCAAACAACTCGGTCTTGGCACACGCTCCTTGCCTCATTCACATTCATACATCTTCTCATACATACTCTTCTATTATTCTGACTCTTGACATGGCCTGACTCAAGTATCTGATTTACTTGATCGTGCCACGTCTTCCTTGGGCGTCCTCGGCTTCTTCTACCGTTCACATTCGCGTCATAAATTCTCTTTACACTCCTTTCTTCATTCATTCGCTCAACATGCCCAAACCATCTAAGCGTCCCTTTCTTAATCTTACTTACTACGCTCACATCAGCCTTGCATTCTTTTCGGATCTCCACATTCCTCACACGATCATACATGGTTTTACCACACATACGCCTCAGGGATCTCATTTCTACAGCATTCAGTCTACTTTCATCCTTTCTCTGCCATTTCCACGCTTCACTTCCATACATCAGGGTAGGTACCAGTACTCCATTGTGGACTGCTAGCTTCGCTTCTGTGGACAACTTTTTGTTGGCTCCAACGGCGTTCAATCCTCCATTAATGGAGTTACCTGCATTCACCCTTCTTTCGATATCCCTATCAGCCTTCCCATCTCTCGTAAACATACTTCCCAAATATACAAACTCATCCACCTGCTCCAAGTATTCATCATTCACAACTATATTGCACACCGTTTTCTGACTCTCTTTTTCAAACACCATGACTTTAGACTTACTTACATTCATCATTAATTCATTCTTCATACATACTTCGTTCATGCTAGACACGAGAGACTGCAGATCTTCTATACTGTTGGCAATCAGCACCGCATCATCAGCATACAACAGGCAACATACTATCAGATTATGCAAAAGGTCATTGATGTGCAACAAAAACAAAGTCGGTGACAAAACCGATCCCTGTGGGACGCCAGCATTTATTGAATGCGAGGAAGAGGTGAAACCGCCAGCAAGCGTCTGAATCGACCTCTCCCTCAGAAAGTCGGCAATCCACCTACACAAGGTTGCGGGTTCTTCATGATCTTATGGAAAAAATAACACAAGGTAAAAGATTTTTTTTTACAGTTCTTTGCTACAAAGTTTGCAAACTAAAATTAGTTGCGTTTGCCTAAAAATTGCAATTCAAGAGTTTTGTTGGTACAACAGTCTTTCTGATTTAATTTAACGACTGTGTAGAAACGGGCGGTCCGTTTGATAGATTCTCCCTTCTTAACAAACGGATTGCAATCTTTAGAGCACAGGCATCGGGTGGGAATGCTATCCTTGTTCTACTGGTATTTCAATGGAAGATGCTCCGAGGAACTAGCGTCATTGATCCCCTCGGCACCAATGCATAGTCGCGAAACACGCCAAACGCTCACCCAACATATGCACACGGTTGACATTTGTCACATGAGAACGGGTCGTTTTTACGACTCGTTCTTGAGTTCAACAGCTCGGCTGTGGAACGATTTGCCGGCCTGTGTTTCCTCCTTCCTACAACATGGGTCTCTTCAATACCCATTTTCACTCCTTCCTCTCCTCAAAGAGCAACACGTCTCCTCCACGCAACATCTTCAAAGGCCCCGAGGGAAATTATTTTCCTCAGGTCCTCGTGTATGGAGTTAATATAAAAAAAGAAGAAAAAAAAATTTGGGGAAGTGAAACAGTGAAGAAAAATATCTTTAAAAGGAGTCATAAAGAAACAAGTTTGGGAAAGTCTGGTTCAACACAATATGTATTACATTATATTTCCAGTTTTTTGAAGATAGAACAACATTACTTTGCTAAGAATTAAATTATATTTTATATCCAGTGTTTTACAGAAATGTTTTCATAATAAAGTTTTCATCTAATCCACTAGTGGTGGTGTTTGGCGGCTTCCTCCTTCCTCTTGGCTTCCTCAAACTGGCGCACGTTTCCAGGGGAGTTGGCTGAAATACAATTAAATAATCGTCATTTATTTATTTTAGTTGCTAAAATCCTTTAGGGGCTTTTGGGATATGTGACTTAGGGGGTTTCTCACCATCTTCCCAATAGCTTATCTACACTAATAACTAATATTTTCGATTTACGATTTATTTATTTATTAAGTTGGAGTTTATAATTCGGTACTCGAACCTATGAATAGTGCCTATATATTGGATATGTTGGCCGAGTTTTCTAACCACTACGAGTATTTTATTTTTAATAATATTCGTTATTAGGGTAGACAAGCTATTGGGAGGATGGTGAGAAACCCCCTAATAAATAAATAACAGTCGAATAATAATAATTAGTCGAAGATAATATTGTTAATTAAATGACGTTTAAACAAATGGTGGCAGTAGCCTAATTGGAAGAGAGGTTCTGGGTTTGAGTCCCAGTTGTGCGTAATCTTTTATTTTTTTGTGTCTTGTTCTTTTTCATATTTTTGTTTAGATTATTAGTGTTATCTTCTTCTTCAATGATATATTACATTGATGGAAATAACCTTCAAAAGTTTTAAAAAGAGAGTTGTTCTAATTAAAAATTATAAATAACAATAAAACTGTTTCTTTTGTATTCATTGATCCACTGGAGCGTTTTTGGCCACATTTTAGCCAATTTGCAAACAGATTCGTTCGCTGGCCAATTTGAAGAGATATTTTAAAACATTTATTGGAATTATTTCAAAAGTTCCCGCGCATAGTAAACTTCGATTAATCACAAAGATATTATTTTCATCTTCTCGCATCTTAAAATTATTACAACGTTTTATGCATGTAAGGAGATTTACACACAAAACTCATGAAACCGAACATCGATGTTGTTAAATAAAGGGCACTGTTTGTTATGTTCAGTCACATGTTATCCAATCCTTTCCTTTTATAATATTAAAAATAGAAGAACGCTTTGGTCACAAGACGTTGTTCGATGAGTTCACAAATTTGAAAAGAAAAAATTCAGTCTCGTAAAAGAAAGAAAAATTGTTAAGATGATAAAACAGGAATTTACAGATTAAAGAAAATGGTTACTGTGGTAAAACAGGAATCTGTGCATAATATTGTTCTATTCTTACATAAAGAAAATGGTTACCATGGTAAAACAGGAATCTAATCATATTGATAAATAAATGTAGCCACTGAGATATTAGTTGCTGGTATCATTGAGCAAAAATTTATTCAGACCTCAAATTAAACAGATGTGAAAGAAAGGAGCCAAAATGGACAAAAAAAAGGATACCTAACAAATTTAAAGTCGTTCATCGAGTGTTAGGCCCTTTGCCCAACAAGGCTACGCAAGTAAGACAACATACATCTGTATGGAGGTTCATACACAGGCACACGTTGTTGACATTTTGGCGCTCCGCTGACGAGGCAACTGAAACCAAACTAAAACCGGCTGGTTTCTATGTCTTGACTGGTCAAAAAGCTTGTTCTTCATCTATGGTTAAACATGCTTTTTGACCAATCAAGACATAGAAACAAGCCGGTTTTAGTTTGGTTTCAGTTGCATCGTCAGCGGAGCGCCTTCGTCAACTCGTCGGCAACACCAGTCTCCGGACCATCATAGGGCAGGTTGTCACAATTCACATCGTCGAGGCTTTAAATATGGCGTCACTTGTGTCAGACATTTTGCCACAATATTGGTGCTCAATGCTGGTAACGATGATGGGTGGCGACACGGGTCTCTTGATTTCAGTAGTGATGTGTACGGACAGTATGTGACGAGTTGTTTGCAGCGTGAGTACACAATACGTTGCCTTTTGGACAAAGGGCCTTAGGTATAAAGAAAAGTCCAATGACTTAACCTCTCATTTGTCGTAAGCCCGCCGGCGGGCGGGTGACAGCTGTCAGATTAAAAAATGAAATGCGATTTTAACCCTTATGTATAAAGAAAGGACATCCTTATGTACAAGGACAAGGTCAGAATCGCTTGCGCCAATATCATTTCAGACTTTGCTTTTTATTAGAGCACTCTAGCTTCTCAGAATGCTCTGATATTAATTTTCTGTGAAATACGGCCTTGAAATCTTAACTGTCATCCGACATTCAAGAGGTTAATCACATTGTGAGGAAGTATCCAACAGATAATCCAAGGTAAGATAAATGGAGGACAGGGAAACATGGATTTATATTTCACGGATACACGGAGAAAAAAAAATCTATATTGAAAGGTGGGTCCCATCACTGGAATTGGAGAGAGCACCCAGAATGAGACAATCCAAAGTAATCATAAACGGGCGAGACCCTAGACGAGCCAAACAACTACTCAATATGGACAGAAACTCACAGAACTGGGAGAACTACTAATGTACACTGCCACTTGGAGAGTGGAAAATAGATGCAGAAAATAGGAAGAGGATGAAGACTCCAATTCACCTATGATGCTAATGGCCCTCCCTGATGGGAACAAGGCTCAGATTCCTGGGAAGACAAATTGTTGAACCAGGAGACACATCCAAAGACAATACTGGTGTACTTTATTAAAGGGACCGGGTGACTGGTAAAGGTATGAGGTGATATGGGAGATAGCACAATGGGCCATGGCCTGAGTGCTCGTGGGAACTATAGGTAAACTGTCTCCATTTATTTTGTTTAGATTATGGACACTCAACTCTATTTGACGCGTCTGAGTGATGAAATAATATAGTACTGCCCACTTACATAGATTGTGGATGAAGACGAAGGCGGGGGTTGCTACAGCCATTGCGATCAGGTAGTACTTGTAGATCCAGTTTCCTTGGATGTGGAACTTGTAGGGAAATTGGGCAATCTTAGCTGAAAGGGTGTAGGGGTACTTCATGGGCCGACCAGCAGGAGCAGAAGACGACATGACTGCGGTAATCTAAAATTTACATGACAGATTAGTTTTTTGGCATGTTACATAATTCACAGGAAAAACATATTACACAAAAATTTTATGAAATAACGATCAAACGTAGATTTTTCGTAAATATAATAGCTTACTGAGGCTAATTTATCAAAAAAATCACATATAAAAACGAACCGAATATACCTTTTTAGATTCTAAGATTGAAAGACGAAATTCCAAATTGTTCCAAATGGTAAGATTTTCCGAAGTATTGACTGACAATGTGATAATCTTCTGGTGAGGGAAAATGACTCTTATGTAAATGAACATAGGACAGGTCAGAAAACCATAGATATGCTCTGCTAACTAACCATTAATAGACAAAAAAACGTTTTTTTTTTATCAACGTATTAAGATTATTTTATTATTTATTATGTAAAAGCTGAATTTCACCATTATTCCAGATAATAATCAAACATCCAATATATTGAAAAAAAAATAAAAACTCTAAGTAACATTCTGGCCGGCGTAGTCCAGCGGTAGGGCGTTGGACTTCCATTCCGAAGGTCGCGGGTTCGCGGCGTGCGCAAATAAATTTGTGTTATTTCACAATTCATTATTTAAAATAATATATAGTATATTTGCGGCACGTTCTAGAGTGGAAAATACTCTTAGTATCGCCCTGGTGTAAGACCACCATTCAGAATTGAAAAATTGCTTGAAATGGCTTTAGCCGTGTTTAGTGACTAAATCTGAATAGCCAGGTACTTCCCCATCTTCCTCTTCCTCGTCTCCTTCCATTCCCCACTTACCTTCAGCCTCACAACATACCCCAATTGGGGATGCCATAATCTCACTGGCTCCAGAAGGGAGCAGTTTGGACTCTTGTGAGATATTCACTGTAAAAAAAAAATTATATTTCGTCTTCCGAATTCGATTCCGAATTCCGAACATATGCAAAGAAATTAAATTCACAATTTAAAACTTACACTCCGAAAAAATCTTTTTCTGGATCAACAAACTTCAAAACGATAACTTAACAATAGATTTTCCATCCAGCATTACCTCGAAATAATTCGAATTTCAATTCAATTGGTTAACGGTTTTATCAGGTGAGGTGTGTTCAGGTCTTGGCGGCGGATACGCCTGCCCACCAGCTATATAGTGGGTTGGACTGGGAGAGGCCGGATTGGGGAGACCATTTAACCTCTCCAGCTGGTCTCTCTCGACACACTTACACCGCAGTGGGAGGGATGGATTCATACGTTCGTCACTTCTGGACACCCTGACTTCTAGATTCTTCCCCATCCCTAATACCTCTTTCCTTCCCAGAACTTCGTCTCCGTTTCTTTCAAAAGACCTCCACACAGAAACAAAAATAATTTCCCTCAGTATCTATTATTTATAATATATATTATATATAATAGATCCTGAGGGAAATTATTTTTCTCAAGGGCCGGGCGTCGTGTATGGGGTTAATGTAAAAAAATCTAATCCATATATCGGGACCCAGATGAAAAAAAAAATCCTTTTGTATTCTGGAATCGAAAGTTTCGATTATCATATTATTTCGAGTATTTTTGCAACACTACGAATGAATCACCATCTCACGATCTCACTACTTGGAGGAGAATCTATGGTGAAGAGAAATTACAACATCTATGATTGCGTGAAATTATTATTCTATTCAACTGTCATGTTAGTGGGCATTTGTGAAATGACGTATTCTTTGTGATTACATTGATAAAAACATTTATTTATTTGAACCACTGTTTACAATTATTATGATAAAGGATGGCGTCCTTAAAAGTAGCTGTTCGGGTGCGCCCATTCAACCAAAGGTAGTAATAATTGGGCAATATATTAATACAAAATCAGGACAACAATCGTTAATTTGATCTATAATTTTTACCTTTTTATTTTTACTCTCGCAAAAAAAAAGATAATGATGAAAAGGTATATTTCTGTACTGTATTTTGAAAATAAATGATTCTCTATTAAAGTCAACTCATTTTTACTAAGTATTCTTCATTTTTGTATGATTTTATGGTCATAAAATGTCAGTCTTATTTTTTATTCTCCAAGCGTATTGTGTAGCTCACGTTACGGCTGATTAGTGTTTATATTTGAGTTGTGTCGACATAATTACGGTAAATAATTCTTAATGAACTATATTATTCATCGTAAAAGTCAGTAGTATAATTAATTAAATGATTGGCAGACCTGTAGTTGTTATTTTTGATAAAAATATAGATAATATAATATATATTTGTTGATGTCATCTTTGTTAATATATTTAACAAGGTGTCTTGAAATAACTGTAATGCCTTAAAACTGATATTTCAATGGTTTATTTTTATGTTTGTACCTTTATAAAATATATAATTATTTTATGTTTTGAATGGGACCGAATCCACAATGACTGCATTATGTTTCACTACTTTTAGTAAATATTCTATTAACCCCGCACTTTTATAAGGCACAGATTTTGGAAATTACTCTACATTTCAACTTAATTACTCCCAAAAACAACTAATTACATTTGGATAGATGCATTAAATTTCTATTTTTATTCAAAGTTCAAAATTTCCCGTATAAAATGATTCCTTTGCCGCCACTTTTATACTTTTTTGTATGGGTTGACATTATTTGCGTGAGTTTTGTTTCAAACCAAATACGCATGAATTACTTAGATTACCTAGACTGAAAGCTGTAGAAATGAGATCCCTGAGGTGTATGTGTGGTAAAACCACGTATGATCATGTGAGAAATGTGGAGATCCTAAAAGAATTCAAGGCTGATGTGAGCGTAATAAGTAAGATTATGAAAGGGACGCTTTGATGGTTTGGGCATGTAGAGCGAATGAATGAAGAAAGGAGTGCAAAGAGAATTTATGACGCGAATGTGATTAGTAGAAGAAGTCGAGGACGCCCAAGGAAGAAATGGCACTATCAAGTGAATCAGATACTTGAGTCGGGCCACGTCGATTGTCAGAATAATAGAAGAATATGTATGAATGTGAATGAAGCAAGGAGTGTGTGCCAAGACCGAGTTGTTTGGCGGTCCGTGCTC
This sequence comes from Limnephilus auricula, assembly GCA_951813805.1. Lineage (NCBI taxonomy): Eukaryota > Metazoa > Arthropoda > Insecta > Trichoptera > Limnephilidae > Limnephilus > Limnephilus auricula. The sequence continues at coordinate 32,082,690 of OX638404.1, forward strand.
TCTGCCTACTCCTACGGAGAAATGGCGTGATGGTTAGTTAGTGAAGAACCTGATAACCTATTATTTGCATAGAAATAGTTAAAACAAAGTGTAATTTCCGTAATCTGTGCCTAAAAGTCCGGCGCTTAGGCTGGAATCAGACGGTTCACTCGAGTGAAGCTTTAGTCTATGGTTGCTCGAGCAAATATTCCCAACTTCGTTTCACTTTTGTTTCATTTCATGTTCAGACGTGTCATTCCGAGTAAAATAGGCCGAATGAAATACAGAAATGAACGATTAGTGAACCGTCTGATTCCAGCCTTAGGGGAATAATTACCCTATTTTCATTTGGGGTGAAGGAAAATACTGCATTCAAAATTTCAATTACGTAAAATGAAAATTTGTTTTCATCGTAAGGGATGACGACCATTAACAATAATTATTTTCCATCGCCTCGAATGCAAATAGTTACAAGTAAAATTAAGATGAATCAAAAGGTTTTTTTCCAAAAAAATATTCTAATTCACCTTAATTTTACTTGTAAAGGTTAACTATTTGCATTCAAGGCGACGGAAAATAATTATTGTTAATGGTTGTCATCCCTTACGATTTTAAACTTGTGTCCAGCGATCCCAAAAGTTTACCGATGGAACCATTAAAAAGCAAATGATTGAAAAAATGGGTCTTTAACTATAGTTTTAAGTTATTTTGCCACTGTGTGTATGTAGTGTCCCTAAGCTAAGATTTTACTAACTTTATTGAATAAAATTAGCCAATTTTAGTTTATTATTTTTCACATTCTATTTCCTTTGCAGAGAGTTGGCCATGAATGCAAAACTAATAGTGGAGATGGATGGGAAGAAAACCAGACTACACACATTAAAGGTAAATAATGATAATAAGCACAATATAATTCTTGAAAAACTCTCATCATTTTCCGTTTATCTATCCAGCTGTAAGTATTTTTGTCTTTCGTCCACACTATTGATTCCCAAACTTATTTGGAAAAAATATTTACTACTCCGCCACACTTTTGCTGAAGCTCTTATATAGCCCGAGCCTGGCAGGTACGAGAACTGCAGGTAAAATCGAGCACACGCTGGAAGTTTCTCGATATTGCGGCGCGGCGCTGTGAATTACTGTCGAAGATTCCAGACCTTTCGAGAAGGTGGTCAAAGTAATTCGGTGCAGCGAGGCAGGTAGGTGCAGCGGCGCCGGGCAGTGCCAATTAGTGCGACGTAGGTATAGATAGGTCCTGCTATGCAAGTATGTAGCGAAAGCAGTGCGAAGGTACTAGATACTAGATAGTTCATTAGATGCATAATTACCAAAAAGTAATTACTGAAAGAATAAATTATTGAAATTACCAGTATAATACATTTAAAATAACAGCTATTTCATTCAAATTAATGTACGGATAACATACCATCTTGAAAGTTGATGGTGTGGCGGAATAGTAACTAAATTATTTTTTTATTTATTGTATAGAAAATTGGCATACAATGGTAATTTGTACCCGCTAAGCTACTGCAAGTAGCTTGTTAACAGGAGATTAGTTCCACAGAAAATAATAATAAAACAATAAATGAAATAATCATAAACGCATTAGCGTAGTAAATATATACATACATAAATTACATACCTACAAACATAGTGTTATACTTTATAGTTGAAAATAATATAGAAACAGTGTTGTTATGGGGAAAAACAGTGTAAAATAGGAAAATAATTATTTAAATATCAGTAGAGAATTAAGAATGCAATACAATATTAAGTACATGGTATGACCCCCTGTTTGTATTCCCCTCCATATAACTTGTACTACATAAACTATGACATAAAGTCTCCAAACTTGTCTCATAAATTGAAATAATAGAGTTATATACCTTATTTTCATAGCTAGCCCATAAAACCTAAATTCAATAATATTAAGATAAAAAACATAAATTTGGTGGTCTTTAAAAAATGTATATGTTTTTTATTGTAAATTATATCGAGCCACAAACTTAATGCTTTTTACAAATCAATAATATTATATTTTCTTTTTTCACTCTTGTGCAAATTACGATTTTCTGTCTTTCTGTGAAAGACAAACCTTTCCACAGTCCGCAGTATTAGTTAATAATGTAATTATCAATATCCTCAATGGATGCCCTAGTTGGAAGAGAAAGGATTTAGTAAGGTCAGGGAACCTAGCTCCTTACAGTTGGATCCATTATTCTATAGTATTCAAATATTTTATTTAAAATCTGTTAGTAATTCATTTTTATTTATTTATATTAATATACGCCTACATGGGCATTTACAAAATATGTGATATAAATAATAGTGGAACAGTAATTATGAGATAAATCATGCTAATTAAAGTATATAGAACACATGGACACAAACTTTCTAATTAAAGTGTGTTTATCGAAAGTGACCGATCTATAAGTATGTTTATATTTACATATAACTTAGATATAGCCTAAGAACTATATTATAATTGGACAGCGCCCTTGAGGTGATTTCTCACAAAAACGGCGCTCTACAAATTATCCAATTATTATTATTATGCAAAAGAAAAGTAGGTATTATACTAACATTTATTTATTAAGGTATGTTTGTAACTACTGAGAAACTATCTTCTAATCTACTACTTCTGAGAAAGCGTTTTCAACTGCACACAAGCGAGTATCTAAATGACTCAGTCCTGATATTGTTGTTGCAATTAAAAAGAATTTTATATTGAGTAGTTCTTGTTGATGTAATTAAGCTTGATAAGTCAGGGCTGTCTACAATACCATTAACAATTTTAAATATAAAAGTCAAATCGGAAATAAGTCTTCTATCTGAGAATTTTAATCATTTTAGTTCTTTCATCAAGTGTTTGTAATTTATTGTTTCTATAGGTAGACCGAGTTTATAATATTGTAGATAAATGAATTTGAGATTTGATCGAAAAAGGCATGGTTATCTCGGGCAGCAGCAACATAAAGTTAACACGACGTGAAAGGCGATGGCCACCGAGAGTGTGCGATTTAACGCCTTTATACTTCTTCCTTTGGGGCTATCTTAAATCGCAGGTCTCTGCGAATAAACCGCAAACAATTGACGCCCTCAAAATCAACATAACAAACACCATCCAGCAAATTCAGCCAAATTTTTGAGGCAAAATTATTGAAAATTGGACCGCCCGAATATGTGCCACCAAGCAAAGCCGCGGCTTATATTTGAACAATGTTATATTCCACACTTATTGCCATAAAATTTATTTTCAAATAATAAAAAAATTGAGTGGATATCTCACACACAACTTGTTTTATTTGCATTTTAAAATCAAGCGTCCTTAATTAAAGACCCTATATATCTTAGCTGAATTTTTTCAATGGAATCGGAGTGAGTTTTAAAGTGAGGGGACCAAATAGGAGAGTTATATTAGACTTGACTTCTAACAAGAGTAGAAAATAAGATTTTTAATGTTGAAATATTTTGATAGTCTCTGCCATAACATAGAATGAATCCAAGCGCATTTAATCCTTTATTAGTAACTGTATAAAAATGTGTGAAAGAAAATGTTGTTTATTTCAGAATTCTTCCGGTTACGACCAATCAGGTGCGGGGGATTCGGTGCGAGACCGCTACAAGGATTTCACCTTTGATCACTCCTATTGGTCCTTCGATGGACAGGACAAACACTTCACCGACCAAGAGCAGGTTTAAAAGAACATTTCATCATTTTTATATTTGGGAGGCGGGTATATCCAACACCTCTGCCTTAGGTCACCTCATGTGGTTAGTGACATATGGTCACATTGTAGGGGTGTCCGGGTTCAATGAGTGAGGTGTGTTCTGGTCTTATCCATTAGCTGATTGTCGGACTGGATTGGGAGAGGCCGATTTGACCCTTTGAGTGCTCCAGCCGGTCTCTCTCAGCCCATCGTCTTGCATTGCAGCTGGAGGGATGGATTAGACCCCCTGACTTCTGGACACACTGACCCCGAGATTCATACCTACTCCTTATACCCTTTTCCTTCCAGTGGGCCTCCTTTGGAAAATAATTTAAATTAACTTGGAGTTTTCTAATTGTTTATTTTGTCACTTATTTGTCTTTCCCAGAATGAGTTTTGAATGTACATTACTCAGATTTATAATTCACCACAAGTTACCCGCTAATCCGGTTATTAATTGTTTCAGGTGTTTTCGGATTTAGGAGTGGATGTGATAGACAGTGCATTTGAGGGATACAATGCGTGTGTCTTTGCGTACGGCCAGACTGGCAGCGGGAAAACATTCACCATGATGGGGTCACCTGTGAGACATAATTCTTTACTTTTACTTTATTTGGCGTAATACTGCACAAGCATTCCAACTGCCCTAAGCCATTCAAACTATAGTATCCCCGATTAGGGAAATGTCAATGGTGGATGTTTGGCATAAGTGCCTAGCTATTCAAATCTGACCAATAGCCATTTTGGTAAAATTTCCGTACTTCTTTTCTTATTACTCACAAATTATTTAAATAACACTTCATTTCTATTTAATTACTACAAAGAACAACTATTTACATCAGGGGAGATGGAAAAACAAGCACAAAAAAGTTTATAAGTGCTTAGTTTAGGTTATTAAAATAATTTGTATGTATCATTGAAAAAGAAGATAACAATAATAATCTAATTTTTTAAAATATGAAAATGAACAAGACACAGAAAAATAATAAAATATAATGGTCGAAACTGGGACTCGAACCCAGAACCTTACGTCTTACCGGGACATACACCTCTACCAATTGGGCCACTGCGATCTATTATGAGACTGTCGTAATTGTCAACTTCATATTTCAAATTTCAGAATTAACAATATTATCTTCGACTAATGTTTTTTTTTTCCATTCTCAGCTACCTTTATTATTGGAAACAAGTATTCAAAGGATGTATTTGTTACCTAGATAGTGTCTCGGATAAATATATCCGATTTTATTTTTATGGAACACCTATTGACTTTTTATAAAGTCTAAATGAATATTCATTTTTTTTATAAGAAAAACTCTCTTTTTAACTTTTGAAGGTTATACCCATCAATGTAACATATCATTGAAGAAGAAGATAACAATAATAATCTATAATGGTATGTTACATTGATGGGAATAACCTTCAAAAGTTAAAAAGAGAGTTTTTCTTATAAAAAAAATGAATAATTTATATGTATTTAGAATTAGAATAGAACCTTTTGGCAAACTTTATTTCATACTAAGAAGATCAAACATGGTGGCAAAACATGTCAAACAAACAAAAAAACTTGAATGCATCTTTTACCATCTCCCCCACGTAAATAGTTGTTTCTTGTAGTAATCAAGTTGAAACAAAGTGTTTTTTAAATAATTTATGTGTATTAAGATGTAAGAACGATAGACACCCTCAAAATGTGGTGCTGGAGAAAAAATGCACAATAGGCTTTCAACTGTCTGCCTACAATGTATCTTAAGATACTTTGGACACATTGCTCGCCAAACTGAGGACTCTAACTTGGAGAAACTCATAGTCACTGGAAAAGCGGAGGGCAGAAGGTCACCAATGCGCTGGAGTGACCAAGTATCACTGGCGCCCGGTACATCTATGTCCACAGCTCTCCACGCAGCACAGAACCACGAGGAGTGGAGGAGCCTTGTCCACCATTAAAATTGTAGTAGGGGTCACGACCTCAGCAATGAGGAACCGACTTGAGAAGAAGAAGTAAGCGGAGTATGGATATTTTATCTCCTTCTGTTATTCCGACTCTTGACATGGCCCGGATCTAGTATTTGATTCAATTAATTGTGTCATGTCTTCCTCCGGGTATTTCTGACTTCTTTTACCATTCACTTTTGCATTCAAATCACATTATATAACGTAAGTTTGCCGTTTTGCAGGAATGCCAAGGCCTGATCCCGCGCATCTGCCGCAGCCTGTTTTCGCGCGTGGCGGCCGGCAAAGAGAATGGCGCGTCATATCGCACGGAGGTGAGCTACCTGGAGATTTACAACGAGCGCGTCAAGGACCTGCTGGGGGGCGACGCGGGTCACTCCCTCAAGGTCCGCGAGCACCCACGCCTGGGGCCCTACGTGCAGGACCTCTCCAAACATCTCGTCTCCGATTATGATGATATTCAGGTAACCCTTTTTTATTTCATAATTTTTTTACAAAAAATTAAGAATATCATTGCCATGGTCCACATTTGTAACATGAGAACAAAAAGCAATATGTATTACTGCCAAAACTATAAAAAATTATCTGATTTTAGATAAATTTTTATGATCTTTTAGCCTTAGAACAACAAGGTTCTATCTAATTCAGCAATCTTATGCGATATTGAACCCTCCATTAGGACTCTCCATTCTCTGTTCAGCTTATCCTTTAGGCTACATTCAAATGTATACAGATAAAACATCATTGAATATAAACACCGGCCCGCGGTACCGAGTAGTACTTACATTTATTTGTGTTTGAATTTTTATATCCCATTGTTTGATCTATTTGCCGATATGCATTTTTATATACTTAAATGCGTTATTATATTAAACATTTGAATAAAATACTTATTAATCAAATCTCGCCACAAAGTGAATTTGCGAAGATTGAAGAAGTAAAATACTTATGTTTATTTCTCCGAAATGATATTGTCAAATAAAATTCCTAATTTCACAATTGCTAAATTGTTGCGTGATCAGTCTAAAACGAAAAGTGACGCGCGGTTCCTCTGGTATTGCACTATTCTCTTCAAGACCTACGTTCACTCCTTCCTCTCCTCAAAAAGACCCTCCTCACAGCATCTTCAAAGATGACATAGGCCCTGAGGGAAATTATTTTCCTCAGAGTCTCCTGTGTGGAGTTAATGTAAAAAAAAATAATAATTGCGCCTGCATGCCAAATAAGACCGTTTGTAACGAGGCTGCAAATTTGAAATGAGCTGAAGGAGACAACCTGACTCAGTGGCTTTAAATCCTTACCGAAGATAAACAAATAAATATAATTAACATATTTCTAGAGATGTTGCTAGAGATATGAATGGGGAATATTTACAAATGATTCTATATTATGCTTGTACGCAATACAGCGAGGACTCAAACCTTGAAATGATGCATGAGAGGCAAGCACGATGAAATGACTTTAGATGCTTCCCGCCGCCAGGAGGTCAAGAACAACCTGCCAGAGTACAAAATTTGGTTGAATACTGCACATACCCCACCCCCTTCTTCGGTCCCTTCACCAACGTGACTTTACTCCACCCATAGCTCCGTAGCTCATGGAAGTGGGTTATCTTGTTGTGTGCCCGCGTTTGGAGATTTTAACCATTCTAAGGAAGAATTTTCAGGAAATTTCAGTTTTGCTGTGCGCCGCACATATTCCCTGAAAAATTTCGTACAAAAAATAAATTTTCGATAAAAAAAAAAATATTTTTCGGCTACAACGACATCAATAAATCCATTTTTGTTAAAATTAGCACTCTAGCTCACCAAAAGTCACGAGCTGCCACTGATCAACACTAAATCTTTTTGACTACTAAATTTTGAAATGTCTGACTGGTCAACGGGATGATCAACACTAAATCTTTTTTTATTTCACAATTTTATTCTGTTGTTTGTTTTTTCCCATGCATACAGTTTAATCCTTATTAATAATTAATTATCTGGTGTTGTAGGAATGTATGCACCGGGGCAACCTCCATCGCACCACGGCCTCCACCCAGATGAACGATGTGTCCAGCCGGTCCCACGCCATCTTCACAATCACCTTCGTCCAGGCAGTCTTCCTCCAACACAACAATATGCCCAGTGAAACTGTCTCTAAAGTTCACCTCGTTGATCTGGCCGGAAGGTAACTTTTCTTAAAAATCAGAAAAACGGTTCAGTTTCATCTAGGAATCGAACCTAGGACTTTTGTCGGGGCTTCGCTTTAACCACTAAGCAATTTCGAACCTATCAACTCGGTCATTTTAACTGTATCATACTTTTAACATTGTCTTAATTTTCCTAATCGCTAAATTAATTAATTTGTTCGCTTTTGGGAACAGCTCAAGTAGGTCTCATAGAAATCGTTGTATCTCCCTTACTGTCATGGTGAGGAATATTATCTAAATGGTGTTAGAAAGAGAAAACATCACACTTTACATTAGAATCTAGAAGTTAATCACAGACAAATTAAAATGTGCACTTCTATGAAATCAAAGTTCCGACTGCAATTTGAGAAAAAGTTATGAAACTTTGTGAATTTTTTATTAATTATTTTTTTATAAAATGACAAAAAAGGGGGGACAGTAACGTTATAATAAATACCTTTGTCAAATAAAATCTTTAAAATAGTGTGTTTTTCTTTTTTTTAATTATCAGTAATTTTAGTTGATATATTTAAAGCTCAATTGGATTCTCATTTGCAGAGAAGATAGGGGGGCCTAGTCTCTATCTTTCGGTTTCACAAACAAGCACGTTTGCCGTTTAACCTTTCTTGACGGTGCTGTGAACTAAGCTGTCACGGTTTGTATTTACTGAAATATCTTTGTAAATATACTAAACATAGAGTTAACATTTTAGGTATTCCTCCACAATACATTTATGTATTGGATTAAATAAATACAATACACTAATATTTACTGAGTGTACAGCATCGGAGCGCCAGAAAGTTTTTAGCACGGTCAGAGGAGGGTTAATACGGATTCGTGACGTAGCTAAACCCGCGTTACGGGCGCTGTGAGAGATATAGACTAGGCCCCATAGGATTGACTTATTGTGAAATTATACAGGGTGTCCGGGGGTAAAGTGCATTAACTCCGGGAGGTGATTCTACATGATAGTGTAAGTAAAAAGGATATATAACTTTTTCGGAATTCCAACTTTTAGGGGTACTTTTTTGGTAAAAAGATAAAATTAGTACGGCGTGTGCAGCCTGCACTCTTAGGTATTTTGCGCTGTTACGATACGCGCCAATCAAAACCAACTGCACCACAATAGCGCCCGGCTGACTCACGGCAAATTTATCGGGTTTGTTTGTACCTTACACTAAGGATTTTTAATAGGTACGTCTTTTTGTATGGGAAAAAAGTTGGAATTTCGAAAAGTTATCTATCTTTTTTACTCCCACCATCATGTAGAATGACCTCCCGAAGTTAATGCACTTTACCCCCGGACACCCTGTATTATTTATAAAGCTCTAAATCTGGTGTCAAAATATGGATTATTATTATCCTGTCATTCAATACTGAAACAATTTAAACTTCATAAAAATAGAAACTAATTCTCTTCATGATAGTCAAGTTTTCGAACCAATCAGTCTGAAGAAATGTGATCGATATGTACATCCCTTCTGACCCGTAGATGGTTCATTCCGTGCATGCCCAAGAGAAAGTCGGTAGGATGGAGCCATGGGTAGTAGCCACACTCACTCAGGTAGAGAAATCTCAGAAATTCTCAAAAAAACCAACTCATTCTGCATATTACTCATGATGCGCTATCTTGGGCTGATTCCTGACACTTGACTTGATACCGCTGCCCTAGTGCTTGTATGTTCAATAGACCATTTGAAAATTTTACAGGGGATGTTTGTTTTTGTTTTTTACAGGCAAATTCTAAATAATTCTCGACTTCAGTCATTTCGTTTTATAAATGTCTATTGAATACGGTATAAAACGAAATGACCAAAGTCGAGAATTATTTAGAATTTGCCTGTAAAAAAACAAAAACAAACGTCCCCTGTAAAATTTGCAAATGGTCTATTGAACATACAAGCACTAGGGCAGCGATACATGATTAAACCAAACAAATAATTTGTTTAATGGAATCTTATTAACCCATAATTTAACAGTTTTGTATGAAAATTATCTTACTCTCTATTCAAACAGATTTTGAAAAAACATTTATTGCTTGTTAGCTTAGATGTACATTGTATCTGTGCATTTGATAAGAGCATGTTGGGAATTTGCAAACAGATTTTCAGCTTTTCAATGCATAAGGCCTTAGTACACTGATTCCAAATTTAGCTTGGTATATTTGTCATGCACATTGTTTAAAAAAAAAACATTTTTTTACCCACCAAAATGACTTTATTAATTTTAACAGCAGATAAACAAATTTAAGTCTTAAAATTAAAACATAACAATATAATATTTATTTATTAAATATCTACTAAGTTAATTGATCGCACTTTTAGAATATCAAGCCCTAAAACTTGGAATAAACCCCCACATGAACTTAGATGGATGAAAGACTCAAAAAACAGAATTCGAAAAGCAAAATTCATATTTTCATAAAATTATTTCATATTTTCATAAAATCTAATTTATTAGAATAATATTTGTTGGAATAACTTTTGAAGGTTATACCCATCAATGTAATATATCATTGAAGAAAGAGATAATACTAATAATTCTAAATAAAAATATGAAAAAGAACACAACACAGAAAAATAAAAATGTAACGGTCGCAACTGGGACTCGAACCCTGGATATCCTGTCTTACTGGGACAAACGCCTTAACCAGCTCGGCCATTGGGACCTCTTATTTCGAAGTAATTTTTTTTTCAATTTCACATGGAAAATCAGAGAGAAAAATAGATCAGTACAAAAAGTTACGTAATCAATTATTGAAACCCCTATTTGTGGGTTAATTCCATATAAGATGATGACACGCAGTGCTCAATAAATTGGTCCCAGTGATTCTTCCACTTTACCCCACACCTCGCCTCATCTGAAGTGGAACACCTCATTTCTATATTTGAATATCTCATACATGAGTAACTCGTTCTGAAATCGTGTCCTACCCAACATTACTTACGAGTTTGTCTCACTGTATTCGAATTTTAACAAATTGAATTGAATTCCAGCGAGAGAGCAGACGCCACGGGAGCCACCGGTCAGCGCCTAGTGGAGGGGGCCCACATCAACAAGTCCCTGGTGACGCTGGGCTCCGTCATCTCCGCGTTGGCCGAGGCTTCGCAGCTGCAGCACAGCGGGGGCGCCGGTAGTGCGCACAAGTCCTCCAAGGGTGCCAAGTCTGTCTTCATCCCGTACCGGGACTCAGTGCTGACATGGTTGCTGAAGGACTCACTCGGGGGCAACTCTAAGACTATCATGATTGCCGCTGTAAGGATTTTAATATTTGGAATGACGATTGGCAAAATTTAAAGTTGTTTACTTACTTCAAAATATGTATTTAATTTAAGGTCTGAACAAAATAATAACTTTTCCAGATTTTGCTCAATACTACCAGTATCTAATATTGTCAACAGATGTCTCTGTGGTTTCATTTAAGAGAAAATGGAAAAACAATTTTATTTAATCAGTGAATTTAAATTAAAATACCTGACCTATGTTGACTGAACTATATTTACTTTAATTTCATTCATTCACACCTTGTTGCAATATTAACACAGATAAGATAATAAATGTTTATGTTTCTGTAGGTTTCACCGGCTGATTGTAACTACGGAGAGACCCTGTCCACGTTGAGGTACGCCAACCGAGCCAAGAACATCATCAACAAGCCCACGATCAATGAGGATCCAAATGTCAAACTCATCCGCGAGCTGCGTGAGGAGATTGATAAGCTGCGCTCCCAGATTGGTCTACATGTGGTAAGAGTTATAAGCTCTATCTATACAGTTACCTTCTCTACTTGCTGGCCTATTCTTTCAAAAAACCTACAATAGAATAAGCTTCGTTCTACATTACTACATATACTTCGCATCACAAAACCATTCAATAATCCTTTTACACTTGAACTATGTATATATTATCCTTACTACACATTTTAAAAATATATGTTGAATTGTTTTTCGCTGCTCCACCTTTTTTACACGAGCATTGCTCAAAAAAAAGGTGAATCACGATATTTAAAAAATGTATTAAAAATATATATATACAATGTATAACAACTGTATTTGTAAAAAAAAAAATTAAATTAAAAAAAATAAAAAAAAAAATATATATATATATATATGACGTAAATAAAATCTCATCTCGAATTTGTCTCTGCACCTGTCGTATCATTTTGAAAATCATCGACGTACTGTTTTTGTATAATATTGTGAATTGCTTTATTAACCTCTTGAATGTCGGATGACATTTGCCCACATGATGGCCGTGTACCATAGAAAATTAATTACAAAGAATTCCTAGGAGCTACAATTTTAAAATTAAAAGCAACGTCTGGAATGGTGTTGGCGCAAGCAATTCTGACCTTGTCCTTGTTTCTTTATACATAAGGGTTAAAATCGCATTAAACCTCTAAACTCTGGCTCTGGGCCAGCTGCACATGAGTGGTTAACTCACCAGCCCTAATAGAAAGGATTGCATTTCGTTTCCCTGAGCGCGGTACAACATCGTATATCTTGTTTTTACACATAAAATAAGCACAATTCTCTTTGTTCTGGTGTATCTGCAAATCTTACAAAGTAGGAGATAAGTACCTTTAAAATGTTTTAAACCAAAGTAACTTTAAAATGTACTGAAATGAAAACTATTATCTCTTTATTCTTTATTTCTTTTTGTTAATTTTTTACTTATACTATGTAATATTATAACTTTTAATATCTACTTGCTTCCTAATCTGCACCCACAATAAAAAAATTCAAATGGAACCTTAGAGCCCGTTCGCACTAGCGGCTAGCCGCCTAGGCGGATAGCCGCGGCTGCTAGCTGGCCGCACTTTTATTTTAATATGCAACCGCTCATTTCGTACGCACTAAACTGCCGAAAAATTCAAACAAAATTCAACCGCCAATCGAACCTCCTAGGCGGCCAGCCGCTAGTGCTTATGCGCTCTTAGTGTTTAAAATTATATTCACTATTAAATGTAAAATGAATTTGTATATATAACTGATTGTTTCCTAAATAAACTTAAATAAAATAAATACCTTAAGATTCATTGACCAGCGGCTGAGAATAAATGTTTGAAAATGCTTGCAACTGTACAGGGAGGTTCCGATGGGAAAGATCGATTATTTCCCATATCAAATTTTTCTTCTTCTTCCCCTTGTCCTATTCGGGTCGGGGACCCACTGCATCGACAAGGCTTCTCCTTACGTCCCTGTCTTGCGCCGATTGTTCGATTTTTTAAATTAAAAATTTAATATCGATTTATTTCATTCAAAACTTGCCATACCTACATTCAAGTAAGCAATAAAAATGCTCAAAACGCATGATGATAAATTATTAAATATCGTATACTTCTTGTAAGTATTTTTTGATTATAAGTATTTATGATTTTTCAATAATGTCTAAAAAAAATAAGTGTGTAAAAAATTCTGAAATATTTAAGTTTGTAAGGACCTTAAATAAATAGAAAAACTCAGGTATTTTCGTCACAAAACACATTCTCGGATTTATTTTTAAATGATTTTAATTTAATTCTGAAAATTGTGTTTACTAGAATATGTATTGATTTATTTTGTTGTATGATTATATGATTTGAAATTTGTACTAAATATACATAAAAATAATCTTGGTTTTTCAAAATTTAAAAAATGCGTTTACCGGATAAAATAACAATCTATCAATATCAATTTATGTTTTTTTTGTAAAAAAGAGTCAATACGTCCAGAATTTGATTTAAAAAGGACTAATTTCCGGTATTCTCTGGTAATACCCTCTTTAGAGGCGGCTCTCTGAATTTCTACCGATTTCTTACATGTTTACCTTAAACGTTTGAAGTTTTTAAGCTAAAAAAATACATGTTATTCTTTAAGATACTATCTATACATTACCCACGCCGAAACGGTAATTATTTAAAATTCCCTCAATGAAAATAAATCGCTAAGTATGCTCCGAAAATTATTATTTATACTTTTGTTTCTGTTGATTTACGTTATATGTATGAAAAAATTCACAATGTTTCTTTAAATGTTATTAAAGGGGGGGCAAAGGTTTTAAAACCTATTTTTTTCTGAATGTAAGTACAACATGTCGAGACTATTGTGTCAAAATTACAAGTAAATCAGAGCAAAACTAACTAAGATACACCGTTTCAAGCGACCGGCCCTTTTCGATTTTCGAGTATAAAAACTTTAAATCGATTTTCTCGCAAACAAATTTTTGAAGTTCGTGAACATCATATCTAAAAATCTACTCGACCAATCCTTTTGAAATTTTGTACACTATTTCTGCACATAAATCAACAGGTAGTCAGAGAGTTTTTTTTTTGAACATTATACCTTTTAAATGCATTTCGACTTTTTTGTTTCGGATGATCCGCTACTGACTTATGATTTTCAGCGAATAACAACTTTCTCTGGAGATTCGGTCTCTCTTGATATTTTTAACGTGTATATGAAATAAATAAACCAAAATTATTCATATCTCCAAAAAAAAACCATGTAAATATGCCTTTTTTTCGCCTTTAAAACCTTACTCCCCCCTTAACACAACCCCCACGAGATTTTTGCTCTTTTTTAAACGAGTCGGGTTTTATTAAACATTTTCACAATTTTCGCTTCAATTTTATCGTTTTTAATATTAAAACGCGCTCCTTTCAACATTTGTATTGTCGTATCTCTCCTTCTTCTTTTTGAGCGCGTAAGTGTGGCCTTAAAGAGGCCAGGGAGAAGGCTATTCAGTCAACAACCGAGGCTGTTGAATCCATGCCATCTTTCAGTGAACATTAATCTTTAAATTGATTCTTTTCCAGGACCAGATGCCCGATGAACCGGCGGCACAGGTGCTGGCCACGCTGCAGCGCAAGGAGGCACAGGAGAAGGTGCTGACTGAGAAGTGGACGGAGAAGTGGCGCGAGACACAGCAGATCCTGCAGGAGCAGAAGGCGCTGGGCCTGCGCAAGAGTGGGCTGGGTGTTGTGCTTGACTCTGACATGCCGCACCTCGTAGGCATCGATGACAATCTGTTGTCCACGGGCGTAACGCTGTACCATCTAAAGGTGAGTCCACTCAAAACTACTTGTTCAGTTATCCTAAAAGTTATGGCAGGGGGATTTCATGATAGAATTTGGCAATCACTCAAGATCTCGCGGGCTTTACGTGGTTTTTATTAAGGGTTGTTCAATTGAAATTCAGTACAACCCCGTTAATTCGAATTCTTCGGTACATCAAATTTCGAATATACGAATTCCCAGATAATTTGAAATTTTAAGAAGAAAAAAATCAAGTAGTAAATTCGTAAAAATCATAATTTTTTCCGTCGATTATTGACGAATATGGCCCTTGAAGTTCAGATATTCTAAGTAAATTCATAAAAATACAATATTTTTTCGCATGAATCGAAATTTTGCTTCCGATTACGCTCAGGTTGACCCTTTAAACTCAGATATTCGAAGCAAATTTATAAAAATATGACATTGCAGTGTAAATTGTTCCAGATTTACAAAATAATACTACAAATTAGGACAATTTATAACCACGTAAATCTGGTAAATAGCATGATATTCAGATTTATGACATTGTGTGATATAAATTTTTCAATTAGGAAATATTCATTTTATAATGGTGTTCATTTGAATTAATTGCAATTAACTTTTAGATTTGAATATAAAGCGTGGTGTTTTCTCTTTGTAACACCATTTAAATTATATTTCTAACCATGACGGTAAGGAAGATACAACAATTTCTATGAAACCTACACGAGTTGTTCTGAAAACTGAACAAATTAGCCTGAGGGGTTAAAATCGTAAAATGACATTGAAAATGTTACGTAATGTGCATTTTAAGAAGACTAATAAAAAATATGATATGATTCTCAACTCGCATGTGAAAACCAAAACAACAAGTTTTTGGTGTAAATTAAACAGAACCCTTTTTGTTGAATTTTATCTCCCTCTTTTAATTTGCTGATTGATGTTTGATTTGCTTGCAGGAGGGAGAGACCCTCATAGGCAGCGAGGAGTGCGACACGTTCCCGGACATAGTTCTGACCGGAGGCGGTGTCCTGCCGGAGCATTGCCGCATCAGCCTGCGAGACGGAGTGGCCACCATACTGCCAGATCCCAACGCCCAATGCTGGCTCAACACCGTGCTCATTGACAAACCGGCCAAGCTCAGTCAAGGTATACTGGTGTCCACCCAAACTGCTCTATCTGGCAGAGAAAGCAATACGGATTTCTTTGGACAGTTTCATCAGTGTAATGGGTGTGCGGTTCCTTGAAGGTCTCTGGAGACCTGGAATCGGTCGTAAATCGAGCTCCAAGTTATGACTTCTTTTGTTTTCCAAAACAATTGGGTTGATTGCACAGTAATAAATAATAATAAATATTAAGAAAACACTACAAACTGCATAAAAGACAAATAAATTATAATTAAATAACTTTAGTCCGCCTCGGCGCAGGACTTCCTAGTGAGGCTCAGAAATACAATATATTATATACTTAAATTCACCTTTATATTTTGTATGTACAATTATGTTATATAGTCGCTTAACCACTGGAGCGACCACGCGAAATAAATAAATTTGCCTAGATTGCTTCAGATTTCCGGATGATCATTTTTAAAATTTTTCGCCAACATTAAATAAAATCATATCTTCGAATTTTAACATAAAGACATAAAAACTTATTAAAATGCTATATAGCCAATGAATTAACCTCTATTATACCGTTTATCTCATATTTGTAGGATGTATAGAACAAATATTAAAAAATCGTAAAGTTTATACCCGCGCGTTTCCTGCGTGTTTGACACTTTGAATCTGCCGTCAGAGGTACTTATTCGAGTCAATATAGTATATTTTCGATTTCTGTATGTTCTCTGTGGTATACTTGATAATGAAAGGTAGATATCTTTGAAAAAAGGACTTAATTTTAACCGTAAACAGCTGATTATAAATTTTGCGGGAAAAAAATATTTAAAAAAAGTATTTTTAACATCGTTCTAAAATAATCTACAAAGTTCGAATTTGCAACATCTACGGCTATAATAGATAAAGCATTTCGATAGCTTCGTTTTAAGACCAAAATAACAAACGTGGAAGCTACAAATATTTTTTAAATCTTTTTTTGCCGAATCAAGAGATAATTGGCTTTTTAAAGCCGTAAAGCAATCTTAGACATTTAAAAAGGCGCATAAATAAGCCACAAATCGCTCCAGTGGTTAAATAAAAAATAAAAAAAAAATAAAAAATTTAAGGTTATACTCGGAATAAAACACTTGTGTTAAATTATTGGTATATTGGTTGATTACATATAAAAAGTTCAGATAAACTTACAATAAAGTGAAATGATTTTTGATGCTGGCATCATTGGAAATAAAATGCATGAGTTTTTGCAAGGAAAATGATGAAAATAGTTTCGAAATGATTTGACTCTTTTGCCTCTTGTGAAAGCATAGACAAAATTATATAAAGACAAATTTATTGTAAATATTAACACCGCAACACCGACGTTGAATTGAAAATAAAAGAGTCCATAGACGGAAATGCATTTAAATATAAAATGGCAATTAGAAAATGAAGTTAAATATTTCAAATAGGACGACACAACACTCAACAATAAGAACTTTCCAACGTTGCAACAAATCTGCAATGCAACTTAAACTAAACTATGTGGTCTAGCCATTCCATGATGCCATGAGCATCATCTTCTGTTGATTTTTTTTTTTGTAAGATAGATAAAACATCATTATGATTAGTCAATAGACAAGTAATAAAAACTTGATATTGGGTTCCCAACAGGATGCATCCTCTTGCTGGGGCGCACCAACATGTTCCGCTACAACGACCCCGCGGAGGCCGCAAAGCTGCGCAAGGAGGGCAGCACCTCCTGCATGAACCTGTCCCGCCTCTCTCTGCTCTCCTGGTCCACCACCGACCTTGCCGCCAGCTCCGAGAACCTGGCCAGCGTGGTGGGGTGAGTACCACATTCATTATATCCTGGTATCTTAATTCTACTTCTGAAATCAGTAAGCAGTATGTTCTTTATCTGTGTTCTTGTTCTATTTTATCTATTTATTCAAAAAATAATATATTACATACATAAAAACATAAGCTGCACATGTCACTAGGGCATTCCTGTATCGAGACTTTATTGACTTCTTAGATTTTTTTGGCTTCCCCAAAGGCTCTATTATGGGACCTCTCTTGTTTTTACTTTATAATATTGGCTCCAAGAAGAGATAAAAAATGCCAAGAAAAGAGAAGAAGAGACAAGCAGAAACAAACAGAGCCAAGAAGATGTAAGAAGTGGCAAAAAGAGACAAGAAGATGCAAGAAGAAGTAAAAAGTGGCAAGAAGTGGCAAAAAGTGGCAAGAAGTTATACGAAGGGCAAGAAAAAGGAAGACATAAAGAAGTAAAACAAACAATGCTCAATTAATTTTCCTTATTCCTTCCCATCCTAAAATATTTATTAGGTTTCTATCATAGACATTCTAATTCATAGACCAGTCAATCAGGGAAGGGGGAACAAATTAAGTTGTGCGGAGGTGGGAGGCGGTGCGAATGTCTCCCTTTCTGTGATTTGTCAACAAATGAATCTGACAGTATACAGGCAATTAGCATTAAAACATCACTATTCAGTCTTTAAAAAAAAATTCTGCTTACGAATTACTAGTCCTTTTTACAATGGCGCGCAAATTGCTGGCTGCGTAAACAACTTATTACAAACCCCAAATTGGGAAAACTAAAGTTAGGGCGTGTTTCCAAAATTGAATATTTTGGTCCACTATTAGACACTTTTACAGATGCGTTATAATTTACCCACCTCACTCAATTTTAGCTTCGCTATGCTAGGCGGTTTCATTTAAAAACGAACATTCAGATCCTCCGCAGAAAAATTTCACAATGGACTGCATACAAACCTTTGCCTTACTTTAGCGAACTTTACTTTTCTGCGCTGTTTCAAGGTGCGGTCAATGACTGTTGTCATAGTTGACTCAAAGCATTCTCGATCCCCCCTGGAGCAAAAGTATGGTCACATGGTATGCCTCCAGCTCGTCGAAATGATTACAAGATTTCCTGTTAAGGCAAGTCTATTTGGACGTCTATGGTTGCCATGTATCGTAATCTATATTATCGATATTGGCTCTATTATCACTAATTGTTCATATTTAATGTTTTGACTTCATATTATTCAATTTCTTGAAAATTAAAAAAAATTATTTAACTAACCTCAAAATACTTTTCCCATTGCAGAGACATAGAAGCCGACATGCGAGCAGATGAGCTGGAGGCGCAGCGTCTGGAGCTGATGAAGGAGCGCGAGGTGTTCCAGCAGGAGCAGCAGGAGAGGGAGCGGCGCTGGCACAAGGAGAAGGAGCAGTTGCAAGAGGCGCAAAAGAGACTTGACGAGGTAAGCAATCACCTCTTGTCTATGCTCTGCTCAAGCTAAGTAGGAACTTGACATTGTCTATGGATTTATTACAGAAAGTGTTCCTTCAACTTTTCATATCACCTCTCGTCTATGCTCTGCGCAAGCCAAGTAGAAACTTGACATTGTCTATACAGAAAGTGTTCCATCAATTTTTCTTATCAAGTTATGCTTAGTGAATAGGTCCTTTCAATCTTGACATGTTTTCTTGTTTTCATTCGGGACTTCCAATCTTGTTTTCATATGGGATCCTCCTCACCCCTTCCGTGAGAAATCATAAGTGCACTATTGTGTGCTCCAGGGCTGTTTTAAACCTTTTTTTAAAATTAACATTCCACAGAAGGCCCTGACATCTTTGGGGAAGTTCTGGAGGGTCTTTTTAAGGAAAGGAACGAGTCAACATTGGTCTTGAAGAGATCTATGTTGTAAGAGGGAGGAAACACAGAGGCCAGCAAATCATTCCATAGCCAAGCTGTTAAATTCAAGAACGAATCATAGAAAATACCCATTCTCATGTGACAATAAGGAAGTTGAGTCCGAAAGTTAAAAAAAAAATGTGCGTTTGGCCTGGGTCCTGACTGTACACCGGTGCTAAATGTATCAATGACGCTAGTTCCTCGGAGCATCTTCCATTGAAATACTAGCAGAACAAGAACAGCATTCCCACCCGACACTGATGGTCTAAAGATTGCAATTCCATTTGTAAAGATAGGACAATCTATCAAATGGATCGCCTGTTTCCGCTCAGAGTCAAGGTTTTTTAAAGTATTTTGAGGATCCAGACCAGAAATGGCTGCTAAATGCAACCATAGGGCGCACTTGCGATTTACACAGGGTTACCAATTTTGTACTATTAATATTGGGCTTGTTAGGTTGCCATGTATACCGGTCAATTAAACTCCAACCTCCTTCCCACTCTCAGAGCACATGTTCCAAGTCCTAACAAATCACAATACTAATACCGTTCTCACCGGGACAGGAGTGCTCCTGGCTGGGGGGGTACAATCGTATATCAGAGTATCTGCGGGCCTTGTACAGTATGCCTAGTTTTTGAGAGACTAACTTATCTCTGGCTTCGATGGAGCCCCCGTGCCATAGCTGGCATATTATGTTTTGTCCTGAATTATCCTTATTTTTATAATATCCAGGAAAGGCAGCAAATGGAAGAGGAATATGCCTCGCAATGCCGGCAGCTGTCTTCAGACTGGCGCGCCCTGGAGAGGGGCTGGGGGGCAAGCAGGAAGGCCCTCAAGGAGAGACAGAAGGAGCTCTGTGGAAGACAAAAGAGACTGGTCTCCCTCAAGGATAACCACCAGCAAATGGTAATACCCTTTCTATCAATACACTAATTTTAGCTGTATTGCCAGTTAATCCTTTTTGTTAGTGGAAATTTTAATTTATTTACTATGCTTTTTGTGTCAATCACCGATGCAATGTTTTTTGTAAATGTTTTTGTTTTTGACTGGCCCTGGCAAATACATATATCAATTGTAATGTCATTATTTATTGGGTAGAGCCTCCTTTAGTTTTCTTTCAAAGAAGTTGACTTTTATATAGTTTTGCAATCCATTTTTATCATTCATCCTATTGTGTTGTAATATTAATGTGTCTTGTGAATGTTTTTTAATCATTTTATCTATTGAACATCCTTATAACATAAATCATCACCAAAAACTTCAATTAAGATATGCTGTATTCTTATTACATAATTTAATATTTTGCATCCCATAATTTCATTCTCAAAGGCCCTTTGTAAATGGAGATACCTGCAAGCTACGTGACTGACGAAACTATAAGTAGCCTACCGATAACCACTCTTCAATGCTGCTTTCCCTACACGGCGCTACCCAAAATATACTGAACTTGGTCATTTTTTCACACGCAGCCGTGGAATTAATACAATGTCAAGTGACTTTAGCGATGAAGACAATAATATTGTTCTTCTTTATCCTTATAAGCATGAAAAACAATCTAAAAGAAGATTTTAGGTTCACCTATACAATTAAATAATTCGTAATTGTAGGGCATTAGTCACCAAATTGTCACATGTCAAATTGACATTTTTTTCTAACCACAATTCACACCTTCTCTGCAAAATCCTTTCTTAAGTATTCCGGCGCCGACTGTTTCAATAGACAGCTAAATTTAAATTTTAACCATCAGATACGGTAACAAGGATGTTAAATAGGACCACCCGCTGTTCCAGGTGTACTTTTGTTAAAGTAACAGTTATTAGTGTAACCAGTCTAAAAAGCAGAATTTTCTGCAAACCGCTTTATTTTTTGGTGCGGCCACACCGTAAATAAAATTTGAAAATCTTGTTTTGAAAAAATTTAATACACAACTGTCAAATTTTTCTTACCGTATTTTGTTTCACGTTATTCTGGGATCTAACAGCTTTGTTCCTATAAAAATATTTGTGTATTTAAAAATAAATAACGTTATATTATTACAATATATACCATATTTACTCTTACTTTTACTCTAGCAAGTGTTGAAACAGAAAGCCCCTGGTAAATTATGGTTATAAAAACATGGATATTTTCCCACTTCCAAAACAAATTTAACATTCAAATCATGTTCAGAAGCCATTTCTAGTAAAAGATGCAAATGCAACTCGCTTAGCGTGCTACCAGCACTATCAGTAGCTTGTAACTAACGTTTTGTACGAACAGTAGCGTTTTGTATGAACACTAACAAAATAGTATGGCGGGTACTCACGAGCGGCGCGTATGCTACGCGCACGAAACTCGAGTCGCTTGTAGGTGTCTCCATGTACAAATGGCTAAATACATTCCCACATTTGTCAGCGATCATATTTTGAATTCGCTACATTTATTTATAAATCATCCCTAGTTGTAATTATATCTAGTTTAGAGGTAACCCTCTCATTACAAAAATAACTCATTCTCAGCCCTTATTGACCTTTTTAATGACACTAAAATATTTATTACAATTTTTACAACTCATTTTAATACAATTTTTAACATCACTGTTTATTGGTGGTTTCACAATTGGGTTTCACTTTAAAACCAGCTCCTTCATCGGGGTTTAGTAGAATTTGAAATACCCACTAATTGGCCGTCATGATTCAAGTCCCGGCAGGCACAAATAAATTTTAATGATTAATTTGTGTTATTTCACAATTTCTTCATTTTAAATAATATGTAGTAGGTATATTTGCGGCACTTAGAGTGGAAGATACTCGAAACCTACTAAAAAAAATAACAGTCTTCACCAAAATTAATGAATTCTTTAAACGTGTTGACGACCGGTGTAGTCCAGAGACAAGGCTTTGGACTCCCATTCCGAAGGTCGCGGGTTCGAACCTGGCATGCGCAAATAAACTTTATTAGATTAATTTGTGTTATTTCACAATTAATTAATAAAAATAATATATACTATATTTGCGGCACGTTCCAGAGTGGAAGTTACTCTCGGTATCGCCCTGGTGTAAGACCACCATTCTGAATTGAAACATTGCTTGAAATGGCTTTAGCCGTGTTTAGTGAAAAGATCTGAATAGCCAGGTACTTCCCCACCTTCCTCTTCCCCACTTACCTTCAACCTCACAACATACCCTAATTGGGGATGCCAAAGTCTCACTGGCTCCAGACGGGAGCAGTTGGGACCCTTGTGAGGTATCCTTTACATAAAAAAAAATTGAGATAGCTTGTAAAGAGGGATAGATGTATGTATTTGTACATTCCTGTATATTGCTGTACAAATAATAGCAACTAGATTGTATATTATTGTATTTAGTGCACAGTTATTCTTGTTGAGTTGTATTCTTTTTGTTTTGTATTGTACGCATTATTATTATTTCCACCCAAAGGTCGAGTGCGAGTTTAATCACGCTTCCACCCTCCGCTGCCAAATACAATCCAAGAAAAAGGAACTGGAACTCCTCGTGGCCGAAAAGCTCAGCCAGCTTAAAGAATATGGCATCGAGGTAAACATTCATGTTGACGCATGGTTTTATTTATTTTTTTCATAAATGAGCATCTGCCGATTGTTGCTGATGATGTGCAAAATACAGGAGGGGCAACTGCAATTGTGACCATTTTTTAATTTTATAATACTGCAGGTACTCATTAATCTGTCACCCAAAAAACGGACAAGTATTCAATTAGTGAAAGCGGCAGATTATACTGCATACATCAATCGTAAAGTTGAATCGTCAGACATCTCCGAAAAATCGGAATTTGAGTTGTGTACGCAGTTATATGTAAAAGTGTTTCCTCTATCTGGAACAATACTCGGATTACTCGTGAACACCACCAAATCAATTATATTGCAGAAAAACTTGGAGCGAATTAAACAAAAAATTGATATTTTCTGGGTTACTAGTAGGAAATTTCCATATATCATTTTAACGTACTGGACAGTTATGCCTCCCGGCAGTTATTTTATAGCATATTTAATATGTTAAACACAGACATGTGTAAATAATATTTTATTTATTCTGAGCATTTGAAAATTGCTTTCCCCATTATCCCAAAACTTAGTATTTTGAGATGTCTGACTAATCACCCGGACGATCGACATACAATTTGTGCTAGATATTAAAATAGATATTTCATAAAAACCACTCGTAATTTGATTTAAAAAACTGGCAATATTCATTTAGTTGCCACACTGAAACCGCTCTCTTGTTCAGAAGTGTGGTCCAATGGGCATGTGTTTCAGAATAATTCAGAACTAAATTAATATTGCCAGTATTTAAAATCAAATTAAGAGTAGTTTCTACAGTTTGTTTTTACGAAATATCTATTTTAATTGCTAGGTAGTGAATTTGTCCTAAGAATACCGGCAAATTATGGAGCTTGATTTTGTGCTTTTCACTATGTAGTAAAAATAACGGCAGATTATAATAGTTGTTGGATAATCGAGAGGCGGTTTACTGAGAGAGTACTGTATGTATATATTTTGATATGTGTGTCCTTTAAAATATGTGTTGTACATAAGGTAATTATACTTTTTTGCTGTAGTGTTTGGATTATGCTTTATTCTGGAAATCTCACATATAGCCTGTAAGACTCCACACTGGGAACCTGACAGAAAATGTGACAGTTTTTAAGGAATTGAAGGTGTGAACCCAGCCTTGAAGAGACTTGTGTTGTAGGAGGGAGGAAACACAAAAGCCTGCAAGCATTTCACAGCTGAACAAGAATGAAAAAGTGAAAACCAAATCCATTTTGTAAATTTCAACCATGTGCGCGTATTTAGCATGCTTCTCCTGCCTGTGTAACGGAGAGTTCCGAATCACAAAGTTACAAAGCAGTTAACACTAAAGTCACTTTGATGTAAAATATGTATCATTTTCATTTCAAAGTTTTCTACGAAAAAAAGACCTGACACAATGTTGGGATTTTATTTAAAGAAAAATCATGAAATCTGGTATTACTTGTCAAGGTCCTTATGAAATTTAAAAAAAACATGCATATTTTAAATATAGAATTAAAATAATTTTCTGGTAAAAAAGTATTGTATTATAGGTAGGTAGGTACTTTGAATTCGTGATACATCCATTCCATTTTTGAAAATGACAATTAAAATAATTTTCTGTTAAAATAAAAATGTTATAGGTAAGGTACCTTATCGCTTGTCTGAATTTTAAAACAAATTTGAGTTCATTGTACCAGAGTTACAGTTACTCACAGAAAGACCCACAGGAGAAATTACGTCCCTTAGCTAACAACACCGCATAAGTCATTTTTACCAACTTTACAGGAGACGAAAAAAACTGTCTATTTTAAAAAATCGGTGGAATTTTTCTGTTATTACTTAATAAATACCCTAGTTAGCGGTTAAGAAATAATTATTTATACTTACTTTGACGATTTACTTTATTTTAACTTTTATTTTATGACTTGAGCTGTGTTGACTGATATTTTATTAGATTTAGGCGGTGTTGTTTGCGGAAATGTTAGGGAATAAGGTATTAATAAATGATTTACAAAGAAAAGTTTTTATTAAGAAATATTTCAAGAATAATTAGTAATCATTATAAATAGGTATTTATAACCTAAATCTTAAGTATAACATTGTTGAGATCAATTGCTAAAGTTATTTGGTGACACACGAACCTTTAGAGCGTAAGTGCAATTATTATTTTTTTTTTTTATTTTAATAGGAAAATATTTAAAACATAGTCTTTAATAAACTCCAACTAAACAAGATATAATAATAATAAAAATATACAAATTAAAAATAATACTGGAAATCTCTAGTCTAATAGTTAGTTGCAGTCTTTAGAGATTGCTGTGCGGAAGGTCATCATAAAAAGAGTGGCAACTAGATGGTAATACACTTTTCAGGTCTTGCAAATCTTTATACTTCCGATTTGTAATTGGTATTCTAGCTGCATACAATTTCTGCAGGTTTTTTATTTGTTTAATGCTGTTAATTGGCGTGGGACGATGTGGTAACGGCTGAAGCTCGTCATCAAAATCAATTTTATACCAAATTGTGCCATTTGGTCTGTATTCTAGCATACGTACATCTGACACGACTGGGTCGCCTGCTTTTTTACAAGGCCGTATAGATTTATAAATTAATTCTTTGGAAAAGTCGGTAAAAAAGGTATAGTCCAAATAAAGAGCTTCGTAAGGCATAGGATCACTCCTAGCGGTTTTAGTAATAGCTATGTATTGTTGTGGAAGGTAAATTTCTTTACCTTTTAATTTACACTCTATTGCACTGTGTACGGAATCACATTCCATGTGGGTATGGCCTTTTACCAGGTACTTTTGAGTAATCACAATATTTTTTTCAATCGCTAAACGTAATAAAGCATTGCTTAAGGTAACATTGCGATTTTGAGCACAACAGCCATCCGAATATAAAATCACAGGCAACAAATTCTGACTCAAAACTTTCTCTAGATGATCTACTAAGCATGAAGCAAACACAGAGGCTTCAAGTGTGCTATTTGACTCATCGAACCAATAACACATTACTTCCTTTGTTGTTAAATTGTATAATGTAAAATTATGGACGCATAATTTAGTTTTATAATAAATTGCACTAGCTTGAAGATACGGGGCCAATTTTACCGATTCAACATCCTGTGTGAATACATGACAAGCTCCGGACTGTGCAATACCTTTGTCAGTATCTTTCTCTTTCCTGGCTCGATCTTTCTTCAAAACATGTTGTGCGTATTCTTCATCCGTAATGTTTCCAGTTTTATGACTGCAACAATCGTCACATTGATCTTTCTTCGGGTGGAATAGGCTCAGATTGAGTTTCAAAAATAATTTGTCAAATAATTTACGACCAAGGCATTCTCTACCCTCTAACTCACAATTCTCTTGATATGTGCGGTAGAGCTGTGTCATGTTCGAGAAAATTGGTTCTAAGTATTCTCGTGATGTCTTCAATTTTCTCCGGATTTCTGCGGTTACTGGTTGAAGTAGACAAATCTGGAGGCATGGCACAGTCTGTTTTTGTCAGCCAATATCTTACAAACCAATCTTTAATGCCAAAAGTGGCCAAGAACATTTTTTTACAGACTTGGTGACGTACATTATCAATCGTGAAAACGTAAGTTCGTATCTTCGTATTTATTAGCAGAATTGCATGCTTTGGTATCAGAAGAACTATTGTTATCTTTTTGATTCAAATCTAAAAAAAATTATAGGAATCATTGCACTAAAAATATAAATTACAAAAAAATAAATGCAGACCTCAAAACAAACTATGCTACTAACCTAGTTTAATAATTTTTTTATCTTCTTTGCAACTTTGTTTACGCCGTTTATGTTTTGACATCAGTCCTGCTTCTTGTAATTGGGCACATATTAATTCATCACCTGAACTCCATGAATCAATTTCTTCTCTATCCATAGTGTATTTCAATTATTGAGCTACCTAAAAGAAATACAATACATTTTGAAACACCGCCCAAGTTAAAAAAAGATAGTTAGTAAACACCGCTTAAGTAAATGAAGATATTCAATAATCATTTCCTTCTATAATGAATACGCATAAATCAATAAACATTACTGTATTATATAGCTTACCTCTTAATCTTCTATTAAAACATCTTGCATAGACCTATCAGCGATAAAATTCACATAAAAATGTAATAATCACGGAGCGCGGAGTACTTTAACGAGAAATGTATGACGGACTAACGACTTGTGCGGTGTTGAGAGGCTAACCGACTTGCGCGCTGTCACTACTTTTTGAATTACGGCTTCTAATTGGCTGAAATCTATATCATGTGACCAATGGTTAGACGCGCAATGATCAGCTCCATCTATCGGCATTAAAATGTGAAAACCGCCAATTTTCGACTTGAGCGGTGTTGTAAGCTAAGGGACGATTAGTATGTTTGATATTTGGATAATGAAAAGATTTTACAGAAAGTGCAGCTACTCCGCTGATACGGCAATCATAATCTCCAATGGGCAGTTGTTTAAGTTAAGCACGGTTGTGGATATTTTACAGACGCCCTCTCCCGATGAGTCGGGCATGTCGGAGAACTCCACGGAGAGCCTTCTGCAGCTGCTGCAGCACTGCGACTCCGAGACAGCCCACGCCATCAGGGACCTGGTCAACCACCACGTATGTTGTGTTACCCCATTCATTTCATTTTATTAATCAGAAGTGTAAATGAATTGGTCCATGGTTGTTTCATTCGTGACGTCCGCCGGGAACAACCAATGGTTTATAAAGTTATAGTGAACAATTGCATTTGTATGAACCAACCACCAAAAATCCGTATCATACAAAACTATAAGTGCCTGTGGTCAAATCCTAACGAGCTATAAGTACCATTATGAAATTACTTTGGGGTTGGTTTGGGGCATGCAATTCGTTATGGACCATAGGAAGTCAAAAGCACCGATAGGACACCACGCTCCTTTCTGACCGTGAGATGACGCGTGGCGATCGTGCTTTTATGTTATTTTTAATGAATAAATTGTGAAGTAACACAAATTAATCAATTGAAATTTACTTGCACATGAAGGGATTTGAACCAGCCAACTTCGGATTGCTAATCGAGAGCCTTTCCCTTCGGCCACGGAAACCATCATATTTTTATTTTTTTACATTATTTCCACACAAGAGGCCTTGAGGAAAACAATTTCCCTCAGGCCCTATGTCATCTTTGAAGATGCTGTATGGAGGGTCTTTTTGAGGAGAGGAAGGAGTGAACATGGCTCTTGAAGAGACCCATGTTGTAGGAAGGAGGAAACACAGAGGCCAGCAAATCATTCCACAGCCGAGCTGTTGAACTCAAGAATGAGTTGTAGAAGCGACCGTTCTCATGTGACAAATGTCAACCGTGTACATATGTTGGGCACGCGTTTGGCGTGTTTCCCGACAATGCACTGGTGCCGAGGGGATCAATGATGCTAGTTCCTCAGAGCACCTTCCATTGAAATACCGGTAGAACAAGGACAGCATTCCCACCCGATGCCTGTGCTTTAAAGATTGCAATCCGTTTGTTAAGACGGGAGAATCTATCAATCGGACCGCCTGTTTCTGCACAGAGTCGAGGGTTTTTTTTTCAAGTATTTTGGGGCTCCAGACCAGAGGTGGCTGCCAAATTCAACCTTGGGATGCACTTGCAATTTGTACAGGGTTAGCAGTTGTATACTATTAAAGTATCTGCGGGCCCTGTACAGTATGCTTAGTATTTGAGAGGCTAGCTTAACTCTGTCTTCGATGGAGCCCCCGTATCTGAGCTGGTCACTTAGTTAGACAACATGTAGATGTTTTTGGGTTCACTTTATTTGAAGCATATTTTCGCATTTTGTAGAAAAAGGAGCTCTCAACTCTGGAGCAAGACCTGCAAACCCGTGTAGCCAGTTTGGCGTCGCACCGATCAAAAGTCCAGCAGCTTGAGGCCGAGCTCTCCTTGCTGGCGGTCCAGGAGGCGGGAGTGGAGCAGACCCTGCTGCAGGCCGACCAGGACGAGAAGGAGGAGAGCGTGGAGGGGGGCAAGGGAGTGGAGCAGAACGGGGGGCAGGGTTACACCCCTGAGTCATCCGAGGTGGGAGGAGGTGACTTTGTCAGGCAGACCACCGTCATTGAAAGGGACCCAGAAGATGTGAATGAAATGCGGGAGAAGAAGAAAACGTAAGTGCTACCTTATATACTCATGGAAATATATCTATCTATCGATATAATATGTACAACTTGCTTATTTGCATTTGGCACGGGGCAGAGCAACTTGCTTATTTGAATTTGGCACCCTGAAGCGATGCATGATGCGAGAAGGGTGGGAATAGAGTTTCAATATTGTGGTCTTGTTCTGGCCGGCAGTTGATTATATTTCTTACATGTTCGTAATAAGCATTAACTTTGTGGCTCGCCATAATTTACAATAAAATATATAAATTTGTTTTAGACCACTTTAAACTTTAATTACACTCTACCGGTTTCGGAAAAACCCTTCCTTCGTCAGGAGAATATTAAAACTGTTTTAATATTCTCCTGACGAAGGAAGGGTTCTTCCGAAACCGGTAGAATGTGATTAAAATTTAAAGTGGTCTAAAACAAATTTTTATATTTTATTGTAGATTATATTTCTCTCTATACAATTATTCCTCCAAGGTACTCTCCCTACTTAAAATTCCTTCACAATGGAGTTGTACTTAGACCCAGTAATTTGAAACCCCTTCACCATCAATATATAACAACCATAGATTAGCCCTCTCATTCTTAATTCCGTTCTAAAAATGACACCATCTAAGAGTAATTTCATAATACAACTATCATAAAAAAAAAAAATAAATAAAAAAAAAAATTTAAAAAAAAAATTTAAAAAAAAAACTCCCCATCGAATTCTGACGTGCCTAGATATAAATGCAAGAACTCTACAATACAAAACCAGTCCGTGGTTCAGTGGGCATCGCGTTTGGGTCCCACCCAGGCGTTCCGTGTTCGATTCCTCGGCTGGCTAAGTCCTCCATCACAACACAAGCAACATTTTCCGCTTAGTGTGGTGGTAGTAGGAGATTTTCAAATGTTGTTGGGTTATTCGTAACCTGGGAATGTTTGTCTTTCTTTTTAAAAAAAAAAAAAAAAAACAGAGCACAAAGTTGTTGCTCGATCCCATATTGTAATTTGTTAATTTTTTCAGCCAATAGCAAATCTGAAAGGTGTTATGTCACAAGAACTTGACAACCTAACTTGATATAAACTTGTTGTACAAGCTTCTAAAAACGTATGCTAAAGCAGCGAAGATCGTTCATTTTGTGGTGTAGTGTTGTTGTAATTTGTTGCGTGACGTATAGTTGTTTTGCTGGAAAGAATTGTAAGATTTATAGATTATCAATTGTTACATAAATAGATATTGTGTTGATACTACAATATGTTGTATGTCATCTGACAAGTGACGAATTAAACTATCCATGGTGAGACCAACTTGAGGAATAAAAAATTGGCATTATCTGTTGGTATATTAATACTGTCCTTAGACATTTGACGTTTTGACACAATGTTAAGATTTAAATTTTCATAAAATCTTCTTCAATCTTTGCAAATTTACTTTGTGGTGTCATTTTTTAATTAAATGTAAACAGATCACCTTGTATACACCACTTATATAATCAAAATTATCTACATTGTCAGGATAAGTGTTATGTTATTATTTTCGTCAGCATGAACATGTTAAATGTTATTATGTTCATCTTATCCTGACGAAGAATCCTTTGGTTTTGAAAAAGAGATTTGTTTTCATGTAATTTCGTGAAATCATCCGTCACCGCCATTTTGTATTTTCTTGACTAGTCAGCGTTTGATCATAAATTATTAGATACCTTGAAATAACACTGTGTAATTTTTCTTTTATTAGAGACCAATTGTATTTTATCTTTCTAGTATGAGCCTCGATCTGAACAGCACCACCCAGCCAATCAATTCCACTGTGGCGAGTTGTGACACTTTCCACACGGCCAACTCTTCCTGTTCCTTCGACACGAGCCACGACCCCAAGTCCTTCCCGTCCGACTCCAATATTCCCAACTCCCTGTCCATCATGGACACTTCCACTCCCAACCGCGAGAGCAACGGCAACCCCATGACGGCCTCCGACGACCTTGTCCGCAGCCCGACTCTGACGGCCGAAGGGGAGGCGGTGGAGAGTAACGGAAATGTTGCCGGGTCTGCACTGCCCAATTCCAAGAAGAATCTGCCACGGCTTGATGACAGTGACGAGATGTCTAGTACTGAAGATTACGGAAAGGTAACATCATGCTTTCATTTGTGTGGTAATTTCATGCTTTCTATGTGTTTATTTCATGCTTTCGTTTATGTATTTATTTTTCTGTTTTCATAAAAGTGTATTAAATTTGTGTTTGCCGCCCTACAGGATAATTCACGAGAAAAGTTGGTTTCTATAAAGTAACAGATCGTGTACTTTCCTTACAGTATGTGTTAGCAGCTGAGTATGTGTAATGTGGTAATTGATTTGTTTCTTATGATAGATTCTGTTGCAGGCGAGGAAGGATAGTTTCTCAGCGCTGACGCCGAGTTCCGTTGAGAAAATCTCCCCGGAAGACAGACACAATCGCGCCAGGATTCGAAGGAAGCTAGCAGGTACTGTAACATGTTCATTTTCAACATGTTTTTATCAGCATGAAATTAAGATTTGATGAAATAACATAAAATGAAATGAATAAAATATTTGACTATGGAAAACGTTATGTTTGATCATTTTGATTTTTCTGAGATAATTTCTGCTGAGAAAATCTGAAAATAGGTTGGAAATATTTTTTTAAATCATTTATCTTTTTTATTTTGTTACATTAAGTTTGGAACATTTTTGATTCCAGAAAAAAAATCTGAAAAATTGGAAAATGGGGAAAATTTGATAAAAAAATTGGTTGGAAAAGGAAGTTTTGTAATTTTTTTGTTTTTGACATTTTCTCTTCGGGGATGCTTTTCGAAAACTTCAACGGTTTTTACATTTACAATAATCGTAATCACGTACATTTACAATAATCCGGAACTGTATAATACTCTCAGATAATTGTGTTTTATCATGATGAATAAATAAATTAAACATCTTTGCCTTGTAACCTCTTGTATGTCGGATGACATTTCCCCACATATGGCCAAATTCCATAGAAAATTAATATCAGAGCATTAAGAGAGGCTAGAGTGCTCAAATAAAAAGAAACGTCTGGAATGATATTGGCGCAAGCGATTCAGACCTTGTCCTTGTGCAGTTTCTTTATACAAATGAGAGGATAATGAGAAGGAAAAATTCAAATATTGTCATTAACCTGACAATATTTGAATTACGATTGAAAATATTGTCATTAACCTGACAATATTTGAATTACGATTGAAAATATTGTCATTAACCTGACAATATTTGAATTACGATTGAAAATATTGTCATTAACCTGACAATATTTGAATTACGATTGAAAATATTGTCATTAACCTGACAATATTTGAATTACGATTGAAAATATTGTCATTAACCTGACAATATTTGAATTACGATTGAAAATATTGTCATTAACCTGACAATATTTGAATTACGATTGAAAATATTGTCATTAACCTGACAATATTTGAATTACGATTGAAAATAGGAATGGTTCTCCCTTATTGAGTATGTGTGTTTGCAGGTGAGATGGGGCGTAGCAGCGGACTGGTGGGCAGCAAGCGCATCACGGAGGCGGAGGCCTTGCGCGCCATGCAGCGCCTGTGCCAGAAAGTGGCCACGCAGAAGATGCTGGTCATCTCCAGCCTCGAAAACGACTGCTCCAAGGAGGAGCTCAACCATCAGATCGCCGTGAGTGGACCAATATAGTTATCTTAGGTGTGAATGATGAATACTTAGAGCAGGTGGATGAGTTTGTATATTTGGGAAGTATGTTTACGAAAGATGGGAAGGCTGATAGGGATATTGAAAGAAGGGTGAATGCAGGTAACTCCATTAATGGAGGATTGAATGCCGTTGGAGCCAACAAAAAGTTGTCCACAGAAGCGAAGCTAGCAGTCCACAATGGAGTACTGGTACCTACCCTGATGTGTGGCAGTGAAGCATGGAACTGGCAGAGAAAGGATGAAAGTAGACTGAATGCTGTAGAAATGAGATCCCTGAGTCGTATGTGTGGTAAAACCATGGATGATCGTGTGAGGAATGTGGAGATCCGAAAAGAATGCAAGGCTGATGTGAGCGTAATAAGTAAGATTAAGAAAGGGACGCTTAGATGGTTTGGGCATGTTGAGCGAATGAATGAAGAAAGGAGTGTAAGTAGAATTTATGACGTGAATGTGAATGGTAGAAGAAGCCGAGGACGCCCAAGGAAGACGTGGTACGATCAAGTGAATTAGATACTTGAGTCGGGCCATGTCAAGAGTCAGAATAATAGAAGAGTATGTATGAGAAGATGTATGAATGTGAATGATGCAAGGAGTGTGTGCCAAGACCGAGTTGTTTGGCGGTCCGTCCTTTCTGCCTACCCCTGCGGGGAAACGGCGTGATGGTTAGTTAGTTAGTTTTTCCCTGCTAAATTTACCCTGTATGTGCGTTAATTGCTTTTCATAGTTTCATAAGGAGTGTCAATGCATGGAAAGTACCTAATAATATTTATTATTTTTATGACATTTGGTTGTTTATTACCTTTTTTACTTGCTAAATAAAAATAAATAATTGCCAATCTTTCCAATGTCTAATGAGCAGGTGACAGGGACACGTGTTTCCCATGCTGTGACCAAGTTTATGAAAAGTTTTGTATTGTCATGCCGATATGTCGGTATTTCGCACCTAAAGGGTTAAGTGTCAGTCATTTTTACAACCATGGATCAACTTAACTATGTACTCTCATGTCCAAAAAACGCAAAAAGGTATTAAAGTAAATCTTTTTTGTTTAATTAACATATTATTATGCAAAATAGATAAATCAT
Organism: Limnephilus auricula; assembly: GCA_951813805.1. NCBI lineage: Eukaryota > Metazoa > Arthropoda > Insecta > Trichoptera > Limnephilidae > Limnephilus > Limnephilus auricula. The sequence goes on from OX638404.1 coordinate 32,116,802, forward strand.
TTCATGGAAATAATATTTTAATGATTTGTATTTTGCCACCTTTTTAAAAATTCACCTTAAGCGTATATTATACCCTTGGAACAATTCATTTCCTGTCAAATTGTCTTTATTTTTACATCGCTAGATGGCAGTCATAGTCCCTTCTCGGACTCTAAATATCCAACATTTAACGTGCGTAGATTGCAAACGTCTGTCGAACGGGCGGCGTCGGCGGCGACGACGCACGGCGTTTGGAATTTCGTGGTTCACATTTAAAGTCAATTTTATGGTGTTTTTTTATTTAACTTCTAAATATTCAGCCTTTTACTGTCGTTTAAACTATATTTTCTAGAACTCATCATTATAATTACTACAGTAGAACCTCGTTAATTCGAAATCCATGGGACATAAAAAAATTAATTTCGAATTAACGAATTCCCACGTAAATCGAAATTTTATGAAAAAAATAAATCATAAACAGTCGCCAAAAATCGAGTTCTTCGTCCGAAAATTTAAATTCGGGTAGGTTCTTCGGAGTAAATTCGTAATAATACGACTTATTCCTGTGAAAATCGAATTACCGCTACGGTCGGCCTTATATTCGAAAAAATATATACCAATACGTAATTTTTCTGCGTAAATAAAATTTTCGCTTCCATTTCCAGCCCTTTAAATTCAGATATTCGATATATTTCTGCGTAAATCAAAATTTCGCGGCCGACATCCTTCGCAGCCCTCCTTTCAAATTGATATATTAGAAGTATATTCGTATTCATATGTATATTTCATAGTCTAAATCGAAATTTGACTCGTAAAAGTACCATATAATTATCGCGAAAAAATATTTTGGCGCTTGAATCCCGTCGTAGCCGGCCGTTAATTCGATACCTACTCGCAGTAAATTGATAAAAATACGATATATTTCCGTGTAAATCAAATTTTCACTACAGTTTACCGCCGCGGCTGGCCCTTTAAACTCAGAAATTTTAAGTAAATTCGTGGAAACACGATATATTTTGGCGTAAATTTGAAATTTCGCGGTCGATATCCGTCGCAACCGGCTCTTCATATTTAGATACTCAAAATAAATTCGTAAAAATTTCGCATATTTTCCTCGTAAATCAAATTCTCATGACCGATTACCGTCGCGGCCGGTCCTTGACATTTAGGTATTCGAAGTAAATTCGTGAAAATAAGATATATTTCCGCGTTAATCAAATTTTCGCTGCCGATTACCACCGCCGCCGCCGGCCCTTTAAATTATTATTATTATTATTCGAAGTAAATTCGTAAATATACGACATTCCATGGGAAACCGATTCCGATTTACAAAATAATAGTACGAATTAGGACGATGTCCAACCGCATAAATCCACATTTAAGCGCGTTTTACCGCCACGGCTGTCTGATTCCAATTTACGAAATTATGATTTTTTTCCAAAAATGGATGTTTTTCGAATTACACGAACAAATTTTCGTGTGCGGACAAAAATAAATTTCGAATTACGAATTAAAGAAATTCGAATTAAAAAATCATTTTGTATGAAAAAAATTATCAGTGGATTTTTTATAATTTTATAATAATGACAAATTTTGGATTTATCGGGGTTCGAATAAACGGGGTTCTGCTGTATACATGATTGTTAATTTTCCTTAAAAAGTTTTTTTTGTCTGTTTCTCAAACATCATGTACATTCAACTTTATTGACTTCATTAATATCATCACAATTCATTCAATAGAAATTTTAAAGATAAAAAATAAGTAAATATATATTTCCAAACACTGTGCACTGGCATTCTCCCGCCGACTGCAGGTTATGCCAAACGTATGAAAAAAAGGTATGAAAAAACGTTCACTCACACAAAGTCAGAGCGCGTAAAGACAATGAAATCTCACACATACTTGTAAGTATGGAGCTAACAGCCTACAAACATGAAGTGTGTAACAAACGCTCGAACATGGCTCGAACCATTCCGAATAGAAACGTAAGCGTAAAGTTATACATATTGCATTTTAAAGGAATATGACAGTTGGAAAAATGCTATTTTGAAACATTGTATGAAAAAAGAGAATTTGTGAGTTTTTACTGTTTTTGTAGCTTCTTAAATTATTACAATGTTTTAAGTGAGTCCCTTCAGACCTTTCAGACCCATTTATAAAACATTTTGATCGCATTTTCGAAGTATATGTGCTGTCAAAGACGGAACCCGTGACCCGGCTTCCAGCGGACGGGAGATCCGAGCCCGTAATAGCTAATAGCTCTGAAGTGTTGTAAAATACGGTGAAAATGAAGTATTTATTTAATTGTTAATATCCACAGATATCATAACGACAATAAGAGACCGTAATTCTACAGATGTGTGTATTATATACTTATTTTAAATTAAAAATATTGTGTAAAATCATTACTAATACGGTAATCATAGATCGAAGTTTGAAAAGTGGGCTATATGGTGTATCAATGTTCTTATTTTTTATGGTCGAATGCTTACATATATAACAAAAAAAAATCAGCAGTTTGAAAAATAATAGTCCATTATTTGTTAACAAAAAATATCAAGTCTGAGAATTACATACGAAAGGTAGTATCCAGCTGTTTTAGAGGGCTGTTTTGCAGCAAATCACCCTTTCTGCCTTATAACCCACTCTTAAGGGTACTGTACAAATACATATTTGAACTACATAAGGAATGATATGAGTTTAGATATTCACAGCCAAAAATATTATAGTTATTTATTTTTGGGTTATTGTGCCGCTACATGCTTCTTTAGCCAACGTTTCGGACTGCGTTACAGTGTCCATCATCAGGGCAGATGTGTAATTAATAGTGATAAAGTGTGTTTGTGTATGTAGATGCGATACCGTGTTGCCAGCTCCAATTCTCTAAGGGCTGGTATCACAGTATATTTTAGACTGGTTTTCTGCATTTAGTTTTGGTATAGCTGTCAATTACCGGACATCATGAACTGTTGAGCTAATTATATGAATCGGTTTTTTGTGAATTTAATTGCCTCCATAATTACAGAGTTTGCTGAGTTTACATGCTCTAAAGTACTCTGATATCCTTTTGGATATCGTCCGCTCTCACATAAGAAGTGCACCAAGTTACCACACAGTTTAATATAATAATATGGAATAAGTTAATCGACTTTACTGCCATGATGAATTTTCTTACTGACCGTAAGCCACAAATATCTGTAAACTTTTCCCATTTAATGGTAATTTAACTATTTAAATTCAAATAAATAAATATGGTTAACAACTTACTTCATTATGCATGTGAATCAATTACTAATTATTTTTAAAAATACATGTAATCTGCCTAATTAATTGTACGGTGAAATTACATATGTGTATACCCACAGAAAGACATTTTTTTCTTCATATATGTACATGTTTTTGGAATATGGCCAGTTTGGTTTGCCAACAGTTTTTGCATTGCATTTTGTATTTAGTATTTATAACAGTAAAATTTACAGGTTGTAGCAGCATGTATGTAAAGTTATTATTATTATTATTATGTACATATATATTCTTAAAATAATTTATTAGTTGTATAGTTTTTCATATAATATAGAATCTTGAGAATTAGCAGTTTATGGTTTTCCCATCAGTTCTTCATGTTTGATTACTTTGGGTTATGTAAGCAGAAGACCTATTTAGTTGTGATGACTTCATTTAGACTTTAGATGCTCATCTAACTTTTGCCTAAAGTTTTGAGAGATAATAGAGGATTATAACTATCTGTGAGAGAATACAGAAGCAATATGAAACAGAGTTGTGAATGATGAATACTTGGAGCAGGTGGATGGCAGGTGGTTTGTGAATTTGGGAAGTATGTTTACGAGAGATGAAAAGGCTGATAAGAGATATTGAAAGATGGGTAAATGCAAGAAACTCCAATAATGGAGGACTGAACGGAGGACTAAAAAAAAGTCCAAAGAAAAGTAAAAGTTAGCACAAAAAAAAGTTTGTAGTTCATAATGGGGTGCTGGTACCTATTCTAATGTATGGCAGTGAGGCATGGAACTGGCAGAGGAAGGATGAAAGTAGACTGAATGCTGTAAAAGTGAGATCCTGTGATAAAACCATGTATGATCGTGTAAGAAATGTGGAGATTTGCAAAGAATGTAAGGCTGTTATGAGCATAATGATTGAGATTAAGAAAGAGGCTATTAGACGGTTTGGGAAAGTAAAGCGAATGAACAAAATAAGGAGAATATGACGCGAATGTGAATGGTAAAAAAAGACTGGGAAACATGAAGATGACATGGCATGATCTAATGAACCAAATACTTGAGTCGGGCAATGTCAGGGGTCAATAAAATAGAAAGATAATATGAGACGATGCATGAATATGAACGAAGAAAGGAGTGTGAGTTAAGACCGAGTTGTTTCGCAGTGCATCCTCTCTGCATATCCCTACAGAGAAAACGGCGTGGTGGTTTGGTAATGAGTTAAAATGATCTGGTCATCATTATGTTTTCAGGTTCTGCAAGAGCTACAACGGAGATACATTCGTCTAGAGATGGCCTTACAATACTCCAACTTTGACAGTCGTTCCGCTTCCAAGTCTCGTTCCATCATGGTGACTCCCATCCACGAAACTCCGCTCGGAGGCAGTGACAGCGAACTCAGCACCTTAAATGACAATCCTCTATCGGACGATTGCCTCACCGACGACAATGCCAGCCAGATGGACAATGCCAGTCAGTCGACGGGCCGTAATACTACTCGACGAGTAGTTAACACAGATCCGCTACGATCTGGATTGAAGGACGAACTGGAAGGTTCTGATAATGTTTCCACGTCTAACGATGAACTTTTGATCAGCGAGTCGGACGTTTATGATAATAATTTATGGTCAGGAAGCCACGATTCACTCTTGAGAACCATCGAAAGGGCCCAAAGCGGTACACAACCATTCCTCAGAGGACAGCACAGGGTAAGTGTTTTGACAAGTTTAGTGTCCTGTATTGCTGACATTAAAATAAGCTATTTTGAAATTGCCTTTATTGATATTTGTCTTTCTTTTTCAGCAAAGAAATGAGGAAGAAGTGAAGAGTTTTCTTGAAGAAGAAATATTTTTATCACCGGCGGTAGTACTTAGTAAGTGTCTCTTCATTTTGATAGCTTATCATTTTATTTTATTTTATTTTTTATGTTGATAATTTCTAACACAGGCTCTTAAATCCCTCGGGTATTTTGGGATTTCGTCATTAATGCCTTGTTCTGCCCTAACAAGTAGGAAGTCGAGTGGCGAATAACTCACAACTTGACTCACTAAAAAGTGTTTGCACTGCTGTCAAGTAGAGTTCATTAGTAAGCCACACGTCGCGACATGACGGGCTGCAAATTAAGCTGATTGTAATACTTATTTTATAAGAGTTGGAAGAATAAATTAGTGAGATGAAAATAAACGAACTATGGTCACGAAAATAGATTGATAGCTGCAAAAATAAAGAATTTTAGAGTGGCATTTTCGCTCCAACGGGACGACATATTGCGCGTGCCTGCGTCTACGAATGAACTGCGCATGTCAGTGCCCAGTGACGAGTGTAGGGGGACTCTACTCGCCGAAAAAATAGAACCAAATGGATTCAATCTACTAAAGAACTGACTGGCCTGCTCTGCTAAAATTGTGGTGTTCGGACACGATTAGTTACTAATATATTCGCTACTCGACTAAAATACTCTCCCAGTCAGAACAAGGCATATGTCACTTTAAATTAACACTTCAGATTCATGATTTATTTAGATATATTCCCGAATGACATTAATTTTCAAATAGATTCGCTGGTTCTTAACTTATTTGAAGATAATGTACTGTTTTTGATGCAGATGAAAGACTATTTTCAAATTTTAAAATTACAAACGGACGTCTGAAATTGAAAATATTTAATTTTGATTTCAACGATAGAGGTTTTTTTTAAAAATCATTTCTTTGCTTATCAATTGTTTTTTCTTGTAAACTGTAAAAATACAAAACCAAAAATATATTTAAATACAAACGTAATATAAAGGTTATTGTCTTGTCACTTCACTTTTTTTTGTTTCATATTAAAATAATTACCAATTTACAATTCTTCAATTATTTGTAAGTGTCTGGTGAACTTTTAAATGCAAATACAAAGCGTGGTGCTACCTCTTTCTAACAATGCTTAAATCATACATCTCACCCCAATACAAAGGAAATAAAACTACTTTTATGTGTGTCTGTATAAAAGATTAAAAGGCATAAAATACCGGAGGGGTTAAGCACTGACTATGTCCAGTGATTAACAACACCTAACGGTATGTTAATATCTTGCAGATGAATGCATATCGGTCCCGTGCTACGTGGTTCGAGGGGCAGGTAAGTCCACGCACCACGAGTACGAGGTGCGAATAGAGCTGAACGAAGACAAGTGGGCGCTGCTGCGAAGATACAGGAGATTTAGGGAACTCTACATCAGCATGAAGGCCACTTATGGATCCAAGGCAAGTACCAACATTACACTCTTACACAATCAGAAATTTCAAACTGATTTTGTAATATTTTACATAAATGTTTTCCGTGTTAATTTTAAATTTTATTTTTTAGTACCCTTAGCCCTGTTCAGAAAAAGTTGGTTCATTCTGTTTTATTTAAGGTCTAAACAAAATATTAATTATATTGTCATCAGGTGTCTCCGTGGTTCCATTTATTTATCAATATTAGTAGATTCCTGTTTTACAATGGTAATCACTTTATTTATGAATAGAACAATTTCATTTATAGATTCCTGTTTTACTATAATAACCATTTTCCTTCAATTAATAGAGCGATATCTGTAGATTCCTGTTTTATCATCTCGACCATTTTTGTTTTGTTTTTACGAGACTGAAATCTTTCTTTTCAACTTTTGGAACTAATCGAACAAAAGCTTATGTCCGAAGCATCCTCCTGTTTCCTTAGCCTAGGATAATAAGTGTAATTGACATGCCCTTTATTTAACACATTCTTTATATAGATTTCCTTAGCAAACGGATTGCCTTCATTACAGCACAGGTGTCCTGTGTTGTCCTTGGTCTACCATTAAGTATTACCAGTAGGTATTTCAATGGAAGATTCTCTGAGGAACTATTGTCATTGATCCCTCGGCACCAGTGCACAGTTGGGAAATCGTGAACGTATTGCTTCCACAAAGTATATCAAAGCGCCTTGTTAAAGTTGTTATGTTTAAATTAACTTGTCGAGTAAATTGCTAATGTGTTGTTCCAGGTGGCCGCAATCCCGTTCCCGCCGCGCCAGATGTTCACCACGGAGTACACGGCGCGCAGCCGTCGCCCGCAGCTGGAGATCTTCCTCTTCACCCTACTGAAGGTCTGCTCCGGCGACAAGCGCTGCCCCTTCTACGCCCAACCCCTCACCAAGGAGACCCTCGTTCAGTTCTCCCCCTTCTTCCGCAAGGGCGTCTTCGAAAGTGGCAAGTGCGGGACAGGATGATCCACATGGAACTTAGAAATCCTGTGGTTTCATTTAACCATTTGGATTCTAATACATAAACCCTACTTAATCCTGTTCTTATATTGTGCCTTCACACTGTGTAGATTCCTCATCAACCTAGTTTGCTAGGCGTTATATAATATATACATAACATCGACAATTTATAAGAAAAAGTGAAAAACTATTTTATTTAAAAAAATATACTATTGGTGGGGGGTTTGCTCAAGCACTCTTGCACTTTTATATTATCGTAATTATTAAGTGTGTTCACGTTAATCACTGGTCGGACGGTTTATAGGTTAAGTGTCTTTCTGAGTTGTGTTTTTCTGTCATTAACTATCTGCCGTGCTTTATTCATTGCTAATTTGTATTGTTTGTTCTCATTTATAACTTGAACAATCTCCAATTAATGTGAAAGGTCTACATTGTTATATTGAGCATTGACTTGAACGATCTCCAATTAATGTGAAAGGTCTACATTGTTATATTGACAGAATTAAGTTGAACGATGTAAAATGAATGTGAAAGGTCTTCGTTGTTATATTGACAGCATTGACTCGAATGATCTCCAATTAATGTGAAAGGTCTACGTTATATTAATAGCATTTTTCAGACAATTACTGATAATAATTATTATTCAATGGACTTCATCATGTATGCAAAGATTCATAAATGATCATTTCTTTCCTAAGCTATAAGTAAGAAATGGACAATAATATTATAAATGTTACCTATTAAAGTTTATTAAATCATTGTCTGAGCTAAGTTTTGGCTTTTGTGTTGAAAGCTCAAAGGGAACGGCTGCGCGGCCTTTTTCATACAAAACTTTAATTTGGATTTGAGACAAAAATACTTGACCACACTGAATAATTCATTTTTGGCTATGTGTTACTTTATTTATTTGTATTTCGAATTATAAAATATAGGCCATTAAAGAATGACATTTTATATAATTTTAGAGGCGACTTTGACATTTTTTTCATTTGAGTTAATGGTTATTATTAAAAAATAATCTTTCTTAAATAAAGTTTTAAATCATTGTTATTTTTAAATTGCTGTTATGTGTGTTACTTTTATTAAATTGTGAAATTATTAATCCCGTTACAGGCGAACCCTAGTGGGATTAATAACTAATGCTAAACAATGTATTTTAATTGTAAAGAAAAAAAAAATTACTACGCAAATATAATGAAATATAAATTTTTGAAAATAAAACATCATAAAGAAAGTATTTTTGATAATCAAATCAGTCGTTTGTAATTTAAATTTAAGCCCATCAAAATGCATTTTTTTTTTTTTTGTATTTTTTATTTCGGTATATTTACATGATGAGAGTGCAAAAATAAATAATTGTCAAAATTGCCTACAAAATTGTGAAAAATCGATATCTTCAAAGGTCTATAGTTTACAATTTGAGAAGCAATTAAATAAAGTAAAACATAACCATACTAAATATTTGCAATACTTGTTGATTAAAAAAATAATTACATACTCAGTTTGGTGAAGTATTTTGCCGTCAAATCCAAATTTAAGTTTTGTATGAATAAGATCGCGCAACCGTCCTTCTTAATCGAGCACTTACAAAATATGTAAAACATATTTTATGTTCACCCCTAAAATACTCTAAATGTGTTTCTGTTGCGATGTTTCTAATATTTTCGAGCACTGTTAAATTATTAAAACAAAAATATAGGAAAAGGGTTGTCGTAATAATTATCGTTATTTATATTATAAAGTAGTTAAATTCTACAATTAATTATCATAGACCAATACCATTTTGCCTTTGCTTAAAAGATATATTTTTTTGTAATAAACTAAATTTGTTAACAATAATAGATCTATGATGTAGTTGTTTGTTTTGTCCTTAGAATCGATCTTTTTATTTTCAGTAGCTTAGCCTAAAAGTAGACAGAAGTTTTTTTCTATCCAAATACGCCCACTGAAAAGGCCAGGTTTATTTATCTAGCCTTGTAAGGCAGCCATTTTAATGGTCGTCCTAAGATGAAATTTTAAATAAACCATAATATTTTTTTAAATGCTAATTATTTTATGTAAATCAATAAAAATATATCTTGAAGTCAATTTTAAAATAGTTAAGTTAATGTTAAGTTTGCCGGTAGAGGTTGGTTTCGTGACCAGACTGAAGAAACAGACTATGATGAAATAATGCTCTGTGAAATGAAAATAAATAATTATTAATAACATTGAAAGGCATAATTTAAAATACACATGTGGGCTTAGTAATATAATTTAACTCTTAGCTAAAAAGTGATTGAATCTATAGATCGATGATGAAAAGGAAAAACGGCTAAAGCGCCGTATAGCTGTGACATTAAATATTAACGTACATAATAAGTTATATTGTTTGTTGCGCTTGTGTTCATCTAATCAAGTTTTCTAGAGTTTCTCAGAGCATGCAGGAAATTCTAGAAAACTTGATTTGATGAACACAAGCACAAACAATTAATACAGCTTATTGTATAGGTTTATCTTTAATGTCACAGCTGTATGGCGCTTTAGCCATTTTTCCTTTCCTGTTTCGAAATGAATCAGAAATGTGGAAAATTTAAGATAAAATGTTGCGTATATTGAGGTAGAAATGATTGCTTGCAATTTGACAAAAATGTTTACCCGTACGGCATTTGTATAAGGTAAAAACTTCTTAGCTAAAGTGACAAGGTTTGCTATCAGACAACCTAAAAAAAAATAGTTACAAAATTAAAAGAAATTGCCTAAAAGAAATATTAAGTATATTTTCTTTCGTCTTACCATAAAAATTGACTAGGCCTAATTTCTCTTAATACGTGTTTAAGAAACTGTAATTAAAATGTATTCTGTTTTTTTTTTTTGCTTTTCTTTTTTATTAAATTATCATTCAACCGTTAGGTTATACCGATTTAACTAGTCTGAACTAAGAATATCATTATTTTTCAGTTTTAAAATGTTTAATATTCATGAATGCAATATGTATTTTATAATATAAAACTCATTATAATAATAACTTACATTCTGAATGCATAATTTAGTAATCTTCCTGCGACATTTTATAACTAATGCTATCTACTTATTTTTTTTTTTAATATCATTCTGATTAATCTTATATTTTGCATAATAATAAATTGAAAATCTTAGATATTTCTAGAAGGATCAAATCTGGTTTGAAAACCAAACTGTTTGTAAAGCAATAAAATATGTTGAATCAGATGTTGATGAAATTTAAAGCATGATGAAATTAAATATTGAAACATTGATAAATTATTAATATTGAATGAATTACATGCATTTGGAAACACATAAGAATGATCTTGTTCCAACCAAGATTACCAGACCTTTCTTCTAACCTAACCTTTGACAAAACGGCGGGTCTTAAATTTGCTGTGATAGCTCAGTGGTATAGAGCAGTCAATCGGTTAGCGCAAGGTCCTGGGTTTAAATACCAGTGTAATTTCATGATAAATAATGTTTCAAGAATTAAAATATTTCAGATTCCCAATTCTACATTTGGATAGAGAGCTATGTCATAAAACTATTCAGATTTGTTTCAGAGATCCATTTATGTGCATATTTATCAAGTTTTTTCCATTTTTCAAAACATTTTTCGAAAGATTTTTTTTATATATTATGTAAAATAATATATAATCTATTAATTTAATCAAAACAAATCACTTTGTACACCAATTATCTAATCAAAATGACGCCCCCAAGTGAATTTACGATTATTAAAATATGTAAGCTATTCATTGACTAAAGATCTTGCCAAATCAATTAGATCATCGATATCAATCTATGTATTATACAACTAATGAAAGTAGAATTCTTCCAAAATATTCTGTGTTCATTATCAGCTAATTTATGTAAAAATCTTAAGTACAATATCTCGTCTTGCCTCATGGAATGTGAATCAGATTTTTTTGATAATAGTTAATGAATGAATAGTTAATTAAATAATTAATTAATTATTATTGATTTAATAATGAATTAATATTTATTTAATTAAGGATTAATTAATTAATGGTTGATTAATCGTTAATTAATAGTTAATTAATCGTTAATTAATAGTTAATTAATTAATATTGCCTTTAATTAAGGATTAATTAATTAATACTTCATTGATTAAATTACAACTTTATTAAATTACAAGTAAATTGACTATTTGTCCATCAATAAAATAAATAAAATTAAAACTTCAATAATTAAATTAAAACTTTATTAATTAAATTAACACTTCATCAATTAAATGAATTCTTCATTAATTAATACTTCATTATTTATTTTAAAGATGTGTGCAATATTTTCAAGCAAAAGATAGTGAGAATCAACTCTGTATAATTATTCTCAACGATAATTGATTGACAAAGTTTTTTTTTGCTTTTTTACAAAAAAAAGTTGTGGTAATTTCTCCAATTTCATATTAATCATTAGTTACCGAATTTACAGCAGCAAAATCTTTTTTCCAGTGACGTACTGTAAAACTATATATGTATATAAATTTTTCCCCGCATTATTTATTGTAATTATTTTTCTATATTGGACCAAACAAAATAACATTTATGCTGGTGACACATTCTAGCATTAAAAGCGCATTCCATTGGGGATGTATGGCGAAAAATATGCTGAAATAGGCCAAGCCAAATAACTTTGCTGCTTTTAATGCTAAGTGTGTGATAAGCATTATTATTATTGAAAAATTGAACCATTACCAAAACATGCATCATTCCATTTGGTATGTGTTTAAAAAATATTTAACCATTTTTTCAACTGCAAATCTGTACCCCATTTTATTTTTATCGTTTGGTTCACTATTTGAACTATAAATGATGAGTAATATTTTGAATTCATACAAATTAATTAAAATTTAAGGTCACAATAATTTTATTAAAAGCGTACATTTTGTTTTTGGTGAAATTATATATTTGATTAGGTGCTTCTCAATTGAATTCATAATGAAATTAATTAAGAAATCATAATATTTTGTTTGTGTGTAAATTAAGGCGTATTTATCTGATGCCACTGAAATGGTTCAAAAAAATTTTAAAATGATATTACAATGTAATTTTTAACTTAGCTTAATAATATTTCTTTGTTTGTATGACCAATAGTATCATTTATCATAAAAATTATAAAGGATAACTTAAAATAAAATCTAATCATTGAAGACAATATTAGCGACTTTAAAATGAAAATTTTAAATAGAAAAATCAGAAAAAGGTATGGTCACATTTAGGAATTGAACCCAGGACCTTCGCCTTGCCGAGACTCCGCTCTAACCACTGAGCTAATTCAATCCTATCTCCTTCCATCATATTTAACTGTAGGTATCATGCTTCAACTAAGAACCACCAACATTATCTTTATTTTATTAACACTTAAATATTCATCCTAGACTTGTAGAAAAGAAGTCAATAGATGTCGCAGATTAAAATAAAAATGGATACATTTATCCAAGACACTATCTAGATTGCATTTAGTTCGGGAAGAACTTGCAATCATATATAAAAATAGAAGCCAATAAAAAAATATGCAATAAGATAATGTTGGTAGTTCTTAGTCAAAGTATGATATAGTTAAATATGACCAAATACACTTAATATGGGTCGAATTAGCATGGTGGTTAGAGCAGAGCCCCGGCAAGGCTAAGGTCCTGGGTTCAATTCCTAAATGCGACCGTATCTTTCTCTGTTTCCAATTTTCATTTGAGAGTCACTAAATTGTCTCCTATGATTAAATATTGCAATTTGAGGTTTTACTCATTAAGTTATTCCAAAAATAAAATAAAATCATTACAAGTAGATTGGTGTACCTACATTCCTTTCTGTTTTATCAAGTAAAGTTTAAAAAAATATATTTTTCTGTAATGAAATTTGAACCAATTATTATTCTCATAGGTTAAGTTTATTTTTGGCATAAATTATAGTAGTCTTAGGGCTGGTATTGTAATATTCAGATAAATGTAACTGATAGCTGTCCGTCCGATGATCCATTTCTGTTGGATAAGGTAGTAGCTATTATTTAAACTTCATCACGTCAATCGTAGCTAGGCTACTGAACATGGTTTTTTTTTAAGTAATTGAAATTGAACATTTAAAAATAGTAATCGTTATAGCGATTCTCAATTGAAAATTTGAAACAGAAAAAGATACAGTTAGATCTAAGAATTGAACCCAGCACTTTAGCCTTGCCGGGGCAATGCTCTACCACTGAGCTAATAGCTAATAGGACCCTATCCCCTTCATCATATTTAACTGTATCATACTTCTACGGAGAACTACCAACATTATCTTCATTTTCTTAATAGAATTTTTTATTGGCTAAGATTTATGTTTGATTGCAAGATTCATCTCAAACTAAAGGCTTCCTAGACATTATCTTCGGTTATTAAATATTACAATTTGAGGTTTTTTCTCAATAAAGTTAATATTAAAAAGAATATGTAATCAATAATAATGCATTACATTTGACAGATATACGTTATTTTAAGCCTATTCAGTTTATCATTAGATTTCCAGATAATGATAACATCAGTGGAAAGTTATAAATTCTGCTGTTTGGGCTTTTCTATATTGGCAGCCGTATCGGGACATTATAATACCAGCCTGAAAATAAAAAGAAACGTTATTCTGATCTCATACCAAATCAATTATTGTGATTATTGGGTGCATTGTTTATATTCTTCATACCCATTCATTGGTGATTATAAGCAATAATGTAACGCTGTGTTGTGTCCCAAAATTTATTTACATTTTAACTCGGTATCAGCCCGCTTGCTGCGTGTTCATTTATCCTCGGTGCTTTCTTCTTGCTAAGTTATTGTATATTTCTCCTTGCATAATATGTACTACGTTGTTTTTAAGATTCAATCATTGTTTTATGTGTGCATGTCAACGCTGGAAAGGAAAAATAGCTAAAATACCATACAGCTAGAAAAGAAAAATGACTAAAACACCAAAAGGCTATTACATTAAAGATGAAACTGCACAATTAGCTATATTGTTTATTTGTGCTTGTATTCATCAAATCAAGTTTTCTAGTGTTTCCCACATGTTCTGGGAATTAATGGGATACATCTGGAAAGGAAAAACATTGCATTACTGCTGATGGCTTTATGAATGGTTTACTATCATTACCAGACATTCTGGCTAAAATAGGACTTTATCGCCCGGATGACTTCACGCGAGGCCGCCAACACCGGCTTTTAATTCTTCCCAGGTGCAGAACTAACTTACCAATGGTGATGCCCTTGGGAAGACTCACTAGTTTAATTAACCCCCTCGCAGGTAACTTGGATATTTTCCACCAAATGATTTTAAACCCGAAATATTATATATGTTTTAACTGTGAACTTATGTATAAAATTTCTGTCCTAATTCAAATGAATTTATTTTGTTAAAATTTGATTGTAATTTTGTTTACCGCTTTTGCAATGTATTGGTTTTTATACTGTTTTTGCAAATAAATAAAAAAATATTACAGATGAACCTAATAACACAATAAGCTATATATTGTCTGTTTGTCCTTGTATTCATCAAACCAAGTTTTCTAGAGTTTTCCATAGGTTCTGGGAAACTCTAGAAATCTTGATTAGATGACCACAACCAAATAAATAGCTTATCGTGTAAATTCATCTCTAATATCACAACTATATGGCGCTTTAACCATTTTTCCTTTCCAACTGTATGGTTCTTTATCCATTTTTTCTTTCCAGCATCGATATTATTATTATGTTTTGTTCTTCTCAAAATAGTACCTACCTACTGTTTCACTTTCAGATCATACTACTACTCTATAGAATCCTATCCAATTAATTTAAAAATGCAAGTCAAATATGTATTGTTTTTATTATCCTTCATTGTTGCAAACTAACCGTATCATAATCAATATTGTTTAAGTTTTAAATAAAAAGAATTATCTGATACATGATAATATTTACTATGTAGAACACTGATTATCTAGACTAATTATTATTATAAAATCTGTGGTCCATATAATTGAAAATCAGCATAATTTATCTCAAGGGAAACAGATAGTGTTTAGAATAAAAGTATAAAGCACCCCAGTTTCAAAAACTTTTCAATATGTATGTATGTATTTTAAAATGATTTACATATTAGAAAGGAAACATTTGACGAAAATATTTATTTATTTATTGCAGAAATGTCCCAAATACGCTTTACTTAAAGCATTTGCAATCCAACACGTGTATTTTACCCAAAACAGACTCGGTAAGAATTTGTGACTAACGACATGTTCCCACCTCATTTATTATATTATTTCATAGAATCTATGAAATAGATCAGATAGAATAGGAACCTAATATTGAATCATCTTCAACATTCCTTCTATTCTATATAGTCGACCATAGAAAAGAGCAATGAAAGAAATAGAATAAAGCAAGTGAGAAAGTGCAGCAATTCCTTTCTATTATCAAATTGTTCGTTCTATGAAATAGATCATAGAATAGATCAGGTGGGATCCTGACAATAAGTTGCTGAAAAATTTGCTTCCTGTAAAGACCGCACTTCGCAGATAAATTTGGGGATTCAATCGCAATAATCGTGGCTTTAATGAATTTATTTTCTAAAACATCTTAAATTTACAAGTTTATTGTTGCTAATAGGTGTGAGTGTTTGTTTGTTTGTTGCAAATGAATGTTCGCCCCTTATAATGTATCTGTTTGAACTTAGTCTATATAAAATGTGGTGCTGATGAAGAAAGCTTATTGTGGCACATAAAAAAATTAAAATGAAATTTCAAGTGTTTTTCTTTACCTATTTTTCAATAGTCCTCATTTCCTACAATGTATGTTCATTGTTCTAACCATAGAATAAAGAATAACACAAGAAGTGCCTTGTAAGAGGCGCATTTCTTGATGCAAATATTTGCCCAATCGAGACTTAAATCTCCAATGCAAAACTGTGTTTAAGACATTCAAATGGGTTGGAGATCTACAATTTGAGACAGAGCGCTGTACTTTTGGGCTAAATGTAACATTTGTTTCCATTCAAATTCGTAAAAGCGCCGTGCTTTTGGGCTAAATCAGTGGCGGATTATCCCTAAGGCAAACTAGGCACGTGCCTAGGGGCGCGAGGTTACAAAGGGGCACCTCTAGGATTTTTAAAGTTTTTTTTTTAATAAAACAAACGCTAACGCCCATCGTTCACGTAGCTATTTACAAGCGACGCTACTGCTACCTGTCATTCAATTTATATAGACAATTTTGCTAGTGCAGCGTCTAGCGGCGATTTCAAACACTAATAATAGTATTGAAAATACAGACAAGCAGCGATCGCGTCGCTTGAACGTAGCTCCATGGAAGAACGGCGTTAGTATTTAACTACGAATATTTATTATTTTAATTCAAAATGACGCCACAAAGTGATTTTGCGAAGTTTGAAGAAATAATTTATTATTTTAGTTTATTTCGCTTCGACCAAGCTTCATCAGGATAAAATAATAAATAAATACTAAGACAGAGCTATTGGTTATATTTAGGTTGA